>CAKJTW010000007.1:2945000-4417500 GCA_917880005.1 Nanger dama
AGTGAACAGGACAAATTCACCACCATTAAGGGGCTTCGATTCGACTGGACTACATTATGATAATGTATCACTGCTTTCAAAAATACATGTTAACTGTTACCTAGTGGAAACCCAGTTTCAATCCACACCTTCACGGAAGGGTTATATTCAGAAAATAAATTTTTTTCATTTGGTCTAAAATGTTTTATTTATCACATGTTGATATAGGAACTTAATTCTATTATTGCTTTTTTTTTTACTTTATTCTATGTTACAATACTGTATTGGTTTTGCCATACATTGACATGAATCAGCCACAGCCACAGGTATACACAATCTCCCAATGCCGAAGCCCCCTCCCACCTCCCACTCTACACATACACACTAGCCTAACACCATCCTCAGACTAGTTAACATCAAGATGCCTGTCTGCTTACCAGAAATTATTTCAAAGCACAGAAACATAGACAACTATTATCTTTCCCCTCTTCTCAACACAGATTGATTGCCCAAGAAATATGAGGAAGTTAAATTCAAGAAGGTAAATCTACCACTGCCAAAATGTTTATGTATTTCATGAGGAAGACCAACTTACCCTATCCACTCTTATAAAATCTTACAACAGCTATGAATAGCATTTTCATAGATTAGCATTTTACATGAAAAATTAGAAATGATAGGTGAGTAACCAATAAAGCAAGCAAAACAACTAAAATTATGTATCTCCTTTTAAAAATGTTCTCACAGCTATCACAAGTAGCTGAAAAGAATTCTCATTGTATATGTAACTATCAAGAACATCTTTAGGTTCACTACAGTGCTGACTTTCTAAGAGATGGGGAATTATTAATAGCAGTTATATTGTGGCTACATGTTCTTTGATTCATTCTCTTTCGTATCTCTATAAATTGCCAAAACAAATTCTAACAAATAAGTAAAAAGTTTTGTTTTTTGTTTTTTGTTTTAAATATGATTATCACAGGTAATTTAGAATATCAAACACCTCAAATGGTCATTTGGGAATATACCTAAACAGAAAGACTAAAATGATTTTCTCTTTAAATGTTAGTATTTTCACCCTTAGTTTTGTAGTCTTTAAACATTATAATATTATTTTACCCCAGCAGATGAACTGCTAATTAGGCTGTTGCTTAGGAGCACGGCAGTATTATACTAGAAAGAAATAGCCATGATTCGCAATCAAAAACAGCCTAGAATCAAAATGCTATAATCAGTATCATGGAGGTCTGGAAAAAGAAAGAATCTGACTCTAAACAATACAATAGTGACCACTTTTCTGTGTTAATTTGAAAAGTGAGAACTTTATCTATTGTTAAGGATGACCACCAAATTAATTCATATTATTTCTCTGAGGCAAGGGAAAAATAAAACAGTTTATCCACAGAAATACAATGGAAAAATCTGAGTTAATTTTTATTGCCATGGTCCGTATATCCACTAAAGTATCCAAAATTAAAGTACAAATTTTAATTCCAATTAAAATATTAAAATACTTTAAATTCTAATAAGCATTAAAATACAAACTTTAAAGAATAATAGTCTATTAAAATATAGATTATTACCAAAATCTGGCCTAAACATTCCATTAATGATATAGCAAAGGTCCTCTTGAATTGACTAGGAAGCATTCAGCATTCTCAAGTGAGAAGACACATGAAATTTGGAACACATGAAAATGACACATTTCCTTTTTATTCTTACTGAAAATAGACAAACCCATACAGACATGAATTTACTTACTCTAGTTCAGTTACACATACATCAGAGAACTCTTAGCTTATCTTCAGAAAAAGCCATATGGTCAATATCAAATAAGGGTTTAGTTATATGACAGATACATTGATATAGCTTTCTCTTAGATGTAAAGTGAGGTATTTAAGTATGTAATGATTTAAGAACAAACTTGTCATATATAACTTCAATATTAGTGTAATGTGGTCCAGAATAACAAAACATAAAAATATAAATTGTGGCTAACCTCAGCAAGTCTTTCAGAAGGAAGAATTGTTACGGCATTTGAAGTTTTCATAGTGTTTAGTGTGTATATCTTTTCTAATTCTGATATATCTTCAAGAAACTAATGGAATTCTGTGACCATTTTAAGAAAAACCAGCTTCTAGCTAAAATATATGGTTCAGTGTTTGAGGGTGTTGCTTCAACATTCAGTTGTGATATTCGTTTACAATGTTTACCAGCCTCTGGAACAAATAATGGAGTAAACCTTGGACATAAGTTGACCCTCCTAATCCTAGAATAGAGAGAATCAGACAGTAATAAAATAACCTCCCTGTCATCTGCGGTAACAGATTCAAGGTCGATAAAGACAAATAGTTCCTAAACCAACAGAAGTGTCATTATTACAGGAATATGATCAAAGAGCTTACCTTACCTGCAGGTCAAGAAGCAATGGTTAGAACTGGACATGGAACAACAGACTGAACCAAATTGGAAAAGGAGTACATCAAGGTTGTATACTGTCACGAGGCTTATTTACCTTATACACAGAGTACATCATGTGAAATGCTCGGCCAGATGAAGCACAAGTTGGAATCAAGATTGTCGGGAGAAATACCAGTAACTCAGACATGCAGATGATACCACCCTTACAGCAGAAAGTGAGGAACTAAAGAGCTTCTTGATGAGAGTGAAAAGGCTGGCTTAAAAGTGAACAGTCAAAAAATGAAGATCTTGGCAACTGATCCAATCACTTCATGGCAAATAGATGGGGAAACAAGAGAAACAGTGACAGACTTTATTTTGGGGGGCTCAAAAATCACTGCAGATGGTGACTGCAGCCATGAAATTAAAAGATGTTTGATCCTTGGAAGAAAAGCTATGACCAACCTAGAAAGCAATTAAAAAGCAGAGACATTACTTAGCAAAGGTCCATATAGTCAAAATTATGGTTTTTCTAGTAGTCATGTATGGATGCAAGAGCTGGACCATAAAGTAAACTGAGCACCAAACAATTGATGCTTTTGAACTGTGGCGTTGGAAAACACTTGAAATTCCCTTCAACTGCAAGGAGATCCAACCAGTCTATCCTAAAGTAAATCAATCCTGAATATTCATTGGAAGGACTGATGCTGGGAAAGATTGAAGGCAAGAGGAGAAGGGGATAACAGAGGATGAGGTGTTTGAATGGTATCACCAACTCGATGGACATGAGTTTGAGCAAGTTCCAGGAGTTGGCGATGGACAGGAAAGCCCGACATGCTATAGTCCATGGGCTCGCAAGGAGTCGGACATGACTGTGACTGAACTGACTGATGTTCAAAGACACCAAAGAGTTCTTCAGAAGAATACTATATAACACTGAAGTTCACTATCAAAACTTGTATTAAAGACAGATATCTCTGGTAAACATCCTTTTAATAATGATTACAGGGAGGAGTCACATGTTTAAGAAAAGAACCAAAAATCATGTCTAGAAATAACTTTTTAAGGTTTCTGTAATCCCCATCCCTGTTTCTTAGGTAGTTGCCAAACAAACCAACATTCATATATTGATGTGATTTTCATATTAAATTCCTTATTTTATTAGAGTTTAGAAAACATTTTTATATATAAAATGTATTAATTTATATGATTATGTGATTCTAACTAACCAACCCAAACCTGTAAGTATAAAAATAAGAACCCTTCAATAGAGAAAAGAATCCACCTGCAATGCGGGAGAACTGGGTTCAATTCCTGGGTTGGGAAAATCCCCTAGAGAAAGGAAAGGCCACCCACTCCAGTATTTTGGCCTGGAGAATTCCATGGGTTAAGTCCATGGTGTCACAGAGTTGGACATGACTGAGCAACTTTCACTTCACTCAATAGAGAAAAAATTAAACATAGGACAAAAATCATCTATTTCTTTCTCTATCAAAATCCTCATATGCACACATTCATAGAGATTTAATAGGCTGCCTTGAAAAATTCAGTTACATCAAAAGCAACTGTGTCAGGGTAAGGGAAGTTACGTTTTTCAAACAACGGATTATGTCCATCTCAGTCCAGGCTCAGGCCTGAAATCACAAGGTGATGCTTGAGAGATTTTCCTGGCAAATATAATATATAGCAACTAATGGAAATATCATTAATAACATTATTGCATTTGAACAGGTATACATTTATAGTTCCTTGAGTAGCAGGATA
This sequence comes from Nanger dama, assembly GCA_917880005.1. NCBI lineage: Eukaryota > Metazoa > Chordata > Mammalia > Artiodactyla > Bovidae > Nanger > Nanger dama. The sequence goes on from CAKJTW010000007.1 coordinate 2,949,144, forward strand.
AAAATTAGAAAGGAATACCACTTACTGAATGGTGAATATGTACCAGACTAAAAATGTGCTACGGTCATAATAAATCCACTCTGGATCTAAAGGAGAAGTGGTGTGGGGAAAATGAACATTTCCCATCTTTCTATGTATCACGCATACTGACGGATGTACAGGCTCACTCTCCCGCTGTGTCTCCATATTTACGTTCCTCTCTCTCTCATCACACACACACACACACACACACACACACACATTTACATTAATTCAATTTTCATGAAATACTTGTGGGCTCAGTGCTAACACTCCCATTTTATAAGTCATTCTCAGAGAAGTAATTTTCTTTCCCAAGATAATAACAATATAGATCAGAAAAAAATAAACAAAAGACACAATATCATAGAGTAACAGTCAGACACTCTTCTGGCATGCCGTAACTCACAAAAATAACTAAAAGGTGGTATTTTGAGGAGGGACTATATATCAATAGTATACCAGATTCATTAATTGTGCTTATCACCTAACTATCTCCATAAATATATTCATTTTCATATTCCTATCACACTTTTGCATGAGCAATTGGGGTAAAGGGCTCCAATTTTCCAACTGTGTTACTGCTTGCCAAAGACAGACTGTGAGCACTGGTTTATCAACCACACATACACAAACAAAAACCCAAAGACCTGTATATATTCTTATAAATTAAACTATTAAATCAGCATATTCACTAAGTACTCACTGGCTGAAAGATACTTCTGCGGCTTTTGTTGCTGCTTATTTGTTGCTAAGTCATGTCCTATTCTTTTGTGACCCCATGAACTACAGCCCACCACGCTCCCTAAATACTGGAGGGTGTTGCCACTTCCTTCTCCAAGAGATCTTCCTGACCCTGGGATCAAATTCACATCCACTGCTTGGCAGGCGGAATATTTACCACTGGGGCACCTGCAAAGCCTGAAAGGTACTTTAGAGACTTATAAAAGACTTTTCTATAATTATTTCCATCCATCCATTTCCTGATCCTAAGTATAGTCCTCTTTTTCTATCCTTTTACAGAAAAGTGCAGAATAGTCAGTTACTCGTGCTATCTGCTTTCTGACTCTAGCTTAGGTTTGTCATACATGATAACTCAGACAATACAAACCTTATGACAGAAAGTGGAGAAGAACTAAAGAGCCTCTTGATGAAAGTGCAACAGGAGAGTGAAAAGTTGGCTTAAAGCTCAACATTCAGAAAACGAAGATCATGGCATCTGGTCCCATCACTTCATGAGAAATAGATGGGAAAACAATGGAAACAGTGTCAGACTTTATTTTGGGGGGCTCCATAATCACTGCAGATGGTGATTGTAGCCATGAAATTAAAAGATGCTTCCTCCTTGGAAGAAAAGTTATGACCAACCTAGACAGCATATTCAAAAGCATAGTCATTACTTTGTCAACAAAGGTCTGTCTAGCCAAGGCTATGGTTTTTCCAGTGGTCATGTATGGATGTGAGAGTTGGACTGTGAAGAAAGCTGAGCACCGAAGAACTGATGCTTTTGAACTGTGGTGTTGGAGAAGACTCTTGAGAGTCCCTTGGACTGCAAGGAGATCCAACCAGTCCATTCTAAAGGAGATCAGTCCTGGGTTCTTTGGAAGGAATGATGTTAAAGCTGAAATTTCAATACTTTGGCCCACCTCACACAAAGAGGTGACTCACTGGAAAAGACTCTGATGCTGGGAGGGATTGGGGGTAGGAGGAGAAAGGGATGACAGAGGATGAGACAGCTGGATGGCATCACCAACTCGATGGATGTGAGTTTGAGTAAACTCCGGGAGTTGGTGATGGACAGGGAGGCCTGGTGTGCTGTGATTCATGGGGTCTCAAAGAGTCGGACACAACTGATTGACTGAACTGATCATAATTCTGACTTTGAAAGGAGGTACATATAGAATAAAGCTTAAGGGGTAAATCTTTTCAACTTTCTGCCAACATGCCCATCTTCATGTATATCGATTCCATAAACATCAGTAGCTTAGGGGTTATATAAGTAAATGGACTCTGACCGAGTTTAGTTTAGCTTTGCTGGACAACTTGTAGTCTATTACAAACCTCTGGTTCTGAGGAGTTCTAACATACAAATTAGGATTTATGAATTGGTTCTGAGGAGTTCTAATAAAGAATTTGTTCTAGAGGATTAAAAACTATTTAACACAGATTACGTAATATGGATTGTTTGTTGATAAATGGGGCAGCAAAAATATTAAGCAAAAACTTGAGACTATCAATTTTAACCATGAGATTAAAATCTTCAGATGTCCATTTATGAAGTGGATCTTCTGTATGTCCCAGTGGAAGAAATAAAGTGATTCATTAAAACAAGTGAACATTTGCATAGATTAGTGAGCTTCTATGGAATTAAATTGGCATGCAGATTTTATATGTGGAGAAGTATCTCAGAAATGTAATGAGTACTAATTGTGCTTGCAAATATATCAAAGTCACTATGCTGAACCACATTCTCACTCTACAGATACTACTCCATTTTGATTTTCTTTTTTAATGAATCATTTGTATGTAAGAACTGCTTTGCTACTATAACAATAGCAAACTTTCTATACAGAAAAGGTGTCGCCCATGTTTTCATTCATACATGAATCTTACCCACGCCCTCTTCATTACTGAGGATCTGCTATGTGCCAGACATGGTATTAGCTACTAGAGATGCAATATTGCCTATGATAGACAAATTCTCTGACATTTTAAAACTTATAGCCTATAGGTTGGAGAAGGAAATGGCAACCCACTCCAATATTCTTGCCTGAAGAATCCTAGGGACGGAGGAGAGTAGTGGGCTGCCGTCTATGAGGTCGCACAGAGTCAGACACGACTGAAGCAACTTAGCAGCAGCCTATAGGTAGATACCAACAAATGAATCTGGTAATTGAAATATAGGTTAATAACATTATGATAGGCATGGAGATACGTTGGGTATGGATTATTATAAAGAAAGCAAGAAAGGATCTAACAACTGAAACTGCCTTTACACAATCTCCCAGTTAAAGAGCGGAGGAATATTGGGAACAGGCTAGAGACGGGGTAAAGATCACAACAGGCTGAGGATTTTGAATAGCAACAGCATGCTGAATAGCTGGGAGAAAGTTCTAAGAAGGAAAAAAAAGCTGGAGCTAGCTTCAAAAGATAGATGAAGATATGGGTTAAAAAAAAAAATCAAACCTTATTTGGTACCAAACATGGTGGAAACTAATATTCTGGGGGAAAAGCTTTGGCCAAATTTAAAACACCGGAACTAATTTCTAAAGTTACAAATGTTAGTTTTGCATGCTTCACTCCTCTCTCCCTCTATAGCAAAGCCACAGTTTCTCATCCAGTGCCTTTCTTAGTCCTCCATAGTTGGGAATATGGAGAAGACATGGGAAATAAAAGAGAAAAGGAAACAGAGATACAGGAACACTCTCTGTACTACTCCTCAGGTTTCCCTAATCTGAAACCATACATATACACACAGTGTCTCTCTCAAGACACAAGCAAATACTCAGGCACACAGTATGCATGTTCAGAGTAAGTATAACCCATTAGATGCAAGGTATTCTATTTTCAGATATTAAAAAAAATGCACCTTCTCTGACATTAACAAAGGGTCAAAATGTTACTCCAGATCTCCACTGTTTTCCTAAAGAGGAAATAAATGAAAGACAGTTTTGTACACAGAAACCCATGTAATGTAAAATTAAGGTTTATTTGTTTAAACTGAAGACCAATACAGTTCTACTTCTACTGTCAGGTGTATTTCTCAGAAATTTCACAGATATGTTACATAGAGTTTAATAGGAATAAAAACAGATTTAGGAACACCAGGAAATAACAGTGGTCTCAATTCAATGGATTATGTTTTCTACCATATCATACATAGTTCTGACGGGATCTCACAAATATCACTTTCCTCAGATAATATAAAAAAGAATTACTCTCTTATATGTTTCCAATTGAGACCTTGAACTCAAAATAACTTAAAGAACGAGCACTGTAGATAGAAATACTGACCTACATGCATTGGACACTCATTCTATAACTGAGCACCCTTATGGAGAAAATTTTATGAAGATTGTCTAATACAAGTCTAATCTATATTACTATAAAAGTGAGTTATGTCAATAAATTAAAGTTCAACCTTCAAGGTGTACTTAAAATTTAAGAGGAGGTAAACATTAATAGATATAGACATAATAAATAAAAATATATGCATTAGCATAAAATTTCAGAAAGAGTTTTGCTATTAAATTTTCTCAAAAAGGTTTTGGGGAACTGTGATACAAAGACTATTAAGTTAAGTACTTTTCAATCCATAAATATCTTTTGTTTGAAAACTTTGTTGGAAGTTTTTAACCTGAAAATGAAGGGGATATTCCAAATATAAAATAAAATGGGTAAAAACATATCTACCTTCCCATGATATTTTAAGTATTTCTGGGTATGCCCAGAAAGACTTCCACAATACTCTGAAGTGAGCTCCTAATTATGAAGAGGACACTGACTCACCATGGTGGAGGTGTCTGTTTCATTTCACTCTGGGATGGTTAACAGAGAAGAGCCACATAGCCTTTAAACAAAATGATACTAAATAAGTGCAATGACAGAGCGACGTTTGTTTTATTAAGAGTAAACTGCCCCAGTGCTAGCCTGTAGTACTCAGGCCAACTGTCTTTCGGAGTGAATACTCATGCTGGGTAACAGTATGTATGTTGCTCAACACAAACTCTCATCTCATTCTGGAAAAAATAAATCAAGTTTTAGTTTCACTGAAATCCAGAAAGTATGCAATACTAGAAACTTTATGAGATCAGTAGCCTCAGAGGTTGGAACTAAAGTTACAGTCTTAAATTTATGAAGATATCATAAACCTCTGATTATATATTTGTCAAGTACTTTTTAAGACATAAGATATTTTCATGTGTATTATGAATTATACGTACTCTGTATATTCTAGCATTTGAATATATCATCCACAGCTACTCTGATGTTATAAAAATTATGCTAACCTACTTCGATGAATTCTTGGTCCCAGAAATGGAGATATTAAATAAAATGATTATCAAATTTGCAAACCCACTGCATCTTTCCCCGATCCAAAGTGAGCACTGTTAAACACCTGTGGGTGCTTTCACAGTGGCAATGGGCTTATCAATAAAGATTTTTGCTATAGTGGGAAAGGCCAACCCCATGATCTTTAAATAATCTGGTGTCAGAAATGAGTTTTCATATTAAAGCTCTCCTAAATATCTCCTTGATTTGAAATTCTAAACTTATCATAATGTCACATTATTCTTTAAAATACTTTAAAGTACATTATTTTATATATTATTTACCTTAATATATTTTTATTACTAAAGTAACATGTAGTTGTTATATAAAATTAAAAACTTCAGAAAAGAGAGCCCCATATTCATGTCTCCCCCTTACAAAAACCTGTCCTTCTATTTTTCATGAAGTTTATAGGATCTCTGACTCTACTACCTTCACTTTTAGTACAGACTAGAGGTGCCCAGACTGGAAAAGTGCCATGAACAACCTCCAGTCTCAGGATGAAAGATGACTTCACCACTCACTCCATCATCTCCTCACCCAGCCTCCAAATCTCCCAATGATATGACAGATGTTACCATCCTCCATATATCAGTCCCTTATATAGCAGCCTATTATATTATATTTTTGACAAGCTTTAGGAGTAAAAAGGTTTTTATGCTCATGTTCAACTGAGAATTCCCTTCTCTAGATTTTATCAGTTTTATTTTAGGAAGCAAAAAGGAATGAATTTAATATACGTACTATAGGCCAGCTCCGCAAAGCTGATCATGCTATCGTGGCCCTGTGTGTTCTTTGCTCCACACTGAAGAAATCTATCTCCTTAAAGTTATTTAGGTCACCCTATTATAGAGATGACTTTCCTGGTAGCTCAGAGGTTAAAGCATCTGCCTCCAATGTGGGAGACCAGGGTTTGATCCCTGGGTTGGGAAGATCCCCGGAGAAGGAAATGGCAGTCCACTCCAGTATTCTTGCCTGGAGAATCCCATGGACAGAGAAGCTTAGTAGGTTACAGTTCATGGGGTCACAAAGAGTCGGACATGACTGAGTGACTTTACCTCATTGTGGAGATGATACAAATTATTAAAATCTCTCTTAAAATATAGTACCAGAAACAGAACATGACCATCTAGATGTCCTAAGCTATCTTCATTTAGCTGCGGAGCAGGATTAACAAAATTCCTGCATTAGTCTCAGTTGAGAGCAGCACTGACTCTATGTAGACAAGGGTCATCATTTCTGATGCCAAGTCTGGCAGTTTGCAACACCACCAATACACCATCGTCAGCATTTAGTAAATGCTAAGCCTAGCAGTGGAGAAGGCAATGGCACCCCACTCAAGTACTCTTGCCTGGAAAATATCATGGACGGAGAGCCTGGAAAGCTGTAGTCCACGAGGTCGCCGAGGGTTGGATACGACTGAGCGACTTCACTTTCACTTTTCACTATCATGCACTGGAGAAGGAAATGGCAACCCATTCCAGTGTTCTTGGCTGGAGAATCCCAGGGACAGGAGAGCCTGGTGGGCTGCCGTCTATGGTGTCACACAGAGTCGGACACGACTAAAGTGACTTAGCAGTAGCGGCAGCGGCAAGCCCTAGCAGATGTATAAACTAATGAATTCCTAAGAAGAAGATAATATCAGCAGCCCCATTTTGTATATACGTGGGAACATTCAGGTTTAAAAATTTAACTGACTTACCAAGTCCTTTCTAGTAAGTTTTAATGGGCAGTGGTGGGAGGGATTCAGTCTCCATGTAAAAGCAAACTGACAGATTATCAATTTGGTATTCAAATCCTGAAAGATGCTGCTGTGAAAGTGCTGTACTCAATATGCCAACAAATGTGGAAAACTCAGCAGTGGCCACGGGAATGGAAAAGGTCAGTTTTCATTCCAATTCCAAATACACGCAATGCCAAAGAATGCTCAAACTACTGCACAACTGCATTCATCTCACACGCTAGTAAGTAATGCTCAAAATTCTCCAAGCTAGGCTTCAGCAATACGTGAACCATGAACTCCAGATGTTCCAGCTGGTTTTGGAAAAGGCAGAGGAACCAGAGATCAAACTGCCAACATCCAATGGATCATCAACAAAGCAAGAGAGTTCCAAAAAAAAAAAAAAAAACACCTATTTTTGCTTTACTGACTATGCCAAGCCTTTGACTGTGTTGATCACAATAAACTGTGGAAAATTCTGAAAGAGATGGGAATACCAGACCACCTAACCTGCCTCTTGAGAAACCTATATGCAGGTCAGGAAGCAATAGTTCGAACTGGACATGGAAAAACAGACTATTTCCAAATAAGAAAAGGAGTACACCAAGGCTGTGTATTGTCACCCTGGTTATTTAACTTCTATGCAGAGTAAATCATGAGAAACACTGGGGTGGAAGAAGCACAAGCTGGAATCAAGATTGCTGGGAGAAATATCAATAACCTCAGATTTACAGATGGCACCACCCCTATGGCAGAAAGTGAAGAAGAACTAAAGAGCCTCTTGATGAAAGTGAAAGAGGAGAGTGAAAAAGTTGGCTTAAAGCTCAACATTCAGAAAACGAAGATCATGGCATTTGGTCCCATCACTTCATGGGAAATAGATGAGGAAATAGTGGAAACAGTGTCAGACTTTATTTTGGGGGCTCCAAAGTCACTGCAGATGGTGACTGCAGCCATGAAATTAACAGACACTTACTCCTTGGAAGGAAAGTTATGACCAACCTAGCATATTCAAAAGTAGAGACATTACTTTGCCAACAAAGGTCCGTCTTGGCCACCTCATGCAAAGAGTTGACTCATTGGAGAAGACCCTGATGCTGGGAGGGTTTGAGGGCAGGAGAAGAAGTGGACGACAGAACACGAGATGGCTGGATGGCATTACCGACTCAATGCACATGAGTTTGGGTAAACTCCTGAGTTGGTGACGGACAGGGAAGCCTGGTGTGCTGCAATCATGGGGTCGCAAAGAGTCGGACACGACTGAGCGCCTGAACTGAAATGAACTGTAAACTTTGGAATTTATCATATAAACTGATATCATCTCTTAGATACGAGTCACAAAGGAGGTAGTAAAAGTAAGTATTATGATAACTTAATTAACATCAGCAATTATCATGTCAGGTTAAAAGCAGTCACAACCTAAAAGTTGAGAGTTGTTTTACTCAGTGGAATTTTTAGGACTTTAAGCCTGGGACACAGCACCTCAAGTGACCCTAAAAGAACTGTTTTGAGGAGGTAGGGGAAGGGAGTCAAGTTATATAGAAGTTTGTAACAAAGGGCAAGTAGTCTGAGTATCAAAAGTGTTTTGTGAATTAAAGAAAACCAGATATCCCAAGTTAAGGAATTTAGCACTTTTCTATGTATAGGAAGATGCAGAAGCCTAGGCTAACTGAAATTATGCCTTTCATATATTCCTTTCACATGTATCTCAGCTGTCTGGGGCCAGCATCTTGTGTTTTTCACTTCGTGTGTTCCTCAGTGCTCACCATTCGGAGTGGCTGCAGCCTGTGGCTGCCTCATCAGAGGTATTGTTATCCTTCATGGGTGCCCTTAGGGCTCAGGAAGTCACATTTGGAGGGTGAAAATCACTGAGGACTGTGAAATCCTTGTGTACTGATAGGCAGAAATACTGCATTTCTCAATCTTAAGAGCAGAAAATGAAGAATCACTGTAGTTAAAAACAGTATTTTATTGAAAGCATACTTTTAGAAGTAAAACCTGACACAACCTAAGAAATTGAAAACATGAACAGAGCAAGTGTACTTCCTTAATGCCATGGTCATTAGAGAAACTGATAGAATTACAAGACTTTTAGTCACCACAAAAAAAGACAATCCCCAAAACAAAAATAATGAAAGGTATTCCGACACATCATTGTTATTTCATTGCTTAATTTACTTACAGTAATCTAACCCAATCATGAGTTAAGAGGATACTGAGTAAGAAATTATAGATGAGAATAAGTAAAGTTGTTTTTGCTTACTATTGACTTCTAAACTTGTTTTTAACTGTGTTCCATATTAGAGTAAATATAATAATTATGACACACACATAAATAAAATGAAAGTTTCATGAAAAGAATTTTAACTGTGCAATTCAAACTCAGTATATTTTCTACTCTATTCTAGTTCTTTTTTTAATTAAAAAAATTGCTGAATGATTTTTAATTATTAATTGACTTTCAGTTCAATTCAGTTCAGTCACTCAGTCGTGTCCGACTCTTTGAGACCCCATGAGTCACAGCACACCAGGCCTCCCTGTCCATCACCAACTCCCAGAGTTCACTCAGACTCATGTCCATCAAGTCAGTAATGCCTTCAGCTATCTTATCCTCTGTCTCCCCTTCTCCTCCTGCCTCCAATCCCTCCCAGAATCAGAGTCTTTTCCAGTGAGTCACCTCTTTGCATGAGGTGGCCAAAGTATTGGAGTTTCAGCTTCAGCATCAGTCCTTCCAATGAACACCCAGGACTGATCTCCTTTAGGATGGACTGGTTGGATCTCCATGCAGTCCAAGGGACTCTGAAGAGTCTTCTCCAACACCACAGTTCAAAAGCATCAATTCTTTGGCGCTCAGCTTTCTTCACAGGCCAACTCTCACATCCATACATGACCACTGAAAAACCATAGCCTTGACTAGACGGACCTTTATTGGCAAAGTAATGTCTCTACTTTTGAATATGCTATCTAGGTTGGTAATAACTTTTCTTCCAAGGAGTACGTGTCTGTTAATTTCATGGCTGCAGTCACCATCTGCAGTGATCATGGAGTCCAAAAAAATAATGTCTGACACTGTTTCCATTGTTTCCCCATCTATTTCCCATGAAGTGATGGGACCATATGCCATGATCTTCATTTTCTGAATGTTGAGCTTTAAGCCAACTTTTTCACTCTCCACTTTAACTTTCATCAAGAGGCTCTTTATCTCCTCTTCATTTTCTTCCACAAGAGTGGTGTTATCTGCATATCTGAGGTTATTGATAGTTCTCCCAGCAATCTTGATTCCAGCTTGTGCTTCTTCCAGCCCAGCCTTTCTCATGATGTACTCTGCATAGAAGTTAAATAAGCAGGGTGACAATATACAGCCTCAACGTACTCCTTTTCCTAGTTGGAACCAGTCTCTTGTTACACATCTAGTTTGGACTGCTGCTTCCTGACCTGCATATAGGTTTCTTAAGAGGCAGGTCAGGTGGTCTGGTATTCCCATTTTTTCCACAGTTTATTGTGATCCACACAGTCAAATGCTTTGGCATAGTCAATAAAGCAGAAATAGATGTTTTTCTGGAACTCTCTTGCTTTTTCCATGATCCAGAAGATGTTGGCAATTTGATCTCTAGTTCCTCTGCCTTTTCTAAAACCAGCTGGACCATCTGGAAGTTCACGGTTCATGTATTGCTAAAGCCTGGTTTGGAGAATTTTGAGCATTATTTTACTATCATGTGTGATGAGTGCAATTGTGTGGTAGTTTGAGCATTCTTGGCATTGCCTTTCTTTGAGACTGGACTGAAAACTGACCTTTTCCAGTCCTGTGGCCACTGCTAAGTTTTCCAAATTTGCTGGCATATTGAGTGCAGCACTTTCACAGCATCATCTTTTATGTTTTGAAATAGCTACCAATTGGTAATAATTTGCCATTGGAAAAACAGTAAACACCTACTAGTACCCATGGTTAAAAATAAGTCATAAATGAAGAATTATTATGGAATTGACATTTTGCACCTCTTTTATAGTTATTAGTTCAGAGTTTAATTTTGTTTCTTCAGTCAAGATAATAAGGGAAAAGGAGAAGAGAGCAAAAGATGGCAACGGCAGCTATTGAAAGGTTGCTATGGGAAGGGATTGAGGAGAGAAGGGCAGGTTACATACACATTTAGGCTCAGAAAATTTTAATAACTTGCCCGAGGAAGGGTTGGGCTTAAAACCTGAACCAAAGTTTTTAATTTTACATGCATTAGAGAATAGTCTAGAGGAATATAGTTAATATTTCTTAAATGCATCTGTCTGATAATATTGTACAAAAAAACTCTTTAAAAAATCTTAAAATAATTAAATTAGTATCAAGTGAAGTGAAGTGAAGAAGTGAAGTCACCTAGTCGTGTCCAGCTCTTTGCAACACCATGGACTGTAGCCTACTAGGCTCCTCCATCCATGGGATCTTCCAGGCAAGAGTACTGGAGTGGGCTGCCATTTCCTTCTCCAGGGGATCTTCCTGACCCAGGGATCGAACCTGGGTCTCCTGCATTGTAGGCAGATGCTTTACCGTCTATGCCACCAGGGCAGCCACCATTAAATCAATATTTTACCAGATAAACTTCATACAGATTTCTAAAAGGAATGCATGCTGGTAGATTCCCTGGCTACCCCTGGGAATGTTTTCCTGAGTTCCATTCAAGAGGGAGTGGTACATTCATTTCCCAGCACTGCCACAAGAAAGTACCACACAGCCTTCTCCTCTTTGTCTATACCCAAATCTTCCAGTTTCTCTTATGAAGTATCAGTCATTGGACTAATTTGATTACATCTACAAAGATCTTATTTACATTTACAGGTACTGGGGTTAAGATTTAAATATATCTTTTCTAGGGACACAGTTCAATCCACTATAAGCAGATAGACTGGTTAAATCTAGGATGTGAACTAAGTAACTCTTGTCAAAATTTGAAAGTTGTAAAGATATAGGGGGTAGGTTCAACTTTGAATGGCAATAGGGTATGGATGAAACACTGTGAAACTTAACCTTGGTTCTTGATAACTTTTACAACAGTATGACAAACATGCAAACCAAAATAAAGTTCAATTAACTTTCAAGAAGGATTCATTTTATGTTCAATTTATAGTAATTATCATGCTGAAAGAGCCATTAAATGCCTTATTAATTTTTTTTTCTGTTTTAAGTAAGGAATTTTTAAAATCATTGTTTATTCAGTTGCTGATCATCCATTTCACCATTTCCCAATCGTGGGAAAAAAAAAAAAAAGATCTTAAGCTGGAATTACAATTTTCCATCATGCAAAACAAAACTTATACAAAATACTGGCACGTAGATTTATATACTTAGGAAGATCAATTTTTTTTTTCCATTTCACACTTTCAGACCACATTGCTCAAAGTAAGAAAAGGCAAATGTAATCAAGCTTGATAAGCCAAGACACTGGCAAATGATAGGAAAAAAAAATTTGATTTGAAGAGTAAAGATATTAAATTACCACCTCAATGCTTTGAATAATAAAAGCACAGAGTCAAAAGCAGTTCATTTTCTTAAGACCAAGAAGTATTTCAACAGCTTTCCCAAAGATCAGAAGTCAGTGTTGAAATTTTGTGAGAACTTTAATATGAATGAGTTAAGAAATTATACTTTTAAAAATCTCACTTCAAAATACAGTTGGAAAACAGATGGATTCACTGCACCTTTGTATAAACCTACTTTAAAATACAAAAATGTACTCCATTCATTCTTTTCAATGTATTTGGTGAATGTGGATAATGTCATATTGCCTAGTGTAATCTTGATGCCTGTGTTCTGTTGGAGGAAACAGGATCCCTCTGGCTAAAGGTTTTCCTTTGCTTTTGTCTGTTCAGCACTAGCACAAGTAGGGTGACAGTCTCATAAAGAAAATACCCAAAGGCACTCACTTTACCCAGTGACTTGGCATCTCTCCAGCACTGATACTTCATGCCCTACATTAACGGCTGGTGCCAGAGGACCAAAGAAAGAGGGAAATAGTGAGCCTCTCTGTTTATTTGTGGTAGGTACTTTTTATTACTTGGCAATATAATTCATTGCTCTTTATATAAATGCTAACCCATCTTAAATTTTAATAGTCATCCATAAACAAACAAATGATATCACTTGCTCCAAGTTAGGTGTAACTTATAGATGGATAACCCTGCAAACTGACTTGCAGTAAATTAAAATAGTCCAGAATGAAAAGTGGAACATAGCTAGAAAAAGATGAGAGATAAAAGATAACTTACTTGTAAAACCCTTTAAGGCAAAAGAGAACTGCTTGCATCTATGTTTTAGGGGAAAAAAAATCTTGAAAGTTAGGATGCATTCAAGTACCACAAATATAGCAGAACATACCATTCTGCTAAATACATTTTAGCTGACATGATTTTAAAAATGGAACTCCATCGAAAACTTTATGTAAATTTCTATTTGGCTATTGTGAGGGGAAAAAAATGAATATGACGTTCATTTGATGTCAAGTATTTCATGAAAAGAAAGGATAAATCTGGTGTTTTCATCTTTTTCCTATTTATATTGTACACTGAAGAAAATTTTTGGAACTGAGTTAATAAAAGGCTAAATTAAGACAGAATTTTAGTGCTCTGGGAACCTCAGCAGCACTATTACCCAGAGGCAAGAAGCCTAAATGATTCTATAAACAGGTAATAAACAATAACAATGGCCAGAGACTGGGCTACGTTGGTATTTCTTTGTTCACTGGTATTTACTAAAAAATTAAAATGTTAAAAGCCTCAGGATATACAAAGATGAACCAGATATGTACTTGCCCTGCAAGAGTTTAGAAAATTATCTATGGTGAGAAAAACTATGCAGGAAGAAGGACCGGTAAGAAATACTACAGCAATTAAGTAGCTTCCAGATATATTTGGTGAAAATTCCAAGATAATAGTAATTAAACTGATCCTGATATGCAAGACAACCATCTCCCCTATCTGAAAACTTGTTCTTTTGTAACAGAAGACACATAAAATAGTGCCTGCTCTCTTTATAAAAATAGCAATAAATCTTCATTTTCTACAATACAAAAATAATTTTCCCTCTGAATTAAAGTATCCTATTTTAAGTTAGGAAAAAAGAACACCTATTAAGATATATTTCACCTGCTGAAAACGCTTCATCTCACAAGTCCCCAGCAAAAGGAAAAACTAGATAACTCTTTTTATCTGACAAGATGGCCTCATGCTATTGACATTATTACTTCAAAAACTGTAACTCTCATTTTACTTTTTCAGTAACCTTCTATCTTCCTATTGTCTCATCTACTAAACACCAGGCATCATTACAATTCAACTTCCTATTTGGTGATTTTATGTAGTACAATGGGCTTCCTGGGTGGTGTAGAGGTAAACAAGCTACCTGCCAATATAAGAGACTCAAAGGACATGGGCTTGATCCCTGGATCAGGAAGATGCCCTGGAATAGGAAAGGGCAAACCACTCTAGTTTCCATGCCTGGAAAATCACATAGACAGAGAAGCCTGGCAGGCTACAGTCCGTGGGGTTGCAAAGAGTCAGACATAACTAAGCACGCACACATTCAAGTACAATGAACAGGAATAAAGAAAAAATGAAAGCAGAAAAAAGGAGGAAAAACAAGAACAGAGCACATCAATGCTGAAAAAGTGAAACACAAGAGACCAAGAGGCAAGGGAAGAAAAAAGGCACCAAAAACAGGCAGAGTTGGAGGGAGAGAAAAAAGACAGACTGAGACTTGGAACGTTGAAAGGACAAAGCCCTCTGTCCACTTGACGTGTTAGCTTATTTGCTCTAATTAAATGTTGGCTTTTCTCTGTTATCACCTGCTCTCTACTGCCCTTTAGAAAATTGGTTGGCAAAGGCAGATATGACACTAAGGGGCAATGACCAAAGGCTAATATGAACCTTTTGGAAAGGATCACATATTCCTCAGCCCAAGTGGGTCAATACTAGATGCTTTCTTCTTGTACATGCAATCTACAGGGTTCTGAAATCTAAACAAAATTCAAAGTCATAGCTGCATGCCTTTCAAAGATGCTAAATTTCACTTAATATTATAGATTTGCTGTTGGACAAACAGAAACTTGGAACACAACTGATGAGAAAGCTAAAATACATATAATTAATTGGGCAAGGTTGAAATAAGTTAACAGGGGCAAGGCATTTTGGCCAGATGGCATTTTGCAATTTTGGAAATATTTGAACTTCTCACAAATGTTACAGGATGTGAGAACTGAAAATGTCTCCATCTGCCTAAATTAAAGGAACTATTGCTCTTCATTCATGCTAATGATGATTCCATGCTGTTCTCCAAGTTATTAAAACTATTCGGCTGCTTGAGAAGAAAAATTGTCTATTCTTCCCGTGAAAGGGTAATTTTAAAGACACTTGGGTAAATGGTTGAGTGACAAAGCAAAGCAAAATTTAGTATCATTGAAGGAACAATGAGAAATGTTCTCTTATCTACTTTGCTTACAACAGAGGAATATACCTATGACACATAGTATAGAACTTGGATGATAAAATGGAATAAGAATCATGGCGGGTAAAAGTATGCCTTTTAATTGATATGTCCACAGTACAATGGCGGCAGCATAGGACTAGCAGTCAGATCTTCTGACTGTTACTCCAATAATCTTGACGCTGTGTACCAGTATCCATAAATTCTGACATATTTACTGAGAGGAAGCAAAGAGAGAATATTAACTCAACTATTTTTTTCTAGTGGTGCTACGACATTCCAAACCTATACCACTAATAGTAAATGTTAAAGTCTTAGATATAATTAACTGACTAGAAATAATATTTTTAAAAATGAGAATTTTGCTCTCTTATATACCTCTACATCCCCAAAAAGTTTGCTCAAAATATAATTTTATCACAACTTTGCTAAATCACATACTGAACTTTCCAAGTGGAGTTAGTGGTAATGAACCTGTGTGCCGATGCAGGAGATGCAGGAGACACTGGTTCGATCCCTGTGTTGAGAAGACACCCTGGAGGAGGGGCGGGACAGCTCACTCCAGTATTCTTGCCTGGAGAATCCCATGGCCACAGGAGCCTGGCAGGCTATGGTCCATATGGTCATAAAGAGCTGGACACAGCTGAAGCAACTTAGCACTCACGCATAGACATATTATAAATTTTAAGTGCTGAGGCACACAGTATACCATGACTATGATTATACTGTTTCCTATACAGTTTTGGACTCCTTCAGATAATTACTCTTTTTTTTTTTCAGTTACATTATTTTCAATGTACCTAGAACATTTCATTCTCAAATTCTACACAGAACAGTAAATCTGCTAACATCTCTTGCCTAATATAGTATCCATTCCATTCTCTGTATCATTGTGGGTTGATGTTTTCCTTTTATTCCTTATTGGTATTTTAGTGACATTTCAAGGAGAGAAGATAAATGCATGTGATCAATCAACCATATTTAACAAGGAACTAGAGATTGATTTTTAATGCCTGCATGCAATACTGAGATATTAACAGATGTTAGCAAATGCCAAGAGCCATGAAAGATAGAGTATCATTACAATAAGTAGGTGTGGAAGAATTTACTGATTACAAATTACAAAAGGGTTTAGATTACTGAGGAAAATAAGATTTTTTTTAAAAAAAGACAAAACCTTCATCTTCATTTTTCAAGAGAACAGTTTAGATTTTAGTTTAATATAAAATCTCATTATCTCCAAATTTTAGATTAACATTTCTCAAATTTTACAATGCTTATGACTCATCCTGGGAGCTTGTTAAACTATAGATTACATTTAAGTCTTCTTTTTTACAAGCTCCTAGATGATACCAATGGTTTTGGCCTAAGAACTACACCCTGAGTAGCAAGCTTTTAGAAAGTATCATTTAATCTTGTCATAAAAAGGGTAGAAACTGGAGGAGATCTACTCAAACATGGAAATATATTCTTAGCACATTTCTTAAGTTTTCCAATTCATGGTTCTAAACACAAGTATTTTACTAGAGAAAGCACAATGCCATCCATAGACATTGCAGGTCACTACTCACAATCTATGGTCAACTTGACTCACACCTAACCAGTTTTTCTGCACCAATTCAGTTATCAACAAATAGATTACATGAAGTCCTGGTAAGTGGTATGGCATGTATGTTTCAATGGTTCTATTCTGACACCAACCCCAACTGGCATTTTGCAATACATTTCAGTTCTGATGCTAATCATGTAAAATTAGCACAGATCCCACAAGTTAAGGACTTGAGGGCTCCACCAGACTGCTGTCATTTCAGAAGCCAGCCAGAACTGGGCTTCCGGGTCACCTGCATATCTGACCAAACAGACAAATATGAGAGCTTCTAATGACCACTCTCAGGTTGGTCAGTCTCTAGACTGATTAAAAGAACTTAGAAAGTGCTATACTTAATATAATTATATAATAAAAATAATACAAACCAGACCATCCAAATAAAGAGAAACATGGGCTAAGGTCCTAAAGGTTCCAAACACAAACACAGAGGTGCTCTGCTCTTTCCCCATTAAATCAAGCCATGTACCTTTCCAGCACACCAATGAGTTCACCCACCAGGAAACTCCACTGACCACAGTGTCCAGGGTTTCTACCAGGTCATGTGATTTAATTCAATCTCTAGGGAAGCCAGACTAGTACCACATGGCACAAAGCCTTAATTTAACATTCTCATCATGTGGTTGGTCTTATCATCTGACCAGCCGGTAACCTGATGCTATCAAGGGATCCATCATCAGGCACTTTATCAACATAAACTTAGATGTGGTACAAGGGGCTCATGAATAACAAAGACCTTCCTATTTATCCATAACCCAGAACAAAAAACAGTGAAATCACTATACAACAGCTTCCATGTATTCTATTTGATAAGTTTCAGTGCATTGTCTTTTATCTTAAGATATAAATACATTCTTATTAGAAACGAGTTAAGAGAAAAAGCGAGGTGATAAAGACAAAATTAAAAACAGAATTCTAGTCTGGCTTTTAACTAACCTGGCAAAATATACTTGACAAACCATCATGTCTTATTAAGTCTTAGTTTCCTCAAGATATTAGAAAGAGATTGAATAATTTCCCTAGCACTTTACGACTTTAATATATAATCCCATGAGTTTACAAAATCTACTTTATTCATTATGGAGTGATTTTGCTAGCTGCCAACAATATCACCTCCTAGGTTGGTCAAAATGAGAGCTACCCAGAACATCTTTGTGGTGATTATAGTGAAATGATATTCCAACAGTCATGTTAAATGATGGGGTGGGAGGGAAGGCTAGAGTATTGGCCTGACCTGAGTGACATATTTTGCTAAACCCTATTCCATAAATTATCTTCTTCCTTAATTTAAAAAGCTAAAAATTAACTCTGTCAATGAATTACGCAGATTTAGGAATGCATTTATAATTTTCTATTAATAGGATTTTGTGTGCGTGTCTACTCAGTCATGTCCGACTCTTGGTGACCTCATGGACTGTTGACCACCAGACTCCACTGTCCATGGAAATTTTTCAAGTCAAGAATCCTGGAGTGGGTTGCCATTTCCTACTCTAGACGATCTTCCTGACCCAGAGATCAAACACATGTCTCCTGCATTGGCAGGTGGATTCTTTAATATTGATCACCTG
This sequence comes from Nanger dama, assembly GCA_917880005.1. Lineage (NCBI taxonomy): Eukaryota > Metazoa > Chordata > Mammalia > Artiodactyla > Bovidae > Nanger > Nanger dama. Next base: position 2,967,572 of record CAKJTW010000007.1, read on the forward strand.
GGAAGCTTCAAGGACTTTACTGCAAACATTGTGGGTTTGAAGTTAAATCCAAATTCCATACCCACCTGTGTCAAAGATGGCAAAATAATATGAGAATATTTAATTCACTGTAAATTAAGAACATAAAATTATATAGAGTCCTATAAACTTAATTATCAGTTTTTCTTCATCTGTCATTCTCTTTCCAACTCTAATAATTACTATTTGAACAGCAAATATGTTAATGTTTGAAGTGAGAAACTCATGTATTATCTTTAATATCACAAGTATGACAAAGCTGTCTGTGAAATTCCAATAAATGGAATGATTTTCCACATATATTGAAGAAATCAGAAAATGTACAACAAGCAGGGTTCATTTTGATATTTTTCCTTCCTGAACAATACAAGTAGATCACTACAATGAATGTCTATTGCAAATTTACAGGGGTTCAGTTGGAAAATAATTCATGTTAAACAAAGGTTCTCAACATCATTAACAAAGACTGAGAAAGTGGGCCAGCATGCATGAGAGCATAAATCATAGAGGTCATGCGTGTTAATGAGAAAAAGAGCATTTATTAGCTTGCAATTTAAAATATAAAGCCCTTCTCCCTCAATCATTTAAAATGGAACAATATTCTATACCTGAGGAAAGCAGAAGGCGGTGCCCTCAATTAGACGAACAACTCTCCTGGCCCCCAAACTTTTATTGTTGTCATTGAAATTTATCATTCTGATTTTATTTTTTAGATTGCAAAATTTTTGTTGCTGTGGACAGAGAGTAGAACATAACGTGTCCTATATTAGTGCCTACACTGGCAAGTTGTATATTTTAAGTTTTAACTAGAATTTGCTAAGTTCTAATTATTAAGTAGCTGAAACATCGTATTTCCTAACTTTTATGTGAGTCCTGATCAATGTTTATGTTTGAATGTTTATTTTGAGATCAAAGAAGATGGTAAAAAGTTTGCAAATATAATTTTATAAAATCAGAATGTCATTAAAAGATGTCCATTATAACTGCTCTTTTATTATACAAATGAGAAAAAGCAAAAGCACTGACTTTAAAAAAGTGACATTATGTAATTATGGTACTATATAATAACTTCTTAAATTATAAAGAAACAACTTATTTTTCTGATACATCCCCTATCTATTCCCACAACCTCTTCCCAGGCTAAACGAGTAAAGCAGATTACCATGACTACAGACCACATACATTGACTCTTAGGTCAAAAACTTCAGGAATACATCCATGATATCATGGGTTACCCTTAAAATACTGAGAACCCATTCCCTGTAAAAGGCCAAAATTGTTGAAATACATTTTTTAAAAGGAAAATAGAAATGCTCTATCCTGTCTACATTTAAAAATCTTACCTTGGATCATTTTACAAGCATTTATTTCTTTAAAATGCATTTCCTTATTTGCGTATTTCCTGTTCCACGATTTCAAATGAAAGCACTGTTTACAGATACTTCTGAGGTCAAGAGAAGGAATAATACCTTTAATGAAAATGAATCTCAGGACTGAAGGACAAAAAAGAAAACTGAAACCATACCCGATAACTTTCCCCAGGGTCTTGATGAGACTCAGGATATCTATCTTGCCATCTTCTGTGGGAAAATACACTATTTTTAAATGATAACAGTAACAATCATGTTGTAACTTGGAGAGCAACCAACTCAGTGTATATTCAAAACCACTCTTATGAACAAACTAGTGATGTAACCAAACCTTTAAAATAGCTTTATTTTATTCATTCATTATTTTGACTTGCTTTGTAAAAATTTTTTTAGAAATTATTATTTAATTTTCAGCATCACAACTTGTACACTGCAACCTTGTCAAATGAGGAGACTTAGTTGTTGGACTAACAAAACCTCCATATTGTATGAATTTTACTTGTAAAGCACACCCACCATAGTTTGATTAAATCCACAACTTTTACTAGATAAAAACAGACCCAAAACTAGGAGCACAAATAACATTTCTTTATGCATCCACACTATCTGCCTTAAGAGACAATGTGCCAGTCTCCCCGAATGATTATTTATTTCTTTTCACACAATATTTCTAAGTCAATACACAATGCAGTCACATTTAAATTTCAAGTTTGCAAATATTCATTTAGCGTCCATTTCCCAGATATAATAATAACTATAGTCTGACATCCGTATCCACAGGTTCTCCATCTGCAGATTCAACCAACTGCAGAATATATACTATGTTTCAGATCCATGGTTGCATCCCATGGATCAAGAAGCCAACTAAGGAACTTGGATGTTCACAAATTTTATATCCATGCATTAGGGAGGAACATGGAGAAGTCAATGACACCCCACTCCAGTACTCTTGCCTGGAAAATCCCATGGATGGAAGAGCCTGGTGGGCTGCAGTCCATGGGGTCGCTAAGAGTCGCACACGACTGAGCAACTTCACTTTGACTTTTCACTTTCATGCATTGGAGAAGGAAATGGCAACCCACTCCAGTGTTCTTGCCTTGAGAATCCCAGGGACGGGGAGCCTGGTGGGCTGCCGTCTCTGGGGTTGCACAGAGTCAGACACCACTGAAGCGACTTAGCAGCAGCAGCAGTAGGGAGGAACAGGAACCACCACCACCACCCTCCCGCCCCACACCCTATACCAAGGGATGACTGTGAGGCGCTGGAAACACTGAGCAAGACAGATGACAATTTTTGCCCTCTTGGATCTTAGAGGTGAAAAACCACACAAAATGGGAGCTGGATATATTTAGAGAGTTTGCTAAGAGAAAAATCACACCTTCCATAAAGAAGTAGATCATAATGCTGACTCGTCAGCTAGCTTAAATACAACTTGTCTACTCCGAGAATCACTTTCCTTTGTGCTACCATGGTTTTTACTCCCCTTCTTCCCTGGTGGCTCAGACGGTAAAGCGTCTGTCTACAATGCGGGAGACCTGGGTTCGATCCTGGGTCGGGAAGATCTGCTGGAGAAGGAAGTGGCAATCCACTCCAGTGGTATTGCCTGGAAAATCCCATGGACAGAGGAGCCTGATAGGTTACAGTCCATGGAGGTCGCAAAGAGTCGGACACGACTGAGCGACTTCACTTTCACTTTCCCTTTCCTTACTCTATAAAATACTTACTGCTGCTTATTTGAGGGTTACTTAGGTAAATAAATGCACAGAGGGTGGAAGTTGTGGAGGGCCAACTGTGTGTAAAATAACTGTAGAAAGGAAACAATGGGGTGCTTTGAGAGGGTGTTTCCCAAAGGCAACTGAGTCCTCTCAAGTGGGCTTTTGACTATTCATGCAAAACACAGCCCCTCTTGGGACTTAAAATCTTGCAAAGGCAAAAAAAAAAAAAAAAAAAAAAATTAACCAAACCATCACTACCTATATAAACACAAACTGCATTCAGTACTCTGAAGGCTAAATATGAAATGCTGTTTAAGAGGGGTCTGATCTGGACTGTGGGGGCCATGAGGATTCCCTGGGAAAATGTAGTTTACCTTGGAATACTACAGCTGAATATTCCTAAATGAAAAGAACCTTCATTTACACAGCCTGTGTAAAGAGTTTAGAGAAAGGCAGGCAGGGTCAACAACTGAAATAAAGTATGACGCACAGTGTGGTTGGAGGAAGGGAACTAACGAAAGTGCTGAAAAACACAGCTAAGGAAATAAATTCAGGCAAGCGTATCAAGCAAGAAGGGAAACACAGAGTTACAGATTTAAGTCTTACTCAGAAAGAAGTTGTTTTGCTAAAATATGCACATGATGTCTGAAGGGAATACTAGCAGTGCCTCTGAAAAAAAGGAACCAAGAGGCTCTAGAGGACCAAGGCAGGAAGATTAGCTTTTCACTGGACAGCCTGCTGTGCCTTTTGAAATTTATCTGTGTTCCTTTATTACCTGTTTAAAAGAAAACAACGGTAAATATTTTGAAATCACTAGCTCTGTTAGGAAGAAATGATTAGTGGGAGGGTGAAAGCTAAGAGAACAAAGAGAAGCCTATCATAGTGGCATATGCAGGGTTAGGTGCCAGCAAGAGAGTAAGATCACGATGAGAAACAGTCAACAATTCTTTCTAACAGATCGCATCATGAAGGTCAAGAAGGAAATCTGTCAAAAATGAATCCTAGGTCTCTGACTTGTACCTGTATGGATGGCAGTATCATTTACTCCAAGGAAGCATTAAAAGAGATTTGAACTAAAAGGCAGCTTTTCACATGCTTACATCTGAGATGCTTTTAAGGAATCCAAACAGAAATGTCAAGTGTAGATACTGGGAGCTCAAAGAAAAAGCTGGGCTAAAGTCACACCCTTGAACTATTAATATATTAACAATTATTAAGCCATGGGAATAAATGACATCACCTAGAGCAATCCACTATTGCATGTCCTTTTAACACATAGCATTAAATTGAGAATGTCTATTTCTTTTTTAAATAATTAAATTTTAATAATATAAACTCTTCTTGAAAAAGTCTTATCAAAATTAAAATGAAAAAAACAGATCTAAGTCTCTTGGGCAACACAAAATGAAACGGTGTATTGAGTCAGTATGGAACTGACTTTTGGATGGCTGAATCTAATTATAAACAAGTCACAGATGGCAAATATTGACTTTAGTGTTCACATGAAAGGAATCACCTAGGATGGATATATGAATCAGTTGGACCAAACTAGGACTTGCCAAATAAGGAGATATCAGAGGAATGGTGTGTCTCCTAGATGAGTCATTCAGTTCAGTTCAGTTCAGTCGCTCAGTCGTGTCCAACTCTTTTCGACCCCATGAATTGCAGCACACCAGGCCTCCCTGTCCAGCACCAACTCCCGGAGTTCACGCAGACTCAGGTCCATCGAGTCAGTGATGCCATCAGCCATCTCATCCTCCGTCGTCCCTTTCTCCTCCTGCCCCCAATCCCTCCCAGCATCAGGGTCTTTTCCAAAGAGTCAACTCTTCACATGAGGTGGCCAAAGTACTGGAGTTTCAGCTTTAGCATCATTCCTTCCAAAGAAATCCCAGGGTTGATCTTCAGAATGGACTGGTTGGATCTCCTTGCAGTCCAAGGGACTCTCAAAAGTCTTCTCCAACACCACAGTTCAAAAGCATCAATTCTTCTGTGCTCAGCCTTCTTCACAGTCCAACTCTCACATCCATACATGACTACTAGAAAACCATACCCTTGACTAGACGAACCTTAGTCGGCAAAGTAATGTCTCTGCTTTTGAATATGCTATCTAGGTTGGTCATAACTTTTCTTCCAAGGAGTAAGCGTCTTTTAATTTCATGGCTGCAGTCACCATCTGCAGTGACTTTGGAGCCCCCAAAAAATAAAGTCTGACACTGTTTCCACTGTTTCCCCATCTATTTCCCATGAAGTGATGGGACCGGATGCCATGATCTTTGTTTGCTGAATGTTGAGCTTTAAGCCAATGTTTTCACTCTCCTCTTTCACTTTCATCAAGAGGCTTTTAGTTCCTCTTTACTTTCTGTCATAACAGTGGTGTCATCTGCATATCTGAGGTTATTGATATCTCTCCCGGCAATCTTGATTCCAGCTTGTGTTTCTTCCAGTCCAGCGTTTCTCATGATGTACTCTGCATATAAGTTAAATAAGCAGGGTGACAATATACAGCCTTGACGGACTCCTTTGCCTATTTGGAACCAGTCTGTTGTTCCATGTCCAGTTCTAACTGTTGCTTCCTGACCTGCATACAGATTTCTCAAGAGGCAGGTCAGGTGGTCTGGTATTCCCATCTCTTTCAGAATTTTCCACAGTTTGTGATCCACACAGTCAAAGGCTTTGGCATAGTCAATAAAGCAGAAATAGATGTTTTTCTGGAACCCTCTTGCTTTTTCCATGATCCAGCGGATGTTGGCAATTTGATCTCTGGTTCCTCTGCCTTTTGTAAAACCAGTTTGAACATTAGGTAATCTCTTCCACTCTCAGGGTGTCAACTGAGCACAAGGCAAATGCTGAGTCTGGTAATCACAGACATTAAAACAATATTAAGGGACTGTAAGGATTATAAGCCACTTCTTATGAGAAAGCATAATTCTATGATGCAAAATCTGCGGAAGCAGGGGTAACAATGTGTAAAACTCATAGGCAATTAAAAATAAATTAATAAATAAAAACTTAATTCCAAAGGATGGCTTTGGAAAATGTACTATTAGAGCAAATGCCAATGGGCAGCTGCTCTCTGGACATGCTGGTTCTAAAGTCATTCCAAGTCAAGTCAGAGTAGTTATTGAAAAGCACGGAGCCAGAATAGTTGAGATACTAGGAGATATTAAAGGAATACCAGTCAAAAATATTTTTATAAAAATTTTAAAAAGCAGAGGAATAAAAAAATAAAATCAAGAGAGGTTACAATGTGATATACCCACAAATAAGTTGAATGGCTAAAAATATCTTTCAGGTAACTAGAAATTTTTAAATTTTTAACTGAATACATAAAAGCCTTTTAATTCAAAATGAGTGGGTCTGTACTATTCTGGTTACTATAACAAAGCATTTTAAGAGAACTGAGAAAGCATGAGAACTGGAAGCATCGTGTCAATGTGTATGGGAAAAATCAGAAAATGTGCTGGCAATATTTATCTGTCCCAATGAAAAGAGCTCAATCCTATAGGTGGCTACTGTGCATGCTTTCCTCAGGCAGTTTCTGTCTCCTTTCTTTTCTCTCCTGTTGTGAGTTCTAGAGACACCTCAGTCTCAATCTTGCCTTACTCTCAGGGACTGAAGTCACATTGGAGGCCTTACCCATTCCTGGGCCCATTGTTTCCACTTTAGCAGATGCTGGGAAGCTTTTGAATGTGAAAGTGAAGTTGCTCAGTCATGTCTTACTCTTTGCGACCCCATTGACTGTAGCCTATCAGGTTCCTCCATCCATGGGATTTTCCAGGCAAGAGTGCTGCAGTGGATTGCCATTTCCTACTCCAGGGGATCTTCCTGATCCAGGAATCGAACCCGGGAAGCATTTATGGACCAGCAAATTAAGGACCTCTGAATACCTTCTCTTCCATAAAAGCAATCGAAACACAATCGCTAAAAGACACTCTTTCAGAAATCTACAAATTAACCAAAGGTTTGAAATAATCTGAGAAGCACCTACTGAACAAAAATGGATCAATCTTGCTAAGAAGAGTGAATTTAGTGGCATTTTAAACTGCCATTTTGGTAAGCAATCTGGTAGTTTCTGAAAAGGTTAAACACAGTTACACTATGACCCAGCAATTTCACTCCTAGGTATATACCCAGAGAGATGAAAATATAATGTTTACACAAAAACCTGACACCAATGTTCACAGCAGCATGTTCATAATAGGCAAAAGGAGAAATAACCCAAATCTCCACCACTAACAAATGAATAAATAAAATATAGTATATCTATACAATAGAATTTTATTTGACAATAGAAAGAATGAAGTTCTGACACATACTTCAGTATTAGGGACCTTGAAAAGGTATCCTGAGTAAAAGAAGTCAGTCATAACTGGTCAAATACTATAAGATACCATTTATATGACGTAACTAGAATAGGCAAATCCATAGGAAAAACAAAAAACAAAAGTAGATTAGTCTGTGCTAGGGCTGTGGGAGAAACAAATAAGGAATGAATGCTAAAGAGGAAGGGTTTCTCCTGGGGGTGATGAAAATGTTTTGAAATTACAGAGCAGTGATAACTGCCAAAGTTTGTGACTATACTAAATCCCACTGAATTACACATTTCAAAATGCTGAAATTTATAGTATAGGAATTGTATCTCAATAAAGTTATTTTTTAAAAGCATTTCAGTAGATGACAGCTTTCTCCTGGGGCTAAAATACCACTTAAAGAAGACATTTTAACATGAAAATGTGAAGATAATTCTGTATTTTTAGCTTAGCAGAAGTCACCTGACAGATTTATTGGCTTCCAACTTTATTCATTCTAGAAATTACATCTGCGAAAATAACCTCACAATTGGAAACAGCAGATATTGGGGTGGGGAGGGGGTTGGGGGAGTCAGAGAAAGAGAGTATGCAGAGTGGCATTATTACTAAATGCTTAGGTTGGTTTATTTATTATCAAATGCTTACAACTTAGTCATCAAACACAGTTGGCTTAACTGTTTCATGTGGAATAACAATGAATTCTCAAAGCAACTCTAGCCAGCTGGACGATCATTAACTCTATAGGAAAAATAAAACAAGGTTAACTGGGCCGAGGCCACAGATGTAGTCTGAATCTAGACTGACTGGTTCCAGAGCCTGTACTTTTAACCTCATGCCATGCAGCTTCTGTAACAACTTCTGAGCAGTATGTTAAAAGCAATACAATAAGTAGTTATATTGTAAATTTGTATCTGTATCACAAACACAAAACACAGGGAGAATGAAAAGAAAAGAACCAAAAACAATTTCCTCATGCTTTATAAATAGGTTCTTATAGCTTGGGGTATAATTTCCAGTTAGAACATCACATGTAATTCAGAAGGGAAGATGATGTTCTCTGAAACTGTTAGTGACTTAGAGAGTGGTTCTAGTAATAAAAACACTGATGATGCAGATACATGCAAAAACTAAAACTTTCTTAATGACAGGTAACAGCAGAAAACAAGAAATATATTTAAAATAATAAATTATTATTTATGAAATTTGAATAACTATTGTAACATAATTCATAAATTGTCAAATAGACATGTGAGTTGTCTACAATTGTTTCTAAGAAAAAAACAGGAAATCACTTTATGCTCAAAGTTACTTTTCTTAATTACTCTTCTATCTAAACCATCCAAACAAGTCTTAGCTATTCTAATACTCCATGAAGGAACACACTGTCAGCTAACCAGTAAATCTGGGTCATGTCAGAAAGCCAAGCCTTAGCAGTATTTTAATTCACTTTTATTTTGGAACTACTTTGTGAAAGGTCGGGCCAGCCGACATAAGACACATGACCAAAAGGACATCAGGCCAACACCCAAACAGGAACCAGGAGCAGACCAGACTTCCAGGGGCCAACTCTCTGTTTCTTGGCCCAATCAGGTGCCGACACCGAGCCCTTGGACACCAACCACCGCTGTAGCCCGCGCTTTTTTCCCCTGTATGGGGAGACCTGGCTTAAACGCCAGCCCTGGCTATAAAAACCTCGTCCCACCTAGCATACCTCGCAGACTCCCTTGTCTCTTTGCTCACCCGCCCCGGGAGTTCTGCCTGAGAGCAACCGCCCAATAAAGGCTTTCATCAACGGTCCCTAGAGGTGGCTTTTTCTTCCTGTGGTGTTTCTTACACTTTGCATTTTTAATCCGATCACACCTGCCCTTGTCAAGTGGTAACTTTCAAGAAAATTTAAAATCTCATCCAGGACATGGAAAAGACACAAGACAATGAATCTTTTCAGGGTTAAACATTAGTCAATACTTAAAATTGACTAATTTAATATTAAATTAAATATTAGTTAAATATTGACTATATTAGTTAAATGTTGACTAATATAGACACTTGGAGAAGGAAATGGCACCCACTCCGTACTCTTGCCTGGAGAATTCCAAGGACAGAGGAGCCTGGTAGGCTACAGTCCATAGGATCACAAAGACTCAGACACAACTGTGCGACTAACTTTCTTTCAATACAGACACTAACATTCAAGTCTGACAAAGGCACTGACATAAACCATGAGACACATGCTCTCTGTTTCACATTTTTTAATAAGGCCTCTCATCACGCCTTCAAGTGATTCCTTCATTTCTCAAGCATGTTCAGAACACATGGTGTGTTCTCATCCCTGAGTGGTCAGCCTGCCAGCCCTTGTTCTGACAGGCCAACAAACCTTCCCTATGTAGCTGTACCTTTCAGCACAGGCAAATGAACTTCCTGGCATTAAAAATACATTACCTGCTATTACCTTTAAGATCATGTAACAAACCATTCATCTTGACAGTGCCGTCTTGGACCACACTTCTGACTGAGTCCTTTAGGACTAGATCTGACAGACTTTTGCTTTATCTCGCTCTGCCCCTGGGGTGTCTTGGCATGTTTCAAACAGGAAACAGAGACACCTCAGGAAAAGCAAGGTTTGGATATTTCCTGTGCTTTGTTGTACTATCAAATACTCAAAATATTATTCATAATTTTTCACTCAAAGTAACAAGAATACCTATATAAATATTTATGAATGTGCGTCTATAGACATATGTAGGTATATATTCATTTTACGGCAGAAAAGCATACTATCTATTTCAATAATTCTACCGATCTTTCTGGAGCTCAGTTTTCTCCTTGGGTCTCCTAGCAGATGATTTGAGATTACTTGTTCTGCTCAGCATCTGTAGGACCAGCTGTGCCATTCCATTAGTCACACTCCATTCCTGATGCCTGAAGAGATGATAAACACTGATGGCTTTCATGTCGTAGGAAAAGCTATTTCCCACCAGAGAGCTGCTCTGTCTGCCTATGTTAGGGTCAGGATGTTACAGAGGAAACAGTCCCAGGGAGTCTTGAGCAATCTGGCCAGCTTTGCTGCTGTATAACGGGGAATGATTATAAGCACTTAAATACAGAACTTGAATTTTATTGATTTGCAGAATGCCTAGGTCATGTGTCAGAGAACCTCAGCATAGAAAAGACTCAATCAGCATTTATTAGACTTAAATAATAATTGCAAGAGGGAAGGACTCACTTTTACTGACATTTACATGGGATAATGCAGGTAATTTTTCATACATTTCTCTAGATCTTTAAAATGACTAGAAAGATCTAATAACTAGCTTGTATAAATATAGGCCACAGAGAACGAGGTTCAATAACCACACATGGATTTAATCAGCAAAATCCAAAATGTGAGAAACTTTACCTAGGACAACTGACTTGGTTTCTTCAACACGATAATTGTAAAGAGAGAGAGAGAGAGAGAAAAACTGACCAACACATGGATTTTAAAATCTATGTAAAGAACATAAACAAAATTCAAAATGTGGATTTTTTTCTTTTTAGGATTCTTATTTGAACAAACTAAATGAAAAAAAAAAAAAACTAAACAAATATCTATGAGGCAATCATGGAAACTTGAACACAATTTTTGTTATTAAGGAATTACAACCAACATTTTAGAAGTGACAATGGTATGATGACTATGTTTTGGTGACCTTATATTTTATAGATACAGATGGAAATATTTACAAATAAAATAATTTCATGTCTGGGATTTGTTTTCAAATAATCTAGGAAGAGAGGAAGCAAGTGGAGTGATTGAAGGTTAGGTATTAAGTACTGAGTACTTACTGTTACCACCCCAGTGTATTTATATTTACACCACTTGGCCTCTTAATTTTGCCTCAGTTGAGCAAAGCGTGTTGCTTGTCCCACCCATTGCATGCTACACACATTCTATTACTGTAGGCATCATACATTAGTGTGGTTTGTTTCCCACGCTGGCAACTTTTTCTGCAGAAAATATTAAAGAAAGTGAAAACTGCTACACAGAGTCATTTCTTCATCATCCTCGCTAATGAAGAGAATTACCACTTCCTTAGTTTCAGCTCTGCCCCATAAAACTTTTGAGGAGAACATAGCAAATGCTAGCAGGATGTTCTGTGCTCTTTATCCACACCTCAGCTCCTCCCCTACTAACAGACCATTATTTCATCTTCTCTGGGGTTTAATTATAAAAATCATCAATCCCTATCTTACTTTCTTGTAGTCCCACCTCTTCAATTTCTCTTTTTAAATTATTATCCATCGCTCCTGGATTGTGAGCTAACAAGTTTGGAACTGATTGCTCTTAGTATCCCACGCTTAGCATGGTATCAAGTAAATAGTGGATAATGACAACAATTTTTAAAAATAATTTGAATGGATAGATACCAAGCTCCAAAGAAATATTCTGTGTGTAACTTAAATGTGAAAACCTGCAGTTTTATTGTAAAGAATTCTGAAGGTCTTTACATAAGCCAAAAGAGAATATATAATATTACAATAAGAGAAAAGAATCATATCTCTTCAAGAAGAGCATTGTATGTGTTTGGGAGTACTGCCTTATGACAACTAGTTTTTCAAACTTTTTTTAATGTCTTGTCAAAGCAATGTAGCAATGTCTAAAAATCATGATGAATCTGGGAATATTAGAGCAGATTAATTTGCAAGTACTCAGACTTCTCTATCATTAAAATGTCAATGCAAGGCATTATATCTACTAAAGGTAAATTGTGTTACAAAGTGTGACACCCTCTAACAAAAAACACTATGCTACCATGTGGAATAAGTGGTGCAGTCTTATTTCCAGTATAATAAATAGTCATTCTGATGAGTACTCTGAACCTATAACATTTTGAACTGCTAAAGGATGTCTTGATTTGCAATATGAACTAAACTGTACCTATTCTCTCTTACTAAGGATGGCAATCAACCAATTTATGTATAAACTCACTCATGACTAAGAGAAAATGTGGATTCTAGAGCCATGCTATTTCTCTTTACCTACACTCTTCTTAGAAACTTAGTAAGAATGCCCAAAATTGCAAAGAAAACTGCTCAAACTTTTAAGAAATATCTATCAAATCCAGGGAAAAAATGTATTCACCTTTTAATGAGAACTATATATTTTCTTTATGGTACTTGCACAGTAAGCATACAAATCTCCAAAAGTTACCAAGTCTAGGACACTATGAAAATCAATTTTTCATTGAATGACTGCTCATATCCATTCAGCATGAATTATTGCCTTATTAAGTACCAGAGACTTTTTCTCCCTAACCGTATACCCCATTGTACCAAATCTAGTTAGATGAAGCAGAAACAAATTCATAATTCCTAACACTTATTCAGATTCTTTGGACTAGAAACTGCACTGGAGATAGTCTTCTCATTTCATCACATTTTTCTCTCAGTCAGATTCATACTAACAAGGCTCTCATGTATCATTGCTTTTTGCTTTTTATGAAAAAGAAAAGAATCCCCACTAATTTCACAGTACAATGATTCATTCATTACTTAATCTTGTTTCTTAGTCTATTAAAATTAAAGATGCATATGCCCTGTTGTGCCACAGTATTATATTCAACAGTTGGCTAAATAACATGAAAAATGAAATTAAAATTATTCTACAATATCTTTAATGGATATTTTTAAAACCTTGCTGCCTTATCTTTCTTGATTTATCCTGGAATGAATAGCTGACTGCTTTTTTCTCACTGAGATTTTTAAAGTTCTGTTAGGAAGATAAATCACAGTTGAAAGCTTGCCATTAACATTATTATCCACCATCTATATATTGTCTAGGATTTGTCCAGTGAGACTTATAAGTACCATATTAGCAAACAGAATTTTCTTTTAAAGTACAGTAAGGAAAAAAATACCAAGAAAGTCCACACTTCAACATGAAGGAAAAAAAGTCTCTTTCTTATCACTCAAGTTATTAAATCAGACTTTCAAATTAATTTCACAAAGAAGAAAAATGGTGATGGCAGACCAACAAAGGTAACAGTATCTACGGAAAGGGATTTTAAATGGAATACAGAGCCTCATACTCTGGATGCTGCTGCTGCTGCTGCTGCTGCTAAGTCGCTTCAGTTGTGTCCGACTCTGTGCGACCCCATAGACGGCAGCCCACCAGGCTCCGTCGTCCCTGGGATTCTCCAGGCAAGAACACTGGAGCGGTCTGCCATTTCCTTCTCCAATGCATGAAAGTAAAAAGTGAAAGTGAGGTCATTCAGTCATGTCCAACTCTTCGCGACCCCATGGACTGGAGCCCACCAGGCTCCTCCGTCCATGGGATTTTCCAGGCAAGAGTACTGGAGTGAGGTGCCATCGCCCTATTGTTATGAACTAGGGATAACCAATAAAGTGCTTAGTAGCTGCTTTAGTTCACCATTCACTCAGGAGACTGTCCAGATACAAATACCACTATAAATCAGTCATTATTAAAATTCTGTTGGTGCAAGAGATATATCTATAGATATATGGGCAATAATTCTACTTTCTTCTCCAGAGTCAGGGTCAATACAGTCTGTTTCTGAATCTGTTTCAAGAAATAGAAGACTCCAAAATTTGTGATAACTTTGTCTCATGTAAACAGAAATACACAATACGTAATTTTTCTGTCTAGGAATTAATTACACTGGCTATTCACAGACCTTGGTATCTTTCATTAGTTTGAAAAAATGTATAGCCAGTACCTCTCCAAATATTTCTTTTGTCACATTTTTTCTTTCCTCTTTTTGGAACTCAACTACATAATTACTAAATCTTTTCAGCATGTCCTTTATATCTTATTTGGTTTGTATTTTCCAAAGTTGTTTCCCTTTGTGCTCAAGGTAGATATTTCTTACTTATATTTTTTAGTTAGAATTTGCATTTGATTTTTTTTTTTTTTTAGAGTCCAGCTCTCTGGTAACATAGTCAATATTTTCGTCTATTTTCTTATCATGTTAATGATAGCTACTTTAAAGTATGTATTTGACTTCTGTAATGTCACGATCATCTTTTGCTATTGCTTTATCCTTATTTGGCCATATTCCCTGAGCATTAATTTCAATTTTTCAAACAATGCTAGACAGTAAACATTAAAACCTATACAGTACAGTATCTCCCTAAAAATAAGATATGATATTTTTGCTGGCAAGTAAATAGAAGACTGAACATTACCTTGGATCCCTTTGAAGTTAGTATATTTCTAACTTGCTCCTAAGGAAAAGCCTTTTCAGAGGATCCAACAGAAAGTTTGAGATATAATTAATCAGGACTCCCCCTTGCTGGTCCTGAAATCTAATTTTCAGGTCCTATGAAGCTACACAAATTCTGCTTGGTGTCTTGGAGTCTCACTCTCTATACATGCACTAAGAAGTGAGTAAATACTTCAAAAGATATTGTAAACTAAACGCTAGGTTCCTGTCCCCTGTCTTTGCTTCTTCCTCTAGGACCAGAAGGTTCTGGCTTTCTCAGAACTCTGTTCTTCAGTGTTTGATCCCTAATACCAGTAACTTTGTTTCTATGAGCTGCTCTTTTCTATTCCTCCATGCTCTTCTCTGAGACTTCCCAAATGTTCTGGGAAGAAGCAAAAAAAAAAAAAAAATTGCTGAGAAGGCAGTGTTCACACATCTACCCTGATCTTTTCTCCACAACTCTGGATATCTTGGTTTTAGTTCAGTGCCTTGAACAGGCTCTTCTTGTTATTTATCCTGTTATCTTTTGGTTCCTTTAGGCAGGAAGGAGAGATTAGTATCAACTCATCATCACAGCTGATAATGAAGTTCCTTCACAATTTTTTTAATGAGAGGAAAATCTAAACTGGAAGGACTCTTAAAATTTTAAGTCTATATGAGCAGTATGTAATGTATTTGCAGTACATTTAGAGAAAAAGTCAGGTGATTCGATGCTATTAGCCCTGTACAACTACTATTTGCGTGTAATTATAGGCAAGAGACACCACCTTTGGAGTTGAATTCACTTACATGCAAGTAAGGAATCCTTGTATTTCTTTATATATTTCATAGAATTAAGTGAGTGAATGGCTTGCCTGGGTCCTGCCCCTTGATGACTTTTCACTAATAATTAACCTTAGAAACAAACTTATTTCACATCAATAAAGTTTAACTATATGTCTCACTATTTTCTTTTGTATAATCTAAAAAGAGAATAAAAAGAGATGGTAACAGTTCTCTGTGGTGTAATGATAATAAATTTATCTGGAAAACAACTGCATATAGGTTGGCTATTCACTTTCAGTTCTTGTTATTGTTGTTGTTGCTCTTATATAAAAAGTCTGGGGCCCAAGGGTTCTGTCTTCTTTATCTTTGTGTCCTCCCAGGACATGATATAGCGTAGGGAAATAATGAATGACTCCTCCAGAGAATAGGGCATAAATGTGTTTTATGAAAAGTAAAGAGGAAACAGAGACCTGCAGTTCAAGATTCTAACCTTTAAGAAATTCACAGCAATATGAACTGGAATCTTGCTTTCACTACCAAAGGCTAAGGCCACCCAGTTACCCTGGTGACTGAAACTGAAATGTAGAGGCAGCACAACCTAATACAGCTTTTGGTTTTAGAAATACTACTTATGGTGACTGACTCTGATTATAGAAGTAACTTGAAATCCATCTGCACATAATTTCAAAAACACTAGTAAGTCAAAACAAGAAAAATATTAAGCATACTCCTATTGCTTCAGGATAATATATCTACTACCAAGGCTGAATAATTAAGATATATTTGGTGCAATTTATTCTCATATAAAATTGATATTATTCAAGATATATTTATTATTATCATTTTATTTCACTTAGCATTTAGTTGTACCATATAAAAAAGTATCAGACAATCTTTAAAAGAACACTAGTAAAGAGTTACATAGTTACATAGTAATCCATTACATCTGCCTGCTAATGCAAGAGATGGATCCCTGGATGTGGAAGATCCTCTGGAGAAGGAAACAGCAACCCACTCCAGTATTCTTGCCTGGAAAATCCCATGGACAGAGGAGTCTGACAGGCTACAGTCCTTGGGGTCGCAAGAGTAGGACATGATTTAGCAAAGAAACCATCACCAATCCATTAGATTGGTGATAGACCAATCCATTAGATTGGTCCCATATATTTTTAATTCAATCACCACATCTTTCTTGGAAGTTACATTGTTTCTAACAGATTACCACTTAGAAATAAGTGAAATATAAATTCTATTGTATACTAAATCTTTGTATAATATTTACTTCCATAAAATAACTTTCTAGAAGTTAATATTAGTCTTAATGATATTGCTATCCTCCTGTCTAGAAAATTGTATCAGTTTAGTCTGGAGAATGTTTCAGACTAAAAGAAAAGCAGATTTTCAATGAAACATTATGGTTTTAAGTTTAAAAGACAAAATTATGACAAATACTTTGCACATACAAGATGTTCTATTCACAAAAAATGTTTTCTTGCTCTTGAAAGGGTTTGATCTCTTGGGTCCCCGATACACTATGGAACAAAGTATCAAATCATTGTCCTATACTAATTCAGTCCAATAGCACTAAAAAAAATGTATAAGTAGTTTAATATTTCATAATAATTTATAAAACAGATCACAATAGCATGGAAACCACTTATTTTTTCATTATGAGCAGTGAAACAGGTGTTTTCTTCCCCTCACACATCGCAAAGTTATGCATATAAGACTTTTATCCTTTGGCAGATTTACCCTTCAATATACCAAATAAACTTGCAATATATTTAAAGTCCATAGAACTTTGAATGTCAAAACTCCTTACTAATAAGAACCACAAAATTGCTATCCTTAGAAATAATTAGGAATGGTCAGAACACAGTCTGTCTTATAGGTGGATTCTCTGTTGCGGCTGAAGGAATGGACTTTGGCAGAATGCTACAATTTGAAACAATTACTCAGGAGCATCTGTATTAGAGTTCTGCCCAAACAAGTCTGCATCTCCTGGAGAAAATTATTTTGAATTTCTCTCTACTATGAATAATCTTAAGCATTCATTAATAAAAACTGATTTTTCCCACATGATAGAACACACATCCCAAAGGGTGGAAAAGATAAAAGGTTATAAAGTGACATTTTATAAATGTACCTCATTTTTGAGAGAACATTCAATTACAGAATTCTAAGTTCCAAAAAATAAGGAAAAGCAAAATGGATGCACATTGTCTAGAAACTACTGGTTATGAAGTGTGTATTAACTTATTCTGTTACACAGGAGGACAAGCAGGGGGAAACCCAGAGCGTCCGCGATGACAACATTAAGACATTGTAGTCAGCACCACTTGTCAGAATTTGCATGACATTTTTCTAGACTGTGAGTGTTCTCTGGTCCCCTATTCTATTTACAAAATGAACATCTTATTGTAGCTTTTTACCTATTCAAGAAGCAAAAATGTGTTGTGGCACATAATTAGACAATTCTAAAAGGAATTTATAATTACTGCTGCTTTTTTTTTTGTCAATAAGAACACATTCCAGTTTGTCCAGCTCTTCAAAGAGTTCTGATGACTGATAGATATAGGTACATATACACACGCACACACAATGTTGCATTCAATATAAACTCAATGCCAGTGATAGTCAAGACACAATTCATAAAGGTGAGATTTTTTAATTGTACAATATAATCCATTATAGCACTAATGACTAAACACTGTTCCCTTCATACAGAAGGTGGTGGCAATTGAGCTTGGAGGTAATGATGTGCTCAAAAATCACTAGGTGTAATTTTAGGATGAAAAACTGTTATGACATGCAAATTCAGCTTCTATCTAAAATGTTGATTTTTCAAATCACACTGCTTTCAGCTACTCAGGGCACTGCTGTATTCACAATGCTATACAATTCTTGTGTTATTTTTTCTAGACAGGTAATGCATCATACTTCGTAAACATTTTTCAAAGATCCACACATAGGTATGTTCCCTTGGATAATGTAGATACTGAATAGAACTGTTAATTCCAGATTTCTTGAATTATCCAAAGAAGAACAATGAAAAATTTATGTAGAGTAGAATCTAAGCCTTCATTTCAAACTGTTCAGTCTGTGGCTAACACAAAATCTAATGTGAAATGAGAAATTAGTTTATCCTTTCTCCAACAGATATTTTGTAGATCCACATAAATTTATACTATCTATGAAATAAACATGACCAAAGTTAAATTGAGATTATTTTCTTTTATCAATATATGCTTAATAGCTATATTATAGATATTATAGTATCTATATTATAGAGTTAATCTCAGTGTAATAATGTAACTTTAAACATTCTAAACTCAGTCACTCAAAATTACAATTCTTTTGAAATTTAAAATACTTCTGGAAGCATTCTACTAAGAAAGAGTATTTTCTGTTAATATTGCTGCTTGCAATGTTTATAATTTATAACTTTTATCTAATTCAGGTGCTTTATTTGAGGAAGCAATAGCTTTTTTGGTGATGTTTTATAACTTCTCCAAATTAAGAAAACTCCCAGTCAGCAAAAAGTAACTCAATAAACAAAAAGGAAAAGAACAAATTGTTGAAATGCTATAGACTTTTTGTTTCTAAATTCCTTACTAGTTAGCCATGAAGGTTTACATAAAGTAAACTCTTAGACCAGCACTGTCTAATAGAAATTAAGATAATCCACATATTAATTTTAAGTTTTCTAATAACTATATTAAAAATAAAAAGAAACAAAATTATTTTTGATAATGTATTTCATTTGACCTGATATAAACAAAATGGTCACATTAAAATGCAATTGGTATGAAATTTATTAATGAGATGTTTTATATTCCTTTGTTCATACTAAGTTTTCAAAGCTCAAAGCATATTTTAAACATGAAACATCTTAATTTGGACTAGTTATATTTCAGATACTTTACAGCTAGTATTATCATATTGTACAATGCAGCTTTAGGCTTTTGGTTCTTCATTTACTGAATAATATGATTTGTAAAAGGTCTTTACACGCTCAGTTTTCAAAATTCTAAGTCTGGTTGAAACTCATTAATGATGAATGCAAAGTTCCTCATCTCATAAATGTGCACAGATAAGATAAATCATTATTAACTATCACCAAAGAAAACAGCAAATTAACTAAAGGAAAATTTTACTTGTATTCATGTAATTATATCATAATTATGGTTATATTATTACATTCATTCAAAAATTTTTAAAAGTTAAGAAACAAAATAATCAATAGAATTGTCACATGTAAGAAAAATGATAAATTTCACTAATAAATCTCTGATTAGTGTTTTTGTTGAGATATACACATATCAGAGTAGTCTGCTGAAATTTCCATATTTTACCTTTGAAATTTACAAAAAAGCAGCTTTTATTAACACTCATACTTAAATCAAAAGACTTTTAAGGGTCCAATGATAAGACACTTTTCTTATAAATAAGCCAAGCAAACCAGTGAAAATCTATAAACCAACTGGCTCATTATCACATATTAAGAGAACTTTGTCAAAAATGTAAGGACATTTAATTTGTTCATTAAATCAGAAGCAAGTCTATGAATTCATGGGCTAAATATGAGACTTTATGAAAAACATAACTAAAGCTGGTTGAAGAAAAGTAATAATGAAGATAACAAAACTTAAATAGAAAAAAAAAGAACAGGTATCATAAGCTTGAAGTTAATTATTTGGGAAAAAAATGAAAAAATCTCAGATACATTTGTGGTGTGTAAAAATTAAATTGATAAAGAGAAAGAGTCAAATAAATATTAGGATTTAAAAAGAACATAATCAGAGAAACAATAAAACTAAAGTATATTAAAGGAATTCTATGAATTTTTTTTTTTGAACATGCCATGCAGCTTATGGGATTTTAATTCCCCTACTAGGGACTGAACCTCGACCATGTCAGGGAAAGCACTGAATCCTAACCACTGGACCACTATAGAATTCCCTTTATGAATAATTTTTATGCCAGTAAATTGAAAATTTTATATGAAATTTAAATATATTTATAAAAATATAATCAATCTCAAGAAGAGATAATAATGAAAACCCACATATATTTAGAACTATTAAAGAAATGGAACTACTGGCTTAAAAAAACAAATCTTTACACAATAAGTATACCAGAATCAGAGATCTTTAGATGTAAATGTTTTCAGACTCTCAGTAAATAAAGTATTTCAATCATGTACTATTCAGAGAATGGGAAAAAAGGGGGGAGAAGGAGAGAGTGACTTGTTTTCCAGCTCTATGAAATGAACATAATCTTGACAATAAAACTAAAAAATGGCAAGAGAAGAGAAAATAATATGTCCATCTCACTCGCATATGAAGTTGTAGATAATACTGAATAAAACACTGAAAAGCAAATACAACACATGAAAACATACCTGCTGCTGCTGCTGCTAAGTCGCTTCAGTCGTGTCTGACTCTGTGCGACCCCATAGACGGTAGCCCACCAAGCTCCCTCGTCCTTGGGATTCTCCAGGCAAGAACACTGGAGTGGGTTGCCATTGCCTTCTCCAATGCATGAAAGTGAGAAGTGAAAGTGAAGTCGCTCAGTCATGTCCCACTGTTAGTGACCCCATGGACTGCAGCCCACCAGGTTCCTCCATCCATGGGATTTTCCAGGCAAGAGTACTGGAGTGGGGGTGCCATTGTCTCTACTATTGTATTTTAGGAATTCTAAGAAAATTGATATTGAAAGATCTAAAAATATCATTAATTCATCACATCAACAGATTTAAAAGAGAAAATCATAATCATCTCAACCCTTAGTCATAGTAAGAATTTTTAACAAACCAGAAAATGGAAAAGATACCTACCAAGAAACTTCAGGAATAACTGTTAATGATGAACTGCTAAATGCTCTATCATGTATTTAAATTGAACAAGTATTTCAGGACATATCTCTCAAGAATTCAACAATCTGAGCAATTAGTATTCTAAACAAGTGAACAGTATGGTTAAACTTTAATAAACACCAATTTGCTTAACATAGTGGTGGAGAGACTTCAGACATTCATTAGTTAAAAAGTGTGATTTTTTTTTTTTTACTTCTATCAAATAAATTGCTAATTGTCTTTTGGTAGCAAAGAGGCAATTCATGCATTTTACTTGTAAATACTTTCACAGGTCTATATTTGAGACATCTTGACAAAATAAAAGGTGTGTACTTCAAGCAAAGCACTCAATCTTTTTTTTTTTTTCCAGTTTTACACTGGATATTGCCTTAAATAGAATTCTGAAGCTAACTCTCTATAGTATATGAGTTAGTGCTCAACAACTGTTAGATGTCTTACTTCAGTGTGAAGGATTGCCAAATGCTCGGGGCCAGTATACTTGAACTGTTTATATCAGCATCCTAAAATCAGTTATCACAAACCAAATGAAATCAATGATCATACACTAGTATTTTTACATTTGTTAATTACTAACAAATTGATGACTACGACTGAGAGACTGAACTGAACTCTTTGTAAACTGTTACATCTTAAACATCTCTCTAAATGTGCATATGCACATGGTTACAAGAGGTTTTACAAATGTCCAAGACTTGAAGAATATTGGGAAATTTTTTAATAAATTTTGATTTAGTTATACTTGTATTAGAATGTGTCCCAAAACTCATGTCAAGAAGCAATGAACTCAAGTAACCACATGATCTTCATAGATTGTATGGGATAAGTAAGTTTGGAATAATTAAAAAGAGAAAAGGGGGCACTTAAAAATGATGCTGAAAACAACAGACAAAACTTTGTAAAAGTATGTCACCAAACGTGCTCAGCTAAAGAAGACACAGTCTCCATGGGGATTAACTTATTATCTGATGTTAAGTTGTTTTTGAAGCTCAGAAGTTCTACATCTTGAGTAAGTCTCTTTCTTTCTAGCACCCACAGTGGGTACTCTCCAAGCCCCAGAGCTGGCATGCTCCCTCCTTTACCAAACCCTCATCAGGATTCTCCGAGCCCTCTTCTCAAGGAGACCTCAGTCTTGGCCTGTAAGAACAGCACTTTTGACATAAATGATTTTGTCTACCGCGAGCATTGCACTACCTCCACCCCCCAACACACACACAGTGAGAGACTTGAACAAATATTAACATCATTTCTAACAGCTCAAGGGCACATCTAAGAATGACTCCCCTCCTTACTATGCCTGCCTTTTAGTTCAACATTGCCAGGAAAATGTACTGTTACTGAAAAATAAAGTTTTGTTCTTTGTAAATTCATTTAAGAATATTTAAGAAATGTCTTTATGGTGAAATCTAAAACCTGACTTTCTGTAGGATATGTTTTCTGCAAAAATAGATTGAATTCTGAGTGCTAAATTTATGAATATAGATTTGCCAAGAAAAAAATCTTGAAAAAGTTATTTGCATATGATACATGATCTAATTATCTGTGATTGGTTCTCACTTCTGGGCTTTAAGTTTTTCCTTTTTTTTTTTTCCTCCAACTGAACGTTGCTTTTTACTTAAGCATTCCAAATTCATTTAGCTGGAAAACCAAATTCCCTGAAGTCCCATTAAATATGTTGCTAAGCAAACTACCTAGCAGCATCTATAAACAAGAATTCTAGATATAAGCCAGTCTTGTAAGTTGAGAGTAGGTCCAACTCTTTATGACCCCATTGACTGTAATCTGCCAGGCTCCTCTGTCCATGGGATTTTCCAGGCAAGAATACTGGAGTGGGTTGCCATTTCTTGCTCCAGGGGATCTTCCCAACCCAGGGATCAAACCCGGGTCTCCCGCATTGCAGGCAAGTTCATTACCACCAGAGCCACCAGGGAAGGTCAGCAGACCATTAAAGAAGAAAGGAGTGTTGATGCTTAGCTGGCTTATATTTCTTTCCGGGCCAATATACACACTTATTGACCTATGTTAAATTTACTTTGTTTTTGTACTCCTGCCTTTGAAACATCTTCCATATGCTATATAGATCTGCCTTAACAAGTGCTTCCTTAATTTGAAAAACAGATCTAAAGATTACCTTAAAGATTTACCTTCTAAGCAAGGTTGTAAATGATAGTTGAAACTTCCCCTTCATTCTTTCTATAGGAAATAAATTATATTGAGGAAATAACCTAGATTCTATACCTGATTAAAAAAATTAAGTTACTACAGTTTTTTTTTTTTTAATGGATATTAGATCATTTGTTACTGAATTAAATCTGATTAGTCTTCTAGGGCTATTGTAACAAAGTACTATAAACTGGATTGCTTAAACCGCAGAATTTGGTTTTGTTTTTGCTTCTTTATAAATGCATGCATTCAGGATTTGTTTCAAAAAGCAACCCAAGGATTAACAGTGAAACTGTTGAAACTGAGTCACTGTATTTTGGCACTTATTATGGATTAGCATTAGGAATGAAAAAATAATTCTAAGAATGCTCTCCTAAAAAAATAAAATATGGTCTCTTTCTTTGTTAACTTGGGTTCCCCAAGCCCATAGAAAACACAACTAAACTCAGAAATCAAGACATCTTCCACACCAGAGAATTTGGATATGCAGCAAACAGATGGATTGACAAAGAGTTTAAAGCCAATTTAAGAACTTAGTTGTTTGTTTCTAAACTTTCTCCAGATGACCATGGCAGGGTCAAAAGTCCAGAACAACTGGCAAGAACAGACAGGCCAGAAACATGATTTTTGAAAGAAGGCTGAGGCCTGAAAAGAAGCCCATGATATTAGAGTTTACGCAAGTGCATGTTAAGAACTAGAGCCTAAGACACTCATTTTCAGAAGAAATTGATCTAACTGGAAATACATATAAGAAGTAGAGAGAATGTTCAGAATAGCTCCAGCAATAGCAATCCTACAAAACCACTCACTGACTGGCATGTCTAGATAAAGAGATCTGAACTATGGAAAACAGTATGGAGGTTCCTCAAAAACTAAAAATAGAACCACCAAATGCTCCAGCTATTTCACTGCTGAGTATATAGCCAAAGAAAATGAAGTCACTTAATTGGAAAAGATAGGCACATCTCAACATTCATAGCAGCAAGATTTACAATACTTAAAATATGGAAGCAACCTAGGTATTTATCAACAGAGAAAAAAATAAAGATGATACATATATATGCACACATACATACAATGAAATACTACTCAGCAATAATGAAGAATGAAATCTTGCCAATTGCAACAATGTGGATCGATCTGGAGGGTATTATGCTTAGTGAAAAGAGTCAGAGAAAGACAAGTACTATATGTCATCACTTATATGTGAAATCTAAAAAGATATATACAATAAGCTAGTGAATATAACAAAATAGAAAAAAAAATTTCAAAAATAAAGAACTTGTGATTGCCAGAGTGAAGGGGTGTAGGGGAAGAGGTAAGATAACACGAGGGCATTAAGAGGTACTAACTACTATGTATAAGCTATAACGATATACTGTAAAGCACAGGTAATACAGCCAATATTTTATAATATCTTTAAACCAAGTATGATCTATACCTATAAAAATATTGAATCACTATGTTGTATACCTGAAACTAAAACAATATAGTAAATCAACTATAATTCAATCAACAAATCAATGAATAACAGGATCTGCAATTTCCCATCATTATGCTCCTAGCTACTATTCACCAAAGGTATCATTTCACCTATATTGTTTTCTTGTACTTGAAAAGATTCTTAAAACAGAAAAATTAAGCTACAGACACATGAGCATGAAATACGAAAAGAAGTGATTTTATTGCATGATCAGGCTATTCAGAATAGTTCTGTTTGCTTCAAAAGGAAGAGGAAAGTTCCAATCATGTGTTCCACTGTATTTCATAGGTCAATTTTTACCTCAGTATAAAAATCCAACACTTTTCTAAGTATCCAGCAATGAATGCATAACTGTTTTTCACAAGCACTGCAAACAACCCTTTTCTAACAGAAATATATGCCTATAAGACAAACTGACAGACAGAGACAAACATATACACATTCACTAAGGAAGAGAGAGGGAGGGAGGGAAGGAAGGAGGGAATGAAGGAATGGGAAAGAGAGAGGGCACCATACAACATACATTTATATTTAAAATCACCATGCATTAAATTTTCCCACAAGGCAACCCTGGTCTCCCACACTGCAGGCAGATTCTTTACCATCTGAGCCAACAGGGAAGCCCCTTTCAATATTGCACCACCTCACAATCATTAGAAACTCGCTGCTGCTGCTGCTGCTGCTGCTGCTGCTGCTGCTGCTGCTATAAGTCACTTCAGTCATGTCCAACTCTGTGCGACCCCATAGACGGCAGCCCTCCAGGCTCCACCATCCCTGGGATTTTCCAGGCAAGAACACTGGAGTGGGTTGCCATTTCCTTCTCCAATGCAGGAAAGAGAAAAGTGAAAGTGAAGTCGCTCAGTCGTGTCCGACTCAGTCGTGTCTATCTCATGGGGTCATGGCGACTCCATGGACTGCAGCCTACCAGGCTCCTCCATCCATGGGATTTTACAGGCAAGAGTAATGGAGTGAGGTGCCATTGCCTTCTCCGAGAAACTCACTAGGGTAACATAAAGTCAAAGTTGGGAATCACTGATCTCAAGGGAAAAAAATTCTAACGCTATACATACCACAACAAATATCTAAATATTTGTCTTTAAATCCCAAAGAAGCAGAGAGAACCATTCAGAGATAATCTGTAGAACAGAAATAATTACAGCCGTTCTTGCCTTCAGTCCCAAAGTTCAAGATTCTTCTGATGAGAAAAAAAATTATCAACCATTTATGGAAAATATATTGCATAACACTGAGTGTTTCAAGACTACAGTCAAACAGTTTATAAGGGGGAGGGGAGAAGTACCTAACTTGGTGAAGGAAACTTACCAACTTTCTGATCAAGTGAGGTTTGCTTAAGATATGACTTAAGATGCCCATTACACTAGAAGTAACATGAACATTGTTTTCTTTTCAATTATAAACCTTCTGAGCCCCAAACAACAACAACAACACTACCAGGTAGTTTCACTAAAAGCAGGTAGAAATGTAACTTAAAATATATTAAATCAAGAATTAAAAAGATAAAGGCCAAGAAATAAAGTAAGGTTAGGGATGGAAAACAACAAGGAATCATAACTTGAAGGAAAGAATGAGTAAATATCATGGGTTTGATGAAAAAGGGCATGGTCATTTGTTAATTTGTTTTCTGGTTTAATAGAAACCATTACTAATCTCAATCAAGAAAGTAATGTATGCTTAGAAGACTTTCTTCAATATTGTCAACACAAGCACTGTTAGACTGTTTTGAAGATTAACAAATTATGTATGTCACTTGCTAAATCTGTTAGCTAAATGGTATGAAACATAAGAGACTTTCTAAATTCAAGTAGCATCATAGTGCTAGATCCTAAGCAGAATCCATGTAACTTCAAGTTCACTGGAGAAAGAAAAAAAATGAAACTTCTCAGCTTTATTTAGCAATGATATTAGATCCATATTAAATTTAATCTCTAAATTTAAATATTCTAGGAGGCAATTTCTTATTTTCTGTCAACATTTCTTCAATGTGGAGGTCTGTATGTTATAAAGGTATTTTTAAAAGCAATATACCATTAAATTAATTAAAATCAACTTGAAGTTGGCAAAATGGCTGAGAATGCACAGTAAAACGCTGGAAAAACCACTGTGAGATAATCTATGTAAACAACAGAACTACCCTTCTTTATATGGCAAGGAGAGAAATGTAATCTGAGGGACTGTGACAGCACCATATGCTCCAGACAAATGAACAATACGTGAAGTCAGTAAGAATTCCAGCAGAGAATAACCGAGAGCTCGTCATAAAAGCCCTGAGATTCTAATCTCCTGGAAGTCGTTTTCTCACAAAGCTTTAACATCACCACCAAAGTGCCATAGTCAGAGAAAGGGAATTTCTAATAACGGAATTTTCTTTTTCAGAATTTTATATAACTAGATAATGGCACCGGGAAAACTTCTCTTTAGATAAAATACAAGTCTATCTGTCAAAGTACCATTTTCTGATAAAATTTTAATGACTTTTTAAAAGATATTTCTACATCATTTTTCCTACATGAATAAAAATTTATTAACACAAAAAATAACTGATTTGGAAAAAAAAAAAAAAGAGTATCTAAATGAGGTTCATTAGGGTTACATCAGGTAAAAGTATGCTCACTTAATTTTTACTGTATTTAATGGTGTTATATTTAACTGATAATTAAGCAGTATTATAAATTATAAAATGTAACATAGGCAAAATAATTCCTTCATTTTACAAACCAAGAGTCTTATGTCCACATAACAGATTAACTTGCCAAAGGCCGCAGTGCTCACCTCCTAGGCTGTAAGTTGCTCTGACATTGTATGAATCTCCATTCTGTGTTCTATGTTCGGAACAGCCCCTGCCATCTAGTACTACCAATGCAGGATTCAGCCAACTGTCTCATTGGTCAAGTTGCTTAATCATAGAAATAGTAAAAATTTACACCCACTGCAAGCAACTTTCCAAACAAAATCTGAGCTGAGAAACTAAAAAGTGCCATTATGTTGCTTCTCCATGAGCAGACACTGTATTGAATACACACACTCACAAGTTGACTGGTAAACCTCATGGTCTAATTTCGCCATTGGTAACATGTAGGGTAACTCATATTTTCAAGAGAAGTATCACTTAACTTAATGAATGATTTCATAACTGACCAGAAAGGAATATAACATAGTAATTAAAAGCTTGGCCTATAGACAGTTTAACATGCAGCTCTGCTACAACATGTTTCAAAAAGTTATACAACACTCTTTGCCTTAATTTCCTCATCTGTAAAATAATACATAGATGATGTGGTTAGTTACAATATTAAATGAGCTATTATTGTACACTGTTTCTACACTGGACTTCCCTGCCAGGGAAGTACTGTGGATCAGGTGCTACAACATACATACTGTCAGGGGCACGTTGGCATGTCTACGATGAACAATTTCTATAGAATAGCTTGAATAATCTATAATAATCAAGAGAGGACTAACTACAAATGCTCACAGGGGAGAAAAGATTACTGCTGCAAGAAGTAAACTAAGGTCACTTCAAGCATTGAATTACTCGTCCAGGCTTTGGCCATTCATACATATTCTGTTACACACTGCTTATGAGCTACTTAGTAAACTTTCTAAAGATGCTGAAGATGGCAAATCTGTGTCTGTAGAACAGAAACAAATGCACCACAGAAGCTGTGATTTTTACACATGGCTTGGAACACTGGAGACCACAGTGGTGTGGGGATCCACACATGCATTCTTTTTCTCATCTTGCTAAATAGTGAACTAGTATGTCCCCTATCGGAGAGCTAGGTGGTGAGTGTATTCCTGGAATAACAGTGTATCTTTTAACCCCTAGTGGACCAGCAGAGACGGTGCGCATCCTGGGATGTCTGCCACACTATCAGAAGAACAAGGCATGACTGAAATGTAATCCATGAACTAAATGAGAGGAAGAATTTAAGATCTATCGATTACAGAGCCTATCTATCAAGAAAATGGAGATTACTGTTCATTGCAGCACTATTTACAGTACCTAGAACATGTAAGTAACCTAGATGTCCATTGACAGATGAATGGATAAAGAAGTTGTAATAAATATACACAATGGAATACTCAGTTCAATTCAGTCGCTCAGTCGTGTCCGATTCTTTGTGACCCCATGAACGGCAGCACGCCAGGCCTTCCTGTCCATCACCAACTCCCAGAGTCCACCCAAAGCCATGTCCATTGTGTCGGTGATGCCATCCAACCATCTCATCCTCTGTCGTCCCCTTCTCCTCCTATCCTCACTCTTTCCCAGCATCAGGGTCTTTTCAAATGAGTCAGCTCTTCGCATCAGGTGGCCAAAGTATTGGAGTTTCAGCTTCAACATCAGTCCTTCCAATGAATGCCTAGGACTGACCTATTTTAGGATGGAATATTACTCAACCATAAAAAGGAACACATTTGAGTCAGTTTTAATGAGGTAGATGAACCTAGAACCTATTATACAGAGTGAAGTAAGTCAGAAAGAAAAAGATAAATATCATAATCTAACGCATACAAATGGAATCTAGAAAAATGGTACTGAAGAATTTATTTACAGGGCTACAGTGGAGAAAAAGACATAAAGAATAGACTTATGGACATGTGAAGAAGGGAGAAGAGAGTGAGAAATATGGAAAGAATAACATGGATGGAAACTTACATTACCATGTGCACAATAGATAGCCAACAGGAATTTGCTGTATGGCTCAGGAAACTCAAACAGGGGCTCCGTATCAACCTAGAGGGGTGGGACTGGAGGGAGATGGGAGGGAGGTTGAAAAGGGAGGGAAAATATGTATACCTATGGCTGATTCATGTTGAGGTTTGACAGAATACAACAAAATTCTATAAAGCAATTATCCTTCAATAAAAAACAAATTAATTTAAAAAAGAATATGGAGATCAATTATAATGGAAACAATTTCTAAGACTATGTTATCTTTCAAGAGAACCACAAGCAATAATCAACCAGCCTTTCTCTGTTTTATCATTTCATGATCTTCTCATCTCCAAAAGAAAGAAACAAACCTATAATTTCAAATTCTCTAAAAATGTCTAACTTACAATAAAGTTAAATGTATTAATGTAACAGTGCTAACTTATAAGCTTAAACATCTCTTAAAATGAATTCTGAACATCAACACTTCTCACAAAAACAAAAAAGAAGAAAATCCTGCACATCCATTAGTGTGAAAGAGCACTCACCAATTTTTACTATCTGAATATCATACAGAAAAATTATACATCCAATAAGGTTCGTCTAGTCAAGGCTATGGTTTTTCCAGTAGTCACGTATGGATGTGAGAGTTGGACTCTAAAGAAAGCTGAGCGCCGAAGAATTGGTGCTTTTGAACTGTGGTGCTGGAGAAGACTCTTGAGAGTCCCTGGACTGTAAGGAGATCCAACCAGTTCATCCTAAAGAAAATCAGTCCTGGGTGTTCATTGGAAGGACTGATGTTGAAGCTGAAACTCCAGTATTTTGGCCACCTGATGTGAAGGACTGACTCATTTGAAAAGACCCTAATGCTGGGAAAGATTGAAGGCAGGAGGAGAAGGGTATGACAAAGGATAACATGGTTAGATGGCATCACTGACTCAATGGACATGAGTTTGGGTAACTCTGGGAGTTGGTAATGAACAGGGAGGACTGGTGTGCTATGGTTCATGGGGTCGCAAAGAGTTGGACACAACTCAGCAACTGAACTGACTGACTGATACACATTCATGTAAGGTTTGTAAATCTTGGGATCCTAGCCTTAGACTCATTACAATGAACTAAAATCAACAGTGAATTGGCTATAAACACACAGACTCATAAAAATACTATTTTACAAGTTAACAACTCTAAAATTTCCAGTCTTTTCACATAATAAATCTCACTGCACAGTTAAAAAATGAGATGAGGCAGGTATCAAGAATAAGAAAAAATAAGAAACTGAGGCAGACACAGATTAATGACTTCCTACAGGTATACAGCCAAACATCATCTTCCTATGGATGATGTTTATAACTAAAGCCTTTGACTGTGTGGATCACAACAAACTGTGGAAAATTCTTAAAAAGGTAAAAATACCAGAGCACCTTACCTGCCTCCTGAGAAATCTGTATGCAGTTCAAGAAGCAACAGTTAGAACTGGACATGGAACAAGAGACTGGTTCCAAATAGGGAAAGGAGTACGTCAAGGCTATATATTGTCACCCTACCTATTTAACTTAGATGCAGAGTACACCATGTGAAATGCTGGGTTGGCTGAAGTGTAAACTGGAATCAAGATTGCCAGGAGAAATATCAATAACCTTAGATACGCAGATGACACCACCCTTATGGCAGAAAGCAAAGAAGAATCTAGAACCTCTTGATGAAAGTGAAAGAGGAGAGTGAAAAAGTTGGTTTAAAATTCAACATTCAGAAAACTAAGATCATGGCATCTCATCCCATCACTTCATGGCAAATAGATGGGGAAACAATGGAAACAGTCACAGACTTTAATTTTGGGGGCTCCAAAATCATTTCAGATAGTGACTGCAGCCTTAAATTAAAAGACACTTGCTCCTTGGAAGAAAAGTTATGACCAACCTAGACAGCATATTAAATAGCAGAGACATTACTTTGCAAACAAAGATTCATCTAGTCAAAGCTATGATTTTTCCAGTAGTCATGTATGGATGTGAGAGTTGGACTATAAAGAAAGCTGAGCACCGATGAATTGATGCGTGTGAAATGTGGTGTTGAAGAAGTCTCTTGAGAGTCCCTCGGACTGGAAGGAGATCAAACAAGTCAAGCTTAAAGAGAATCAGTTCTGAATATTAATTTGAAGGACTGCTGCTGAAGCTGAATTTCCAATACTGTGGCCACCTGATGTGAAGAACTGACTCATTGGAAAAGACCTTGATCCTCGGAAAGATTGAAGGCGGGAGGAGAAGAGGACCACAGAGGTTGAGATGGTTGGATGGCATCAATGATGACAGACAATGATTGAACAAACTCTGGGAGTTGGTGATGGACAGGGAAGCCTGGCATGCTGCAGTCCATGGGGTCACAGAGTCGGACATGACTGAGCAACTGAACTGAACTGAACTGAACTGAACTGAATAACTGATGAGTGAGAAAACCTACTCTTCCAAATCTTGATTCAATGCCTATTACCATATACACACTCAAGTGTATTTACACACACACTGCCTAGAGCCATAATCTATATTTTTATTATACATTTTATTTTTGAAGCTACTACCTCACCCAATGTAAAAATATACTGCTGGTTTCAAAGATCACAGTGCTTACTAAAAATATACAGCCTGAATCTTTTGGCCCTTATTTGCTTATTTATACATTTTGTGATTACATCCTCTCTGCTTCAGAAAATTCTATTACTGTATGAAAAACTATTAACCAGCCTCCTATTGACTCTGGTAAAACAATTATTGAAAAAAGAACATAGCCCCATGTTCATGGCAACAAATGCAATTCCTTCTTGGCAAAGATGCACAAATTGAAATTACTGGGAAGGAATCTGAAAGATGTTTTGAAATCAATACATGTGCAATAAATGGTCAGAGAGAAACATGAAAATCAGGACAGGTAGACATATATAAATTTTAACATTGAAAGAATTCCTCTAAGTAAGCTGGACTTTCCAATAAAGAATAAAAAGCAAAGAAATAATTCAATAGACAGTTACCATATAACCCAGCAATACCATAGCTAGGTATATACACAAGAGACTTGGGAACATGCATCCACACAAAACGTATACACTACTCCTCATAGCAGCATTATTCATTGTAGTCAAAAAGTGAAGACAACCCAAGTGTATGTCAATAGGTGAATGGATAAGCAAAATGTGGAATATCCATATAATAATGTACTAGTCATATAAAGGAAAGGAATTGTGACATTCACTATGACATGAATGAACCTAGAGACATTTTGCTAAGTGAAATAAGCTAATCACAGAAGGCCACATTTATGTGATGCCATACATATAAAATGTTTGAAACAGAGGATTCTACATAGAAAAATATATATGTGTGGTTGTTTAGAACTGGGCTGGGAGAGATGAGGGATAGGGGCAGAGGGCAAAAGCTAACAGGTCCTAGCTTTGTTTTGGATGTGATGCATGTGTTGTAACACACACTGCAGTGAGGTTAAAACCATCTGTGACTATAAAAACCATTGACTTGTATACAGTGAATATACTGCATGGCATGTAAATTAGCTCAATTAAATTTGTTGAAAAAAATGGCATTAACAACTTATATACCAAAGAAAAATCTATCTGAGAAATAAGCCTCAAGAAGTATTGATCAGTACAAAGGGGTGTGAAAGTCAGTCAGTCGTGTCTGACTCTTTGCAACCCCACTGATTTATACAGTCCATGGAATTCTCCAGGCCAGAATAAGGGAGTGGGTAGCCCATCCCTTCTCCAGCAGATCTTCCCAACCCAGGACTCGAACTGGGGTCTCCTGCATTGCAGGCAGATTCTTTACCAGCTGAGCTATCAGGGAAGCCCATACAAACAGGAGGTGGGGAATAAACAGCAAATCCAAGTGCTTTATGGTAACCTTTTATTCACATAATGATCCTCACTTCATTATTCTCAGCATTTATGCATTTGCATTTCATTTTTGAGCTATCTGAACTGTATGACATAACAGTTACTTCAAATCTTTCAGAAGTTTCTCTCCCTGAGGCACAGATTGTAAATTCACTAATGTTTATCTGAATTGTCTATGATTTTAATTCCTATGTTATAAATGCACTTTTGAGTAATGATATGCAATGGGGTGGTAGGAAAGAAATTTATATAGACCATCCTAGGTTTGTTGTAAAGAGGAATCTATAATTTGCACTCCATTAGGAATCACATGATTCACAAGATCAGAAATTATCTGCAGAAACGCAAAATGGATCTGTAGTATAGAACTTTAAAAGCAAAAATGCACAAGATAATTTAAATAAGAGGTGAAATATATTAAATGTAAGAAACATACCTTTTCTTTTATTAAAAGCAAGATATTTTACATTATATTGGGAAATATACATATACACAAGTCAACAGAAGAAATGTATTTACCCCATTACAATCAAAAGATATCTTTCATCTTCGAAGTATCATATATGCATTAACATGAGAAGAAGGATCAGAAAATTGAGTCTTGTCATATGGATGTCATTTGTCAAGTATATAGCATATTGTAAAACTACTTATAAATGTCACAGAGAAAAAATCACTATACTTCCACCTTTTTCTAATCATGAAAATTAAAATATGTTGCTTAAAAATAATGTAAAATCATTTAAAGCATAAAGAAAAATAAATGGTCCCTTGCGTGGACTTTTATTGCCTACGGTTTCCCAGTGATTCCTTTCCAGTTATGGCATATTGCTGAACATAGTACATTTTCAAAACAATAAAAATTAGGAACCAAAGAATAGCATGGAAAGATAAGAAAGCCTTCCTCAGTGATAAGTGCAAAGAAATAGAGGAAAACAAGAGAATGGGAAAAACCAGAGATCTCTTCAAGAAAATTAGTGATACCAAGGGAACATTTCATGCAAAGATGAGCACAATAAAGGACAGAAAGGCATGGACCTAACAGAAGCAGAAGATATTAAAAGAAGTGGCAAGAATACATAGAAGAACTATGCAGAAAAAAGATCAAAATGATCGAGATAACCATGATGGTGTGACCACTCACCTAGAGCCAGACATCCTGGAATGAGAAGTAAAGTGGGCCATAGAAAGCATCACTATGAAAAAAGCTAGTGGAGGCTAATTACTTTACAATGTTGTATTGGTTTTGCCATACATCAATATGAATCCACCACAGGTGTACACGTGTTCCCCATCCTGAACCCCCCTCCCACCTCCCTCCCCATACCATCCCTCTGGGTCATCCGAGTACACCAGCCCCAAGCATCCTGTATCCTGCATCGAATCTGGACTGGTGATTCATTTCTTATATGATATTATACATGTTTCAATACCATTCTCCCAAATCATCCCACCCTCTTCCTCTCCCAGCCTCCAATTAAAATAAATAAATTTAAATTAAAATAATAATAATAAAAAGCTAGTGGAGGTGATGGAATTCCAGTTAAGCTATTTCAAACCCTAAACGATGATGCTGTTAAAGTGCCGCACTCCATATGGCAGCAAATTTGGAAAACTCAGCAGTGGCCACAGGACTTGAAAAGGTCAGTTTTCATTCCAATCCCAAAGAGAGGCAATGCTAAAGCATGTTCAAACTACTGCACAATTTTACTCATCTCACATGCTAGCAAAGTAATACTCAAAATTCTCTAAGCAAGGCTTCAGCAGTACATGAATTGAGAACTTCCACATGTTCAAGCTGGAATTAGGAAAGGCAGAGAAACCAGAGATCAAGTTGGCAATATCCATTGGATCATCAAAAAAGCAAGAGAGTTCCAGAAAAACATCTACTTCTGCTTTATTGACTGCACCAAAGCCTTTGACTGTGTGGATCACAACAAACTGTGGAAAATTCTTGAAAAGATGAGAATACCAGACCACCTTACCTGCCTCCTGAGAAATCTGTATGCAGTTCAAGAAGCAACAGTTAGAACTGGACATGGAACAAGAGACTGGTTCCAAATAGGGAAAGGAGTACATCAAGGCTGTATACTGTCACTCTACCTATTTAACTTAGATGCAGAGTACACCATGTGAAATGCTGGGCTGGATGAAGCATAAGCTGGAATCAAGATTGCCAGGAGAAATATCAATAACCTCAGATACGCAGATGACACCTCCCTTATGGCAGAAAGCAAAGAAGAATTAAGAGCCTCTTGATGAAAGTGAAAGAGGAGAGTGATAAAGTTGGTTTAAAACTCAACATTCAGAAAACTAAGATCATGGCATCTCATCCCATCACTTCATGGCAAATAGATGGAGAAACAATAGAAACAGTGGCAGACTATTTTTGAGGGCTCCAAAATCACTTCAGATAGTGACTGCAGCCATGAAATTAAAGGATGCTTGCTTTTGAAAGAAAAATTATGGCCAGCCTAGACAGCACATTAAAAAGCAGAGACATTGCCTTATCAATAAATATCCATCTAGTCAAACCTATGGTTTTTCCAGTAGTCATGTGTGGATGAGAGAGCTGGACTATAAAGAAAGCTGAGCACCGATGAATTGATGCATGTGAACTGTGGTGTTGAAGAAGACTCTTGAGAGTCCCTTGGACTGCAAGGAGATCAAACAAGTCAATCTTAAAGGAAATCAGTTCTGAATATTCATTTGAAGGACAGATGCTAAAGCTGAAACTCCAATAATTTGGCTACCTGATGCAAAGAACTGACTCACTGGAAAATACCCTGATGCTGGGAAAGATTGAAGGCAGGAGGAGAAGGGGACGACAGAGGATGAGATGGTCGGATGGCATCACTGACTCGATGGACATGAGTCTGAGCAAGCTCCAGGAGTCGGGAAGCCTGGCGTGCTGCAGTCTATGGTGTCACAAAGAGGCAGACATCACTGAGGAACTGAACTAAACTGAACTGATCCCCTTAACATCTTTTTGTTTGTTCATACAATTTTTTTCTTCTAGAATATACACTTCATTTGATGACTAGCAAGCTCTCAAGTTTATTGATGAATGTGGTCAGGGAAATACGTAATTTGTCACTACAACAAAAAACTAATTTAACTACTGAGTTTCAAACTGCATTATTTGGAAAATCTGTCCTCTTTTCTTTGCCTTTCTGTTAATTATGATTTTCTGTCTTTCCACATCTCCAACTTTAAAAGGTGTAGTTGTCAAATAGAGTAATATAGAGAATGTGAAACTGAAGATCAGTCAATGTTGTTATGAAGTAACTGTACATCCATTAGTCCAGGAAGTAACTAAAATCATTGTTACAAGGACCTTTGGAGATGACCCACAAATTCAACTTACCTAGATTAGTCTTAGCCAGAAAACTTTCAGTGAAAGTTAGGAATATTTGAAATTTCTTTTATGTACATGTGGGTACAGCAAACATGACAGAAAGATAGGGTGGGAGGTTTCATGTCCCAGAGAGTGTGAAGAGTCTGCAAGGTACTTAGAATCAGAGAGCAGAAAGTTCAACCCTAGCTTCCTCATTCCCTAAGTTTTTTGCCTGGATCTTCACTTCCTTTCACTGTAAAAACGGGGTCCTACTGAGGATCAAATGGAACAAGAAAGCATCTAATATCATGAGAGGAACACAGTATAAGATTTAGTATGCTAAATGCTTTTCATATTATTGTTTCCAACTAGTTAGCAAGTATCTACATACTCCCAAGAACCAGCAAGCATCTTTTCCATGAATCACAGAACCAAATAATAAAATTTTGCTGAAATGAATGTATTAATTACTTTCAATTCAATTATGCATAGGTATTAACAAAACCTCTACTTTTTCATCCCGGATGCTATATATAAGATACGTGCTTCATTTTATAAGCTAGGAAGAATTTTGACATACTGTTTATTAGGGTCTTATGATGGTTCCAGGATAGAAAAATACTATTCTTTAAAGTTAAATTGAGCATAACAACAAAAAAACATATTATAGTGCTTAGTTGAAGCTACTGAAAAAATAAAATGATATTTAGTTTTTACAACCACCAAATATCATACCATTATTTCTATACTATCTTTCTATTACACAATTATGACTATATTAGTTCACCATTATTATTACTACATGTAGACCTATTTAAATATAATTAGGAGTACACATTACCTGATTTCCTAATACCATACTATTTTCGTTGCCAGTAGACAATTTGCACATATGTTTGAGATCCACATAATAAGAATGTCTTAAGATCACTGAGCCCAATTTCCCCTGCTGTGATTTACTGGAGAACACGTAAAGCAGTATCTTCATGTGCTTTTCTAAAGTAGGAATGGATAACAGTTCCCTAACCACATACTGTAAACAAGCTTCTAATGAACACTCTGCTACTTCTGTCACCCTTATCACCACGCTGATTCTTTCTGTGTTTGGTTACTAGAATGTAAGCTCTGTGAACAGGGAGCTTGCCTGTCTTGTTCATCGTTATATACATGCAATCCTCTACACACTCACTGACATATCATAAGTGCTCAATACATGGATTAGATGAAGGAGTGGATCATGTATATGAGCATCCTGAAACAGTGAAATAGGTCCTAGTTTGGAAGGGAGATATGGAAGAATGGAAGAATACATACATTCCAATGGGTGTCCGCAGCTACACTCATAGGCTACAGCCCCACATACACAGCTAACATTTGGCAGCACAGTGAAGCCAAACCCAGGTGATCAGTTAGAGCCACAAAGGAAGGCTCAGTTGCCTTAAAGCACAGTGTTGAACTTTCTAGTTCTGAAAGTGGATACTGGGATAAATGTGAAGGTTTTATGTAATACTAAATAAATGACCAGCATTATTTAATCTAGTTGCCTGCCAAAAACAATAAAAAAGACTCGCCTTTAATGTTTTTCAATAGCATGATAAAAGCTAAGTCAAGAATGAAGTATACTGAGGTCTTCTTGTTGCTTCCACGCTGTTCATTACCTCTTACTGCTAAAACCTATAGCTATAGATTTTGTAGCTAGCTAATCTGTCACTTTAGATAGGCTCCAACCCTGCTTACATATTGAATACAATTCTTTGGATTCAAAAGCTTTAAGAATAAACATTTCAATACACAGTCATTTCTGACTTCAATAAACTAAATAAGCAGGGAGAAAAAAAAAGATTTTTAAACCTCTTCCCTCTAAGTGGCTAAAGAGGGAATGAGTGTAGAATTGACATATAAAATACAGAATCTTATTTTTTCCTTCCATAAGCCATCCTCAATATAGTCAGTTCTGTTCAAGTGGCATCCCTTTTAGGCTTTCAGGACTCAGCGTACTCAAAGGAACTCTGGGACAGATTCCCATTTACTAAGCGAATGGAACTAAATCCATTCTTCTTTCTCTCCTCCTACCTTCAGTGTTTACCACTTCTTTGACTTGATTAGATCTTAGGAAGCCAGACCTGTTCCGTGGTTTCAACCTGATTCAGACACAGAGGGGGCAGGCTGCTTCTGCGTCCAAACTCTATGATAGATTCCACTGAAAGAATCTTCAGATTCTTTGAAACTCAAGAAAGCAGTCATCAGGGATTCAGGATAGAGTTTGTCAGTTGATTTATCAACTGAAAAGGAAAAATAAAGGAAGATATCAAGTTTGAAAATGAGAAGTAGAAATAGAGCATAAAGTACCCCCAGGGATGAAAAAGTTAAGAAAATGACTCAAGGGGATAAGAAAACAAAACAGTCAATCGTGTTCTTCAGGGAAAACAGCTGGGATTAGAGGGCAGAAGTGAGAGTGTGTTGGGATTTGAAAGCAGTCATGATTTTAAGAAAAGATTTAGGTGGATATAAGAAAAAGACAAACAAATGAAAAAAACCTTGATACAGTAGTTATATTCAATGGACCTAGAGGCAAAGACAAGCACGAGAAAACTAACTCAGGCTAGTTCCTAAATAATTTGGATTCTCTCAAGTCCTTATGTATATTGTAAATTTAAATTTAGAAGCTACAATGCATTAATCGAATTAACTATAATTTATACCATGACTTGAATGCTAAATCTTACAGACAATAGATTGGCAGTTCTCTCTTAAATTGATGCCTTGCTAGATTCCATAAACTTTTATACTATTACACCCAAAATTTAAACTATCATGTATATTAGGTGCTAAGCCATTAAGTATTTATAAGTGCATCTTAAATGTTTATATTGTGGCTGCATCTAAACTAAAAATGAAAACCCATTATGTTCTGCTTAACCCCACGCTGCCTGGAAAATGAATGATGTTAAATTTCAAATAAGTAATAATGTATATAAACACTATGCTTTTGTAAATGCGTGTTAAAATTACGCTGATAAAATATCACCATCCTGGAAGGGAAGTGAATCATTTTGATGCATGTTACTGTAAGCCTTTATAAGGGATATTAGTCACATACTCAAATTTAGTTCTGATTACAAAACAAAAATATGTTGGAAATTCCATAAAGATCAAACTAATTAAAGTACTTAATTGCCTCTGACTAATTATGGAAACTGGCAAGCTCAGTAAGGAAACAGTTTTTTGTTTTTTTTAAAGGAGTTTATATTTTAGGCCATACTTCCTAGGCTTTACTTTACTGGGAGCCACTTCTATCATCTCACATCTGATATTACAAACTCTGTCCACAGAGAGTTATAAAGGGAAATGACTATATACGCATTCAGAGCTTAACTGGGACAAGCAGAAGCTATATTCTCAGACCGAGCAGCCAGAAGTTGTGTTGGCACTTTCCTTAACAACTATATTGTATCTTGTTTCTCATTAGCATGACCTCTCATGTCTAAGTTTGTGGTGGTGGTTGTTAAAAGAGCAATTTCTTCTATGGGGCATATTTGGAGATCAGGGTTGGTCTTTAAATACAAAAGAACAAAGTGCCTGAATCAGGAAATTGCAAATCCCTGTGAAATATTTAACATAAAAGACAGAATTTCAGACATAAAGGAAAGAACATGGACTCTTGAGTTCAAGTGATACTGTTTTGGTTTTTTTTAGCCAGCTCTGCTTCTTAATAGGTATGCCTGTGAGAACTTGAGGAAGTGACTTGATTTCTCCTGGTCTCATTTTCTGCATTTATAAAATGGAAATAATAGCACCTAGTTTGCACTGCTGTCACAATAATAGGGAAAATATAAGCAGTATAACTTATTTATAAAAATTGAAATTGCTCATGAATGGGAGTTTTTATATTTTATATTCAGTGAAAGATAATTTTTTTTGTCATATGTTTTGTTCATTCTTTATTACAAGTATACAAGTAGCCATGAAGAACCAGAGTGCTCTGGGGGTCTTCCTGAGAAAAACTATATTTCTGCCTTAGGAATCAAACAGAAATGGGGGAAGGGATAGTAAAAATGGAGTCAACAAGTAAATGTCCTATGTTCTTTAATCTTCACTTAAATTATTTGCAGTGCCAACTTCCATATAAAATGACAGCATCCATTTATAGGAAAACTATATTGCATAAAGTCAATTATCCACAGTATTCCAAGGCACATATGTATTAATAATTTGAAGTCAGTGACAATCACAAATACTCAATTTCTCCTAATTCTGTTAAACAAGGATATAATCCATTCACTCTCTCAAGCACTGAAAAAGCTTCCCTTTCTCTAAAAGCCCTCTCCTTCTATAGTGTCTGGGCTCAGCATAGAGACCATGAGGAGCACTTGTTACAAGCAGGACTGGAAAGGCCGTTCTTTCCCCCCTGCCTCAAGACTGCCATAAGCACACTGGCGAAGGAAGCCTCCTGTGCTAATTGTAGAACTCAAACAGCAGCAGGACTTTCAGTGTAACCCTAGAAGTTCCCAGACACTGCCTCTTAATGACTGTGCCACCGTTCAAAACTATCCCTAGATATGTATGTATGTATGCATGTTTGGGGGGGTGGCATGTGTGTGTATGACATAAAATCTGAATTTAGGAGTATTCAGTTAGTGTATAGGAAACCAGTACATCTATACCCCCATCCCCAACCCAATTACGCTACAATAGTGTCTATACAAAATCTGTAAAAAGACAATACGTGAAAAAAGTTGAATCCAATAAAGACAGTGTTAATGATACTCTCTTTCAGGCCCTATTAATAAGTATATATTAAAATAAGTCTCATTCTAGATGGTTACTGGTTTGCTTTCTTTCAAGTAGCTTTACTGCTGATCTGCACATTGAAAGTCATCACTGAATGGAAACAGTCCAAGGACTCATATCACTCCCACTACAAGGAGAAGCTTCAATAAATTTTGAAAGCTATGGCGGTGGTCCAGTCCCTGTGCCATATGGCATTCCACCTGCCCCAAGAAGTTTCGTTAATGTCCTTTAAAGCTCCAAATAAAAATACTGAGACATAAACAATCAAGTTTGCTTTGCAGTTGGGTTTTTGAGCTCTGTGTGGTAGCTGCAAAAACTCCCCATGCTGTGCGTGTTAATGAGACCCTCCATAGGCACCGTTAATACATAAAAGCAATCACCCATAACTCACAGGCTTTTCTTCCTATGTCTGACTGTGTTCATTGCATTTAGCAACTAGAAATATACCAGGAAAAGTCAGTCTGCATGTCAGGAGATAGGAAGAATGAAGATATTGTAAAGTAATTAGCCTCCAATTAAAAATAAATTTAAATTAAAATAAATAAAAGTGACAACAAAATTTTAAAAACCTAGAGGTTCTAGGACATTACCTCCAAAGATTTATTTCTAAAAGAATTTAGCGATGAAACACAAAAATACATTAAAAGTGAACAAGGGATTTCCCTGGTTGCCTAGTGGTTAGGATTCTGGGCTTTCACTGCCAGGGCCAGTGTTTGATTCTTGAGTGAATAACTGATATCTTGCAGGCTCAGAGGTGCAGCTAAATAGCAACTAGCAACTAGCAAACAGCAACTAGAAAAACTAAAAGCCCACTATAAGTGTATTCTTAGAGGTCAGAACAAGATTAGGAAATTTTCATTTCTATAATGTAATGAAAAGAATAGCAAGGAAATTGAAGCCAAATGACTACTGTCTAATGACTTTGCTCATCCAAATATTTCTTTCAATAGTCCTAAGCATTTTTTATTAAATAGCAAGAATAGTACAATCAAAAATGACTGGGCCCACTTAGGTTTTTTAAATGAAAGAGAATATGCTTTAATCTAAAAAACTGTAATAAGAATTATATATTTATTTAGTTACATATATATAACAGAATAGACAAACATAATCATAAATTCTTTTATTATAATATTACATACTCAATGATTAAGTTAAAGATTATTTAAAAAAAAAACCTCTCATCATTTCCAACTCTTTGAGACCCCATGAACTACAGTCTGTCAGGCTCCTCTGTACATGGAATTCTCCAGGCAAGAATACTTGGAAAGTGAAAGAAAGTGAAGTCGCTCAGTCGTGTCCGACTCTTTGCGGGCAGTGGACTGTAACCTACCAGGCTCCTCCCTCCATGGGATTCTCCAGGCAAGAGTACTGGAGTAGGGTGCCATTTTCCTTCTCCGGGGGATCTTCCCAACCCAGGGATCAAACCCCGGTCTCCCGCATTCCAGGCAGACACGCTGAGCCACGAAGCCCTGGATACCAATTCCCTTCTCCAAGGGAATCTTTCCGACCCAGGGATCAAACGCAGGTCTCTTGCATTGCAGACAGATTTTCTCCCGTCTGAGCCACCAGAGAACCCCCATAAGATCATAAGTTCTATCAATTTTACAGGTAGGTAGAGGCACTAAACGGAGGGGCCTGCACCTGGTGGGGGTGCAGTCCATGGGGTCGCTAAGAGTCGGACAGGACTGAGCAAGGTCACTTTCACCTTTCACTTTCATGCATTGGAGAAGGAAATGGCAACCCACTCCAGTGTTCTTGCTTGAAGAATCCCAGGGATGGGGGAGCCTGGTGGGCTGCCGTCTATGGGGTCGCACAGAGTCGGACATGACTGAAGCAACTTAGCAGCAGCAGCAGCAGAGGCACTACAATGGAAAATGAAAAGGGCCTTGACAATTTGAAGAAAACATTAAAAATCATACATTTTTGATTAAATAATGAAAAGAGAGGACAAGTTTCCCTTACCATATCAGCATACAGAATCTTCCACTGTCTCCACAGTATCCATCATTATACTCCGCACCTTGGCAGTACTGCCTTTAGTCCTGCTTTTAACCAGGAGTTCTCTAACCAAGGCTTACAAACCCAGGGGTCCATACATTGAGTTCAGAGATATGGATAAACCTGGAAGGAATTTTTTTTTTTTTTTTTGCTAATCTCTCCCTGTAACTTAGCATTTTATTCTACAGTGAACGTAGGGAAAACACCAACCACCACAGTCATATTAGCAGTCACTTATATCTTGAAATACTTTTTTTCCTTTTAAAATCACCTTGAGGGTATAACCATTTTTACACCCAATATTGAATCACAACATTTAGTACATTAAAGTGAAGAAGCACAGACATAGTACATCACAAACTTTAAAATATTTTGATGTTTTTATATATGTAGAAATAAAACTGGTTTCCCTTATAATCCTATATATTTTATTCATTTAGAAATTTATTCTAATAAGAGGTCTATAGGTCATAGAAAATTCCCACCAAAAGTATCCATGATACAAAGGAAGGGTACAAGTTATCTTTTTTAAAGGCAATCCCACGCAGCAGTGATGCCCATATATAAGTTTCTGGCACCGGTCTGTCACCACAACTGGAGTTACAGCCATGAGATACTCACCCCCCTCACATCTACTCAGGCCTGCATCATCCCTCTCTTCTGCCTACAATATATCTTAATATCATTCCATTCTATCGTTTTAAGCATCCAGAACCATATCTCAGCTTTTATCAGGCAGGTTGATGAGGAAATCAATAGCAATATATAATCTCAGAATGGTTCTCACTACACAGTTCTTCAAGAATCTCTGGGATTCGTGTGACAAGGACAGGGTCAGACGGAGCAACACTGGGAAGAAGCCACTTGTCTTTTTTAATTGGGAAGCTCTGACAACTGTCTGCAACCACACCCTTTTATTTATTTATTTTCAGGTTTTGTATCTTCCTGTCTCCCCAGTAAATCAGTTAACTTATCTCTGGGAGTAGGCTCTATTTTCCCCCTAAATGTATGCACTATTATATAGGAAAAGAAAAGACTCAAAAAGTGGGGGTAAGATGCAAGTAAACAGTACTGTGGTGGGGGACCAGGGAACATATATGACGTGTGACATAAAATCATTCCGGAAAAGAAGGAGTGAGGCAGGGTTGTTCCAACAGCCGGTGAGCCCCAAGGAAACGGGGTCCTTTCTTCTCTGGTTAAAGGGAGTCTTAAACCCTTAACTCAGGGAGCCTCCGGCAGCAGCAATCACACGAACAAGGGGAAGTTCCGCTGGCTGAGGCTACAGGGCAGAGGTCCCCAGCCATCTTGGCACCAGGGACTGGTTTCGTGGAAAACAATTTTCCCGTGCATCAAGAGTGGGGGGTGCTTTTAGGATGATTCAAATGTGTTACA
Source organism: Nanger dama (assembly GCA_917880005.1). Classification (NCBI taxonomy): domain Eukaryota; kingdom Metazoa; phylum Chordata; class Mammalia; order Artiodactyla; family Bovidae; genus Nanger; species Nanger dama. The sequence goes on from CAKJTW010000007.1 coordinate 3,012,570, forward strand.
TTTATGGTGCACTTTATTTCTGTTATTGCTACATCAGTGCCACCTCAGATCATCAGGCATTAGATCCCCAGAGCTGAGGATCCCTGCTCTAGGGCCACCAGGCTCTTCCTATTAGGATCAGCTGAGTGTGATCCTGCCACTTAGCAAGAACTCTCAGACATTCAGGCCAATGCTACCCAAGCCCAAATTAGGCACTTAACCTTTTAAAAAAGTTAAAAGGGAATAAAAGCCATGTGCACTCTTAGATTTCACATACAGCATTGGGACAGAAATTCAGACTACTGTAATATAATTGGGCTCAGGCCATACTCATAGAATGGAGCCTACTGGAAATGAGATAATAATCATGCCTAGCACATAATATGCTCTTAAATATTTGTTGAATGAGTGAATGAATGAGATAGTCAATAGGACAGGATAGAGGAGAGTGCCTTAGTCTTCTTTCATGATTACATTTAAATCATCATAATAGCAAACACTTAAAAAGAGCTTATCATATGGTAGATACTGTTTTAAGGCTTTATACATACTAACTCATTCAGCTCTCTTGATAAGGCTCATGAGTGTTATTTACAGAGGATGCAAGTAAAGCCCAGGGATCCTAAATCATCTATCCAAAACCACTTTGTCAGTAACTGCAGGTCTGGGCAGCAAATTCAGGGAGAGTCTGGGGCCTTCACCTCTCCCCTACACTGCCCAGTCAGAATGCAGTTTACCTCTACATTGATGACTTAGCATTGAAAAGGAAAAATATATATATTTTTAAGGGGGTGAGAGATGAAGGAGACCAGGAAGATGTACACTGTCAGAGAAGGAGAGGCTACCATAGGAAGGGTCTGCGGGGAGGGTCCCTCTGGGGAACACAAGGGCAGTTCTGCTTGCCTTCTCCCACCTCAGCTATCAGTGGGATTTGCCTGAAGTTGCCAGACACTTGAGCTCAAGGGAGGTATGCTGTCACTTCAGGTGTGTCTGACTCTCTGCGACCCTATGAATGGTGTAGCCCCCCAGGCTCCTCTGTACATGGGATTCTCCAGGCAAGGATAGTGGAGTGGGTTGCCACACCCTCCTCCAGGGGATCTTCCTGACCCAGGGATTTAGCCTGCATCTCATGCATTGTGGGCAGACTCTTGACTGCTGAGCCACCAGTGAGAAGGAAGGGTCAGTCCCCTGGTGAAACAGAGAGCTGGGCACATGGGAGTGATGGGAAGGGGGTTCAGAGAGTGGCCACTTGATAAACTTGCCATTTCTGACATCCCCCAAAGAGGGGGACTTGGTGCATTACCCACACTAGCTAGTTATTTAGCTAATAATCCAGTAGAATAATTTATACTCATCCAGTAGGAAGGTTTTCACATTTTAAACCCATTTTGAAGCCAAACCTCATACCAAACAGCCAACTTCAAGTAAGACCAGATCTATAAAAATAGCTTGGAAAAATATGAGAAAATTCACATTCTATTGTGGCCATTTCTTAAAGACTTATCTCAAGGGGGATAAAAACAGTAGAGAAACCTATATCAAGAGCAGAAACTTTGCTTCTGTGGCCCTAGAGAGCTGACGATCCTCTGGTCAATTTTAATTATTGAAAGGCATCAGTGCTTTCACAGAACCCACCTTTTAATGGAAAAAAAAAAAAAAGGAACTACTACAAGGGCCTGCCAAAAAGAAAATTAGCTCAACGTTAATTACCAGGAAAACCATGCTAATCCTTAATAAATACGGCAGAGTTATTTTCACAACAGCTTTTTTTAATGTTTCTCACTCTACTCATGAACCATCCTTTAACTTTCCTTTCCCTGAGAACCCACAAACAGAAAGTGATCAAAAGAAGAAAGATGCATTGGTCCACATTCTCCTAAACCCTACAAGTACTGAAGAAATGATGGAATCCTTCAGCAAAAAAACTAGGGCAAAGATGAAGGTAAGAAAATAAGGATGATATTTTTAATACAGTGAAGTTTCAAAGAATTGCCATTCTTTATAGGTTATATGATATCAAACTGAAATGCCTGAAGGTGATTTCTCCAACTCCATTTCAGCCCTGTGATAGAAAGTAGACAGGCTTTGGGGTGGGAAGAGAAGGCTCACTATACCTTTTAAGATGAAAGGGTGCCTTTCCAGTCTAAATGCTTGTTCAAGTCAGCTGTTATCACAGATTAGCCCTCATATATCTGTTCAAGTATAATAGGGGTTTTCTTTTTTTAACAGGACAATCCATGTGGGGGAGGGGTGCTGATGTATCGATTCATGAGATAATTTCAGTGGTACTAGAAGTGAAAATTAAAATGGGTCAGTATATCAAAATAAATAGTGACATAAGAACTGCATATACACGTTTTAAAGCAGTTTTTCACACCATTTTTTTTTTTTACACTAAATTAAATGTGCGGCCAACAGCTAAAATCACTGATCACTGAGCTGGTAGGTATATGCTTTATCATTTCCTTTTATTTCCAGAGCAGCATGATGGTTATTATTTTTATTCCTCTGAGCTTTCTAACTACTTGCTCTATTTTTCATGCTCAAGGTAAACAGCGACATCTAAGAAAAACAAGGTTTCCACTGATTCTACTAGTCCTTCAGGCTCCAATGTAAAATTAAATCTAGCATCACCATATTACCAAACTCAGACTACAGAGCTTCTTTATTTATCATCAAATGTACTTTTTAGACTCACCATAAGTGAAAATTATTTTCATTTTGCATAAAATGTGACATATGTAACAAAAATGCAGGATTTCAGGAAATATTTCACTCTTTCATGCAATACTAGAATAAATGGAAAGAGAGGGCGGAGAGCAGCAACTGAAAGTAGTTGAAAGAATGAGTGTTGGAGTCAATCAGTCATAGGCCCAATCCTTCTAGTAGATATGTCGCTAATGATATGTGACCTTGGGCAGGTGAAAAGCTCTGGTTTCCTCAAGCAGTCTGACTTCAAAAGCTATTCTCTTTACCACTATGAGCATACTACTTCTTTACACAGAACAAGATTATTAATCTACATCAACAGGTAGATATATTATATAGGTATTTATATATACCATCACGTGATGCAAGTAAATTTCCTAACAATCTTAACTGAGCAGTTTAACTAAAATTTGAAGCCGAAGAAGGAGAGCTGGTGTCACAAGCATGATTGTTATCGTAGTTAATGAAAATACATGTAAAACTTCTAGTACACAGTCTGACACATAGCAAACATCAGTGATGCTTCTCCTTTTTCCTTCGAGAAGGCTTTGAAGAATAGAAATGAACTGACCACAGCATATTTAAAATGAGAGAGAAGAAAACATTGAAGAGACAATAAGAGTGAGCGAGAAGCAACAAAAGCATACTGCCTTGCTCACAACTTTTTGCAGAGCTAGCCTGGCTTACAAGTTTCCAGTTTAATATTGTTCAGTGACTGACATAATTTACAGTATATTATTTTGCATCTTGAATTATATTCCTTTTTAACAAAATATTCTTTGCTATATTCCACCTCCAAACTGCTGGTAAGAAAACCAAGGCAAAATAGAGTAACTATTTTACTTAGCCTCTTAGAGCAATTTAAATTCCATTACTACATGTAAAATGCATTTGTTACATCAGTTACATTTACTAACAGGATGCTTTTAGAAATAAAGTTATCATCTCCAGCTGTGTAAAATGCAGCTGTTTACACATACACACACACGGCCACCTGTATGCTTCTACTTCTAAACAGTGTCCTGACTAGAACTGAGTTGACGTGGACTCTTAAAAGCAAAAAGCAAATACCTAAAGGCAAGTAACTGCATATCCCTTCCTCCTGACTTGGAAGTATTTTAGCTCAGTAGCACAATTCAGCTTCTTAAAGTAAGAAGAGTCCAGCATCTCTTACATTTAAATGTATCATGGGGCCAGAGAAAGCCTTTAGAAAATGAAGTCAGGCCAAGCAATAGTTGATTTGCTATAAGCTAAGCAAGAAAACCTTTTAAAAGGGCACCTCACATTTCACACTCTTTCTGTACACTCTTTCCCCATCATATCACTCTAGTTCTCCAGTGCTGTTTAAGGAGAAATGCTGTTTAAGGTGAAATTCTGCAATAGAAGGCAACTTGATTCTCTTTCTATAGCTAGGAGCTGTGCAGCACAAGGAGGTGAGGAGGGCTGTCGATAAGAGGCAGAGGAGGGAAGTGGCCACATGGGCGTTTGTGTTCATCAAGATCTGTCAGAAGGCAACTAGAGCAGACAGAAGCTGTGCTTACACAGAGCAACCTCATGTCTGGAATCACCAACAGTGTGGCTGATCAACTATGTATCTAAGTGAAAGAAGCAATTTTCTTTCGGACTTACCCAGAAGCCAAAAAATTAAGAATACAGCAATGAACTTTCATAACACCATTCAACCATGATCAAATAAGCTTAAGCCTTGAAAACACAGATTAAGGCTTAAACACAGATTAAAACACGGATAAGGGCATTAAATCTCATGCCCTTATGTATCACTGGAAAAGTAAAAACACTACACCATGATGAAAGTATAAGGAACTTCAAAGTTCTTTGTTTCTTCTGATGACTTTTAAAATATCCTATGTAAATTCTTCTAAAAAGTTGAACGTTTTGTTTCCTGCCATACGACTGCCCTAACCTTGTATTTGCTCTGTAAAATGAACAATCTAATATTGTGACCAACCATAATTTCTTTCTTCCTTCTTCCAATAAACTTTAATATGTGCAATATTTCATAATAATAAAATTGTGTGTATTATTTGTTTTGAAAGAGAGAAGTCTCAGTTCTGGATAACAGATACAAATCAGTGAAGGACTGGAACATTCCAAGTTGGGAGTGCCTGATCCCCCAGATAGGGCTATGAGTCTAGAACTCAGGAGGAATCTGGATCGGATTTGGGAGTCATATGGGTAGTTTAATCAAAGGAAAGTGGATGAGAGCCCAAGAGGGTGCACAGTGTAAAAAGAGAAGATCAAATTCAGAGCTCAATTGAATAGCCACATTTTAAAGCAGGATAAAGAGAGAAGAAATCACTAACCAAAAGAAGTCACAGAGGTAAGAAAAGAGGAGTGAAGGCAAGAGAGGAATTTAGAGAGGGGATGGCTGACCAGTAGATGGGGCAGTGACCAATACTATGAGGAGACTTTGGCAACCTGAAGTCCACATCAGTCTTAGCGAGCTCTCCCGCAGTAAAATGGTAGGGTGGTTTGGCCAGTGGATGGAGCATTAATAGGAAATGGGTAAAGAGAGACGGTGAGTGAGAACAGCAATTTAAAGATGGAAGTAGAGAGAAAATCAAATGCCTTATGAGTATACAGTGGTAGTGAGAAATAGATTTAAGGGACTAGATCTGATAGAGTGCCTGATGAACTATGGACTGACACTATGCAGGAGACAGGGATCAAGATTATCCTCATGGAAAAGAAATGCAAAAAAGCAAAATGTCTGTCTGGGGAGGCCTTACAAATAGCTGTGAAAAGAGAAGTGAAAAGCCAAGGAGAAAAGGAAAGATATAAGCATCTGAATGCAGAGTTCCAAATAATAGCAACAATGAATAGCGAACAATGCAAAGAAATAGAGGAAAACAATAGAATGGGAAAGACTAGAGATCTCTTCAAGAAAATTAGAGATACCAAGGAAACATTTCATGCAAAGATGGGCTCGATAAAGGAGGAAAGAAATGGTATGGACCTAACAGAAGCAGAAGATATTAAGAAGAGGTGGCAAGAATACACAGAACTATACAAAAAGATCTTCGTGACCAAGATAATCACGATGGTGTGATCACTCACCTAGAGCCAGATGTCCTGGCATGTGAAGTCAAGTGAGCCTTAGAAAGCATCACTACAAACAAAGCTAGTGGAGGTGACAGAATTCCAGTTGAGCTATTTCAAATCCTGAAAGATGATGCCATCAAATGCTGTACTCAATATGCCAGCAAATTTGGGAAAACTCAGCAGTGGCCACAGGACTGGAAAAGGTCAGCTTTCATTCCAATTCCAAAGAAAGGCAACATCAAAGAATGCTCAAACTACCGTACAGTTGCAACTCATCTCACATGCTAGTGAAGTAATGCTCAAAATCTCCAAGCCAGGCTTCAGCAATATGTGAACCGTGAATTTCCAGATGTTCAAGCTGGTCTTAGAAAAGGCAGAAGAACCAGATTTCAAATTGCCAACATCTGCTGGATCATGGAAAAAGCAAGAGAGTTCCAGAAACACATCAATTTCTGCTTTATTTGGCTATTCCAAAGCCTTTGACTCTGTGGATCACAATAAACTGTGGGAAATTCTGAAAGAGATGGGAATACCAGACCACCTGACCTGCCTCTTGAGAAACCTATATGCAGGTCAGGAAGCAACAGTTAGAACTGGACATGGAACAACAGATGGGTTCCAAATAGGAAAAGGAGTACATCAAGGCTGTGTATTGTCACCCTGCTTATATAACTTACATGCAGAGTACATCATGAGAAATGCTGGGCTGGAAGAAGCACAAGCTGGAATCAAGATTGCCGGGAGAAATATCAATAACCTCAGATATGCAGATGACACCACCTTATGGCAGAAAGTGAAGAGGAACTAAAGAGCCTCTTGATGAAAGTGAAAGAGGAGAGTGAAAAAGTTGGCTTAAAGCTCAACATTCAGAAAACGAAGATCATGGCATCTGGTCCTATCACTTCATGGGAAATAGATGAGGAAACAGTGGAAACGGTGTCAGACTATTTTCTGGGGCTCCAAAATCACTGCAGATGGTGACTGCAGCCATGAAATTAAAAGACGCTTACTCCTTGTAAGAAAAGTTATGACCAACCTACATAGCATATTGAAAAGCAGAGACATTACTTTGCAAACAAAAGTCCGTCTAGTCAGGGCTATGGTTTTTCCAGTGGTCATGTATGGATGTGAGAGTTGGACTGTGAAGAAAGCTGAGGGCAGAAGAATTAATGCTTTTGAACTGTGGTGTTGGAGAAGACTCTTGAGAGTCCCTTCAAACTGCAAGGAGATCCAACAAGTGCATTCTGAAGGAGATCAGTCCTGGGATTTCTTTGGAAGGAATGATGCTAAAGCTGAAACTCCAGTACTTTGGCCACCTCGTGCGAAGAGTTGACTCATTGGAAAAGACTCTGATGCTGGGAGGGATTGGGGGAAGGAGGAGAAGGGGGGATGACAGAGGATGAGATGGCTGGATGGCATCACTGACTCGACAGACTTGAGTCTTGAGTGAACTTTGGGAGCTGGTGATGGACAGGGAGGCCTGGCGTGCTGCTCTTCATGAGGTTGCAGAAAGTCGGACATGACTGAGCAACTGAACTGAACTGACTGGAGAGAGAAAAAATATTTTGAGAGGAAATAGGTATGAGGAATTTCCTCTGGGATTTAGCACCCAGATTTTAGAATTCTCTGAACAATGATTATTTGAGATGAAAGAGAAGGGTGGTGTTAAATACAGTCCTGTGCACAGGAGGTACTCAACAAGCAGAGATCTAGATAAGAGATTTGAGGCCAGATTAGGGGTAATAAAAAAAAAAAGAAGAAAAAAACTGGTTTACATTGACAATGACTTAGAAATCAATAGGGGACCTCTTTAGAAAATATGCTGACTGGTAAACTTAGTGAACAGATACAAGATGAGATAGGGAAAAGTATCTGTAGAAGGCATAATTTTGATCCCTTTTGAAAGTGCCTGTTTGTACCTATTACTTCCAGACAGTTACTTTGGCCATATTGTGGGTCACCTTCTCATTATTTAAACTGTACTCCATCCATTAACTGACTTTAAGTCTTCAACACTATGGTACATATGTGTGTGGTTTTTTAATATATTGATTTAAAATTTCTTTCCTCTTTCGTGTCAGTCCAGTTTTAACCCCGTACTCAAGAGACTAAATTACTTACAAAGCATCTCTCTGGGGATTAGCAGTTATGCCCTGACCTGGTCAGGTGGCAGGATGCTCACAGCACACTTCCTCCACCTCCACTCTGGGGCACAGCTCCTCCTGCACACACAGGCCAGACTGTGAGCTCCCTTAGAGCAGGTACCAGATCCTGGCAGCTTTTCTAGCCCCTTGGTAGCTAACATAGGGACTTATCCCTTGAAGCTCTCCAATTAGCATCTAATGAACTGAGTACTGTTCTCCTGCACTGGGCATTCTTTTAATACTGAAGTAAACATTCACCTAATTTCTGTCTACTTATGATCACCATTATTCCATTTCACTTTCAATATTCCTATTTACCGTGCTTCAAGCACAGCCTCTGAAAAGAATCCAAGATCCCCAACAGAATCAATTCCTCCTTTTTCTCTCTACATCTGTTTACCAAACACTTGTTATTGGGTTTCATAATTATTTGTTTAACGCTCTCTCCTTTGAACCACAATGAGCTCTATCAATGCAAGAGCCTCATCTTATTTATCCCTACACCCACTCCTGCACAATGTCTAGTACACACCACACACTCAGTAAATGTTTGGGAATGAATAGTTCTTATCTCACAATCCAATACAACCATATAGATTTGATAAAAATATTACTCAGTATTTGTTAGGGCTTCCCTGGTGGCTCAGATGGTAAAGAATCTACCTGCAATGAGGGAGACCTGGGTTTGATCCCTGGATCAGGAATTCGCTAGAGAAGGGAATGGCAACCTACTCCAATATTCTTACCTGGGAAATACCATGGACAGCGGAGCCTGGTGGGCTACAGTCCATGGGGTTGCAAAGAGTCTGACATGGCTGAGAGACTTCACTTTCTTTCTTCATTTTTAAATAAAAGAGTAATACCTAAAACATAGTATTTCCTTCATAAAGTTTATTTCACAAATTACTATCACCAACTCTGAAAGGCAGGAGATTTACCATTATTTCCAACCTTAAATCACAAAATTATTTATACAGAACAAAATTGATTCAGTCAGCATCAGCTTCTTATAACTATATTTAAGTAAGGAGACACTAAATTTTCAGTTTATTCTGCCATACATGTAAATTGCCCCCTTGCAATTAAACAATTTTTACTAATTATTTTCAGATGTAGAACTATATACTTTACTACATATAATAAGCTTCAAATAATACATTTTAGTGAATTATTTAAACAGCAAAATTCAATAAAACAATTATCCTTCAATAAAAAATAAATTAATTAAAAAAATAATAAATTAAAAATATAAAACTGCTGAGTTTGGTATGTTAGTAATATTTACAATGTCTATTTTTAAAGATTAATAGTCATTACATGTAACTTACACTGTAAATTCTATGAAAGATACATCGAGTGATAATTTTGGCTTTCATTTATCAGTTCAGTTCAGTTGCTCAGTCGTGTCTGACTCTTTGCAACCTCATGAATTGCAGCACGCCAGGCCTCCCTGTCCATCACCAACTCCTGGAGTTCACTCAAACTCACATCCATTGAGTCGGTGATACCATCCAGCCATCTCATCCTCTGTCGTCCCCTTTTCCTCCTGCCCTCGATCCCTCCTAGCATCAGAGTACTTATATAGAATTACAAAGATTTTTATTAATCTGCTGAATTAATAGAATTTCTCTAATTTAAAGTAGTAAGGACAGTAGAAATCTAAATACTATTAATATCTTTGGAACATACAGTAAGAAATTAGGAACTTTTTTATTTTAAACTTATCAGTTCTATACCAAGTGATGTGAGTTTCTATGATCTCATTACAAACTGAACAGACACTATCAATTGCTTCCGAAAACTAATTTCACCATGAAGTTGCAAGGAATAAAAATGAGACAGGCTGGAAGAATTTAAGAGGCAACAGTAACAGAAATCTTTATATTAAAAGTAAAGTGTCAAAATTCAGTGTAAAATTTCAAACACATTACTTTACTGATTGCCATACTACCTTTCATACTATATACTATTTTTATTAAGAAGGAATTTTGTTTCTAAAAAGCAGAGGCATACAAACATTTTTCATTGAAGTTCTGTTATATGGTCAAGTTTTTGTTCAGGATTCTTACATATGTTTTCTCACTTTAATTTTCACTATCCATGAGGACTTTTTACAAATACACAAGATTTCAAAATTCATATTCTTTCCAGAACCTTTATGGATCTAATGTTTAGAAATTATCAGGAAAATGTGAAATAATTAAAGTTAAGACACAGAAGAGTCTGTCTGAATTCTCTCCAAATCTATAATTTCCCTTTGGCAATATGAATGGAATGCTGTGATGTTCAATCAGACCTAATTTTTAAAACCAAGCTTAATACTGGCCTAACAAGAACTAAAGATAATTAATCTTCGAGAATGTAATAAAAGATTACATTGCTCATTCTAAAGAACAAAATGCTTTAGGGTAGTAACTTTTCAAGGGCTTCCCAGGTGGTAGAGTGGTAAAGAATCCACCTCCCAATACAGAAGACACAGGAGATGTGAGTTTGACCCCTGGGTTGGGAAGATCCCCTGGATAAGGAGTATTCTTGACCCACTATTCTTGCCTGGGAAATCCCACGGACAGAGGAGCCTGGCTGGCTACAGTTCATGGGGTCACAAAAGAGTTGGACACAACTTAGCGACTGAACAACAAAAGTGACCTTTTATGACAAGTAGAGGCGTAGCCTGCTCTTTAATCTCAGAATCAAAGAGTAACAGCAAATCAGGAAGGAAAATTTTTCAATAAAATGAACTACTCAACACTAGAAGTTTTAAATGAAAACCAATGTGGTATTTTTTCCTAAAGCTTTCTTAAAAATCATTGTAAATTAGAAGATAATCAAGTTTCATTCAAAAAAGGTTATAGAAGACACCCAAAGAATAATCTCCTATTCTTTGTTTACTAAGTAAATGGGCACTGTTTTTCTAAAGTTTTTCTGTTTTAAGAATAATACATGTTCATTCTTTTTTTTAAGGCATAGAAACAGAGACCAAAAAAAAGACAAAAAAGAAAAATCAAAGCAATGCAGAAAAATAGGAAATTAATATGAAAATGTAAATCCTTCTCATTTTTCCTAGTTTCCTTCCCCCAAAACTAACTATGGTTAATAGTTAGCAGAAATCATTTAAAAATTTTCTCTGTATATATGCTTATTTATGTATCTGTACATCTTTAGCTTTACATAAATACACTCATACTATTTGCATTCTACATTTTATTCATTTTGACTTAAAATATGTATCTTATACATCTCCCTTTAACAGTATACTCAAAGCTAGCAGATTGGTTTTCATAGCTGTGTAGTATTTCATTGAATACTTATTTCACAATTTATTTTGTACCTATTGAGGTAGACTTGAGCTGCTTCCACTTTCTCACTATCACAAACAAAACTACTTTAAATTTCCATGCAGTCTCTAGAAATCATAAATAAGGGCTTAAAATAAGGGCTTCCCTTGTAGCTCAGTTGGTTAAAGACTCTGTAGGCAATGCAGGAGTCCCAGGTTTGATTTCTGGGTCAGAAAGATCCTCTGGAGAAGGAAATGGCAACCCACTCCAGTATTCTTGCCTGGAGAATCCCATGGACAGAGGAGCCTGATGGGCTGCATTCCACGGGGTCCCAAGAGTAGGACATGACTTGGCAACCAAACTACCATTCTCATGTGGACAATTAAGATATTTCCCTGAAATGAGATTTTTTTACATGACCTGAAGAATACTGAAAAGGTTGAGGAAATACAGCAGCCATCATGATGTTTCAACAAACCAATCAATTACTCTGTAAATTAACTAAGCATTTATAGGAAATAAATCTTAGAATATAGTTTATTATCTGATGAAAAAGTCTCCATACATCTTTAAAAAGGACAAAAAGGTAGAAGTAATTATGGAATTGGGGTTCAACATACCAAAGTGAAATATGTCATCAGTTAAAAATGAAAAAAGATACTGGTTAAATATAAATCTCAATTCCAAGAAAATTTAAAAGTATCAACTGGAAGGATGTGAAAAATAATCATGTTTAAAAAACAAAAAACAGAACTAGTATACTATATAATAGCCTTCAACCTGCTTACTTAGTACCATTACATTCTATCAAGTGATAAATTAACCTAAGGCTGAAATTTAAGTTTCAAAACTTTAAAATTATTTTGCTCCCTTGAAAATTTCTGCTATTAAATCATTACTTTCAAATTAAAAGATTTCTCAAACTTTGGCATTTTCACATGTTGGAAGGAATTTAAAGACAAATATCTGCTTTAGGGTAACAATGGAAATCAAGAAGAAGGAAAGAACATTGAATTTAGAAATCAGATGACAATAAACAGAATAATAAAGTTTTTTTTTAGGTGAGCTAAGCTTAAGAATATTTAAGGATTCCAATACACTTTAGGGCAAGTACTCTTCTTATTCTCCAGAACACCAGAAGGCAATTACTAATCAGAGAATAAACAAGGATTCCCTTCTGCTCATATTTCTTTCTTTTTTTTTTTTTTTTTAATGTTCTCTCTGCTTGGCAATATGTGGCTGAAGGTTTGGCCTGACATGATAATTTCTCTAAACAAGGCTCCAGATCTGCTCTCAGAATCATATAATTATTTATATGTTGGATGTGTGTTAAGAAAGGAATTAGAATAAATCCACTTTTAATCTGTCACCATCTACCAGAAACTTTGCCTTATTTTCAGAATAAATCAATACAACCTATGCATATTAACTTAAACACTTCAGTTCTCTCATCTAAACATTTAAGTATCTCTGTTTAAAAGTAGTCAATTCTAAAACTATGAGTAACTGAACCACCTGGCTGTCACTTCATTGGGTTTTCCTTTTGCATTTTAAAAACACTGCTCCTAACATAACCGTGCTTCTCTGGTGGTTCAGACAGTAAAGAATCTGTCTGTAATACAGAAGACCCCAGTTAGATCCCTGGGTTGAGAAGATTCCCTGAAGAAGGCAACCCATTGCAGTATTCTTGCCCTGAGAATTCAATGGACATAGGAGCCTGGTGGGCTCCTACATGGGGTTGCAAAGACATGACTGAGTGAACACTTTCACTTTCAACACAACCACAGTCCATTAAAGTAATATGGAAATATGTGTATAGAATATGCAAAATTGAAATGTGGAAAATGTAACTGGAAAACTTTGAAAAGCAGCTAAAGACTAAAAGAGAATGATTCTCCTGTAACACATTAAAAACTTTATCGTACCTGAAGGGAAAAAGAGAGGCCAAAGGTAACCACTGGAAAGTTATTATCCTGTGACGGTGTTAATCTACATAATTTGACTTGAGTAAGAATTTCACAGTATGATAGGATGGGGTAATACAGCAATTAGCAGAGGCATAAGCTTTATCTTTCACAATTGTTCTGTTTCTTCCAGAAACTTAAAGTAGTAAGAAATTTACTGGTCATTAACCTGGTCTGGGTGCATTATTATCAGAAGCTACAAACTCAGCTACAGCAAAAATTCTAATCTTTTAACATGAATGGGTATCCATTAGGGATCATGTTAAAACCACCAACCTCATTTTAGTAGATATCTTATCTCACACAAAGTTTGTTGCTAGACATAAAGTGTCACTGGTTTACCACTAAATGATCCAGCCCCTACAGGAAACTGGGTGTAGTTTTAATAAAATGGGACTCATAAGTTTTTATTACATTTATAATGAATGCTTTTCAGTTTTATAGGCTCTTTGAAGGAGCAATTTAGTTTCCCTATTAAAACATGACTTTATATCCTTCACAACTCTCAGGTTTTCAATTTTATGTTGCTACCACTCTAAATATAAATGAAGATACTGAAGTTTTAATAAAGGGATAGGGTTATTTTTACTGACTTGTATGGGATGCAACCTTACAAAATTACAGGGAAAAGTACAGAAGATTAAAATATATTTCTAGTCTGATTCCTTCAATATCCTTTCCATCATACAGAACCTTTCAAAACCAACCAATGACTACTTCAAAGTATATAACATATTTAGGTATTAATAAAGCAGGACTCATGATATTGCCTTTTCTGAAAAAAAGTATAATAAAATCCTTTTAAATTGACTTACGATGCAGTGGAGAGTGTAACTCTTGTTTAATTTAACTTGGAGGATCTTCAATCAGTCTCTTTATGGTATCTAGAAAATCCATATAAGATTTTCAGAAGTAGTGGCTTTATTTACACCAAATTCTAATTCAGGCCCCAAAGGAGGAATTGTTACAAATAAACTCAAGGTAGATGCAAGAAATTTTGTTTGTTACTTTCCCAGCAAAAGAAGCTACTATATATGGGGTCTTAATTAAGGAATTGACATTAAGATAGTGACTAAGGTATCATCTCTGTCCAGGAAAACTATCTTCTGGGAAAAAAAAAAAAAGACATAAGTAATTATAATACATTGTGATATGGCTATAGTAGATATAACAGATATCTATAACGGGGCTTCCCTGGTGACTCAGCCAGTAAAGCACTTCAGACAGACACAATTGAGCAACTGACATCACATATTTATAACAGATAATTCAGAGCAGTAAAAGGACCACTGAGAAAGAGCTACCAACTCTGCTTAACTGAGAGAAAAAGACCTCATGGAGGTGATGTGCCACCTGGAACTTGAAAGATCACTAGGAGTTCACTAAATAGATAAAAGGTACAAAGTCATTGCAGTCAACAGGAAGAACACTATGTTGCATGACTGCTAATCAATGTTAATACCCTTGCACCAATTAATACTTTAATTTATATTTACTTTAGTCAACAACAAATCTAAAAAATATAGTATTATAGAGGGAGGAGAAAAAACAATTCTTTCCATATGTTTTCTTCCATAAGGGCAAAATTAAATCCTAATAATGCAATATTGATTGCCACCTTAACTTCTTCAGTTTGTTGTTGTTTCTTGTTCAGTCACTAAGTTGAGGCTCACTCTTTGCAAGCCCTTGGACTGTAGCCCGCCAAGCTTCTCTGTCCATGGAATTCTCTAGGCAAGAATACTGGAGTGGGCTGTCATTTCCTTCTGTAGGGGATCTCCTTAGGTCAGGGATCGAACCCATGTCTCCTGCATTAGCATGTGGATTCTTTGCAGCTGAGCCACCAGGGAAGCCCATAACCTATTCAGGGGCTTAGAACAGTTCTTAACTACTCTTCTAAGAAACTCATATAAAAAAATCTAGCATCACATATAGCTGCTTGGAGGGCCCAAAGACATCTTTTAAACAGCAACAGTTCATTAAAAGAATATGCAGAGCATGCCTAAGTCCTACAACTACATAATGAAAATCAATGTGTTGTCCCCAACCAACATTTATCATGTCAAATCCACAGGCAATTGCCTCAATTTCAGGAATGCAATCTCCATGCAATTTTTGGAGATTTACACTACTCAAACTCCATGAAAAACTAGATACTAATCTGAAAGCACATCTTTCTAGAAGCAGCTCTTTACTTGACTAAACCTGTTTCACATGTGATAAATATATCACTCTTAAAGAGAAAGCAGAATTGTCACTGAGAAACAATCAGTCAAATAAAGGATTTCTATTTACTTTAACACCAGGTTATTAACTTCCATGATCCCCACTCTTGGCAGAAAAAGTCAGTGTAATTAAAATCCATTACGGGAACTTAAATTTGTCTGAAAATGGGTGCTACTAACTGAAGTGCTGGCCCCAAAGTGCACCTGTCTAATAATTCTCTGATGACAAGTTTCAAGAATTAAAAATAACTTCATTTGTCACACACTCAGAGTTTCCCATCCCGTAGAATTCATTGTTAGAGAAGTGTCTTCCATTCTCCCATGGAGGCCCATCATTTAAGCTGATCTACTCCAAATATATCCAAGAGGGCAAAGATGAGTGTCCTCACAGTTAGTTTCAGTCGTGAAGCCAGTCAGCAATTCAATTGTCACTTCTTTGTTCTAGGAGGCTGCACTCTAATGATCGACAGTAAAGAGGATATGTAGAACTGACTCTTCACAGATACTAGTTGAAATATGGCTAAAAAAAAAATAGCATCAAAGGAAAACATTATCCGAGCAAGAAGCGAGTTTGGGGAAATGGACTACTTCGTTTTAAGAATGGGATAAAGAGATAATAAGTGATTTTATTCTATGAACTCTAGCTGACCCAACACTGACTGATTAGTAGGATAGAAAGAGATGAGTGTGTATGGAACATTGAGGATTCATAGAAAGCTGGCCTCCTGAAATGCATTGTGGAAAGTGGTGGGTAGAAATAAGCAAACAAGTAGGCAAACAATTCAAGAAATCTGTATGTGCCCAATGCCCACCATTTTGAGAGACTAGGCAAGTATCGAAGACTTGAGAGGTGGTCTCCTGCCCTAAATTGTAAACACTGATAGTCATGGGGAAGCAACCTAGCTTTCTACGAAAAGGCTCTTTGCTATCTGGAAAATCAAGAGTAAAAGTTAAAACCTCCCAAACTAGGACTACATATTCAACCAGATATCAGGAAAAAGAAATGGCTAATGTTAAAGGTATATTTCATTTAAGATTATTGAAATAAATGCTTCCATAAAAGAACTATTCAATCATGTAAATAAACAAGGCATATTTTTTCTTTTGTTTGACTTCATTCATGCAATAAATATTTATTGCCAGCATCCTATGTGTCAGGTGCTGTTCTTGGCACTGAGATACATCAGTAAATAAAACAGATACATGGCCCTGCTCTTGCAGAGTTTTTATAATAAATGTTAGTCACTCAGTTGTGTCTGACTCTTTGCAACCAACGGACTGTGGCCCACCAGGTTCCTCTGTCCGTGGAATTCTCCAGGCAAGAATACTAGAGTGGATAGTCATTCCCTTCTCCAGGAAATCTTCCTGACCCAGGGATCAATCCCAGTTCTCCCACCTTGCAGGCAGATTCTTTACCACCTGTGCCATCAGGGAAGCCATTTATAATAAAGAAGACAGATAATAACAAGAAAAATATATAGTAAGTCAGACAGCAAGAGTGTTATGTAGAAAAGTAAAGATGTCCAGAGGGATAGGGAATATGGGGGTCGGTGTTATTTTCAATAAGGTGGTCAAGGAAGGTAAGGCATATGTTTTTAAAGAAGAAAATTAATGATGTTTGTGAAAGAATAGGCTAGGATTACATTATTAAACGTCAGTGTTTTTCTTTCAATTAGAGCTGGAAGACCAAAGAAACTCAAGAAATCAGACTCAGAGCACTACCTGTTCTACTTCTGTCACTGTCAAACAGGAGGCAAAATAATTTATCTCTGGCTTTCTCTTTTTCATTGTTTGTAAGAAGCAACATGGGTTTGACACAAAGAACCTTAAAAACTAAGCATTTTTAGTATAAAAATGTTCAGGATATCACGAAGTATAATCAGCGGCAGGGCAATGTAATACCTAAAATATATCTCCCAATTGTTTGAAAAACCACTAAAATCTAAAAGTTCTCTTGGAGATGATTTCTGTCTTTGAAACCACATTACATGTGCTATCCTTGTAAGAATTTGATTAGAAATGAGTTTTAAATGGTTGATTTAATAATACTGAGGATCTGCATACTATAGAACTAAAGAGATCAGATTCACTGATCAATCATGCTCTTCAAGTCTAACCACTCCAATCTACACCCAGAAAGGAAATAAATCTCACTTTAGAATAGCCATCTATCATGCTTTACAGGATCTGCATTTTAAAACATTATTCTAAAATAATATCATTTCTCTAGTGGATGAGAAATTATGTCCTGTCCAAGAATTTTTCAATGACTCAGACAAATTCTGCTGTGAGCAGTTTAGAAAATACTTTCAAAAGTCCACAGGGCTCAGTGATGCAAATGTCTTATGAGAGGCATCTCCTTTAAAATGCAGTTTCAGCCCTCTTCTACTTAAATGAATTGCAATATGAACTGCAAAGCATAAAACAAAAATTTCATTTTAGTCTTTAATAAATCCCAGAGCATATACTCACCTCTGTCATTATAATACATATTTTTTAATCTGATTAAAATAAAATATTCAGGACAATTTTCCATGCATACAAAGTATTCAGTGATGCTGACTGATAAATGAGTATTAACATACAAACATTAAGAAGCTATATCAATTTATATTGCAATGATAGATAAGCTCTTTTTCTCATAAAAATTCTATATTATACCTTGCTACTTAGGTTACAAAATAACAAATTACTAACACACACACAAACTTCTTGGAAGCTACCTACATTCTGGTACTGTGCTGAATACTTAATATAATAAATCATTTAGTCTTCACAGCAGCATGTGAGGTGTGTTTTGCTACTCCTGTTTTAAACTTGAAGAAATTCAGGCTCAGAGAAGTTAACTGCCCTCCCCAAGATCACAGAGTAAGAACTAGAATTCAAACCCCAGGTCCTTCAGAGTCAACTACTAGAATCTTTCCACTGCTGCTAAGTCGCTTCAGTCGTGTCCGACTCTGTGCGACCCCAGAGATAGCAGCCCACTAGGCTTTCCTGTCCCTGGGATTCTCCAGGCAAGAACACTGGAGTAGGTTGCCATTTCCTTCTCCAATGCATGAAAGTGAAAAGCGAAAGTGAAGTCGCTCAGTCGTGCCTCACTCTTAGTGACCCCATGGACTGCAGCCTACCAGGCTCCTCCGTCCATGGGATTTGCCAGACAAGAG
Source organism: Nanger dama (assembly GCA_917880005.1). NCBI lineage: Eukaryota > Metazoa > Chordata > Mammalia > Artiodactyla > Bovidae > Nanger > Nanger dama. The sequence goes on from CAKJTW010000007.1 coordinate 3,031,090, forward strand.
TACTGGAGTGAGTTGCCATTGCCCTGTCCGAATATGAGACTATAATACTTATTAAAGGCTTAATGCTAAAGGAATCTGGAAACACAGAACTATATAAATTGATGTTATTTTCACACAGAAATAAAATTAAAGTAAGAAATTATAACTCTTAGCAAAGGCCTAATGCTAAAGGAACCTGGAAACATAGAAGAGCATGTTTTATTCTCTATTTCACACACTACAGTTCTGAGACTTCTATAAATTAACCTAAAAATAATCTCTATATTACTTATTTTCACCACAATAAAAACTAAATTTTAAAGTACATAAAAAGAAAAAGTAATAATCTAGATTTAATTCTATTTATTTTTCCATTCTAAGTTTCCACTAAGATACAACAACCTTCTAAAAGTGTACTTGATCTATTTTTATAGAAACAAATAGAAGAAAAAAGTAAAAGAGACAAAAAAAAAAGGACACCATTTAGAAAGATTTTTGCAGAGAGATTTGAGGAGTCAGATATTTATCAAACACAAGTATTCTGAGCACCTCTCTGTACCAGACAAAATGCAAGGCAGGAAAAGTCAAAGAAAAAAAAGAGAGAGAGATGAAAGCAAGGTTTTTACCTTTGAAGGAGTCCTTGTTGACATAAAAGGGCGATAAAAACAAAAAACCATAATATAATCTATTAAGGACTATGAGTTTGTAAGGACAGAGGCTTTAGAGGAGATTCTGAGTGAAACAGTAATCCCTGATGCTTGTTTTTCTTTTCTAAAAAACTTCCTTAAAAGTTTGTTGTACCACTCTCATTTTTCCAAGTAAATTTTTCTGGCCGAATAGCTAGTGTCCAAGAGTGTCAGGATAGCAGCACTTGAACTCACATCTTGCCCTTTGCTGACATGAAAGGACTTTGTGCATGAGTCAGTGTGCAACTGTATCAGAGTGTCCTTGCTTCAGATCTCTGTCATATGATTCCTTCCCAATATAAAAACAAGCCAACACAATAAATCTTTAAAGCTGGGATCTGAATAATGGCAAATATACTAAAGGCACAAAATTGACACAACCCAGTCTTTCTATCCTAGCCCCACCCCACCAAAAAAAAAAAAAACAAACGGAGGGTAGACTGAGATGTGAGGTGTGACTATAGAGCTCTGAGACTGAGTTCGTCTCATAAATACATCAAATACAATACATACATGTAAGACATCAAGATCTCACGCATCAAATGAGAGCAGCCCTTCCAAAGATTTTCCTAGACAGGCTATATATTTGTTTCAAGGGCACTGTCATCACTGCTTTTAGAACTTCCCCATGGGAACTGTCACAGAGCCAATTTACCAACTCCTCTGGGAAATCAGTCCACTGAATGTCACAGGACACTGTAGGTCAAAAAGTTCTCTCCTTCTAGCCAAACACATTCTTCTCCCTCCTTCCATCTTATCTCTTTGATTTGATTCCATGAGTGAAATGTATACACTAACCATTTTAGTACAAACACAATAAATAACCTTAAGTTACAGAAAATAACAAAAACGCAAGGTTTTACACTTAAAAAAAAAAAAAACCCCAATCACATCAGGAAGTGTGTGGGGACCCTGCTATTTCACTGCCCGCTCTGCTCTCTCAGCTGCTGCTGTGGAGCTGGGCTGAATCCTGTAACAGAGTTCCACCCAGGGGCCCAGGGGAACACGCTGAGGCAGTCGATGAGGGGGCCTTATTTGATTCTCATCAGGAACCAGACTAGCTGGGGTAAGTTCATTTGTGCCCTGCTTGCATTAAGTGCCATTACATAACAACATGGGTAAAAGTGGCTGGAAGCCTTTCTGCCTCGTCTAGGAGCGCAATCACTCTAAGCAGAGGACTGCCTAGAAAGCTCCCAACTCAAGAGTGTACAATTAAAACAAGCTACAATAGACAGTGTTAAATTTCAAAAGACAGCCCAATGATGCTAAATTGGTTTTCCTAATAGTATACCAGACTGCTTTAAAATCACCTCATATACACCATTGTAATTTTTTAAAAATCTACAAACTCCTTGAGCTCTCACTACCAGTAAAACTGGAAGGTTTTTCCTTCTATCTTAGAACACTGGACTCCACCTGATTTAATTTAAGCCTATTTCTTCTGTATTCATCCTGAGGAAACAAACAAGAACATGTTTCTTTTAATTTCCCTTCACACAAGTAAGTCCCCCTTAGTGCTGCAGCTCTAAGCTACACAAGCCCAGATTTGCTGGCCAATTTTCCAGTCTTTCTGTTCAATCCCCTAAATCAGTTTCTTAAACTACAGTCAACATAGGGTCATGTTTATATTCTTTTCGCTGTATAGTAACACAATCAGCAACTCTGATCTTAAGATACTTTTTAAGTGAGAGCATAGCCTTAGAAGTTTATTTTCATCTCACAAGTAAGAGACCAATAAAACAAACAGAACAAAACAAATAAGCAAACAGTAAGTTGGAGAGGAGACATCTTTCCTGAGGTATTAATCTGACAGGCCAGAGGTACATAATTAAGTGAACATTTCAAGTAAGTACATAAAGATCAACAATCTAGTTCTTCAATCATTTCTGAATAAATATAATTTTCACATAAAAATGTTTTAAAGATTATCCAGAAAAATCTATTCTCTGAGCTAACCTTTGCATTGGGGTGGGACGGAAACTTTCCTAATTATAGAATATAACGTCAAATTTTCTACAAAGTTCCTATCCAACTATGTTGTTGTTGAGTCCCTCAGTCGTGTCCAACTCTTTGTGACCCCATGGATTGTAGCCCACCAGGCTCCTCTATCCATGGGATTCTCCAGGCAAGAAAACTGGAGTAGGTTGCCAGTTCCTTCAGTAGGGATCTTTATGAAACAGGAATCAAATCTGTGTCTCCTGCACTGACAGGGAGATTCTTTACCACTGAGTCAGCAGGGAAGCCCATCCATCCACGTAGTAATAGCCATTTAAAAAATCATCATTAGGATACAGCCCAGGCTGAAATGTTCTTAAAGCATCACTATCAAGAAAATTTACCCTGGAAGGGATATACAGTGGTAGCCAAACATCTGGGCTTTGGAATTGGGCTGCCTGGGTTGAACACCTCAGCTAAATCACTAATAAAACATTACTGCCTCAGTTTCCTCGAAGAAGTCTGACCTATTTCACTGAGTTGATAGACTAAAGCACTTAAAATGCAGCCCCTAGAACAACGTAAAAGTTCAACGTCAGTGATAATCATGTTGAGATGTAACTCATTGCTCACCCTTAACCTTTCCAAGGCTTCAAATAAAGCTTTTAAAATATACAACCAATCAATTAATTCCTAGCAAAAGGTAGACCTTTTCTGTTTTGTTTTTTTGTTTTTCTTTTTCTTTCTTTTATTTTTGGCCACACCGCACAGCTTGAAGGATCTCAGTTCCCCCACCAGGGATTGAACCCAGGCCACAGCAGTGAAAATACCAAATCCTAACCACTAGACCACCAGGGAACTCCTGAGCTTTTCAGTTTTAAAAGATTGATTTTTACTATATCAGCCTTTCAGTTTGTTCTTAAATTTTACTCTTTTCCAAACTGGTTAATCAACCTTTACCACACTTCATCATTACAGTACCCTTCACTTTACACACTCATCTTCCTCCTACTGCTCTCAGCTCAAAGGACTCCTACGGAACAAACTCTGATTAGCCTCCAAAATTCAATTTTCCACTTTTTTTTAAGCCTTCAATCAGGAAGTAACGGCCTCCAACAGAGTCCATTACAACATTTTATACATTGCTTGTATCACTCAGATTTGCTTTTAAAGACTCATAGCAAAACATTCATTTTGACCATATCTAATTTGTTGATACTTTACCAATATTCTCTCAGGTGATTAATCATTCAGAAAAATAAAGTACAAATTTATTGACACAGTTTTATTTAGTATTTTAAATAGTCCAAGTAATGGAAATCGTGAAAGCAAGAAAAATTTTGTCCATAAAATAGCTCCTTACTGATTAGAATTCTAAAATAAAAGCAAGTTCTCAATTAATAACCCCTTTAAAATGATTTTATTTTGTAGTTGAATTACCACAGTGATACTTATTTAATTATACATTGGTCCAGAGAATGGACATTTTTACTGGCAGGTTATAAAATGTTTCTAAACACTGTGAAGTCTAATTACAAAAGCTTTCTTTCAGAGGTTCACAAAGGTGGAAAAGAGGGAGAAAATTACCTCCCTAGTGCCAAAGGAAGAGTTATAAACAAATGAAAACAAATAGAGGGAAATTAGATGAATGATGCCTAGCATAGGAGGTTTAATGTTGATACATATGAGAGGTTGGGCACAGAATACAAAGTAAAAATGGAAAGATAGGTCTAGAGTCATTCTTTAGTTCTTTGTAGAAAATACTGCCAACTTATTTATTTTTTCTTCAGTGAGGTTGGCTACGAACTATGAAGTTTCATAGTTGCTAATATGTGATCATTACTCAAAAACTAGACTTGGGAGCTGTAGGATTTTTAATTAGCCATCTCAAAGCAAGTATCATTATAATTATCCTTTGAGGCACTGTATGCCCAGGTGCCTTAAACATTCACTAACTTACTGCCATAGGTGCTGACTCTATGTTTATAATTTAAAACTAACAGCATTTAAGAAAATACAGTGACAAGAATGTAAGGAGCACAATTTATTTCTTAAGAAATTTAAAAGTTATTTTCGGAAAATAAACAATCATTAATTACCTTTAAACTCTTATTATGTAATTTCAGCTATTAAAGGTGGTACAACTAATAGTCATTTTAAATTTACTCAATATCAATAAAGCCTAAAGGAATGCCTTAGCCCAAAAGCCAAATGTTCAACTATATTCAATCAACAAGGTTGCAGATCTAGATAAACAATTACCACCTTTATCAGGGTAGTGAAAGAAAGTGAAAGTGAAGTCGCTCAGTCCTGTTGGACTCTTTGCGACCCCATGGACTATAGCCTACCAGGCTCCTCCATCCATGGGATTCTCCAGGCAAGGATACAGGAGTGGGTTGCCATTTCCATCTCCAGGGGATCTTCCCTTATCCAGGGATCGAACCCGGGTCTCCCCCATTGCAGGCAGTCACTTTAACCTCTGAGCCAACCAGGGAAGACCAGGGTAAGATGTCCTTAAATAGTAACACACAAAATATGGTCCAATGCAGCTTAGTTATGCAGATGACACCACCCTTATGGCAGAAACCGAAGAACTAAAGAGCCTCTTGATGAAAGTGAAAGAGGAGAGTAAAAAAGTTGGCTTAAAACTCAACATTCAGAAAACTAAGATCATGTCATCTGGTCCCATCACTTCATGGGAAATAGATGGGGAAACAGTGGAAACAGTGGCTGACTTTATTTTGGGGGCTCCAAAATCACTGCAGATGATGACTGCAGCCATGAAATTTACATCTGCTCCTTGGAAGAAAAGCTATGACCAACCTAGACTTCAGAGACATTATTCTGCCAACAAAGGTCTGTCTAATCAAGAATATGGTTTTTCCAGTAGTCACGTATGGATGTGAGAGTTGGACTGTGAAGAAAGCTGAGCACCAAAGAATTGGTGCTTTTGAACTGTGGTGTTGGAGAAGACTCTTGAGAGTCCCAAGGAGATCCAACCGGTCCATCCTAAAGGAGATCAGTCCTGAATATTCATTGAAAGGACTGATGCTGAAGATGAAACTCCAATCCTTTGGCTACCTGATATGAAGAAGTGACTCATTTGAAAAGACCCTGATGCTGGGAAGGAGTGAAGGCAGGAGAAGGGGATGACAGAGGCTGAGATGGTTGGATGGTATCACCAAATCAATGGACATGAGTCTGAGCTAACTCCGAGTGTTGACAATGGACAGAGAGGTCTGGCGTGCTGCAGTCCATGGGGTCACAAAGAGCCGAACACAACTGAGCAACTGAACTGAACTGAACTGAATTGATGGTCCAGTGCTAGAGTGGGTTGCCATTTCCTCCTCCAGGTGATCTTCCTGACACAGGGATCGAACCCTTATCTCCTCCATTGCCTGAGTTGGCAGGTGGATTCTTTACCACTGTGACCCCCTGGAAGCCCATACTACCTGACTATCAACCCAGCTCCAAGCTGAAGAGGGAGGCTACATGGTCTTCCTGTCCTTTCAGATTCCAAAGTGAACAAACAAGCCCCTCTACTTTTCCTCCGTTCCAAATAATACTTTTTGACTGAGACTTTGTTCTGTCTGTTCTTGACTTCCTACCTCATTTTAATTAAAATTACCTCAGCCTCAGCGTTTCCATAGGAAGGGACTCCTGATGGAAAGATTACTAGAGATTCTGGTGGCATATCTGTCTTTAAAAGTAAAGAGTTCTTTACAGATAGAGAACACTTCCAACATAATTATGTGGTTATCTCTACTTTGTCAGTTTGAAGTTTTCACGCTGGGTTTGTTTTTTCAAATATAAACTGGAAAGCTGCAAAAACTTATAAAATTCATCTAATCTATTTCGCTATTTCTAGATGGAAGCTTCTTCAACCAGGCAGACTCTAAGCACTATCTGGGAACTTATCTGTAACCCTCTTATGGTGTTTTCTTACTGTATAGGCAAGTAATAGTTCTCTTATATTTAACCATCACTCATTTTAAAGTGTGCTTCCTCTTCTAGGTTCACCAGCTGGTAAAATACTCTTAATCCTGGTATTGCCATTTAAGGAAAAGTCAAAAACAAAACTGCCCTTGTACTATTGCAGTATTGTGAGTATTGAAGGGAGAAACTCATTTATGAAGTCTTCAAATTTACTAAGAATACTGTTGTTCTTAGAATGAGAACTGTAATACTAATCAAAATGGGAAATATCAGAACTTGAGAATCTTATGATTAGTCCTCCAACTGTTTAACTATGGATAGGGCCTCTGGCCTTCCATGGACGAACTTTGGATGAAAAGGAAAGAGAAGTAGAATAAGAAATTTTACTTGGACAGAATTTATTTACTTTTTCATACAAAGAAACAAATATTCAGCTCATGCTCTTCAACAATTCATTTAAAAATATTTGTTCAGTGCATTCTTTATACAAGACCTCATGTAAAACATGAAGGATAGGGAAGAAATAAGAAAACTATAAATACTTCAAAGCAATATCAGAGAGTGAGCATGCTCCAGAGGAAAAAAGCCATGTATGATTGGTCTGCATAAATATGAAGGTACTTCAGATAGGCCCTACAAAAACAGCTGGATTTTAATCCAAGGAAATAAGACAGAGAACATTCCAGGGAATACTTCAGTAAGAATGATAGGAGCAAAGATGTGCAAAGATGAAAGCAATGGCTTGTTCATGAAAAGACAGAAATGAGAGAAGGAAGGAAGCATCAAGTGATTGAATGGGAATAGAGGGAAATGGGACTGGATCACAGGTTGTACCAAATCAAAGAGGTGTTGAGTATTTGGGTCAGTCCATTTTTCTATTCTTCTCTGAAAGTAATGGGCAACTTAAGAAGACTTTCGATCAAGGGCACATGATCACAAGCTTGGCAAAGAAATATAGTTTTAAAGCATATTACATAACATAACATACTACATAACAAGGGAACAATTAGAGGATTTTGAAACACAAATCTTAAATGAAATTAGAAAAGAAAAGTTTGGAACATAGAATGATCTGGACCTTGGACTGGATAATATGTTCATGAATTTTCATATACACATACACACACACACACACACACACACAATTTATACTGTGCGTATCATGCATTGTTTTGTGTTTATTACATATGGTAACATTTAACTTTAAGTTATTTGGAACATATTTCAGAATTGACATAATTAGAAAAATAAATAAATATTAAAGGGAAACAGAAAGATATGATAGCAATTCCAAAATATTGTCCTGTGTCTGGGAGATCAGACATTAGGTAAAATGAAATAGAAGATGTTTGGTGAGGCATCAGTGAGGTGGAATAAGTGCAGTTTAAGAAGCTGACCAATATGAAAATTAAGGAAGTTATAGTAGATATAAACGGCTAAAAATAAGGAATAGAACTTGTAAGAAAGACTAAGAATGGAAAAATAAAACATTTAACAAAAGTTCAGCAGACTATTAGTATAGAATCAAGTTTTTAAAAGGGATAAGATAAAAGAAATTGGAGGAAGAATAAAGAATAAAAACTTGGAAGAGAATCTAGGACATCAAATATAAAGGAAATCCAAAACAGAGTCCAAGCAGAAAGATGAGCAAATAGGGTGGTGAAAAGAGAAAGGAAATGGACCTAGAGAGCCTGAAGCCAAAAAGAGCTGAATTAGAAAATGCTGGACCTCAGGTAAATACCACAGAGAGCTCATGGAAGAAAAGCAGCAAGGCCATTGAACCTGACCATCTGTGACTTCAAAAGCAAGCATTTTGGTGGAGAGATGACTCTAGAAGCCAGATGACCAGAACGAGAGGCTAGAAGAGAAATCAATTTCCACAGCTGCCTCCTTCCCTTGAAGAAATCTGACAGTGGGTGATAGTTCAGCTCAGTTCAGTCGCTCAGTCGTGTCTGACTCTTTGCAACCCCATGAACTGCAGCACGCCAGGCCTCCCTGTCCATCACCAGCTCCTGGAGTTCACTCAGACTCATGTTCATCGAGTCAGTGATGCCATCCAGCCATCTCATCCTCGGTCATCCCCTTCTCCTCCTGCCCCCAATCCCTCCCAGCATCAGAGTCTTTTCCAATGAGTCAACTCTTCACATGAGGTGGCCAAAGTACTGGAGTTTCAGCTTTAGCATCATTCCTTCCAAAGAAATCCCAGGGTTGATCTCCTTTAGAATGGACTGGTTGGATCTCCTTGCAGTCCAAGGGACTCTCAAGTGTCTTCTCCAACACCACAGTTCAAAAACATCAAGTCTTCGGTGCTCAGCCTTCTTCACTGTCCAACTTTCACATCCATACATGACCACAGGAAAAACCATAGCCTTGACTAGACAGACCTTCGTCGGCAAAGTAATGTCTCTGCTTTTGAATATACTATCTAGGTTGGTCATAACTTTTCTTCCAAGGATTAAGCGTCTTTTAATTTCATGGCTGCAAGTCACCATCTGCAGTGATTTTGGAGCCCAAAAGGGTAAGATATATGGACGGAGGAACCTGGTAGGCTGCAGTCCATGAGGTCGCTAAGAGTAGGGCATAACTGAGTGACTTCACTTTCACTTTTCACTTTCATGCATTGGAGAAGGAAATGGCAACCCACTCTAGTATTCTTCCCTGGAGAATCCCAGGGACAGAGGAGCCTAGCGAGCTGCCATCTACGGGGTTGCACAAGAGTGGGATACGACTGAAGCGACTTAGCAGCAGCAGCAGCAGCATGAAGTACTGAAATAAAGGGAAAAAATTCTGCATATTAGCTGAGTCAGAGAAAAGGAAGCAATGGAAGATATGGGAATAAGGGGAAAGCCATTTCTTAAACAAGATAATAGAAAAAGGTGAAGGGAATAAACTAAAAAGTTCCAAGGACATTTTTAAGGAAGAAAAAGAATGGTGAAAGATGTATCAAAAGCTTAGCTGCTTTTGAGACAACTGAAAGAGTCAAGATGGTCTGCTAATGGCAAATAGAGGGCAAAAACTTCAAGAGAGTAGAAAGAGTTGAATATTGCCTTTGTGAGATTCTGAGAATGATTTCTCAAGAAGACACATTCCAAAGAGCAAGATTTAACTAGACACATCACAGTATCTCTGGACTAACTTTTCTGTCATCCAACTCTTCTCTAAATGGGCTACAATTGTCATATAAGAGTTGTCACTAGTCAATATGGTGAAAGAAAATCAACCTGCAATGAAACTTAACATTTTACATTTTAGAAACTCATGCTCTTGGAGTAAGGGTTTTGTTTTGGTTTTATTTTTTGTTTTTTGTTTTGATTCCCCAGGAATATTGACAGAATTTCCCTCAAATGAGGTACTAAGAAGGACAAGAACACCAGACAGTGAAGTTTGGAAGTGAGAAAGGAAAGTTCAGAATGCAAACAGGTAGGTAGTAGTATAATAAAACAGCAGTGGGAAAGCCCTGCTCATCTGCCAGCAGACATGAAAATGAGAAGACTGAGCAAATAGAAGGCCTAAAAATTCAGAGTAGAAGACTGAAATCCTGCTTAATGTTGCTCTTGCTTTTTCTCATCATCAAAAGAACTGGGATAATCACTAAATCATCTCAACCATTTATACCCCTATTCTTCATCTTGCTGTATTGAACCAGATATTTCTCTGTCTCTCAAATTTCCAGGCAACCATAACAATGAGTCAGGTCTGGAAACCCTTATCTAGAAAGTTAATTCCACTGTACAGAAGAATATATCATAGATTTTCCTTTAGAAAGCAAGCAACTTTTGTTCCCTAGTTATACATTATCTCTGTCATCACAAAATACAGGTGCTTTACTATACTCAATGGTTAAATAAAATGATGGTAAAACTCAACTATAAAAAAATATGACTGAGGGTTCAGGTAAAGAAAGGAGAGTAACAGTGCCAAAAGTAAAAGACAATCCAATGTCAGATGTGTAAATATCAGGAACATGCACTGCCCAGTTTCATTCCCATCTTCTGCTCTGTCCTTGGGGTGGACTTCCCATTCTCCCAATTCATATGCTCTGATGGGGTTCTCAATCCCTATTACTTGAATTCTGCCAAAGGCCTGGCCAATTACACAGATCTTTGAACCTTTATCCACAGTGTTTAAGCCAATGGTTGGCCAGAGGAGCAAAGCAAAGTCAATTAGAGCTGTTCCCCAGGATTCAATGAGAGAGAACGACTGTCTTCTGGAGAGCTTAATTAAAACAATGTGCAGTTTAAAATATATATACATACACAGAGAGGCATAGCTGAGAAGGATGGAACAATGAGGGAGAACAATGCCACAGCATCATTTGAGTACCTTGATTTCTGAAGTCAGTTTCACCCCTGGACCTCCCAGTTTCAGGCATCAATGAACCATTCTCCAAGTCCCTTAATCTGTTCCTCTTAATTCTTTACTGAAGCTAGGCTGATGTGCATTTCTGTCATTTGCAATCCAAAACCAACAGACAGACAAATACAATGACCAACCAGGAATAAATCAGTCTGTGCCATCTAAATGCCATCCCCATTTCTGAGGACCTTGGTGGTAGAGGGGCTATGGGGAAGAGGGTGAGGTGAGGTGGAGGGCAGGGGGAACACTCACATTAGCTTCACTAGAGAAGAGAAAAGAAATGCAGTACAGTTAGGGGATCCATCATCCCTACTGTAGGCCACTCCCACTGTTCCAAATGCATAGGAAATTACAGATTGTTAGAGATGCCCTGTATTACCTCATCAAAGGCATATCTTCAAAAAAATACTTAACTATACAAACTCAAACTGATCAGTGTCTCACATTCTGTATTGTGCATTTCTCAAGGGTCAACTGAAAATCACATTTTGAAACTGAATTTTTCAACCTGTACTCAGCTTCACTTCTAATCTAGTCATTCAGGCAATTATTATGAAACAGCCTGTTATTCCTGAGAAACACAATTAAATCGACAAGCTAAACCATGATTTGGAAGGCATTCTCATTAATGGAAGTAATATAAGACAGAAAAGATATCAAAAGCTCAAATGGAAGAAAAAAATAAGCACAGATCTTACCTTTACTCTAAAGAGCTTGAAATCCACTCCAGTGTTCTTGCCTGGAGAATCCCAGGGATGGGGGAACTTGGTGGTCTGCAGTCTATGGGGTCGCACAGAGTCAGACACGACTGAAGCAACTTAGCAGCAGTAAAGAGCTTGCAAATTCAGTATTAAGAAAAAAAGTAGCCATCTTCACATTAAGTTTTCTTTAATGAAATTCTTAAAACTCCAGAGGTGTTGACTATGGTTATTACCTTAACACCCAAGCCCAAAATGAGGTACAGAATGCCTTAATTTACCAATTCACTAAATCTGACTCAATTAAATAATTTCTATTGTTGATGAGGAGTTTATTTATTACTTTTCTTTTTGTATATTTGCTAACTTTTATGAAAAAGTCACTCCCCACTACAACAAAATGTTTCCCTACATTGACAGTCTATAACAACATATATTAAGCATTTGGTATGTGCTAGATACTATCCTATGTGTTTTCCACGTATTCATTCATTCAGTCTGGTCAAGAACTCTGTAACAGAAGCACTAATGATCTCCCTTTTACAGATAGGAACACAGGCTAAGAGAGATTATGTAACATCTCTAAGGCCACAAAATAAGAAGTAGAGACAGGAACTCAGCACTTAGGCTCCGGGACCAGTCCTCAAATCACGGTGCTCAAGAACAGATAAAGTTCTAGTCTACTTCCTTTTGTATGTGAGACTATATGTGTGATGGAAAAGCAAACAAGCAAATCATGGCAGAATGGAAGAAGTACCACCTTAAGAACAGCTTAAAAATATATGAGGGTAGAGGGAGGAGGAAAGCCAGGAGATGGGAATGGAATGAATAGGGCTGCTGAGAAGGAAAACAGTCGAAGTAGTCAATGGCTGAATTTGGTGCCCTCAGAATCCTCACAGGTGAGTATCAGTCAGAAGCAGGACAGGAGACTGGAACCTCACGTTGGTTGTTGTTTATTTGCTGTCATGTTCAATTCTTTGCAACCTCATGGACACGCCAGGCTCCACTGTCTTCCAGAGTTTGCTCAAATTCATGTCCATTTAGTTGGTAATGCTATCTAATCATCTCTTCCTCTGTTGCCCCATTCTCCTTTTGCCTTCAATCTTTCCCAGCATCAGGAAAAGTATTAATTAGGCTTCTAAGTGTTAATAAGGCATCACTGATGGCTCAGTGGTAAAGAATTCACCTGCCAAACAGGAGATGTGGGTTTGATCCCTGGGTTAGGAAGATTCCCTGGAGAAGTAAATGGCACCCCACTCCAGTACTCTTGCCTGGGAAATCCCATGGACAGAGGACACTGGTGGGCAGCGGGCAGCAGTCCATGGGCTAGCAAAGAGTCAGACACGACTGAGCAACAGACTTTCACTTTTTCACTTCTCAAGTATTAATTAGAGATTTAGTGGTAATTTTTGAGCAGCATGATGTGATTTCCTCCTTTACTTTATGAAAAATGATATGAAATTCTGGAGTGGGAGAACGGCAGTTAGAAATTTACTTTGAGGATAAATCCCATGATCCAAACGAAATAATGAGGATTCAACACTGAGTCAGATGGGATAGAGAAAAGGAGGGCTTAAGGCTGTAAACATGGTTGACAGGGTATAAAGAAGGACAAACTAAGAGGTCGTAAGAAGAATGGGGGCAAAAAATAGAGCATCAGTTCCAGGAAGATATTTTTAAAATTCCATGGTTCTGGGGGTGGGGGGATGGAGGGGGTTGGGTAGAAAAGGAGGGAGTCAAAGATTTCTTGGAGGAAAAGCAATCCTGAGTGAGACCTGCTGAACCACAGAGGGAGTGGGAGACAGCAAAGGGGAAAGGAGAAGGGAATTGGATTAAGTCAACAGGAAGGGCCAATGTGAGCAAACACCTAGAGACAAGAAAAACCTTGTGACAGAAGAACCAAGAAAGAGGCTTGACAGAAGGTGAAAAACAGATCAAGCAGTGGAAGGATGGGGGAGCTTCGAGCTCGCAGCCTTGGGCATTCACGGATCTTCGTCCTGCTGCTCTGCATTCATTTTGTTCAGCTATTCCTCATCTGGCTGCTCCCTGGAGCAGAAATTTTGTCTTAGATGCTTCTAGAACACTCTGGTCCTCACTTTTGCGTGTTTTCATGTCTCTCATAGTGTCTGCATCCTCATCTTATCCATAGCATGTTTCATTATAAATTTTGGACTTTCTATGATCCCCCATGGCCATCTGCTACTCCATGACATTCAGCTTTGTCTCAAATGTTAACTCTTTCTCTTGATATGTCAAATCCACATGTATTTTTCAGTCAGGTTGTACACAGGACCAGTGACCTACTGTCTGTGAAACAGATGCCCACTCTGAAGCCAATCACCCGTAAGGGTAATCTGATTCAAACTACTGCAGTTTCCTGTACTTCCAGAGTTTTATGTAAACCAAAAGGTTATCATATGGCCAGAATTCAGTTATTGTACGAAAAACAGAATGGAATCACACAAATAATGAAGGGCTGTATTATTTATATTTTTCCAGCAGAAAATATACTATCATTACTTAGCTTTGGTAACCCTGAAAACAGAGACATCTTTTTAAAATACTGCAGCGAGGGTTTTATTTTGAAGAAACTTTTAAAGAAATATTCACCTTTACTTCTGAGTGTCCATAGTGTCTTTCAAAGGTACCTTTTTTGATTATTTAAAAAATTATATAAGAAATATTGGCTAACAGTTTATGGTAATAACAACAAAATTAAAGAAATCGATTATCCTTTCTTTTATAATCCTTCCCACACTCCAGTAACATGTGTACTGTTAGGAACTTTACTTTCAATCTTATTAAGTAATTTAAGTAAAATTTTAAACATCACCTAAGTAAAAATAGACTATTAGGAATTTCTTAGAATATTGTTCAACATTGAAAGAGAGTCAAGTTAAAGCTATGCAAATTATCATTATTTCAATAAACACCTAAGAAAACCAGAAAGAAGAAAAACCTAAACTGTAGCAATAGGGCAGATCTGACTCAAAGACTTGTTTTGTTTGACTCACACACAAATGGAGCAAAATCGCTTTTTAACTGACTACATGTGCATGTGTGTGTGAAATTTCATTGAAAAATGAAAATTTCAGGCTGCTAAACGTCAGAACAAAACAAAAACTCCAAATTCTGGCAAAACTGCATTCCCACATGTCAACAATTGCTTTGAGCTGAGTTAAAACCTATAATCTGGCATATTCAGATCAGTCTGTCACAGTCTCCACAACTCTTCACAGTTTACCATTGGTTAAGAGAGTCTGCGGTTGCCTCCACCCAGAGACATTGCAAGTGTACAGAAAAATATATATATATACTATTTCTTCTGCATTGCAGACACTTTCCAGATCACATACAGGAGCCACTCTGCTCCTTAGAGAGCCTTCCATCCAAACATCCAACCATACCCTCTGCCTCAAGTCATTAAGCATCTCGCTCAGACTGAAAAAAGCTGCTAAATAACAAACTTTCATGTTATTCTCCATGTTCAGACCCAAAATATAGTGTTTTTTCAGCCTTGGTACAGCTAACATGGCTAGCAATGAGTGACACATTTCTCTCAAACAAGATTTAGGAAGATATTCTATTCTATTTGAATATAGCCAATTTTGCATCATCAAATAAAATTTACTACACACAACAGGCAAAATAAAAAGATACTCATTTAGTTTAACTTCCAAAACTATATATATTCTCTCCTCTCTGAATTCTCACCTATTTCTCTCAACAGTAAAAGAAATGTCAGATACAGAAACCATCAGACCACCCACAAAAAGGCAACTATGAAAGAGAAGGGTGTCCATCTTGAGGAAAATCTCAGAATAAACTTTGGCAAACCATTATTTTTCTCCTTTCAGAAACTTCTCTGCTCAAATTCTACTTTTATTCTTTATAACACAAAGCAAGCACTGGCTCTCACATAACACTGTTCAAGTCATTCTTTTGTTACTCTTGCATTCCGCATTTATAAATGTGCTCATCAGCTTGTCAGCCAGGCTGGGAGAATTTATACTTAATCTTCCACACTCCCTCTCGGCTGAAATTTTCTCCCAAGCCCTTAATAATTTCCTGTCTTGATTATTATAATTTCTTTTTTATTGTTCTCTTGAAATTCAAACTCTTTAAGTTATGTACAACCAGAATATGTATCTAAAATAACATTTTCCCCCAACTGTCTTTTTCTTCACAAATTTAACTTCATTTTCTCTTGGAAAATTCCAGTTCACCTAGAAATCACTCTGGAGACCTCGCTGCAATTATCTTCTCTGTCACAGGAGTGCGGCATCACACACCACCAGTTTTGTCATCTCACCTTTCAGAAGACCCCAAGCAGATATTCTTAAAGGTATTCTCTTTTCAAGAGCATTGTTTTAAAATGCCTATCAAGACGGAAAAACAGGAAAACATGTGAAGGACTCCCTATAGCTGTATTTTCTTTCTTCTGTAAGAAAAAAGGAATGATCCAAAGTGCATACCACATTTTACATTTGCATTGAAATTTAATTTTAAGGATATGATTTCTAATAAATTGAAATTTGCAAATAAATGGTTTCTCAGGTTTAAACATCTTTTGGGCAAAAGATGAGAAGTCCAATTCTACTATATGAGGCACCAAAATATGCAAATATTAGAAAACTAACTGTATCATCAAAAGAACATCATTTTAGGCAATAAACCTTTCCACTTCAGAAGGCTTAGCTTTATGACTTTATATCCAGTCAATCACATGAGCGTTCTGAAGTTTTTCAGCGAAGAAAAATAAGCGTCTTTGAGGGGGAGGGAACAGAAAAAAATGACATCAAAGGCATGCAGATGATGTGGTTTATACAGGACTTTAAAGTAGAACCACAAATGGCACGTTTTAATTTTCCCTGTAAATTTCTGGGGGGAGGAATGCAGTTGTACATTCTTATCCAGGATGTTCCTCATCTATTGATACCTCTCTCTCATTCTCTCTCTCTCACACACAGACACACACACACACAAATGCGTGCATGCACTCACAGGGGAGTTACAAGGTTTCTAATTGGGAAAGTTTTTCTCTGCTCTTTAATCCACTGTGAATGTTTATCACTAAGCTAGTTCTCCCTTTGGCTTCAGGAGGCAGCCAGTAGTCCAGCAGGGGAGAAAGAGAATCAGAGAATCAGTTCTGGAAGGTCTCCAGGTGAGGATTAGGAAGATTTTTCCCAAAAGGCATCAGCAGCACTGCATTCAGCATCAGTGAATTTAGGCATTCACCTGACCCTCTTCATATGAATCTGCTAGAGGTATGAAAGAGGGCATTCACTTGAGACAAAGCAATCCCACTCCTGGAGCTGGGATAAGGCTCAGCTTTACCTGAAACAGCTGTCAGGATGCTTCGGAAAGCAGAGCAGTGGCCCAAAGGAAGCAGGAGCACAGAAGGGAAAGCAGCAAAGTGGAATGGACACTGAGCAGACAACCAACCAAGGTTTGCTGATCAGAATGGAAATATTAGCTGAATTATTCTACTTCCTCTGCACTTCCCAGGTAGCACTAGTGGCAAAGAACCTGCCTGTCAATGTAGGTAGACTTAAGAGACGTGGGTTGGGTCCTTGGGTGGGGAAGAGCCGCCGGAGAAGGAAATGGCAACCCGCTTCAAGACTCTCACCTGGAGAATCCCATGGACAGAAGAGTGTCGCAGGCTTCAGTCCATAGCGTCTCACAGGGTAGTTCATGACTGAGCTGACTTCGCATGCACACACCCATTCCACTTCCTTTACTTTTTCCATTTAGAGAACAACACAGAGCCAGCTATGTATGATTAGAATTTAATTACAGTAACCAGTCCATTCTAAAGGAGATCAGTCCTGGGTGTTCACTGGAAGGACTGATGCTAAAGCTGAAACTCCAGTACTTTGGCCACCTCATGCAAAGAGTTGACTCATTGGAAAAGACCCTGATGCTGGGAGGGGTTGGGGGCAGGAGAAAGGGACGGCAGAGGATGAGATGGCTGGATGGCATCACCGACTCGATGGACATGAGTTTGAGTGAACTCCAGGAGTTGGTGATGGACAGGGAGGCCTGGCATGCTGCAATTCATGGGGTCGCCAAGAGTCGGACACGACTGAGTGACTGAACTGAACTTCAGGAAACCCTTCACCTCAAAAAATCATCAAACTGAAAAGTAACCACTTGAACAAAACTCTAATATAAGGCACAAAAGAATTAGAGATGATATAACTGTCAACATTCTCCCATACTCTATAAATCATGTATTTCTACATAATAATAAAATAATAGAAGTAAATGTAATATTTTTGACAAGTTTAGATCTCTACTCTGAATTGAAGGTCTTCAAGACTTCTCTTGGGACAAGGGTCTTAAAATGCTGAAATTCAACAGTATTTTTCATTTTTCTCACTTTCCCTTACAAAATAATGAGCTACAGAAATGTTCTTGCCTCTGTACTTTAATAAGCAGCAAAATTCAAAGGACTGTGGTGGACAGGAAAGTTGAATCATAAGCACAATAATAAGAATGTTCTCTCTTAGTCATCCTTTCCCTATGTGAAAATAGTTTCACCTAGCATCTATGATCTTAAACAGCAAAGTATAAACACATGTTCCAAGTTGGGAATTAGTCACTGTGTCTGTCCTGACATTGTCTTGCACAAGTCATGAACAAGGCATGGTAAACCAATGTTTTATGGGTCCTACCAATTTCTGTACATGCACCTTTAAGCTATTCAATCCTTATTTCACATTTCTTGTGAAAATAAGCATCTTCTGTTCAAAAGAGCTGCAAATCAAGAATGCATGTAGCAGTGCTACTGTATGTTATATTTGCTACATTTAATAAAACAAAGAGACAAAGTTTCAGTATAGTTTCAGAACTTATCAGTTGCTTCCATTATAGTGTTCAAGAGAATTGCAACAATAAATCCCAGGCAACAAATAAAATGTCTCCCATACAGTCTTAAGAGAAATCACAGACCCATCCAAGGCTTACACATTCAGTTAGATTTAAGATATTTTTATTAACCTAACAGCTATTGTGAAAGTCTCTACTGACAGAAGATCTCCAATTAACCTACTTCATAAACTTTAAGGATGGAATTCAGTGTTACTAAAATAGTTGTTGTTTCTGATTAATTATTTCAGGCTGGCCAGTTGTAGGCCAGAGCTATGTATGTCAAAGTCATTCACTTAGTTAGCAATGACACCACTGGAAATTACTTTCCTATGAACAGTTCTTGAAATCTGGGCCCTTGGCTAAAGCAAGTTATTGCAAAAGAGTAATAAATCTTAGAAACTCTCTTCTAATACAAAATAATGAATTTTTAAAAAAATAAGCTTTTTTTAAAAGTTGAAATAACATCACCTTTACAACTTGGAATATGTACACAAATTAAAAAGTCATCTATGCTGAGCCACCGAAACTAATGAAGTCAATAACCTAATGAAAAACTAAGGAGGTTATAAAAATACTAAGAAGCATGTGTATTAGGCTGGAATGGAGAAGACTAGACCCCTGATTTAACTACTAATCTATGCTCTAATGGTTCAGTTCAGTTATTAATATTTAGCTGTTTATTAACTACCCTGTTACTTTTAACAGGAATTTCTAAAACTTATTATACTTTAAATATGAGATTACTGGAAGGATTTTACAAGCCTGTTTACAAACTCTAGATTTGATCCCTAGGTCAGGAAGAGTCCCTGGAAAAGGGAGTGGCTATCCACTCCTGTATTCTTTCCTGGAGAATTCCATGAACTGAGGAGCCTGGCAGGCTATAATCCATGGGGTCGCAGAGTTGGACATGACTCACTAACACTTTCACTTTATAAAGTCTGCAATACTGACATGATCACAATAAAATTACAAATTCTGTGTTTTTGTTTGAGATACTGTTTCTCAAAGATTTAAAGATCATCTGTGATGATCCCAGGCTCTTCCTAAGACCTAATGAACCACAATCTCTGGAAATTAAGACCTGCAACCCTAAATTGTAAACAAAAGTTCTAGGTAAGTCTGCACTGGTTGGAGCTATTGTTTTTACCAGTGCGTAAATTTTCAGTGAATAAAGCTGACTTAGCACAAAAATTAGCCCTCTTGATGTCATGCAATTAAGTTATAAGCTATTTGAATTAAGTGAGCTTCTATTCTTGCTTAAATATTTTTATTAAGCTCTTACAGGAGTCTTTGTCCTATGAAACAAAGAAATCATGTCCAATTCAATATGGTTGTCTCTCTGGTTTAGCTGCTGATTTTCTAGGACCTGAATGCAATATTCAACTATAAAGATTAAATGGTACCACCAAGTTAATCATGAGTTTTTACTTTTTGTTCTATTTTATTGTGTTTAATTTGAAAAGCTTTCTCTAATCCTTAATAGAAGTAAATGAGGTATAAATGAATCAATAAGTGATTTCAGAGTAGTTTTCGATTGATTCAGGCAATGGGAATACCATTTTAACTTCTCTTCTCAAAAGCCAACCAACAGGAATTTCTTTTCCTGGCTAATAAGAAAAGAAATTTAACAAAACAAATCCTGAATCTAATATTTAGACTATGAATTTATGCCCACAAGTATTTCTTCAAGTTCAACTAAATATATATGTCATTATATTTTGAAAGAACAAAGGAATAATGAAGTTATAAAATCACAGTTTTCCAACTACAGTAGTAAAACCTGATTTAGGCAAGCACCAATGCTAAATCTAAGGGGAAAGCTTTTATTATAAACAGGATATTTAAAACATCTCAAAGCATCCCTATATATTACTTATTAATTTCCAAAGGAGAAAAGTAAACATGGAAGAGAAACTGAATGACTCAAACCAAATAATAAAATAATGTCAACAATATCTTTAATTTTTATTAAAAATTATAGAAGAACAATTTATATGCAGCTCAACATTGTTTTAAAGTGGTTTTCCTATTCTGATTAAAGCTTTATATTTAAAATGTCTACAAGATAATGTGCTTCACAGGCTTGAGACTATCAAACATTACTACAAAGGTGACTGTATTAGCAGCTGCGTTGCATAATGATCCAGGTAACACTATATATTTGTTTAGTCAGCCTGTGTCATAAAGTGCTGTTCATAGGTGGGAAAGTAGCAAATGCTGGACTGGATGAGTTACAAGCTGGAATCAAGACTGTTGGGAGAAACATCAACAACCTCAGATATGTGGATGATAACACTCTAATGGCAGAAAGTGAAGAGGAACTAAAGAACCTCGTGATGACGGTGAAAGAGAAGAGTGAAAAAGCTGGCTAAATATTAAAAAAACTAAGATCATGGCATCCAGCCCCATCACTTCTTAAATAGAAGGGGAAAAAGTGGAAGTAGTGACAGATTTCCTCTCCTTAGGCTCTAAAATCACTGTAGACGGTGACTGCAGACATGAAATTAGAAGATGATTGCTTGCTGGCAGAAAAGCTATGACAAACCTAGACAGTGTGTTGAAAAGCAGAAACATCACTTTGCCAAAAGGTCCATACAGTCAAAGCTATGGTTTTTCCAGTAGTAAAATATCGTTGTGAGACCTGGACCATAAAGACAGCAGAGTGTCGAAAAATTGATGCCTTCAAACTGGTGCTGGAGAAAACTTGGACAGCAAGGAGATCAAATCAGCCAATCTTAAAGGGAATCAACCCTGAATATTCATTGAAAGGACTAATGCTGAAGCTCCAATATCTTGGTCACCTGATGCAAACAGCTGACTCATTGGAAAAGACTGTTATGCTAGGAAAGATTGAGGACAGAAGGAGAAGTGGGCATCAGAGGGTTAGATAGCTGGATGGTATCACTGATGCAATGGATGTGAACTTGGGCAAAGTTCGGGAGATGGTGAGGGACAGGTAGGCCTAGCATGCTACAGTCCATGAGGTTGTGAAAAGCTGGATGTGATTGGATGACTGAACAACAACAACAACAAACTAAGAATTTTAGTCAATTAAAACATGTAAATGCATTCCAAATGATTGATTATATCTATGCTAATAAATAATCCTTGAGAAGGATAGATCATCACTAAAATATTAGTTTTCTTCCAGCCAAAAGTACATAATCTGAATCTAATCATGAGAAAACACTAGATAAACACAAACTGAGAAACACTTAACTTCCTCTGTTCTTTACAAACATCAATGTCACAAAAACAAAGAAAGGCTAAAGAGTCATCCACATTTAGAAAGCCTGAAGAGATGTGATAGGTTAACACGATGTCATCCTTGACTAGGGGAAATAAAAACTGCTATAAGGTTATTATTGGGACAAATGAAAACACTACGATAAGGACACAAGTATTTTCAGCGTTAAAATTGAAAACTGTACTGTAGTTATGTAAGAGAACATTCTCAGTTCTAGGAAAGACACACTTAAGTATTAAAGGGTGAAGAGATATGATCAAAGCAACCTAATTCTCAAATGGTTCTGGTGAGAAAAACAATACTTTACACACATACGAATACACACACAGACAAAATAGAAAGACAAAGTCTTAAGATCTGGACAAAAAAAAATTTCTTAAATCTGTGTAAATGGTTTCTGAGCATTCTTTGTACTACCATACAACTTTTCTATAAGTAAAAATTGTTTCAAAATAAAAAGTAAAATCTGATCTTTACAATTTAAAAAAAAGAAAGAAAATAATTTGGAATTAGGACTTAACAAAGCTGAAGAAGCATATTGAGCAGGCTACAAGGCAATTCTATTTGTAGATATATATCTTAAAAGAAACTCTTAACCATGTGCACAAGGAAATATATGTAAGAATGTTTCTTGTGACTTTGTTTCTTATAGCAAGAATTAGAAGCAATCAAATTGTCATCAAAAATAGAATGTAAACATGAAAGCAAAAGTGTTAGTTGCTCAGTCATGTCTGACTCTATGTAATCCCAAGGACTATAGCCTGCCAGGCTCCTCTGTCCATAGGATTTCCCAAGCAAGAATACTGGAGGGGGTTGCCATCATTCCTCCAGGAGATATTCCCTACCCAGGAATGGAACCAGAGTCTTACGCATTGCAAGCAGATTCTTTACCATTTGTAGCACCAGGGAGTCATGAATTACAGCACAGTCATTAATGAACACTATGCATTGAATACTTCAGTCAGAGCTACATGTGTTAAGATGGATAATCCTAAAAGTAATGTTGATGTGAGAAACTGTTTGTTGTCAAATGGTATACAATGATACCAAATTTTGTAACATATTAAAACATAAGGAGTACTAGAGATTTATCAGTGCAAATATATGTATCTATATATAAACACAAGCATGATGAAAACTGAATAATAAATTCTAAATAATAATTAACCTTTGGGAGTAACCAGTGTAACCTAGGAAGGGTACACACCAAGCTTCAATTGCTTCTGTAAGAGAAGAAGCAAATCAAAATGCTAAAATATGAGATATCTAGATAGTGATTACATGGATATATATCATTGTCTATCATTTTCAGTGTTTCAAAGATATTACCTAACAAATTTTGTTTAAAGATTTTAAAAGTTCTAATTAAACAACATAAATGCAGAGGAGCTCAGTTCAATCCTCTTGGCCACAAAGGAGGACCTTTGGCCACAATGAAAGTGAAAGTGAAGTCACTCAGTCATGTCTGACTCTTTGTGACCCCATGGACTATAGCCCACCAGGCTTCTCTGTCCATGGGATTCTCCAGGCAAGAATACTGGAGTGGGCTGCCATTTCCTTCTCCAGGGGATCTTCCACAATAAAATATAATAAACTAATGTTTAATTAATTTCTATAATATGCAAACACTCTTTGCTACTATAAACTCATCAAAACACTTTTTCATTAATTCACACCACGTACTTCAGCCTTTTGTATTACAAATCCCATCATATGATTATAGATTAGTCAGTCAACTTTATTTTCTAATATGTTTAACTACTCAGCAAATCTTTGTTCTCTTATTGTTTTGCCTCACATTGGCTGTAGGGTTTACTTAAGTTGTTTTCTGCAGTTCTCCCTGAAGCTGGAAATTTCATACCTGGGTTGGATGATATTTATTAAGGCTAACAAGGTATTACCCTTCATGGTTACAACAGAATTCTGAGCAGCATCAGGCCTACATTGAGATCACAGAGCCTACGGGTCGTGGTCATTTCTTCAGCTGCACAGTATTTTTATCAAAGTTAACAGCCTGTGCAGGCATCGCATGATATGAAATGCTAAGAGAAATGTGCTGCATAGACCAAGGAAAAAAAGTATGAAATGTAGTTTAAATCATTACAAGAAAAGAAACAGGGCTCTACAGTGGAGGAAACTGGAGATTGAAAATAGATTATCTCGGTTTTGTTCTGCCACTCATTCCTTGTGGCCTTAAGCAACCCACGTCCCCCTCTCAACCTGGGATTACTCACACAGAGATAATGACAATGTCCTGCCAACCTCACAGTACTGGTGTGAGGCCTGAAAGAGGTGACACACGCAGAAGTGCTTTGTGAACAATAAGGCATTCAAAAACCACAAAGTGTAACTGTTATTATTCTGATCCTTTCAGAGCCAAAAAATATCCTCACAAAATGAATACAATAAAATTCTCAGAAACAGACAAGGAATATTAATGTGGTAGTTTCTGGAAGCTGTGATTTCTATGTGAGTGAGTAGATCTGCTGCAAGAAAATCTCCAAGAATATATAAATAACTGTTAAAGATCTCATAATGGAACTCTGTTCAGAGTAGGATTATACAAGGAAGATGAAGGAACGTGACTGAAGCACTTCCTTCAGAAATTATTCAGAGACTGAGTTAACTGGTGATTGCAATTTGTGTTAAAAGTTAAAGTGGACACTAGCTGGAAGGGAGTGGCAAGATGAAAAGCACCAAGAATGTTTGCTTTCTGCAAAGCAGCGGTTTATAAAGTATACTCAGTGGATACCTAGGGTCCCGCAGAACGTTCCTGGAACTCATGATGGCAAAATTATTCACATAATAACACTAAGACGCCATTTGCCTTTTTTGCTGTGTGGAAACTTGCACAGATAGTGAAAAACCACTGAAGGAGGAATCGCTGGTGCACAAATCACAGCCAGGATACCACACAGTATTAGCCATCTTTATAGTCTTCACTGCCACATACTAGCAAGCTTTATTACAAATGTTTGTCTCATATAAGAATGTCCCTGATGAAGCAATTAAAAAAATTCTATTATATCTCAACCCTTGACTCAATTTTTTTTTTTTATTCTGTGTGATAAAATGGCAAGTAAACAGAAAGCAATTGCTGCATACTAAACTGTAAGAGGCTTTTTAAGGAACAGTACACTTGTGTGTGTGTGTGTGTGTTTTAACTGTCAACTGAACTAGGCCTTTTTCATATAGCATCATTTTTACTTGAAGGAACAACTGACAGACAGACTACAATTTTTCAGGCTTGGGTTTTGGGCAGACGTTTTGGTAAAGAATCTGCCTGCAATGAGGGAGACCCAGGTTCAGTCCCTGGGTTAGGAAGATCACCTGGACAAGAGAATTGCTACCTACTCCAATATTCTTGCCTGTAGAATTCTATGGACAGAGGAGCCTAGTGGGATACAGTCTGTGGGATTGCAAATAGCTGGACATAACTGAGTGATCAACAGAGAGGTAATACTGTTGCTTCAGGGAAAACAACTGAGAATATTTATTGCCAGTAATAACATTAAGGCTTTCAAGCAGAAGTTAGAAGTTTGAAAAACTTCTAATAGCCTCTGAGAGCATAACAGCTTCCCAGTGCTATATTTTCTGATTAGATTGGTGGTGATATTTAAAAATGGGATTTGTTTATGCTGTGTGATGAAATGCATCAACATCTGGAAAATCTACAAAACTCAGTGAACGAGCATTTTCTAAATGACCAATAAATGACATCACAGTATTATGCCTGGGTAAAGTAACTGTTCAAAGTACACGATAGATCAATAGATTTTAAAACAAGGTACAAAAAGTTCATTAAAATATTTATGAATAATCCTTAAGAAAGTATCACTTGTTGAATTTCAGTGCAGAACTAAAGAAGAATGTCCATGTCTTATAAAAATACTCCTCTCACTTCTCCAATCAATGAAGCAGGCTAAAACCAAAACATAGAAAATGTAGATTTAGAATGGAGTTGAGTGACGGAGTGGAAAGAAAGGAAATTATCCAATTCTATCATATGATTCTTCAATAAGACGTGTGCACATTATAGTATATATTGTACCTCTCACACTTCAGTGCAATTTTGCTTCAAAAAAGAGCACTCATAGGTGATGTTTTTCCTAAGGTTAACTAGACCCCTTTTGTCCAACTGTGGCAAGCATCCACCCTCCCTTATCCTCTCGTCCTGTGGTCTTTTGTCCGTGTTTGACAGGTATAGAAGTATAAATGTCCAGTTCATTTAAGTCGGGTTGAAACAGAAGCATAACTCATACTACACAAACTCCCACAAAATTTTAAACTCCAGCTGCAGTTGGAGAGACTTTGCCTGAAATTACATGTCTTCTTTCCTTTCCCTGTCCTGCCCTTTCCCATTTATTACTTCCTAACTCTTCTCTCACTTTATTATTTGAAAATAAATCCTCAGTGTAGCATTCTAGAGAATTCTAGTGTGTATTCTAGTAGATGCTGGTGTAGATTCTAGTGTAGCTTCTAGAGAATCCAACATCAAACAGCTAGTTAAAAGCCATTTACTTATTTGATCAATGCTGCTCTTTGAATTCCTGGTATAAGATAATCAACTTGATTACCACAGTAATGGAAAGGTTAGTGTACAACTTCATTTTCTATCAACATAATTCTAGCTAAATATAAAGTGAATGAATTAGGAAGGGAGAAAGTATAACTCTGCCAACAACAACAATAACAACAAAATTCTGGTTATGAATCTTTGCTTCATTTTTTTCAGAAAGTGCATGATCACATGCAACATTTCTGAGTCCTCGACATTAAAACATTCTTTTAGAAAACAGGCTACAAGGAAAAGGAAATACTAGAACAATCCTGTGATGGGACAGAAGGAATAGAAGTACATAGAACCATATGAGCAAGATGTAGGTCAAGATAATAATCAATGGAGAGGAAATGACTGAAAACAATACCAATGTCCAGAGAGAAGTTGACTGGTGAACTGACTTCCCTAATGAAATGGGAAGGATCAGGATAAAAAGGAAGGTAATGGAGAAGAAGGTGAATGAGCACCCAGAAAATACTGACGTGGAAAAAAAGGCAGGGGAGGGAGTGATCAGGGAGAGGTGAGGTGAGCAGGCAATATTCAAAGGTTCCAGACTCTTTTCTCTGGCACTGCCAGCACAGAGAGCAGTACTCATAAGACACATAGTGTAGGCACCCACACCGCCATTTCCTTCTCGGCAGTATTCCACCTAGACCAATATGCATTTTCTCACACTCTTCTGCATTCTTCCATTAACACTGTTTTTTATCCTCTTGCCTTTTTCTACATTTTAATTGCTCCCTAAATCATTACATAAAGAGACCACAAGCTTCAACTCTGGGCAACACACAATTCCCCACAAATCAATAAGCAAAGAAGAAAGTGGGTGGGATATAGTACACATTTTCCACCTATTTTGTTTTAGGCTTACCTTAAAAGCCAGTTTCTTTCTTTCTTTTTTTTTTTTTTAAGCACCCAAGAGAAAACACACATCATAGAAACCTGTTCTGAACAAAACTGTTATCTGCCAACAATTTCCTTTGCCAGTCTCAAAGGACAGTGGTACAAAAGAGTTCCAGGCTTATATGTGTCTATAAAGTCAATATCTAAAGAGACAAAAACTGGGTAGAGACCTTCAATAAGACTGTTCTCATGACTCTGCCTAAGTAAGGAATGCATCACTTTTAATACTTCAAGCACATAACACATATCTGATCATGACTATGCATGTTTATCATCTTATATCTCTTCATGTTTCAGTTCAGTTCAGTCACTCAGTCATGTCTGACTCTTTGTGACCCCATGGACTGCAGCATTCCAGGCTTCCCTGTCCATCACCATCTCCCGGAGCTTACCCAAATTCATGTCCGTCGAGTCAGTGCTGCCATCCAACCATCTCATCTTCTGTCGTCCCCTTCTCCTCCCACCTTGAGTATTTCTCAGCATATGTCTCTTCAAATAAGTCGGCTCTTCACATCAGGTGGCCACAGTATTGGAACTTCTGCTTCAGCATCAGTCCTTTCAACATTCAGGACTGATCTCCTTTATGATGGACTGGTTGGATCTCCTTGCTGTCCAAGGGATTTTCAAGAGTCTTCTCCAACACCACAATTCAAAAGCATCAATTCTTTGGCGCTCACCTTTCTTTATAGTCCAACTCTCACAATCATATACGACTACTGGAAAAACCATAGGTTTGACTAGACAGACCTTGGTTGTCAAAGTAATGTCTCTGCTTTTAATATGCTCTCTGGGTTGGCCATATCTTTTCTTCCAAGGAGCAAGCATCTTTAATTTCATGGCTGCAGTAATCATCTGCAATGATTTTGGAGCCCTCAAAAATGAAGTCTGTCACTGTTTCCATTGTTTCCCCATCTATTTGCCATGAAGTGATGGGACCAGATGCCATGATCTTAGTTTTCTGAATGTTGAGTTTTAAGTCAACTTTTTCACTCTCTTCTTTCACTTTCATCAAGAGGCTCTTTAGTTCTTCTTCGCTTTCTGCCATAAGGGTGGTGTCATCTGCATATCTGAGGTTACTGATATTTCTCCTGGCAATCTTGATTCCAGTTTGTACTTCATCCAGCCCAACATTTCGAATGATGTATTCAGTATCTAAGTTAAATAAGCAAGGTGACAATATACAGCCTTAACATACTCCTTTCCCAATTTGGAATCAGTCTATTGTTCCATGTCCAGATGTAACTGTTGCTTCTTGATCTGCAAAGATTCGTAAAAAGGCCGGTAAGGTGGTCTGGTATTCCCATCTCTTTCAGAATTTTCCAGTTTGTTGTAATCCACACAGTCAAAGGCTTTAATGTAGTCAATACAGGCTTTGGTGTGGTCAAAAGGCAGAAGTAGATGTTTTGCTGGAACTCTTGCTGTTTCTGAGATTTTTATGCTTCAATGTTATCAATAAAGCATTCTTATAGGCAGAATTGTAGGACATATTAGGAAAAAAACACATCACATGGTAGGTAGACCATTTAAAAATTAACCTAGATTATTATTTTTGGAATGATATTTAAAAATTTCCTTCTACTATTAATCTGTTTTATTAGTTGTATTTGTTAGAGAGCCTAACATGACAAGCATAAAGTGATTTCTAAACCGCTTCTATGGAAACACAGCCCTAGGACACAGAAATCCCTCAGAAATAGCATCAGGATGGACTGCAGTTAGGCTAACCAAGAATCCTCTCATTAAGAGATGATCTGCTATTGAAATAGTTTCACCTTTGAACTTTATTCTTTAAAAGTTTCTTGAACACAAAATAATTCTCTTCTCCCAAATTTAAGACTAAGTACCAGCTGCATGATGCCAGCTTATAAATAAGTCACAGAACTAAAAGCTGTCAAGGTGAGGACAGGAGCATTTGGGACACGTGCCAGGATACAGCATGCATCGAGCATCAGAGTACATAATGCAGTTAGCGGCATTAATCTATTTCAATCAATTTGTATCAAGAGAAGAATAGGTTATCATTAAAAAAAAAAAATCAAACTCCAGAAAAAGAACTTACCTTTTATGAAGAGGAAAAAAAAAATGCAAAAGGTCTTGATCTGGAAATATCTTCGAAATGCCAGGCAGCATGGAGCTCCAAGCACAAATATCAGGATTGCTTCCTAATAATTGTGGGGACTATAATAATTGTGGGGACCAACACAGTCCCTCAGGTCAGTTCTCATGTATGTGTTGGAAGTGCAGAGGACTGGAGAACAAGTTGAAGTTTACAGCTGTATTCATCCCCAGAAAATGACCATATATTGGGCAAGTTCAGGAAGTTTTGTATGAGACTGCTTAACTTGAGCAAAGACAGCATTCCTGCCACTAAGATTTTGTCCAAAATGCATAAACATTTTCTATTTATTTACAAAAGGAAGACTACAATTAAATATAGCCTCTGCTCTTACTGAAATCAATTTTTAAAAAGAAATTTAACAAAGGACCTCAGCCATTTTAGGAAAGAAGCATTTTATTATATTGTAAAAAAAATAGCAATAAAAATATGGAAGGCAAAAGGTAAAATATTTTATATCTTTTATAAATGACCAAGACATAAGACTATGCATAACGTACAAAACAGGTAAATCAACAAGCACTAGCAATATTGGTTTTCCTTTCAATGATCTATTATTAATGTCACACGTGGGCTTCCCCACTGGCTCAGACAGTAAAGAACCCACCTGCCAATGCAGGAGACCTAAGAGAAGGGGGTTCGATACTTGGGTTGGGAAGATCCCATGGAGAAGGAGATGGCAACCCACTCCACTATTCTTGCCTTGCGAATTCCATGGACAGAGGAGCTGGCAGGCTACAGTCTATGGGGTCACAAAGAGTCAGATATTACTGGGCACATACACACGCACAACATCACATGAAGCCCTGATTTGTCATATATCTGAAATACTAACAATTTACCAACACACCAACACTGCACAAACCTTCAGTTCTTCTACTTAATCACATTTATCACAAAAAATTTCTCTCCAAACTGATGACAGATATACTCCAACAGAAACAAATCAATTCTTAATAATTACATGTTTAGTTCTTTAAAAGAGATTGATTTAAACAGTCCTCAACTTCTGTTTCCAAGGAAATACTGAAACATTATTTTGTAAGAATCCTTCCCCTTTTATATTGTAGAAGACAGTTGAATTAAAATATTATTCATTTTATACCTATTTATTTTATACCTAGTAGTTTGTATTCCAAATACTGAAATTATTAAAAGCATGTCACCTATGGGTTAGGATAGTGATACATATGTACCAATTATGATTTAATCAGCTCTGGGTAGGAAAATTATCATCAGGTGATCAAGAAAACTATTTTTTTTAAGAGTTGAAATCTTCCCTGCCTTCTTATAGGGAAGATTCTGCAGAACATGATACACGTGTTCCAAATGCTCCCACACCACTTCCCCCATTCCCCTCCCAGCCATCTTCCATCTTTCTAGGTTAATATGTGTCATTTAAGTACCTAACTTATCATGGAGAATAACCTCAACAAGGGATAAAATTAGATTTAGTGAGGAATTTTCAATGTGTTTGACTAAGAGACAAAGAATTATTATATATATTAAACACTTCATACCATTAGGGTGTACTAGGCTTTTGCATTTTAAAGGCAAATGTTTGATAAGGTTCAATTAGACATATTTTTTCATTTACTATGTCTAAATGAGAAGGAAATGCTACATTAGAAAAATGCTCAGAAAAAGCCCACGTGTACAGAACTGAAGATTACACAAGCTTTGGTAGAAATCTCTGTTACACTTTTTCTAGATGTAATTTCAAGAAGGACCCTAGACAGTGTGGGTTGGGCTAGCATATGGTTTATTTTGCCATCTATAAAACAACAGGGATTTGCATGTTTCAATAAATTTCTAACCATAACCACAGACCATCTCTTTGGACTTCACCAAATAGAAAGCAAAGAAAAAAAAAAAAAAAAGCTAAAAGGAGTGCTGAAGGCATTTGTTTTGATGATGAAAATGGAGTAGTAACTGGTTCTCAGTAATCCTCATCACTGAATCATTCTACAACTAATTTAATACACATGAAGGATACTTTCCTGTTTGTAAATAATTCACTTCTTCGCTTTACAAGCATGTACTGAGGTCTGATATCAACTTAAATGTTAGCAAGTTCCTCCATACTCTAGACCACATAGGGATTTGAGGAATAAAGAGATTGCAAAGAAAAAAAAATTCAGAAGGAAGATCAACAAGATGAAGTACTTACTTTGCACTTATTTTAAAAAAGGTTTTGATAATACTGTTAATATATTCATAAAAGTGTTGTATAATTTCAAGAAACCTTAAACTTCATAGTTTATCTTCAAAGAAAATGGATATGGGACAATGCTAGCTCTGTTTCACGGAAAACTTCAGGCTGAAGTAGTGTTACATATATTCATTGATTTCCACACTTTTTTTCACCAAATACTCAGATGCCCAGCTCTGGGTTGAGACCTGAAGATACTATAATGCTATATAATATCTCCTTCTCAGTTTAGTTAGTGGTTGAAAGAAAGACAGACAAATAGTAATCAAGCAAGTTACTAAGTATGCAATTACGAAATAAGGTACAATGCAAAGAAAGAAAATGCAGAGCTAGCAATATCTGTAACAAAGTACACGAACTTGGGCTTGGGGTAGCTGAAGATAGGGGACAAAGAAGGCTTTATTTAAAAGAAATGCTTGGGTTGAGAGTAAAGAATGGCTGGACATCAAGAGAAAGCAGGTGAGATCTGACAAAAGCAACAAAATGCACAGAATCCCTGTCATGGGCAGGGATTGGGAGATGGAAGAAAGAAGAGGTCACCAAGGAGCAAAAATAAACAATGAACCTGGAATATCAACAGTCAAGTAAGCAGAGGAGCCTAAAAAGACTTTTATCTCAGGTTACATAGGAACCAACTCTTGAGGACATACAAGCAGACCCAGTAACAAGACAGTTTTAGTGTACTCTGGTAAGGGAAATCTCTAAGGAAAATCAATTTCTCACTCTGATCATACTATTTGTTTTTAAGCAAAAGTATATAAAAGAGAACCTTCAGGATAGTGTCCATATCTCAGCAGGCAGACATAATAATAATAAAGATAGTGAAGAGACACCCACAGGGAGATGCGGTGATTTTTCATTTGGAGGGCAGATTCATATTTGTTCAGTTTTTGTTTTCTTTTCTTTTTCTTTTGTTTGCTTGTTTTACAGAATACAGGGGGTTTGCATGCATTATTTTATTTAAAATGTTATATGGAAATGGGAGGCAAGGGTGGAGAGGAGGCAATTAACAGACTTTGTGGGGACATTTAGGCAACATTAATAACTATGGTCTTCATCTTAAGATCAATGAAGATAACGAAGGCTATTCACATGAGAGTAAAACTGAATTTTCAAAAGATCCCTTTGGATGGAGTGAGGCAGAAGGTTATATGAAGCTGAGTAGATGCAGAGACACTGGTTAATCAAGGCTTGCAGTCTTCCAGGACTCAGATGTGTCACGGGAGACAGACGGCGGTGGATGAACATAAGATCAACAGGGCTCTGTGGCAGAAGCAGCAGGAGGAATGAGGCAGCGAAAGGGTTCAAGGACAGATCTGAGACATGGCTCTTATACAACTGGACGTGTTATGGCTGTTCTTCACTAAGTAAACACTGACAGAGAAGCTGGTTCAGTCTAGAGCATGCTGAGTCTGAGGTGCCCTTGAGATAGACAAGTGGAGGTGTCAGACAGATAATTAAAAGAAGCCTGGAGTTCAGATAAGAAATCTGGCATAGCAATCCGATAGAACAGTGGCAAAAATGCCATTTTTACGATAATATGTCTAGCATAAAACAGTACCTAAGAAATAAGAATTAAGAAAAAGTTATGAAATATGTATATATTCTAGAGATCTTAATTTCAATTCATAATAATATTCTATTGCACTTGTTATTCCTTTGGTTCTAAAGTAGTGAAAGCATTAATTAAGATGCAAGACATTAAACATTAACTAGCAAATGTATTCTCCTTCACCAGTTTATCAGATTAGTCAACTAGTAATATACTGGAGTTTGGAAGGAATAAAGTGAAAGTGAAAGTTGCTCAGTCGTGTCCGACTCTTTGCGAACCCATGGACTATGCAGTCTATGGAATTCTCCAGGCCAGAGTACTGGAGTAGGTAGGTATTCTCTTCTCCAGGGGATGTTCCCAACCCAGGGGTTGAACCAGGTCTCCATCATTTCAGCATTTCAGATGGATTCTTTACCAGCTGAGCCACAAGAGAAGTCCTTGGAAGGAATAAAGAGAAAATACCGAATATATTTAAATTTAAAAATTTAAATCCAAGCAACAAAGAATTTCAAGTAACCTTGAGGGACAAAAACATTCATTCTCAAGACCACACTTGGGACCACAAAGCAGAACTTAAGAGGACTTAGTTCAACAAATGAATGCAACTGGACTATTTCATAATAATAATAAATATCACAATAAAGCAGTTAATAATTTGGGGTAATGACATACAAAACACAATAAACAAGCTACAAAAATACAATCACTTCCAGAAGCTCTTTGATTAAAATATTTAGTTTACAATGTTCAAGGATCACACTGTCCCTGAAAGAATCACATTCACGCACACCTACAAACGCAGAGGTTAATGTGTCTTTTGTTCTTTTGTTTTACTTTAGCAGTTTAAAACAGTAATTTGAAAGACTTTGGGTTTTCATTTTGCAATATTCTGCTGCTGCTGCTGCTGCTAAGTCGCTTCAGTCGTGTCCGACTCTGTGCGACCCCAGAGACGGCAGCCCACCAGGCTCCTCCATCCCTGGGATTCTCCAGGCAAGAACACTGGAGTGGGTTGCCATTTCCTTCTCCAATGCATGAAAGTGAAAAGTGAAAGTAAAGTCGCTCAGTCATGTCCGACTCTTAGCGACCCCATGGACTGCAGCCCATCAGGCTCCTCCATTTTCCAGGCAAGAGTACTGGAGTGGGGTGCCATCGTCTTCTCCATTTGCAATATGATAATTCAATAAATCAAAAGTGGAAATTATCTCCACCCTGACTTTATTAAGATAATACGGTAGGTAAATAAGAATTTTAATATCTTCCTAAACAGTTTAATAAATAATATAAGAAATATCTTTTTAAAAGAAAAACAGCTAAATAAGCGGTGTACGTGTATACATACACAAAAAAGGAAAAATACTTATTTTAAAAAACTGAAAATTGTTCACAACTCTTACAACAATCAAAGTACTTGTTCTATCTTTCCAAATATTTAAAACCTGATAACTAACCTAATCCTAACCTGTCTCCATTTATCAAATGGTTAAGGTAAATTATTCTGATATTTAAAAGTGAAAGTGTTCATCACTCAGTCATGTCTGACTCTTTTGCAACCCCATGGATTGTAGCCCCGAGCAAGCTCCTCTGTCCATAGGATTCTCCAGATAAGAATACTGGAGTGAGTTGCCATGCCTCCTCCAGGAGAACTTACAGATCCAGGGATCTGACTGGTGTCTCTATGTCTAACCTGTAATGGCAAACCTGCACTAGCACCTTCTGGGAAGCCCAAGCTTTTTAAGCTTTTTTGCATGAAAGCTTAGTAAACTTCACACTTACAGATGAAAATCAAATGGTAAACCTTATCCTTTGTAAATTTAACCTTTTCTCTTAACTGCCACACAGGTCTTTGGTTCTTCCAAAAGTCCAGTTCTTTCCCTCCTTAGGGTATAGTTTAGTTCAGTTCATTCACTCAGTCGTGTCCAACTCTGTGCGACCCCATGGACTGCAGCACACCAGGCCTCCCTGTTCATTACCAACTCCCAGAGTTTACTCAAACCTATGTCCACTGAGTCAGTGATGCTATCCAACCATCTCATCCTCTGTCGTCCCCTTCTCCTCCTGCCCTCAATCTTTCCCAGCATCAGGGTCTTTTCAAATGAGTCAGCTCTTTGCATCAGGTAGCCAAAGTATTGGAGTTTCAGCTTCAGCATCAATCCTACCATTGAACATCCAGGACTTATTTCCTTTAGGATGGACTTGTTGGATCTCCTTGCAGTCCAATGGACTCTCAAGAGTCTTCTCCAACACCACAGTTCAAAAGCATCAATTCTTCGGCGCTCATATCCATATATACCTTAGGATACAGTGCTCCACAGTATCAGCTGCAGATTGGTTCTAGAATCTTCATGGTTAATAACATCTGCAAATCTCAAATCCATTACCTGTATATAAAATGACACAGTACAGTCGGCCATCCTTATCCCCAAATATAAAAATCTGTGAATACAGGTGGCTAACTGAATTTACACAGGCTTTCTTCCAAAACTCCATGAAGCTAAATAACTCTTAAACATCCATCAGGTCTCCACTCAGTTTTCTTAATATTCCCCATGGAGGGGACTATTAAGCAAGCCCTCCCTGCTTGCTGCCTCTCATCATGCACTGTTCTTTTCCTCATGCCAGTTGTCATCTTTCCAGGAGTAGGAAATGTCAACCCACTCCAGTATTCTTGACTGGAGAATCCCACGGACAGAGGAGCCTCACTGGCTACAGTCCATGGGTCACAAAGAGTTGGACACGACTGAGCATGCATGCACGTATCAACTGTCATCTTACTGTGCTTCTTTGTTTAATCTGTCTTCCCTAATATGATATTAGAGTCATAAGGGAAATATTCATGTCAATTTTATCTTTCAAGAGCAAACACATATTTTAGGGGCTTGGTAAATATTTATTAAGTGAAAACAAATGACTCAAAGATGAGTAAAATAAAGCCAGAGAACCACAAATAAATATGTATTACAATGTTCATTTAAAAGTTCTTTAAGTGGAGACACTTTGAAAATAAGTGAGATACTTCTCTGAGAATTTCTCACCCAGTATCATACAATACAACTGTCAAGTGTGGTGATTTTTGATAAGGAATACTGCCAGATTTCAGAGTGCCCTCTAGGAAGTCAATTTGAATTTTAAAACAATTCAAAACGGAAAACAGGGAGAAAAACTAAAAAATAAAATCCTCAACTAAACGAAATCGTTTCCTCATACCTGAAAATTTAATATCACACATGATACAAAATAAATAATAAATGTGGAATGAACAAATAAATCCCTAATATTCCTACAACTGTTCTCACAGTTTTAAGTGTAGACAGAAAAAGGTGAATTTATATACAACACTTAAATTACTCTTACAAAATTTAGAGAAGAGTTAGGATATAGAATTTTTGCCAGCGTATTTGTTTCTATGGACCTGGAAAGAATTTAGAATGTCAGGAACAAAGTATCTCCAAATTGAAGGATTCACAAACACCAATAAAAATAACTTACAAATCTCACAGAAATGCATACATTCTTTCCTAGTTAATTCACCATACTGGCTCATTTGGGGGCTTTAAAAAAAGAAGAGAAAAATCACTTAGCTATATATGAACTCAGGAGCTGTCACCTGGGGAGACCTCAGCTCAGGGGAAAGTAATATAGCACAGCACAGCAGAAACAGACTGGAAAGGCAGGCTCTTAAGTAACCCCAGTCTGTCTCTGAAATGCTCAATTTCCAAAACCAATGAATTTTTAAACGTAATTTTAAACTTTTTATTTTACATTGAAATACAGCCAATTAACAATGTTGTTACAGTCTCAGGTGGAAAGCAAAGGGACTTAGCCATACATATACATATATACATTCTCCCCTGAACCCTCCTGCCATCCAGGCTGCCACATAACACGGAACAGAGTTCCCTGTGCTATTAGTAGGTCTTTGTTGGTTATCCATTTTAAATATTGTTGTTCAGTTGCTAAGTCGTGACACCATGGACTCTAGCCCATCAGGCTCCACTGTCCATTCCCAGCAAGAATACCGGAGTGAAATGACATTTTCTTCTCCAGGGGATCTTCATCAAACGTGTGTCTCCTGATTGGCAGGCAGATACTTTACCACTGAGCCACCTGAGAAGCAATTTTAAATACAGCAGTTTGGTTCTTTTTTTTCCCCAAAACCAACAAATTCCTTTTTTCCTTCTTTTTCTTCTTCTTTCGTGATTTATTAATACTACATATCAGTCTTATATATAGCAAACACTCAATAATTAATATTATAAAAGCCAGGGAGATCGGAGAGGCAGGAAGGTATCACATTTTTGCTTGCAGAGACAGATAAAACAGGGCAGCACTGATTCCAGGGTCAGTCTAGAAACTGAATTCCAGCAGTTGCCTGTCTTTTAAGCTCCCACTCCATATGACCTAAAAGAAGGATTTGACTGATAAGGATCTCTTAAAAGGTAAAATACTTCTGTGAGAAAATGATAAAAGCTGAACAGAGAGCTGAACCAATATAGACATGTTATGAAGGAAAGAAAAGGTTTTTTGGTAATTTGTAATAGTGTATGGTGTGTCAAAAAATCAAGGGCTTGCAATCAGATGGACCTAGTTTGAGTGCAAATCAGGCCACATATGAGCTGAATGACCTTGACTAAGTTCCTTTTATTCTCTGAATCTTAATTTTCACATCCGTAAAAATAAGAGTGACAACTATCTTTCAGAATCATTCTGAAAATTAAGTTGGAATGTGTGCAATGTACTTGTTGTAACTGCAGGTGGTGTAGTTTCCATTATTAGAGTGGAAGAGGAGTAGAGAAGATCAAGATGCACCCCCTCCCAATCGAGCTGAAGAAGATGAATCAGCCTAGTTGTCACTAAGCCCAAAGTAGCAGCAGCCCTTCCAGCGCCTCCGCCTTAGAACATCTTTCTCATACGCAAATCTGGACTCATTCCAGGTCTCTGCCAATTGGAAGGACAATGACTGGCTCAAATCTCCATTACATTCAACACTATTCTATAGCCAGTTTGCTATCCAAGCTACAGCTGTGAGTAAATACTACCTGCTGTCCTGAAACCACCTCCCTCACTTATTTGCCTTACACAAATAGACTTTATTATGAATAGCTTTCAGTGTGATCAGATCTCAAAGCCAACATTCAGTATCCTAGACCCTTCTTTCCACATGACCTAATTTATGCAAATTAGACACTCTACCACTTTCCACCATTAATTTTCACATACTTTTAATACAATCTGAATCTAAGGTTCTGACATTTAATGACAAGACAAAGACAAGTCATGCAAGAATTACAAACACCTGCTTTGTGGAATCCACCATATTTATCAAAATCTGGAAAATAAAAATAACTCTCTCTTAAGGTGAGGTTTCTAAAATGAGGTCTAGGAGATTGTAACTGAGAACAGACAACTTATGGTGCATCCTGTCAACCCAGGAAGACCAATTCTTTTCATACTCTTTCCCTCCGATGACCCTCTATGAAATTCAGAAAACTTAATCTCCCACATTTTCAACTGCTTATTTTTTACTGCCAAGTCCCATCAATTTGGCAAGTAGATGAGAGCAGTAATCACTGGAGAAAATGTAGGAGAAAAAAAATGAGCCAAATCAACTGATTTTGTTTCAATAGTCTATTTAATCTGCACAATGAGTCAGCCCACATGTTCCTACTAAAGGTAATTATGAGTATTTTGTAATTTTTGCTAAAAAAAAAAAGCTGTTGTCTATAATAAAGCATCTTGTGTCTTGTGTCCTTAAGGAAGAGGGATAGAAATAGTTGCTAAGGTAATAGTCTGGGATTAGCATCTTATTTTCATAATAATGAATGTTTTGACTTCAACAATGAATAGGTTTCCTTATTGGTACAATCAAAATTCAATTTAAATAAAGGTTTGGCAGTGGCTTTTAAGGAAACAAAGTACATCGATAATATAGAATGTTTCCTTAAGGATACAGAGTTACTGCTATGTTTCCTTTTCTTCTAGTCAAAAATCAATGTCACACTAGGCCATAATGAATGGCTGCTTGCCAGCTGCACTTAACTGACTGAAACTCATCATTCCTTTAAAATCTATTCTCCTTAGCAAGTACTCTTTAATAACCTGACTTAAGTTTGTGATTTGATTCAGACATAGCATCTAACCATGGTTTGGAAAACATTAAACACATAAGGGAAAAGGCTGTCTTGATTAGTATTACAGATGTTTACAACATGGCCAATTTTTAAAGGAAGGATAGGAACTACAGTCAGTTATTAGTACAGATTCACACCTGTTGTCTGTCATGCTTCAAATTCCTAGGTGAGAGATTTAGTCAAGGCAAATGGAAATGAAGAAGGACCAGCTGCAAAACAATTTTATTCTCATACAGTAATTAAAAGGAAAAACTGCGCAATGTGCTGTCTATATGACAATCCCATTATTTCATGTCAGGAACAGTTCCATTTTTTTTTAACAGATTTGTGTTGCTGTCAAGTCTGTTATAAAAGCTAGTACTCATAGGTCTAAGCTATGGACCTAATTTATAGGATTGGTAGTCACTCCAATTAGCTTTGCTAAATTTCTCTTTCAAGCATGTTAGTATGATGTCAGAAAAATAAAACATCATCACCTATCCCAACCCTCACTCCTAAATCTCTGCCACAATGAACTATGTATTAGATATAAGACCTACTCAGACTTTATGTCTTATAAACACTAAATGCTTTTAAAATGTAAACCATAAAGCACTGGAAATACACGTGGTAAAACTGTAATCCCTGAGCACATCTGGCACAAATCAATCCTACTGGATTTTTAAAATATAAATTTATTTATTTTAATTGGAGGTTAATTACTTTACAATATTGTATTGGTTTTGCCATATATCAACATGAATCCGCCAGAGGTATACATGTGTTATCCACACACTCTTGCTTGAAACCCCTTAATATAACAATACTTTATGTTTTTATGTTTGAATTAGACAAACATTTAACTAATATTTGCATCTTATTTTCTAAAACTATGAAATATGTCTTTGAATATTACCATAAGAGTATGTTCATCTGAAATATCTGTAAATATACTCTAAGTTACCATGGGTGTGCCTCATTTGCGGAAAATAATTCCAATGTATAAGTAGATCTTTGCAAAAAAAAAAAAAATCACCTTAAACACACTCATCATTGTTTTGTATCATGTATCAAATAGGAAATACAATCAGCTTCATCAAAACTTTATCTCTACAGAAGACAGTAAATTGAAGGCAAAGATGAAATATGCAAGCTTTGGAGCTAGACAAACACAGATGTAAATACTGCGTCTACAACTTACTAGCTGTGTGATTTGAGGGTAAGTCATTTAACAGTTCTAAATGTTAAATTTCTCATCTGAGAGAAAGGAGATAATATTTGCTTCAAGTTAAATAACACATGTAAAGCATCAAGCATGAATAAAACAATTAAAGATATTAATGCCAATCAATGCCATTATCCGACTTACATGAAACGATTGTTACTGACAGAGTATAACTGACCACAGCATTTATGAATCAAGAAAGCAAAGTGTTACTTATTATGGCATTTATAGTTAAGGACCAATGTCTAGTTGAATGAATACTGTTTCTCACTTTTAATATCTTCATACAGAAGTACAAAGTACATTTATACACACATAAATAAATATGTTTATGCATACACATACATAGATACACATATATATCTTTTCCACCAAGGAGGAAACCACCAGATTTTCTATGTCTCTGGATGATGTCTAGCATCAAATAACTTGAAGCAAAATAAATATAATGGACAGAAAAAGATTTTTACAGTCAATGAAAATAGGTGTTCACAATTATTGTTTAGGTATTTGAAGCTTGTAGGGAAAACATATTGTGTCCTAACATTCTATTTGGAAAGTATGATCCACCTGACTCTACTATGAAAAATGTCCTTAATCGATCTGTAAAACAGGTTTCTTTCCAGATAATGAAGAAGTGTTTACTGAGAGGGTTGTGCATTGTAGAACTATTTTGTTTTGAGGTGACGACTAAATTAAAAAGGATAATTGAGAAAATAGAATATTCATTTCCCTTACCATAAATTATTGCTGAATATACTTTAGGGAAAAAGACAGCAAGAGAGCAGGATGAGGACAGGCATGTGCTGCTCAGCTATCACTCAGACTAGCAATAAATCAATCTCTTTGGGATGCTGATTTTAACACATGGCTAAAGTATATCAGCAAGGAAAGAATCCAATCTCTTCCAAGATTATTTATGACAAAGCACCCCTAACTGAAGTCCAATTTGTTTGTGGAATTGCAGTCATTCTGATTCAACTAAACAATAAATGAAGCTGCCTTTCACAGTTCCAACTCTGGAGCATAAAAGCAAACAAAAGGGAACTGCATGACGACGATACTTCACAATGCAGGGACCCAGATAAAGGAACAGTGGGGAAAGCAGTTACTGAAGGGGTGGGGAAAAAAAATCTAACAGGACTCAAAGAACAATTCATTAACCTACACCACCCGTGTTCTTTGTGTATCAGTTATAGTTCACTGAGTGAGTCACTCATCATGCAAATAAGCTAGCTGGGGGCTCTTCTTTTTTTTTTTTAATTGCTTTTCCTTCTGAAGGCCTCCTGCATCACCAAATTGCCAGACGTGTCAGATGACCAATCTAAATGCTCTTTCAACTCAACCAAAGACAAAAGCACAGCTAGACCATGATTACTGATGATA
Organism: Nanger dama; assembly: GCA_917880005.1. Classification (NCBI taxonomy): domain Eukaryota; kingdom Metazoa; phylum Chordata; class Mammalia; order Artiodactyla; family Bovidae; genus Nanger; species Nanger dama. The sequence continues at coordinate 3,072,862 of CAKJTW010000007.1, forward strand.
GAACAATAGCAAATCTGAGCAGCTAAGAATGGAGATATGTTAGAATTTCTCCAAAAGCAAACAGAAATAATGTGCATGTTTGTCAGCTAATTAAGTTTGGACTCTGACATACTGTTATCTTCCACAATGACTCAATTATTTAGAAACAACCCATCATCCTTTCTTCTATAACCATTTCTTATTTTGTTACACTTAGTAAGCTGTATTTTACTAGAGAAGAAAAAGAGGACCATATATTTTTTGTCCTATAACAAATCTCTTTCTGTGCACTTTTCCTTGTGACTCAAGTGTCTAAAAGTGAAAAAGAATGTTACCAAAAAAAAAAAAAAAAACCTGCCATATTCTTTTTACCTCAAGTAGATAGCAGTTTGCTTCAGAAAAACAGCATTTTTTAAACTTGATGTTGCATTGTTCACTTGCCATTCAATCATTCTAGAAATATTTATTATTTTATTATGAAATATATATTTATTAATATGCTGAATTATGAAATACTTAATATGCTGTAAGTGTTCACCATCACTAGTAATCCTCAATCTAAACCTCTTATAGGATTAAAACCTGTAACATAACTGAAGCACCATGTCAGGAGTGTACTCTGCGCTAGCAAATTTCCAAGCTGTCAAGGTTGATATTCTTGCATTGAGTAGTTATTTCAACAGTTCTTAAAGTCCTCAGTGTATTGGGCTACAATCCTATATGACAGGGAGCTTATATCTATTACAGAATTAAAACTTTCAATGTTAGAGAAGTAAAAACTCAGCTCCATACATCTGCTTCTTGTTATTAAAAATTGACAAACTGCTTCTAAAGATACAAAACTATCCATCTGAGGGCATAGTACTATTTCTATTGAACTTCCATCTTCCATCTAAAAACATAATGTCACTCTATCAACTGCTTTCTTTGTGAGTTGTGTTCCCTAAAACAAGCTCTGTTCCAAAGGCCCACCTAGTACACTCTTTCCTAACAAAACATCTCATATCTGTAAAAGCTGTCACAAGAACAGAAAAGAGATACAGAATTTGCTTTAACAAAAGGAGAGGAGAACCTATCTCAGGATCTCACAAACCATCACTTCTTAAAGTGGGTCATTCAAGAGTATGAAGAATGATCTTCCTTTCTATTCCACACTCACATACAGGATTCTCTCCATCAGGAACAAGTTCAGCTGAAGCAATGGTTTATTCACCTGGTGGTAGGAATCATTACATATCATGCAAAAGGTAGGCATCATCAACCAACAAAGCAAGTGAAGTCAAAGAGTGTGCAGGTCTGTGCATGTGTGCACTTGGGCTATTAGAAATATGCCAGGGAAGAAAATTCTCAGTCAAGGATAAATTCAGATTTGACAAATAGATTAAAGATATGAAGTAGTGTGACTGATGAGCAAGCATCCTAAATGTTGTCACAGGGGTATTTTAAATTGTTGTCACACAATTTGAGAAGATAAAAGTTAGTGGACCTTGCCATTGGAAAAGGGAAAAGAGGTAGGGAATAATTTGGAATGTAAGGTAGGAGAAGGCAATGGCACCCCCACTCCAGTACTCTTGCCTGGAAAATCCCATGGGCAGAGGAGTCTGGTAGGTTGCAGTCCATGGGATCGCTAAGAGTTGGACGACTGAGCGACTTCCCTTTCACTTTTCACTTTCATGAATTGGAGAAGGAAATGGCAACCCACTCCAATATTCTTGCCTGGAGGATCCCAGGGACAGGGGAGCCTGGTGGGCTGCTGTCTATGGGGTTGCACAGAGTTGGACATGACTGAAGTGTCTTAGCAGCAGCAGCAGCAAGGCAGGAGAGAATAAGAATACCAGCTTCTGAAGAATCATATGAGGTTCCAATGTTGCATTAGGCTTGAAGCCAACGCTAACTTGGACATTTTAAGCATTTAAATTAAAATCCTATTTTTGAGAACCCATGAAGTATCTATTTAAGATTAGTAACACTGGCACAATATGCAGATAATTATTCAGAGATATCTTTTGATATTGTTTCTGATTCATGACTTTTTAAGTCTTAAGCATTAGAAATTGGTGTTTTCTACTGAGCATTATTCTAAAGTCTTAGTCTTGCTGAAAATATATTTAAAAAGTTACTAGCTTCCAAGATTGACAATGTCATTATTTACAAGAATGAATATTTAGAATTTGTATAAAAATGTTTTTTTAAAGCAAAAATATGGTGAGCATCAAAACCTTGCAACACTTTTTCTACTGTCACCTGCTGCTGCTGCTGCCGAGCCACTTCAGTCGTGTCCGACTCTGTGTGACCCCACAGACGGCAGCCCACCAGGCTCCCCCATCCCTGGGATTCTGTCACCTAGGCGTCCTCTAATTTCTACAAATAATTTCAACTTTAAGTGTAAAATATGGTAAGAAAGAGAATATGAAAGATAAAAGACATTATAATCCAATAAAATCCTTTGTGATAAAAGGTCTTGTCTAAAGTATTTACAGGAAACAAGGAGGCGGCTTTAGGGGAGGAGAAGGGGTATGTGGTAGGGTATGGTTGGGGGAGATTTGTCATTTTTCCACTAAGATGAAACATTTCCCCAAACATAAACTACCTAAACTTCAAAGATATGAGGGAATTATGACACATAAATGACACCAGAAAAACTTCAGAATCATTTATTTAACAAATATTCACCTACAGAAAGCAGATGTAGAGTGAAACAAAGATGGCACCTGCCAGGTCTTAAAGTGCCCTCAGCCAGGCATGGTGAGCAAGCTAAGAAGAGGGAGATGAGGAAGGCTGTCCATGGAGGAGAAGGACAATGTGAAGCCAGATAAACGAGGGTGGGAGAGTGCTCCAGACAGGAGAACATGCAATGCTCAGAGGTAAGAAGTCAGATGCGATTCTGTTTGGCTATGGGGACTGCCAGAAAATAAAGCCCTTTAGAGAAAGGCAAGGCCAAGGTCATGGCAAGCAACATCAATGATATATGGACAGAATCCCTCCCGGAGCTTTTGTCAGGGTTATCTAAAGATTGTGTTTCAGCAAAATCATACAAACTAACTGGGTCAAATTTACCAAGAATCACAAAGTCTGTATCAGTTTGTATTAAAGCTCTCAAAACCTGCTACATCCAACTTTATCTAAAAGCTCACAAAAATCAAATGCTTTCAAAAAGCCAGGCAAGTAATATCAATATAAGCAAGTGAACAGGCCCAAAGGGACCCATAGTGAACTCAGAAGGTCTATGATAACTCAGCCTCCCAAACCACTACCTGGGCAGGGTTTTAGGTGCAGCATGCCCTGACTTAACATCTATTTAAAGAAAACCAGAAATCAATATCTGTAGGCAAAGTACATTAATTTTAAAGGCAACTAAATAAATGTTTATCAAAACGTTAAAAGTACCATACAAAAATATTTTCCGAAATTATCTAACTCCACAGATTGCAAGACTGTTTAGAAGAAATTCATTAAGACACAGAGTACAGGTAAAAAGTTATCTCAGATTTGAGCTAACATGTTTCCCCAAATAGCTTCATTGGAAGAAATTTCTGAGTGATAAAAATTTGCTTTGGTGGCTATTAATGATAGAGAAAAGTAAGGCAAACTGTTGTGTTCTCATTTGGGCAGAAATCAGCCTTTGTTTGGTTTGAATTTTCTCATCTCAAAGTTGATGGTCCTAAGTATTCCTGAATGATCTTAAAAGCCTTTGAATATATGTAAATCTGCAAAGAGGAAAGCTTACAAATACAGACCATGGCCAATATGGAACATTTTTTAATTCATCTATCAATCTCTGATCTGGTAAACAGAAATGAACACAGGATCCTATTTCAAGGATGAAAAACTCCTCTGAAATAGGACATTTCACTCCCCAGTACTGTACTCACAGGACTATATTAATCCTCACAGTGGACTGCCAGCATACCTAATACTAGTTTATTGTATAATTGACGAGCTCAAAGTATTAACATTTTATATACCGAAAACAAATCAAGTTACTTACAAATACTTATCTAGTCTGTACATTTTGTTTCTGGAAAACAATCTTCAGCCATGATCAATGCTGATTTCACATACTAAGCTTATACGCAACTCTCCAATGAAATTCTAGTAATATGATGTCAAAAATTTTAATGATCCCATACTCAGATATAATCACTTTCTATTTTTAATCTATGTGCTTGTGTGCTGTGTCACTTCAGTCATGTCCAACTCTTTGCAACTCCATGGACGTGGAGCCTGTCCATGGGATTCCCCAGACAAGAATATTGGAGTGGGTTACCATGCCCTTCTCCAAGGGATCTTCCCAAACCAGGGAATGAAGCCAAGTCTTTTAAGTCTCCTGCTTGGCAGACCAGGTTCTTCACCACCAGTGCCACCAGGGAAGCCCATTTTAAATCTATATTCCAAACTAACACATCAAGTAATTCTGGACTGATCAAACTTCTAGATCTATAAGCAATCTCGCCTGTACTCTAACAGCCCCTAATATTATAACCGCCACCACAAGTACATTTTTTTTCCCATTTCCACACACTTTTATTTTTAAAAACCCAAAATGTAACAGTAATTGGATTTTTGTAAATAGGTCTACTAATGTGAACAACAGGATTCTTCATTAGGAAATCATATTTCCTTTAAAACTGGGATTCAAAGCTTGCTTTACTTATAGTTAATTGGAAATTTTGCAATCAAGTACCTCGGAATTCACTCAAAGTAATAAAAACCTTTGTACACACAAAAGCCTCATGAACTTTATTCACAATTGCCAAAACCTGGAATCAACCAAGATATCCTTCAGTAGGTGAATGAATAAGTATACTGTGGTCCATCCAGACAATAGAATATTTTTCAGCACCAAAAAGAAATGCACTTCAAGTCATGAAAAGACATGGAGGAAACTTAACTTAAACGCTTATTATCAATACATTTTTAAAGCATTTGTCCCATAGTGATCTACATGGGTGCCAATACTGAGACTAATTTCTCTTCCAAAAATACTGCAAGTATCATAATTTAAAAAAATAATTCAACCACAAATTAAATACCATATTTTCCATGAGGTTAGAATGTTTTCTCAAACATATTACAATATTAACAGCCACAATTTTAAATACAGTGTTTGAAATTTCAGAGTATAACATTAGGGGAACAAAGGAATGGTGAGAGAGAAAGGAAGGTGGAGATCATTGTACAAATAAATTCTCCACTTAAAATGATTCATTATATCTTTATAGAGTACCATCTAATAATATATAATTATATTATAGTATATAATTAACAAAAACTTTCACCTATGTGCCACTTTGCCCTAATAAAACTCTGTGGGTTGTGAATTATGAACACAAGTTTTCAAGTGAAGAAAAAAATCAGCCTCAAGAAGGATAAGCTCTAAGGTCCAGGATCTAAAAATAAAGGAGCCACAGAGAGACAAGCAAGGATTTGAAGAGAGGACTACTAATTTCAAAGCTCAGGCTCTGGTTCACATGAGCATTTCTAGGACAATCAAAGTATAGAGAGCATCCTGAAGTATTCATTGTTCAAACCAAAAGTTCTAACTAAACATTAAAATTCTTTTCAAGAAAAGGTTATCTATATGCTGTTTCTAACGAGAAAATAACTCCCACATACTAGCTTTATCTGCATTCTATTATTCAAAGCCACAATTACCAAGGAATGTTTCTGCAGACAAGAAAAGCTTTTGCCTTTTCTTTTTTTTTCTTGTATTTTTAGAGATATTCAATAGTTCTAAGAGTGTAAAGCCTCATCACTGAAAAGAATAAAGCCATGAAAAATTTTCTCCAAAAAGAAACTAAAGCACAGTGATTTACACACAGAGATTAAACACTACAGTGCTGTTTCTTTGGAAAAACAAGGTTGTTTTTACTTTAAACAAAAGAGGTAGTCACTTGATTTAGATAATATTCTAGCAAGCTCATAAAAAAATAGCTTCTACTCTTCTTTTTGATTTGAAGTATTATGGTAATTAAGTTTTTAAATACAAAAACAGTTATTTACCAAAGTTACAGAGTAATAAAACAGCATTTGTAAAACTTCATTTTGCCTTTAAACCAAACAGATTTAAGGTCTTACATCTCCAACTGCTGCACATGTGAACTATAATAATTTTTGAATTTGCAAAATAATGTTTGACTCTAATATTCAGTATTATATAAAAATACCACACTTACACAATTGTGTGGAATTTAGACATAGAAATATCATAACATGCCTAACACTAAAGTGGTTACAAATATGACCTTTGGGACACATTTTGGCTCATTGTGTAAGATACTACATATTATTTCTTCTAATTCAGTTTGGAAACCAATGCCAAATGAGTAAAATATATCAAGGAAACCTCCCATTAAAGGAGGATTAAGACAGTAAAATGCATTTCACTTTACCAATGCATTTTCATTACATGGATGCTCACTTTATGTCCATTGTTTATAGAGTCTGCCTAGAGTGAAAATTTTTTTGAGTAAAAATATGAAGTGTTTTTCCATATTACAGGAAACTCATAAAACTGAGTGTCCCTCAAGTGATGCAAAGCAGCCCTTCAAGAATTTAACTCTCTGCCCTGTATTGCCCAAACATACCATGGTATACTGAATTCATACCCACTGAGAAAGAAGTTTTCAAAATTCCTGAATTCTGATGCCTCTAAAAGAAGGCAAACACAAGGGCAAAAAGCTATTTCAGGTATTTAACTAAGAAACATCTGAGTAGACCATCAACTCCACAGATTTGTCTAAATATGAAAGGAGTCTATCATTTTAATTTAATCACCTTATATTGCCTATAATTAATAAAAATAGACTAGACTTACACAATTATATTCCAGACAAATACCACAAGTTTTTCCTTCAAGGGGTTTATTAGATTATGATCTTAATATAATCCAACCAGAAACACAAAGCATTGCCTGATTCTCTAAGGAAAAAAACAAGACTTAATTTGGTTAGCAGTGTTTCATGTGGAACTTATAATTCCTCCTGAAAGATGCCATTTCTCTTACTAAAAGAGAATAATGTGCAATAGTCTATATTATATATTAATAAGGGTGGTTATTCAGTTATTTTGTTTTAACTGAAAATTAATCCAAAGCCTGTCATTCTGTAGGACAGATTGATTCAGGTCACCCGTTACTAAATTAAACATTTTCTGCTTTCACTGCATCTCATTAAACATGCTACAGCAAGTTTAAATAACTCAGTGCTTTCATTTGCACAGTCACCCATTTTGTTATTGTTTACAGCAACCTAATTTGGCACATAATAATTCAGGCAGCATCGGTTTCATATTACACTGAAGTATTCATTTTTAATATAATTGCATTCTTTCATCCAACAAAAGCTAGTTCAGTGGGGATTTTACTCAAGTGATTCTTCAATTATTATACAAGGCAAATTTGTCTAAGACTTTGCACCTCTCTCTTTGCCCTACTGATTCACTTCTCTATAAATTAAAAACTCATTATGAGCTTATTTAAAGTAACTTACTTGCTTAAACAACACAGTGAATGATTACTCTGGTACAAAATATACGCCCCTATACATCTCTAAAACACCTTCTTCCAAAGGCCGTTTGAACCAATAATTAAACAAAGCTTGGGGAGGCAGTCCTAAGATGGCAGAGGAATAGTATGGGGAGACCACTTTCTCCCCCACAAATTCATCAAAAGAACATTTGAACGCCAAGTAAATTCCACAAAACAACTTCTGAATGCCAGCAGAGGACATCAGGCACCCAGAAAAGCAGCCCATTCTCTGCGAAAGGAGGTAGGAAAAATATAAAAGACAAAAAGAGAGACAAAAGAGGTAGGGACGAAGATCCTTCCCGGGAAGGGAGTCTTAAAAGAGAGAAGTTTCTAAACGCCAGGAAACACTCACTGCAGAGTCTGTGGTGAGCCTTGGAACCACAGAGGGCAACATAACCAGGAGGAAAAATAAATAAATAATTAAAACCCACAGATTACGAGCCCAATGGTAACTCCCCAGTGGAGAAGCAGCACAGACACCTGCACCCCCCACTAGCAAGCGGGGTCTGGGCAGGGAGGCGCGGGCTGCATTGCTTAGAGTAAGGACCAGGCCTGAATGCCCCGAGCGCAATCTGAGGGACCTAACTTGGGCTAGCAAACCAGACTGTGGGACAGCTACCACGTGAAAAGTCCTAACCTAAGACACCACCAGGCCTGCTCACAGAACAAAGGACTGAGCAGAACTAACTGGCTGCAGACCGGCCTATTCCCCTCCAGTGACAGGAAAGCGAGGGCAGCCAGAACTGGAAGGGGGCAATCATAGACCCAGAGAGGCATTATCTACTAAACTGCAAGCAGCCTTCGTTGCTAACCAAGACTTCTTGGGATTCTGGATGATCAACATCCGCCTGAGAAGGTGTGCCAGTTATACACCCAGAAAATCGAGCAGCAGGGACAGGGGAGGCGAGAAGTCACAGCAACCACACTCCCAAACACCTGGTCACCTGAGCTGCTCAGATCTGGGAAGAGCACAAAACACAGGCCCAACAGAGTTGCGCCTCTGAGGACTACCCAAGTACCTGAACATGAGAAGCTTAGACCTGGGAAGTGCATACAACCCAGGGCCAGCCTCAGACAGTTCCCGGCAGAGCAACCTAGAGCCAAGCAGCATAGACGGGGAAAGCACACACGCCCTGAGCAGGGACAAACCCACTGTGAGCACACGACAGGGCTATTTGTTTGCAGCGTCCCTCCCTCCCCCACAGTGGAACTGAACACGTGAGCCTAAAAGTGTCCACCTCCGCCCCCTTGTGTCAGGGCAGAAATTAGACACTGAAGAGACCAGCAAACAGAAGAAGCTAAAACAGAGGAAATCTCCTTGGAAGAAACAGGTGCAACAGAATAAAACCCTGTAGTTAGTACTGACTACATAGGCAGGGGCCAATAGATCTTGAGAAATATAAGCCAAATCAAGGAATTATCTGAAAATGAACTGATCCCACACTGCCCACAACACCACCAGAGAAAGTCCTAGATATATTTTTACTATTTTTACTATCATTCTTTATTTTTTTTATTTTTAAGTCCTCTATTACTCCTTTAATTTTCATTTTTATAACCTACTATTACTTCGCAAAAAAAGAGAGACCCTATTTTTTTCAAGCACATTTCATATATAATAATTTTCGTGACTTTGTTATTGTATTTTTGAAAATCCAACTTCTATTCTAAACTTTTAATCTTTGCTTTTGGGTATTTGTTATCAATTTTGTACCTTTAAGAACCCAATCTTCCCTACCCATTTTTACTTGGGAGCAAGATTACTGGTTTGACTCCTCTCTCCCCCTTTGGACTCTCCTTTTCTCCACCAGGTCGCCTCTATCTCCTCCCTCCCCCTTCTCTTCTATACCCAACTCTGTGAATCTCTTTCTGTGTTCCGGATGGTGGAGCACACTTAGGGAACTTATTACTGGCTGGATCTCTCTCTCTCCTTTTGATTCCCCCTTTATCCTCCTGGCCACCTCTGTCCCCTTCCTCCCTCTTCTCTTTCTGTATAACTCCGTGAACATCTCTGAGCAGTCCAGACTATGGAGCGCACATAAGGAAGTGATTACTGGCTAGCTTCCTCTTTCCTCTTTTGATTCCACCTCATCTCATCCTGGTCATCTCTATCTCCCTCCTCCCTCTTCTCTTCTCCATGTAACTCTGTGAACCACTCTGGGTGTCCCTCACTGTGGAGAAACTTTTCATCTTTAACCTAGATGTTTTATCAGTGGTGCTGTACAGATGGAGAAGTCTTGAGGCTATTGTAAAAATAAGACTGAAAACCAGAAGCAGGAGGCTTAAGTCCAAATCCTGAGAACACCAGAAAACTGCTGACTTCAGGGAACATTAATCAACAGGAGCTCATCAAATGCATCCATACCTACACTGAAACCAAGCACCACCCAAGGGCCAACAAGTTCCAGAGCAAGACATACCATGCAAATTCTGCAGCAACAGAGGACCACAGCCCTGAGCGTCAATATACAGGCTGTCCAAAGTCACTCCAAACCCAATGACATCTCATAACTCATTACTGGACATTTCATTTCATTCCAGAGAGAAGAAATCCAGCTCCATCCACCAGAACACCAACACAAGCTTTCCGAACTAGGAAGTCTTGACAAGATACCTGTACAACCCCACCCACAGTGAGGAAACTCCACAATAAAGAGAACTCCACAAACTGCCAGAATATAGAAAGGCCACCCCAAACACAGCAATATAAACAAGATGAAGAGACAGAGGAATACCCAGCAGGTAAAGGAACAGGATAAATGCCCACCAAACCAAAGAGGAAGAGATAGGAAATCTACCTGATAAAGAATTTCAAATAATGATGGTGAAAATGATCCAAAATCTTGAAATCAAATTGCAGTCACAGATAAATAGCCTGGAGACAAGGACTGAGATGCAAAAAGGTTTAACAAGGACGTAGAAGAAATAAAAAATAATCAATATATAATGAATAATGCAATAAATGAGATCAAAAACACTCTGGAGGGAACAAATAGTAGAATAATGGAGGCAAAAGATAGGATTGGTGAGGTAGAAGATAGAATGGTAGAAATAAATGAATCAGAGAGGAAAAAAAGAAAAATGAATTAAAAGAAATGAAGACAATCTCAGACACCTCTGGGACAATGTTAAATGCCCCAACATTCGAATCATAGGAGTCCCAGAAGAAGAAGACAAAAAGACCATGAGAAAATACTTGAAGAGATAATAGTTGAAAACTTCCCTAAAATGGGGAAGGAAATAATCACCCAAGTCCAAGAAACCCAGAGAGTCCCAAATAAGATAAACCCAAGGCAAAACACCCCAAGACACATATTAATCAAATTAACAAAGATGAAACACAAAGAACAAATATTAAAAGCAGCAAGGGAAAAACAACAAAAACACACAAGGGGATTCCCATAAGGATAACAGTTGATCTTTCAATAGAAACTCTTCAGGCCAGGAGGGAATGGTAGGACATACTTAAAGTGATGAAAGAAAATAATCTACAGCCCAGATTACTGTACCCAGCAAGGATCTCATTTAAATATGAAGGAGAAATCAAAAGCTTTACAGACAAGCAAATGCTGAGAGAATTCAGCACCACCAAACCAGCTCTCCAACAAATGCTAAAGGATCTCCTCTAGACAGGAAACACAAAAGGGGTGTATAAATTCGAACCCAAAACAATAAAGTAAATGGCAATGGGATCATACTTATCAATAATTACCTTAAACATAAATGGGTTGAATGCCCCAACCAAAAGACAAAGACTCACTGAATGGATACAAAAACATGACCCCTATATATGTTGTCTACAAGAGACCCACCTCAAAACAAGGGACACATACAGACTGAAAGTGAAGGGCTGGAAAAAGATATTCCACGCAAGCAGAGACCAAAAGAAAGCAGGAGTAGCAATACTCATATCAGATAAGTGAAGTGAAGTGAAGTCACTCAGTCGTGTCCGACTCTTTGTGATCCCATAGACTGTAGCCCGCCAGGCTCCTCTGTCCATGTAATTCTCCAGGCAAGAATACTGGAGTGGGTTGCCATTTCCTTCTCCAGGGGATCTTCCCAACCCAAGGATCGGATCCAGGGATCAAACCCAGGTCTTCTGCATTGCGGGCAGACGCTTTAACCTCTGAGCCTTCAGGGAAGCCCATATCAGATAAAATAGACTTTAAAACAAAGGCTGTGAAAAGAGACACTACACAATGATCAAAGGATCAATCCAAGAAGAAGATATAACAATTATAAATATATATGCACCCAACATAGGAGCACTGCAATATATAAGACAAATGCTAACAAGTATGAAAGGGGAAATTAACAATAACACAATAATAGTGGGAGACTTTAATACCCCACTCACACCTATGGATAGATCAACTAAACAGAAAATAAACAAGGAAACACAAACTTTAAATGATACAATAGACCAGTTAGACCTAATTGATATCTATAGGACATTTCACCCCAAAACAATGAATTTCACCTTTTCTCAAGTGCACACGGAACCTTCTCGAGGATAGATCACATTTTGGGCTATAAATCTAGCCTTGGTGAATTCAAAAGAACTGAAATCATTCCAAGCATCTTTTCTGACCACAATGAAGTAAGATTAGACCTCAATTACAGGAGAAAAACTATTAAAAATTCAATCAACGTATGGAGGCTGAGCAACACGCTGCTGAATAATCAACAAATAACAGAAGAAATCAAAATATGCATAGAAATAAATGAAAATGAAAACACAACAACCCAAAACCTGTGGGACACTGTAAAAGCAGTGCTAAGGGGAAGGTTCATAGCAATACAGCCATACCTGAAGAAACAAGAAAAAAGTCAAACAAATAACCTAACTCTACACCTAAAGTAACTAGATAAGGAAGAAATGAAGAACCTCAGGGTTAGTAGAAGGAAAGAAATCTTAAAAATTAGGGCAGAAATAAACGCAAAAGAAACAAAAGAGACCATAGCAAAAATCAACAAAGCCAAAAGGTGGTTCTTTGAGAGGATAAATAAAACTGACAAACCATTAGCCAGAAACATCAAGAAACAAAGGGAGAAAAATCAAATCAATAAAACTAGAAATGAAAATGGAGAGATCACAACAGACAACACAGAAATACAAAGGATCATAAGAGACTACAATCAGCAATTATATGCCAATAAAATGGACAACGTGGAAGTACAACTTGGAAAGTACAACTTTGGAATTAGAACATCTTAACAGACTGATCACAAGCACAGATATTGAAACTGTAATCAGAAATCTTCCATCAAACAAAAGCCCAGGTCAGACAGCTTCACAGCTGAATTCTATCAAAAATTTAGAGAAGAGCTAACACCTATCCTACTCAAACTCTTCCAGAAAATTGCAGAGGGAGGTAAACTTCCAAACTCATTCTATGAGGCCACCATCACCCTAATACCAAGACCTGACAAAGATGCCACAAAAAAGAAAATTTCAGACCAATATCACTGATGAACATAGATGCAAACTAGTACAGCCACTATGGAGAACAGTGTGGAGATTCCTTAAAAACTGGAAATAGAACTGCTTTATGACCCAGTAATCCCACTGCTGGGCATACACACTGAGGAAACCAGAATTGAAAGAGACACATGTACCCCAATGTTCATCTCAGCACTGTTTATAATAGCCAGGACATGGAAGCAACCTAGATGTCCATCAGCAGATGAATGGATAAGAAAACTGTGGTACATATACACAAAGGAGTATTACTCAGCCATTAAAAAGAATACATTTGAAATCAGTTCTAATGAGGTGGATGAAACTGGAGCCTATTATACATAGTGAAGTAAGCCAGAAAGAAAAACACCGATACAGTATACTAACACATATATATGGAATTTAGAAAGATGGTAATGATAACCCCATATGAGAGACAGCAAAAGAGATACAGATGTATAGAACAGTCTTTTGGACTCTGTGGGAGAGGGGAAGGGTGGGATGATTTGGGAGAATGACATTGAAACATGTATAATATAATACGTGAAATGAATTGCCAGTCCAGGTTCAATGCAGGATACAGGATGCTCGGGGCTGGTGCACTGGGATGACCCAGAGGGATGGTATGGGGAGGGAAGTGGAAGGGGGATCAGGATGGGGAACACATTTACACCCATGGTGGATTCATGTTGATGTATGGCAAAACCAATACAATATTGTAAAGTAATTAGCCTCCAATTAAAATAAATAAATTTATATTGTAAAAAAAAATTAAAAAAATTTTTTTCCTAGTACAGTAATGTATTATTATTAAACCCCACCACTTTGGCATGAAGGCTACTAAACAAATTGCCAGAACAACAATAAATAATGATAACTAAGATTTGTTCTTATGTGTTTCTTTCTATAACAAATTTGAATGAAGCAGATATTTGGAGAAATGAATTAAAGATCAGTTCACTTGTCATCCTTCAAATGTGGGTTCATCACAAAGAAGTACAAGGTAAATATTTGAGAAGAAAAAAGGTGAATTGGTTCAAAATAAGAAGATCAAGGGTAAAATACTCACAAATATATGTTAACAAATGTTCACAAAACAGCGGGAAGTCTTCAATTAATCACTAAGTACCCTCTCATGTTTGTGTATCTTGTCTATGCAATGGCTCATATTTATAGCAACTGTCTTCAAAAATACTGGTTTTATGAAAATAAGAGCATATTTTTAAGTTAACATGTTAAATTTCCATTTTCCAGTACTTAGAGTTACTAGCAAATAACTGAGGAACCAAAACATTAATTATCTAAACTGCAACCTTTGAAATCAAACTCTACTGGTCCTATGACCATTCACTACAGAGCAGAATCTAGTTTAAGTAGACTGTTTTGGACTTGGTCTAAAAAGACTATATTAAATAAAAGCAAAACAGATTTGATATTTTGGGGGAACACCTCTAAGCCAAGTGAAGATTCATATTCACAAGAATCTTTTCATAACTATTTTCTGTACCTTATAAACCTATTTCCCAAAACATTTTAATCATAATGCATTGCACTGCTGAAAAATAGTTACAAGAATTAGTTGTTTTATGTGAAACATATGAGAAAGGGATAGTTTTCTCTAAATAACTATGCAATTGCAACAGGTATGACAAATTACAGGAATATAAATTATATAGGTGTGCATGCTAAGTCACTTCAATCATGTCTGACTCTTTGCGACCCTGTAAACTGTAGCTCGCCAGGCTTCTCTGTCCATGGATGCTCCAGGCAAGAATACTGGAGTGGGTTGCATAACCTCCTTCAGGGGATCTTCCAGACCCAGGGATTGAGCACATGTCTTCTGCAGCTCTTGCATTATAGGCAGATTCTTTACTGCTGAGCCACCCAGGAAGATGATAAATTATATACAGAAATTTTCTATTTACTCAATTTATAAAGTTTCCCATGTAACAAGTTTAATAAAAGCCATACCAGCCTAAATTAGTGAATCAGTAGATAAAAAGAGCAATCTAAAAATTATCACTTATTAATCTTTGATTTCAGTGTAAACACACATGGAGATGATAAAGCATGTGGTGGAAATGACAAATTTGATATTTGGAATCAAGAATAAAATTTTAAGAGGCCAAGAGTTGTGAATCTCAGTGGAAAATGTGCCCTCTCTAGTTAACACTTGACTTGTAGTGTAATATAATAATTTTGTGGGTCAAAAGATTTCCATTAACTTTTTTAACTTGACCTATTCTATAAAATCACAAGGATTCAATAGTAGCCGACTTCTCCAGGGCCTTTAAGGATGGGGGTAAAGATGAGCAAGTCTCCTGCTCAAAATGCCCTTCTCAAAATTTAGAACTTAGAAGTAAAGGCACAGTATTAATTCCCTGTGCATTATCCACCTCTCAGCAATGTCATTTCCCTCTCAGACCTGACCCGAGGAGGGGTACCTACTTAGTTGCTACTCTCTATGATTACTACCTTGTATATTCTACAAGACCTGATTAAGTCTTCTTTGTCTTGTGTAATCAAGTTAGAACTTTTTTTTTTTTTAAAACTACTCCTTATCTAAATGTCCCTTTTGCCCTTTGGTTTAGAGTTTCATATAGTCAACACATTTTGAGGGTCTATTATGAATCAAATTACCAAATGTCTTAGAAATATAAAATGAATAGAACTCAAGAAGCTTGAAGTCTAGTGAATAAGACATATACATTAAAGGACAATTATTACATAATGCATAAATGCTACAGCAAAGACAGGCACAGTTGCTATTGGAGAAGAATGTTTAACCCAGACTAAAGTGAATAAGATGAAACATTACAGGAAAGAGCCTTAGGCTAAATCATCAGGAACCAGTTATTCAGATGATTCAGACAGGCATTTCAGGTATGAAAATTCTAGGGTCGAAATGAGAAGGAAAGCCCGTAAGTGTGAGTGAGAGGAAGACTGCAATGAGGTTGGAGAGTAATCAAGCTTCAGGTGTCAAGCTAAGACAGATGGAATTTCTCCTGAAAACTATGAGGAGCCACTGAAGGATTTTAAGCAGGAATGAGATATGCTCACAGAGCAGCTTCAAGCTTTAGAAGAGAACACTGGAAACAGTATGCCAGAAGTCTGTTAGGAGATGACCGCAACAGTCAACATGAGAAGAGATGAGGTCTTCAGCCATCTTAGTGGTGTAGGGGAAGGAGAAACAGTAATCCACTCGACAAGCTCAGAGTGAGAGCCCACCACTGCCACGTACTGTCCTAGGAACTAGGGATACTGCCATAAGCATAAATCTCCACCCCTGTGGGACTTCTTTTCTAATGACACAAAGTATCTATAAAAAAGATGACTAGTGAATTAATACTATTTCAAACAGGGATAAGTAGAGAAGGGCAAAAGCTGGGAGAAGACTGTATCTGGGAATGGCGTTTAAATCTCATCAAGAAAGGTCAGTGGAGAAGAGCTGAAGGAAGTTAAGAGTAGCCTGTGAGAAGTCTGAGTCTAGAGCACTTCAGGAAGACATAAGATCAAGTGCAACCAACTATAGCAGGACTGTGCTTACCTAAGTGGGAGGAAAGAGTGGGGAGGTGAGATGGGAAGGGATGGAAGAAGATAACAGGGAAAGCAGTTAAGTCTCCAAATCTTTTGCTATTATACTTCTGCGTAGTAGATGAATGGTGTTTATCCAGGAAGAAGAGACAATCTCTGAAATGCCTATAGCAAGATGTACCTAGCTCAGGATTATCTAGTGAATAGAACCTTAGATGTGAGAAGGATGTCTCCTTGATAACACCTTATTGGATATGTATCTTGTCTCTATCATATACAGATATAACTCTAGAAGATAAAATGGAGATGTCTTATAATTTAAACATTCCTCTGTTTGAGATAATCTCATGAAACCCACTTGGATATCTTATTTATTCTAAACCAGAGGATCAGCTCCAATGTGGGGAGGACCTTGGGAGGTGCCTTCACCAACCTGGACATCTCTCTAGTTTGTCTAAGTCTTTTGATTGCCTATATCCAGTAGTCATGTTATGGATGTGAGAGTTGGACTATAAAGAAAGCTGAGCACTGAAGAACTGATGCATTTGAACTGTGTGTGGTGTTAGAGAAAACTCTTGAGAATCCCTTGGACTGCAAGGAGATCCAACCAGTCCCTTTGAAAGTGACTCAGTACTGAATATTCATTGGAAATACTGATGCTGAAGCTGAAACTCCAATACTCTGGCCACCTGATGTGAAAAACTGACTCATTTGAAAAGACCCTGATGCTGGGAAAGATTGAAGACGTGAAGAGAAGGGGATGACAGAGGATGAGATGGCTGGATGGTATCACTGACTGGATGGTCATGAGTTTGAGCAAGCTTTGGGAGTTGGTGATGAACGGGGAAGCCTGGCAAGCTGCAGTTCATGGAGGTCACAAAGAATCAGACACAACTTGAGCAACTGAACTGAACTAAGTGGGTAAGATTTCTGATGGAGTAATAGCAAGGAGGCCAGTGTGCTGAACATTATGATTGGGAAGGGAGTCATAACATGGTGAGTTCAGAGTGGTAAATGAGAGGCTGAAAGTACAGTACCATGTAAGCCACTGTAAGACCTTTCCCAGTTACTGAGAGACAGAGAGGAAATCAAAGAAGAGTTGGGAGTTAAAAAAATGCACAGTAATTGTGACTGGTGTTATGAGAAAAGAAAAAGGTTCCAAAGGTAGAAAACGGGACACCAGTTAGTAGGTTGGTATAAGAAGTAGGTAAAAGATGATGGCTTGGAGAGGTAGTGAAAAATACTTATTTTCTGGATATATCTTGAAGATACAACCCACAAGATTTGCTGACAGATTAGATAAGGAGTATAAGAAGAGAAGAATCAAGCATAAACCCCAAGTTTTCCAGCCGAAGACCCTGGAAGGATAAATGGCCATTTACTGAGAAGAGGAAGACTATGGGAGAAGCAGATTCCATAGGGATAATCAGGAGTTCTGCTTTGAATATTTTGGACTTTATCTAATCAGGCATCATGGAGATGACAAATGGCCCACTAGATAATTGAATCTGCAGTTTAGGAGATAAATCTGGAATCAAAAGTCAAAGTGAAGTCCCTCAGTCATGTCTGACTCTTTGCGACCCTATGGACTGTAGCCTACCAGGCTCCTTCATCCATGGGATTTTCCATGCAAGAGTACTGGAGTAGGTTGCCATTTCCTTCTCCAGGGGATCTTCCCAACCCAGGGATAGAACCCAAGTCTCCTGAATTGCAGGCAGACGCTTTACCATCTGAGCCACCAGGGAAGCTGGTGTAAATCTGGAATAGAGATATAAATTTGGGATTCATCTAGCATATAGATGGTATTTAAAACCATTCGCCTGAATGAAATCACCAGGAGACGTTGTTGTTAGAGAAGAGATCCAAGCACTGAGCACTGGGGGACTACAGTCGTCAGAGATCAGAAAGAGCAAGAACAAGGAAAGAACAACTAAGACATGACTAGGGGAAAAAGGGGATACCAGAAGAATACGGCTTCCTGGGAGCCACGGGAAGAAAGTTGCCTTACCTGATAGTCCAGAAAAATGAGGATTAAGATTTGTTCACTGTATTTGGCAACATGGAAATCACTAGTAATCTTAATAAGAAGAGACATTTAAAAGGTAGAACTCATAGGTTTTATCTAAAAACATTTCTTAGGTTCTGGCTAGTGTGATTGGGTAGATGATAGTATGTTCACAGACAGACATAGTAAATACGGCCATGATTCTCCACATGCAATTTTCAAGTTTAATTTTAAAATATTCTACTATATTTCTCACTACTAAAGTATTAACATCTGAAGTAAAATAGCTACGTATTAACACAGAAAACTTGAAAAGATAGTTTCAAGGCAAAATAATTTATTGCCTTTTACCTATCTCTTCTTAAAATGAGATTTCTTTAAGAAATCTCATTAAGAAATCTCATTTTAGGAAGAATGGTGCTAAATGAAGGGCAGTGAGTGAGCCTGTCATCAAAATTATGCAGGATTAAAAGCCCTCTAAGAGAAGAGATCCAGATTTGGGTCAATTAGCTCACCCAATAGAGTCTAATCCTTTAGGTATAAAAGATGCTTCCAAATCATTTCTGCTGAAGACAGCAGATGATTTCATTTGTTTTCTATTATATGTACCCTCTTGGCAAGTACACATCTGAAAAACTTGCCCAGAAGAAACTAATCCTCTAAGCAGGAATTTTCTTTAGGTTTCTGCCCAAGAGGAATTCAGTTATGGATGGGAACTTTAGGGCTGGATACCAGCATTAGCCATGGAAAGCAGAGACATTACTTTTGCCAACTAAGGTCCGTCTAGTCAAGGCTATGGTTTTTCCAGTAGTCATGTACGGATGTGAGAGTTGGACTGTGAAGAAGGCTGAGTGCCAAAGAATTGATGCTTTTGAACTGTGGTGTTGGAGAAGACTCTTGAGAGTCCCTTGGACTGCAAGGAGATCCAACCAGTCCATTCTGAAGGAGATCAGCCCTGGGATTTCTTTGAAAGGAATGATGCTAATGCTGAAACTCCAGTACTTTGGCCACCTCATGCGAAGAGTTGACTCATTAGAAAAGACTCTGATGCTGGGAAGGATTGGGGGCAGGAGGAGAAGGGGACGACAGAGGGTGAGGTGGCTGGATGGCATCACGGACTCGATAGACATGAGTCTGAGTGAACTCTGGGAGTTGGTGATGGACAGGGAGGCCTGGTATGCTACCATTCATGGGGTCGCAAAGAGTTGGACACAACTGAGCGAATGAACTAAACTGAACTGAATTACAAACCAGAAACCAAAACTGACAGACCAGAAGTGGACCAAGTAGTTATACAGAAAATTAGACAGTAAGGTTGATATCCAAGCAAAATTCATGTGACCGCCAGAGGGTTGCCCCCTCCATCCTAATGCTGGGGACACTGTGTATAGAAGCATCTGTCAACTCCCCATACTCCATCCACTGGTGAGGCAGCAGCTCTTAGGTCATGGCAAATGGAGTTTGGGGAGAAAATGATAAATCTCCCAGAGGCAAGTCATTGGTACCCACAGCTGTGCAGCCTGGATACTCAGGATAGGAACCAATGGGTAAGGACCCAGATATCCTGAATTGACCCCACCGATTTCCAATCTTTTGTTACCCAAGGCTTTTATACAAATAAGTAAAAAGGTTAATTATTTTAAGCAAGCTCGTTTACAGATCATTGGAAACAATTATTAACTTGATGAGCTTCAGAGAACTGTGGGATAATTTAGCACTAACCTAAAGAGATAGACAACATTTCTAAAATGTTGCTTATTTTAGCAGAAAACAGTTTAAGGCAGATTCATTTTCACATGGTTCAGCTGACAGCCAGCTTCCCACATAAATTCACGTGAATTCATTCTCCCTGCAACTGTCCCTGAACATAGAACAGACTCCATTACTGAAAGCCTCTTTCTGTTTGAAATATATTCTATTAAGTGTTGATTTTTTTTTCCTCCTACATCTTGGCTACATTTCCTTGAGCAGTATTTTTAATCCAAATGGAAACTTCAACTTTTTGTTGGGATTTCTGATTCCCAATGGAATCTGATAAGTATCAGTCAACTTGATTCAACAAACCCTTATGGTGCAGTTACAATGTACCAAGAACTATGCTAATGAAGAGCTGATTTAAGAGGCCAAGTCTTACACTAAAAGAGTGAACTGGAACTATTTTGGTGGGTGAGGATGTGGGGAGATCAGAAACTCTCTAGAAAGGGACATTATTTGGGATGGACTATAAAAGATGGTCAGAGTTTCAGCTGGTAGAAGAGCATTCAATGAGCAAAAACAGAACAGAGGAAGAAAGCAGCCTGTCCAAACAGAAGGGAAGGTGGGCAGGAGAGGTGATCATATCACAAAGAGTCTCCTGGTGACGAGGCTGTGCTGAAGGAGGAATCAGGGAAGCTTCAGAGGCAGGAGAGAGTGACAGGATTTCTGGTCTGGTTTCTTGAGGCTGGATGCAGGGTAATGGATGCCTTAGCTTATGAGACAAAGAGAGAATATGTGGTCAAGCTGTTCCGGGGAATGGGAAGAGAAATGCAGATGTTGTAGGCATGAAGGAGCAGATGACACACGATGACTGGGGAAATGACTGATTACAGAGTCAGCAAGGTCCTCCCTGACCATTCCTATTTAGAATGACATCAGGACACTCATACACACAACTCCACTCTTTTCCATTTTATCTTTTTTCATGGCACTTAACCACCATTTAACATAAACTAATTTAAGACATACTTTACATCTTATCTTACTCATTTAGTTTATGGTCCATCTTCCTCAACTATAAAGTAAGATTCCTGAGAGCAAGGGCTTGAATCTGTTTTACTCACGCTACCACTGCAGGGATTTACTAAGTATTTGTTAAATTAATGAATACGTGAAAAAATACCAAAATGACTGAAATATGATAGTGTCATTATCAGAAAATTAATGGTTTTAATGGGGTCAGGGTTTTCTCTTCTGAGTCATGAGGTTATAGATGATTATGGCAGGGTCAAGAGACCTTGGTTCTGTCTCCTGCTTTGGCACTAAGGTGGTCGGTCAATTTAGGCAAGTCGTTTGTCTTCTATAAACTGTGTTTCCCTCATCTGTAAAACTGAGGCTTAATTAAACATATATGTCTACTGCAGGATTAAACTAAGTCCCAATTTATTTAGCCTAGGATATAGGACCTTCCTGGCAAAACTGTGAAACAGCCAAATTCTAATCATGTCACTGCCCTTTTATACATATGGTCAAAATCATTTACCCAGAAAGAACTTATGCCGCTATAGACATGTTTCCATTTAAAGAATGTTTACAAATAGCATTTTTCCTAGTTCTTGGATCAAGCTCAGTGTGGGCAAGGTCGTGGCCTCTTCCACAAGGTGAAAGCAGAGCAGGGCCCAGATATTCTTGATCCATCTCTCTGCCCTAGCTTCCCAGTGTTCCAGAAAACGTGGAAAACGTGTTTCTCCAAAGACCACCCTTAACTGATTTAACACCCTGTTATCTGTTAGTGGTTTTTCATAATGAGTTTGGTCCAAGGAGCCCAATTACAAATTAATTTCCTCCCAAACTCCAAGATCTCTTTTAGTGTTAATATGCTATATTTCTTTAAGTTTTAATAAGACCTCATCCAGTTGTGGAGTTGGATAACCTTTCTTCCTCCTAAATACAAATTTACCATCAGAATATGTACGGTCCCACCAGAGAGCTGTTTCTTTAAGCATTGAAAAGAAGCGTAGTGATTTTCAATGAGAGGAATTTCAAGTGATTTGAAAGAGTTATAAATATAGCTCTAAAATCCTTTGGAAACAGGAAGCTATAGAGATATATTCAATGTCATGATTTTAACAGAGCCTAATTTGTTGTTATTTAACATTCCTATCTCACTTGGTTAGCATCATGGCTCATGAGCTGTAGGGTAACAGCAGAAATGTGCCATCTGCTTCATTGCTGGGAGCACTGGTCTCCTGAGGTCACTAACTGTGATTATAAATGTGGCCTTAAAGTAAACAGTGACTCTGCACCCTAAGAGGCCAGAAGCTCAGATATTCTCCTTGCAATTCTCTCACTGATTTACTGGGCAACTTCTTAGCAGGAGACTCTTAACCCTGAGTGATCTCTCTAACTCTATCTTTAGCAGACTTGATAAGGGCAATCTTTTTTTCCACTCTCAAGCTTTCAGATTAGATTACATTTTTTCTATATACCATTCTCCAAGGATAATATTACTTATCACCCACTAAGGTGATAGCTGAGTTAATTAAAATATGATTCCAAGATAGACCACAAATTGAAATGCTAAACAAGGATCATTCCCTCATGTCTATGAGTTCATGAGCCATGGTATAAAAATAGTCTCAATTTACTCTTTCTATCACTACAGAGTATCTTCTTCAAAGAAGAGTAGGGTAATGCCAGACCATTCATGCCTGTATATTACCAGAGGTAAGTATAATAATTCAAAGGATTCTGGAGAATCCCATGGAGAGAGGAGCCTGGCTGGCTATAGTCCATGGGGTCGCACAGAGTCAGACATGACTGAAGAGATTTAGCATGCACACGCAATCATTAATAACCCCAGCTTTACAAAAAGAGCAGAGGAAGCAGTCACTTACACACTTGCTTTATAATTAGAAGGTCTCTGCCCCTCATTTTCTGACTCATCAGCACCCCCATCAATGATGTTTTGTATTTTGCCATTAGAGGTTTACTCCTTTCTGTTATATATAACTCTTCCAAGATAGTATCTTAAAAGCTGATATCCTTGGAAGATGTAGATATTAGGATGCAATCAATCACTAACACTGTCTGAATCCCCCTAGGCAGGAGGAAGTCCAAAGCATTAGGTGTTTGGGAGCTGGCAGAGTTAGAAAAGCGAGGAAGCAGATATCTAACAGTTTTGCCCAGGGCAGGCTTCCAGTAATAGGCTTTCGCTTTGTGGTGTAGCAATGGGAAAATACAATGGTAATTTGCTGATTTCAAAATTCAACCTCACAAAAAAGAAAAATGAAAATAAAAGACAAAATGAACAACAAACAAACAGAAAATGATAACTATATCCCTAGTGTACTTTTGCTGATCCTTGGTAACTTTGAAGTATCTGCAAATCATGCCTATTCTTTATTGTTTCTAAACTAGGTAACCCAGTAACCCAGTGACTACATACGGCACAAAAGCCAGGACCTCAGAGGAAGAGAGTACCCTAGCCTCGGAACCCTGGCATTAGGACTATGCTACGTCTATATGCAAAGCCGTCAATGTCTACGATCACACACCCAGGTATGATTTGATTACATGGCAGAGCAGAGTTTGTGAAAACAAAGGAGGTTTTCATGTAATATTTATGTCAAAAAGCAGCACTCGTCCATATAAGGACTACCTTTACATGATTCATTTCCTTGTCAAAACAAATATCAGTCTTTAAGTTTTTTATTATTATATTGTCTCATCCACCAAAAAAAGAACATAAGCATGAAGAAATGTAATCTGTGTATGATAAATTCGCTCATAGGAGAAGACCGGATAAACAACAAGATGTTTAAGCCAAATCAAGTACATATTACCTTGGAAAACAAGCAATTATGCAAATTATAAAATCGAATAACAAATATTAATACAAAACTATAAATGTTTGATATAAACTTTGGCCTCTCCAAAGAGTCACTTATTTGATCTTTTAGTTGAAGAATGAAAATGATTGTTGTAAATATCCTATGGTGAATAAAATATTTTCTTCTCTATGTGTAAGAGGATGTTAAATATGAATTTTAATTTCTTGTAGTATGTACTACAGTTTTAAAAAAACAATAACCAGTGCTGACATCAGGAAAGAAGGAATTATCTTATCAAAATATGGAAAATGTGTTTAAAACCAGCTAACCCTCTATTATCTCATCTAAAAGAAGACTTACAGAATGCAAACCCACCACACAGAAATGCTTTCCTAAAGAGCATAATCCAAGTCCACTTAGAAGTTTACCTGGTGCTACAGCTTGGCTACTTACACCTCCTCTGAGAGCAAGTATATCTATTCTCTCTCTATCACTGACCCACCACTTTGGTGCTGGATCCCATCCAATCTACTTCTCTCTAGTATGCCTTCTATCAGTGTTCCCTGCTCTCCTCTAACTCTTTAATCTCTCTCCCTCCCTCTACTGCACTTTTACCTAACACATAGTTCAGTTCAGTTCAGTCGCTCAGTCATGTCCGACTCTTTGTGACCCCTGAATCACAGCACACCAGGCCTCCCTGTCCATCACCAACTCCCAGAGTTCACTCAGACTCACGTCCATCAAGGCAGTGATGCCATCCAGCCATCTCATCCTCTGTTGTCCCCTTCTCCTCCTGCCCCCAATCCCTCCCAGCAGCAGAGTCTTTTCCAATGAGTCAACTCTTTGCATGAGGTGGCCAAAGTACTGGAGTTTCAGCTTTAGCATCATTCCTTTCAAAGAAATCCCAGGGCTGATCTCCTTCAGAATGGACTGATTGGATCTCCTTGCAGTCCAAGGGACTCTCAAGAGTTTTCTCCAACACCACAGTTCAAAAGCATCAATTCTTCAGCGCTCAGCCTTCTTCACAGTCCAACTCTCACATCCATACGTGACCACAGGAAAAACCATAGCCTTGACTAGACGGACCTTAGTCGGCAAAGTAATGTCTCTGCTTTTGAATATGCTATCTAGGATGGTCATAACTTTTCTCCCAAGGAGTAAGCATCTTTAATTTCATGGCTGCAGTCACCATCTGCAGTGATTTTGGAACCCCAAAAATAAAGTCTGACACTGTTTCCACTGTTTCTCCATCTATTTCCCATGAAGTGATGGGACCAGATGCCATGATCTTCGTTTTCTGAATGTTGAGCTTTAAGCCAACTTTTTCACTCTCCTCTTTCACTTTCATCAAGAGGCTTTTAGCTCCTCTTCACTTTCTGCCATAAGGGTGGTGTCACCTGCATATCATATCTGAGGTTATTGATATTTCTCCCGGCAATCTTGATTCCAGCTTGTGTTTCTTCCAGTCCAGCGTTTCTCATGATGTACTCTGCATAGAAGTTAAATAAGCAGGGTGACAGTATACGGCCTTGACATACTCCTTTTCCATGGAACCAGTCTATTGTTCCATGTGCAGTTCTAACTGTTGCTTCCTGACCTGCATTCAGATTTCTTAAGAGGCAGGTCAGGTGGTCTGGTATTCCCATCTCTTTCAGAATTTTCCACAGTTTATTGTGGTCCACACATTCAAAGGCTTTGGCATAGTCAATAAAGCAGAAATAGATGTTTTTCTGGAACTCTCTTGTTTTTTCCATGATCCAGTGGATGTTCGCAATTTGATCTCTGGTTCCTCTGCCTTTTCCAAAACCAGCTTGAACATCAGGAAGAGATTTTTTAAGGTGGCACTGAAGTTTATTTATCATAATAGTAGGCAGGTAATGATAACTTTCAAGTAATGGAATCATATGGAATCACATAAACCTCCTGCAATTGAAAACCACTCCTCTCATATAATACCGTATGCTACCTATCTATGTCCCTTCCTCCTTTTCTGCTCAACTATACACCCCCAACTCTAATTCTTTAGCTTTTAATTAATCTTCAGCTCTCAACAATTCCACTTCTGCCTACCCATAAGAAGCCTCTCAAAACTGCACTTTTCAAACTTACCGGTGACACTTCCTTTACAGAAATTTTAGTCCTTATCCCACCACTAATATTTGACACTGTGGGCTCCCTCTTCCTATTTCAAACTCTCCCTCATTTCATTTCTGAGTCACAATCCCACATCTAAAAATGTGTTCTGTTTTCCTTCTATCTGTGTGATCCAATGCTTCTCTGTGATTTTCCCTGGGTCTTTCCTCAAGTCTGTAACCTGGACAAGCAGCAAACTTTGTTTGAAAAATAAAGAAATGGGCCAAGACATAGATAGCCAAACCTATGGCTTGAAGGAAAAACCTAGGAGCCATCTGTGCCTATCTTAGGCTGGTCCCTCCTGATATACTAATGAAATATTATGCAATGATCTTCCTAAAATGTGAATTTGAGTTTATGACTTCCTACATTAAAATCCTTACATTGAAACCCAAAGCTTCAAGATCAAGGTTAGAATTCTTAGCATTGCACAGGAAGGTATCTGCCAGCAGGTACTGAGCTGTTTCTCTAGCATCACTGGACTGCAACTCAAGCATCTAATGCTCTGATCATGCGATCTTGGGCAACTGCACTGCCCCGAATGTGCCACAGTCTTGAATACCGCCATCCATCTTCCACTTCCACCGTATTCTGATTCTAGAATACCTTTCTTCATTGGTATTTACTTTGAATCTATGTGATTTCTGTTCCTACCATCTGTGATTACGTGTGTATATGTATGTATCTTTCTCACTCAACTGAAAAACCTCCAGTTTGCCTTCTCTAGCAACTACTATGTAGCTGCCTATCAAATGGGTATAGAAGGAAGCCAGCTTATCTTTTACATTAAAAAATAAAAGAAACTTTTTCATTCAAAGAAAACGTGTCAAGCAAATGTACTATAGCATAGATTCCATTACTTGAAAGTTATCATTACCTGCCTCCCATTATGATAAAT
The DNA here is from genome assembly GCA_917880005.1 of Nanger dama. NCBI lineage: Eukaryota > Metazoa > Chordata > Mammalia > Artiodactyla > Bovidae > Nanger > Nanger dama. The sequence continues at coordinate 3,099,928 of CAKJTW010000007.1, forward strand.
AAACTTCAGTGCCACCTTAAAGAAATCTCTTCTACTGATCCGCTTTCCATTTTTTCATAATGTTCCATATTATTCTTGAGACATAGTGACAGAATGCAATCCCAGAACTGAGGAGTCTAAATGCATTCTGTTTGTCATGAGTATTGTATTTAGCAAGTTGAATTCTTTTATGCAGATGTAGTCCATCAATTATCTCATATATTTATCAGAGTTCATTATAATGGAAAAAATTCTCTTTTGAAAAATATGAAGCACAAGAGGGGAAACTTTATGCTATTATGTGAGCAAATTAGCTGTCAAGAGCAACTTTAAAAGACTCACCAAGTAGTATCCAAGGTTTAATCGAAGTAACTGCTACACAATACTTATTTCGACAATTTACAAACTGTAAGTTTGCCTTGAAGAAACCTCTACCTAATGAAAACTCAAGTATTTATCCCTTATTGACTTAATAAGAGCAGTTTTTCCTCAGTCCTCCAAAAAGGTGCAACAATTGAATTTCAGGTTATGCATACAAAAAAGGCATCTCTAAAAAGAGCACTTACCTCTTACCTTACATGAAAAAGCTCAAAACTCTAATGTAAAGTACAATTCCAGGACCACATAGATCCTGTTAAAACTGCTACACTGACACACCCAGATGATGGAATGGAAAAACATATAACATTTGAATAACATAAAGTTCATCATAAACTAAAATGTTTTTGGAGTAAAGTAACAAATATACAGAAGCCCTACATAGACCCGCTTTTTCCCTGCTCAGTCTACCTTTCATTACCTTAGCTAGTGGTTCTTAAGCTTCCATGTACATCGGAATCATGTGAAAAGCTTATTAGCACAGGTTGTTGGGCCCTACACTCAAAGTTTCTGACATAGTCAGTGCTGGGGCCTGAAAATCTGCATGCCTAAGTGCCCCCAGTGATATTAATGGTTCTGGGCTAGGAGGGACACTTTGAAAACCACTGGTCAGGTAACTGCATCCGCACAGATGCCTTCTAGGAGTCATCCAAGCTCATTATCAGGCTCATTACCCATATGGATGTCTTAAGGGATCCTGAATGCACCATCCCTACACTAAATGGCTACCCAAAACCTATCTCAGGAAAAAAATAAAAAACAAACAAAACAAAAAACAAAAAATGGTACTACTATATATCAGGTTGTTCAACTGCAAAGCTTAGAAGTCATTATTAACTATTCTTTCTCTGGCCACATCTAACCAAAAGGCCAAAACTGTCTCATCTATTCCTACACATCTTTCCAATCAATACACTTTACTTCATCCCCACTATCACCACGATCAGGGTCAGCATCATCTCATGCTTGGAACAAGTAGCAGACTTCTAAGCAGACTCTCCACTTCGACTTTTGCCCCCTTTCTTCCCCATAGTGTAGCTAGAGCAATCATTTTAAAACATTAAGCATGGTGATGTTAAAACGTTCCAGTGACTTCTAGACCTTTTAAACAAGGTCCAAAGTCCTTCCTATAGTTCCTTATGGCCTCTAAATAAGGTTTCTACTATCTCTCCAGGCTTATCCAGTGTAAACTGTCCCACTTCACCATGCTGGCCTTCTGTCACATCTCTCTCTATCCTACTTCAGGGCTTCTGCTTATGATGGCACCCCTATACATCCTCTACCTAACTTTTTCTAGCAAATCCCTCATTCCTTGATTCATGAGAATAAATCACAACCACATTCTCCCAAGTCTCTGTGCACTGTCCCTTCAGTATGATCAATCACATTTGAAATTGCTTGTTCCTTGTAAATTGACCTCACTGGTTATCTCCCCAAGGAAACATTATGTCTTGTTCACCATTTTAATCCCAAGCCCTGTTTACTGCTTATTAACAAGTAGTAACAAGTCCCAAAGTAAGCACTGATTGGTTGATAAATATGCAATTGCAAAAATTTGTTTCTAAATAGAGATGAGGAGTGAGCAAAAGTTGAAAGTGGCTGGCCAAGCTTGCTGTAATGCCTGGCCATGGTCTGTTCTCACAGAACAGCTCCAACTTTTTCAACAGGTCTCACTTAGCCCTCCGTTTAGTCCACATACCCCAGAATCCAGATCAAGCCTTGCCACTGGCAGAAAGAAAATAAAACCTCCAAGACAGCATCTTATTTGCTTAGTAATCCTCTTGCACTGCCTACATGTTCTAGCCCAGCTTTGCAAAAGACAAGCTTCCATACAGTTGCTGTGACTGTTTCCCTCATTCTGTAACTCCCTGCCAATTCTGCAAGACTGTGCTTCAGCCTGATCTTCATTTTTAAGTACTTTTCTGCCTCAAAATCCAGCATACTTCTGAGCCCCAAATAAAAGGGAAAATCAGGCCATCCCTTTAAGAGCATCCCCAACAATAGTCACCTGTCTGAATCTTGAACAATCACCTTTTCTTCACTAAGCATCTACCTGCCCCAAATGGACACTTAAGCAGAATCAATGCAGGTCTTCCACAAGAGCGACACTGCTAGCCCTTATCTTTTCAGAGTCATCTCTTATGTTGGAAGCTATCGACAGAATCTTTGTCATAAGACTCATGTCTTGATTTCACCAAGATTCATACTCTTGTCTTTCATATGGCCTGTGCAGTGTTGTTAATCTCTGTTCTTCCATACATTCATTTAAACACTTACTGGGAACTTACTGTGTAACAAATACAATGCTAAATGTTGAGGATTTAATAATAAATAAATCACACTGCCCTGCCATTTAAGGGTCACATAAAGAGGTCACTAAGATTATTACATAGAAATATGTACTGAGATGCTGCAAGAGCCCAGAGGTAAGTTAACTGATCTCCTCTTCCTGGAAGAAGAGATGATGGAGTCTTGACGGATAATCAGAAATTAACTATGTTTTGAAGAATATTACAAAAAGAAGGAGCGTCTCGAGCAGAGTTCATAATTATAAAATATCAAAGGCCTCATAGTGAAAAAAAAATTTCTCAGCATGGCTGGAAAATGAAGTATGGAGCCACAAGTAGTGGGAATTTGGATGGGAGAGATGGACGAGGGTCAGACCATGGGTGGCCATATTCGACTTGACATATTAAGGAGGTTAGACTTTGTTCTTGTGACAAATGACACCAGTGTAAAGTCTTGTGGAGGAGACTGGCACAGTCAGATATGCCCTTTGATAGATATTTTTAGAAGAAAGTGTGGAGAAGAGGTTTGAGGGGACAAGACCAGGGATAGGCACAAAGGGGTCACTGCAGCCATCTCAGACAGACAAGGAGGAGCCTCTCCAGCAAAGCAGCAGGAGGAATGGAGAAAAAGGCATGGGAAGAGTTGGAACTCATAGCCTAATGGGGAAGATCTGGAAAGCTAAATGGACTCCAGAGTAATCCGCTCTAAATACAGGACATGCTAGTGGACAGAAAAATAGGTACTTACCGTGGGAGCAGGGTCCCCATGAACAGAGCTTGAGCTTCTGCCTTGAGGATACAGGGGGTGCAGGCATCTTGTTGTGGGGCTTCACAGACAGAGGACACTCATTCTGCCTGATTAGGGGTGCTTCCAGAGGGAGTTGGGTCCAAAGGGTTCCCAAGTTTTGCTCATTTGGAGGGTGAAGTTAGGAGCAGTCAAAGCTGAGGGGAAATCACACCAAACCCTTGGAGGTGCACTAAGTAGTCTGAGAACTGGCAATTAGGCTTGGGGGAGCCTGAGCAGAGTGCAGAGAAGGGCAGAGCTCAAAGCAGGTGTGAGCCCAGTGCCAGAAGGACGAACATACCTGCGTCATCAGTTAGTTTTATTAATATAACCAACTCCTTTTTGCTTATATAGTATAGAGATTTCTGGAAATTGATGAAAGTTACTATCTTGTCTAGAGTTTCCTCAACTAATACTTAATTTTGAAAGTCTTTTCATGGAAAGCAAATGTGCTTCTCTGGATTTTCCTTTATGTGATGCTCAGTCACTCAGTTGTGTGTAACTTGTTGTGACCCTATCGACTGTGACCCAAGAGGCTCCTCTGCATGGTATTCTCCAGACAAGAATAGCAGAGTATATACTCTACCAGTGCCACCCACAATTATTACTTGTGCCTGCTTTTTAACTATACCAACTTTCCCCAAAGAAAAAAAATAATTACAGTCAAAATACAATATGGGAGGTAGCTCTAAGATGGAAAATTAGTGTGAATAGCCTAGCAATTCCTACAGGAAAAAATTGACAAGTCTCTAATCAGGTAGGATAGTCTTTTAAAAAGCAAAGAAGTCATCATTATATAATATGAAACCTTAAAACTTCCATTAAAAGGAAGGTTAGACTGATTCTTAAATAAGATGCACTCATACTGAGAATTTTTTTACAGTAACGGAAAAGAATCTTAATTATTTCACTTTCTCTATTTGAGCCTCTCTTAAAACCTTATTGCCAGTTATTTGGGCTGATGAATGTAGTCAATAAAAAAGAGCCTTGATTTTAATACTCCCCCTCAAAGCCTGTGCCTCTTGTGGTTTTCAGATAGGCTATTGTTAGATTCATTTATAGTAAAATAATTACCAGCTCCATAAGCCAGACACATTGCAGGTTATCTATTGTCCCTTAGAGGACCGTTGGACTGTTCTTAACAAGCATTCTAAATTACAGTAGCAGCTTTATTGCAATTAACAAACAGACACGAATCACCAATCCAGTTATATCTCAAAAGAGAAGGATTTTCTGAAGTAGACTGCTATGCTTGTTTTCTGAACAACTGTTTTGCAACCCTGAAATCAAGGACCGGTCTTTAAGCAAATAGGCACATGTCCCAGGAGCAGGGAATACAGAGAGACTGGCTGTTTTTGCTATTCCCAACAGGAAGAGTAACACTACAGTGGTTTAGAGAATTAACAGAGCGCAGCCAGGAACAGATACCAACATTTCCATCAGTATGTAAAGCACTCACACATCAGTATTTACAGCCCCATCCCCTAGACAACTCTCAGTCTCAGACCCCATAGCAGTAGTACCAAAGCACAATGCTGTTCCATTTACACATTCTAATCTTGACATGTGTCAAAATCAAACTTGGCAAGCTTCCCATGTACTTGAATGCCTTCATGTTCAGAAAAATGCAACTGCTCTGCACATATTTATAAGAATCCCATGGAGGCTGAGAGGATCTGCTAAGAGGGACATGGGGACCACAAGTCAGTGCCTGCAAGTCAGTAAACCCACAATGCCCACTAACGGAGGGGCACCCTCTAACAAGATCTGGACGCGGCCCAAATGCCTCTTCTCTGTAATAACGGTAAAGCACTCTGACATAAGCAGGTCTACCAACAAACTCTAATATCTCTGAGGGGAATCACCTTGTTAGAAATGATGGTCAGGTTATGGAATGAATTCTTAATGATTCTGGACCAGAATTCTTGTCCTTCCTCCCTTTGCATGTTTAACTTGAACTACTTTCCATAACTAATCCCACACTCCACAAACACATGGGGGAGACTGGCAAGGGAGACAAGAAAGTATACGGAAATTTTAATAATGAAGAGTCCACTTCTAACAAATTAGATAGACCTTAATGAGACTGGTGGGTGGGTGTGTCCGAGTGCACGTGTGTATGCATGAGTGATTTACAAGGCAACACAATTCAGTCTTAACACATGCATTATGCACTACTTCTCTGTCCTTTCTACCCTAGCACATGTGGAAAACATTGTGTTCTTTGCATGGAACATGGACAAAAATATAAACCTACTCCTGCAGATAGAGGTCACTGGCCTGGGAGGCTACAGCCACTCCCTGTCTCCCTCACCATAAACACTGTATTTGTATTGATAAAATGACATTGCTATATTGTAAATTTAAAAATTCCATCACAACTGATGATTTCAAAATCAAAAATCACCGGAAATCCCACTAACTCAGAGATAAGCACTGTGAATGCTTCAGTAAACATTATCCCACTTATCGCTACAGGCATATACAGAAGCATATGACTTATGCACATCGGGTGTGAAGCTCTGTAATAATGCATGATTTATATGTATTCGTATTAAATCTCAAACCGAATGGTTTTTCATCTTTAAGCTATGAATTTGAACATGAAGAATGAAAACCTAATAAAATATGGTCTCTTACTCATAACACTTTTATCATTTTCTAGCTTATATGCATTGAATTATACTCTACCTGTCTCACATGTGCCAACAATTTAGTTTTTGTGTGTGTGACCAAAACTATTTCCTTGGAACCTATGCATAACTTGCCCCCAGAAATTAGACTTCAAACTCTACCTCCAGTCCAACATTTAAGATGTTTCGTTCTTCTTAACAGAAGTAGAAATATTCATTTCTAACAGTTTCTGGGGTCACTGAAATAAGTTTCCATGAGAATAAAATATTTGTCCTGATGATTAAGAAACAGAACATGAGGGAGGGGATTTGAACTCCTGAATAATCCATAAGGGCAAGGCACATAAGTAGTCTACAAGGAGCAAGTTGTTGTGCTGTTTTTATACCAATAGTCAAATATATCTTTGTAATTGATTTTACTTGAAGAGGAGAGCAAATCACATAGAGTCAGAACTATTTTATATGTAAGCAACACAGAAAGACTAAAAGCAGACTTTGGCATGTGTCTAGGAGTTACTAAACATCAGAAGGGGCACAAAGCTGGTCCTCCTAGTAGTCCTAGGCAGCTGCAGTGAGCGGAATGGTGGTCACCCTCCCAAAATGGGTTGTCCATGTCCCAGCTCCAAGAAATCATAAGTGTGACTCTGTTTGCAGAAAGGGTCTTTGCAATTAAGCTACCTGAGATAAGAGCATCTTGAATTAAAACTGGTCCTAAATTCAAAGACAAATCCTTAGAAGAAAAGGGGATACAAACAGGAACACAAAGGGGAAGACCATGTAAAGATGGAGGCAGAGATCAGAGCTCCTTCTAGAAGTCAAAGAACTCCATCGATTGCCAACAACCACCAGAAAACCCTGATGACACCTTGTTTTTTTTTTTTTTTCTTTCTATGGGCACTACATGGAGGCTGCTAAACTGCCAATAAAAGCTTCATTTTTGCTAAGTCATTTAATGTTATTTGGACCATTTTAACACTTCCAAATGCACCACTAAAAGTTTCAGCATTCAAAACTTTGTCCAAAGTAGAAAATGTTTAAGAATCACTGACCTGCAATACTTTAAAATCATTGTGGTAGGTACTGGGCAAATAAACATGAATAAATCACTGTATCATGAGGCTTATAAAACTTATCATCTGTTAAACACACACATACACAAAAATTACAGAAAATGGATCAACTTCTTGCCTAGCAGCACGGAAAGTTCTACTGATCTGATCTCCAGCAAAAGTGGTAAAATGTATTTAAAAAAACCAAAAACATAAAAACTTTCAGGAAATGGTCCTCAAGGTAAACAGTAAATAAAAACAGTATCTATTCAAGAAAGTCTATGGAAATTCTGTAAGACAACAGGAGTCTGTGAAATTTGAAACAAGCCTTTACCCTCTCTCCTTAGTACTAGTTCAGAGATAAAGAGGAACATTTTAAAATGATAAAATAATTAATCCATTAGGGAGATATAGCGATTTTAAATACATACACATCTGACAATAGCCTGCTAAAATATATGAAGCAGAAACTAATAGAAATCAACAGAAAAATAGACAATTCAACAATAATAGTTGGAGACTTCAATACTCTACATAATGGATAGAACAAAAAACAGATCAACAATAGAAGACTAGAACAATGCTTAAAACCAACTCACCAACTAACGATATCTATAGAACACTCCACACAACAACTAAACATGCATTTTTTTTTCAGGTGCACGTGGAACATTCTCCGGGACAGACCATATGGTAGGCCATAAAATAACCCTCAATAAATTTAAAAGAATAGAAATAATACAACATATGTTCTACAAACACCATGGAATGAACTTCAAAAATCAATAAATGGGAAATTGTGGGAAACTCTGAAATATATACAGAAATTAAAAAACACACTTCTTTGAACTGACTGTTTATGTTCCTCCAAATTCATATGTTGAAATCATAACCTTCTATGTGATGGTATTAGAATGTGTGATCTTCAAGAGATAATTAGAATAACTTATGAGAACCTACTATATAGTATAAAAACTCTACTCAGTGCTCTGTGGTGACCTAAATGGGAAGGAAATTCAGAAAGCGGGGGATACGCGTAAACATACAGCTGATTCACTTTGCTTTACAGAAGAAACTAGGACAACACTGTAAGGCAATTATCCTCTAGTAAAAATTAAAAACAAAAGAGGTTGGATCATTCATGAATGAAATTAGTGCCCTTACAAGAAGGGACACAGAGAGCTTACTCCAAGACTACAAGGAGAAGACAGTCATATTCAAGGCAGGATAAGAGTCCTCACCAGGACCTCACCATGCTGGCATTCTGATCTCAGATTTCCAATTTCAGAACCACGGCAGATTTCTGCTATTGATAACCACTCAGTTTATGGTATTTTGCCATAGCAAATCAAACTGACCAAGATACTCCTAAATCACCAAAGGGTCAAAGAAGAAATCAAAAAGGCAATCAGAAAAAAAATGTGATAAACAACAGAATGGGAGTTAGCAAGGAGCTAAAAGAGCACACAGAGAGTAGACACTAAATCTCCACGGGAAAATGCAAGACATCTCCACAGAGCAAAGGAAGCAACTTTTAAGGAGGGTCTCGAAAGATGAAAATGCAAAACAAAGCAAACAGAGGCAGCTTACCAAAAGCAGGGAGGTACTGAAGTGCAAGCTACATTCTGGAATGAATAAGCAGATCAACGTGAATGGAGGGTAGGGCACCTCATAGGACAAATGCAGTAGAGAAAGACGAGGCTTACAAGGGAGCTTAGGGCCAGGTGGTCTATGGAATATCAACTTCATTTTGGCTTTGGTTTTTTAAGGATTTTCTATTTCTTTTTTTTTTTTTTTTTTTTGATGTGGGCCAATTTTAAATTCTTTATTGACTTTGTTATAATATTGCTTCTGTTTTTCTACATTTTGGTTTTTTGACTGAGGCATGTGGGATCCGAACTCCCCAGTGTGGGACTGCATCAACATGTCCTGCATTGGAAGGCAGAATCTTAACCCTTGGACAGCCAGGGAAGTCTCTGAATTTTATTCTGGGTAATAGGACATCATTAACCTTTTTGTAAGAAGAAAAGTCACATGATCAGATTTGCATTTTCTACCACATTCTATAGGACTTCCCTGGTGGCTCAGATGGTAAAGCATCTGCCTACAATGTGGGAGGCCTGGGTTCAACCCCTGGGTCAGGAAGATCCTCTGGAGAAAGAAATGGCAACCCATTCCAGTATTCTTGCCTGGAAAATCCCATGGGCAGAGGAGCCTTGTGGGCTACAGTCCATGGGTCGGACAAGAGTTGGACACGACTGAGTAAACTTTCAAATTTTCATCACATTCTGAATCACAGAGTTCATGTGTATATCACCATTTTCTCTTTAATATAAAACACAAGATTTTGTCATCAGGTAAAATACCCTGTAGAAGGCTTCCCTGCTGGCTCAGTGGTAAAGAATCCACCTGCCAGGCAGGTGATGTGGATTTGATCCTTGGATCTGAAAGATTCCCTAGAGTAGGAAATGGCAACCCAACCAACCCAATATTCTTGCCTGGGAAATCACATGGACAGAGGAGCCTCGGGGTTACAGTCCATGGGGTTGCAAAAGAGTTGGACACAACTTAGACACTAAACAACAATAACAAGACATCCTGTATTTCCTCTGGCTCCAGCACAATTACTGCACAGTGCTGGGGACACTGCAGCAACTTAATAAAATAGTTACTTTTTTTTTTTTAACTGCACAAAGAGTGCAAAATTCCTAGAGCTATTTTTGCCCATAAACTGAAGATTGTTTCTTTTATTTTTTAATTTAGGTAGCCTTGTTGGCTATTCAGTATAATTGAACAAATTAGACCTGAATTGTGTTTCTTTACCCTTTAAAGCTACTAGGAAAGAAGACTTAATACCCACTTGACTTTCTTATGTGTAGCAATTTTAAAGCAACAGAGCTTAACAGGGAATAAGATCAATTAAGGTACCAGATCTTTGTTACTGTTGTTTATATCCACAAGAAGGTAAAAGCCATCTGCATCTAAAGACCATAATAAAATCTGCAACAAAGCAATGTGCCAAATATATTAAATTTATTTTAACTGTTCTAGAAAAAAAAAATGTAATGATTTAAAAGCACAGCAATTTAGGAGCCTACGAGCAAATTTAATCTCAAAGCATAAAGTCTCACCATCATTCACTAGTGAAAGAGTATCTCCCACCTTGCCTAAGGAACTAAAAAGATACACAGGGGATTGGGGACCACGGGAAATACATAAGAAGGTAGTGGGGCAGAAGCCATCCAGCTGAGGTTATAAAGCTCAAAATTTAATATAACTCAATCATCTTGGTTTCACAGTTCTCAAGCAAAGTTTAATAGCCTGAAAACAGAAGTGGATAAAGCAGGCAGCAAGAGGCAGTCTTTATTTATTTTTATATTCAAGGGTGCAAAAGTGAAAAAGAAAGGACTTTTCAAAGATTCTCATGAAAGCTCCACTACAATTGCTCACTGTGGTGGTCAGGCTAAGGAATTCAAGATGTGATGAAGAGAAGAGGGATAAGAAAGTGGCAAAGAAGGCTGCAGCTTGCAGCAAAGAAACTGTAAGGGAAATTCAAGATCCTTGAAAGTGGAAAGGTTTGGGGAGGTACAAGTGGGAAAGTGGAAGTGATGTGATGAAGATGACTTAAGGCAAGCCAGAGGGAAGAGGAAATAAAGGTCAGTGAAGCTGAAAATGCCACAGACAAGAAAAGTAGCAGGCCTTGAGAGAAGGTAAAAGAGAAAGGAGCTTCCATTGAGGAAAGAGGGGAAAAGCCCAGAAACAGAACAAACATCAGGAATGAGACTGGGGAAAATAAGAATGGAGAAAGATATACACACAAAGAAGTGTTATCATAAAAGAAATCGTTAATTCATTTTGCATAACAATATTCTGGAAATCATAATGGGCAGGGGGAAAACGTGGCATACTTCTCTTCTATTTTCTTGAGAGTAAGTGGAGTAGGACAGTCATCCACTGAAGGGTTTGGAAAGAAGTCAAGGGCAAATGTCAGAAGGTGTAAGGAAGCTCAGAAGAGCTTTGTATGCAGAGACAATAGGCATGCTAATAGAACTGGCCATATTCCAGCAAAGACTACTAGAGAGGCATTTTGAAAAAGAATAATACTGTGCATTTATTCTAAAACTAGAATTCAAGTTAAGTTAGCTTCAGGAAGATGATGCAATCTAAATCAACGCTCTTCAGATTTTAACATTCATAAAAATCACCAGGGGATCTTGTTAAAATGTAAATTCCTATTCAATTGGTCAGGGATTGGACTGGAATGTCCAGATGGAAATAGAGCACGAGCTCCCAGATGACAATGATGTGATGGAATGTAGACCACTAAGAGTAACAAGAACCTAGATTTCAGTACCTCCAAAATCTGTGTGATGTGTATGCATGTGCACTAGAGGAACTTTTCTCAAACTCTCCTGTGCACGGAAACCACTTTGGAATTTTGTTAAAATACAGATTACAGTTAAGTAGGTCTAAAGAGGACCAAATACTCCACATTTCTGAATATCTTAGGTATACAGATGCTGCTGGTTCCCTGAATACACTTTGAGCAGCAAGGAATTAGAAAGCACACAAACCACAGTTCAGTTTAACATAATTCCTACTGGCTGGGCTTATTTCCTATCAACCAAAATCAACTGGATAAAGCAATACAGATTTAGAGTTTTTCTTGACATTTTTCAAAAAAATCAAAATGTTTGCAAGAAAATACTATAATCACAATAATAAAATAATTTGCTTAGTTATACAGTGTATAGGGAAGACATCATAAAATAATCCCATCATAGGGCTATGAGTCATTGCCTACCTTGTAAAAATATCAGGAGAGTACTCGGTATCTAACTATCAGGGAGAATTAGAGCCAAAGAACTATTTGTGGAAACCAGATGTAGGCATTAAAGAATTTGCAAACAGTCTTGCTTTCTAGCTTGCTGTAAATTCCCACAGCTTTACTAAGAATTTCTTCTGATCTGCAAAATAACTCAAGGCAAAGACAGAACCAGATATTAAATGAATTTGCACCCAGCTTATGGTGAACAAATACATAAGAAAAATACAAAAATAATTATAAAACATTTTTCTTGTTAGTATGTGATTCTCCCCCAGATACCTACATATACATAAACCATGGAAGAAAAAAACTAACTTCCTGATCGCAAACAGACACAACTGAGTGACTTTCGCTTTCAGTTTCCATAATGAAACATGACATCTGGCCAACCTACTTGAATTTCCCAAGGGGGTGTCGATAGACAGAGAAACATCAGATCAAGTTTTACACTAAAAAGATTTTTAAAATCAAGTTAACGTGAGATTAGACGTACTGGGGAGTGTACAAATAGGTGAGGGCTTTGCCTAACATTACTGAGGGTGAGCAGAATATAGCTGCTGTCTTCCAAAATCAATATGATTAAACAGCCTTGGAGTTGTTGTTGTTGTTTTTTAACCCAAGAAATTTCAAAAAATAATAACAATAATTCATTTAACAGTATTCACCTAATGCTCTATTAATCACCAATAATTTAGAGAGAAGGAAAAAAAGGTTGTAATGAATGGAAACTTTTCCGATAAAGTAATTTAAACTAGTGCTCCTCAGAGATGTTTTCTAATACAGTGATTGTTTAACATGTTTTTAAAGAAATGCAGAGGGAAATTTCTAGCTCAGCCAAGACAATAAGCTCTATGAGGCAATGAAAGTTCAAGAGATTTTTCATATACTATGAGATTAGGGCTAGACAGGCAAATGCAGAGAAAGTCAATCTACCAAGCATTAAAGAAAGTCAAGTAAAATGCAGCCCTGGCCTTCTATGAGCTCAAGTCTAACAAAGAAGTAGAAATGTAAATTATTATCTGCAATCTGAGAACTGGAGGAGTTGTGTGTCTAGAGTGATAAGCTGCAGGGATGAAGTGACCATGTTGAGGGGGTTAGGAGAGGCTTCACAGGTGAATAAGCATCATGACTGACGGAAAGGAATTGGTATAGACAGCATGAAGCAACAAGCACCGTCCAGGGAGAGACAGAAGCGAACATTATGACTGAAACAGTGTTACCTGTGAGGGGCAAGTAAAGGGACACATGCTGGAAAGGTCATCAGGACAGAGACCACCAATGGCCTTTAACACATGTAGTGACATGACCTCTAGAACAATCTCCAAATCACAGGATCTTCTAAATAAGATGGATTGTGAGGAAAGTAAAAACACAAACAAAATTACAAAAGAAGCAGAAATCATGGCATACAAAACCATGGTTTAAGAAATGTTTTCTTGAAAAGATCTAATTAACTTAAGAAGGTACAGAGAAAGCTTTTCAAATGATCAGAAAATGAAAGGAAAAGGTTAATGTACTGAGACAAACTGCAAAGATTAAGGTTCTAAAGTTTGGAACTAGAGTAGACTGGAGTCTACAAAACTCATAATATCAGTGAGAATCAGTAAATTCTCCACATTTCAGACCAATAGCTTAAAGGAGAATACTTGAAGCTTGAGGGAAAAAGAACATCACTTTGGATCATAGAAGAATTACATAAATTTCCCACACAAATCCAACTTTCAGTGCTAAGAATGGACTTGCCCAAGGTAGTCTCCCTGGTAAAATGCCACTCATCCTTCCAGACCACTTAATGTCATCTCTAGACTCACACCATCAGAATTCATTTTTTCCTCCCCCAAGATGCCTATAAGCATGTGACAACTCAACACAATCTTCATTTTCTCTCTCTAAAATGTAAATAAATTACCTAAGAGTAGGGACCATATTTTACTCATATTGGTATACTCAACAGCATTTAGGTTCAATAAATTCATATTTATTTAATGCAAAAATATGCATGGAGAGCTGTTAATGCAAAGAACTGTTCTTAATACTACATAATCAAGAACTGTTTACCCAGAAAGATGTCACATTTGGTAAGCAGATTAGGTAAGGAAGTGTGTGTGTCTGCTAAGCTGCTTCTGTCTTATCAGACTCTTCACAACCCTATGGACTATCGCCCTCCAGGCTCCTCCGTCCATGGGATTCTCCAGGCAAGAATACTGGAGCGGGTTGTCATTTCCTTCTCCAGGGGATCTTCCCAACCCAGGGATTGAACCTGGTTCTCCCGCATTGCAGGCAGACGCTTTAACCTCCAAAGCTTAGTTAGAGGTGGGCAACAATATCATTAGTCAGAGGAGTCTCAGCAACAGTTGCCCAAGGGAAGTTCAGTCTCCAAACACTGAGAATTTCGAGGACTTTCTTCATGAGTGTTCATAAAGCAAATGTTGGGCACTGAATGGACCTTCTCCTTCCCCACTGCACTGTGATGAATCCAATAATGACTTTCCTGAGGATGCTTATTAATAATGACTCTCAATCTGGCCAATGACAAAGCATCACAGTATAACTCAGTATAAGCAATTCTCTAGGGAGGCAAAAGGTAGCTCTACGGTGGCCTGGCTTGAATTAAGGAAAATATCCAATTTCTAACAGAATGGATAAATTACATATTCTTCAGTAATATTCCACAAATACTATTTATCAGGACTGAGTTCTGTTAAGAACAAAGCATCACAGAGCTTGAAACTGTGGTCTCCAAAAAGAAATGGGAATTAATTAAGGGCATATTGAACTTGCTCATCAGCTAACAGGCAGGATTGCATCATCTCAGGAGAACCTACCAGCTGCATATGGATATCACCCCAATGGTAAACAGAAGACTATTTCTCTCAGAAAACAGTCACCAGTCACACTCATCAATAAGAGTAGGAGGTTCCAGAGACTTAGAACCTGGCCCCAATGCTTTAGGACAACCAATTTCCAAAGGAGGCATTCCCAGTCACTTTCAAAGACTTGTTAAGATACCATCTATAAAAATAATTCATGTTGAGTAATGTTTTAAGTTCTTTCAAGATAAACTGGCTGCAATATCTACTCGAGAGATGAGTGACAGAACATGCTCTACAGGATGGTCAGCTACAAACTAATAAAACATTAAAGGGCATCTGCATAGAGAAAGCTCTATGACATCACTCTTAAACGTGACAGTAATTAGATGTTAGAAACAATTTTGTTTAAAGACTACCACCTCTTGAAACTCCCTCCCACCCCTCCAACCCTCTAAGTCATCACAGAGTACCAAGCTGAGTTCCCTGCATTATACATACAGCTGATTCACTGTGTTATTCAGCACAAACTAACAACACTGTAAAGCAATTATACGCCAATACAATATGTTTTTAAGTTAAAAGTGTAAAGACCACTACCATCAAGCACCTGCATCCTCTTTTGTGGTAATTTACAATGCCAGCATAAGAAAGAACCTGATTTCTCTAGTTTCCAGGTGGGAAGTAAACTGAGAAGGGGTATATAGCCTACATATGTAGAACTGTATTAAGATATAAAGTGCAATTCCTAACATATTCCAGTTTTAACTGTTCAAAAGTATCTACTAAGCTGTCAGGAGAACATCTACAAACCCTGGTTCTGACTGTGGCACTAAGCATGGTAACTGTTCTGTACAGGCACCATAATGGGTGGAAGAGAGAGAAGGACACTCAAATCACAGACATAAATGTAACGTAAGAGTCTTCTGTTCCCCAAAATCAAGCCTCCCCACCAAAACAATTTTAATAAACAAAACCTGCTTTGTTAAGAAGATATTTCCCTCGAGGCACTGAATATGAAAACTGCAAAGGCTGCTTGTTTCAAAGTTGAAATGAATTTAAAAGCTGCCATATATTCACACTTGAGTCCAGAGTTAGGAGGGAAAAGGATCATTCTTTTAAAAGCATATAGACTGTGTGCCTAATCACACCAGAAATGTAGAGCTGACCAGGGTGAGGTAAAGGAGCCTGCCCTTTGAAAGGGTCCTCAAGCAGTTTCACAGACCAGGCAAATTAACTAGGTCAGCTCCTATAAGAGATAGGAGAAAGCATGAAGGCTTGGCATCTAACAAGTCTGCAACAAGACTGTCATCTGTGAAGCTGAGAAACATAAACTACTCAAATTTCAACAAAACAGAATCTAGCTTTCCATAAGTAAAAATCAAATTCATTCCGTAGATAAACATACTGAAAACTGCCCATATTACATTTCCAAGAGTCACTTGAAGTTTTACCTGTCATTTATTTTGGAATTTTTTTTTCTTATTGTTTTCCTCATTACTGTTGTTTCTGAAACAGTGAGATATCTACATTAAACAAAGAATGATAGGAATTTCAAAGAAAGGTGACATCACTTCCCATGTAAGCAAGAGTAAAGATGTGTCATTGTGGGGGACACTAAATTTTGTCAAAAGAAAGAAAGTATTCTGAAACAGGTGATTTCTGTTTACGTGGACTTTAGGCAATTTGTTTAAAGGTAGGGAAAAGCCTGGAGAGACAAGTTTCTGACAAATTCTAAATAGCCTTGAATGCTGAGGGATGGTTTGGGCAGTGATGATGGGTTTGAACTGAACCTGGACATGAAATTACAACATGTTATTCTTTCAGAGACTGAAATATCCCTTTGAAGGGATATACAAAGCAGAAGACCAATTTTGGAAATTTTAAGAAAAAAAAAGCAAACTATTTCAGAGCTTGAGAATGAAATAGAAAATATACCCACCTCTCTTATCCTTGAGTGCCAAGACTCTGCATTTAAGTGTTCTGTACACACAGAAGAATCCTGATGTTGACACAGCTACAGGTTTCACATCACTTTAAAGGCCATTTGGATGGGAATTATATTAAAGAACATAAGACATTAGCACAGTTAGTTGTAGTAGTGTTATTCACTCAGTCATGTCTGACTCTTCGTAACCCCATGGACTGTAGCCTGCCAGGCTCTTCTGTCAGGAAATTGGCACAGTTAAATATCTCCTAACATCCAACACCTCAAAAGTAAAGTTTTGAGTTGAATCACATCCTATTTAAATATATCCACTGAAAATTATTAATTTAGACTAGTGATTACTGCAAAGTTCTAACCTATACCTATCTCTTAATACCTTCCCTTCTCCAACTTACCACTACACAAAAAAGCCAAGGATATACTTCAATTACTTCCCATGCTTATAGCAGTAATTCCACATCATTCTTATTTTTGTCTTAAAAGGCTTTGCTTGTAAGATAAAGGTTATGCTATTGAACATCAGTGATCATGTGGGCTTTCTGAGTGTGGCTGTTGAATCCTTTCACACTCCATTGCCAGATGACCTTTGCAAAAATCACAATTGCAAAACACAACATAAAATGAGATATAAAGTGAGGGGACATATTTCTCTAAATGTACTGAAAGAGAAAAAAGAAAAAGACTGCTTTATGACTGCTAAATTCTGGCCATATTCACGGCCATTGGGATGTTTTAAATGTCTTCAGAGGTCATTTTTAAACATAATTAGTGTTTATTGAAACATGATGGACTTCTTTTTTAAAAAGCAAGTAAATGACTTAAATCTTTCAGGCTCTATTTATATCAGAGGTCAGCAGTTCAACAGAAGTGATGTGCCTAGCTTGGTTCCTGTCGTGGCAACCAAGGGCAAGAAGGAGGCAGACTCAGTATACGCAACAGAAACATCCGTGGTGCCTAGGTATGTGAGGTCTTCCTGACAAATCTGTTTCAAATTGAACTTTGGGTCCTATATAATGACATGTGTCACCATTTATCACACTATAGATCTGATTTTTTATCCACCTCTCCAAGGCAGATAGTCTTGACTGTTTTGTATCCCCAATGCCTAGAACAGTACTTAGTACCTATCAGGATTTCAGTCACTATTCATGAGAGAAAGGAGGAAAGAAAGGAAATCCAAACAAAGATCCTATATTAATATTAACATTTACCTGTATTTCATAACTTTATAATGAAAGTTCTGATGTCACTTTAATTAGAAACCAACCCTCCACTAAAACCTAGACGAGACTAGACAGTAGAGGAAAGAATGTTCCTCCAGTTATAAAGAGGCAATGAGGAGGCACAGATGGTATTCTGCAATCTGTTTTCAGTGAGAAAACAGCATTTCAGTCACAAATGAGGAGATCCTTGCAGGTGACCAGTGTCACAGCAGCTCACAGCATCTAAACACCTTGTTCTCAAAGATCAGGACCTCCCTGGGCCTTATTAGCCCCAGTCAGAGGGTGCCTAGGCAGTCCTACCAAACTGAACGAAAGCTTAAAATTGTAACATGAAGATGTCTATCATCCAGCCTTGTTTTTGACAGGTACCCTCACGCTGTTACAGAGCTCAGAGAGAAAGTATCTTAAAAAAAAAAAAAAAAAAGTGTGTTTACCTTTAAACCAAGGAAAAAGGCCAGTGCAACATTTTTTCCTCCTTTCAGTCTAAAATCCATTCCCTACATTCTGCCAGTGTACACACAAAATCACAACTCTTCAAAAACACAAAGTCTTTACTGAAGGAATCTCCACCAGCTTCCAAGGATAGTTGAAAAGTTCTCAGAGTTCTCCCTAAATCACTCCTCTGGTGATTTAAGCTCTTTCTTGCTTGTCTCCCTGCAGTGAGCAAAGAACAGCTACTCATCATCACTCATATAACATCCTCTCATGCGCGGTGAAAACCAAGAAAACAACCATATACAAAAGTGCCTGTCAAAAGACAATTCTCCTGGGAAATACTCAAGGCCTCTGTGTCTACGATTTCACTGAACTTGAAGACTGTAATTAAGTCCCTATGCAGACCTCCCTTCTCTAGGCTAAATAAACCCAGTTCCTGAGACTTACTTCATAGATTTCTCAAACCTTCTAATAATTTCTGTTGGATTCCTCTGGATTCTCTCCAAAGTCTATATAATAAAGTCATGACCAGAGCTGCAGGAGAAAAAGAGAACTGCCAGGCAGCCTCTTAATTTTTCACTCTTGTTTTCCTCCCTATGTGAATTCCCCTGCATGCATCTCTGCTTAGCCATACTCTATTTACAGTTACTAGTTCTAATTTGCCACGGGTTTTTTTCTTTTTTGACTTGTAAACCTTTCTGTTTTTCAGAATCCTAGTCTGGTTTGGTGATACTGACATATAACGTGTCATTGATAAAAGTGAAAAACACAAGGGTAAGGACTGTGATCTGGAAGAACTATTCAGAAATGGCTTCCACAAACTTCTCAGGAGGAGTCTGAACTAACGTAACGAAGACATTATTGTGTGTAAATTTCAAGGCTGTCATTCACTAGTTTGGGAACAGTTCAACAAATATTGAACTACTCTGAGGATAGAAATGCCTGCTTCTCAGGGATATCATGAGAAGTGACTTGAGTTAAAAATGGAAAGAATATGGCAGAGGAGAACCTCCCTGGAAGTCCAGTGCTTAAGAACCTATGCTTACCCGTGTACCCCAATGTTCACTGCAGCACTATTTACAATATCCAGGACATGGAAGCAACCTAGATGTCCATCGGCAGATGAATGGATAAGAAAGCTGTGATACATATACACAATGGAATATGACTCAGCTATTAAAAAGAATTCATTTGAATCAGTTCTAATGAGGTGGATGAAATTGGAGCCTATTATACAACTGAGCGACTTCACTTTCACTTTTCACTTTAATGCATTGGAAAAGGAAATGGCAACCCGCTCCAGTGTTCTTGCCTGGAGAATCCCAGAGACGGGGGAGCCTGGTGGGCTGCCATCTATGATGTCGCACGGAGTTGGACACGACTGAAGTGACTTAGCAGCAGCAGCAAACAGAGTAAAGTAAGTCAGAAAGAAAAATACCAATACAGTATATTAATGCATCTACATGGAATTTAGAAAGACGGTAATGATGACCCTATATGTGAGACAGCAAAAGAGACACAGATGTAAAGAACAGACTTTTGGACTCTGTGGGAGAAGGTAAGGGTAGGATGATTTGAGAGAACAGCATTGAAACATGTATATTACCATATGTGAAACAGATTGCCAGTCCAGGTTCAATGCATGAGACAGGGTGCTCAGGGCTGGTGCACTAGGATGACCCTAAGGGATGGGATGGGGAGGGAGGTTCAGGATGGGGAACACATGTATACCTATGGCTGATTCATGTGAATGTATGGCAAAAACTACCACATTATTGTAAAGTAATTAGCCTCCAATTTAAAAAAAAAAAAAAAAGAATCCATGCTTCCAGTGCAAAGGGCGTAGGTTCAATCCCTGTCCAGGGAACTAAGATCTCACATGTCTCGGGGCCAGGAAAAAAAAAAAGAAAAATTATATGATAGACTAAGAAGTACTCTGCCTTAACACTGAAAAGTATTTATTATTTATCTTTGTGAAACAACCATGCAAATCATTGTGAGCTACTTTCACAGCACAATGGCCAAAGTCAGGAGGACTCATTCCTCCTCAGAATGAAACTCAATGTGCAGGATGCAAGGCTAATCAAACTAACAAGTCAAAGGGCTTAACTCTCAACATAGACCTCACCATGTCCTGCTTTTCAGGCAGGACAACAGTAATGAGACATAGAATACAGACAACGATGCATAGGTAAGAAACACAGGGAAATTCAGAAAACAGTCATCTGACATGGCAAAATTAACTTAGGAGCCAAACATCTGAATTAGACTACTTATCTCAGTCATTATTAGCTCAAGGCTGCTCAGATATAAATTTAACATCTCATTATATAAAGGAAGTTGATAACATTGATTCAGTGATTATCAAAATATTGATGCTTTGACTTTACCAAAATAATTTTTGATTCTAATATTTCAAAAGGGCATCAATGCTTCAACATCAAGAGGCTACATGTTATTTTAAATGCAAAACAAGATGAAAGTGTTTCAATTTTTTTTAAAGATATAGTGAATAGTAAGCAGGATGCTGCTGCTGCTAAGGCACTTCAGTCGTGTCCAACTCTGTGCGACCCCAGAGACGGCAGCCCACCAGGCTCCCCGTTCCTGGGATTCTCCAGGCAAGAACACTGGAGTGGATTGCCTATTCCTTCTCCAATGCATGAAAGTGAAAAGTGAAAGGATAGTCGCAGGATAGGGTAAGAAATATCAAAATGATGTATTTTCACTAATGACATCCCTTACATTTGGCCTCTTGGTGGGGAAATCAACTCAGCTGGAAAGCCAAAGATTTCTCTCTCTTATAGGTGTCATATACCAACTTAACTACTGTTTGTCCAGGCATTTCTGGATATGCTTTAAAACTGCTGATTGACAACAATACAGTTTTATCTCTAATTTTGAAATGTCTCTCAATAATGTGAAAAAAACTTTTAATCAATTATATTCTGTGTAATACAATTTTAGAAGAGGAAAACCATGTTTATGGTATAAGTAATGAGACTAACTGACACACAGTAGGTTCTTCCATTCACCAGACATGATATGAAATGCTTTCTAGAAATGATCTTTCTAATCCTCACAACATCCTTACCAGAGACGGATGCAGAAATGGAAGTTTAAAGGAGGTGAGTCAGGATGACACAGCTAAGGCTAATATGGAGAATATCTGAATCCAGATACAAATCTCAGCCCAATACAGTTCTGGTCATGAAATCAAATTAGTAGGTCATGACTAGCATGTCATTTAATAGGATGTGATAGAACATGCTACCAGTAATTACATCTGGAGCACAGGCATAAACCTGAACTGTACTGAGCAACCCAGAACGCATCATATATGGCTTTAGAAACAAAAATTTATCTATCAAGCATGGTGTAGAAAAAATATGTTCAGTGACAGTCATTTTTTTAAAACAAGGCAGAACAGTTTGAATTCACATATAAAGCAAATAATATCTATGCTGTGATTTTCCCCCCTTTTTCCCAATATTTACATAATTTAAACACAAAACTACCAGAGAAGTAGGAGGGAAAAAAATATACACTTCAATCATAGAAAAGAAACTATCAAGACCTTGTCAAAGGTGCTCAAAGATTTCTCAGTATTTTCCAGTTTTGACACCAAAACTGGCAAGGACAGAATCCAACTAAATTGCTGATACTGTGAAATAACGCACACCAGATGCAAGCAACATTTAATGCAAGTGACAGTTTCTATAAATATAATCAAAACTAATATTAGTACTGAAAGAACTTAGCTGAGAAAACTAAAGAAAGAAATCTTTCACTTTCACATGTAATTTTCTCAGTCAGTATTTCAGGTTAAATGTTGGTCCAGGTATTTCTTACTCCAGCTAAGTGTTGTGTAGCAGTAAATGAACTTTTCCATCAGTGAGAAAACAACTAATATTTTAGCCTATAAAATAATCATGCAAATTTAACTGGTTTATACTGGCATCCTTAAGACTCGAAGCATCTGTTCAATACAAGTTTTTCTTATGATACATAGTTTCCAGGTGCATATTACAGCATTTCCCAGCATATTTTCAACATGATGGCTTTATCCTTTACATAAGAGACTTTTAAGATATGACCCATGTTGACATACTGAAGTTATTGCTCACATCACCATCTGCTCATAAATATTTTCACCTGAAACTCTATAGCCTTCATAACTACATCAAAAATTATCTTCACACAAATTGGCACTTAATTATATATATTACTATCTCATATACCTGAGGTCAACAATTCAAGATCATGGAAAATAAGGACCAAAGGTGAGAACCAAAAAGGAGAAGAAAGAGTGGTCAAGTTGGCCAAAAACCTATCATAATACCTATGCACTGAATTAATCATGGTACAGAACCTAAGGCCTTCACTCTCAGCCTGTGTAGTCATAATTCAGACACAACTTAGGCCAGGAAAGAGTACCGGTTTACCCTTCCCCCACACAAAAGATGAGAATAGTGAATTAGAAAATAGTCCCAGATTGTCATCAGGAAGCATGCAATAGAAACTATTGGCAAGATGTGGAGAAACTGGACAAATCATACCTTCCTGGTGCCGGTAGGACTATAATATGGTACAAACACTCTGAAATATAGTCTGGTAGTTTCTTAAAAATAACGAAAACACCTTAACATATACTACTGGGCATTTATCCCAGAGAAATGAAAATTTATGTCCACACAAAAGCACATACACATTTGTTCATAGCAATTTTTTTTTTTCCCCAAAGCCAAAAAGTGGCAACAATTCAAATGCCTTTCAACAGGTAAATAATTATATCCGTATCAAATTATAAGAGCAAATTATAAGGACAACCATTAAATACATGGATACTTACAGTGGAGTGTCAGGAATGCAGGCAATAGACAAAAGTAATTAAAATAAAATAGAGGCTATGCACTGAGCAACAACAAAAATTGCCATGAGCAAACAAATTCTATACACTTAAAGGAATAAAGGGGGGAAAGTACAATCAAAAGGGAAAATTATTTGGACCATACTTGATTAAAGGAAGAGTCTACAGATTTCCACTGTTTGTCCTGAATTACCAGAGCCATAAACATCAGGTCTCTAATAATTACAGTGAGACTTTATCAAGAGGATGAGAGACAAAGAAGAAATAGAAGGCATCAGGCTAGTGTACAATTCAATACAAACACACACATACATACACGAGTGCCAAGTAAATTTGAAAGAGTTTCCATCGTGTTCAACAAGAGGAATTTTCTAACAAGTTTTGAATCATTTCCTTATTAAGTTTAGAGTATCTTTATTTATAATTGCCATAGCTTGGAAGTAAGCAAGGTATCTTTCAATAGATAAGTGGGGAAATAATCTGTATGTCCATACAATGGAATATGAACTATCAAGCCATGAAAAGATCTGGAGGAAACTCATATGCATATTAGTAAGTGAAAGAAACCAATATGAAAAGCTACATATTTCATGATACCAACTGTATAATGTTTTGGAAAAGGTTAAACTATGAATATGTAAAACGATCAGTATTTGTGAGTAGTTGTGGGGAGAGAGAAATGAATAAGCATAGCAAAGAGATTGTAGGACAGAGAAACTGTTCTGTATGATACTATAGTGGTAGAGACATATCATCATACATTTGTCAAAATCCATAGAATCTAAAACTCTAAGTAAACCCTAAGGTAAACTATGGACTTTGTGTGATAACAATGTGTCAAAGTGGGTTCATTGCTTGTAACATGTACCATTCTGGTAGGGGATATTAAATAGCAGAGGAGGCTTTGGGGGCCAGGGAAGGGCAGGAGAAAATGTGTTGGTATTGGTATTCTCTCTACTTTCAGCTCAGTTTTGTTGTGAATCTAGACCTGTACTGGAAAATACAGTCTATTAAAACAAATTAGGTGGACATATTGGTGTGGGTCTATTTGCAGGTTCTCAGCTCTGTCCCATTGATCATTTTCTATATTTATATATCTCACCACAAAATTGAAAGCTATACGCAGGCAACTGTCTACAGTGCTGATGCACAGCAGTAACCCTTAAGCAGCTGTCAACCTTAATAACAATCACTGTATACCTACTATGTGCTAAGTATTCGGAACGCCACATCAAATAAATAATCTTCAAAATGCAACAGAGAATTAAGTGGCCAATATAAAATCAAGAGTCTGGCAAGTCCAGGAGCAAATACCAACATACTATCAGTGAGGTTTTGCCAGAATAGTCTTTAAAAGTGTGGCTGAAGCAAAGAAAAATGAAATGTATGCTAATATTACTGTAAAAAGACAAGATAAATTGGTTCTCATGAAAAAGCATAAAACTTATAAAGTAAGTTTACTGTGGTTTCTGATCATAAGCAGCAGGCACTTAAAAGAGGAACTCCAAATCTGAATCAGATGCTGTTATTGTTTTTAAATAGATTCCTACAACTACCATGCAAAAAGACTTGCATGAGTTGTGTTTACCCACAAGATTTTACTGCCAGCCAGGGCCCATATTCAAGAGAAGTGGCAACAAAAGGATGAAGAGCAATCTGCAGGTATGAATAAGCAGTTTGTGCATCCTTGCTGCCAAAATTACAGTAACTACAAGCTATGAAAGGACCTCAACAGGTGTTGAGGTGTCTGAAATAAAAGCTGAATGGACCCTGGAAAAAAACAGTAAAATGTACTTTGAAGAGTAAAATAGTAAGATGTGTGTGTGTGTGTGTGTGTGTGTGTGTGTGTGTATATATGCGCATCTTGCTGCTACTGCTAAGTCGCATTTCCTTCTCTAATGAAAGTGAAAAGTGAAAGAGAAGTCACTCAGTCGTGTCGGACTCTTAGCGACCCCATGGACTGCAGCCTACCAAGCTCCTCCACCCATGGGATTTTCCAGGCAAGAGTACTGGAGTGGGGTGCCATTGCATCTTAAGTATTCTTAGATGGTGGTCTCAGCTGAGAGAGTGACACAGGTCCCCCAAGATCAGGTCATAGACATATAAAGTCAAACTGTAGGTATTACAACCTAAAGAAGGCATGAGTAACATCCTGCATGCAAAGCCGGGGGATTAATGTGCAGCTGTGCAGAGCTCCTGCATCCTGTTTGCATACAGCATCACCTGAAAGCCTTCCTAAAAGTACAAGACAAATATCCTGTTTCTGAGCAGTTAAATCAGAAAAACGGGCTGGAGGGCATACATTCTCTAGTGATCAGCTGAAATAATGGGGTTTTTCTTTAATTAAAGTTGTTGTTGAAATCGCTCAGTCGTGTCCAACTCTTTGTGACCCCATGGACTGTAGCCTACCAGGCTCCTCTGACCATGGGATTCTCCAGGCAAGAATACTGAACTGGGTTGCCATTTCCTTCTCCAGGGGATCTTCCCAACCCAGGGATCGAAACCTGGGTCTCTCGCACTGGAGGCAGACGCTTTAACCTCTGAGCCACCAGGGACGTGTCCTTCTTTAATTAAACTTATTTTGAAACAACTGTAGATTCATATGCAGGCGTAAGAAATAATACAGATAGAGGCCATGTACCCTCTGTCCAGTTTTTCTCAGTGTTAATATCTTGCAGAAGTATTAGTTGCGCAGTTGTGTTTGCCTCTGTGTGACTCACTGGACTATAGCCCTCCACGCTCCTCTGTCTATGGAATTCTCCAGCCAAAGATGCTGGAGTGGGTTGCCATTTCCTCTTCCAGGGGTTGAACACAAGTCTCTTGCACTGCAGGTAGATTACCATCTGAGCCAGCAGGGAAGCACTTACAAAACTGTAGCTCAAATTCACAAACTGCAGTACAAATTCACAACCAAGAAGCTCACAGTGATACAGACAAGATATAGCAGGATTCCATTGCTACATGGATCCCTCCTGTTATCCATTCATAGACATAATCACCTCCTTCCTCTTCCTACCCCCAACGCCTGGTAATGACCCCTGGCAACCATTAATGTTTTCCACTTCCTACCTCTGTCTTTTCAAGACTGTTCTATAAATGGAATCATTCGATATGTGACCTTTGGGGATTGGTTTCTTTCACTCAGAATAACTAACTGCCTCAAGACTCAGCCCGGTTGTTTCCTGTATCATTCATTTTTTGCTGCTGAATAGGATTCCATGGCACACATGTGTCATCATTTAACACTTCACCTTTGAGGAACATCTGGACTATTTCCACTTTGGGCTGGGAAATTCATGTCCAGCTTTCCTATGAACATAAGTTGTCATTTTCCCTGGGATAAATGTCTGAGAGTGCTTTTGCTGGGTCATACAGTGACTGCTGTTTAGAGTTATAAGAAATGCTCCAGAGTGGCTGCAACAGTTTATATTCCTCCCCAGCAATGTGTGAGGGATGCAGTTTCCTCACATCCTCAGTGGTATTTGCTGTTCTTTTGTACTTCAGTCATTGTGACAGGTGTGCAGTATTAACTTACTGTGGTTTTATCAATAATTTATTTTTCCCTAATAGAAAATGATGCCACTAGAGACAAGCACCTCTTTTCAAGTATTTATTTGCTTTGTGATGAAACGTTTCTTCAAGTTTTTTGCCCATTTCCTAATTGGACTACTTGCTTTATAAGCTACATTTTGAGTTATTTACATATTTTAGACACTAGTTTTTTTGTCAGGTAAGTCTCTTGTAAATATTTTCTCCTAGTCTGTAACTTATCTTTTCATTCTCTTACACAGGTCTTTCACAGAACAAATGAGACAAAATTTATTGACCTTTCCTTCTGTGCATTGTGCTTTGGGTAATATAGTCTAGTAACTCTTTACCTAGTCCTAGATCCTAAAAATCTCATCCTGTTAATTCATTTTTTCTAAAACTCTTTTACTGCATTTACGTGCAAATGATTCTTTTGGAGTTAATTTTATTTACATTCTGAGTTTCAGGTCAGTTTCATTATTTATCTGTGAATGGCCAGTTGCTCCATCACCATTTGTTGAAATGGTTTTCCTTCCCGCGTTGAATGGCTTTTGCCCGTTTGTTAAGTTCAATTTGTCAAAATTATCTGCAGGTCTTTTCTTGGGTCCATATTCAGTACCACTTAGTTAGGTATCACTGTTCTGATTATAGTAAACCTTAATGAAAATAGTTATAAAAAAATAGGTCATGCCAGTCCTGTACTTAAAAACCAAATTTCCAAGAGGTCTCTGTTGCACAGAAAAATGATATCCTAAGTCCTTATCCAGACTCACAGAACCTTACAAAACCAGATCCCATACAGCTTTTCACTTTGTACTTTATATTGCTCATGCCCAGGCTGCTATTCATTTCCACCATCCGTCTGCTCTTTGTTTTCTAAGTACATCTTAGAAACTTTACCAGAATGCTCTTCCCCAAATTTTCATATTTTTTTGTCATCATTTCTTATCACCTCCCTTAAAAAGCCGTATGTACATATGTTCATTCAGTTGTGACAATATCCTAAAAGGTTTTATTATTGTCCTCATTTTATAAGTGAGAAAACTAAGGCACAGACACACTGACTATCTTACCAAGGTTACCCTTCGTTTGAAACGGCAGCACAAGGATTCAGCTCAGGTTGTTTATGTGCTTAGTCATCATACTAAAAAAAGAGGTGAATTAAAAGACTGTTTTTGTGTGTGTGTGTGTGTGTGTGTGTGTGTGTGTGTGTGTGTGTGTGTGTTTCCCCTGTTTGGTTTCTCTGATAGAGATTATGACAATTGCCAAAATCTTTATTACTTAGCACCTTTTATTTGATTACTTCTAGTTCCAGTTCCAAGGAAAAATATTGCTATCTCAGGAAAGGGTATGACACAGAACAAATTTTAAGAGAATTTCTTCAGTGTGACTCACTTGTGAGTTAATTACAGGGCTGCCACATCTCTAGCTTTTCACTCGACTCCAGTGACCTAAACCCCAGATAAAGCATTCACTAAATTTCCCCCTCAAACTTAATTGGATCTTAATAACCTTAGGAGAGCTGATTATACTATCTTCTAAAGATGCCCCTATATAAACATCATTTGGAACTCTGAAACAATTCAACGTTTGAAACCGGTTTCAAAATTTGAAACCAGATATCAACTTTAAAAAGCCCAAATGCATTTCTAAGTAAACATTTTCTGCTTTGATTGCCTTGCTCTGCTCCTTACGAAGCATCTTCAAAGTACTGCTTTTTTTCCCTTAAGCAAACTATAGAAATCTGAAAAATTAAAACATTTACTATTTATAAATTACTTCTGTAAATATTAGCAACTTCAAGTATGAATATGTCCTCAATCCTTCCTTCAACAGAAATGACACAGATTCACAGCAAAGAATCTCTAGCTGAAAAAAATTAAAAAGTTCAGCCTCGTAAAGCAAATCTCTATGTACTTGCACACACTCACTGTTTGGAAGCAGCCAATATCTATTATTTATTTCTGCAATGTCTTTCCTTATCTCTAAAAAGTGCTTGGGGATTTCAATTCTATCATTGTGACTATGCAAAGTTAGGATATCCTATATTTTATTCTATGACACTCCTTTCTAATTTGGGGAAGAAATAACTCATGTTTGATTCTCCTGTTCTTTACAGCTATACCTGATCCCTTTGTCAGAAATAATAATGGCATAACAAAGGCAATCTTTTACATCTAAGTAGACAGTTTTTGAATATTAAGCTTCCCAAAGATATGGGCTTCTCAAATTTGAGAATTTTTTTAAAAAAAAGAAACACACACAATGAATCAATCTCAGCACCTTCCCAAGGGTTCTTCATAAATGGCTTTTGATGAAGCCTCATCATTTTCCATGCAATAAAAGAAAAAGGTGTGAGAGGAGGAACAAGGTTGAGGGAACAGCTATAAAAACCACAATCTCCCCCAAAAGAGATTTACTCAGAAGAGAATAAAACATTCTGTTGGATACTCTAATCAGAAGCTATATAAGGAAAAAAAAAAAAACTTAAAAGTTAACCTCAGACATTAATGGAAAGTTTATTGCATCAGGAAGAAAATGAATTCCCATACAGTATTAACTTCATACATTAAAATGAATTGAAGAAACTTATTATTCAAAAACAAAGAATGGCCTTTGGGAAACTCTGCTGCCTAAAAGGATTTAATGGTCAAAGCTTGTCTGGATATTATCATGAATTAAACTAATGAGAGGATGAAGACATTGTTAACAGGAGAGGCGCTCTCCTGAAATGCTAACCTTGCCATTTCTGTCATATGATGAGAAATCAATGACCAAATAAAATGTGCAGCTAAAGCTATTACAGAAAATAAATGCCACAGCATTTATGGAGATAGCTTTTTCCAAAGCAAAAACATACTCGGGTTGGTAGGGTGGAGAAAGAGAAAAACACTCTGGAGAAGAGAATGGCAACCTACTCCTAATATACTTGCCTGGAGAATTCCATGGACAGAGGACATAGTGTGCCACAAATGGAAATGAAATTAAGGCCTTGAGAATAAATTGGGAAGAATCAAAATGTAATGTTCAGTCATTTGCATATTGTGAGCCAAAATACATATACCTTTATATACATACACACACACATGTGTGTATATATATATATATACACACACACACAGATACATACAGATGTGTGCATGTATGTATAAATTTTAAATGTATACTTTATTCAATATTTTACATTATAATAAATATAGTATATATGAAATTTTTTTCAGAAAAAAAGATCACGAAACAGGAGAACAAACTATCTGGCCATCAATATCCAAAATCAAAATAATGCACATGTAACTTTAAAAAGTATGAGAGAAGGACCATATAAAAAGCTTAAACATGACCCTTCCTATTTTTTCCTTAAAAAAAAAGGCAAGTAATCTAAGAACAATGATCTACATGACATCCATAAAAGGAAAGCCCCAGAAATAAGAGTTTGAAAGTATGACTAAGAGAGAGTCTTCTGTTGAGGAAGGTGGCTCCATATTGCAGATGTTAGCTGTGAAAGTAGAAGAGAAGAGCTCCATGACAACTATAAGAATACAGAAAAAAAAATTGTGGGAGGTTGTTTTCTTTGGTCGTGCTATCAAATGGGGTCTCCAGAGGGTGGCAAGGTGGGGGGAAAGGGGAGTGGTAAGTTACTTATGGGAAAAAAATAAGAGTATGATTAAACAAAAAAGAGGGACAGCTTATTGGAAAAGAATTGGTATTTTGGCAGCGACTTAGAACAGTATAAAGGAATTTCAGGTCTTTAAAAACTTACTTCCTTAGGGTTAAACTAGAGTGACAAATTAATTTTAAAATTATTAAATGCATGTTTATTAATTTATTTGGTGGGTATAGCTCATAAAGACTGACGAACTTGCAGATACTGAAGCATCAACTTTCAGGACAAAGTGGAGAACTAGGTCCTTGAAACAACAGCCTCCTGAGATTGCCACTAGCCTGGATGAGGTCTCCATTCCATTGGTGTCTACCTGCAGTGTTTTATACAAAAGGTACTTGAGAATTTATGAAGCAGCTTCTAGGGAAAAGTGGTGAAAGAAAGACTAAGATAGGAAAAGGGATAGTAGATACCTTCTACAAGTATCAAAAATTTCAAGCATATGGATCTCTAAATATCATGAAGTATAATAAAAGAGTATGCCAATTTTCACAGTTGATATTCTTGTTTAATTAATGAAACTTAGATCAAAATGCATGTAATGACTCTTCTTTTTCTTCTTCATTTAACATTCCAAAATTTTCCAAAGTGCATGTCTATAATTTGAATAAGAAACAATCATTTAAAAATTCTAGCACAGGTCTGACTTGACTGGCATTAGCATGAACACATTTTCAGAAGGATTTAAAATCTTTTCATTTTTCTATAGGGAATCATATTGATGATACTGGGATGGAGTTTTTTCCTCTTTAATTCAAAGAAGAGGCTACAGGTGCTATAATGATGGGCTCTTTTGATAAAATAATGTGGCAAAGCCAATCTCTGGAGTGTAACTCAATTACAGGGATCACATATATGGACAAATACTACATTTAATCTTCAGCCTAACTAATGATTTGGAAAACCTGAAAGTGTTCTATTGTTGATTCCTTTGATACTCTTAGAACTAATGTCTCTTCATAATTGACACATCTTTTAAAAATATTTTTCCCTTTACAGTTTTAAAACTAGCATAAAAATAGAACTTTTTCTTTTATCCCTCTCAGTCAAAATTACAGAGATTGCTATTCTTGCTACAAAGTATCCTTCAATTCGATGCCCCTAAAATTCCTTCTAAGCAAAAGGCCTGTTTCTGAAATACAGGCCTACTTTAAATGTTATAAAAATCTAAGCAGAGGAAGCCAAATTTGGGCCTTACCAAATTCAAATCTTTTCCTTACAAAGAATAACATTACATCACCCATTCTTCACCAGGAAAAATGTTCTTACATATTTTTCACCTCATTTTTTAAAAGGGTGCATTGGATTTTATATAATTTTACTTCAACAATGTTGATTTTCAGTGATGAAAAGACATTTAAAATACCCATTGAGAGAAGCAGATTTACAAAAAGAAAAGGTAAGTGACCTAGAATTGTCCCACAGGACTATGTTTCTAACAGTACTGCAGCGCTTACTACACTGAGCTGTGGTTTGTTTTGCATTATCTATCTTTCCCAATTCAACAGGAGAACTGGGAGAAGGCAAAAAATATACTTCACTCATCGTTGTACCCAAACTAGCAAAGGGACTGAAATGTAGTTATAATAACTGATCTAAAATTTTCAGAGGCAATTTCAGTTTCTTCATCTTCAGAGACTCCATATGACTCCATACTCCATATGACTCCATCTTCAGAGAATCTGTCAGCTCACAAATTGGTATTAATCTTCTACTTAAAATTCATTTAACACCTCTTCCACCAATTAACATGATGGCACATGGCTCCCTTTCCCTCTGTTCTACATGCTGAATTCCTACACATCTTTCAAAACCCAGGACTGTACCCTGTACATAATACACGTTTGTGCATGTATGTGTGCTGCATGCACGTGTGCAATGCATGCATGCATGTCCCCCATTGTCTATGTACACACAGACAATGAAAACCCAAGCGTTATTCATCTCTGTGTTCCTACCAGAATATCTATCACATAATAGACTACCGAGAAATGCTTATTGAATGAAATGATAGATGATATCTAGCAAGTTTGCTGTTCCTTGATCTTAATTAAAATAAAGCCAATTATTCTCAGTTTGGGCGCCAGGTGGCGCTAGTGGTAAAGCACCTACCTGCCAATGCAGAAGACATGAAACGGGTTCGATCCCTGGGTCAGAAAGACCCCCTGAAGGATAGCAATGGCAACCCACTCCAGTACTCTTGCCTGGAGAATCCAATGGACAGAGGAGCCTGGAAGACTGTAGTTCATAGGGTCACAGAGTCAGACTTGACTAAAGCGACTTAGCATGCATGCATTCTCAGTTGTTTGAAGTGATTTTGATGTGAATTTTGGGGAACTGGACAAAGCACAATTAACTGCCAAAGTGTGTTACAAATTTAGATGTAAGGTGGCTCAATAAGATCAGAATCTACAATCTCATGAAAGCAAATGGAAAGAAAAAGGCAAGCAAAACATAGTCTATTACCCTTTTGCTATAAGTCTTTCATGGTTAAGTGGAACTCACAATCAGCTGGCTATTTTTCTGGACCACACTCTTAATCAGCGGTCTCTGATTTCACAGAACACAATTTTCCATGGACTGGAGCAGGGGGAGCAATTTGGGATGATTCACATACATTGTATTTATTGTGTACATTATTTCTATTATTATTGCATCAGCTCCACCTCAGACTTATCATGCATTAGATCCTGTGCTAAACAATAGTCACATTGGACGTTGACTGCTCCTATCTTTTATTTCAAGGAGTAATGATCAAAGCTCTGGACCAATTTACCCCACCAATTTGCTGATGTCTAACTTTTATCCCTCAGGCTGAATTAGTGAAAATGAAGTTAACAGGATTATAAGCCTGCTACCCTCAGAAAGATGGAAGGAAAAACTGTATGAATTATCAGTATACATTAGCATTATACTTTCAAAACATATGTTTATGGAATTGATCACTCATTATTAAAAGAGCTTTTCTGGCATTTAAAGAACTGATTAACTGTAAGAAGTACTTTTTTAACATTTTTTATTTCGTTCTTAGTTTATCATTTCAGTCCATTTTTCACATGTGAATAAGATGGAAAACTCAAAAAGGTAAAGAAATAGCATATACTCATCATCTTAAACTACGTTACAAAAACTTAATACATTATAATGCTTAACCCTAAAAAGTATTTTATTGATATATCTCACAATTTAAAGATTTTAATATTTTTAAACATTTGTTTATTTGGCTGAGAGCTATATCATATGTGTTACTATTTGGTGTTTTATTCTGATTTCATCAGCATTTACTTTTATTTCTGGTAACTGAGTTTTGATTTTTGGTTCCATTCTTTCTAAATTCACTTTAGTATTTTAATCCTTAAATTTTACCCAAAACATGTTCATGTATGCCATATTACATTTAAGAAAAAGAAAAACACTTAGGAAAAGCTTTGATTATCTACCTCACAGAAGGTCAAAATATAGAAGGTACCAGAATAATACTCATCTTCTCAAGTTATACACACTATATATAATACATAAAGTTTAACTCGGTATGAACATTACTATGAAATATAAGTATATATATAATATTGTTTATTAATTTAAAAATAACTATCAAGTCATAAGTCTCAAGTTTCACCCACTCTCATACTTTACACAGCTTACCTTTACTCTTTGACAAATTCATTTCTTACAGCTATTTTCTACATGTTCTCATTGCATTTCTAACTTCCTTTAAAAACCCATAGCAGTACAAACTTGTATTAGTATATCGTTATTGACAGTGTTTCTAGTTGTTAGATCTAAATCTAGTAATAAGACAAGTGAAGAGTGAAAGTATTAGTTGCTCATTTGCGTCTGACTCTTTGCAACCCACAGACTGTAGCCTGCCAGGCTCCCCTGTCCCTGGGGTTCTCCAGGCAAGAATACTGAAGTGGGCAGCCATTCCCTTCTCCAGGGGATTGTCCCAACCCAGGGATGGAACCTGGGTCTCCTGTACTGTAGGCGGATTCTTTACTTTCCGGCAAAAAAAAAAGAGTACAACCAATCAAAATCAGATCTGATATACAGAGATTCCAGGAGAAATATATAAAATATACTTGAGCATTTTAAGCAATACCACACATTCTAAGAAACAGAAATGCAGACTGAGTTGTTTTACTAAGTAGAACAATTACACTTTTATACATCAACAGTCTTCTAAGTTGTAACTACGTTCTGTATCTCTATTCCTTGTCTTTCCAATCTCAGTTGTGATCGCTGTCTACAAGATCATATGTTTAAGTCAGTAAATATGAAGCAAAGGGTTTCACATAAAAAGGCAGATATAAGATGTAGACATGGCACAGTGTCCTACTTCACAAGATACTGTGATAAAATGGAACCATCAGAAAATACAAAACATTTCATGAAAAAATGGAAGTTACATAAAAACAAGGGCAAACAAAATAAGGAAATCTTATGAGAAAGCTTCATTTGGTACACGTCATACAGATGCCAAAGGAAAGGCACTGATTTTTAGTGGTGCTGTAGTAGTTGGGGGCTGGATCCAACAAGCAGTGAGGATAAGCCAGTAGTGAAAAATAAATAAATAAAACAGTCATAGAAAATTATTTTAAATTTCCATCTGCGTTATGCTATGTTATGCTATGTTTTGAGTCATCATTTACATCTGCATACAAAGAGCCACAGTTTCTTCTAGACAGAAAAACATAAAATTGATAACAAAAAGGACACCATTACAATTTTAAAACATTGGACTCTTCCTGGCCAATCTTATTTTAATAGTGTCATCACACAAAAGAACGAAAATTACGTGGAACAATTGAAAAAAATATTCCTCTGTCATAAACTTTGAAATATAACATTATAATGAAAAAGAGTCTCAGGAGAGATTTTGGGGAAAAAGATGTATTCTTCAATAATAATTTAACTTGGCCTGAATTCATAAGAATATCCCTTAGTTTTGCAAATTGCCTCCAATTTGCCAAGAGCCATTCTTTTATGCTGGCTTAAAATAAGCAAAGATTACACAAGTACCATGTGCCATCCTAAATAAGGAAAGAGGAAAAAAACAAGTACAATATGGTATTTAAACAGCTGTGTGAAGATCACTGGTTAAAACAAGAATCATTTTTTCAGCTGAGCTTGTTATGCTTCATTTTGCTAAATATAAACTAGTGCATCATTAAATTAACCACTGATTTGTAGACCAAAGTCCAGAGCCCCACCTGCAAATAATCCAATAAACATAATAATTTTTCAAATGCTAGTTAAACTGTCATAATTTGGGACTGAAAATGTGGAGAAAGAAGGAAAAGATGCAGAAATTATTTTGTAACTATAATGAGCAAAATGCAATTGTTTTCATTTTTGCAGTTTTATTTGCATGAGCCAACAATATACAACAAATAATACTTCTGTAAATAGTCTAATATTGATTTCACACCAGTCAATTAGTGCAGATTACTAAAGAAACTCAATCTTTTGGAAACAAAAATTTTACATACTATGCAGTCAGTCTAGCAAGCATTCCAAGTACATGAGCTTGAACCAGTTGATAACATAGAGGAAAACAGAGCATAAGTTTAAAATAATTTTACTTCAAAAGGCCCATGAGGCACCATCTAATGTATTAGAGGTGTTAATTCACTATGTGGTAATTCACTGACCAAAAAGTTAGTACTTATTCACATAGACTCATTTTAGTCTCCTCTTTCCATTATGTTAGAGGATTTTATTTCTCTATAAAGTAAATGAAACATTGTAGTAAAATATATGATTAAGCAAATATGTTCAAAAGATAACAAATATTCTTTTTTCAGAGCTATTGTGTCATACAAACCTATTCAGATCAGAAGCTCTTTAAGTGATATTTATAGCCCTCCCTCATCTGCCAAAAAGTTCAACAGAGGGAACTGGGGGAGGAGGGTCCGTGTATTTGGATGGAAAAGAAGTCATATGTTTATTTTCACTCACATCTAACTAAATGTTTAAATTTCCCTCTGTTAAGAAGGCAGACAAAAAATGACGATAATATTAGACTACCTTGATCAATAGAAATCAGATAATTTGAAATACTGTTATACTCATCACTAATTCCAAAACTGAAATACTTATTAGTAATACTAATTTTCATTTATCAATACTATAGATACATTACTATACTGGAGATTTTAAAATATTTTGTTGACTATAGTTCAACTTAATTGACTTGCATAATCCTATGCAATCTATTGGATTTGAAAACATTGCGACATCCAAAGACTTCAGATTTCAAAGGAGTCTCAGTTCAGTTCAGTTCAGTCGCTCAGTCGTGTCCGACTCTTTCCGACCCCATGAATCGCAGCACGCCAGGCCTCCCTGTCCATCACCAACTCCCGCAGTTCACTCAGACTCATGTCCATCGAGTCGGTGATGCCATCCAGCCATCTCATCCTCTGTCATCCCCTTCTACTCCTGCCCCCAATCCTTTCCAGCATCAGAGTCTTTTCTAATGAGTCAACTCTTCGCATGAGGTGGCCAAAGTACTGGAGCTTCAGCTTTAGCATCATTCCTTCCAAAGAAATCCCAGGGCTAATCTACTTCAGAATGGACTGGTTGGATCTCCTTGCATTCCAAGGGACTCTCAAAAGTCTTCTCCAACACCACACTTCAAAACCATCAATTCTTCGGCGCTCAGCTTTCTTCACAGTCCAACTCTCACATCCATACATGACCACAGGAAAAACCATAGCCTTGACTAGATGGACCTTAGTCAGTAAAGTAATGTCTCTGCTTTTGAATATGCCATCTAGGTTGGTCATAACTTTTCTTCCAAGGAGTAAGCATCTTTAAAGAGTCTACTGTGTCTCAAAAATAAAAACAACTGTTAACCACCTCTGACTTTTAGTCTAACAAGTAAGAAAAAAGGGTAAGAAGGCAAGATATTCTGGACATTAAAATTGTACTTTGTGTAAATTTTTGTTTTTGCTTAGTTTTGCTTTACTTTTTAATCCCAAGAGAACAATCATTCTAGCTGAAGCCCACCAAAAATACTACTTTAAGCATTAACAAACACCTTCCTCTTCCATCCCTCATTGGTTCTATGAAATGCTCTTTGTTTTAAAAGTTTACAGTAATAACAGGAAAAGTATGAATTTTGCCCTTACTTACTCGTTTTAAAAATAACTTCAAGGTATACTAGATTATGATAGCAGATTGTTTATAAACCTGACAGTATAGTGCTTTCTATACCAGGTGAATATAAACAGCTTCTTGTAATCCTGGCTGATTGATATAAGGAGGGGAAGGATTTGCAAAATCAATCGGTGTATACTGAGGACTAGAGATCAGAATCACTAGTTCTCCAAAAAGATCACATCTGGAACGGCAGTGCAGTTGGAAGCACAACTGGATTAAACTTACAATAAAACAACTTCCAAGGCCCAGTCTCCTTTTGCACAAGCCAAGAAAGTGAGTAAAATGAGGATGTGAAATTCAAAACTCTCTATTTTTGAATTTTTCACATATTCATGATGGCTCTAATCTCTACAATTCCTGCGACACCATACTTTTTGATTACTCTGCTAGACGGGAGAACATTTCCAGGACTTTCACCTGGTCCCCTCCCATAATATCCCTGATTCTATGAGTCAGAGACAATAGAGCGTTTTGCAGGATAAACACTGAACAACTAGGACAATGACCACAAGGTGGATACACAGACTCCCTGAACTACAGTGAGATAAACTCAACCTAGAGGGGAAGCAGGGAAATCAATTCATCATCCGTTCACCATTTTTCCAATGTCTCATTTTTCCAGGAACAATGGTAGTGTTTTGTTTCCCTCAAAAGATTAGCCTCAAGTAAGGGTTATGTCTGCTGCTCCTAAGTCACTTCAGTCATGTCTGACCCTGTGCGACCCCATAGACAGCAGCCCACCAGGTTCCACTGTCTCTGGGATTCTCCAGGCAAGAACACTGGAGTGGGTTGCCATTTCCTTCTCCAGTGCATGAAAGTGAAAAGTGAAAGTGAAGTCACTCAGTCGTGTCTGGACTCTTCGCAACCCCATGGACTGCAGCCTACCAGGCTCCTCTGTCCATGGGATTTTCCAGGCAAGAGTACTGGAGTGGGGTGCCATTATGTCTAGTAATCCTTAAAAGAGCTGAGAACATCCCTTTCCATAATGTTCAATCAGTTTGGTAAATAACTGAGATCCCGCTGGGAATAACTTGAGGGAAGATCTTCAGTATATATTTACAGCAATAGCAACAGTTTATTCTCAGAGGGATCTAACTCTCCCACCTTATTTAAGGATTGTGGACTTGTGAACTGGCTTAGGTCTAGAAATTTAAGAGACCATGATGCTCCATGATGGTGAACAAATTCAGGTTTCTGGTCCTGTGACCCAACAGTTTCTATGCCCTAAATGTGTACTTTAAGGGTTTAGCCACCTTAATGATAACAACCCGGGTCACAAAATTCTGACTGTCATTTTGGCTCTTCTGCCCATTACAGTAACTGTACCCACTTTTCCTCTGACAGTTATACCTAGACACCCAGGCTCTGTCTCTAAAGGATTCCATGATTCCATTTAAATGAGAGCCCATTTCAGTGGGCTTCCCTGCAATGCAGGAGATCTGGATTCAGTTGCTGGCTCAGAAAGATTCCCTGGAGAAGGGAATGGCAACCCACTCCAGTACTTTTACCTGGAGAAATCCATGGACAGCAGAGCCCAGCAGGCTACAGTTCATGGGGGTTGTAAAGAGTTGGACACTACTGAGAGACTACTAACACTTTCATTTCTTTCCATTTCAATAGTGGCCATAACATATTCCAAGGCTATCAGAGCATAGGGGAAAATTCCATAATTTTTCCAGGACTTGAGTGCTCCCTTCACTAACACATTTCCCAGTGTCTCAAAAAACGAAGCACTTGTGGGTCACACAGGATACATCCACTCTTCTCTCTCAAATTTTTTCCTAGCAAGATAGAGGCCATTATACAGTCTTTACGCTGTGAAAAATTAATCCCATCAGAGATACAGGAGGGGCTGGCTCCACAATAAAGGATGGGTGAAACTGCAAGTGAAGCATAGAGAGAACTAAGGTTTAAAACTCTCAGATTCATCTGAGTTTATCTAAGTATACTCATGTCAATTCTCATGATCCCATGTCTACTTAATCAATTCTTATCTTATATCACTAAGCTTGGGAGGCTGTGAATTCAACTTAATGTGTAATACTACAAATCTCAGGGTCAAATTTGGGGGTCTTACTTTCAGCTGCAGAAGAACTGCAACAATGAGGAAGACAATCTTAGTGGACCAAATGGAAGCTCTGTTTCTCTCACCATAACTGAATTGAGAGTTCAAAGGCCTCAACTCATCATTTCCTTTCTAAAATTTTTCTATGCAGTCAAAAGCAACCGACTCCCCTGAGAATCCTAGGAGACATTTTTCCCACCATAGCAGTCAATTAAAACTGCCATTTGATTTCCCAAAACTTTGATTTTAGAGAATACTTTCAGTAAGAAGGCTGATAATCTGAATAACTAACAGGGCATGCCCAGGGAACTTCTCTGTTGAGATTAAGACCCTATTGTGTTTAACCCCCATCAGTTAAGTAAATTTTCATCTTTGAAATCTCTTTTCTGAGACCACTTTTGATTATTATTCACTAGGATGGAAGTATTCTAGATATTTCAAACATAGAGCAGGGAATTGATTATATAGATGTTGAACAGGTTAGAAGAAAAAATGGGAGAAGGGGGCATAACCAAAGGCACACAACAAAAACTGGGGTGCCTATCAAAGTCAGGGCACTACCACCCTGGGCTGAGACCGCACGGCTGCGATCATTGCTCAGCTCCTGGCAACAGTGCCACAGGGGCCTCTGGGACTGCTCTGCTATTGTTCAGTGGAACCCATATTACCCCACAGAAGTACAGACAGAGATGCTGCATCTTGAAGTACCCCATCCAATGAAAGGAAATAAATAGCTGCTTCTCTCCTCTCATGCTCCCATTGTTCACAACTGCCTTCCTTTGACTGTACCTGATAGAGAACTTGCTTTAGCAATGGGGTCTGGCATTCATGGTGTGTATGTTTTGTATCTCTGCAATGGAGTAGAATAGGGCAGGGATGGAGTTGAGAGATGATAGCCCTAGCTGGCAGGAAACCAAACAGCAATGGTTTAATTATGATCATTTTTATCCTTCATTAACCATATAAAAAGTAATCTGAATGGTAACTTATACAGAAAAACAAGTAGCAAAGAGTTACTCAAAATGCTAGTTTCATTCTATCTTACCTCTCCTAATATTCAACAAGTATTTACTGTGTTTATTGCACTTGACATTGTGCTAAATATGCAAAATCAACGACAGGAGTTTTTACTCTACTCTGAGGAAAGAAACAAAATACTATATAATATGAACTAGTCGATTTGTACCAGGGATAAAGAAGAGAAACATGACTAACAGATGAGTCTAGGAAGGCTTCAGGAAAGAAGTGACTCTTGCAAGAAAATTAGAATTTGGGCAGAATACAGCAAGAAGGGGGTATTCCAGGTCAGAAAGACAGTATGTGCAGAGGTAGACAGACAAGACAAAGCACGTCAGGAAAGTGGCAGAATTTTATGTGGCTGCAACATCAAGTGAGGAGTTGAGGGAACAGAAGGGGGTATGCTAGAAAAAAGGCTGAACTGGTTACAGTGAGAAAAATATGAGTCTGTAGCTCCTACAGCTGATCAGATGGTGTTTTATGGATTTAGACAGTAGTATTGTCAGATCTGTCTGATATGTCAAGGCTGTATATTGTCACCCTGCTTATTTAACTTATATGCAGAGTACATCATGAGAAATGCTAGGCTTGAGGAAGCACAAGCTGGAATCAAGATTGCTGGGAGAAATATCAATAACCTCAGATATGCAGATGACACCACCCTTATGGCAGAAAGTGAAGAAGAACTAAAGAGCCTCTTGATGAAAGTGAAAGAGGAGAGTGAAAAAGTTGGCTTAAAATGCAACATTCAGAAAACTAAGATCATGATATCTGGTCCCATCACTTCATGGCAAATAGATGGAGAAACAATGGCAGACTTTATTTTTGGACTCCAGAATCACTGCAGATGGTGACTGCAGCCATGAAATTAAAAGAGGTTTGCTCCTTGAAAGAAAAGTTATGGCCAACCTAGACAGCATATTAAAAGCAGACACATTACTTTGCCAACAAAGGTCCATCTAGTCAAAGCTATAGTTTTTCCAGTAGTCATCTATGCAAGAGTTGGACTATAAAGAAAGCTGAGCACCAAAGAATTGATGCTTCTGAACTATGGTTTTGGAGAAGACTCTTGAGAGTCCCTTGGACTGTAAGGAGATTACAACCAGTCCATCCTAAAGGAAATCAGTCCTGAATATTCATTGGAAGGACTGATGCTGAAGCTGAAACTCCAGTACTTCGGCCACCTGATGCGAAGAACTGACTAATTTGCAAAGACCCTGATGTTGGGAAAGATTGAAGGTGGGAGGAGAAGGAGATGACAGAGGATGAGATGGTTGGATAGCATCACTGACTCAATGGACATGAGTTTGAGTAAACTCCGGGAGTTGGTGATGGACAGAGAGGCCTGGCGTGCTGCAGTCCATGGAGTTGCAAAGAGTCGGACATGACTGAGTGAGTGAATTGAATGGAACTGAACTGATTGTCAGATCTGATTTGCATTCTAGAAAGATAACTGCCAGATGAGTGGAGGATGGATGAGAGAAGATAACATTGAGGGGATGAAAGAGTAGTTAGCTGTTCAAGTGAAAGAAAACAGAACTAAAGGTCAATAAACTGAATTAATCCTCACTTGTCCTACATATGCATAGCCTAAAGAAAGCTCAGCTCTTCTCATCTTTCCTTTTGTAAGTTCCCCAATTTCTAATCAATCTGTCAGTTAAGCTCATTTCAAAACTATTAATATATTTTCATTGACCACTTAAATAATTCTATTTCTCTGTTGAGATTAATAAAATCACCCTATAGACTCTTGCAAACAAAAGATGGAGATGGATAGAATGTAAATGTAAAGAGTAACTAGTAAAAAGAATGTGAATTAGGCTGTGATATATATTCTATCTTGTATTTACCTATTTTGTCACAATCCTCTTACAACAAATCTAACTCTTCAAAATGTTGCTCAGGTTATCATTTAAATTTTGCCATATTCTTTT
This sequence comes from Nanger dama, assembly GCA_917880005.1. Classification (NCBI taxonomy): domain Eukaryota; kingdom Metazoa; phylum Chordata; class Mammalia; order Artiodactyla; family Bovidae; genus Nanger; species Nanger dama. The sequence continues at coordinate 3,142,516 of CAKJTW010000007.1, forward strand.
CATACATAATCACTAGACAAACTAGAAGTTGCCCAAAGCAAACCAAAAGAAATATCTTTAAGTACAGTGGCAAATCCCACCCACAGAAAAATTAAGAATCAATTATTATTGCTTGAAAGGTCGCCATCCCTCAGTGACGATATTATTATATCATAATAAAAGGCAATCATTTATGATGCTATCACAGCCTGTTTTATTCCTCCAACTAGGAAAGTGGCCCTCTCCAATTACAATTGATAGTTCTGCATGAAACCTTATATTAACTTCTTGCTATGGAAGATTTGGGCAGTTAGGCAGAGGGAAGTCCAAACAACAGGGTAAGAAATAGAGAACTAGCCTTGACAAGTGACAGGAACATAGAACACCAGTATTTCCTTAGCATCTTGCTTCTATTTGTATTATAGTACTTAAAATACTTGACCAAAAATTTATCTGACTTCTCCACTAGCCTATGAGAGTCCTTGATGGCAGAAACAATTATAATTCATTCTTCACTGCACAAAGCACAGGACTGACACACAATAAACATTCAATAAATGCTTAAAGAGAAGTGGAAAGAAGTAGTGAAAAAGGACATATACCGAAAGATAAAACAGGAAAAGGTCAAAGACAACATATGCCTACTCCTCTGCATTGCCCAGGGCAATCTGATCTCTAACTAGTCCTTTCAGGGTTATCACTCATAAATAAATATTGCTTTTCATTTCAAGTATCAAAGATTAATTTAAATTTTTTTCAGTGGAATTCTGGAAATAATGCATTCCTAAAAAAAAAAAAAGACTTTGATTTTTAAAGTATTTCTGAGGCTCTTAGGTTTCTTAAAAATTTACATGGACATTTTTGAGGGGCGGGGAATGTTGTCAGATTATCTGCGTATATAACGCAGTTTTACTCCTCCAAATAAATCCAACCCCAGCTTCACAGTTAAGTTCTGTTTAATCTAATCCAGTGACTTCCCTGGTAGCTCAGCGGCAAAGAAATCACCTGCCAATTCAGGAGACATGGTTTTGATTCCTGGATCAGGAAGATTCTCTGGGGAGGGCTGGCAACCCACTCCAGTATTCTTGCCTAGAGAATCCCATGGACAGAGGAGCCTGCTGAGCTCCAGTTCACCAGGTCTTTCCTGCAAAGGGCTGGACACGACAGCACACATGCACACCAGGCATGCAATTTAAACCATTGTGGTAATACCTCCTTACCGCCAACTAGGGCTTCAGTAATTTAAACCATCACGGCAATACCTCCTTACTTCCATTACTGAAGTAATGAATGACACCTGGTCAATTTCAGCAAATGACACACATGAAAACGTTTCTTAGACTCTTAGAAAAAGGGGGAAAAAGCCTTCCTTACTAGTCAGCTAATGAAAACATGAGTGCTGGAGCTATAAAACTCCTTCCATAGGAATGTAAGAAACAGAATAACCACTCTGGCAAGAGTAGTCTGCAAAGACGTCATGGCGTCATGGAGGAGGTTAAGACTTACACCATTCCCCATGCCTTACTGATAGGAAAGTACCTCAGGAGTGGAAAGGAATTGTATGCAGGTGGAAAGAAAGTAAAAGCTAAAGTGAAAGCGAGGTTGCGAAGTTGTGTCCAACTCTTTGGGACCCCATGGACTGTAGCCCAAGAGGTTCCTGCATCCATGGCATTTTCCCGAGTCAGAGTACTGGAGTGGGTTGCCGTTTCCTTCTCCAGGGGATCTTCCCAACCCAGGGATTGAAACCGGGTCTCGAGCATTGCAAGCAGACAATTTTTCCGTCTGAGCCACCAGGGAAGCAAAGCCATAAGCGACGAAGTCAGGTAAGTGTTGAATGTACTCAAAGCACAAGCCAGCCACCCTAACTGAAAGACTGATAGATGAAGACGACATGGCAAAAAGTCAGTAGGAGCAAGAATCTAAAAGAGAATCACCAGTCTAGGCTCAATGCAGGGTGCTATCCTGCACTGGGATGACCTGGAGGGATGGTGTGGCGGGGGGAGGTGGGAGGGGGCTTCGGGATTGGGAACACGTGTACACCCGTGGCGGATTCATGTTGATGTGTGGCAAAACCAATATAATATTGTAAAGTAATAATGTTAAAAAATGATATTTAAAAAAACTCACATAGACAAAGAAAAAAATTAAAAACAGTATACATATTTCATTGCGTTAAGAGCCAACAAAGTAAAATTCTTTGTTGTGACCTAAATGTACCATAGAGGGACGAATACAGCAATAGAGATTAAAAAAAAAATTCTTCAAAAATTTTAGCAAAGAATAAAACCACTATAGTGTTCTTATGATTCTTTAAGACTCCATTCTGAAGGGGTACAGCTTAGAATACTCCAGCTACTAGGGACTTCAACTTAACAAAATTCTTTATAAAGGAGGAGAAAAAATAAGCAAGTATTTTTAACAGATGATGAAAGAAAGGGAAAATTAAGAAATGAATGAGTATATCTGATAGTATTATATCATATATTTCTATGCTCAAGTAAGAAAACCTTTATCTTCATATTTATAAGCAATTATAAAGGCACATTTGTAAAGGACCTCACATATACCATCTCTATCAATTATCCCAACTTGGTAACAGAAGAATTGTTGCCTCCCCATCCAGGCGTGAAAACTGACTCAAGGGGTTAACTGGACATGGAAGACCCAAATTCTTATTCAGGCCTCAGACCCTAAATTCTTTAGCCACTCCTGAATGTTATCTAAGGCTTCCCTGGTGACTCAGAGGATAAAGGGTCTGCCCGCAATGCAGGAGACCCGGGTTCGACCCCTGGGTTGGGAAGATTCCCTGGAGAAGGAAATGGCAACCCACTCCAGTACTCTTGCCTGGAGAATCCCATGGACAGAGGAGCCTGGCAGGCTACAGTCCACAGGGTTGCAAAGAGTCACTTGATGGACATGAGTTTGAGCAAGCTCCAGGAGTTGGTGATGGACAGGGAAGCCTGGTGTGCTACAGTCCATGGGGTGGCAAGATACATGTGATATAAAATTTAACAATATCTAAAGCCACTCTGCTACTATTTTACCATTTAGGTGCAGTAATTTTCAGAGGTCATACAGCTAGTATGGGGTAGAGATTTTAATCCACATAACTCTAAAGTCTGAATCCTTAACCACTTCACCTTGCTGCCATTTATTAGCTCAGAATCCATACAAAAAGTAACGTTTTTGACAAATACCCCTTCCCAAGACCGTATTATGGCAAAACATGACTGAACCAGAGATGCTGCAGTCAACATAGAACACTTAAAATCAAGGTCAAGTTGGGTTAAAGAGAAACAGAGGACTGCAAAAGCCATGTGGGCATTCTGATTACCAGGGAGATAGGCAGCATGACTGCACAGGCAGGGAGGAGTGAAATCAAACCCTCTGCAGAAATCAACCCCTTGGCTCAGAAAGGAAATATGATGCTCTGCATAACCTCACAGGCAGAGATGAACACTGCTTCAGGTAAGCCCCTTCCAGCATCACTGAAAACAACTCAGAATGGATCAGAACAGAGGCCAGGCACCCGACCACCCTGGTTAAGACGAAGTTATTCCATAGCAGGAAAATAAAGGCTAAAGTCTGAACATACAGAACATGCTTTAATGTTGACTGCACTGAATATGATATAAACTATAATTACCTCCCACTCCAAAGTACAGGCTCAACCATTCCCAACCTGAGTTCACTTTCAAGGAATGAATGTGAGCACACACATCCATGTTAGAATAAGAGAGCACTGGCATGCTCAGGGAACGGCATATATTAACTGGTTCATGTAACACATGCTTACAGGATGCTAGTTCTGTGCCTACTCTGCGGTGGCTTTGGAGGCACACACAGGAAACCTTGCCCTCCAGCCCCCATGGCCATCCATGGGTCCATTGCCAGAATTGCCCTAAATGGGGCGCCTCCGGGTCTCCATATTTAGGTTTACTTTCTGGACTGCAAATTCTATGTCTCCAACTGGACTGATAATACGTATCTTCTCTACCAAAAATTTCAAATAGAGACCTCTTTTCCACCTGTATGCAGCTTCCTGTGTGCAGGGGCTGTTCATTACTTATCTGAGTACCTAAGGCTGTTATGAGAGCTGACTCATTGGAAAAATCCCTGATGCTGAGAAAGACTGAGGGCGGGAGGAGAAGGGAACGACAGAGGATGAGATGGCTGGATGGCATCACCGACTCAAAGGACATGAGTTTGGGTGGACTCTGGGAGTTGGTGATGGACAGGGAGGCCTGGCGTGCTGCAATTCATGGGGTCGCAAAGAGTCAGACACGACTGAGTGCCTGAACTGAACTGAAAGCCACTCTGATCTAAATGATGACTAACTATCAATGCATCATTATGATATTTAGACCTATTGTACAAAGAAAGATCCAGCCAAGTTCAATGTGATTTGGCTGAACATAAGATTTACATGTTAAGATCCAACATTAAATATGCAAAGAATGTTACACAACTCCCTGGAAAGTGGGGTTTATCATTCAGAGAGACCCTAAATATTTAGCATTTTGAAGATCTAAAAATAATAAAGCAAAGGAATAAACTAGTAATAAAATATTCAAAGGTCTCAAAATTAACAGCAAACATTCTTAGTAAAGAGTGTATGAGATTTTATGCAACTCTTTAATTTGGAAATTTTAAAAAAATCATAGAAATCAACAATTCATCTTCACTTTCTCAAGTCTAATTACCATGGCCTAAAAAGACCATTATAAGATGGCTGGGAACAGCCTGCCAATCACTGATTTCACAAGGTTAGTAAAGGCTATTTATTTACTTATTTATTTTTTGATCAAACTAAGGAAAATTTCAGTCTCTTACAATTCTTTAAAACTATTAAAAATAAGATTTTTTATGTTTGTGAATTTAACATTTCATTACCTCCTAAACTACTCAGAGTTAAATCAAACTAAAAATGTCAGGAAAGGCTGAATACAATTTGTTATAAGCTCCATACATTCTGGTTTTTTTTTTTAAAGATTATCAAGTAGGCAGTTACACTAAAAAATATTCATTTTTTCCAACCTGCCCTTTGATGAGCTCCATGTTAACTATTTATAGAATATAAATGGTATTTTTAACACAATCCTTATAACGCTATACTTATCCAAGCTACAGAAGACTGGAGAAATAGAAACCATGTTAGCATGTGATTCTGCAGTTGTGCTTTCCAATACTGACCAGAAGTTAAAATGTGAAAGAGGGCCACAGGTGCCAGGAGAGGACCTTTAAGGGGCCTGAGTATCAGTGGAATTAAAAAGCAGATGGATTCTGCCCACAAAGCAGATGGCAGCCTTGCCCCAGGCTGCCTGGTTAATACATATGTGAAAGCTGAGAGGGTACTTGGGTTCCTTACAAAGACCAACAGAGAGTTTGAGTACACAAATAAAATTTCAAATTGAGTACAAGGGAAACAGGGGTTGAAATCTGGTAGTAACAGATAGCAGCTATAGACAGATCTCTGAAGGAAGCAGAGAAAGGGAGATCTGTGAACACACTCTTAATGAAAACATTTCATTACAAAAGTTATCACCACGAAGGCTCAGATCAGACATGACACAACAGCAGCCTTCCGCAAGACTAAACCTCAACGAAAACATTCATTGTAGGACACTGGCATGGCTCAGATCCACCTGCAGATGAGTTTTCTAGTTCTGATACATGGCAAACCTGAAGACAGCACTTAGAGACAAGAATCCACAGATACTGGTTCCAGGAGCTCCCGGAGGCAACGTGATGCAGCACACTTAGTTCTCTGTGCTCACAAAGGGCCCATGGATATGGAGGGCTGACTATACCTGTGACACAATTATGAAAGACTCCTCTTAGTTTACACTGTCATTGTTGTTTAGCTGCTAATTCATGCCCAACTCTTTGTGACCCCATGGACTGAATGTAGCCTGCCAGCTTCCTCTGTTCAAGGGATTTCCCAGGCAAGAATACTGGAGTGGGTTGCCATTAATTAATAGATTCTTTTAAAAATGTTTTAGCTACTAAAGTAGAACTATGAAACTATTATTTACATTTCAAGTGTGGAAATAATTCTTTCAAACATATTATAGAGCAACTATATTGTCTGTTTTTCACAAGATTCAGTGTTATGCAGACTGTACTGAATAACTCTAAGATTAGTGGGCTAGTCAGCCAGAAGTTAGCCATCTATAGTAACTATTTCTTTATATCATCATCTTAATTTTGCCCACACATTGTGGTAACTAAAGAAGAAAATATCCCTCTCCCATGCCATCACAATAATCAAAACATCACCATGTGCCTTAAGGTTAAGAGACTCCATTAGACTTTGAGAGTCTGAGTAGAAGCTACCAAATCTGTCTGTGGGAGAGCAAGGCTGAAGGCATCCTGACACTTTCAGGACTTTGTGAGGAACCATTTGTAATCATGTCACACTCAACAGGGTGCTGAGAGCATTCTTTTTTCACCCTCACAGCATCCAGAAAACTGTTCGGCAATATCAAGCTGTGACCCTGATGTTTTATGGGATAAAGACCAGGTTTAAGTCCTCATAAGTACTAAACGCCATCTCTACACAAGAAGTAGAATATCCTTCTATACTAATGTGCTGCATGTCACAGACTTCTCCAACATGTTCGAAGGACTTTGCTAGTGGCTCAGTGGTAAAGAATCTGCCTGCCAAGCAGGAGATGCAGGCTCCATCCCTGGGTTGCAAAGATCCCCTGCAGAAGGAAATGGCAACCCACTCCAGTATTCTTGCCGGGAAATCCCATGGAGAGAGGCGCCTGGTCGGCTACAGTCCAAGGGGTAGCAAAAGAGCTGGACACAAGTTTAGTGACTAAGTAACAACAACATGTTCCAAATGTGATACAATGTCATTTCCAAAAAGTAAGAAATTTACAGAAAAACAGATCCAAACAGGACTCATTTTCCCTTGTGAGACGAAATGGATTGGCATAGGAGTTTAGGAAGCAGAGTCAGAGGAGCGTTATCAGTGAACCATTAAAATTCTCATCATCTTTCACAGTTATATATTGTCCCAATGATCAGCTCTCAAGAATGGTCCCATAATCTGTTTCAAGGGTGACTATATTCTATAGGGATAGGTACTATTTTAAGCAAGAGTTTCAGTTCCAGTGCTGATCATTTAAAACCTAAGGTTGCCTAAAAAGCTAAAACAGCATATAGCATAAAAAAGGACACAGTAAAAAAAAGTCAGAATGCTGGCTGAAAATATACCTTCAGGGCCCACTTTCAGGCAATGCCCAAGGCCTACTGGGGAGCAACTAATGGCTAATACTTCAGGTGGAGCATTTTATAGGCAATAACAATAACTCTATAAGAAAATCACTTCTATTTTTCTATTTCATTTACATTTTTAACTTAATGAAACTCTTTAATAAGCTATTCATTACTGCTTATTTAGTATATGTCCTCTTTTAAAAAGTACCCCCATCACCACAGCATCTTCCAGCCTGGGAAGACATCTACTCAGAAAGAGAGGCCACGCTATTGATCCTCAGGCATAAAACTCCTGAGGCTTCACCAACAGTGCAATCACACCTGGCCTGCGCGCTGCTGCAAAGTGGAGAACGTCTGCTCAGGCGGTCATTCCAGGACCGAAGCTAATTCTACGCGATGAATCCAAACAGGTCCAGGCCCTCAAACTGCCTTGTCACTCATTCACCTCAGACAATGGCATCACCTTTACACATCCACCTTCTCAACCAAATCAGAAACTTAGGAGTCACCTCTGCCTTTCCTTCATCCCACAGTCAGAACTTTTGTTAGCTCTTTTGTCTCTTCACTTGCCTCCAACTGACTGTCTCAGTGTTTGCTTAAGCATTTCTAACTCAGGTTATTTTATCAGTTTCCTAACTGGTTTCTCTACCTCTGGTTTTATGACCCAAAAATTCATGTCCTAAAATACAGCCAGAGTAATCTTCCTAAAACTTTTAAGTAGTTCCCCATCACCTTCAGATCAAGTTCAAACTCATTAGCACAGCTTACAAGGTCGTTTATGATCTCTTTACTCTCAAGCCTCCTCTCTTACCACTGCTGCTTTTCATATGGCACAATACTAAAATATTTGAAGTACTTCAACTGATAATACATTTAGAACAATCTATACTCTCTCAGCAGCAAGTCTCACATTGCTCATTCCCTAGTTTCATTCAGTTTATAGCCCTCTAGGAAATGTTCTTAGACCTCTCACATTTGACCCATCTATGTAAGGACCTTGAACTTACAATTACCACACTATGTTGTATCATTCACATTTTTTCCTCTCTTTCCCTACCCCTGACTAAAAAGGAGAAATGACCTTATTCATATATGTTTGGAACACATGATACTCTCAATATTTACTGAATTAAAAAATACATAAATAAACATAGGGATGGGAAGATAGGCAAATCTGCACTTCCTTCAAGAAAAAAAAAAAAAGGCTACCAAATGTACATGAACTAGGCTAAGCTACTCCACCCAAAAAAGAAAATAACAACTAAGAGTTTGTCAGAAATTCCATGACATTCCTACTGATTCCACTAAAGTTTTCTGATGGAGAAGCTACAGAAGGATGCTGGCCTTTAGGTCTGCCTTATCCTTGTTTGTCTCCCGTTACACCAAATAAGCACCTGTTCAAACTGTGAGAGTTTAAGTCAGCACCCAACTGGCTCAGTGTCAAGAGATCAAAACCTCTATTGAAAGAAAGGGATTTTAATCAAAATCCTGCTTCATTACATGATTTAATCACTGCACATTGATTAAAAAAATGACAGTAATTATAAAAATGTTTTCCATCCATTCTGAGTGCTCCTTGGAAGCTCACAACTGCTCAGATCTCTGATTTGAGATAATGTAGTCAATGTCTTCAGTGCAAATATTCTCGACTGGGGGAAAAACTTACAAATTTTTTTTTCATAAATGATTTGTCTTTCAGACTGAACTTCTCAGGTGTTTGTAACATATTCTGTCAGTGATATTCTCAAAAATTCTGCAAATGAAAACTGCAGTCTTAAATCTAAAGCTCGGGGTTACTATGTAACTATACCCTAAATCTTCAGTTTCAGAAATCCTTCAATATAAACACCTGAATGTGGTTTTAAGTATCCTCTTAGACTCACTCTTCAAACTACAAGAATAATAGGAAAACAATAACACTGTATTTAATTAAGAGGTGTAGAAACATAATGTAATTAGTACAGAAAAATTCATGCCTTTTCAAGGTTCCATAAAACATTTCTAAGACTTTACTTTCATCTTTGCCTTTGTGACTAAGTAACTTACCTTAAAATACCTTCAGTTATGATGATATAAATCCCTAATCCTAAAATGCCTGTGTTAAACTGAAATCATAATATGTTACATTCTTCATTCACTGTACTTATAGTACTTGCCTCCATTTTTGAACCTGATAATTTCTGCAACAGAAAACAATGCCCAGAAATATCCTTGTAGGAATGTAAGATAAAGGCTTCCAATTTGCACTTCTGCCCGCATAATTAGACCTGAACATGGACACTATGACTCTAGGACTTGATATCTACCAAGCAGTTACTAATAAATAAAAAGTGTCACAGAAATTCCTTTATGCCTGACCCACTAGGATAGTATGTGACAAGATAAAAGATTTGAAATAAATATTCACTGAATTCAAATTAACTCCCAGACCCAATAGATGCAGTTTTAATTTATACTGTAAAGATATTCAAAACTGAAGAAAATACAAGCATAACTTTACCATAATTTTATAATGGATTATGTAGACAGAAATCAGTCACTTTTTCCTCCAAATGAATAAAATGATAAGGCAGGAGATAACAAAATAATTCTGGGATATAGTCAGATTTCAAACCAAAGGACAGAAACCTCCAGGTGCCAGAAATGAAGAAGGAACTAAACTCAGGTTGGTAATAGGAACTTAATCCAAAAATTAAAGCTATGGTTTTTCCAGTAGTCATGTATGGATGTGAGAGTTGGACTGTGAAGAAAGCTGAGTGCTAAAGAATTGATGCTTCTGAACTGTGGTGTTGGAGAAGATTCTTGAGAGTCCCTTGGACTGCAAGGAGATCCAACCAGTCCATTCTAAAGGAAATCAGTCCTAAATATTCACTGGAAGGACTGATGAAGAAGGTGAAATTCCAATATTTGGCCACCTTATGTGAAGAACTAACTCACTGGAAAAGACCCTGACGCTGAGAAAGACTGAAGGCGGGAGGAGAGGGGGACGACAGAGGATGAGATGATTGGATGGCATCACCGACTCAATGGACACGAGTCTGAGCAAGCTCCAGGAATTGGTGATATACAGAGAACCATGGTATGCTTCAGTCCATGGGGTCACAAAGAGTCGGACGTGACTGAGTGACTGGACTGAACTGATCTCCATAGAGGCTATTTTAACATTATAAACCTTATTTTATTACACTTTGCTTTATTATGGGCTTCACTGGCTGCTCAGATGGTAAAGAATCTGCCTGCAATGCTGGAGACCTGGGTTCAATCCCTGGATTGGGAAGATACCCTGGAGAAGAGCATGGCAACCCACTCCGGTATTCTTGCCTGGAGAATCCCCACGGACAGAGGAACCTAGGGGGCTACAGTCCATGGGGCCACAAAGAGTCAGACACAACTGAGTGACTAAGCACATAATCCTTTTGCTTTATTAGACTTCCTAGAGATTATGTTTTCAACAAACTGAAGGTTTGTGGAAACTCTTCAAGAAGTCTATTGGTGCCACTTTTCCCAATAGAATTACATTTTTAATTAAAGTATGTATATTAGCTTTAGTCATAAGGCTATTGAACACTTAACAGACTAATAGTATAATATAAATATAACCTTCCTATGCCTTGGGAAATGAAAAAGTTTTTGTGACTTTTAATCTTTAATGTATATAAATATTCTTTATCTACCTCTAACTTTGCATATCCTTTCTTTTCTTCCTTTCCTCTCAACATATTTGTCAGTCTTATTTTCATTGTTTTATTCTCCACTTGGCATCTTGCCTTGGTTTTGTTTTCCAGTTTACGCTTTAGTTAGTTTTGTTCTTAACTGGTAGATATAATTTTTGGTTTCCTTTGTTTGCTGGGTCAATCTATTGTACATTATTTTTGTTGCACTGTTTTGATTTTGCTTATGGGTACATATGTGTATATTCAGTCACACTTTTTATTGTTGTTATAAACCTCTGCCTTGACATTGCACTTTTGCAGTTCTGTGGAGTTTTCCTTTCTTTCTTTCTTTCTTTCTTTCTTCTTCCTTTTTTTTCCTTTTCTCTCTTTTTAATTTTTTTAAACCTATTATTATTTTTTTCTACATTTATTTCATTGTTTGCTTTTCCTACTGTTCCTTTCCCCTTACAGTTAATCTTTAATGTACATAAATCTTCTTCATCTACCTCTGTTTAACTTTGCATATCTATTCTTTCTTTCCTTTCTTCTCAATATATTTGTTAGTTTTGTTTTCATTGCTTTATTCCCCCCCTTTGCACCTTGCTTTAGTATCACTTCCAGTTTGTGCTTTAGTTAGTTTTGTTCTTAACTGATAAATATAATCTTTTATTTCCTTTGTTTGCCAGTTCAATCTACTCTAATTTTTGTTGGACTATTTTGATTTTGCTGATGGGTGTATATGTGTATACTCCATTATTTTAAGTATTATTTGCCTGATTTTGTACCTGCCATTTGTCTGGGATTCACCTTTGGTTTCTTATTTTCAGGTATTTGTTTTAATCTCAATGCCATAACAAACCACTTGTGGAATCGTCATTCCTGAACACAGCTCAAACCCTGAGCCTTTGTAGTGGAAGCACTGACTCCAAGACCCTAGATTACCAGAGAACTAACCCTAGGGAGTATCAAATAGTGAGAACTCACACAAAGGAAACCACTTGAATACAAGACCAGGTATCACCCAACCCTCATCTAAACAACAAACAAAACAAAAATACAAACACAATCATCAGCAGACAGGATTACCCTGTCACTCAGCCTTGCTCATCAAAGGAAAAACAAACATAAAAAACTCAACACAAATCTCACCATATAGGAAGCTTACACAAACCACTGGACCAACCTTAGGAGGGCAGAAACCAAAAGGAAGAAAGAATTCAACTTTGAAGCCTGGGAAAAGGAGACATCGAACATTTTTTAAAAGTAATGAAAACGCTGAGAAATATTACACAAATGAAGGAACAAACCAGAAGCACAGAAGTCCAAATAAATAAAGAGGAAATAAGCAAACTACCTGAAAAAGAATTCAGAATAATGATAGTAAAGATGACCAAAACCTTGAAAACAGAATGGAGAAAATGCAAGAATCAATTAACAAAGACCTAGAAGACATAAAGAATAAACATTCAGAGACAAAGAATACAATTATTGAAATTAAAAATACTCTAGAAGCAATTAGTAGCAGAATATCTGAAGCAGAAAAATGAATCAGTGAGATGGAAGATAAAATGCTGGAAATACCTTCTGAAGAGCAGAATAAAGTAAAAACAATGAAAAGAACTGAGGATAGTCTCAGAGACCTCTGGGACAATATCAAACCCACCAACATTCGAATTACACAGGTCCCAGAAGAAGAAGAGAAAAAGAAAGGGTATGAGAAAATTTTTGAAGAGATTATAGTTGAAAATTTCCCCAACATGGAAAAGGAAATAGTCAATCAAGTTTAAGAGATGCAAAGAGACCTATACAGGAAAAACCCAAGGAGAAACATGCCAAGAGACATACTAATCAAACTAACAAAGACTAAACACAAAGAAAAAATATTAAAAGCAGCAAGGGAAAAGCAACAAGTAACACAGAAGGGAAATGCCATAGGCTTAACAGCTGATCCTTCAGCAAAAACTCTTCAGGCCAGAAGGGAACGGCACAAAATATTTAAGTACTGAAAGAAAAAAATCTACAAACAAGATTACTGTACCTGGCTAAGATCTCCTTCAAAATTGATGGAGAAATAAAAGCTTTTTAGACAAACAAAAGTTAAGATAATTCAGTACCACCAAAGCAGCTTTCAGTTCAGTTCAGTCGCTCAGTCATGTCCAACTCTTTGCGACCCCATGAATGGCAGCACGCCAGGCCTCCCCTGTCCATCACCATCTCCCAGAGTTCACTCAGACTCACGTTCATCGAGTCCATGATGCCATCAAGCCATCTCATCCTCTGTCGTCTCCTTCTCCTCCTGCCTCCAACCCCTCCCAGCATCAGAGTCTTTTCCAATGAGTCAACTCTTCCCATGAGGTGGCCAAAGTACTGGAGTTTCAGCTTTAGCATCATTCCTTCCAAAGAAATCCCAGGGCTGATCTCCTTCAGAATGGACTGGTTGGATCTCCTTGCAGTCCAAGGGACTCTCAAGAGTCTTCTCCAACACCACACTTCAAAAGCATCGATTCTTCGGTGCTCAGCCTTCTTCACAGTCCATCTCTCACATCCGTACATGACTACTGGAAAAACCATAGCCTTGACTAGACGGACCTTAGTCGGCAAAATAATGTCTCTGCTTTTGAATATACTATCTAGGTTGGTCATAACTTTTCTTACAAGGAGTAAGTGTCTTTTAATTTCATGGCTGCAATCACCATCTGCAGTGATTCTGGAGCCCCAAAAACAAACTCTGACACTGTTTCCACTATTTCCCCATCTATTTCCCATGAAGTGATAGGACCAGATGCTACGATCTTCGTTTTCTGAATGTTGAGCTTTAAGCCAACTTTTTAGCTTTCCTCTTTCATTTTCATCAAGAAGCTTTTCAGTTCCTCTTCACTTTCTGCCATAATAGTGGTGTCATCTGCGTATCTGAGGTTATTGATATTTCTCCCGGCAATCTTGATTCCATCTTGTGTTTCTTCCAGTCCAGTGTTTCTCATGGTGTACTCTGCATATAAGTTAAATAAGCAGGGTGAAAATATACAGCCCTGATGTACTCCTTTTCCTATCTGGAACCAGTCTGCTGTTCCATGTCCAGTTCTAACTGTTGCTTCCTAACCTGCATACAGATTTCTCAAGAAGCAGCTTTACTACACATGTTAAAGGGACTTATATAGTCAAGAAATACAAGAGAAGAAAAAAGAGCTATAAAATCAACCTCAAACAATTAAGATAATGGCAATAGGAACATATATATCAATACCTACTTTAAATGTAAATAGATTAAATGCTCCAACCAAAAGACACAAACTGGCTGAATGGATACAAAAACAAGATCCATATATATGAAGACTACAAGAAACCCATTTGAGACCTAAAGACACATATAGACTGAAAGTGCAGGGGTGGAAAAATATATTCCATGCAAATGGAAGCTGGAGTAGCAATCCTGATATCACACAAAAATAGAACTGAAAGAATATTACAAGAGATAAGGAAGATCAAAGGATCAATGATCAAAGGATCAATCCAAGAGGAAGACATAACAATTATAAATATCTATGCTCCCAACATAGGAAAATCTCAATACATAAGACAAACACTAACAGATAAAAAAGGAGAAATTGACAGTAACACAATGATAGTAGGAGACTTTAACACCCCACTCACACCAATGGACAGATCATCAAAACAGAAAATTAATAAGGAAACACAAGTCTTAAATGATACATTAGATGAGATGAATTTACTGATATTTTCAGGACATTCTATCCAAAGAAAGAATACACATTCTTCTCAAGTGCACACGGAACATTCTCCAGGACAGACCACATCCTAGTCACAAGTCAAACCTCAGTAAATTTAAGAAAATTGAAATCATATAAAGCATCTTCTCTGACTATACAATTGCAATAAAAAGAATTAAATGTCTAGGAATAAACTTACCTAAGGAGACAAAAGAACTGTACACAGAAAATTATAAGACACTAATGAAAAAATCAAAGATGACATAAACAGATGGAGAGATATTCCATGTTCTTGGGTAGCACGAATCAATACTGTGAAAATGACTATACCACCAAACAACCTACAGATTCAATGTGATCCCAATCAAATTAGCAATGACATTTTTCACAGAACTAGAACAAAAAATTTCACAATGCATATGGAAACACAAAAGACCCCAAATAGCCAAAGCAGTCTTGGAAAAGAAGAACAGAGCTGGAGGAATCAACCTTCCTGACTTCAGATTGTACTATAACGCCATAGTCATCAAGACAGTATGGTACTGGAACAAAAACAAAAATATAGACCAATGGAACAAGATAGAAAGCCCAGAAATAAACCCATGCACCTATGGGTACTTTATATTTGACAAAGGAGGCAAGAATATACAATGGAGCAAAGAGAGCCTCTTCAATAAATGATGCTGGGAAAACTGGACATCTACATCTAAAAGAATGAAATTAGAACACTTCCTAAGACCATACACAAAGTTAAATTCAAAATGGATTAAACAGTTAAATGTAAGACCAGAAACTATAAAACTCTTAGAGGAAAACATAGGCAGAACACTCGATGACATAAATCAAAGCAAGATCCTCTATGACCCACCTCCTAGAGTAATGGAAATCAAAACAAAAGTAAGCAAGTAGGACCTGATTAAACTTAAAAGCTCTTGCACAGCAAAGGAAACTATAAGCAAGGTGAAAGCACAAGCTTCAGAATGGGAGAAAATAACGGCAAATTAAATAACTGACAAAGATTAATTTCCAAATATATAAGCAGCTCATACAACTCAATACCAGAAAAACAAACAACCCAATCAAAAAGTGAGAAAAGACCTAAACAGACATTTCTTCAAAGATGTACAAATGGCTAACAAACACCAGAAAAGATGCTCAACATAGCTCATTATTGGAGAAATGCAAATCAAAACTACACTGAGATATCACCTCACACCAGTTAGAATGGCCCTAATCAAAAAGTCTACAAACAAAAAAAATGCTGGAGAGGGTATGGGGAAAAGGGAACACTCTTGCATTGTTGGTGGGAATGCAAATTGATATAGCCACTATGGAAGATGGTATGGAGATTCCTTAAAAAACTAGGAATAAAATCACCACATGACCCAGCAATCCCACTCCTAGGCATATACCCTAAGGAAACCAAAATTGAAGAAGACACGTATCCCATTGTCCACTGCAGGGCTATTTACAATAACTAGAACATGGAGGCACCCTAGATGTCCATGGAAAGATGAATGAATGAAGAAGTTGTGGTATATATACACAATGGAATATTACTCAGCCATAAAAATGAACACATTTGAGTCAGTTCTGAGGAGACAGATGAACCTAGAACCTATTTTACAGAGTGAAATAAGTCAGAAAGAGAAAGATAAATATCATATTCCAATGCATATGTATGGAATCTAGAAAAATGGTACCAAAAATTTATTTACAGGGCAGCAATGGAGAAACAGACATAGAAAACAGACGTCTGGGCATGGGGAGAGCAGAGGAGAGAGTGAGATGTATGGAAAGAGTAACATGGAAACTTACATTATCATATGTAAAATAGATAGCCAACAGGAATTTGCTGTATGGCTCAAGAAACTCAAACAGGGGCTCTATATAAACCTAGTGGGGTGGGATGGGGAGGGAGATGGAAGGGAGGTTCAAAAGGGAGGGAATATATGTATACCTATGGCTGATTTATGCTAAGCTTTGACAGAAAACAACAAAATTCTGTAAAGCAATTATCCTTCAACAAAAAAATCAATTAACTTTAAAAAATAGAAAAACTATAAAACTTATCAAGCAGCTGATTCTTGTTAACAGACATATGGATTAAAAAAGAAAGAAAGAAAGAAAACAAAAAACAGAGAGCCCAGAAATAAACCCACACACGTAAAATCAAGTAATTTATGACAAGATGCAAAACTATTCAATGGGAAAAGGAGAGTCACAATAAATGGTATTGGGTAAACTGGACAGCCACTTGCAAAAGAATGAAACTAGGCCACTATCTTATACCATATAAAAAAATTAACTCAACATGGCTTAATGACTTGAATGTAGGACCTGAAACCATAAAACTTCTAGAAGAAAGCATAGGTGGTAAGCTTCACAACAACAGTCTTGATGATTATTTTAATCTGACTCCAAAACCAAAATCAACAAAAGCATAAATAGACAACTGGGATACCACACTAAAAGGATTCTGTGCAGCAAAGGAAATTTCCATCAACAAAATGAAAGCAACCTACTGAATTGGGAGAAAATATCTGCAAATCATATATCTGATAAGGAGTTAATACCCAAAATATATACAAAAGTCATACTACAGAATAGGAAAAAAAAGTGGCAGAGGGTGTGATTAAACATTTTTTTCCCCAAAAAAGCCACACAGCTGGCCAACAGGTTCATGAAAAGGAGTTCAACATCACTAGTCATGAGGGAAACGCACATCAAAACCACCTTTAACATAGCACCTCACACCATCATAAAATGGCTACTATCAAAGGGACAAGAAATAATGTGTTGAAGATGTGAATTAAAGGGAACCCTTGTGTGCTGTTGGTGGAATGTAACTTACTGCAGCCATTATGAAAACCAGTGTGAAAATTCCTCAAAATATTAATAATAGAATTTCTAAATGACCCAGTATTTCTACTTCTGGGGATTTATCCAAATAAAATGAAAGCACTAATTCAAAAAGATGTATGTACCCCATGTTTACTGCCACATCATTTACAAAACATTTATAAAGATAATCTAATTGTCCGTCAGTGGATACATGGATAAAAGTGAAAGTGAAGTCACTCAGTCGTGCTCGACTCTTTGTGACCCCACGGACAGTAGCCTACACCAAGCTCCTCCGTCCATAGGATTTTCTAGGCAAGAATACTGGAATGGGTTGCTGTTTCCTTCTCCAACATGGCTAAAGACGTGGTATTAATACATATACACACAGAATACCATTCAGCCATTAAAAAAAAAAAAAATGAAATCCTGCCATTTATGACAAACATAATGGGCCTTGATGGGATTATGCTAAGTGAAATAAATTAGAGTAACACAAATACTGTATGTTATTACTTTTATGTAGAATCTAAAAAACTAAACAGAGAATGAAAACAACCTCAAAGAATCAGGAACTAGATCAGTGGTTGACAGAGTGTCATGTGTATTGGAATGGCAGGAGGGGAGAGGGGGCCAGGGTGTATGTTTATTATTAAAAAGAATACTCAGCATCAACAATGACCTGTTTATTAACAAAATGTACTTGTACTTTTAGAAAAGCAATGAAAAGTAAATAAGCCAAAGTTGAAGTATCAAAAAATAACATGTTAAAGATATTTTTGGAATACTATGAATCTACTGAAACAACTGCTCAGCATTTGGTTGCTTCACTATCTTTTTCTTTTTAAATCAGATGTCTCTAGAATAATCCTGTCATATAAATGAAAGCATTAATTGAAATTAATATGCAAATTATAGTGCCAGTGTAGGATGTCATTTCATTAATTTCAATTCACTGACATAATTGTGTTCTCTAAATATAAGTTTTGCAAATGCTATCCATAAAGAATGCAATATTTGGTGAATATTATTTTATTAGCATAAAATTCAACAATAGCTTAGTCAAAAGGAAAAATAGTAATCTGAGATTTTAGTCATAAAATAATTTACATGTATATTTATATATATATATTACTTGAGCTTAATTGTTAGTTTTTTAAAATAAATATTTATTTACTTTTAAAGGAACACCAGTTACTTTAGATTCAGGAATGTAAAATAAGACCATTAAAAAATCTATTATCTTAAAATTATAAATAGTAGTTAACATTTTGGTATACTTCACTTCTGTAGTTTTGTATGGAAATAGATACACTTTTTAAAAATACAAATATCAGAGAAAGCAAAACAACTATAATTCATATTCTACTTTTTCATTTAATATTATTATCAGTTCAGTTCAGTTCATTTCAGTTGCTCAGTCTTGTCCAACTCTTTGCGATCCCGTGAATCACAACACGCCAGGCCTCCCTGTCCATCACCAACTTCCGGAGTTCATTCAAACTCATGTCCATAGAGTCCGTGATGCCATCCAGCCATCTCATCCGCGGTCATCCCCTTCTCCTCCTGCCCCCAATCCTTCCCAGCATCAGAGTCTTTTCCAATGCGTCAACTCTTCACATGAGGTGGCCAAAGTACTGGAGTTTCAGCTTCAGGATCAGTCCTTCCAATGAACACCCAGGACTGATTTTGTTTAGAATGGACTGTTTGGATCTCCTTGCAGTCCAAGGGACTCTCAAGAGTCTTCTCCAACACTACAGTTCAAAAGTATCAATTCTTTGGCACTCAGCTTTCTTCACAGTCCAACTCTCACATCCGTACATGACCACTGGAAAAACCATAGCCTTGACTAGACAGACCTTTGTAGGCAAAGTAATGTCTCTGCTTTTAATATGCTATCTAGGTTGGTCATAACTTTCCTTCCAGTTTACCATAATTTATTTTACCAATGAATAAATTCCAACATCATTTAAAATATACACTGTTAAGCATTTTTACTTACCAAAATATTTTTAACCATTCTATGATTTTTTGGTGTTTATGTTTTTGTTTTAATATTTTAGTATTAGGAATCCTTCTTAATAAAACACTTCATGTAATTATTTATCTAGCTCTCTGATTACTTCCCTGGAAAAAAATTCCTTGAGGTGGAATTACTGGATCAAAGGCTGTTAATCTTAATGCATATTATCTAATCCCTTCTAAAAAGACTGAATAATCTTACATCCCCACTACAAGGATATAATTTCTATTCCCTGAACCCCTGCTCATACTAGATATTACTGTTCAGCACTGTCAATGTGGTAGGTCAAAATAGCATATCACAGTTGATTCATTTCCATTTCTTTATTATAAAGGTTGAACTCCTTGTAAAATTTTACTGCAGTAATAATCTACTGGAATTTGAATTTAAGCTATAATGTAGTTTTGCCTATAACTGAATTGTGAGCAACAATTGCTATTTATAATTTATTATTGCTTGAAGTCACATACAGTGTGACATGCTGTGCTTAAATTAGGTACAGTACTGTTTTTCAAAATTATATTTCATAAAATCTCCCAAAGCAAATCAGAGTAAATGTCTTATCTCCTCACTTCTTTCATTCAGGTTTATACAAATATGAAGAAAATTATACCTAAAGAATATTTCATGTATTAGATATTTTAAAAGCAATTAGTCCATCATTGGGCCCTTGTGGCTCAACTGGTAAAGAATTTGCCTGAAATGCAGGAGACCTGGGTTCAATCCCTGGGTTGGAAAGATCCCCTGGAGAATGTACTGGCTACCCACTCCAGTATTCTGGTCAGGAGAATTCTATGGACTGTACAGTCCATGGGGTTGCAAAGAGTCAGACATGACTGAGCAGCTTTCATGGTCCATCATCACCCCTCAATTAAGAATATGAATTAATATTTAATAGCGAGACTATAAAAAGAGTGCTTATCCAACAACTGTTAAATTTATTGAAAGTTTTTAAAATTTTTCAAAACCACAGAAAATATTTTAATGAAGACCAAAGATAATAAAATAGCTCTTCATTTTAGACAAAGTTACAATAGTTCCAAAATTGTAATATGTAATCTCCTCCCAGAAAGAAAGATTCCAAGATGGTTCAGTTTTCCATTGTCTTCTCTACTGCCAAATAAAGAAATTCTCATAGCCATATTTAATTTCCAATAATATCTGTTTCATGAATATGAAATAGCAGAAGTCAAAGGGCAAAGTCTAAAGGGAAACAGAAATAAAGAAGCCAAATGACACCATCTCTCCAAGCTAGAGTCCACTTCCATCAATACAGGAGGCTAATCAAGGGCTTCAGCATTATATATATGTCACTATGACTTTGTGGCAAACACTTCCAACTTGCTTTTTTTTTAAGAGAAAGAATATTCACTACAAGAGAGTCATTTTCTTTATCACAGTCACAGATATCAAACAGAAAAAAAAAAAAAACAGATTTACGAAGATGTAGAAGACATAACAACCTTGAAAACTTTCACTGGTCTCAGTACCAGGGCGGGGTTGGGGGGAACTATCAAAGAAATTTAGGGGGGAAATTGTATACTGGATATCAAAATGACATCACAAATTACTGTTAATTTTCATAAACATGAAGAGGTAGTCATAGTTTTATACAAGAGAATAGCTTTACTCTTTTCTGTAAGTATGAATATGTTAAGTATTGGTCTTCAAATGTCTAATCCCAAATTGCTCTACTGAAAACCAAGATTAATTAGGAAGAGTAATATTAATAATAATTAGAGTGGTAAAAATGATAAAAATCATTACCTTGGGAATGTGGGGAGAGGGCTAGTATAAATGTTTAAATTAATTAATATTAACTCTAAATAACATGATCATGGCATCCAGTCCCATCACTTCACAGCAAATAGACGGGGAACAATGGAAACAGTGATAGACTCTTTTCTTGGGCTCCAAAATCACTGCAGATGGTGAATACAGCCATGAAATTAAAAGACACTTGCCTCTTGGAAGAAAAGCTATGATGAACCTAGACAGCATATTAAAAAGCAGTGATGTTATTTTGCCAACAAAGGTCTATTTAGACAAAGCCATGGTTTTTCCAGTAGTCATGTATGGATGTGAGAGTTGGACCATAAAGAAGGCTGAGTGCTAAAGAATTGATGTTTTTGAACCGTGGTGTTGGAGAAGACTCTTGAGAGTCCCTTGGACTGTAAGAAGATCAAACCAGTCAATCCTGAAGAAAATCAATCCTGAATATTCACTGGAAGGACTGATGCTGAAGCTGAAGCTCCAATACTTTGGCCACCTGATGCAAAGAACTGACTCATTAGAAAAGGCCCAGATTCTGGGAAAGATTGAAGGCAGAAGGAGAAGGGAACGACAGAGGACGAAACGGTTGGATGGCATCACCAATTCAATGGACATGAGTTTGAGCAAGCTCTGGGAGATTGGAGAGGACATGGAAGCCTGGCATGCTGATGTCCATGGTGTCCCAAAGAGTCGGACACAACTTAGCAACTGAACAATAACAAAAACTCTAAACACCAAAGTCAAAATAATATTAAATTATAAATAGACATCTACAGATAATTGTCTTATCAAGGAAAATGACTTAGGAAAAATTTTAAAGGTGATCTCCATACTTTTATTGTTAACTTGCAATTCTTTAATCCTCCTTAATCTGCTGACTAACCAGGTAAGCATTTGGGTTTACTATAACATTACAGCTTAAAATTTACCTTTCTGCAATGTATTTCCTATCCCATATAAAACTTATTATGGACATGATCTAAAATTATCTATTCCAAACCTCATACTCCAATGGGTGAATAGACAAAGTGAAAGTGAAAGTGAAGTCGCTCAGTCGTGTCCGACTCTTTGCAACCCTGTGGACTGTAGCCTACCAGGCTTCTCTGTCCATGGGATTCTCCAGGCAAGAATATTGGAGTGGGTTACCATGGGTTACCATTTCCTTCTCAAGGGGATCTTCCCGACCCAGGGATCGAACCCAGGTCTCCCACATTGGAGGCAGATGCTTTAACCTCTGAACCACCAAAAGCTAAACACATATGGGAGAACTTAGCTTATCAATGCACTGTTTCTGAATAAAAGAGTAAAATCTTAAACTATTTTCAGAGGTAAGTTAGAAGCTAGAAAGCAGTCCTACAGTATCTTGATAACTTAAATGCTATCATAAAATCCTCTGGTTTACACATGATAAATGCAGAGGTAGAAGGAGAGAACCACAAACTGCCTGCTGTCTGAAATGGAAGCAGAAACAGAGAGTGTGTAATGTGAAAAATTCTGAACTCTCCAGGTGTCTATATATGAAAAACCTCCTGATCTCAGTGTGAAGAGGGATTTAACTGCATATATGATCACCTGTTTTGAGAGAAGAGGTAAATATAGTAATATATACTATATGAAAATAAACATAGAAATAAAGCACTGTGAAGCACAAGAACTGCTCATATTTTTCCCATCTTTTCATTGCTGAGCTAGAGAATATAAAAGCTAACTGTGGTAGCCACTTCATGACTCTTCAGTCATATCAGAACTACTGAAAGTACAATGATCCAATCTTACTCAGAAAACGTGTATTAGATTTAAAAGAGCACCAATGAAAGCTCTCTCAGAATATTCTCCTATAAGCTCTTAAAAGTTAGTTTGAAAATTGTCAATGCAACTGGGGTTCTTTTCAATTCAGCTGCAGGTTACAAAGGAATACTAAAGATACTTCAAAAATTGATGTAATATCAGAAAATTTTAAACTATGTTACACTAATTATGACATGATATAATGAAAACCATGACAGCTAAAAATGAAAAGAAGCCCACAAATGATAATTAGAAATGCATTTACAAGATAATTCAGTTTTCCCCAGTAGAAAAAGTATTGTCCTTTCTTGCTTTGTTATTGGTAGAGAACTTATTTCAGAGGCCACAGATTCTTAAAGTATTACAAAGTCTAAATAATACAAAAAAATTGGCCATCAGAATAAGTAATGCTTCAGATTTACAAGCACCAGTGAAGCAAGATTTAGCTATATTAATTAGGGGTGTGTTACGTCTTAGCGTAGGTAACAGATGGATACCGTGCAGCATAAATGTGCACACCAATGGGTGAGATGTTCATAATGCTGAAGGGCAAGAGAGAGATGTATAGCTTGGGAAGTGATGTGGATAATTACTTGTCATTAAACAGCAGAGTAATTGCTTCAGCATATTCCCACGTAACTATTCCACATGAAATCTCAACATGTCCTTGGACTTGCTAAACATACATAGTTGTCTCAGATAATTTTAGCAAAAGAATCAGCAGTGAATGATGCATCACACTTCAAAAGAAAACCATTGTTTTATTATTTAGTCTCACAAAACACTTTAGGGACTCTAAACATTAATAACAGAGAGATAAAAGCCGTTGATTTTTATATTAATAAGACTTTGGTAAGACCTCAGAACCCACTTTTTTCTAACCTGCTCAGACTACGTGCCTGATAAAACTTACCATATATAAATTTAATTATTTAAAATCTCTTCTTTTGTAAAACTGTCATATATTCAACATTTGAATTTCATACTAAGCAAAATTTTAAAAATCTAAGTTGCTATAAGATGTTGTCTGAAATCAATGGATACAGAAGATTCTGGGTAGCCAAAACAAAGGGAGTGGTGTAAATCTCAAAGTCTCAACATACACTAGAAACAGTAAACAAAAACCAAAAATCAGGAGGAACAAATAAAATTATAGAAACTCATGACTCAGCATAGCTGGAAAACAGAAATTTGTCAACTTTAAATTACTTGTAAGTACAAATGTAAACATTAAATTAGAGCATGCTCTCACTGGAGCTCTTGCCACTAGCTTTCACAGAGACCAAGAGTAGTTTAAGAGAATTGATAGAGAAAGAAGAAGGGACTAATGGCAGATCTGAATGTGATTTACAACGACTTCTAGAAAGCCAATCTAATATGTAAAAATTATGAAAAGTCAACAGTTCGATATGAGCACTGACACAGAGAAGGGACTGGAAAAGATACATTGGAGATGACAAGCTCAGCAAGCTTTCATGTTGGAGAGAGAAGACAGCTTCTTTGGAAACTATACATAGAGAAATAAAGAAACAAAAGGAAATATTTAGCATCCCATAAGACAAAAGAAAATTTAAAAATCAAAGGACACATGACTATTCCTAAGCCATGCCATCCAGGAAAAAGCAATACTTTGCCTGCAGTGATAGAACAGAGTGCACTTCAATTAGGAACATCATAACCAACCTAACACACTGAAAAAACAGACAGACAACAACAAAAAACTCCTATGAAAATAAAATTGAGACTGATAACCCAAACAATTCATCTGATGAAAATGCTACCCCACTCCCTAAATTTTTCAAAACAAAGGGAAACTGTAATGTAACACTCAAAGGTTAAATATCGTCCAACTGACATTAGGTAGATGAAAAATAAATGTAAAACTAAGAGAAAATGCAAGATCAGAAAAAGAAATAAAAATTGATTGAACTCAGAAAAAAATAGATAATCATATCACAGTGAACACTAAATTACAAAATACTAAACAAAAAGATTTCAAAGAAAATATAACAAGAGATAGCATAAAATATATACAAAATATATACAAAATATACAAAATATATACAAAATAATTATATATATATAAAATATATATATTTTATAGTATAAAATATAGTACAAAAATATAACAAGAGATAGTACAAAAATAGCAATTTATAAGTGAATAAAATGAAATTGACACAAAAATACAAAGGGTCACAAACAAAGTGGTTGAAATAGAAGACGGACAAAAGGAAATTCAATTTACATAGAAATCAAATTTCTAAAGAATATTTTAATGGAATAGAAATAATATTTGAAATACTACTTAAATAAGGTATTCATTATGAAAGACCTGAATCTATACACTGAAAAGGAACACTTGGTGTCAGGGAAAAAGACTTTCAGTGATCAACTCCCAGTAAAACTAGTAAATATTAAAAGGAAAAAATTCTCAGGGTATTCAGGCCCTCCCAAAAAAAATTACCTATAATAATGTACAAAGAAAAGAAAAGAGAATTAAACTAGCAAAGTTTATCAAATACAAAACTCAAAGCAAAGTGCTGATGGCTTTTTCACAAAACTCCAGGAAATAAAGTTGACCCTAAAGATTTGCTGCTGCTGCTGTTGCTGCTAAGTCGCTTCAATCGTGTCCGACTCTGTGCAACCCCAGATTCGGCAGCCCACCAGGCTCCCCCGTCCCCAGGATTCTCCAGGCAAGAACACTGGATTGGGTTGCCATTTCCTTCTCCAATGCAGGAAAGTGAAAAGTGAAAGTGAAGTCGCTCAGTTGTGTCCGACTCCTAGCGACCCCATGGACTGCAGCCTACCAGGCTCCTCCTTCCAGGGATTTTCCAGGCAAGAGTACTGGAGTGGGGTGCCATTGCCTTCTCCAACTAAAGATTTATATCCAGCCTAATCTACCTTTGAGTATCAAACCTACAGAAAAAAAAACTGTTTTAAACATGGAATAGTTCAAGGAATTCCATGTCTATAAGGCCTTGAGAAATCTATTAGAAGATGAACTTCACCCAACTAAGCAATTAGTGGGGAAGTTAAGTCAAAAGTTAACAGTGTGCATTTACAAATTTATTTGTAGACATGAGACACAAAGACAGATTAAACACAGGAAATAATACGCTACATGATATACATAATATATTATATAATGAATGTTCTCACAAAGTAGAAAGAATGCTGATAGAACAATGGGATAAGAAGGAAAGGGAAAGAGTAAGGTAGAACAAGCTTGTTGCATAGGAAACAGGTAGGTATACCACTAAAAGTTGACAAACCAGACATGAAAAAGTTAAAATTTTAAGTTGAGAATAAAGGCAAAATTACAAATGTGACTACTTAAACAAAAATAAAGAACTCAGAGATGCCAAAGGCAGAGCTAGAGCAAAACCAGTAGGAGACTGTAACACACTGCTGATAGAGAGGTAGACTAAAAATTGAAAAGATTTTTAACCCTGAAAATATAATTAGTAATAAAGATTCTACGTAGATTAAATTTTACATTTGGAAAATGGAAAATAAACCTTTCTCTATATGAAATGTCACAAAATAAATCTTGTATTAGGTCACAAGGAAAGTATCAGTAAGTTCTATAAAATAGATATAAATACCACTCTTGTTTCAGTGAAATAAAACTAGAAATCATCTAAGCAGAGTTGTGGAAGGCCTCTCCTAACTGGACATTAAAAAAAAAAAGCCATTTTTGGATAAAAGGGCAAATACAAACAAAAACTGTCTTTTAAAAATGATAATGAAAACCCTACATATCAGATATTTTTACAGGACTGGTCAGAGGAAAACTCATAGCCTTAAACATCCCTTTCAATGAAAAAAACAAATGAATTATCTCCAGAGCCAGAACTGGCAGCCCAAGTCTCTAACACTCTCCATCTCTCTCTTTCTCTGTTTCACCTCTGACTCAGTCACAAAAGGCTTTCCACTTTTAAAGATTCATGTGATATATATATATTAAAATATCAGCTCATAAAGGTGTTTGAAATAAAATTTTATAAAACATGGTGATTCATACATGTAAAACTAAAGAAACACATTGCCCAGCTATGTTGCAGGTTCTTATTATTCTATTTGGTCCTGATAAGGCAAAAGAGTTCCTGGGAATTGAACTCTCTGGAAGTATTAATAAATGGCCTAGTGTCAGAGATACCAGACTACTAGACAGGTCTGATTTTTCATAATTCAACACTCCGTTTTGCTTCATTTTTTATTTCATTCCCTCTTTTTCATTATCTCTTAATATACAGAAAAACAAAAGAAAAAAGTAGGTCAGTTTCAGGTAAAATAGGTCAGGTTCCTACAGAAACCAAATTTTGAGACACGCTTCTGTCTCCAGTCACATCCCTCTTGTATTTTTAATCATCCCATACAGACCTCTGACAAGCAGCTTTCCTTGGCCTTTCACCCTGTGGCAGGAGCAGGTTATCAGCCAACTCCTATGAGCTCAGCAGAGATTCACAGTTATTAATGCACTTCTCGGAGAAGGCAATGGCACCCCACTCCAGTACTCTTGCCTGGAAAATCCCATGGACGGAGGAGCCTGGTGGGCTGCAGTCCATGGGGTCGCCAGGAGTAGGACACAACTGAGCGACTTCACTTTCACTTTTCACTTTCCTGCATTGGAGAAGGAAATGGCAACCCACTCCAGTGTTCTTGCCTGGAGAATCCCGGGACGGGGGGAGCCTGGTGGGCTGCCGTCTATGGGGTCGCACAGAGTCAGACACAACTGAAGCGACTTAGCAGCAGCAGCAGCAGCAATGCACTTCTGGTATTTAAGCTTTTAACACTTGTACAAGAAGTAAGGGAGACAAGAATGGCCTTCTTACAGAAAAAGTAGAAAACTAGAGCAGCATTTTAGCTTCCCCTCACCACCTTTTTTAATGGCTATCTTAAATATTTAAAACATTTGATAAAATGATACACATTCTTATATAAGAACAATTTTAAGGATAAATAACTATCTAAATTGTGATATAACCCTGGGGAGTTCTAAAAACCCAATGAATGCAAGAAAAGGCAAAATGTCTATAGAGTAGAAAACACCAAGCTAAATGGCAAATGGACAGGAAGAAAACATTTAGAGCAGATGTAACAGATAAAGATTAATCTTTATTATATAGAACAACTCAAATAAAAACAGGCAGAGATTATCAATATCAACTAAAACAAAAACAAATTTAAAAAATGTCCAACATCACAAATAATTTAAGAAATATAAAATCAAGATACTCTTGCCATGAAATTACAAATTGAAGATTTTTGCAATATCTATTATTAGTGAGAATATTGGAGAAGGCGATGGCACCCTACTCCAGTACTCTTGCCTGGAAAACCCCACAGATGGAGCAGTCTGGTAGGCTGCAGTCCATGGGATCACGAAGAGTCAGACAAGACTGAGCGACTTCCCTTTCACTTTTCACTTTCATGCATTGGAGAAGGAAATGGCAACCCACTCCAGTGTTCTTGCCTGGAGAATCCCAGGGATGGGGGAACCTGGTGGGCTGCTATCTCTGGGGTCGCACAGAGTGGGACACTAATGAAGCGACTTAGCAGCAGCAGTGAGAATATGGAGAAAGAATCATTCTCTTAAAATGTTGGTGAGAATGTAAAATTAAACAACTTTACTAGAGGGCAACAGAGCCAATGCCCACCAAAATTAAAGATCTACATATCATTTAATTTCCATATCTTTCTCTTATTGTATACAATCACACTTATAAATTTTCATATAAATAAAGGAATAAAGGTATGGAATAATATGCAGCAAATGGATAATGGTTTCCTATGGGAAAGGAACTGTATGTGAGTAAAAAGAGGAAAGAGGTATTGTACTTTTTAATTCAATATATTTTTACCTGATATTTGAATATTTATGTCAAGAATGGTTTCATGCTTACTTGTACAATTCCCTAAAGCCCACAGTAAATTGAAGATATTGTATGTGATTAGAATATTTCAGATATTTTAGTTATAATGACACTTTTCAACATATTTTTAGTCTCAGTCTTTTTATACTTTCCTTTGTGCTTTTTTTTTATCTATCATACGGGTTTTTTTTTTTTTAATTTATTTTACTTTACAATAATTGGTTTTGCCATACATTGACATGAATCCGCCATGGGTATATACGAGCTCCCAATGCTGAATCCCCCTCCCACCCCACATCATCTCTCTGGATCATCCCCATGCACCAGTCCCAAGCATCCTGTATCCTGCATCGAACATAGGCTGGTGCTTCATTTCTTACATGATAGTATACATGTTTCAATGTCATTCTCCGAAATCATCCCACCCTCTCCCTCTCCCTCAGAGTCCAAAAGTCCGTTCTATACATCTGTGTCTCTTTTGCTGTCTCGCATACAGGGTCATCATTACCATCATTCTAAATTCCATATATATGTGTCAGAATACTGTATTGGTGTTTTTCTTTCTGGCTTATTTTACTCTGTATAATCAGCTCCAGTTTCATCCACCTCATTAGAACTAATTCAAATATATTCTTTTTAATGGCTGAGTAATACTCCATTGTGTATATGTACCACTGCTTTCTTATCCATTCATCTGCTGATGGACATCTAGGTTGCTTCCATGTCCTGGCTATTATAAACAGTGCTGCAATGAACATTGGGGTACATGTGTCTCTCAATTCTGGTTTCCTCGGTGTGTATGCCCAGCAGTGGGATTGCTGGGTCATAAGGCAGTTCTATTTCCAGTTTTTTAAGGAATCTCCACACTGTTCTCCATAATGACTATACTAGTTTGCAGTCCCACCAACAGTGTAAGAGGGTTCCCTTTTCTCCACATCCTCTCCAGCATTTATTGCTTGTAGACTTTTGGATCGCAGCCATTCTGACTGGCTTGAAATGGTACCTCACTGTGGTCTTGATTTGCATTTCTCTGATAATGAGTGATGTTGAGCATCTTTTCATGTGTTTGTTAGCCATCCGTATGTCTTCTTTGGAGAAATGTCTGTTTAGTTCTTTGGCCCATTTTTTGATTGGGTCGTTTATTTTTCTGGAGTTGAGCTGCATAAGTTGCTTGTATATTTTTGAGATTAGCTGTTTGCCAGTTGCTTCATTTGCTATTGTTTTCTCCCATTCAGAAGGCTGTCTTTTCACCTTGCTTATAGTTTCCTTTGCTGTGCAGAAGCTTTTAATTTTAATTAGATCCCATCTGTTTATTTTTGCTTTTATTTCCAGTATTCTGGGAGGTGGATCATAGAGGATCCTGCTGTGATTTATGTCAGAGGATGTTTTGCCTATGTTCTCCTCTAGGAGTTTTATAGTTTCTGGTCTTACTTTTAGATCTTTAATCCATTTTCAGTTTATTTTTGTGTGTGGTGTTAGAAAGTGATCTAGTTTCATTCTTCTACAAGTGGTTGACCAGTTTTCCCAGCATCACTTGTTAAAGAGATTGTCTTTAATCCACTGTATATTCTTGCCTCCTTTGTCAAAGATAAGGTGTCCATAGGTGTGTGGATTTATCTCTGGACTTTCTATTTGTTCCATTGATCTATATTTCTGTCTTTGGGCCAGTACCATACTGTCTTGATGACTGTGGCTTTGTAGTAGAGCCTGAAGTCAGGCAAGTTGATTCCTCCAGTTCCATTCTTCTTTCTCAAGATTGCTTTGGCTATTCAAGGTTTTTGTATTTCCATACAAATCTTGAAATTATTTGTTATAGTTCTGTGAAAATTACCGCTGGTAGCTTGATAGGGATTGCATTGAATCTGTAGATTGCTTTGGGTAGTATACTCATTTTCACTATATTGATTCTTCTGATCCAGGAACATAGTATATTTCTCCATCTATTAGTGTCCTCTTTGATTTCTTTCATCAGTGTTTTATAGTTTTCCATATATAGGTCTTTACTAGAGCTAATCAATGAATATAGTAAAGGTGCAGGATATAAAATCAACACACAGAAATCCCTTGCATTCCTATACACTAATAATGAGAAAGTAGAAAAAGAAATTAAGGAAACAATTTCATTCACCATTGCAATGAAAAGAATAAAATACTTAGGAATATATCTACCTAAAGAAACTGAAGACCTATATATGTGCTTTCCTATTTTGTACTCTATGTTTGATTTTGGTATGGATTCCACAATAATATCTTCCAGTTCAAAAATTCTAACAGTAAATTGTCTAAAAACTTTATCCTATCTATAATGGTATTTTACTTTTAGTGACAATATTTTTCATTTCTACAATTTCTAATTAGTTTTTTTTTTTAATATCCAAACATTCTTATTTGGTTCCACCTGTCTGACTACATAATTTCTCACTCTAGTCCAATGAAAGTTATTGTATCACTTACCCTATGGGGGAAAAAGGATATTTATTTTTTAATTTTTAGCTGATCCATACATTAACCTAATTTTATTAACGTATAAAGCAAATTCATGTTTGTGTAACTGATATAGCTGTCTTTCTCAAAAGTAGATTTCTTCATGTTTTTATGTCATTTATAGTGAATATGGTAAATTGGCCCTGCAGATATTAGATCTGATGAGTTAGACCAAATAACTGAGAATGGTGCCAAAAACAGATCAGCAAGTATCATAAATGTTTACTTTTCATTGTTCTAATCTTGGTTCAACTCCATTTTAAAATTTTTGTAAAGTTATTTAAAAGCAAGACTACATGTTTATTGCTTCCCTTGTGGCTCAGCTGGTAAAGAATCCACCTGCAATGCTGGAGACCTGGGCTCGATCCCTGGGTTGGGAAGATCCCTTGGAGAAGAGAAAGGTTACCCACTGCAGTATTATTTAAGTTTGGATATTCAGGCTTCGGAAACTTTGTAGTACTTTCTTTATTCAGTTAAGACTTTTATATTAGGATTAAAGTGCTAAATAATAAAACAAGGATAAGCAATTGTCAGTCAAGTGAAACAGGTTCTTTTTAAGCAAGGGATCATAAGGAGAAATATAAGATATTAAATAGTTTATGTTAATTTAGAAATATAAATAAACATTGATTTGTCAATGTTTTGATGTTATTTAAAGATACAAAAACAACTATTTAAGAATAGCTAATACCCACTCCAGTATTCTTGCCTGGAAAATACCATAGACAGAGGAGCCTGGCAGGTTATGGGCTCACAAAGAGTTGGAAAGGACTTAGCCACTGAGCGTGAATGCATGAACAATAAAAGCAATTAATATAATCATCCTCTATTATTAATTTATTCCTGTTTTCCATACCTCCTAGCACATACTCTGCACTATCTAAATGAAGGTCTTAAATAAACTATTCAGATGGATGGGTAGATAGATGGACAGATAAACAGATAAGTGGAAATGAATCAACTATTCAGCAGAAAGCACCAATCTGATCTTAAATTAGTCATACCTAGTATGACCTAGTTATGATCAGAGAAAAGGCAAATCTGATTTCAAATTAGTCAAACCTAGTGTGACCTAGTTGTGATCAGAGAAATGGCAAAACCAAGTGGCAAGTAGGTGAGATAGAACAAGGTGAGAAAATGGAAGAAGTCAAGAGCAGAAGCACAGTAAAAGCACCTCATGGATGAGGCAAGCCCTCAGCTAAAGTAGAGGAGAAAGTTTTGCAATCAAATGCACAGTGGCAGAGATGATGACCTGTGGGCCAAAATGACATCAGCTTAGAATAGCAGAGATGTGTGGAAGTTATGCATGACTAAGAACAGAAGCAAACTGTGCAAGAAAACACATGCTCTTCCTTTTAACCACATTTTATTTTGCTATGACTGTAAACATTTTAAATAAAAATATGAGAAGAGTTCAACTGCCTAGCCCATCCTCCTCGTTTTACCTACAGTAAATTGTTATCAGGCATAACAAAGGGGAGCAGGTATTCCAAATAGTCAATTGCGGGTAAAAAGTTAATAGATATAACATGAATCAAAATATAATGAAAACAGGAAAAGGTGAGTCAGTTCAGTTCAGTCACTCAGTCGTGTCCAACTCCTTGTGACCCCATGAAACTTAGACTCACTTAGGACCTTACAGCACCCATGAAGGAAAGGAAAACTGTTATTAATAATATATATTAAATGCCAATGCATGTCAGGTCTTATAAGGTATGCTCTGGTTATCACTTCACTTAACACTTACTGTGCACTTTTGTGAAGTATCATTCAGTTCAGTTCAGTTCAGTCGCTCAGTCGTGTCCGACTCTTTGCGACCCCATGAATCGCAGCACACCAGGCCTCTGTCATTACTCTTGTTTTATAAATAAAGAAATTCAAGTTTGTAAAACTGCTTACTCATCAATGAGAGAATTAGCAATAGGTCTGATTCCACAGCCCCATTACTTTGTCATTAGCATTGTGCATGTTATATGATTTCTAAAAATTAGTAGTTGGCAACAATCTTTCCCCGAAATTGAGCCAATGTGACTGTATTTACCCAGAGTGTCAAGAATATTGTCCCAGAAGCCATGGAACACCTTTTTCTTGATCACAGTGTACTACTAGTAGGTGAGTTCCTCTAGATTTTATTTGTACAAACAATTCTTCCTTCAAACTAAATTATAGCAAAAACACTTACCACAAAGGAAACTGCTAACAAAATCATTATCTACCTCAGTACAAAGTAATGCTATTACCTCCAGGAAACAGAAGCAACTGAATTACATAATAGAAATATTAGTTTAAAAGGTCACTGGATGTCAGGATGCATCATTTTACAGAAGCCTCCTGAGACACCATTCATCAGAAATTACAATGCTTGAAACACCAAGTTCAATGCCATGATTCAGCAGATCTCTCTCTTCCCTAGCTTATTTAGCACCAGTTATGAAGATCTGGAAAGGGGAGGACAGTTATTCTCTCCCTGAAACATTTCCTTTCACTTGTAAAGAGAGAAAACCAGAGAGGCCTCTCTAAGCAACACTTTATTAAATATACATCTAATACCCTACATAAATATATATAGCCTGTACCCAGAAATCAGCTTAAGGAGGAGCTAACTCCCAAACTCTGATTTAATAATGAAACTAAGACTCAGTAAAGGGTTTATCCAATCAAATGATGATTGAAAGAACCACAAGAGGGGTAACAATATCATACTACTGCTCTCAGCTAGATTAAAGCTGCTCTCAGCTAGATAACAAAACATGAAACAAAGATACAAAAGTTAGTGATATTTTCATCCTTCTATGTCATTTAAAAACTTCAGCCTTTTCTTCTGGATCCTACACTTACATAGTAAAGGAATTTGGTGAAAATTGAGTCATTAGCATTTGCAATACACTAAAATACTTTCCTAACTCTACACTTAATGTAAGTGAACCTGAAATAGCATTCAATAATCATATTAAGATAAGGACACCTATGTTTTAAAATGATTGGTAAGATGTGCATATATATTCCAAAGTGCTAATCTGGGATTAAAAAGCAATTATAATTGTCAAAGACCATACATTGATCATTGATCCTACCACTCTTTATACAGAATACTGTAGACAGCTCATGTTAAACATAACCAAGAAACTCTAGTAGAGGGGAAAGACACAGAAAGAAAAATTTATTGGACATCAAATGAATTGAAATCTGCAAATTTGTCTTTTTCTGATTTTAATTTCAAGACTCACTTTTTATAAAATACACAGGAAAAATTATTAGTACTAGGGATCAAGTATACTCTGTGAATTTGTGTGCCCTATTAAACATAAAAATTAATTTTTTAATG
The DNA here is from genome assembly GCA_917880005.1 of Nanger dama. Classification (NCBI taxonomy): domain Eukaryota; kingdom Metazoa; phylum Chordata; class Mammalia; order Artiodactyla; family Bovidae; genus Nanger; species Nanger dama. The sequence goes on from CAKJTW010000007.1 coordinate 3,177,216, forward strand.
TCCTGTTACAGACCTCTTTTTACATTAAGGTTACTACTGCAAAATAATATATTTACCAAGGTCTCTCTGTATCAAATTAAAAGCTGGAACAAAAGAGTATAAAAACATTATTTTAATTGTTTTTTTACTTACATACTATTTACACTTCTTAAATTTTAAAACTGAGTATTTTCTGCCACTATGATTCCTATTTTATCAAAACACATCCCTAAAGTTCACCAAATTCTAATAACATAAAATATAATACAACAACTTTAGAATAATCTTTAGCTATATCTTTGACAGCTAGACATACATATACCCTATGTCCCAGCAATTCTATTCTTAGATCAAAAACCAAGAGACATTTATATATATATGAGAAAATTTAAGCTGTATCTATAGTTTCCAAAAATCCCAATGTCTATTCCAACCCCAATGTCTATTAACAGTAGAGCTGAAATATAAATTGTCCAGTAATCTTACAGAGAAACATTTCGTAGCAGTAAAAATGAACTTTCCCTACACATAGTAGGGATGAAGTCATAGACATATTGTGGAGTGAAAGAAGTCAGACACAAAAGAGTACGTATTACATAATTCTATTTATATATACCTTGAAAAACAGGCAAAACTAATCTATGAGGCTAATAATCATTTGGGTGATACAGTGACCGGAAGGGAGCCTAAGGAATATGATGTTCTCTGCATTCATCTGTGTGGTGGTTACCTGGCAACCACCTGGCAAAAGTTTACCAAGAAGTACTCTTACAATGCATACTCATTTCTCCTTGCCTGTTATATTAATAGTTTGACTTAAGATCATCACTTCAAACATTAATCATACATTAGAACTTTCCTAAGACTGCATCCTGGAGTAATGAATTCATCCTAGCAATGAATTATTATTTACCAGAGTTATCAGAGTCATCAAGTTCTAGTCATGACTTTCTGCTAACTAATCATGTGATCTTTAATATAATTTAACCTTAAAGCTCAACATTCAGAAAACGAAGATCATGGCATCCAGTCCCATCACTTCATGAGAAATAGAAGGGGAAACAGTGGAGAAAGTGTCAGATTTTATTTTGGGGGCTCTAAAATCACTGCAGATGGTGACTGCAGCCATGAAATTAAAAGATGCTTACTCCTTGGAAGGAAAGTTATGACCAACCTAGATAGCATATTCAAAAGCAAAGACATTACTTTGCCAACAAAGGTCTGTCTAGTCAAGACAATGGTTTTTCCAGTGGTCATGTATGGATGTGAGAGTTGGACTGTGAAGAAAGCTGAGCACTGAAGAATTGATGTTTTTGAATTGTGGTGCTGGAGAAGATTCTTGAGAGTCCCTTGGACTGCAAGGAGGTCCAACCAGTCCATTCTAAAGGGGACAAGCCCTGGGTGTTCTTTTGAGGGAATGATGCTAAAGCTGAAACTCCAGTATTTTGGCCACCTCATGCGAAGAGTTGACTCACTGGAAAAGACTCTGATGCTGGGAGGGATTGGGGGCAGGAGGAGAAGAGGATGACAGAGGATGAGGTGGCTAGATGGCATCACCAACTTGATGGACGTGAGTCTGAGTGAACTCTGGGAGTTGGTGATGGACAGGGGAGGCCTGGCATGCTGCAATTCATGGGGTCACAAAGAGACACGACTGAGGGACTGAACTGAACTGAACCCCTCAGTGATCATTCTAATAGTCAAACACATCACAGATCTTCTGGAGATTTTATTTAACAAATATTTATGTGAGCTTACTATTGAGTTGACCAAAACGGTGTTCAGGTTTTTATAGAGATGTATGGGAAAACCCAAATGAACTTTTGGCTCACCCAATATATATAAGACACTGTTGCAGAAACTTGTCACTTTTACACTAGTGGAAAGAAATTAGAAAATATGCAGCAAACATGAGAAGGGCAGAAGGAAAACATACAATGCAATTAGTAATTGGAAAGTATGACTTCTTAGTCTTCCTTCATATCCCACTCTTTTCCAACCCTTGGACTGTAGTCCACCAGGCTCCCCTGAATTGGAAAAGTATAGATATACACACACCAAATGAAATTTTCCATGCAGTATAAACACATCTGAACACGCAAACACAGAAGGGAACCTCGCTTTCAATAACTATTTCATTATGCTGTGAAGGAAATCTTCTTCCAGGGTTAACACTCCAGCATAAATCCTCATGAGTAAGTCTTAAAAACATATGAAATATTTAAGCATTTCCTTAAAATCACAGAGGACAGAACTAGAACCAAAGAGGCAGATTTTTCAAAGAAAGAGATTAGGTCAAAATTAAGAAGGAACTTTAAGAAACCAAAATATTTTAAAAGGCAGTGTTAAAAGAGAAACTTGATGCTGGATTATAAAGAAGCAAGAATTTGTGTTTGGGAGGGATTTGACCTACAAGACTTCATTATGATTTAATTCAAAGAATAAAATTATCAGTTAGGAGCTTTGAAAATATATTAAAATATGACATATTTTTAAATGTTTATTGCATGTAAACAATAAAAGGCATACACAAAATTACATTAATAATAAATTAATATTTAAAGTACTCTATCATAGATCTTAAAATCTTATTACAATTATACATATATGGTATAACATAAATTAAATTTTATATTCCTTTTTACTGAGCATTATATATAAGTATTTTTAATAAGTCAATTTTTACTATAATTCTAGTTAGGTAATAAGAATGTTTGTATCAATAAATACACCATTCTTAAAAAGAAAGATATATATATATATTTCCAAAAAAGCAACATTATTTCTTAAAATCTATTTTAATAACCTTCTAGGACAAAAATGCAAAACACAAGCAGACTAAAAAAAAAAAAAACTTATGTATGGGTATACTAAAATCAAATCACCTAAAAATTCAAATAACATCAGTTAAACCCAACCACACTGAAAATCTTTGCAACTGCCTATTACACACACTAGACATTTATAGAATATTACCAACAAATATTTATTGTGTAGCTGTAGCCTTTTCTAATCCATTTTCCACACTATAGTTATAATGCTCTTCCTAAAATGATAATTTTATCAAGTCATGCCCCTTCTAAAAGTCATAAATGCTTTCCCTTCTACCACAGGATCACATGTAAGTTCCTTCAAAGGACTCTCTGGGTGACATGCCCTGGTTACTTGTGTGGCCTTACTTCTCCCCACTCCATCTGGACTGTTTTTCAACCACATGGTTCTAATTTCAGGTTCTCTGAACTTTTGGGATCCTCATCTCTAAACATGAGCTGTCACTTCTGCCTAGAACACTATTTCCTGATCTTTCATCCTAACTTCTACTTGGTCTCAATATTCACTTGCAAAAAGGAAAGATCTTCATGGAGAAGACCTTCTTGGCTCACCACATACCCAGTGCCTCACCTCTACAGCCATCTCATGGTGGGTTATGCACTTAGTCGCCCACCTTCCTCACCATCAGCAAGACAGGGACCATTTCTCTGCCACTGCTCTGTGCCCAATGACACCTAGAAAATGCATTATCTGTTGCATGAGTGAATGATATAAATGCCAGCTGTTGATATAACATCAGCACTGGATTCTTGGAACACTACCCAGAATAAGAATATATTCCCCACCCAAATAACTTCCTAGTTTGGGCATTCGCTTAAACTTGAAAAAGCAGAGTGTAAGAGTAGGTGACCATGACCAAATTACCTCACCTCTTCAAGCTGTGTCTTCTGCTACTGTAAACTACGAACATTCACCATTTCATCCTGTGGTGTAACTATCCACTCACTGATAAAACCAGAAAACCTGCCATCATCCTTGTTTCCTCTCTCTCCTTCTATCATACCTAATCCAATCCAAAAGTCTGTACTTACCTAAAAGAGATATTGCAGTCTATCCACTGCTTCCTATGTCTTTTTTCTTTCCTCACAGATAATCCAGCTTTTCTATTGGGCTTTCAGGTATATTTTCCCATTCTTGCCACCATCCAAGTTATTTGTCACAGAGCAGTCAGAAAAACTTTATCAAACTATAAATTTAACTGTTGCTCTACTTAATCTCCCTCAGTAACATCCCACTGCCCTATTAAATAATGTAGCCCTTAAAAATATCTCCAAATTCATCCCATCCAACTATACCCAAACAAAATTCCAGACATACTGGCCACCTTCCACATCTTGCATCGTATCAAGTTTTGTCCTGCCTCAGAGCCTTTGCATATGCTGTTCTCTCTGCCTAGCACACCGTTCCCTTCATGTGTTACAAAGCTGGTTCCTTTACTTCCTTCAGCTTCAGTGTTACTTCTCTTCAGAGACATTTTCCCTGAACATGGTATCTAAATTGTTCCCTCCGCTCGCATTCCTGTTATTCTCTATTATCATGCTTTCCTTCTTTGCATTCAGCACATTCTCATGCACAGAGGCATGCCTTGGTACACAGCAACTGACTATTTCCTTTAGATGTTTTAAGGAAAAAGAAAAGAAGGGAAGCTGTACATGGGCAGAACGTATGCAGTCTATTTTGATGTGAGCACAGGTTCCTTGTTTTCTCTAAAATTCACCTTCAGTCTGGCATCCATCAGTTAAGCTGGATAAATGCCTTCTGTTCTGACTATTATTGTTATTGCATAAGTTACCTGAGATAAGGCAAGGATTGATATAATTGAGTCAATATAAGTAGATAACTATTACCTCAGAAAGGATGAGATATGATCATGGGGAAATGGAAAATAAAGTGCTTGACAGTTTTTTGATAAGAGAAACAAATCCAGAAAGTTCTGAAAATGAAGTGCCATTTAAGGATGGTAGCATTAGGAAGCCACCTTGTGATAAGGCTTTGGAGGAAAAAAGAAAATGAGGCAAAACAACATTTGAGCCCCAGAGACACGTGACTATAAACAGGAATAATACTGATGGGGATAGACAGAGGAGCAAAGATAAACCCTGATTATTTCACATATGGTTTTTTTCCTAGAATTTTCCCTGTATAGAAATATTCAGCATGAAAATTGGAAATTTCATACAAGATGACCTAGAATGTAATCCAAATTTTATGAGTCAGCCAATTCTTTTATAACTCCTAGGCCAATCTAATATTGCTGAATGTGTAATATTACTAATGTGAGGTTGGATAAAAATGCCAAGTAGATCTACTCTAAGGAAAATGTTTCCACTGTGTTTCATGAGAGCTGGATGCATTCAGGTTCATTTTACATTTTTCACCTGAGGTATAATTTGCTCCCACCACTCAGCAATAAGCAGCTGTGTGCAATAAGCCCCATGTCACAGACGACATTAGACCATCTCCTGGGGTTTACAGGATGTTAATTCCTAAAGGCCAGATTTAACACTTCAGGGGAATATAAAAGCCAGCAAGCAACTACAGAAGGAAAAGTAATACATGGTGTTTGATTATTTGATGACTGCAACTTATTATAGGGATTGGTTACCACAGAAACTATGATCTGCAAATGGCCCTGATGGGAAATGCTGAAAAATAGCATGTTGTGCAAAAACTGAATTGACTCTGAACAACAGAGATGAGTGGCACCATGGGGGATTACCTGGTGGCAGTTCTGGGTAATAGTCAACAGGTCTGAATGTCTAGTCAAAGCACTAATGTCCCATTTGACAACCCTGGCCTCCACTGGAACACCTGCTATATTGGGTAGATTTTTTTTTTTTTTAAGGCAGCTCTGTTATAGAATTCTTTATATTAACTGAAAATCTACCTCAACTGTTTATACCCATTCAGTATAAATAATCTATAATCCTTAGAACCAATGGAATAAATCAAAATTGTCTTCTACGTTCCTACAAACATTTGGAGAAAGCTATTACTGGGTGGGCCAAAGTCCATCTGCAGCATCTTACGGAAAAACCTGAATGAACTTTTGAAAAGCTCAGTGCATATGCTCATTTTCCTTATCTTCAGATTAAACCGCAGTAGCTTATTCAACTGTAACCTTGATTGTACGGCATGGTGTTGAGTCACTTTAATGATCTAACCACTATCATCTCAGTATGTTGCTATCACTATATCTCAACAATCAAAGCCAAGTGCACTAACCTAACATTAAAAGCCGACATATATCCTAAGTGTTTTGCATGTCTTATGCCATCAAATCCTAATAAGGGAAGAACTATAAGTACCATCTTAGAATGAGGATATTAAGGACTACAAAAATAGAAATCCCTGCTAGAGGCTATATAGTTAGAGACAAGTACAGGAATTGAATACATGGTTGACTGCAAAGCCTGACCCCTGTCCAAAACTGCTTATAAGCTGGCAAGATGTGAGCAGAAGAGAGGGGAAAAGGGGGTAAGAGAAGTTTCTGAACATCTGTTAAATCCTAATTATGTTATTTTCTATATAAACTGACTTGAGCCACCTATGTGTTCAGTTTAACAACTCTTCTCCAAGTAATTGAAAAAAAAAAGGTGTGTGTGTGGTGGGGAGGGATGCTAAACCAGGCAAAGTTGAGGATGGAGTTGTCCAATATCTCAGGAAGAAGTCTGAACTTACCATAGTTACAAGGCCACTGGACATTTTAAGTGATAGAATTATACACTTACTAAAGTAACTTTACATTTAACACTAATGATTGATATGTGTGGATGGATAGAAATAAAGCCATACTGGAGGCTGAGAGCAGTAAAGTAATTCTCCCAACAGTCCAAATAAACTGCACAAAAGTCTAAACTAGATAATGTCACAGGGAGTTGGAACAAGGTATATGAGTTCAAAACATGAAGACAACCTATAGGATAGGAGAAAAATTTGTGAAATATATAACCAGTAACAGATTAATATTCAAAATAAATAGCTCATACAACTCAACATAAAAAAATTTGACTAGAGAAAGGGCAGAAGAACTGAATAGACATTTTTCCGAAGAGAAAATGCAGATAGCCAATAAGTCCATGAAAAAAATGCTCAATGTCACTAATCAGAGAAATGCAAATCAAAATCATAATGAAATATCATCTCACATCTGTCAGAATGAAAGTGAAAAGTGTTAGTCACTCAGTCATGTCCAACTCTTTGCAACCCCATGTACTATATAGTCTGTCAGGCTTCTGTGTGCATGGAATTCTCCAGGCAAGAATACTGGAGTGGGTAGCCACTCTCTTCTCAAAGGGATCTTCCCAATCCAGGGATCGAAATTCCTAATTGCAGGCACATTCTTTACCATCCGAGCCACCAGAAAAGCTGTCAGAATGGTCATCATGAAAAAGGACACAAATAAATGTTTGTAAGGCTGGAGAAAAGGGATTCCTCTTATGCTGGTGGTGGGAATGTAAACTGGTGAAGCACGATGGAAAGCATTACGGAGGTTCCTCAAAAAATCTAAAAATAGAAATACTGTATTAACCAGCAATTCCACTCCTGGGCATATATCTGAAGAAAATGAAAACATTAGTTTAAAAACATACATGCACTACAATGTTCATAGCAGCATTTTTCATAACAGCCAAGGTACGGTACGGAAGCAACTTAAGTGTCCATCAACAGATGAATGGATAAAGAAGATGTGGTATATATATATACCACAGAATATCACTCAGCCATTAAAAAAAAAAAAGAAATTCTGCCATTTCCAACACCATTGATGAACCTGAAGGGTATTATGCTTAGTGAAATAAGGCAGAGAAAGACAAATACTCTATGCTATCACTTGTATGTGGAATCTAAAAATAAAACAAGTAAATGAATAACAAAACAGAAATAGACTCACAAATATAGAGAACAAACCAGTGGTAGCGAGAGGGAAGGCAGAAGTGGCAAGGCAGTAGTTTGTATCTCTTAATCCTCTACCCTTAAAATAAAAATGCTACAAGAATGTATTATATAGCACAGGGAATATAGCCAATATTTTATTAAAAATTATAAATGGAACCTAACCTATAAAAATATTGAATCATTATGCTGTACATCTGAAACTAATCTTATAAATCAACTGTACTTCAAATATTTTTAATGTATAGAAACAGAGGTAAATATGTTTATAGTGAAACTGAGGGAGTTTTTTTCCAGTTTTGTATTTTATAATAATCTGAGGTCAATTCCATGGGAGCAGAGGGTGGGTGGGGATAGGAAGTTGAACTTGAGCATGGCAGCGAAGATTTAGAATAATATTTGAAGGGAATGGAGTGAGAATGACAAGGGAAAGGCATTCCTATGATAACTTTCTGAACCCAGTTCATTTGTTGCCTGTGATATCCTCCACTACTTTCTTCTCATAAACAGAACTTAACATTTGATCTAAAAATCCTATTAAAGCATTTATTATGATAAAATAGTTGCATGTTTATTTTCAAACTAGATCATGTTTCCTTCAATGTTAAATTCCCAATCATTCTCTAAAACATAGCAGATGCTCTTTTTATGTAAAGAAAGGGAGCTAGTTATTGATTCATCTAATTATACTGCAGTCCTACACTTCTCCATGTTAGAAGCCAAATAAAATAGATTTTTTCATAAGTAAAATACAGAATATTTATAAAATCTTTTTCTAATAATAGCAAATAGTTCACGTGAATCTGCCCTACAAATAAGGTCATTATGTCCATACATTTTTTTCTCCATATGCCCAAATAACATCATTAGTATCATTAACAGAACTAGAATTCTGGGATAGTCTTTAGAAACTATGAAATTAGCATTAAACTATGCATCATTGGCCCTAGGTGTCCTCCTTGTAGAAACTGAGCTTCTGCCATCTACTTACTGGCTGACTTGCCTTCTAAGGGTTGTGATATCTGAAAGAAAGGAATATTTATTTTTCCGATCTTTTTATGTATACACAGCATAAATTCCTAAGGACCTGCCTAGAATGAATTTAAACTAGCAAAGACATCTTTTCTTCATCAAAAATCCTTTCAACTATTTATTTTCTTCCAAAGTAGACTGATTTTGTGTGTACTAGGTAATAGTTTATAAGCTTGGTCTTCCATGCTGAACACATCAGAGGCTTTTCCCCCTCATGCCCAGATTCAGTTTCATGCAATTTTAGTAGTGCACCATAAGGAAAAGAATGATTTTTGAGCTACAACCACATTATCAAAACAGAGGAGCCTCCTAGAGCCCTAATTACCAGAATCAAAACAGAGAATGACTATCTACATTCTAGTTTTCTCTAATATTTAAGGGGAAAAAAAGATGAACTGCTAATATTGAGACCAACGTTAGGTTAAAAATATGAATGAGCACCTATATTGGGCAGCAGCTATGTGAGGTATTGGGATGGTAACCAAGCTGCAGGAAATGTTATTCCCACCCTCCAGGAGTTGTACAGGCAAGTGGGATAGAAAGTACATGAGAGAACAAAATAGTTTATAAAGAGTTTTGAGTAGGAAGTTAACAAATGCAGCCAGTTAATTTACAACAAGGTGTCTTACTTTTTAAATTTCTAAAGATCAGCTTTTTTTCTCCCTTTATTTTAGTAAAGCAAATAAGTTTGTCTTGGCTTTCATAGCACCAATTGAGTCTTACACAGGTGATAAAACATTAACAGATAACCCTCTACAACAAGCTTTAACTAACAGTGTATCTAGAAGAGTGGCCAGGCAGTGCTGGCGATGGGACTAGAGGCGGGGACCTTGACTTAAGGAGAGAGAAGCGCCAAACTGCCACTCAAAAACAGAGGGAGAGGCAGACCAGGGAAATATGTGGGTCTTTCTCCAGGCAGGCAAGACTCTCATTCCCAAATCCAGTCCCGGGCCTCTCGGTCTTCTCTCCACCTGTCACACAGAATGTCCTCCCTGTCCAAATCAAAATGAACGCTCCTTCTTCCCTAATGCAGAAAAGTTTCGGCACCTAATTGCCCTCCAGTGTCATAGTTCTCACCTACTCCATGTGAGCTGATGATGTTATTTACTCAAAGATATTTCCTTCATAACAGGAAATCCTGATATCAATTGTTAAAGTAATAAAATATATTCCATATCAGTACATTTGCATGTATATATATTGTTGGACTTAGTACTATTTTGTACTTACTGTGCATGCTAAGTTGCTTGAGGCATGTCTGACTTTTTGTGATCCTATATACCGTAGCTCACCAGGCTCCTCTGTCCACGGGCTTCTCCAGGCAAGAATACTGGAGTTGGTTGCCATACCCTCCTCCAGGGGATTTTCCCAACCCAGGAATTGAACCTGTTTCTCTTACATCTCGTGCACTGACAGTCAAGCTCCTTACCACTAGAAGCATCTGGGAAGTCATGCACTGTTGTTATTATAAATTATTAGGTAATGAACTCTTTGAGGGCAAGAGTATTCCCAGTGTCTAGAAGTACATAGCAGATGCTCAATACCATTACTAAAAGACAATATTCCTCCCACAATTAGGAGGGTCAAGATTACTTATTATTTGAATTTTACTATTATTCTCCATAAGTAATCATATAACAGAAGATTCTATATGAAGTGGCTAGTTGATTAGAAGGAGAGATTTCAGCTTCACTTTACCATGAACACTACTCTTTCACTTTCTCTCTGCAAAATATTTTATAGTAAATGGAAACAGAATTTAACACTTCTCCAAAAATAATCCAAAACATGTAACAGTTTATTCACAGTCAATATGAAGATTTTCACCTTTTACACCTTTGATCTATTTTTAATTTTGAGTCTCCACACTAGACTAATTTCCTCACATAGGTAACAGTGACTTACAACAGAAAGATGAGGACTGTAATTGTTCAGGATGATGAGACAGGTGAAAAATTGACTGCATTTTCAAATCATTACATTAAATATTGTTAGATTAGATGGCCAACTATTACACTGTAGGAGATTAAAGTACAACATAAATTGATGAGGAAATCATAATCTTAAAATTTTCAACAACAGTCTGGTATTGATTTTGATATAAAACTAAAAAGCTTACTTAATACATTTTTTACTCAATTCATTATTGCATGTATGCTGGGGGAAATGCTATCTTGTATTCTATACTAACCCATTAAGTTAAAATGAATAAAGGTAGCATCTATTTTTCTTCTACTGCATTGTAGATAGCCCCCAGTACAAGAAGGAAACTAACAATGGGAGCAATTCCTCAATGACCAAGATCATTTTGTCAACAAATTCTGCTTCCATTTCTAACCAAAAAACAAAAAAACAAAACTTGCTACTTTTGACATATATAGATTTTAAACAGGTACCACAGATAAAAATTGCTAAATGAGTGGCTAGAGTAACACGAGACTGCAAAAATAAAGTCATTCACTCACTATACTTTAGCATTTTGTCTAATTATTTCATAAGGATATTAAGCTGTAACCTGTCCTTTTGAAATGAGAAAATGCAGACACACTGTCCATCTCACTTCCATCCATGTTGTACTACACATCCAATGAACCTCCCTTTAGGTAGGTTCTGACTTGTGTATTTCAAGAAAGCTGCTACAGAGTACCTCAAAATATTTCATATGATTTATTAATACAAACCTGAATCTGATTAGGCTGCAGCTTTTCAGTGAAATGACATTCACTTATTTAAACATGGCACTTGACTGGGAATATTTCTTTTCCTGTGTCATTTTTTTAAAGAAGCATTTTTTATCAGGCTGTCTGTCATTAAGACAACAAATGTGTCCATATCACGAAGAGTAAAAGGTATAAATGCAATCAATCAGCTAGTTGTTTGCAATCACGAGCACGAACACCTTAGTCATGACAATGCCTACACGAATTGTAATGCTTGGCAGGCTGTGGGAGAAGTGTTTAAAAACAAGATGAAAAAAGCATATGCACAGTATAGAGGTGACAAAAATCTGGACATGCAGTTAGAGAAGAATTAAAAATACGTGGCATAGGGAAACTTCACACTTGATGAATGAGTGACTCAAAACTGCTAGGGCAAGATAGACTCATATATGTATCGATAAATGTGTTTATTTTACCTTCGGAAAAAAATTAATAATCTTCTCAACTTTTTTCTTACTCTTATTCTTGAATGAGTTTCAAGACAGAATAAGAGAAAAGAAAACTATAGGCTGTTTACACATAAATATCTCCAATGATATCTGTAATATAACTATCCCTTGAATCAGCCACCTATTCAAAAAGTGTTAGGCACTTAATATGGACAGAGTATTAGAGTGAACAATGTACATATATATTGTCTCTAATCTTACACATTAAATATTATTCCAATTTTATAGCTAAGGAAAGTAAGACTCAAAATTTGATAAACATACTCAGTGTTATTCAGGTACCAGGCAAGTTCCAATCTCTACTTTTACTTTTCAGCCTCCAAATCAGGTGCTAGCTCTAATTAGTCTAAGTCAATAATTCTCAAACATTTTGTATTTAGGAACCCTTAACATTTTAAAATCCCATGGGCAGAGAAGTCTGGTAGCTACAGTTCATGAGGTCTCAAAAGAGTCAGACATGACTTAGTGACTAAACAATAAACAACAACATTTTAAGTTCTCCCAAAGCCATTCCTCTGTATGGTTTGTATCCATGAAGTTATAACATATTAGAAAATAAATTTGATAACCTGGAACTTTTGTTAATTCATTTGAAAATAATACTACTCATTACATGTTAACACAAATAACCTGTTTTGTTTAAAATTATCAATATTTTCCCAAAAATAGTTTTAAAGAGTGATATTGTTTTACACTTCTGTGAATCTCAGGAGACAACTGGATTCTCATATCTCTTAATGTTCTGCTGTCTCTCATAGTTTCAGCAAATTGCCCTGTACATTGATGTGAGAATGAGTTTTTTAAAAAGGCAAATAAATTCTTAGTATTACTATGTTAATTGTTTTGACCTCATAGACCCCTCCCCACAAAAGGATTTCAGGGATCCATCAGCATCCCCTCAAATACATTTTGAGAATCCCAGTTTCCAAAATATATTACTGGGTCGAGAAGATCCCCTGGAAAAGCGAACGGCTACCCACTCCAGTATCTTCACCTGGAGCATGGACAGAGGAGCCTAGTGGGCTACAGTCCACGGGGTCACAAAGTCAGACACCACTGAGCGACTAACACCTTCACACAGTGTAATCTTTTTAATGTTCCTTTATATTTCAAGATTTGTATTTAAGCTTAATTAATAGTACTTTATGTTATTTTTCTAGGAATAAGTCTTTAGATCATCTGAAAATACTGAATTCTGTTAGAAAACCTTACAATTCTTAAAATATTTGTTTCCATGAATATACAGTGATTATCTGAAAAATAAACCCACAAAGACAATAATTAAGCCACATGGGGTTGAACATAGAATTTAGAAAACTGGACATACAAACACACTACACAAATATACAAAGCCATGTATTAAACAAAGTATAATCAGCTATAAACTAAATAGACTCAGATTCCTTTTTATGATAATTTATTCATTCAACATCTTTATGTTGATATTTGATATCAGATCCAGAATGCTCACGTTTTAAACACAGAATTGAAAATCTACAGGCCTCTCTCGTGTAGTACTATTTATGAGTAAATTAGTTATTTTTCTATATTCAGTTCAGTTCAGTCACTCAGTCGTGTCCGACTCTTTGCAACCCCATGAATTGCAGCACACCAGGCCTCCCTGTCCATCACCAACTCCCGCAGTTCACTCAGACTCATGTCCATCGAGTCGGTGATGCCATCCAGCCATCTCATCCTCTGTCATCTCCTTCTCCTCCTATCCCCAATCCATCCTAGCATCAGGGTCTTTTCCAATGAGTCAACTCTTTGCATGAGGTGGCCAAAGTATTAGAGTTTCAGCTTAGCTGGGGTTAAAAATCTTGACTTAAAAAAAAAAAGATTTGACATTTTAACAAATAACTTATTTGAAAGACTTAGAAAGCACGTATGTACAAACCAGAAGATTACTCTCAACTGGTACAGTACTCCATAAACTGTAAATTCATCTCCGTAAGCTCATCTATGCCATGAGATTTATCACTAATACTTCAGGAAGATGTGGACCCAGACTGGCCCCAAAGTGATACTTAAGTTTTTTGTTAAGCATACATCTTATGTTTTTCTACTCAAAAACTGGCAAGATATAAAACACATTTAAAATCTTTTTTTAAATACTATGCAGAAACAATCCCTTTGAGGCAGCAATGCTAGATGGTACTTAAACAAATAACTCTTTTTTTTTCCCAACAGTAACAATTTTCTTTAGATTCTTTTACAAAACCTCACCACACAGCATGAAGCATAATTTTCTGGCAAGCAACTATAAAGGAGAATTAACTATCCTCAAATGACTATGAAATTAAGTCAGCCATATCAGATTAAGATGACCATAAATGCAGTTTAAAACATGCTAATTTACATAGCCCCCTAACTATGTTTAATTGCCACATTAAAAATCCGAAATGCATTCCCTTCGGATGCTGGTCTGTGCTTTTACAACTCAGAATCGTGTCAACTAAATTAACTTGCTTTGTCTAAATGTTGCATTTGGTTTTTTATCTTATACTAGGAACATTCACTAGCTCTAGCTATTGTGTCTAAATATTTTTATTAAACAAATTAATGTAATTAAATCCATCAAACTGATTCTCCTAATGAGATGAGCAATGTGTTAAAAAAAAAAAAACCTCAATTTTCTACAACACAAGTTATCATGAAGAATTTATAGAAAAGATATACATAAATGCTGTTGTCCATTTCTATCTGATGGGAAAGACCCTGATGCTGGGGAAGACTGAAGGCAAAAGGGAAAGCAGGCAGCAGAGGATAAGATGGTTATATAGCATCACTGACTCAAAGCACATGAATCTGAGCGAACTCCAGGAGATAGTGAAGGACAGAGGATCCAGCGTGCTGCAGTCCATGGGGTTGCAAAGACTTGGACAACTTAGTGACTGAACAACAATCTTTAACCATGTTGGACATACTCATCTTCTCAGGAACTAGGAAACTGAAGAGAAGCAAAGGCATCAGTCAGTGCTGGAATTACTGCTTTACCATTCCACACCACACACTTCCCACCCCCACACTCACTAGTCCCCACAAGCCATAAAAACCCTAAGCTTTTCATGCTAGCGCAGCCCAGACCCTTTAGACATCCTACCTCAGCTCTGTATACCCTTTTTCCCTGGCCTATCAACCAGTTACTTTTTGATTCAGAGTACGGACCATTTTAGAGAGGGAAATGGCAACCCATTCCAGTAACTTGCCTGGGAAATGTCACAGACAGAGGAACATGGAGGGCTACAGTCCATGCGGTCACAAAGAGTCTGACTGAATGATGAGCACACACACATACACACACACAGAACCACTTGGCTTATTGTTGCTATACCCTCTAGGGGCCTCAAACTCTACAAAGAATCATTTGATTTGAAGAGCCAGCTAGTTTGAACGTGGTTTCCTTTCCGTGATTTTATCTACTACCATTTCATCTTCCCTAACTGACACCATGGGCTTCCCAGGCGGCGCTAGTGGTAAAGAACCAGCTTGCCAAAGCAGGAGATGCAAGAGATGTGGGTTCAGTCCCTGGATCAGGAAGATCCCCTGGAGGAGGGCAAAGCAACCCACTCCAGCATTCTTGCCTGGAGAATCCCAGGGACAGAGGAGCCTGGCGGGCTACATTCCACAGGGTCGCAGAGTCGGACATAACTGAGCGACTGAGCATGCACCACACAAACTCCACCATAAGGCATGACCTTATGACCCTCTATTCCCTTGTCCCTCAAAGACCAAGATACCACTCAGAGTTGAGGACAGACTTTTCACTCCACCAGTTATTTAGACAACCCCCAAGCATTAACCAAAGTATCTTTTCCCATTATCTGCCATATAGAGTCTTCAACACTGGCAGAGCAAAAGAGACAAAAGAAATTCTGACCTGCTCAAGGAAAAACCACAAAGCATAAAATCATCTTGGTTTCCTCCATGACATGATACCCTTTGGTTACCATTAATGTCCAAACTCAGTTAGGAGTGAGAAACCCAAAGCATCCACACTAGGTAGCAAAGTGAGAATGATCTAGACTGACTCATTTCAACTGGCATAGTAGTTAGTTGCACTGAAAGGCTCGTTCAGTCAGTTCACTATGTGCCCCTATCCCCACAAGATCAATGAAAAGTTTTCAGACTAGAAGTAGTCTTCTTGTAACCACTGGAGATGACCAATTCTAACAGTTAGTCTTCTGGCCTTATAGCAACAAGGGTAGATATAGTAAAACCAGGGAAGAAAGGGCAAAATTCTTTTAAAGTGTAGAGGATCAACACGCATAAGGACAGAAATCAAGACAGTAAAGAAAGGAGAAGATGCTGTGATTTCTATTTCTTTTAGTCTTTTCTTCTTATGGGCTTCCCAGGTGGCACTAGCCGTAAAGAATCTGCCTGCCAAGGCAGCAGATGCAAGAGACCCAGGTTCAATCCCAGGATTGGAAAGATCCCTGGGGAAGGAAATGGCAATCCACTCCACTGGGTCCCTCAACTCCAAATGTAGCCGCATTCTTTAATGAATGCCAAACAAGAAAGCTAAGCTAGAAAGCTAGAGCTCACTTCCTATGCTCCCTGACAGCTAGACTTTGGCACATAATCCAGCTCTTGCCAAGCAGATGCACCAACAGGACTTGAAGTCAGAGTCAGAACACAGCAAGGCAGAGCCCAAACTGACTACTGTGGCTTCTGCTAATTTTACTTGCAGAATCAGTCGGAGAGAAGTTTGACTTTTCTGCAGGATAGATCCTAATGTCTAGTTCTTATTTTCAGGAGTACCAAGAGCCAGGGCCAGTCATACATTTAGCCAGTGTGAATCATAGCTGAGACCATGTGGTCCTAGAGCCAGAAGTTGTGAAACAGTTGCTAAATAGGGCACAAATTGCAGTTCCCCAGCTGACCAGCCAGCTCTCGCAATAAGCAGCCCCTATCCCAAATAGAAACATGCTCCTTGGATGTAGCAACAAATAAATTTCTGAACCACTGCACATTTTCACCTCTTTGATACATAAACTAGTACTTACTGTAAAGTATAAAAAGTCCAACAAATATTTACTGAATGAATTTTGAAGAGGAAGTGGTAAATGAATAGAAAACAGAGAGGGAAAGCTGGAAAGAATGGAAAAAGATGGACAGATGGATGGAGATCTAGACTATTTTAAAGGATCTATAGGATACATATTTTCCTCAGTTTTAGAAATCTTTGGTATCATTACAACCACATTAATTAAATAATATATTTGAATTTCTTTCCTATTGATTTTTGTGATTGAGATAAACACTTGTTCAAAATTGCTATCCTATAGAAACTTATATTGTAATATACCCTATAATTTTAGTTAATGTTTTTAGGTTAAGATTATAATTTTGTCATAAATTTAATTACACATCTACAAGGGAAAAGACTTTCATAGTACATGAAGCTAAAAATCAAATGCAGACAACATCAAAGTAATGTATATGCAAAAACTGCGCTCTTATTTTATTATGTGCATACAAATTATGAAGGTGTAATATAATGCTTATGACAATATTTTAAAGCTGCACTTCTAATAGTGTGGTTCAAAGATCTCTGGTGGTCCTTAAGAACCTGTCACAGGTTCCACAAGGTCTGTGTTTTCCAAGTATGTATCTATGCAAGGGTAGATTTTCTAAATACACTTCAAACAAAACAACACATTATGTCAGACTGAAGGCAAGAGCAGATATGGAAACCCAGCTGTGTGTGTTAAGCTACGCATTAAAGATTTACAAAAATGTAAAAAGTTCCACTCTTCTAAGTGTTTTTGTTTAAGGAAAAAATATGTTTCATAGAGATATTTATATTAACATTTGATAGGTTTACTATTTTTAATGTTTTTATTTTTAATTTTCCCAATTTTAATTTCTAATATGCTAAATATTGACAAATCTAACCCATTTAAACAAAAGCTCTTTGGGGCCCTCAATTTAAGATTTTTTTTTAAAGCTGTAAACCAATTAGCAAAATCCTATAACACTGCCAGAAGTTTTTATAGAAATGATACACTGTATTAAATTTAACCAGCCTTCTGCATGTATAAAATACTAGCAGTCTTTCTAATTCCTGTAGTAGAAAAAAACATGGTATTAAATACATGAGTTTAAATACCAGTTTCACAACTTATTAGCTGTGTGGACATCTGGTCCCTATCATTCTCACTTATATCAACATGACAAACTCAACAGTAAGCATATCAAAACTAAAATCACTGCATTTTGCAAGCATTCTTGAATGTTAAATTACCCAGGATTACACAGTGATTTCTATATAATTATATACATTAATTCAATTATCTGAGAGTGTATTTCATAGCTAACTCACTGTTCAGAGTTACACATTCTGCAGTAGCAGTTGCAGCATAATTAAGTAGCGCTCAAGCCATCACAAAATTTTTCCTAAAGTATCCATTTTATAGAGTCTCTACAAAGTGCTTACATGTTCAAATGTATGCCGTGATCCAAAGATTTTCTTCTCAGGAAAAGTTTGTGTAGTCTAGGCATACGCCTACCTTTCAGTGAACAAGTGTTCATCTAAGAGAGCCATTTAGGACACTCATCTTTGCCAGCAGATCACTTTCTCACCACCTGTTCACCAGGCATCCAAAGCCCAGAAATCTACCCTTCATTACTAACAATCTAATGTGCTCTCAGTGAATATGATCAATTACTTTGCTATCTAAATTTTACAAAGTCTTATTAAGGAAAGTTAGTGTGAGAAACATGCTCCAAAGTGGTAGTTCTCATTTTTCCCTCATATGTTCCCAAAAGAATTCTCTAATATTTTGCAGTAAGTACACTTTTCCAGTTGACATTCAAAATGTTTCACTACAAGTCTGAACAGCGGCAAAGAATGTAATTGCAAGCATGTTAAAAATACTCTGATTTTTAAACAGAACCATCACATCACTCTTAAGAGTACCAAAGAAATCTAAATTCCACAGCTATTTGATATATACCATCATCATCCATTTGTAAAATGCAATATTTAATAATATGAAATTTTACATGTTTAACTTATTTGCTTGAACTCATTTATACTCCCTAGTAGCTCAGCTGGTAAGGAATCTGCCTGCAATGCAGGAGACCCCAGTTCAATTCCTGGGTCAAGCACATCCCCTGGAGAAGGGATAGGCTATGCACTTCAGTATTCTTGGGCTTCCCTGGTGGTTCAACTTATAAAGAATCCACCTGCAATGTGGGAGACCTGGGTTTGACCCCTGGGTTGGGAAGATCCCCTGGAGAAGGGAATGGCTACCCACTCCAGTATTCTGGCCTAGAGAATTCCATGGATTGCATAGTCCATGGGGTTGCAGAGTCGGACATGAATGAGTGACTTTCACTTTCATTTATACTCACTCCTTCACTAAATTTTACCCTTAAGTAATACATTTTATTTCTGAATGTTTATATTGATCACCCTATCATACTTATATTAAAATATATTATCTATAATAAAAATATCTTAAAATCTTATATATCTATTAATTTTATTTAAATTTATTTTTAATTGGAGAATAATGGCTTCACAATATTGTGTTGATTTCTGCCATATATCAACATGAATCAGGCACAGAATATCTATTAACTTTACTTCCTGAGTTAAAACTGAGGGTATATATTGGAAATGCATTTCTTAATGAAATAGATGGGACTGTTTTTTTTTTTTATAAAATTGTTTATAGGCTTCTGGATATTAAATATTGGTAGCATGAAATAACCTTACATAACAGTTTTCTTTCCATTTTTCTCTTTATGAAAGGATGGAAAAACCCTTGTTCACTTACATAGCTAGAAAAGGCAGCATTTTTATTATAGCAATATTAATTCTTCAAAATCACATAATCATACAAATATTTTTAAGACTATTTAAGCTATCAGCTGATAACTCAAAACACATAATCACACAAATATTTTTAAGAATAGTTATCAGCTGATAATCACATCTTCTACAAGCTTCTTAAAAACAACAACAAAAGGAAAGCATCTGAGCTGCAAAAGAATCTGTTGCCTAGGTTTTTTAAGCCATTAATTTTCTCCATACCAATAGTTCTGACTGATCCTCTGCTTGATGCAAGGGATACTTTCCACTTTGGAAAAATGCAGCAAAGTAAGAAAGGCACATGTGAGGCCTATCCACATTTCTTCCTGCTATATGAAAGAGTGGTTATGAGAAGGCAGTTAATAAAAGAGAACATGCTGGAGAAACACTGTCCCAGGTGAACCAGTTTTGGGCAAGACTATGGAGATCTAGGACTTAGAAACAGATTTCTTCAAAATTGACTATGTGTCCCTTGCAAAATGAACAGGTAGCAAACCTGAAGACCTCAAGTTGAAAGGACACATTATCCTTTCATTAATCTTAGTATCTTAAACTAACTCCCTTTTCCCCATTCTCCCCACTCCCTCCCGTTCTTTCTTGCCTCTCTCCAAGGCAACCCAAAGCCAATTCATAATCACAAGAAGATCACCTCTGTATTTATTATAAAAGTACTGTCAGTGGCATAATCATCACAACACTACATAAGATCTAAATCCTTGCTACTCCAAGGATGGCCCTCAGAACAGCAGTTGAAGTATCATCTGTGATCCTGTTAGAAACACAAATTGGGGGACCCATCAGAAGCCCACTAAATCAGAATTTGATTTAACAAAATCCACTCTGATTTACATACAGTTAAGTATATAAACACTGACATCAGAAGGGGAGAAATGCTTCTTTGAAAATTTTAATATAGAGAAACAATTTTTCTTTTGAAGAAGTAATCTCCGCTTCTTTCTGATCTTAAGAATTAGGTGATCCTCATGTTTCTATTTTTGTCACCTTACTAACACCATCAGTTTATTTTCTAAGACCATCAGTCTCGAACTAAATGTTGGCAACACATTTTTCCTCATTATCCTCGACTGCAAGAGTGTCCTTACCTTCTTCAATCTATCCGCTCCACAGCAGAAAGAGTAGAGGTATATAACAAATCTAACAGGGCACTCTCTTACTTAAAAACCCTTCAATTGTCTCCAACTCAAAAAAAAAAAAAAAAAAAGTGGACATGATTATTTGGCCCCTGTTTCCCTTTCTAGCCTCATCATGCAACCACTGTCCATCACTTGCCACATTGTTTGAGCTCCCTGCACACATCATGTGGTAACCGTCCACAGTGCTATCCCTGCTAGAATACCCTTGCCCTATTTATTCTCTGGCTAATTCTTAACTGCCCTTCAAGGCCCAACTCAGGTACCTGTTCCTCCAGGAAGCCTGCTTGTGTGCCCACACACACACACACACACACACACAATGGGTAAAGTTTATTTGCTTTGTACTTTCACATCACTTTCCATATTCAAATAATCTATCTCCTTAAATAGACAATAACCTCCTCCAAGGACTAATAAAATTAATGGCATGAAACAGGTGGTGAAGATAGAATCAAAATGAATAAAATGAAATTTAATTCTTAATCATAGCACTGTAATAGCTGTTGCAATTAGCATATTTATTTTTTCTCCACTCTTATGCTTCAGTATTTTTATGGCATCTGATAGAATAAAACCAGTACATACAATTTTTAAAAAATAATCTACCTCAATTCTTTTTATCAATTCGGCAGGGTTTGAATGTATACACAGAACACGGCTATCTGTCTCCAACAAAACCACATAATTTGTCTTAGTTACAGTTTCTTTTTCTTTTTTTCTTTTCTTTTCTTTTTTGGCAATACCAAATGGTTTCCTACCTCCTCAACCACAGATTGAACCCAGCCCCGGCAATGAAAGCACTGAGTCATACGTACCACATCAATGCCAGGGAATCCCCAGCTTTTTGTATTGATTAAACAATAATTGCAAGATCATATTAGATATGAAGTATCAAACTAGGATGAAATGTATACATATACTTCTATCTATGTATATATTTAGATGAACTTTTAAAATGTATATGTTTATATAAATATATAAATATATCTTATATAAATATATATTTATATAAATATATATGTTTATATAAATATTATACACATAGCATTTCTATCTACTAAAAGTCTTTTCCAATATACCAAATCCTACTGTTACAATGCTAAATCTACAGGAAATTGCTCAAGAAACAGATTAACTTTAAATGAGAAGGTCCTAACCTTTGTACTGCTGAACTTTAAATACGTAATTTAGTATAATATTAATATCCCAGAGTGACATTTACACAATTCTTTATTTCTTTAGTTCCCTATATTTCAAGATGGATGTAGAGAATTAAGTGATTATGTGAAACTATTCAGCTTCTAAAACACAATCTGCTATAATGAGTATTTCATTTGTTGAAAACACCTCATATTCATCCTTTTCAATACCTCCCTGAGACAGGTATCAATACTAATCCAGTTCATTTTATCACACACTAGGGCAGCGATTGGATGTCCTACAACATGGTGGCCAATCCTGACACTCATGAGGAAAAGTGTCACAAATACATGAAGGACTACAAAAAAAAACAAAGAAAATGAAAATGTCATAGATTTTGAAGGATGTATCTTAAGTCAGAGAAACTCAATAAATAACCACTTGGCTTAAAGACAAAAGAAGAATCGCCAACTGATTGAAAAACCACAATTAATCAACTTACAAAGACAATGAACCTAGCACTTAGATGCCACATTCCGTTTCTCACTCAAGAACCATAGTTTCTTGGAGAAAGAGCTGATTCCAGCAATGAGCAGTCAAGGGACACAAGGAGGAGCCTGGAGCATCTTGTTACACCACAAAGTAAAGAAATATTCAAAGAATGAGAAGACATGTCACAGGGACTCAAGATTATAGATCACTGGGAGAGAAACAGGGAAAACATAAAGATAGAAATGGGAAAGAAAGGTTGATAGAACCTTTCAAAGGTTGATAGAATGCTGAGAGCTGACTGATGGAAGTAGATTGCTGCTGGCATTGGAATGTTATCGTTTTACAACCTCAACAGTAACATTGGGTCTAGGCAAGAATTATCAACGAATGCTAAGATGAGAAGATTTTTTATTAGGAACAGGATATATGTATGGCCTCAGAATATGTCCCCAAAACCTACTCACCAGCAACAAGGGGAGAAATTGGATAATACCCTGACCAGGTGAACACTGAGTGCTTCCAGATATAATACCTGGAAAGGAAATATCAATTTTGTAATATTCTATTTGAAGATGTGAAACTTGAAACTAAATTATGAGGAAACATCAGACTTATCATTCTATTAAAAAAAAAACACAGAATTCTGTATTTTTCAAATATGTGAACAATATAAAAAGACAGAAAAGAGAAAAAAACACTAAGAATTGTTTCAGACTATAAAGAGGCATGACAACCAAATGCAGTATGTGATCCTATACTGGATCCTGTACAAGAAAAAAAAAAACAAATATTTACAAAATACACTTTCAGGTGCACTAACAAAATTCAAATATAGTAAGTTAGATGAAACTTAATACTATGTTATTTTGGTCATATTAAAATATACTTCATTCTTAGGAAATGACATTGAAATAATTAACAGCAAAGGAAGGCAATGATATCACCAGTTCAGTTCAGTTCAATCACTCTGTCACGTCCAACTCTTTGTGACCCCATGAACTGCAGCACACCAGGCCTCCCTGTCCATCACCAACTCTCGGAGTTAACTCATACTCATAAGTCGGTGATGCCATCCAGCCATCTCATCCTCTGTCATCCCCTTTGCCTCCTGCCTCCAATCCCTCCCAGCATTAGAGTCTTTTCCAATGAGACAACTCTTCGCATGAGGTAGCCAAAGTACTGGACTTTCAGCTTTAGCATCATTCCTTCCAAAGAACACCCAGGACTGATCTCCATTAGAATGGACTTGTTTGGATCTCTTTGCAGTCCAAGGGACTCTCAAGAGTCTTCTCCAACACCACACTTCAAAAGCATCAATTCTTCAGCCCTCAGCTTTCTTCACAGTCCAACTCTCACATCTACACATGACCACAGGAAAAACCATAGCCTTGACTAGATGGACCTTTGTTGGCAAAGTAATGTCTCTGCTTTTTAATAGGCTGTCTAGGTTGGGCATAGCTTTCCTTCCAAGGAGTAAGCATCTTTTAATTTCATGGCTGCAGTCACCATCTGCAGTGATTCTGGAGCCCCAGAAAATAAAGTCTGATACTGTTTCCACTGGTTCCCCATCTATTTCCCATGAAGTGATGGGACCAGATGCCATAATCTTTCATTTCTGAATGTTGAGCTTTAAGCCAAATTTTCACTCTCCACTTTTAATTTCCTCAAGAGGCTTTTTAGTTCTTCACTTTCTGCCATAAGGGTGGTATCATCTGCATATCTGAGGTTATTGATATTTCTCCCGGCAATCTTGATTCCAGCTTGTGCTTCTTCCAGCCCAGCCTTTCTCATGATGTACTCTGCATAGAAGTTAAATAAGCAGGGTGACAATATACAGCCTTGACGTACTCCTTTTCCTATTTGGAACCAGGCTGTTGTCCCATGTCTAGTTCTAACTGTTGCTTCCTGACCTGCATATAGGTTTCTCAAGAGGCAGGTCAGGTGGTCTGGCATTCCCATCTCTTTCAGAATTTTCCACAGTTTATTATGATCCACACAGTCAAAGGCTTTGGCATAGTCAATAAAGCAGAAACAGATGTTTTTCTGGAACTCTCTTGCTTTTTCAATGATCCAGTGGATGTTGGCAATTTGACCTCTGGTTCCTTTGCCTTTTCTAAAACCAGCTTGAACATCAGGAAGTTCACAGTTCACATATTGCTGAAGCCTGGCTTGGAGAATTTTGAGCATTACTAGCACATGAGATGAGTGCAACTGTGCGGTAGTTTGAGCATTCTTTGCCATTGCCTTTCTTTGGGATTGGAATGAAAACTGACCTTTTCCAGTCCTGTGGCCACTGCTGAGTTTTCCAAATTTGTTGGCACACTGAGTGCAACACTTTCACAGCATCATCTTTCAGGATTTGAAACAGCTCAACTGGAATTCCATCACCCCCACTAGCTTTGTTTGTAGTGATGCTTCCTAAGGCCCACTTGACTTCACATTCCAGGATGTCTGGCTCTAAGTGAGTGATCACACCATCATGATTATCCGGGTCGTGAAGATCTTTTTGTACAGTTCTTCTGTGTATTCTTGCCACCTCTTCTTAATACCTTCTGCTTCTGTTAGGTCCATACCATTTCTGTCCTTTATCGAGCCCATCTTTGCATGAAATGTTCCCTTGGTATCTCTAATTTTCTTGAAGAGATCTCTAGTCTTTCCCATTCTGTTGTTTTCCTCTATTTCTTTGCACTGATCACTGAGGAAGGCTTTCTTATTTCTTCTTGTTGTTCTTTGGAACTTTGCATTCAGATGCTTATATCTTTCCTTTTCTCCTTTGCTTTTTGCTTCTCTTCTTTTCACAGCTATTTGTAAGGCCTCCCCAGACAGACATTTTGCTTTTTTGCATTTCTTTTCCATGCGGATGGTCTTGATCCATCTCCTGTACAATGTCATGAACTTCAGTCCATAGTTCATCAGGCACTCTATCTATCAGCTCTAGCCCCTGAAATGTATTTCTCACTTCCACTGTATAATTATAAGAGATTTGAGGAGCAGCGGCTGAGGGGAGCAACTCCATGTCTAAGGAGCAGTGGCTGAGCGGGAGGCCGAGAGGAACTACTCCACATTCAAGGTCAGGAGGGGCGGCAGTGAGGAGATACCCTCGTCCAAGGTAAGGAGCAGTGGCTGCACTTTGCTGGAGCAGCCATGAAGAGAGACCCCATATCCAAGGTAAGAGAAACCCAAGTAGACGGTAGGTGTTGCAAGAAGGCATCAGAGGGCAGACACACTGAAACCATAATCACAGGAAACTAGTCAATCTAATCACACTAGGACCACAGCCTTGTCTAACTCAATGAAACCAAGCCATGCCCTGTGGGGCCACTCAAAACGGGCAGGTCATGGTGGAGAGGGCTGACAGAATGTGGTCCACTGGAGAAGGGAATGGCAAACCACTTCAGTATTCTTGCCTTGAGAACCCCATGAACAGTATGAAAAGGCAAAATGATAGGATACTGAAAGAGGAACTCCCCAGGTCAGTAGGTGCTCAATATGCTACTGGAGATCAGTGGAGAAATAACTCAAGAAAGAATGAAGGGATGGAGCCAAAGCAAAAACAATACCCAGTTGTGGATGTGACTAGTGATAGAAGCAAGGTCCAATGCTGTAAAGAGCAATATTGCATAGGAACCTGGAATGTTAGGTCCATGAATCAAGGCAAATTGGAAGTGGTCAAACAGGAGATGGCAAGAGTGAATGTCAACATTCTAAGAATCAGTGAACTAAAATGGACTGGAATGGGTGAATTTAACTCAGATGACCATTATATCTACTACTGCGGGCAGGAATCCCTTAGAAGAAATGGGGTTGCCATTATGGTCAACAAAAGAGTCTGAAATGCAGTACTTGGATGCAATCTCAAAAACAACAGAATGATTTCTGTTCGTTTCTAAGGCAAACCATTCAATATCACAGTAATCCAAGTCTATGCCCTGACTAGTAACGCTAAAGAAGGTGAAGTTGAATGGTTCTATGAAGACCTACAAGACCTTTTAGAACTAATACCCAAAAAATATGTCCTTTTCATTATAGGGGACTGGAATGCAAAAGTAGGAAGTCAAGAAACACCTGGAGTAACAGGCAAATTTGGCCTTGGAATACGGAATGAAGCAGGGAAAAGACTAATAGAGTTTTGCCAAAAGAACGCACTGGTCACAGCAAACACCCTCTTCCAACAACACAAGAGAAGACTCTACACATGGACATCACCAGATGGTGAACAGCAAAATCAGATTTGATTATATTCTATGCAGCCAAAGATGGAGAAGCTCTATATAGTCAGCAAAAATACGACCGGGAGCTGACTGTGGCTCAGATCATGAACTCTTTATTGCCACATTCAGACTGAAATTGAAGAAAGTAGGGAAAACTACTAGACCAATCAGGTATGACCTAAATCAAATCCCTTATGATTATACAGTGGAAGTCAGAAATAGATTTAAGGGCCTAGATCTGATAGATAGAGTGCCTGATGAACTATGGACTGAGGTTCATAACATATCACCAACTTACTCCCAAAAGATTCTGAAGAAAAATATGAATGTAAATGCCCACTCTGTATGTGTATGTACAGTGTAATCATAAGTATCATTAAACACAGACGTATTCAGATGTTCTCTGTACTACCCTTGAGACTTTGTGTAATTTAAAATGATTTCCAAATCAAAAGCTTTTTAAAAAAACAAAAGCAGAAGAATGATAAACACATAGTCCAAACAACATGAGAGGCAGAAGAATAGACAGGGGAATCAGATAGGTGGATATGAAGTATAATATCTTCCATGACAGATACATGACTGTTTTCTTATTACTATGTTTTGTAACTACATATATGTTACTTATTCTCACATGTGTAAAGTAGCATATTACAAAGCAGAATAAAGGTACACTAAAGCTCTTTAAGTTATTTTAATAATTAGTTCAAAACTACTATAAGAATATGAGGAACAAAGTCCAAGCTTGCTGTTAAGTCACTTCAGTCGTGTCCGATTCTGTGCGACCCCACAGACGGCAGCCAACAAGGCTCCTCTGTCCCTGGCATTCTCCAGCCAAGAACACTGGAGTGGGTTGCCAGTTCCTTCTCCAATCCATGAATGTGAAAAGTGAAAGTGAAGTCGCTCAGTCCAGGCAAGAGTACTGGAGTAGGTTGCAATTTTCTTCTCTAAAACCACCCAGAAATCCCACTCCTAGGCATACACCCTGAGAAAATCAAAACTGAAAAAGACACGTGTATCTTGTTGTTCATTGCAGGACTATTTGTAATAGCTAAAACATGGAAGCAACCTAGATGTCTATGGACAGATGAATGGATAAAGAAGTTGTGGTATATAAACACAATGGAATATTATTCAGCCATAAAAAGGAATGCATTTGAGTCAGTTCTAATGAGGTGAATGAACCTACAACCTATTATACAGAGTGAAGTAAGGCAGAAAGAGAAAGATATCTATCATGTTCTAATGCATATATATGAAATCTATAAAAATGGTACTGAAGAATTTATTTACAGGGCAGCAGTGGAGAAATAGACATAAAGAATAGACTTATAGACATGAGGAGAGGGGAGGAGAGGGTGAGATGTATGGAAAGAGTAACATGGAAACTTAAATTACCATATGTAAAATAGATATCCAACGGGAATTTGCTGTATGGCACAGGAAACTCAAACAGGGGCTCTGTGTCAACCTAGAGGGGAGGGATGAGGAGGGAGATAGAGAGGTTCAAAAGGGAGGGGATATATGTATACCTATGGTTGATTCATGTTGAGGTCTGACAGGAAACAACAAAATTATGTAAAGCAATTATCCTTCAATAATAAAATAAATTAATTAAGAATAAAATCTGTTATATGCCCATATACCAATAGCAAGCTATCAGAAAACAACCCTACTTACAATTATATGAAAAATAATAAAATACCTAGGAATGAATTTAACTCAGGAGTTTAAAGATCTGTACAGTGAAAACTATAGACATTTATGACAGAAATTGAAGGAGACACAAATAAATGAAAAGATACTTTGTGTTCAAGGACTGTAACAACTAACATTGCTAAAATGACCATACTATGAAAACCAATCCACAGATTCAAGGCAATCCCTGTCAAAGTACGGATGGTATATTTCACAGGAATAGAAAAACAATCCTAAAATTTGTATGAAATCACAACAGAACCCAAAGAGCCAAAGCAAGCTGGAGAAAGAAAAAGTTGGATGCATCACATACCCTGATTTCAAACTACACTACATGCTATGCAAACAAAACAGTATGCCATAAGCATAAAAACAGACACACAGATCAGTGTAACAGATTGCCCAGAAATAAACCCAAGCATATACCGCCACTTAATTTATATCAAAGGAAGCAAGAATATACAATGTGGAAAGACAATCAATCTCTTCAATAACTGGTGTTGAGGAAACTAAAAAGCAAAACGCAGAAGAACAAAACTCAATTATATCTTAAACCATTCATAAAAATTAACTAAAACTGGGTTAAAGTTCTAATCAGAGGAAAAATAACATAATTTTGAATGGTGATGGATGCTAACTAGATTTATTGTGGTGATCATTTTACACTACAAATATTGAATCATGTTGTATACCCAAGACTAATGTAATATGTCAATTATACCTCAATTTTTAGAAAACTTAAAGAATATGAAAAGCCCTCACAATGAAGCACACCACAGACTAATAAATATTTTTAAGTAACAATCAATTTGTTTTTATTCCACTGAGTTAAGAGCATAGTATTAATTTTAGGTTCATTTCTTTAATTCTTATGCTTCTTCAATTTGGTAAGTCTTTTCCCCTCAACAAAAAATGTGTGTGTGTGCATGTGCGTGCACGCAATGTATTGTAACAAATAGTACAGTTAACAAGATTTAATGTAAATCATTATTCAGTTCAGTTCAGTTGCTCAGTCATGTCCGACTAGTAAGCGTTCAATATAGATTGTATCTTTTAGCAATCATAATGACTCTTATGACATAGATCTTATTTTTTTTTACTACTCTTCAGAAAGAAAAACCAGCAACAGAGAGATTAGGTAACTCATGCAAGGACATACAGCGAGCAAGAGTCAGAGTCAAAATCTGAACCCAGGAAATCTCATTCTAGACCTCATACTTCTAAACACCAGGCTCCACTGTGTTTTTGTTACCTTCCTGAACCTAAGTTAATGACCTCAAATTTTTCTTGTGCTGAATATATCAGTAAAATCACCATCTAGTACTTTAAATCCAGTACTTAATAAAACAGTAGGTAGAAAATAGATTATAGCTATTATTTCTATTCATCATGGGCACCAAATGCTGTATATAAAATTCAAAAAACAATGCTATCTTAGAGTTGAATTTCCCTGTGTCTTCCTTCCTCTGACCCCTCATGGTGGAAAAAAAGAAAAATTGTTGAGTAATTAAAATGCTACCAGAGACAATGTAATACAGAAAAGGTTTTAAAATAGTCTCATTCTATATACACTAGGTAACTCACATTTTAAAAATATGTAGTACGTTATTTAGAAAAGGCAGATTTTACTGGACATAGAACAAGCTTTCCAGCATAATATGATCACTGGACAGGTGAAGTGAACATATGTCATTTAGTGGCAGCCTGGCACCCAGCCCCTTTCCTGATGTTACTCACCTCTCTTTTAGGGAATCTTCTTCTTCACTATACCATCCTGATGGAAACATAAATCTAAATGCATGCCCTCTAATTACAGAAACCAAAGGTGTCCTTCAGAGGCTGCTCTGGGATCATTTCTATACAATTCCTGGTATCGGCTGGTCAGCACAAAACACAAGGTTAGTCAATAAAACACAATCTCTTGGGACTTGGTTTATTAAACAGACTACGTACATACCATGGAGAAGCAAATGGCAACCCACTCCAGTATTCCTGCCTGGAGAATCCCATAGACAGAGGAGCCTGGCAGGCTACAGTCCACAGGGTTACAAAGAGTTGGATAAAACGGAGTTACTAACTTATGCACATACCAAAGACTAGGCCAGAATTGATCCAAGTCAGCAACAGAGCCTGGGCAATTTTGTTGACTGTTCCTGTTACGAAGACCTTTGGATCTGGCTGATTCCTCACTGTTTCAAGAAGAGGAGTCTCCCTTCAATCCTGAGAGCCTCTCTCAGTCTAAAAACTTCAGGTAAATTCCTCTTTCGATTTTAAATCAGTCTGTGTCTTTTGCTGGCAAAGATGACAGAAAAGATGATAACCATACAGAATATAAAGCCATAAGGGGATGAAATTATATAATCTTATTTAGCATTTCTTTGGATGACTTTTACTCTTTTCCATTAGTTTGGTATGTATGCTAGCCAAAGAATACGAAGATCTAGATTCTAGTCCAGACTTTCATTAGCGGGTTTTAACATTTCCAGTGTGAATTCATTCATTCTCGATTTTTTTGCTCATCTATGAATAAAGATAGTTTGAACTGTACGTTTTCTTGCATTCATAAAGTGTTAACGTTTTGTAGAAAAGATCAGTCTTACTGACAACACCAATAATACAGACTTCCTTTACAGAAATGAGTACGTGCTTGTAATTGTTGACTTCAGTATTTTCTATTCATTTTTAAATATTGTTTTTCATATAAGTAAGATCTACAGCAGTTTCTGACATAAAGAATAGGAATAAAATAATTTCAGACTACTTTCCTAAGGAAATGACATCACATCTCAGAAGATCTACCTATAAAAAATAAATAGGTTTGAAATATTATTATACAGTAAATACTATTATATTTTTAATATCCACAGGCAAAACAATACAGCTTATACCAATTTTTACATTTTTTAGTATCACAATATTCTCCTGAAATGTGCTTTCCTTCATGCTTTCAAATGTATAAATACCGATGTAACCTACAAGTTTCAAGTTCAAGAGAATAAATAATAAATAATTCCTTTTTAAAATCTGTTGATGATTTGATAGACATATTCTGCTAAATGTGTATAAAATTGGTTGGTGCATTTACTAAGGAATATATCCATAACAGTACCATCAGTTAAACTTTTATAAAAATCTTCTAAAAGAAATCTAAAAATACTGGTCAGCCAAAATGTTTTAAATTGTATTAGTACTGAAACCATTACATACGCAGCAAAGTACTATTATGAATTCTTATAAAAATTACAAAGTAAAGTCTTCCTCAAAAGCCATTCAAACCAAGGAGACTGACAATCATTAAGTCATGTCTACAAGAAACATGATTATTCAATATTGACACTTATCAAGGGGTAACTGAATTTGAAAGGCTATGAGATTCTGTTCCTCTCATGAAGGTTTTATCTCCTTAAACCTAATCTTAGGTATACTAATTGTTCTTAACTCTCAACACAAGTCAACAAGGAATTCCAACTCAACATAATGTCATACATACTAGAAAAGAGATGGTATTCAGTGCTATCTCTCAAGGATGCAGTTAATTCTGTGTGGGGGCATAGAAAGAGCTACAGAGAAGAGGTAACAGATTAAACCTTTATAAAAACCTCAAAAATATGAAAATGACCTCAAATATGAATAATAAACTCCTATGTAGATAATGGACTCTGCAGCCTTTCACATCTGAGTTTCAACCCCAGTTCTACCTTCCGGTTGGCCATGTAAAACTGATCAAGTTGTTTAGAAATATAGAAAGTAGGCCTTATTCTGCCAATAACTGTCATCTTAGGCAATTCCCTTCACCTCTCTAGTCATCAGTTTCCTAAATCTATGAAAGAAATCATGAAGTCATGCTTTAAGAGCTTTAACTTTCCCTCTGATTCTAACATGAGTCTATATATTATAGAAATTCCTATCCTCTGTTGGATGTGTTCATTTAGCAACTATTTACCCACAATATGTGGGTACAACTAAGTACCCACAATATGTCAGTGTGTTCTAGCACATGTGAATGTGATAGTCCAAATTCACATGAAAATTACAGAAAATATCTATTGAATAACTTATAATTCAATAGATATTAAGTTATATCTATATAATTTATTTGCTTTGTTGTCTCCTTGTTCACAATCATTTCCCTGCAAGTATGACATGTGTATTTAAAACAGTTAACACTGGTAAACAAAAGAAAAAACACAAAAACACAAAAGAGAAATTTAAATGAAAGTGAAGTATAGTAAGTAACACTGCCATCAACATGATAGTTTCTCTAAATTCACATTCAATCAGTGAGCCTTAGAAACCTGACAAAAAAAGACAGCATGTTAATGAGCTCTCTAACCAATTTAGTATACAGCCATCTTTTCTTCCTCATTTAAACTATTACATAGTTTCTTAAGAGCTTATGATATAATCAGGTAAGTTTTATTTAAAGATAAATAAAATCTGTATATGGCAAGCAAACACAAAAATCTACAATATCACTTTTTCAGATATTTCACTTCTATATCTGGCATTTCTGGCTTTTAGACCATCTATGTCATTACACAAGGTCTTTATTTAAGAATCATATTATCAGTTTTCAAAAACTGACTTATTCTTAGGTAAGTAATTTTAAAATTCAGGAACTGTCAGGCAGTTTCAGAAACTCAAGATTTTGTCAAAAGACAGGGAATTTGGATGGTGAGGTAGTCGGAGGGTGTGGATTGCTGAAGGGATACAAGATAAGAGCTGAAATGACCTCCAGAATACACAGTGACTTGAGGAGTCACAAGGCAACTCAGTTGTACTCCTCTTCTGGGTCTGCTTCTTGCTTTCAGCAAACTACTAGTTTTTTTAGTATGCCTCTTCCCGTTATTTCATGTCAATGTGTCTTTACGGCTGCTCTAGCCTCCTGGATTCTGCAGCCTACTTTCTCTTAGAAAATCTGAGTACTTCTACATCATTCTAATAACTGCATCCCTCCTCTAAGGAGAAACGATCCTACAGCGGATGTGGACAGTACACCCTGGAACAGAGTTCTCATGCACAGCCCCTTCCATGACGTGCGCCTCTGCCTGCCTTCCTATAGTCAGTGGTCAGGATAATGGGGTCATGTGGTAAGACACATCACCTCATGGCAAATAAATGGGGAAAAAGAGGAAACAGCAACAGATTTTATTTTCCTGGGCTCCAAAATCACTGCAGACAGGGAGTGCAGCCATGAAATTGAAAGACACTTGCTTCTTGGAAGAAAAGCTATGACAAATCTAGACAGCACATTAAAAAGTAGACATCACTTTGCTGACAACAGTCTGTATGGTCAAAGATATGGTTTTTCCAATAGTCATGTAAGGTTGTTAAGAACTGGATCATAAAGAAGGCTGAGTGCCAAAGAATTGGTGCTTTTGAGCTGTGGTGCTGGAGAAGACTCGAGAGTCTCTTGACCAGCAACATCAAACCAGTCAATCCGAAAGGAAATCAACCCTGAATAACCACTGGAAGGACTGATGCTGAAGCTGAAGATCTAATACTTTGGCTACCTGATGTGAAGAGCAGACTCACTGGAAAAGACCAAGATGTTGGAAAAGATTGAGGAAGAACAGAAGCGGGAGACAGAGAATGAGATGGTTGGATGGCATCACTGACTCAATGGACATGAGTTTGGGCAAACTTGGGAGATACTGAAGGACAGGGAAGCCTAGTGTGTTGTGCTTCATGAGGTCACAGAGTCAGACATGACTTAGCAACTGAACAACAACAATGGTGAGGCAGACAACTTGGTATTACATGCATAAGGCACCCTTCAGAAGATTATGGCACAGTAGGTACCTTGAGGTTTCTAAGAAAGACACAGCGTGACTGCTAGGCACCGTCAGCGGACTATTCACTATGTAAAGATGCAGCCTCACCACAGAGACTGTGTGTTCAGAGACTGGACAAGTCATGTTCACAAAGTAAGGCCACTGCTTTATAGGCACAGGAAACAAGTACATATACTTGAAATTTAAAATTCAAAAAAAGTGTGACAAAGTGGGTATGTGTTTTTGAAAAAACAAACTCAGCCTGGGAAACTATTCTTTAAAGAAAAACAAAAACATAACATATAAACATAGAAAACAAACTGTAAAATCACTATTTTTAAAGATGAGCCTGTCAGCATCAAATATGCACTGCAAAGTGGCATGTCTGAGACTTCAGCTACTCAGCCACAACTGACAGTCTCCAAATTGTTGCAGCTCAGAGTACATGAACAAATGGCCCCCACACTGGGTGAGAGCAATCAGCCCGGCTGCTCCCCTGCTTCAGTGCTCCACTTTTACCAGTGAGGGGCAGCCAGCCCTGCACAACTCCTAGCCAGAGGGCTCTGTCCTGGCTTCAAGTATAAAAATTGCAAGCCACTATAAAACTAAATAATCAGAACAACTATTACTACCATTTGCTTTATATTGATTATTTTAATAAAGTAACGGAGGAATATAAAAGAAAAGGACACCCATCTCTTTTCTCTTTCTGATGGCAGACAAGAAAAAACCCATCTGTAAGGTGACTTGCTTGGCTTACAGGAAGCAGACACCAAAGAAGGCATCGAAGAGCTAGGGGAATGGGAGTTTGCAGACCTGGTCAAGGCACTGATTATGACTCACATCTACCTGTCCCAGGTCTAGTCTTCTCACTTATCTGTTAAAGATCCTTGGGGCTTTCATTCTTGGGATAAGACATCACTTCCCTTCTCCTGGGCCTCCACAGCACAAATCAAAGGGAGGCCCAGCAATTCCAGACGGGAGCAGTCCTTCCAGGGTATACA
Organism: Nanger dama; assembly: GCA_917880005.1. Lineage (NCBI taxonomy): Eukaryota > Metazoa > Chordata > Mammalia > Artiodactyla > Bovidae > Nanger > Nanger dama. The sequence goes on from CAKJTW010000007.1 coordinate 3,212,419, forward strand.
CAGCCATTGACAGGAATGAAAACTGAGAACCTTCCTCCTCCCAAGCAACATTCACATTTTTGGCAAATTTATCATCTCTGAGATCATCAAAACTAATCTTATTATGTCCTTTATTCCCTCTTTTCATCAGCTCCCAAAGATGTCTCCGAATCTCCGGTCATCTCTATTCCCAAAAGGCTCCAAGGGTAGTGAGGCAACCCCAGTGGCACCAGGGACTCTTCATCCTTCATATCTGAATGATTACTTTCCATGATTTCCAGTACTCTTTCCATGATTACTTGCAAATACAGTTGATAATAATGCATCAATATTTGCTCACCAATTACAACAAATGCTCCACATTAATTCAGGTTGTTAGTAACAAGAGAAACTGCAAAGTGAGCACTGACGAGAGGTATATGGGAATTCTGTTCTTTCCTGATCAATTTTCTGTAAATCTAAAACTGCTCTAAAAAATAAAGTTTATTATTTTAAAATTGAATAAAGGCATAAACAGACTGTCTACCAGCTTTCAAATGATCACTGACATCATCCTCTCTTCTGATGAGGTTTTTTTTTTTTTTTTCTAATACAAGCTAATTCTGTTTCATAAAGAAAACGGTGAGGGTGGGGACAGAGTAGCAGACAGATAAGGAAGCTGAAGCTGTATGTAACATATCTCTTCTTCGCTATAAGTCTATCCAAGAGCTCATGAACACAATGTATGAGTGAGGATGGCAAGAAACATGAGTTTTACATGACTACAAACAAATCAACAATAATTATGAGCACTCAGAATGCCTAATCATTTTCATTTTCCTATTCAAATGCTGTGAGTTCACGAAAACATTTTCACAAAAGGTCATATGTCTACACACTTAAGGTGAACACCCAGTCAGGACAAAAGTGAAAAATCAAGAGTTGATTCCATCTATTTTGTTACTTAATAAGGGAAGGGGCCTACAAAAGTATACAGTTTTCTCATTTTAGAGAATTAAGTGAGTTCCCCCAAAACACTTAAAAGTGGTATGAATGGAAAAATTAAAAAAAAAAAAAAAAACACTACAGAGGAAAAGAGATCAAAAACTTCAGACAGAATAATTGTTAAATAAGCATTTAATATTAACTGAAATTATACACCAGGGAAAGGAAAACAATAGATTTTCTATGACAAGGAAAAACAAATCAAAGAGGGTCAGAAATGTTATTTGGATGGAGGGCGGGGTATGGCACGCTACAGAAAGGCTGTGCCACCTGCCCAGCAGCAGTGCTATGAGGACTAGATGAGACATTTGTAAATATACTTGGAAAATGCCAGGTTGGAAAACTGTTAAAACTGAGGAAGATACTAAAGGAGAAAAAAATTGGCTTTACGTCGCTGTCAAATAAGGCAATGCCGACAACGAGCAGTGTGGTTAGGATCCCTTCCCTGTTCCCTTGGTGTTCCACACGTGGCCACATGAAAAACTGCACTGATATTTGTCCATTTTTCTTGACAACTTTGGTTATAAGCATTGCTAAGATGCTTATAGGAAAAGGCAATGGCACCCCACTTCAGTACTCTTTTGCCTGGAAAATCCCATGGATGGAGGAGCCTGGCAGGCTTCAGTCCATGGGGTCACCAACAGTCGGACACGACTGAGTGATTTCACTTTCACTTTTGCGCATTGGAAAAGGAAATGGCAACCCACTCCAGAGTTCTTGCCTGGAGAATCCCAGGGACAAGGGAGCCTGGTGGGCTGCCATCTATGGGGTCGCACAGAGTCGGACACGACTGAAGTGACTTAGCAGCAGCAGCAGCAAGATGCTTATATGTTCTTCCAGGAGACAAACTGGTTAGTGAAGACTGTGAACTAAAGGAAAATGCCTTCAAGAATGAGGTGATGCAGGTAGAATAAATCCTTACCCTGCCCCCAAGAAAGCTAAAAGCTGATTCCACTTATTCTGTGCCAAATTAATTTCTTCTCTGCTGAGTACTAGCTCATCAATCACCTACTCCTAAGCATGAATGGAGATCTTGGGACAATACATCAGATTCAAATGAACCCATTTTTAAAGTAAAAGGCACTCACATATCACAAGAATGGCTTATACTTTGAAAAACACTGCTTCGAATCAAATCCAAGTTACAAAATGCTTTTTTTTTTTTTGGTCCCCTGCTTTTTTAATCATGAAGGAAAAAAAACGTTAATACCTCTTTCTAATTCTTGGCTTGCTCTGACTATTCCTACTTAAGTCTCAGTAAAGACCTTGTTCCTGAACAAAACTAAACTCTTACCATAGTTACTTTAAACTATTTAAAGCTTTAACTAAGCACAAAGCAGATCTTTTAAAACTGCTCACACGCTAGAATTTGACAGCGTCGTAAGTGCCTATAAATGAATATTGAATAATGCAAATTGGTAACCAGTTGATAATGCATCTGTGTAAATCAAACGAACATTCATGTAATAAATTCACATCTGACCTTTTTAACCTTTCCCAGTATTGATCATTCTTTGGTGGATAAAGTCCTAAATGAGGCTAATGATACTTGTTAAAAAAATGGAAAGGAAACAAATGTATTCTACAGGAATGACTAAATAAAAGCATTAAAATTTGGTGATAAGAAGCCAGTTCCCAGGAGGAAAAAAAAAGTCCAACACTAGAAAAAAGTGACAGGACTTAACAACTTCACAAGATGAGCTTTACCAAGTCTATGCTAACTCCACATTATTATTGCCCTTATATCTAACAATCATAACTCATCTGATGCACAACTTATCATCAGGCTCCTTGCATTTTTTCACAGTATTAAAGGCAAGAATGTCATTCATACCGTTCTTATCAAATTAAAACCAAAGGACAGTCCATTCCTGAGAGTCAAACAAAGTAAGGACATAAGTGAGATGGCTTTGGTCATAAATCAAAAGCTAACAGGGCCTGAACACATGAGTCTGACCCTTTAACAACATTCTCTCCCAGCTTGACAACTCAATTGAGAAAAAGTGCAGGGGTTATCGCTTGTGCTAAGACACTGGATGCTACACTTGATATTAGCTGAAGCTATCACACTATTCAGAAAACTTTTTACATGAAATCAGGTAAAACTGTCACCGGACTTCCCTGATGGCTCAGTGGTAAAGAATCCACCTGCCAATGCAGGAGACACAGATTCAATCTCTGGGTCAGGGAGATCCCTGGAGAAAGAAATGGCAACCCACTCTAGAATTCTAGCCTGGGCAATCCCACAGACAAAGGAGCCTGGTGGGCTATGGTTCCCATTTTTGCAAAATAGTCAGACATGACTAAGCAACTAAACAACAAAAAAAATTACCATTATCACCAAGACTAGACTTTTGTTATCTAAGAAATTATGAAGCTTTTACATCAGATACTTTCAAATACAGTATCATGATCTATTAAGGAGACTTCAGTATTTTTGGTTAACACTTAAAATTTCTATCAGAGTTTTGCCACTTTTATAACAAAGGTCATACATAGGAGGTGCTATCTACCTCTACTCAGGCGGTGCTGAGCAAGACATTCTTAACTCAATGATTAACTCAGCAGAACTTGTAGGGTCAAACTGCAAGACTAAACGTCCTATCTTCATGCACAACAGGACTATATTTGCCAGCCATCACAAGGGAACAGGATTGTTGAATGTTGCTGCAAAGAGTCAAGACAGGCCAAATGATAAACGCTTCCAGGAAACAAATGAAGGAACATCCAACAAAATAATGGCCTTGTGAGATGGTGAGATGTCTACCACCAAAAAGTAGTTCTCCACCTACTTGCTTAAAATTTTGTCTCTTGGGCCTGGTATTCAACTGACTCATTCATGAAACTGGGGGTTAAGCCTGAAAATGTGCATTTCTAACAAACAGCTGATTCTGATGTAGGTAGAAAACAACATACAATCCATACTAAGCAACCAGACCTTAGCAAACCTGTGGACATATTTATAATTTGGTCAAAAGCAACAGCTGATGGACTATAAGGTCCTTTTGATATTTAATCTTTGTTTCTACAAGATTAGGAAGACAAGTAAAACCACTGAGCCACCTGGAGATGCAAGAGATGTAGGTTCCATTCCTCAGTCAGAAAGATCCCCTGGAGAAGGAAATGGCAACCCACTCCAGTATTCTTGCTTGGAAAATCCCACGGATAGAGGAGCCTGGAGGGGTACAGTCTATGGGGTCGCAAAGAGTCAGACATGACCGAGCGTGTATTTGAGTGCATGCACACACCCAAATACACACACACAGCCAATAAGCAAATTTTAAAAATACAAACATCATTAGTAAGCAAAGAAATGCAAATCAAAATAACAATGAGATGCCACATCACACCCTCTAGGATAATACTACAGCAAGACATTTAACATGTTAGAATTTGGAGAAATGTGAGTCTCTCTACTTCATGGTAATAAAGGTGCAATTTGAAAAACAGCTTGGCAGTTCCTCAAAAGCTAAAATGTAAGAATTATCATATGATCTAGTAATTTCACTCCTAGCTATAGACACAAGTCAACTGAAAACAAGTATTCAAACAAAAACTTCTACACAAATGTTTACAGAAATGTTTTTCATAAGAATCACAAGGTGGAAACAGTTCAAATATCTATCAACTGATGAGTAGATAAACAGGATGTGGAATTATCCATATGATGGAATATTATTCAGCCTTAAATAGAAGTATTGACACATGCTATAACCTAATGAACCTTGAAAATATTATGATAAGCAAGAGAAGTGAATCACAAAGGACAATATGTTGCTTTAATACTATTGATATAAAATGTTCAGATTGTGTGAATCACAACAAACTGTGGAAAATTTTGAAAGAGATGGAAATACCAGACCACCTGACCTGCCTCTTGAGAAATATATATGCAGGTCAGGAAGCAACAGTTAGAACTGGACATGGAACAACAGACTGGTCCAAAGTGGGAAAGGAGTATGTCAAAGCTGAAGATTATCACCCTGCTTATTTAACTTATATGCAGAGTACATCATGAGAAACGCTGGGCTAGAAGAAGCACAAGCTGGAATCAAGACTGCCAGGAGATAGATCAGTAACCTCAGATATGTAGGTGACACCACCCTTATGGCAAAAAGTGAAGAAGAACTAAAGAGCCTCTTGATTAAAGTGAAAGAGGAGAGCAAAAAGTTGGCTTAAAGCTCAACATTCAGAAAACGAAGATCATGGCATCTGGTCCCATCACATCATGGCAAACGGATGGGGAAACAGTGGAAACAGTAACAGACTTTAATTGTGTGTGTGTGGGGGGGGGTGGGCTCCAAAATCACTGCAGATAGTGACTGCAGCCATGAAATTAAAAGACACTTACTCCTTGGAAGAAAATTTATGACCAACCTAGACAGCATATTAAAAAGCAGAGACTGCTTTGCCAACAAAGGTCCATCTAAGTCAAGGCTATGGTTTTTCTAGTAGTTATGTATGGATGTGAGAGTTGGACTATAAAGAAAGCTGAGCACAGAAGAACTGATGCTTTTGAACTGTGGTGTTGGAGAAGACTCTTGAGAGTCCCTTGGACTGCAAGGAGATCCAAACAGTTCATCCTAAAGGAGGTCAGTCCTGAATATTCATTGGAAAGACTGATGCTGAAACTGAAACTCCAATACTTCAGCTAGCTGATGTGAAGAACTAACTCATCTGAAGAGACCAATGTTGGGAAAGATTGAAGGAGGGAGGAGAAGGGGATGACAGATGGTTGGACGGCATCACTGACTCAATGGACATGAGTTTGAGTAAACTTCGGGAGTTGGTGTTGGAGGGGAGGCCTGGCAGGCTACAGTCCATGGGGTCGCAAAGAGTCAAACACGACTGAGCAACTGAACTGAACTGAAAATGTTTAGAATAGGAAAATCTATAGACAGTATACGTTACTAGTTTCTAGGGGCAGAGGTGGGGGTGCCATATTGATTATGGCTGAGGGTAGTAGGGTTTCTTTCATGGATAATACAATATTGATTGTGCAGATGAACACACAAATTCATATACTAAGTCACTGAATTATAAATTTCAAGTGAGTGAATCATATGGTATACAGATTAAATCTTGAGCTACTTTGTTTAAAAATTTATCTAAAATAATAAGGAAAACACCCCACCATGATGACCTCCATTCTAGTGGGCTGCCAACTGCAGGAAGTCCCCAGATGCCACTCTAGCCACAGTAGCTGCTCACAAATTTCTGTCACTTAACTCTGGAGTTGTTTCTATTTCTATACTTCCTGAGGCTTACTTATTCAACTCTGTTTCCAATTCTGTGATGTAGTCACACTTTATCCAATAAACTCCCCAGGTTTCTATGCTTAAATAATCTCTCATTTTAGGTTGCTTGTAATCACAACACACTATTTGCTATATACTCTACATTTTTCCAGTGGTGCTAGTGGGAAAGAATCCACCTGCCAATGCAGGAGACGTAAGAGACTCAGGTTCGATCTCTGGGTTGGGAAGATCCCTTGGAGGGGGCATGGCAACCCACTCCAGTATTCTTGCTTGGAAAATCCCATGACAGAGGAGCCTGGCAGGCTACAGTCCATAGGTCACAAAGAGCTGGATACGACTGAAACGAATTAGCACCAGCACCAGCACCTACACTCTTCCATTCCTTTGTCTAGAAGTAATTTCATAAACAACTGACTATAAATCCTAACAACTTTTTCTATGGCTATACCATTATGTGTCCACCTATATAAATATGTCTTAACAGTGTAATAGTATGTATAGCATGATTACATGATAATTGATTTTGTCATTCTTTTACTAACAGTTCATTATCTTATTTATCCATTTTTCTTTTAGCATCAAGGGGAATAGGGAACATCCATCAAAAATATATCTGGCTAAAATCTAATAAACATTTACTGAATATATTTGGTGGCTGGGGGAAAAAATTTTTTTCATACTTTTAGATGAGAGGAAGGTGAAAAATAATTTCCAATCAATTTTTGTTTACAATCTAGTTTTACACAGAATATATAACAATTACAAAACAATTATGTATCAGGAAATAAGCCAAACTGCACAACAGTCATCTTGTACCAGTTGAAGTTATGCAAATTCAATTCAATTTTACTAAATATCAGCTATGTAATGTTTTTCAGTGTGCTGATAATATTATTCTTCAGAGTATCCAGAAAAATAGTTTACAGTTTGGTATACTCATCCATTAATCAATATTTTGTAATTGTCACATATATAGAGACTGATAAAATTTCCAGCAAAATTAAATATGTTTAGGACAAAAACATCCATGACTCTGATAATTATGATTATAAAAATCATCTACATTTTTTAGTACTATTACCTCATTTATGTCTTCAATCAATCCTAGGAGGCAGGTATTGTTATTATAATCACCCAAGGAACTGGCAAAACTGAGATTCAAAGTCAAATCTTTCTATCACAAGAGTTCCTTTCTTAACCAATACTTCCGTAATATTGTAATGATTTTAATGACCAGCTGAAAAATTGAACTGAAGAGTTTTTATAATATTAAATTACATTAAAACATCTCTATTTACAAAAACCCTGCAAGCAACAAATTAATTTTCTGAATCAGCCAAAAAAAATTACTAAACCTGAGTTCTTTACTTCTTGGCACATGAGAAGTTACAATATCAATTTCTTCAGTATTATGATAAAGGCAAAATCAAACTAATTCAAGCTACATACTCAATAGACTTGTGATCTTTACACAGAAAACAGGTTAGTATAGACTCTTAATGGTGTAATTATTGTCCATGCGAAATAGGTACACAGTTCCATAAAAATACAAAATCGTATAGAACACATTGTAATTACTGCATTTGTTACACAGTAAATCTTTCTATATTTATGCATATCTAATTGAAATGATATTTATCAAAAGGCTAATGACACCATTTTGAATCCCATTTACTAAAAGGCTAATGAGATAGTAGAATACAAGCTGTTTATTAACTGAAGAACAGGATGTGTGACATCTGTACATAGTCAGAGAAAACTGAAATTAAAAACAAAGTATCTCATAAACCTTACAGTAAAGAAGTCATATCAGAGATAAGAAAGACCATGTACAATGTCAGTTTCCCTTGTAAACTGATAGGTAAAGGCAAATTTATATTCTAGTCAAAGAACTTATGTAAGGAGAGTATATAAATTATTTATAATGAGACTATGTAATTATATATCCATTTTTTTCAGGAATACCATTATTACAGGTATTTAAATTCAAGTCATTTTTTTTTAAATTGCTGCTGCTGCTGCTGCTGCTGCTAAGTCGCTTCAGTCGTGTTCCACTCTGTGCGACCTCACAGATGGCAGCCCATTGGGCTCCAACATCCCTGGGATTCTCCAGGCAAGAACACTGGAGTGGGTTGCCATTTCCTTCTCCAGTGCATAAAAGTAAAAGTGAAAGTGAAGTCGCTCAGTCGTGTCTGACTCAGCGACCCCATGGACTGCAGCCTACTGGGCTCCTCCATCCATGGGAGTTTCCGGGCAAGAGTACTTGCAAGATAGGCCATAATGCTTACACGATGAAATAAAATTACATATGCTGCACTTTAAGACAACCTCAGGTTAGATTACTGCACCTCAGAAATACCCTATTGATACTTCATGAGCCAAAAGCAGTTAGTCCCTTGGACTGCAAGGAGATCCAAACAGTCCATTCTAAAGGAGATCAGCCCTGTGTGTTTTTGGAAGGCCTGATGCTAAAGCTGAAACTCCAATACTTTGGCCACCTCATGTGAAGAGCTGACTCATTGGAAAAGACTCTGATGCTGAGAAGGGTTGGGGGCAGGAGGAAAGGGGACGACAGAGGATGAGATGGCTGGACAGCATCACCAACTCGATGGACGTGAGTTTGAGTGAACTCCGGGAGATGGTGATGGACAGGGAGGCCTGGCATGCTGCGATTCATGGGGTCGCAAAGAGTCTGACACGACTGAGCAACTGAACTGAACTGAACTGAATCATATGATTATAGCAGTAGGACACCATGCTGCTGCTGCTAAGTCACTTCAGTGGTGTCCAACTCTATGTGACCCCATAGACGGCAGCCCACCAGACTCCGCCGTCCCTGGGATTCTCCAGGCAAGAACACTGGAGTGCGTTGCCATTTCCTTCTCCAATGCATGAAAGTGAAAAGTGAAAAGTGAAGTCGCTCAGTCATGTCCAGCTCTTAGTGACACCATGGACTGCAGCCCATCATGCTGAACAGCAAATAAAGTGCAGTCACTTTCTTGAATAATGGTGATACTAATGAATATATATCTCAACACTTTTCAGCTTCAAGAACAGAAAACTCCAGACACATCAAAATAGCACATATCAAACTCTAAATAACAAAATTATTTAACAGGTAATTGCAAACTCTCTGCTCATCAAATAAACAAGAACTCATTTTAAGATTAAGACAAGTAGCAAGTCAGTTTAGGTTGAATTTTTAGATAAAAGAGCAATCATGAGCAACTTTCTTAGCCAGGATCTTGATTAGATTTTTCCTAACCTTAACAACAAGATTCATAAATACACAGTAAGTTTAAGCAAAAAATAAAATTCACATATATTTCAAGGAGCAACCGTTTTCTATAAATAATTTATTATTACAAACTACCTGAATAAAAATTAAAAGTGAATTCCAGCAGTCAGTAAAAGTAACTCCCCAGCAAAAACTTCTGTGCATATTTCTCAACATGAAGTAATATGAAAGAATTCACTCATGGCTAATATATTTGTCAAGAAAAAAATGGTATTTTATTACTGCACCTAAATAATTTGAAGGCACATCAACTGTAATTCATGTGTTTTTTGTTATCATTTATCCAATGGTATATTTATTAGTTGTCATATCAAGGCTCTGCCAGGAGAGTTTTTAAACATTTATTAAGAACACAGTCTATAGTCAAAATGAGATTATGTGTAATATCTTCAAAGAATCTGAAATAGCCTATTATATATTTATTGGCTCCTAGGACATGTTCCAGCCAGATAATGATCTTTTGTCAAAATAAGAGCGATCCAGTAATGTGGTCCTCTTCACCCAAGCTGACAGCAACTCTCAGAAAGTAATCAAAGCAAAACTATTAGCCTAAGTGCAAGTGACAGAACTAGCTCAAACCGCTTAGATTTTTACTTTTGTTTAAAATTTTAGACCCTTGAAATGTAAGTGGAGCTAATGCACGGGTATTAAAAAGCAGCAGACTTATAATCAATACCTGCACTAACAGCTATTCCCCAGGCTGTCTTAAATAGGAGCACTAGAGTTATGCAAGGTGGAAAATATCCAATTAGGTTTTCCTGGACCAATTTAACTTGTCTAGCTATTGAATAAGTTGACAATAAATACGTCCACGCTCTTGAGTATGTGAGAGAAGAATCAGCTCTTTAATCACCAGTAACACTAGTCTAGAAACAAGCCATCTGGCTTATCTCTGATATACTCTGGGATTGTATCATTCTATCTTTTAAAATACCATGCATAAACTGCTAACCTCAGAACAAACTTAAGTTCAGATCTGTTTACAAAAAGTACAAGAAACTTTCTTTTAAGTATCTGGGAGTGATTCTAAGAGAACGTCATCAACTGCTCTCACTGCTAACCACTTTCAATGGTGCCAGAAACAGAACAAATCTGAGCTCCTTGTTCAGATACAAGCCAATAAGAGAAGCATATTTTCACCCAGGTGCTTGTGTCACAGTCAGCCAGTACTGAAACAACACTGTACAAGCTGTTGTAGCTAGTTGATTTGGGTGGTTAAATATTGTCTTTGAACACACGTGAACAACTCTTCTGAACCTGAGTCATTCTCTCTTTCTCTCTCTTGCTTTCTTCTCTCTCTCTTTCTATCTCTTGCCTGCAGTGCAGGAGACCTGGTTTCAATCCCTGGGTTGGAAATATCGCCTGGAGAAGGGAATGGCTAGCCACTCCTGCATTCTTGCCTGGAGAATTCCAGGGACAGAGGATCCCGGCAGGCGACATTCCATGGGGTTGCAAGTCAAAGGTGACTGAGTGACTTTTACTTTCTTTCATGTTAAAAAGGACTCACTAGGCTCCTCTGGTTAATGGTAACTACAAATATAGCTCCACAGACCCAAGTATCTGAGAATACTTCTGTAAAGAATATGTTCTAAAGTCAAGGGCACAGAGTTATCACAAGCCAACTCAACTTCAGTCTACTCCACAGACATTAACTTAATAGGTTCTAGTACAAGAAACCTCTGGGAAAGGACTGTCCTTAAGCTCCATGAGGATTAGAGGGACAGGGAATCCTTCCATCCCTCTAGGGTGGAAGTGGAAAGTTAAGAACATGTGGAGTGGAAAGTTAAGAACAAGTTCCATCCTCTCTGCCTAACACTTCAGCAGCTCCTTCCTGGGGAAAAGTTACAGCTGCCACACTGAGTCACACTTTAAGCCTTCTGGGTGGAGTTACTGTTCCTTCAAGACAGGAACCCAGGTTCCCTCTTGCTCTACTCTTTCCATTTTTGGCATTGAAGAGGTGCACATGCATGCCTGGGCTGAATCTGGACCACCATGACCACTCTGTGCAATTTTTTTTTTCTTTTTCTCTAAAAATTTATGTTTATTTATTATTATTATTTTTAATACTTTATTCTACATTACAATACTGTATTTGTTTTGCCATACATTGACATGAATCAGCCACAGGTGTCCACGATCTCCCAGTGCCGAAGCCCCCTCCCACCTCCCTCCCCACATCTTCTCCCTGAATCATCCCGTGCACCAGCCCCATGCATCCTGCATCCTGTATTGAACATAGACTGGCGCTTCATTCTTACAAGATAGTATACATGTTTCAATGCCGTTCTCCCAAATCATCCCACCCTCTCCCTCTCCCTCAGAGTCCAAAAGTCCGCTCCATACCTCTGAGTCTCTTTTGTTGTCTCACATAGAGGGTCATCATTACTATCCTTCTAAATTCCATATATATGTGTCAGTATACTGTATTGGTGTTTTTCTTTCTGGCTTACTTCACTCTGAATAATCGGCTCCAATTTCATCCATCTCATTAGCACTGAGTCGAATTTATTCTTTTTAAGGGCTGAGTAGTACTCCATTGTATATATGTACCACAGCTTTCTTATCCATTCATCTGCTGATGGACATCTAGGTTGTTTCCATGTCCTGGCTATTATAAACAGTGCTGCAATAAACATTGGGGTACATGTGTCTCTTTCAGGCTCTACTACAAAGCCACAGTCATTAAGACAGTATGGTACTGGCACAAAGACAGAAATATAGATCAATGGAACAAAATAGAAAGCCCTGAGATAAACCCACACACCTATGGACACCTTATCTTCGACAAAGGAGGCAAGAATATACAATGGAATAAAGACAGTCTCTTTAACAGGTGGTGCTGGGAAAACTGGTCAACCACTTGTAAAAGAATGAAACTAGATCTCTTTCTAACACCATACACAAAAATAAACTCAAAATGGATTAAAGATCTAAATGTAAGACCAGAAACTATAAAACTCCTAGAGGAAAACTTAGGCAAAACACTCTCAGACATAAATCACAGCAGGATCCTCTATGATCCACCTCCCAATATACTGGAAATAAAAGCAAAGATAAACAAATGGGATCTAATTAAAATTAAAAGCTTCTGCACAACAAAGGAAACTATAAGCAAGGTGAAAAGACAGCCTTCTGAATGGGAGAAAACAATAGCAAATGAAACAACTGACAAACAACTAATCTCAAAGATATACAAGCAACTTACGCAGCTCAACTCCAGAAAAATAAATGAACCAATAAAAAAATGGGCCAAAGAACTAAATAGGCATTTCTCCAAAGAAGACATACGGATGGCTAACAAACACATGAAAAGATGCTCAACATCACTTATTATCAGAGAAATGCAAATCAAGACCACAATGAGGTACCATTTCACACCAGTCAGAATGGCTGTGATCCAAAAGTCTACAAGCAATAAATGCTGGAGAGGATGTGGAGAAAAGGGAACCCTCTTACACTGTTGGTGGGAATGCAAACTAGTACAGCCACTATGGAAAACAGTGTGGAGATTCCTTAAAAAATTGCAAATAGAGCTGCCTTATGATCCAGCAATCCCACTACTGGGCATACACACTGAGGAAATCAGAAGTAATTTTTTTCTTTTAATCTGATCTGGCCTTCATCTCCCCTCAACTCCAATTCTCCACCTACAGCTGGGGAGGTAACTGTGACTGAGGCTCCCTGGAACAGAAAACACAGTTTAGCCTTCAAATCCCTCACGGGAAAAGCCAGACATGGAGGGTTACCAAGCATTCATCCAGCTACGAAGTAGCACTTCATTTCCCTACTGGTGGAGAAACAAGTCGTTCTTCAGTCCAGAACCCCACAGAAGGGGTAAAAGTAAAAGACAAAAACATCAAAATCCCACCTTGAAATCCCTTTATCCAGAAGCCCTCAGCAACAGACAAAGGAAAATTCGCACTAAGTTTTTCTTTTTCTTTTTCCATCTGTCCTGACCTCAGTCTGACCCTCTTGAAGTCCTCTCCACTTCTGCTAGCACATGTTCAAATCCATGAATTTTCAGGAAACCCTCCCAGCCTGCCCAGTTAGATTTAAGCATCACCGCCTCGTCTGTCCTCTCATGTACCTTATTTATATCTCTATTAAGCACTTTATTTTAATTAGTTATTTAAATATAGCTCCCCTACTAAATCAGCTGTGCCTCTCTGCCCTTTAGCACATCGTCAAGGTTGGTCCCTGCTATAAGGCACACCTCATTGCCTGTGAACTCCCACAGCACTCTGAGGGGCTCCTACTTGGCCCAGTAGCACTCGATCAGCACTATCCCCCAACTCCTTTTTTTCCCCCTTTGGAAGAAATGGAGAGATTGGAAGGATTTTTGTATCATAGATAAGCAATCTGAACTACTCTGACTGCCCAACCAGGAAGAGCTAAAGGAGCAATGTTTTGCCTCAGCGGATCAGAGCTCCATTTGGCCCAGAGCTACGGAAAATTCTTAAATCATCAGGCTCAAAGGAAGATCCACAGAGAGTAGAAATCAGTCATGACTCAATGTGAATGAAGCGCTAATGAAAAAATCAGGCAGGATAGGCAGAAGGTTAGGTTTCTGGTGGCGGAGGAAGTCCTCAGTGACAAAATGACCTTTGAGCAGAGACCTGAAAGGGGAGGAAGAGAACTAAGTGGGTGGTGTCCCAGTGTAAACTGCAACCCAAATCTTGGATATCTACTGCTCATGCTCTTTAAACTAAAGCAATTGCCTCTAGGAGAGGAAGATGCTGATGTTTAGGAAAATAGCAGGAGAAAGAGCCCTATTCTTGACATTTAGGGCACATTAGGAAAGCAGTTCCCAAATCCCCAACAAGACACAGAGCACTACCCGCTGCCCACCAGGGTCCTCAACCACAGAGGCAGAGACTCCAAAAAGATGCCACGTAGTCATTTTCACTGACAGGAGTAGCAAACCACCCCAAATTGTAAAATGTTAAAATTATAACTAGAGAATGTTTGCTCTTTCATTGCTGTTTTTAAAGGCTGGTATACTAAGTGCTTTGTTATGGTTCCTATCATGCAAGTTATTTGACTCTACTCTGAGTTACTCAGCTGCCACAAGACAGGAAATGGGCTGCAATAAGAAGAGCATCTTCAGAGCAGTGTGTCAGTTGCTCATGCCTGTCCAACTCTTTGCAACCCCATGGTCTAGCCATGATTTCTCTAGACAAGAACACTCGAGTGGGTTTCCATTCCCTTCTCCCCGGGTATCTTCCCAACCCAGGTATCAAACCGGGGTGTCCTGCACTGAAGGCAGACTTTTTACCCTCTGAACTACCAGGGAAAAGTACAAATATATGGTCCCGTATCATGTCTTCACTCAAGGCAAGGTTTACCTTTCCCCAGGAACATTTGTCCAGTCCAGTTAATCACTCCCTACCAATCACAAGTAAAATATCTTTCAGAAAGATGAGGTAAAGGAGATTACCTAGCAATTTTTGCACACAATTACTAAGTGACTGGAAGTAATCACCTCTACAACAAATAAATCTTTGTGGCATGAATGACATCTTCAGAAGACTGTCCTTTCCTTTGCCCAATTTGTATCAGTTCTTAAAAATAACTTCTGGTTTTAGGCTCATATTTATTTACTTAATAAACTGAGCCAGATATTTACAATAAACCAAGTACAGAGAGATTACTTAAAAATAATATGTGTGTATGTACACGCACTTACACAAAAACACACCAATTATATACATAGGTCTTGTGTGACCTTCGTTGGGGAATATTTTTATGCATGTCAATTATTTAGATTCAAGCATGAAGGTATGTCATATGTGTGTGAATGACTCTGTATCATGAGAGAGGCAGAAACAAAAAAAAGGGACTGGGATAAGAAGCAAGTAAAATTACACTAGGTGAGGTCAGGAGAATGGAGACTCATAAGAAAATGCAAATATGTTTAAAGTAAAAGAATGAACTGAGCCTTCACTCACTTATCTTCCCTCTACAATCATACTGACTGTGCATTAACTGCTTTGCCCGCATCCTGCATGCTCCCTATGTTCCTAACAGGTTAAACACAACCAAGATCTACCTCTAAAGCCATTTGCAAAAACATCTGTCCCACCAACTTTTAGCTGATAAGTAATTATATTTTATCCTCCAAAAGAAAATCAGGCATAAAAACAGTCTCAAGAAAAATAAAAACTAGTATTCTTGCTTTACAAAAGAGAAAAAGAGAAAGATTTGACCAACAGAACACCTTCAGTTTCTGTCTTACCATCTATTAATTTTAAATTTGATTTTTTTATATCACAAAACACTTATTCAAAGCTAGAAGAATCCCGATATCCATATATTGCCCTGCAAAAGAAAACACTATTATTTGTATTTTTGTTCAAACACTGTAAGAATAAAAGAACTGTTTTTACAAGTGATGAGGTTTCTACAGATAACATTTACCCACAGGATCTGAGGCTTTTTGTGACATAAAGTGCACAGTACTTTGAGGATGGTTACAGATGCAATGGCACAGAAAAGGCTTTTAACTTGGCTCATTTCCTCTGACCACCATGCCTCCACTCTAAATTATAACCTCTCAAAGCTCCAGATCCTTTAAAACTAGCTTTTAAACTACCTTCCCTTGGTATCCTCTCAAAACAAGAATGCTTTCTTACTTGAAAATAAAAGCACAAAATTATTAGGACTCAGTAACTGTTCTCATTATTGCAAACCAATAAACAAGGCTCAAACATTTTTCCTAATAGCTGCTTCTTATTGAGCTGACAAGAAATAAATCCAAAAGAAACCAAAGAAAGATCTGCCTCTGCAATATAGATGGTTTCTTATTCAGAAACTATCTTTTATATCAGAAACCACTAGGGCAAATCCCACTGCTATCATTATCATCCACAATAGAATGGCAAGCTAAGCACTAAAACTCTGTCATTCATACTTTAGAATAATAATTTTTTTAAAAAGGACTTACTGCATAGCACAGGGAACTAGACTCCATATCCTATAATAACCTGTAATGTAAAAGAATCTGGAAAAAGTACATATAGGTATGCGTACATATGTATATATAGGTATATACATGTAACTGCTTCACTTTGGTCTACACTTGAAACTAACATTATAAATTATACTTCAATTAAAAAAAACTAAAATTCTAGAAAATTCCATTTTTAACTTAGCAATTTCTTTTTGATATAACCCAAAACAAATGCTATCTGCTAAGCAGACTCGCTTTTAGAGATACTACAGTACCTTATACTGAAAGGAAAATATCAATAATAATAATAGGGTGAGGAAACATAAAAGCATCAGGGCCTCTTCCCCTTGTTTGAGGCAGAAGAATCAGCTGGCATGGCCAGCAAGGCCAAGACCAAATGTTCAACAGGGCTGATTGAAGATAGTAGGGCCAAGCCAAGGAGGTGACCAATTGATATAAGACTGGTTACATTACAGGGGAGTTGAGAAATAAAGTAAACATATTGAGGATAATGGGAGCCAAGGTTTTCAACACCGCAAAGGAAACTATAAAAATGTGGAAGAAAGAATAAACCCTGCTGTTTGGGGTTGGAATTGGAGATATCCAGGATGAACATATTTTTAGACAGCTCAGTTTATAGATATATACATACACAGGGATATATACACACATACTATATATGGTATGTGATATATACAGGCATATATACATATATACACATACAAACAAACCTCTATTTCCTAAGTATGTTTACTAAGATCTAGAAACAAAGATATCTTAATAGCAATGAGCACCTCTAGAGGTGGTTTATAAATGTCATTTCCACACAAAGGAACCAGATGAGTCTTAATAATTCTGAGGCTTGGGAAGAAAAAGTGTAAGATAAGCCTGGACTACATTTTAACATGATGAATTGAGAACATAGCACCAGTTCTGTGATATTTCTGCCCAAAACACATCACCTGAAACTCTCCATGAGTAAACACCAGATAAACCCAAATAGAGAAGCATAATTTGGTGGTATTCTTCAAAGATAAAAGATAAAGAAAGACTTAGGAAGAGTTCCAGTTAAAGGAGGCGAAAGCACAGGATGATAGATACAAGGCATGGTCCTGGATGCTGCACCTATAGAGAACATCACTGGGTGACTGATGAATTATGAATGGGATCCATGGGTTAGACGGTAATATTGTATCAATATGAATTTCCTATTTTGATGATTACATGAAGATTATATGGGAGAATGTCCTTGCTTTTAGGAAACACTTTCTGAATTACTAAGGGATTACTAGAGCATCATGTCTGCAACTTTTACTCTCAAGTCAAGAAAAACAAATGTTTAAAATGAGTGAGAGTAAAGGGATAGAGAAAAGAGGGAATATGATAAGACAATTGTAATAAATGTTAATACTAGGGAATAGAAGTGAAGAACATATGAGAGTTCTTTGTCCTATTCTTGGAATGTTTCTGTAAGTTTGAAATCATTGTAAAACTAAAAGTTCAAAAAGCAACATTTGGTCACAAATGTTCATATACTAGTAAAACAAGCCTTACCTTTCCATGAAGGGTCACAATCTGCTGTGAATTAAAAAAAAAAAAAAAAAAAGGTATGCTGTGGCTATAGATAGAAGAGAACTTACATAACATTAAAAGCCCTCAAACACAATAAGGACATTAACATGGCCTTTGTTAACTCTAAGTCTAAAAAAAAATGTGAACAGTAATTCTTATGCAAGACTTTGCTGATTAAAGGTGATATATTTTCTGGGCATTACACGTCCTCAGCTGCAGACAGAGAGTGGGCAGCCCTTCCTTGGGCATTCCATTTCCTTCCACAGAGCAGGGGTTACCCAAAACAATGCCAAGGTCAATATCACCTCCAGAGCCCCCTCGCTGGCCTGGCTGGAACTCTGTCCCTCTTGCATACAAGTTTCATCTCTTTCTCAGCCCAGTCCTCTATCTTCTTCCCCTTCTTTTCACAGTAGTTGATCCCTGACATACTCCATGCACCCCTATTCCATCTCACCCCCGTTCCATCTCACCCCCATTCCATCTCACCCCCATTCCATCTCACCCCCATTCCATCTCACCCCCATTCCATCTCAAAATGATTACTTCTGGGGAATCTAACCTACAACAAGTTCCTCCTATACTGTTTGTAAAAACACAGCTTGATATGGGCACACATTTTATAATTTTGTCTTCTGAGCGGGCAACATTATTTCAGATTCATAAGACAGTTGTGATTTTCTTAAGGTGAATTCTGCCCGTAACTCCCATCCATTTACCTTCTCATGCTGTGTGACAGAAGAATTGTACTTTCCCCTTTTCATGTTAGCCAAATATAAAAGATAATCATTGTTTAAACAACAAATTTCCCTCTTATGGTCCATTAGCTCCTGTGGCTGTTCCTGTAGTGAAATTGAAATATAACAAAATGATTTCCATGGCAATAGATAATAATCTAGTAAATGTGAATTCTGACTTAGCTACAGAACAAAATAAGAGAAGATTACAGGACTGCGATGGGACTAAATTTCAATTTCTGTGTGTGTATTTTCAGTATCACATTTGAAACAAAGAAAATAGACAAATTCATACACACAGAACTAGGAAGAGTGAAACTCTAATTAAAGGCTAAGTTTAAAAATACATCTCGATCATCAATGTATATTATTACTCCCTACCATTACTACCAGGATACATTCAACTATCACAAAAAATTTTACTTAGAAATTTGATACTTTTTATTTGAGACTCTATTACGTACTATGATTTCAGTTCCAATTACTAATATATTCCATTATGTTCATTTTTACTAATAATTACAAGTATGGTTATGGATAATATGTAAATGAAAGATTCTCACACACCTACAGAATCTTTAGTAAAGCAGAGGAAAGAGGAACTGCAGCATTTCTGAGCATCACAAGTACAGTAGCAGATCTCTTGCCAGACTCTCAGTTAGCCAGCCTCTCCATTCATCCCTGTGAAACATGCAGGCTAGAGCCCTTGGGCAGCCAGTCTTTACCACATACCACTTTTCTCCCTCCCAGTCCTCTGAGTTGTACACTCAAAGGTGATTGTTTTGTTCCCACACTTATTATCAGTTGTTCTTGTTGCTGTGCAAATTGCTCATAAGCTGATGCAATCAAAGTGCAAAAAGGCATGAATTATTGTAACTAAGAAAAACAAGTACTTTGCATCGCTAAAATGTAATAAAGATGAATCACTAAAAATACTGGGGCTTCTCAGGTGGTGCTAGTGGTAAAGAATTTGTCTTCCAACGCAGGAGACGTTAGAGACACGGGTTTGATCCCCAGGTCAGGAAAATCCCCTGGAGATAGGCATGGCAACCTAATCCAGTATTCTTGCCTGGAGAACTCCATGGACAGAGGAACCTTGTGGGCTACAGTCCATAGGGTAGCAAAGGTTGGACATGACTGAAGTGACTTAGAGCGTGCCACACACACACATACACAAATTAATATAAACAGAATGGATATGAAGAAGCCTAGACTAGGTAATTAGAAAAAAATTATTCAAATCTAAAGGATTCCACACTCAGAATGCTTTGTGTCTTAATTTTCTTTTTTAATACACCAAAGTAATTTATTGCAGATAACACATCGTGTCTGTGCCTTACACAAGAATGATTATGCAAAATTCCACAGTTTTTAAAAGGAAAGAGTTTCAGCCTTACAACAGAAACTGGCAAATAGAGATAAGAGTATGAGTTCAAGGAAGCCTGGAGAAGATTCTTTAATATTTATCAATACAACCACACCTCTCTAATTTGACTCCACTCGTTAGATACAATTACTGCCATCTGTTCTTAAGGATGACATTGAGCATCATCTCCTCATCCCTGATCTACAATAGGCATTGCCTGCATCTCAGGCTAATGTTTCCTGGTTTTCAGCGAAGGCTCAGCAAGTGTTTTTCCCTGCTTGCTTCACAGTCCTGGCCTTGTTTTGCATACACGGGTCCTTCATTACCAACTAGACTTTCTTTGTGTCCAGTGTATCACATCTGAAAATTGTATTTTCTCTTTGGACACCTGCTATACAAGATGGAACTCAGACAAGAGCTTATTCTTGGGTCCACAGCTACATTACTTAGTGAGACACATATCCAATCTGTTAAGTACTCTTGCTTATACTAGCTAACTAGGAAAAAGGGTACCTGGACCACGGAAGGCTCTTTGTATTCTTCTAGCCACATTTCCGTCGTCAATGTTTCCTGCCCACTGGAAATGCTCAAGAGCTATCATAAATAGTTTTCTGCCATGGGCCTAGCATTTGTAGCTTGAGATCCCAAAGCACCTAGTCTGACTACGTTTTACTCGGTTCCAGCCCA
This sequence comes from Nanger dama, assembly GCA_917880005.1. Classification (NCBI taxonomy): domain Eukaryota; kingdom Metazoa; phylum Chordata; class Mammalia; order Artiodactyla; family Bovidae; genus Nanger; species Nanger dama. The sequence goes on from CAKJTW010000007.1 coordinate 3,233,246, forward strand.
CTCTCATCTTCCTGAGCTACCACTCACCTCATTTCCTGTCTATCTATTACATCCTTACCTCCCTTCTTGAATGTTTTGGCCTTGAACTCAGTGCTTTCCCTATTATGCTTGAGCTGTTTTTATTCTACACCACTTATGACATCAGACAAGTGTTTCTCCTCCTGACATCAATGAATTCTAATACCTCTGGGTGCCCTATAATCCAGTCAATTGTGACACTGAGTTCCTGGGGTTAGCTTCAGACTCCTCACGACATGCTTTCACTATAAACGCCAGTCACAAGTATCAAGTCCCCAGTTTATCCACATTTCTGTCCAACTTGGCAAGGGGTTCCCACAATAGACTCTCCCTGCAGGAGTCAACAATTCACCAGAATGGCTCATTCAATTCTCGAAGACACTTATTATACTATTACCAGCTTGTTACAATGGACACAAACGAAGAACCAAATGAAGAGGTACATAGGATGAGATCCCCAAAGATCCCAAACATGAGACTATACATACCCTGGAAGTTGGGGTCTGCTCTCCTCCTAGCACATGGGTGCATTCAACCAATTCTGACGCTCCCTGAACCTTGTCATCTAGGGCATTTTATGGAGGTTTCATTACATAGACAAGACTCATTAAATCACTCGTCATTGGTGATCTACTCAATCTCCAGTCTCTCTCCACTAGCCAGAGGGTGTTGAGTGGGGCTCAAAGTTATAAGTTTCCAATCAAGACAGGTGCTGTTTTGGTGACCAGCCCTATCCAAAGCTATCTAGGCATCCATCAACACTTGTTACTAGAACAAAAGATGTACCACTTCTACCACTCAGAAAACGTCGTGTTTTAGGAGCTCTGTGCCAGAAGGTGGAAATAGAGATCAAATCTCTCTCTCTAGGACCACAATAAGTTAACTCTTTCTTCCTTTTTCTATAGACAACAAATAATAGCTCTCTGTGACCTAGCCTCTTTAACTGTTCCTCTCCACCACGACCTCCTGGGCTTCCTTTGTGGCTCAGCTGGTAAAGAATCTGCATGCAATGTGGGAGACCCGGGTTCTATCCATGGGTTGGGAAGATCCCCTGGAGAAGGAAAAGGCTACCTATTCCAGTATTTTGGCCTAGAGAATTCCATAGACTGTATAGCCCATGGGGTCGCAAAGAATCAGACACAACTGAGCGACTTTCACTCACTCACTTACTCACTCACATTGTCTCTTAGAAGAAACTTCTCCCATTTAACCTTTCCTTCCCTGTTCCCTGCCCAAGTCTGTACCAGGTAACAGCCAAGATTTAGATTATGCATTTTTGATTAGACTTAATCTGTCAGCTGCTCTGCTCAGACTATCTGCTGTGTGTATACTCTGCATGCTAGGAGGAGCTGTTTAATTTCACTCCTGACATTGTATATAGGAAATAATTGCTTACAGGTTCAATGTCTCTAGAAACACCAATCCTCTGGGAAGAACATATCTATTGCTTAATGTTCATCGACTGTTTTACTTTTAAAATCCTCCCACAGCCATTCCCAACTGCCAACAGTACAACTTTTCAGTCTAATGTCTAATATGAGTGGAAATTAAAGCTTAGTCTCTGCCTACATAAAAATGTACCCCTGCTTGAAGATAAGCAGTCCCTTTGGAATCCTTTTTCTCTGATGCTATGCTCACATAAATGGGTTCTATACATGCATCTTTTTCCAAAAAGAACAGGCCTAAAGACAGCCAAGAGATACAGGATAGACAACTAAACTTCATTCTGAACAGAAAAGCAATTTTTTTCATTGCCATCCTGTCACATTTTCAAAATTTTGTCTCAGTGATGATAACCTTGTTAAAAATTGATCTTTGAGAGAGGGAACAGTAATTGGTCAGCCTGCTAGCTCACTCTTCCATCTGCCAACCAATGTATTGCATTTATTAGGATACAATTTTTAAAATATTCTGTCATCTCTGGAATCAGCATTTATTTTACAGTCAATTACAGCACAGTTTAAGTACCTTTTTCTTTCTTGGTGGTATATAAAAATAAGGATGCATCTCAGATTTGATAAAATTTAAGTTCCTCTCCCAGCAGCCTCTGGTTGGCCACCAGAGATAACTAATGTAAAACACTTAGAATTGGATATGGAATACAGGAAAAGTACTCAAATTTTATTTGCTGTGCTCATGTTTCTAAACATGAAAGAACAGAAAATTAAAAAATAAACACAGATTAAATTAGAGATCTGATGCATTCTCCTTATTCAACTTTGTCTCTGAATGCATTTTGTTTGTTTCTGTCCTAATTTTCTATACTTCTCATTTGTCCCCATGTACATGTGAGTCCAGTAAAAAATATGATGCAATTTCAAAGGTTATGCTAAATGACCTGGCTCAGAGTATCCAAATCCAATAGATTAGCATCTTTTCATATCAAAGACTTTTAATATCCTTTGAGATCCAATAAGATCCTTTCACTAGCTACCAAATCAAAAGACTATTTGTATAATGTACTATAAAAAATCTCACTGGATAACAGACTAGAAGACAATTCCGCAGTTAGAAATCTTTGAAAATTAATCTTTTCTCTTTTTTTTTAAAAAACTAAAAAGTGAAAGTGAAAGTCGCTCAATTGTGTCTGATTTTTGTGATTCTTTTGTGAATTTTCCAGGCCAGAATACTGGAGTGGGTAGCCATTCTTTTCTCCAGGGGATCTACCCAACCCAAGGACAGAACTCAGGTCTCCTGCACTGCAGGAAAATTCTTTACTGTCAGAGTCGCCAGGGAAACTAAAAGTACCAAGTTATAATTTCAAATGATATGTTATTTTCCTTCGACATCACTCTGCTACACTTTGTCATTTTTTTCTGTCTCTATACACGATCAGCTGAAATGTATTTCTAATTCAATTAGAGAGCAGTCAGTTAAATTTTAAAATTGTAGCCCAATTTTGCTTTCCTAATCATATACTATTATTACTTCTACTTGTTTTTACTGTATACTGTATCATATGGTAACTTCAGTAAAATCATTTTACTTCTTGTTAATGGATGTGCTAGTATAAGAAATAGCCACATTTTAAAATAAGCTCAGCATCAGTAATTATTAGAATAATGCAAATAAAAACCACAATGAGATATCACTTTACACCAGTCAGAATGGTTATCATCAAAAAGTCCACCAATAATAAATACTAGAAAGGGTGCTGGAGAAGGAAACAATAACCCACTCCAGTATTTTGCCTGGGAAAGTCCATGGACAAAGGAGCCTGGTGGGCTACAGTCGCAAAGAGTTGGACATGACTGAAGCGACTTAAGATGCATGTAGATAAAGTATGGAAAAAAGAATGCCTTCCTACACTGTTGGTGGGACTGTAAATTGGTGAAGCCCCTATAGAAAACAGTATGGAAGTTCCTCACCTTAAAAATAAAGCTACCATATGACCCAGCAATCACACTCCTGGGCATATACCTCAAAAAGATGAAAACTAGTTCAAAAGTTTCCTACACCCCAGTGTTCACAGTAATGATATTTGCAATAGCCAAGACACAGGCACATCCCAAATGTCCATAAATAGATGACTGGCTTCAAAAGACATGGTATGTATATATGCCATATATGTAGATATATATATACACACACATCATATACAATGGAATATTTCTCAGCCATAAAAATGAAATATTGTCATTTGTAGAAACATGTATGAACCTAGAAAATAACATACTTAATGAAATAAGTCAAACAGAAAAGACAAATATTACATGACACACTTTTATATGGAATCTAAAAAGTAATACAGAGTAATCTATATACTAAACAGAAATAGGGTCACAGATATAGAAAACAAACATCTTTTACCATAGGGGAGAAGGAGGCAAGAAGGGATAAACTAGGAATATGGGTTTAGGAGTATTGCGAAGAGTTGACACAACTGAGCAACTTTCACAGACTCATAGACTATCATATAGAGAAATATTGGCTGGCAGATTACTAGTATAAAAACACTAATACTCAACATATGTTACCAGTCTGCAATTGTTAATTTTCTTTTTTTTTTCAAGAGGGTATTAAAATCTTTTATTGATTACACATGATAATGGATAGTACACAAGCTTCATTCCCATCTATAACTTTATCTGGTACCATAATTCAATTTAGATATATTGCATAGGATGTGCCAACAATCATTGATAACCAAAAATAAAAAATAAAAAAAACTCCATGACTTTTCATGGGTGACCCTTTTAATGGTGAATTCCAGGTCACAACACAGTAACTGTCAGTTCAACTACACCAAGGTTCTGAAGACAACAGCTTCTCCACCAAGCAGGTTGTAAATAAATTTCAAATGGAACCTGGCATCACCCTGAAGGAATTCTAACTTCAAACTGTTGGGGTAGTTTACCAAAATGGCTTCAGAGTAGACTAACTTTACACAGCACATTAAAAAAAAAAGACATTTATTCAGCGTCATAATCAGACTATTACATTTAGCAATCAACAGCATGGGTGCAAAAAAATAATCTACATTAAAACCCTTTGTTGGAATGCTTTACACTTTCCACAGAACAGAAACTAAAATAACCTGTTATATAATTAGTCACAAGTACAGTCCTCGAGTTTTTGCCCATACACATGAGTATTGTCTAAAACATGTCTTCTTTGTAGCAGCTAGGCCCTGCCACCACTGTGCCTGGCTGAGTTCACAAATCTGCTGTAACCTGTAGCTTCCCTGTCACTTCTCTGGCTCTCCTCTCCTGCTAAGCTTTGTTTCCTGGCAGCAGTTAGAACCTTCTGCCGCTGCTGTAGCTCCTGCTGCTGCTGGAGCCACCACAGACACCTTGGTTTCGTGGTTTGGCAAAGTATTGGCCTCCACCACCATAGGGGCCAGAACTTCTTCCTCCAAAATTTCCTCCTTTCATGGGTCCAAAATTTGAAGACTGATTGTTATAATTGCCAAAATCATTGTAGCTTCCACCACCTCCAAAACTGCTTCCGTCATTACCAAATCCATTATATGCATCCCCACTGCCACCATATCCACCACCACCACAGCTGCCACCAAAGCCACCTCGACCACTGAAGTTTCCTCCACAACCAAAGTTGTCATTCCCACCAAAACCACCTCCACGACCGCCACCAAAGCTTCCAGAACCACTTCGACCTCTCTGGCTGGATGAAGCACTAGCCATCTCTTGCTTAGACAGGGCTTTTCTCACTTCACAGTTGTGGCCATTCACAGTGTGGTATTTCTGAATGACAATCTTGTCCACGGAGTCATGGTCATCAAAGGTTACAAAAGCAAAGCCTCTCTTTTGCCACTGCCTCAGTCAGTCATGATTTCAATGACTTCAATTTTCCCCTGCTGTTCAAAATAATCTCTCAGGTGATGTTCTTCAGTGTCTTCTTTAATGCCACCGACAAAAATCTTTTTCACAGTTAAGTGGGCACCAGGTCTTTGAGAATCTTCTCTTGAGACGGCCCTCTTTGGTTCCACAACTCTTCCATCCACCTTGTGTGGCCTTGCATTCATGGCCGCATCCACCTCCTCCCACCGTGGCGTATGTGACAAACCCGAAGCCTCTGGAGTGCTTGGTGTTTAGATCCCTCATTACCACACAGTCTGTGAGCGTTCCCCATTGCTCAAAATGGCTCCTCAGACTCTCATCGGTTGTTTCAAAGCTCAATCCTCCAATGAAGAGCTTCCGCAGCTGTTCGGGCTCTTTGGGAGACTCTGATACAGACATGACAGCAGTGGAGGCCGGGGAAGACTTCAACGATGCTTTCTCGGCAGCGTCCACGGGCAGAAAGGAGTAACCTCATGAACATATCTCTAATTTTCTTATTATAATGTTTAAGGCTACAGAAAAAAAATGTTTTCAAATTATAAATTACATTTAATACATATACCCACAATGTCTACATAGTATATATTCTTCCAGTCTGGTCTACACATACATACTTTATTTTTCAATTATTGGAATTATGGCAACATTACATAGTTTTTGTGTGTGTGTGTGTTTTTAACTGGACAATTTTCCCTCAAGGGATTCAAAAACATAGAAATGCACAGTACTATAGAATTATTGGAAAAACAAATCTTCAGATAAGTGAACTCACCACTTCAAACCTGTGCTGTTCAAGGGTCAAATAATTACAATAGCAAACAAGTCATTTAACCTTTACAGGCCATGGCATCCAATTCAGAAATGGGTCATTTCTTAACAAGATTACCTATTCAGTTTAGTTCAGTTCAGTTCACTCACTCAGTCATGTGCAACTCTTTGTGACCCCGTGAATCGCAGCACTCCAGGCCTTCCCGTCCATCACCAATTTCCGGAGTTTACCCAAATTCACATACATCAAGTCGGTGATTCCATCCAGCCATCTCATCCTCTGTTGTCCCCTTCTCCTCCTGCCAATCCTTCCCAGCATCAGGGTCTTTTTCAGTGAGTCAACTCTTTGCATGAGGTGGCCAAAGTATTGGAGTTTCAGCTTCAGCATCAGTCCTTCAATGAAAACTGATGACTGATCTCCTTTAGGATGGACTGGTTAGATCTTCTTGCACTCCAACAGACTCTCAAGGGTTTGCTCCAATAATTTCAAGATTCCATGATAACATTACTTCTCTTTTCAGAATCTAGCTTTATACTCCCTGCTGCTGCACTGCCCAACCTGGTGATATTCTCTTGTGCCCACTTTCCAACTTTTACCTCCTCTACTTCACCCCACTGTCCATTTAAGATGTTCCTACCCTGTTCTCTTTAAGTCTTTTCTATATGATCAACTATCTATATATGTAGTCTGAATGACAATACAATTTAACGTATCTTCATCATGCTCAGTTTATGTTCAAGTAAACTGCCTGGCTCAGTGGGAAGATATTAGTGGCATGGATTATTCAGACATGGAGGGTGGGAAGGAGCTCTCAGCCTATCTGCTTATATCTTTGAAAAGCATACTGCATGAGGCATCACTGCATATCTACTGAAATATAATGTCTTTAAAGTGAAGATTATTAGTATCCTTCAAACCTGTCAGTCCTAAAGTAAATCAATCCTGAATATTCATTGGAAGGAAAGATGTTGAAGCTGAAGCTCCAATACTTTGGCCACCTGATGCAAAGAGTTGACTCATTGGAAAAGACACCGATGCTGGGAAAGGTTGAGAGCAAGAGGAGAAGAGGACAAAAAGAGGATGCGATGGTTGGATGGCATCACTGACTCAATGGACATGAGTTTAAGCAAACTCCAGGAGATAGTGAAGGGGAGGGAATCCTGGTGTGCTGCAGTTCATGGGGTTTCAAAGAGTCAGACACAACTGAGTGACTGAAAAATAACATAATTTTACAAATCTCATTTCTATAATAATCACCAATAAAAGCACGAAAAAAAAGATTATACTGATAAGTTTTCAAATGTATTCTGATGAGGAAAATTTTGTTTGTGGGGGAAGTTGATTATGTTTTTATCGTGATGTAATTGACACCTAACATTGTATTAGTTTCAGCTGTACAATATAATAATTCAATATTTGTATCTATTATGAAATAATTACCATAAGTCTAGCTACTCACCCACGGTTAAAATATTTTTCAAATTCTAAGAACTTTTAAGATCTCTCCTAGCAACTTTCAAAATAGTACATAGTACTCTTATGCATAGTCACCATGGCAGACATTACATCTCCAGGACTTACTCTTAAGTCTAAGTTTGTACCTTTTGATTACCTTCAAGAGCTTCACCTACCCCCTACTCCCAGCCTCTGGCAACCACCTATCTGTTCTCTGTATCTATATCTGTTCAGTAATTTTTGTGTTTTTTTCTTTTGAGATTTCACATATAAGTGAGATCATACACTATTTGTATTTCTCTGTCCAATTTACTTTGATTAACAAATGTCCTCAAGGTCCATCCACATTGTCTCAAATAGCCAAAAAAAAAAAAGGCTTGGTTTTTTGTATTATCTGCTTTTTGCTCTAATCTAGTTTTTCTAAAATATTTACATACATTTATACAATAATATCACTTTGGACTAAAAAGATTTGCTTTTATTTTCTAAGGATTTAATGACATGTGTTGCGATTATCTTGAGATGCAATAAAAATTTAGCCTATGTTCCAAATGTAACCCACCAAGGTAAAACATGAGTTAAAATTAAGTCAGTAAAATAAAATTCCAACTTCCATTATTATACAATAGTGAATATGCATAATTATTAAGAATAGGTCAGTTCAGTTCAGTCGCTCAGTCATGTCCGACTCTTTGCAACCCCATGAACCGCAGCATGCCAGGCCTCCCTGTCCATCACCAACTCCTGCAGTTCACTGAGACTCATGTCCATCGAGTCCATGATGCCGTCCAGCCATCTCATCCTCTGTCATCCCCTTCTCCTCCTGCCCCCAATCCCTCCCAGCATCAGAGTCTTTTCCAATGAGTCAACGCTTCGCATGGGTGGCCAAAGAACTGGAGTTTCAGCTTTAGCATCATTCCTTCCAAAGAAATCCCAGGGCTGATCCCCTTCAGAATGGTCTGGTTGGATCTCCTTGCAGTCCAAGGGACTCTCAAGAGTCTTCTCCAACACCACACTTCAAAAGCATCAATTCTTTGGCGCTCAGCCTTCTTCACAGTCCAACTCTCACATCCATACATGGCCACAGGAAAAACCATAGCCTTGACTAGACAGACCTTTGTTGGCAAAGCAATGTCTCTGCTTCTGAATATGCTATCTAGGTTGGTCATAACTTTTCTTCCAAGGAGTAAGCGTCTTCTAATTTCATGGCTGCAGTCACCATCCGCAGTGATTTTGGAGCCCCCAAAAATAAAGTCTGACACTGTTTCCACTGTTTCTCCATCTATTTCCCATGAAGTGATGGCACCGGATGTCACGATCTTCGTTTTCTGAATGTTGAGCTTTAAGCCAACTTTTTCACTCTCCTCTTTCACTTTCATCAAGAGGCTTTTTAGTTCCTCTTCACTTTCTGCCATAAAGGTGATGTCACCTGCATATCTGAGGTTATTGTGTTTCTTCTAGTCCAGCGTTTCTCATGATGTACTCTGCATATAAGTTAAATAAGCAGGGTGACAATATACAGCCTTGACGTACTCCTTTTCCTATTTGGAACCAGGTAGTTGTTCCATATCCAGTACTAACTGTTGCTCTCTGACCTGGATACAGATTTTTCAAGAGGCAGGTTAGGTGGTCTGGTATTCCCATCTCTTTCAGAATTTTCCACAGTTGATTGTGATCCACACAGTCAAAGGCTTTGGCATAGTCAATAAAGCAGAAATAGATGTTTTTCTGGAACTCTCTTGCTTTTTCCATGATCCAGCGGATGTTGGCAATTTGATCTCTGGTTCTTCTGTCTTTTCTAAAACCAGCTTAAACATCAAGGAGTTCACGGTTCACATACTGCTGAAGCCTGGCTTGCAGAATTTTGAGCATTACTTTACTAGCTTGTGAGATGAGTGCAACTGTGCGGTAGTTTGAGCATTCTTTGGCATTGCCTTTCTTTGGAATTGGAATGAAAACTGATCTTTTCCAGTCCTGTGGCCACTGCTGAGTTTTCCAAATTTGCTGGCATATTGAGTGCAGCACTTTCACAGCATCATCTTTCAGGATTTGAAACAGCATATAAGTGCTATCAAATATAATAGGCACATAAGGAATACCAATTACAACCACATTCATCTACAAGTGAAAAATGACTTTAGAGCACAACTCTGTTTTTAGTGCTTTTGGAACTCCCCTCCCCCATTTAGAAATAATCAACTACATAAAACAGTACATATAAAACTCCAGCACTTAACTATCTCAGTGAAGAGAGGTAGAAAGAAAATCTATATAAACTTCACTTCCAGTCCATTTGAAAAAAAAAAAAATTTCAATTTGGAGAGAAAATTCACCTCTTCCTTAAAGTCCCTACACACTAAAAATAAATTCATTCCACACTTTCATATTTGACAAAGACAATAACATCAAAAAGCAGACCACAATTCCCTGAAGGAATCATGTCAATTGGTATTTCTAAAATTAATTCAGTACCTATAATAATGTGAGTTTTCTACACATAATGTCTATAAGTAGGAAATACAAAAATTTCAGAATCACTTCTGGTATCAAAGTTCCAAAAGATACGTCTAAGCAGCTCCTTAATTCCTACTTCACCTTGCAGCTGCAGCTATGCTTATAACAGTGTCAAAAAAATTAAAATTTCACCAGGAATAGCTGTGAGAACTCCAATCCTACGAATTAAATGTGAGTTTAACCAAGATTTCTTATAATGTCCCAGTCATATTTCTAAGCTAAGCCATCACACATCTGTGAAATGCCTTTTACCAACTATAGTTTGATGATTTCTCACCTGCTTACACAATTCATTCTTTCGTTACTTAGGAAATGTGCAACAACATTCTTCAAGACTCCAAAGGTCTTAAAAAATTAAAAATGCTCAAATTTAAAGGATTTATCTGTTATTTTCAAAGTTTCTTCCTCTAATTTCACTATTTCTGAATACACAGCTCTCCTCAGCAAAAAGAATGGCTGAAAATTCAGGAACAGGAAGTTTCAACTCTATAATCTATAATGCCACACATTAGAGTATACCCAAAAAAATGTATTTGGAATAATGCACCAACATACATTAATTAATTCTAATGTGATTAGAACCTCACACCCAAATATCTAAAGAGTTCTGAGCATTTTATATGATACCACTCCATACGTTCTAGAGCATGATTAATAAAGTATATTAAAGAAGTAGTATGTCTAAGACCAAAAAATATCAGAATATTTCATATTTATGTTTTTACATTATTTGCCCAATTACAAATGTAAATTAAGATAAACATAAATTGTAACCTAAACACATTTTGAGCTTTCCTTCTACATCACTGTCTTCCTTCCAATCTCCCTGGTTCTATGTATTATACCAGCCCAGGGGCCCAGCTAAGCGAACAGCTAAGATCTCTTCTCATTCTCTATTCACTGTCCAACTCAAAGGTCAGCAAACTATTACCTACCTGCAAGCCAACTGCAACTGACACTAGTTTTTATAAATAAAAATGTATTAGAACATAGCTACACCCACTTAATTATCATTACAGAAAATGCTGATAGAAGGGCAAAGTTTAATGGTTGCGACAAAGACAACTTGGTGCCTCTGACTTTTCAGAAAAGGTTTGTCAATCCCTGTCTAAAGGAACTCACTCAGATCCACAGCTTTTTATCTATACTCTGAGAGCTCACCAAATTCTATCGTCAGTCTGGACCCAAAATTTCCATCCAACTTTTTGGGCCCATCTACTCTCATATTTCTAGTAGGCATGCAAATTTGGTATGTTTAAAACTGGTAACTTGGTTTCTACCCACCCGACCTGCTCTTAAACTTTTTATGTCTCAGTACATCCATCAGAATTCATCTAACTGCTCAGGGCAAAGTCTTCAGATACATCTTTAATTCTTTTCTTTCTCTTACATTTCTCTCAAATCCTTATCCCAGCCATCAGAAAATTATATTATCAAAATATACTCAAAATCTGGCCACTTCGCCCACCGTAATGCTATCACTCCAACTTAAGTCACAACCATTTCTCACCTAGACCACTGCAATAACTCCTGACTGGCTCCCTGTTGCTGCTCTCTGCCCCTTACATTGTATTATCACAAAGCATCTGGAGTGATCATGGAATCCCAGTGCTGAAAATACTTCAAAGGTCACACGGGGCATGACCATCACGGCCCCTCAGGATCTGGCTTCTTTGGTTTCTCCATACAGACCTCCTTATTCTCAAGTATCGTCCTGCCCAGTTTCTTTGCTCTTACTGTTCTTTCTGGAAAATTCTTCCCTCCAGATACCAAGTTGCCATGCGTCTTCATTTTATTCAGGTCTCTGTTCAAATATTATGTTAAGCTAGAGGGCACCTTCCTCAATCACTCTGAGTTACTGACTCCTGTCAACTCTACAACCCAGCTGTAGTTAGATCCCCTAGGAAACAATGCAAGACTCAGACGTGCATGCATTTAGGGCGCACTTTCAGGAACAACATCTGGAAGGGAGTAAAGGAAGCAGGACAGGTAGATAGAGAAGTTGAACTGCAATGAGGCTATAACAGAGACTTCAGTCAGTGCCACTGGAACCTTGAGTGGGAATGGCACTTCAGAATTTCCCAACTGAGCCAAGAACCTGAGTTCTTTGCATGTTATAATGCACCAATATGTGGGATCAGAGTTCTCCCAGAGACGGGGCATGATTTTGGATAAGACACATAAGAACATGCTTTAGGGAAACTATGGAAATGTAACACTGCTCTACACAGTGACAGTATACCTATAATTTAAAAGGCAAAGAATAACAAGTGTTGACAAGAATGTGGAGAAACTAGAAACTCATACATTGCTGGTGGAAATGTAAAATGGTACTACAGCTGCTTTGGAAAACAGTTGAAAGTTTCTTTAAAGGTTCAACACAAATTTATCAAACAATCCAGAAATTACACACCTAGGAATCTACCAAAAGAAACAGAAATATACGTATATGAAAAGACTGGTAAAGAATATTTATAGCAGCACTCTATAATACGTAAAAACACAAATAAACCAAAGGTCCATCAAATGGTGAATAAATTTTAAACACGGGCTACATCCATACGAGGAATACTCTCCAGCAATAAAAGTGAATGAAATACTGGTATCTGCTAGAATATGGATGAGCCTCACAAACATTATGTTCAGTAGAAGGAGCCAGACACAAAGACAATTTATGATCCCATTTAAATGAAATGTCCATTAAAGGGAGAAAAAGGATGTTGGTTACCTGGAGCTGGGGTAGGAAGGAGGAATGTCTGCAAACATGCACAAGAAATATTTGGAAGTTCACAGAAATGTTCTAAAATTGGATTGAGGTGATGACTACACAACTCTCAAAATATCATTGCTTTTCAGTCTTAGCTTGGGTGAATTTTATGAGATATAAAGGAAAAGGACAAAAAGATGGTTGACTGATTCCTGAATTAATTAACGTAATATAATGACAGTGATAGCTGATACTCACTGAGTTTGCTAGGGGTCAAGAATCAGTCTGAGTTTCACATGTATTAACTCATTTAATTTTTACCATAATCCCATCTTCATTTCAGAGGTGAGATAACAGAGGCTCAGGGAAATTTAAGTAACATGCTCATATAGTAGTAAAAAATACATTAAGAATATATTAATTGACTCCTACTCATAAAAATAAATCATTCTACCTTGAAATACTAATAGCCTTTAGCTGAATTACCAGCAAAACCAGAAGATATCACAATAGATACCATGCGTGTATAAACATTGCAAGTTTACCACTTAAGATGGTCCAAGTGACCACCTTGCAACATATCTAATTATCTCTATTAGCCATTGAAACCAGCAATAAATATGCTATTACAGGACAGTTTGGTCAGTAACTGGTGCATATTCAGTGAGAGAATTACTGTAAACAAATACAAAAAACATCTATGATCTTGTCTACTGTATCAATATGTTTGTACAGGTACAGAAATACCACTACAGTTGATGTAAATACAACTTTATTCTCTGCGAGTCAAGCATAAGCATACACAGACAGACAATCAGTCACACACACTCTATAATAAAAATTTTCTAGCACAACATGTCACAAAAATGAAGGCATATCATTGTTCCTATAACTGAAATGTATGATGAGACAAGATGAGATGACAATGTATTTTGTCTTTTTCATAAGAAAAATAATTTAGTTATAAATTTCACATGGCAGTAAACCAACTTGAATGGAAAACTTGGGGACAATAACTTTTTGTGCATCTTCCAGAAAAATACTCTTAAATTTAGGTATAGATTTAGACAAGAAAGCTGATAAATGAACTATCTGGTAAGTAGTTAATATTTTTTTAAAATGAAAGCACCTTGAATAAATGACCACCACGCCTATATATTTCAAAACAATTTATTTTAAACAGTCTAATAAAACACAATACCCAGACAGTGGAAGAAACAGAATGTTTAAATAACACTAAATTCACCTCCAATACCTTTCCAACCTAAGACAAAAATCAACATCAGCACTTTCTGCCTAAATGATATATTGATGAAGGCTAGAATAAAAATGATGCTTTAAAAATTCCATTTATAACTGAGAGTAAATGTTTCTAAGCACTGACATGCTTCTGTCAGTTAAATTGCTTTTATGTGGAAATATTTTTCCCTAAATCTTTCATCTACTATTTTTATTTTAAAACTTTACAATTAATTTGTATTCCAAACTAATAATTAATCAAATATTTTTATGTATTGACTATACAAATCAACAGAGAAGGCAATGGCACCCTACTCCAGTACTCTTGCCTGGAAAAATCCCATGGACAGAGGAGCCTGGTAGGTTGCAGTCCATGGGGTCTCAAAGAGTTGGACATGACTGAGCAAATTCCCTTTCACTTTTCATTTTCATGCACTGGAGAAGGAAATGGCAACCACTCCAGTGTTCTTGCCTGGAGAATCCCAGGGACGGGGAGCCTGGTGGGCTGCCGTTTCCGGCGTCACACAGAGTCGGACACGACTGACGCAACCTAGCAGCATACAAATCAGTAATGTGAATATTTAAACCATTCATTTAAAGTTGAAGAAACCATTCCATAACAGAAATGTAATTCTAATCCTTAGTTCTCTTAGAATGTAAACATGTCTGCCTAGAAAACAATGTATCAATAAAAAACTTATGATTCAATACAGATATCAGCCTAGACCTAAAAATTTGCAGATTTATATAACCATGCACATTTAGTAGTCCTCCTAAGTAACAAATAACCATGAGTGACTTTCATAACTCAATACACACTATGGTAAGAACCATTACAACAGCATGTATTCATTCTGAGTCCTTCAATTTTTAAAGAACCTGTAGATATTGTCACTGTAATAAGTTAAATAACTGATGTGCACCAAATAGAGGGGATGGATGACCAAAAGGGTATTATACTCTATGAAAAAATTCTCTGTGGATATTATTCTAAGATATTGGTATAAGTTTCATTAAATGATCTTTTGGTCTTTATAAAACAGTTCTTTGAAATCTCTGAAAATAATGTGCTATAACATAAAGCTTGCTTCTGAAAGTAACTAGATTCTATATTCAGGTATAGAACAACTACATTTAACACAATGCAATTCAGTGGAAAAAGTAACTTTGCTGGACTGCTGTAAGGTTGCTCTCCCAATTGTCTATATAACTACAAAATGAATAAAATATATAAAGCTATTTCAGATACTGAACAAAAGGCAATAAGCCCTGTAAATTAAGAGAAGGGAAACAAATCAGGTGCTAAGACTTCCCGTATTTCGTTCTAAAGGCAAAGTCCAATCTGTGGTACAGAGATTGCTGTGTAGTCACTAAATTGTGTATGACACTTTGCAACCTCTTTGACTGTGGCCCACAAGGCTCTTCGTCCATGTATTTACCAGGCAGGAATCCTGGAGTGGATTGCCATTTCCTTCTCCAGGTATAGGGAAGGGAATCCGAAAAAGAAACTTCACAGACCATGTAAGCAACAAAAGTTACTGTCTGGGGCAGAGTACTGGTTGGGATGGGGGGCGGGCGGCGGGGGGGGAAGGTGGGGAGAGCTATGTAGGAAAAAAGCTGAAGTAATTGGCATAGGAATCCAGACAGTCTCTGAGTATCCATGTGTTCTGAATAGGATAAATAAAGGTTGAAAGTGAAGTTGCTCAATTGTGTCCACTCTTTGTGACCCCATGGACTGTAGCCCACCAGGCTCCTCCATGAATGGGATTCTCCAGGCAGGAGTACTGGAGTGGGTTGCCATTTCCTTCTCCAGGGGTTCTTCCTGACCCCGGGATCATACCTGGGTCTCCCACATTGTAGGCAGATGCTTAACCATCTGAGCCACCAGAGAAGTCCTTAATAAAGGTTATTCATATATATATAAATAAAGGTTAAATCCTATTTAAAGGAAATAGTAAAGTTCAGCTAAAAAATGTACTGGGTTGGCCAAAAGGTTCTTTTGGATTTTCCCTTCCTGAATGAACCTTCTGGCAAATAAATCCTAGAGTCCAATAAATCCTAATGCTCACTGCCTAATTGAAAAAAAAGAAACTGGCAAAAAGGGGCAGGAAAAATGTTACCTATAACCCAGAGAAATATTGATCAATTAAAAAAGGCCCAGAATTAAGACAGATTATGTTAACATAAAAGGAATTTTAAAATAGCTTTGATGAAATTAAGACTTGAAGGAAAATATGAATACAATGAGAAAAGAAAGTGAAGATATCAAAAAATACCAGATTAAATGTCTAAAGGTAAAAATATAAATATATAGTATTTGACATAAACATTTCACTGGATGGGATTATCAGAAGATTAAGCACAGAAGAAGAAAAAAAAAAAGCAGGGAACTGTAAACGTAGCAATATAAATTGCCTTAAAGCATAGAGGGGAAAAAAGGAAAAGAAGTAAAAATAGCATCAGTAACATGTGAGACAATATCAATTATCTAATATTTGTGTAATTAGAGTCCTAACAGGGGAAGGAAAAGAAATGTCCAAAAATGTTCTAAATTTAATTTTTTAAAAATCTACCTACAAACCTAAGACATTCAATAAAATCCAGGCAGAACAGTCATAAAGAAAACACACACACAAAAGGTATGTTATAACCAAATTGCTCTAAGCCACTAATAGAAAATCTTAAAAGCAGCATGGAAAATATTAAAGGAGATCGTGTACACCTGTGGCTGATTCATGTCAATGTATGGCAAAAAATACAGTTACTGTAACGTAGAATAAAGTATTAAAAAATTTTTTTAAAAATTTTTTAAAGAAAATAAAATAAAGTAGATTATATATACATAGGAACAAAGATAAAAATCTAGCAGATGTCTCATCAGGATTATGTAAGCCAGAGGAAATGGAATGCCATTTTTTAGAAGCTCAAAAAAATAAAGAAAAGAAACTAAAATTCTATGTCCAGCCCAGGTGTCTTTCAAAAATAAACACAAAATAAAGGCAGAGACATTGTCATTAGCATACTTACATTAAGAGAAAACAATGAAGTTCTTCAAGTTAAAGAAAAATAATACCAAGATAGAAACTTGGATCTACATAAATGAATAGAAAATAGTGTGAAGAATATGAGGAAAAAGTTATGTTTATTATAAATTTTTAATATCTTTAAGAGATACTTGTGTACAGCAAAAATAATGTATTGTGGAATTCAAACACATGTAGATGTAAAATGTATCACCACAATAGCACAAAAGATGGAAGAGGTTACTGGAAGTACACAATTGTAAGATAATTATGTGTAAAGACATATAATTATTTGAAGGTATACTATAAGGTGTTACTAATACATATTCTACATAAGGTCAGTTCAATTCAGTTCATTCACTCAGTTGTGTCCAACTCTTTGAGACCCCATGAACCACAGCATGCCAGGCCTCCCTGTCCATCACCAACTCCCGGAGTTCACCCAAACCCATGTTCATTGAGTCAGTGATGCCATCCAACCATCTCATCCTCTGTCATCCCCTTCTCTTCCTGCCCTCAATCTTTCCCAGCATCAGGGTCTTTTCAAATGAATCAGCTCTTTGCATCAAGTGGCCAAAGTATTGGAGTTTCAGCTTCAGCATCAGTCCTACCAATGAACACACAGGACTGATCTCCTTTAGGATGGACTGGTTGGATCTCCTTGCAGTCCAAGGGACTCTCAAGAGTCTTCTCCAACACCACAGTTCAAAAGCATCCATTCTTCAGTGCTCAGCTTTCTTTATAGTCCAACTCTCACATCCATACCTGACCACTGGAAAAACCATAGCCTTGACTAGACGGACCTTTGTTGACAAACTTATGTCTCTGCTTTTTAATATGCTGTATAGGTTGGTCGTAACTTTCCTTCCAAGGAGTACACTTGTGTACTAATATATATAAATTGTTGTTGTTTAGTCACTAAGTCATGTCCAATTATTTTGCAACCCCATGGACTGTAGTCCACCAAGCTCCTCAGTCCATTGGATTTCCTAGGGAAGAAAACTGGTGTGGATTGACATTTCCTCCTTCAGAGAATCTTTGCAACCCAGGGGTTGAATCTGCATCTCCAGCACAGCAGGAGAATTCTTTACCACTAGTGTCACCTGTGAAGCCCTAATATATATAAACACGTCCTGTAAACTCCAAAGCCACCACTGGTTGCTTGGTACAAAGCAAAGTACCAATATATAACAGTAGAGATAAAATAGCATATAAAATATACTCAGTTATCCAAAAAGGCCACAGGAAAAGAAGAAATTACAAACAGCCAGCAAAAAAAAAAGGAAAAGGAAAATCAAAGGAACAAAAAGATGACAGATTTAAGTAATTACATTACATGGAAATTCACCCCAGCCTCTCAAGCAGGGATCCCCGAAAGAATCAAGCTCTAGTGTCTAAGGCAGTTATTGTATGCAGTAAATTAACTTCTCCCCTGAGCACCTAGATTGAGATGTGTTTAGCCCCACACTCAGGAAAATTGGAAAAATACCTATTCAAACCATTTTCTGTAGACTTATTTCTCTTGCATAAGTCTAGCTGAGTGAGGCTAGTATCTATTCAATTTGAAAGGCACAGATTGTTTGGATTGTAAGTAAAATAAGACCAAATATATGCTAAGTTAAATCCAGATTAATTATAAAAATATGTTAAAAGTAAATTTTTTTAAGATTTATCATGCACACACTGATCATAAGAAAGCTTTAGTAGTTACATTAATAGCAACACAGATTTCAGAATAAGTAATTCAGTTCAAGTAATATTACCAAAGATAAATATGGGCATTTTATTATGATAAGAGTCAATTCATCAAGAATACTTAACAATCCTTAATGTATATGTGCCTAATAACAGAGACTTATCAGGACACATGAAGCAACAATTAATAGAACTGAACGATGAAATAAACAAACTTACAGCAACACTTGGAGATTAGTTTCACCTGAAACTATCACAACACTGTTAATCAGCTACACCCTAATACAAAATTGAATTTTGAAAAATAGTATTTAACATTCAATTATAATTTATTACTTTTTCCAAAATTCTTTTCATTCATTATTCATAATACATACACAATAATACACAGCACCACAGCTAATATCTAACCTTGAATATTACATTTTCATTTGAATATAGTTTATTAACTAAAGATGCTTTAAAGAAAAAAAGAATTTAAGTGATAAACCTTAGCTAGAATGACTAAGGGAATAAAAGAGAGAAGATAAAATTTACAAATACAAGAAATAATAACAAAGACACTCTACAGATGCTTCTAACACTAAAACAATAAGGGAACATTAAGAATAATTTTATATCAATATCCTTGATAACTTAAATGGATAAACTGCTTGACAGATGCAAAGTACAAGTGTTTCAAAAAGAAGCTCATCA
Source organism: Nanger dama (assembly GCA_917880005.1). Classification (NCBI taxonomy): domain Eukaryota; kingdom Metazoa; phylum Chordata; class Mammalia; order Artiodactyla; family Bovidae; genus Nanger; species Nanger dama. The sequence continues at coordinate 3,252,662 of CAKJTW010000007.1, forward strand.
TCAATCTCAAAAATTGAATTTGTAACTCAATGTATTCTCACAAAGAAGATTCCACAACCAGAGGCTTCACTGGTAAATTTTATCAAAAATTTAAGGAAGAACTGAGGCAAATCCTATACAAACTTGTTCACAAAAAGAGAGGAAGAAGGAATACTTCCCAACTTATTTTATGAAACCACCAAACCCTCCAAAACCAAATGGCATTACAGAAAAAGAAAATCATAGACAACCCTTTTAATGGATATAAAGACCTATATGTAATAAAGTATTACCAAATCCAATCCAGCAATACAACTGATTGCTGAACAACTTGCCAGTTTGAACTATCGAGACCCACTTACCCAGATTGTTTTTCAGGAATAAATACAGCAGTCCTATAAAATTTGAGTTGACTGAATACAAGGATGCAGAACTAGGGATACAGAGGAACCAAGGATACAGAAGGCCAACTATAAATTATACTTGAATTTTGAACTATTCAGAGGGTCAGTGTCCTTTGCTCACACATTTTCAAGGATCAACTATATATATATATGTGTATATATAAAGGAATTACATCATAATCAAGTATGGCTTAGGTAGGAATCCAAGATCGGTTTCACATTGAAAAATCCAATTAAAGTAATTTACCATTTTTACCAGATTAAAAGATAAGACCATATGACTATCTTGATAGCTGCAGAAGAGCATGTAATAATATTCAATGTTGTTGTCATTGTTTAGGCACTAGGTCATGTCCCACTTTTTGCAACCCCATGGACTATAGCCATTCAGGCTCCTCTGTCTATAGGATTTTCCAGCATGAATACTGGAGTGAGTTGCCATTTCCTTCTCCAGGGGATCTTCTTTCAGTACTCATTTCTGATTTTTAAAACTCCCAGCAAAGTAGAAACAGAAAGTGTGTTAGTTATCAACTTCTTGCCTGTCAACTCCAAATTTTCCTTCTGCCCTTCACTGTCCTGTATGATACTGAAGCTGTACCCTGTATCTTTTCTTCTTTGCCAGTATCCATAACCTTAAGTTTTATTAGCACAGGATGCTACATGAACATTGCTAGAACAGGGGTCTTCTCTTTCTGGTTACAGTATGCTTTACGCTCTTCTTGTTCCTGGGACATCCAGGGACAATCACCCCCAAAAAGCTTTAATCAGCACCCCTACGAGCCCACCCCAGTGAGTTTCACCATCCCCCAGGTAGTCTCCCCAGCAAGTCTCAGATGCCATAAACAGCAGTCTCTGAAAGTTTCAGTAGCAACCCATAAGCATCTTCTCAATGGATTCTGTCCACACCTTAGGGGTTGGCTCACTTCCACCATACACACAGGAGGAGCAAAGTGCATTGGAACCAGAAAGAGAATCCCCTTCCTTCTATTCCAAAGAAGGCTTCCTAGTGAGTTTCACTGACACCTCTACAGGCCATTTCCCAGCAATGTTCAAATAAGATCTAGAGAGCAGCCTACCAGATTAAGCAAACTGTGGTACAACCATACAATGCAGTATTTTTCAGCAATAAAAAGAAATAAGTGATCAAGTCACAGAAACACATGGAAGAATATTAAATGCCTATTATTAATTGAAAGAAACCAGTCTGGAAAGGCTATACATTTTATGATCTCACCTATATGATAATCTGGCAAAGCAGTACTAGTAGAGATAGGAAAAAGACCAGAAGTTGCCAAAGGTTCCAGGGGAGGGAGGAGGGAAGGATGAATAGATGGAGCACAGGGGATTCTTTAAGGAGGTGATATCATTTTGTTCGACACATACATGATATTATGCATCTGTCAAAACCCATTGAACAATATGAAGCGTAGACCTTAACATAAAGTATGGACTTGAGTTAATAATATAGTATCAGTATTGGCTCAGTTTTAACAAGTATACTGCATTAATGCAATAACAACAACAAAAATCCAGCAAACTGTGTAGAGGGAAAGGGGTATATGGGAGCTCTGTACTTTATACTCTATTTTTCTATAAACCTAAAGTTGCTCTTGAAAGTATTGCCTGTTATTTTTAAAAATATATACAGATACAATTTAAAATTATCACCTAACTTCTGTGTAGTTGACAGTATTCCAAGATGGCCTCCATCTTAAAGGATGCCTGCTCCCTGGGGTAGAGTCTCTGTAATCTCTTCCTCTTGAGTACCACAGGACTATAAATATGATAGGGTTCATTCTCTGTATTAGATGATGTTCTATGACAGAGATAAGAGGATTTTACAGCTGTAATTAAGGTTACAAACTAGCTGACTTTAAGTCTGTCAAAGGAAGATTATTCTGGGCTAACCAGGGGAGCTCTCAGAAGAGACTTGGCCTTTCCTGAAGGAAGAGCCTCAGAGCCTAGGAGGGATTCTCCTGCTGCCTTTAAGAAAGGGCCTCATAAGAGGCGCATGTAGCAAGACCCTAAGAGGGCCTCTAGAGACGAAGAACAGTCTCCAGTCAACAGCTAGCCAAAAAAAAAAAAAAATTAGGGCCTAAATCAGACAACCCCAAGAAAATGAATTATTCCAACAACAAGACAAATACACAAGAAGACCCCATGAGTCCTCAGCCCAGCCAAGACCTTGAACTCAGCCTGTGAGATCCTGAGCACAGAATCCGTCTATTCTGAACCTGTACTTTCGACTCACAGACACTGTAAGATCCGCTACCTATGTTGTTTCAAGCCACTATGTTTGCGGCAACTTGTTACTCGGGGATGGAAACTAATACAGTCTGTTACTCACACACTGACAAATCACCAAAGTCAACAAATTAGACTAAAAGACGTCATTTGAGGTTTCTGTTTATTCTGAAAAATGAGCTAAATTTCAGTCATAAAATGTAAATTACCTTATTTTGCATATGGCTGGCATTTGACATTTTGAAAAGCCAAATTACAACAAGTATATATGACACAACCAGAGCCTGTTTAAAAAAAAAAAAAGGAAGGCACCCAAGAAAGAATGCAAGAATAAATCCATCAGGAAGCAACTTTTTAAGATGCTATTGAGAATTTTGCAAATGATTACCAAGTGATAATTTTTTTAAAACATAGACAGGTTCTGCTCCTCCAAAAATACCAAGAGAAAACAAAATTTTAAAAATCTGCAAATAACACATATCATGAGTCCTGAGTTTCTGAAAAGATTTACTATGAGCAATGTTCATGTCTTTCTATGTGCCACTCTCTAGAAAAGTGAGGCCCAGTCTAGTGGAACAAGAGATTAAAAACAAAGAGCCCTTACAACATGATGCATTACATCTTATATCACAGATTCAATATGGTGAAGCTCACCATTTTTTAAAGACATCTATATTCACTGATAGGAATGGGAATATTAAAAATCTATTATCTGGAGATTTCTTTTGACTTTCCTTTTAAAAAAACTGGAGTATAGCCACTTTACAATTTTGTTTTACTGTATTAGTTTCTGCTATACAATGAAGTGAATTAGTTATATGTACACATTTATCCTCTCCCTCTTGGACTTCCCTCTCAAACCCCACCACACACAGTCTAGGTACCACAGAGAACCAAGCTGAGCTCCCTGCGATATACAGCAGGTTCCCACCAGCTATCTGTTTTAAACATGGTAGTGTATACATGTCAATCCCAATCTCTCAATTCATCCCACCTCCCTAACCCCCTAATCGATGTCTACACATCTATTCTCTCTATCTGTATCTCTATTCCTGCCTTACAAATGACTTTCCTCAATGGATAAAAAGGATATTTGATTTTACTGTTTATTTTCTTATCAAATTATAGTTTAAAATATTAGTCTCATAGATCAAATTTTATTTTTCTTTCAGCTTTATAATTCTATGATTTAGAATAAATTTAGACTATATCAGGGAGAAGGAAATGGCACCCCACTCCAGTGTTCTTGCCTGGAGAATCCCAGGGACGGGGGAGCCTGGTGGGCTGCTGCATATGGGGCAGAGTCAGACACGACTGAAGCAACTTAGCAGCAGCAGCAGCAGCAAACTATATCAGACTATCTCACTAACATTTAAAAATACTTTTAATAGAGGTTTATATAAAATGTTTAGCACAAACAGCATTAAAAAATGACTGAATGGGAATGTGACTGAGGGTAAAATAAGCTAAACTCGAAGAGTATTGAACAAGAAGGTTCATGGTCAATTAAGGCTTAGAACTGATTAAGAAAAATTACTGGAGTTCCTAGTTTCAATTTTATTTAAAAGCTATTCTACATAGCATTATGAATCAACTCTATTTCAATTAAAATTTTTTTAATTTCTTAAAACTTACTCTAATTGATGAATGGAAAAACAAAATGTGGTATATTTATACAAGAGAATATTGCTGTTGTTTGTTGTTTATTCACTAAGTCACGCGTAAATCTTTTGTAAACCTATGGACTGTAGCCCACCAGGCTCTTGTGTCCAAGAGAGTCTCCAGGCAAGAAATCTAGAGTGGGTTGCCATTTCCTTCTCCAGGGGATCTTCCCAACCCAGGACTGAATGTGCATTCCCTTCACCGGCAGGCAGATTCTCTACCACTGAGTCACAAGGGAAGCCTTACAACATAATATTCAACCTTAAAAGAAATAAAGTACTAATACAAAGATAAGCCTTGAAAAATTATATTAAAATGTAAAAGAAGCCAAGAAACAAAAGTCCATGTGCTGTATTATTTCATTTCTATGAAATATTTGGAATACCTGTATCCATTTTGAACATGGGAGATTTCTTCGGTGATTTTGAAAATGTTTTGAAACTAAACAGAGGTAAAACAACATTATGAATGTCAATGATTATATACTTCAAAGCAGTTAATTTTATATTATTCAAATTTTACCTCAATTAAAAAGTCAATCCAGTATATCTAAATATTAATTACAATTATTACATGCAGATGTACAGAAAACATCTATTCCCAATTTCTATCAACACTCAGCTGTTCAAATAAAAGTCACCAGCACATGAACAGAAAATTATTAATTATTCCACTCAAATACACACTGAAATTTTATACACAAATCTTGAAAGGTCACCTGTACACTGCATTAATAATTATGAAAATGTTCCATTCTTCATGAAGCATATAATGAATAAAATTTTCAAAGTTTCAGAAAATTGTAAGTAATGATAAGCCATAGAGGTGGTTCCCAGAACTCTACTAAGCAATATTCATGTTTCCCCTTTTCTTTGGCCAATTTAAATATTCATGAATTACTGTCAAATGCCAAGTCATAGCAAAACAAGATCTAGCCCAAATCTTGGAATCTTGTTTGGAGCACTTGAATTAGCAAACTAATCAGCCAAAAATAATATTAAACACATCAACCAAATATTATACTTGCCCTCTGTCTCTGGAAATGTTCCATTAGGTTTCTAAAGAAAAATATAAAATGCTTCATACAAAAGGTTTTAACCCCTACTTTGAAAACACATTTCAGCCCATAATATTTTAATACTTCTGATTCAAGACAATTTTCCAGCAAGACAATATCCCCATCAGAAGAAACACTTTTTTCAGCTTAAATTTAAATAGATTTTCAAATATAAATCTTGTTTATAATTATGAGAATTCCCTACTTTGCTCAATAGGCAGTATCATGTAATCAAGAATTCAGGTTACAATGGCGAGTTTATATCTAAATAAACTAAGTAAAGCTGAATATGATACATCGATACATAGTATCTTTAACAGGATTACATGAGCACTAATTTTACATAAAATAGTAATAAAGATGCTAGACCTATACTATCTAACACAGTACATTAGTCACAAATATCTCCTTAACTTTAAAGTATAAAATTAAAGAGTCATTTCTTTGGAGGCACTAATCATATTTCAAGTATTCAACAGGCACATATGACTAGCGACAACCATATTAGATAGCAGATTTCCTTTACCATAGAAACAGCACTACAGAATCCACAGAGGTGAATTTACCATAAATTTGCTTCATGAAGCTTAGGCTTCAGGGTTATTTTCTCATGTCAAATGGTGTGAGTCATAGCAGGCACTTTGAGGTTCCAACAAAGAGGAGAGGGAATTGGTGACACATTCAATTTGGGTTTAGTAGATGGCACCCCACTCCAGCACTCGTGCCTGGAAAATCCCATGGACGGAGGAGCCTGGTGGGCTGCAGTCCATGGGGTCGCTAAGAGTCAGACAGGACTGAGCGACTTCACTTTCACTTTTCACTTTCATGCATTGGAGAGGGAAATGGCAACCCACTCCAGTGTTCTTGCCTGGAGAATCCCAGGGACGGGGGAGCCTGGTGGGTTGCTGTCTCTGGGGTCACACAGAGTCGGACAAGACTGAAGCGACTTAGCAGCAGCAGCAGCAGGATGTATGTATCTGGTTCTCACTCATTTCCATGTGTAATGATTCCACTGTAGGATAGCTTCTAGGAATACACCTTTTTACCCATTGCACCAACTACCTGGAGTCATGAAATGAAAGTTTAGAGACAGGGGTCTAAGGAGACATATGATATGTCCCATGGGAACTAGAACTACAAGTATGTGGTAAGTGGGCGAGGAAGTCTGAAACATACACAGCTAAAAGACAGTCTGGGGTAAATTCTTCCAATCATGATATATGAAATGGTATAAGTAGATAATTCAGTCTTTAGCCAATGCCTAGTAAATCAGGCATTTTCTTTTATTAGGAATATATTTGGGAGAAGGCAATGGCAACCCGCTCCAGTACTCTTGCCTGGAAAATCCCATGGATGGAGGAGCCTGGTGGGCTGCAGTCCATGGGGTCACTAGGAGTCAGACACAACTGAGCAGCTTCACTTTCACTTTTCACTTTCATGCATTGGAGAAGGAAATGGCAATCCACTCCAGTGTTCTTGCCTGGAGAATCCCAGGGACGGGGAAGCCTGGTGGGCTGCCGTCTATGGGGTCGCACAGAGTCGGACACGACTGAAGCGACTTAGCAGCAGCAGGAATATATTTGATAAGCCTTACATAATTATAAATGCAGTACACATTTCCTTTTTCATTTTTGTAGGACTCTTGAAATAGAATTTCTCAAACTCTCTTTGTAGAGCACAAACATGTAACATAACCATGCCACAGAAAGAGGCAATCAAGGACTACACATCCTATAGGTGTCAATTTTTAAATTTTAGTCATTTTAAAGTATGATCAGGAATTCAAAAATGTCCATTTTTCAATATTCTGATGATTATGTCATTGGCCATCTTTTAAAAACACATCATCCATTTTCTTTTCTCATTGTAAGTATTAAACTTGTATACATTAATCTGTAGTTGCAATTTTGAATTTTTCCTCAAAAATGTTTAAATTTCAGGTCTGCAACAAAGCCTTCATGCTCCTGGAAACTAGGAAATTTTGTCTTGATCAAAGTATTTACCAATTAGCAATATCTACATTTTTGTTTCTTCATTCCAGGAGTCATAGCATTTAATAACTCAGTTATATCATGTGATTGAATCCTAGGATTTAAAAAGGTCAATTTGAAAACATGTGTCCCATCCACTCTGGACCTTTTCTGGTATCTCTTCAAACTTCAATACCAAAAAAAGCAAAAACAGAAACATCATTATATCTCACTGGCATTCAACAAATATCATTTCTAACTAGGTTACATTGAGTGCCTTTAAGCTTTGTACTGCTTATACCAGTGAAACTCTTCATACAATTAGAGTTATGGCTATTCAAATGACTAGGACTTTTCTTTTAGTACACAATATATTGAACCAAATGCTAGCCTGAAAATATCGAATCATTGAAAATAAAAACAAAAATTTCAATCATCTAATTACCTTTATAAAATGTTCTAAATGATACCGACATTAGTAAAACCAGCTTTATATATTATGAAAAAGCACTTGCAGTATAAATTTTAAAATGCCCAACAGATAAATGCCATTTATGCAAATATTCCCTAGGTTACATGTTATTTATCTTTCATTTCATACCCTTTACACTTCATTAAGCCATACTTCAAATATCCTAAATTCTAATTATTGCATTGCAAAGATACACAACCTGAAATCACATCAAATAAATTGTAAATCAAACTTCTCAAAGCCATAGCCATAGGTGGAAATCAAATGAAATGCCTAATATCAAATAAATGGCTAGTTTAAATGCCTTACATGTATACAATTGCCTAGGCACATTTATTTCAAAGTGTTTCTGTTGCTGTCACTATGGCTGTAGAATAAAAAATTAGAGAATATGTTAAAACACTAAACAACTGAATTTAGACTTGGAATATACATAATTCTAGTAGTTAACCCTCAATAATACAGTTATTAAAAGAAAAACACTTCTTAAAACTAAGAAGAATGGACGGAAAGAGAAAACTTAGCCGTCTTAACAACAACAACAACAAATCTTCTATAATCCTAAAGACAAAAGATAGAATGGTGGTATCCAGAGGTGGGAAAGTTGGAAAACTCAGCAGTGGCCACAGGACTGGAAAAGGTCAGTTTTCATTCCAATCCCTAAGAAAGGCAATGTCAAAGAATGATCAAACTACCACACAATTGCACTCATCTTATTTAAGTTAAATAAACAGGGTGACAATATACAGCCTGTAATGCTCAAAATTCTCCAAGCCAGGCTTCAACAATACGAGAACCATGAAATTCCAGATGATCAAGCTGGTTTTAGAAAAGGCAGAGGAACCAGAGATCAAAAGGCCAACATCCGCTGGATCATGGAAAAAGCAAGAGAGTTCCAGAAAAACATCTATTTCTGCTTTCTTGACTATGCCAAAGCCTTTGACTGTGTGGATCACAATAAACTGTGGAAAATTCTGGAAGAGATGGGAATGCCAGACCACCTGGCCTGCCTCCTAAGAAATCTGTATGCAGGTCAGGAAGCAACAGTTAGAACTGGACATGGAACAACAGACTGCTTCCAAACAGGAAAAGGAGTACATCAAGGCTGTATATTGTCACCCTGCTTATTTAACTTAAATGTATAGTACATCCTGAGAGATGCTGGGCTGGATGAAGTGCAAGCTGGAATCAAGATTGCTGGAGAAATATCAATAACCTCAGATATGCAGGTGACACCAACCTTATGGCAGAAAGTGAACAAGAACTAAAGAGCCTCTTGATGAAAGTGAAGAGGAGAGTGAAAAAGTTGGCTTAAAGCTCAACATTCAGAAAACTAAGATCATGGCATCTGGTCCCACTGCTTCATAGCAAATAGATGAGGAAACAGTGGCTGACTTTATTTTGGGGGCTCCTAAATCACTGCTGATGGTGACTGCAGCCATGAAATTAAAAGACGCTTACTCCTTCGGAGAAAAGTTATGATAAACCTAGACAGCACATTAAAAAGCAGAGACATTCTTTTGCCAGCAAAGGTCCATCTAGCCAAGGCTATAGTTTTTTCAGTAGTCACGTATGGATGTTAGAGTTCGACTATAAAGAAAGCTGAGTGCCAAAGAATTGATGCTTTTGAACTGTGGTGTTGGAGAAAACTCTTGAGAGTCCCTTGGACTGCAAGGAGATCCAACCAGTCCATCCTAGGGGAGATCAGTCCTGGGTATTCATTGGAAAGACTGATGTTTGAAGCTGAAACTCCAATACTTTGGCCACTTGATGCAAAGAACTGACTCATTGGAAAGGACTCTGATGCTGGGAAAGATTGAAAGCAGGAGGAGATGGAGACAACAGAGGATGAGAGATGGTTGGATGGCATCACCGACTCAGTGGACATGAGTTTGAGTAAACTCTGGGAGTTGGTGATGGACAGGGAGGCCTGGCATGCTGTAGTCCATGGGGTCGCAAACAATTGGACATGACTGAACGACTGAAAGGAACGGGATGGAATTGAGAGGCGGCAGGGAGGGAGGTATGAGGAGTCACTGAGTTACTATTTAACAGGTACAGACTTTCAGTGTGGAAAAGATGAAAAATTCTGGAGATGGATGGGGGTGACGGTGGTACAACAAGGAGAATATGTTTAAGGTACTGAAAATGGTTAAAATAATACATTCTATGTTATGCATGTGAAAGTGAAAGTGAAGTCGCACAGTCGTGTCCGACTCTTTGCGACCACATGGATATTTTCCTACAATTAAAAAAATAGTTCTAAAGTAATTACACTTCAATTTTTGTATACACATATTTTTTCTTTTCTGAGATGCAGCCTAAATTGGAAAGTATGTCATTGTAAGTAACAGCAACTAAGCACCTAAGTTGTCCCAGTCATAGCTAATAAAATGGAGAAAATCAGTTTCCTGACTTCTAGCTCCATGAACTTTGTTCTCTAATACTATGCAAATTAAGAGATTACAGAAGAAATTCCAGACTTCTGTGACCAAGAACAGTTTTTTTAAAACAAATAAAAAACTACCTGTAGAAGCAGAGGCACAAGTGAATCTTTATTAAAGAAAAAGAGAGCTAAATATACAGATGACTACACTAAGCATGAAGAGCTGATGGGTAGGGCAGGTGTCAATGATAAACCAGGTCCAGTGTTTCAGGTGTGAAAATAAAAGAATTATGTCCACACAAATATCCAGTCAACTTAGATCATGTATACCACCATATTTCATTTTCTACAAAAACTACTGAAAAATTTTAAGATGCATGATTGCTTTTATTTATTTTTTAATACTTTATTCTACATTACAATACTGTATTTGTTTTGCCATACATTGACATGAATCAGCCACAGGTGTACACGATCTCCCAATGCCGAAGCTCCCTCCCACCTCCCACCCCATATCATCTCCCTGGATCATCCCGCACACCAGCCCCAATTAAAGTGAGCTCTAACTCATTAGAATTTAATGTTTATAAATCTAAGTACTAGTTTTAGAATCTGATTTACATTAAGATATCTTCTACTCACAGTATCTCCAGAATCTTAGAAAATGTTATATAGTCAGTGCACAATAAATACATTTTTAAGTAGCAGGAAAGGAAGGAGAAAGGAAAGGAGAGAATTAAGGAAGAGAGAAAAGGTGGGTGGGGGTGGTAGTTGGTGGTGTACATTCTAACAAATCATCAGCTAATATTCAGCTTTTATGCAAAAGAGAGGTTAGAGATGAGAAATAGTGATAAATTGAAGATCAGTTCCCAAACTATGTTCTACTATTTTATAGATTTTAATGGTGATTTCTTTTCTATTGGCTAAAGTTCAGAATTTAAACAAATTAGTGATGGATACAAAGTACATGATTAATTCATTATACCTGCACAACCCTATATGATGTATAACTACACTATTAAAACTGTATTTTTAAATACAAAGACTCTTAATACAAAGTGATTTTATACATTCCAAAATATTTTTCTCCATTATACAATCAAAACTTTGTATCTGCATCAATGTTTTATAATAGATTATTTTAAAAGTATTAGCTAGCTCAATCACAAAAGCAAAATATTTGAAACAAACGCCATATTTCAACTTTACAACCTTTATAAAGATATGCATTTATTTGGGTCATAGAATTATGTCAGTCTCACTGACAACCAGGCAAAAATCTGTCAAGTGACTTTTAGATTTATATGGTCCAATAACATTATAAGCAATTACAAGACTTAATGGCAGCTACCTGTGTATACTTCTGGCATTGCCCTAAATTCGTGTCTTAGTCATCTCATGAAGTCGTTTTAGCTTTCCTTCAAGAACTGCCCTCTCAGGTTTTAGAGCTGTCATTCTTAAGATCATTTCACACAACAATCTGTCACCTTCCTATGTTTTCCAGTTAAACATTTACATACTTTGACTCTTAAAGATGTCATGTTTTGGCAAAACTTACCAAGGAACAGAAAACAAATCAGAAAAATTGTTTCCCATGAGGTGTGATGGTAAAAGCTGACTGGGAATGGACATGAAGGAACTTTCTGAGGTGATGGTAATGTTATCTTGATAGAAGTTTGTAACAGGTATAAGCATCTGTCAAAATTAGCAAACATTCACTTAAGATTATGCATGTCCATTGTACTTCAATTTACCTCAAGAAGAAAAAAAAATGGAAACTATTACTGAACTCTAGATGATGATATGCATGCTAAAGCATTTACCTTTAAATGTATCATAAGATAGATGGCGGAGAAGGCAATGGCACCCCACTCCAGTACTCTTGCCTAGAAAATCCCATGGATGGAGGAGCCTGGTGGGCTGCAGTCCATGGGGTCGCTGAGCGTTGGACATGACTCAGTGACTTCACTTTCACTTTTCACTTTCATGCATTGGAGAAGGAAATGGCAACCCACTCCAGCGTTCTTGCCTGGAGAATCCCAGGGATGGCGGAGCCCGATGGGCTGCCATCTCTGGGTTCCACAGAGTCAGACACGACTGAAGCAAGTTAGCAGCAGCAGCAGCAGCAAGATAGATGGAACAGAGGGATGAATAGAGGGACAAACAAATGGACCAGATACTTGACAAACTGATACATGACAGATAATTGGCAAATGTTTGCTCCCCCAGTGGATTAGCAGTAAAGAATCCACTGCACTGCAGGAGACACAGGTTTGATCTCAGGCTCAGGAAGATCCCCTGGAAGGAAACGGCAACCCACCCCAGTATGCCTGGGGACATAGAACGCTGGCAGGCTACAGCCCCTGGAGTCAGACACAACTGAGCAACTAAACAGCAGCAACAACAATTGCTAAAATGAGTGGTAGGTAAACTGGTATTCCCTAAATTTCTTTTAACTTCCCTATGTATGAAAACTTCCATAATAAAATGTTTTAAAATTTAGAATGTTATTATTCATAACCCTTTTTACTCTAAAACTCACTGGGTAAAGAAAGAAGAATCAGCAAGTGTTCCAAAAGATAATGAACTATGATGGTAGTTGCTCATTTACTTGAATGCTTCAGATGGTTTATATAAATTGATCTGAATAGCTAAAACTGGTTAAAAATGTTGTTAAATTAATTAAAAGTATAATCTATTCACCCATTCTTTCATTCATTCTGCAAATACTTGTCAATCACCTTCTATGTACCAGATGTCTCCAAGTCCTAAAGAAGGAGGACAACTGTAATACATCATAATTCTTACTGTTTCAGGAATATGGCTGGAAGGACATTTTCTGGACCATGAAGGATAAGCAAAACTTTTCCACATAGAGGAAGTTGATTCTAAACTGTAGAAAAATGTGTACATAAGCATATAATACAAAAACTTTATAGCAAAAAGTAACACATTTATGGTAGTTGCTTCTTAAATATATCAAGATATTTAAAATAAATGTATATACACATATATATTAGACTCTTCTTTTACTATCTAATATACCACTATTGAAAATCCCTTCAATCTTTTCAGTCTCCAATATAATCTAGGCATCTCTTGTTTACCATTCAACCCAAGCTGCAAATAATGAATTTTAAATAATTGAAACTATGTTGCTGTTTAGCTGCTAAGTCATGTCTCACTCTTTTTATGACCTCATTGACTGTAGCCCGCCAGGCTCCCGTGTCCACGGGATTTCTCAGATAAGAATACTTTAGTGGGTAGCCATCTCCTTTTCCAGGGGATTTTCCTGACCCAGGGATCAAGTTTCCTGCTTGGCAAGCAGATTCTTTCACTGAGCCACTGAGGAAAGCTAACTGAAAGTATATCACATCTGATTTTATTATTTCATAGGGAATTTTTTTTCCATTACAAATTTTACCTGGAACACACTACATGAAACACTTGCTCTAAAGTCTTAAAATTCCAAGAGTATATATTCTGGAATTAGAAAAGTTTCCTAGACCAGGCAGCAAATGAAACTATAACTATCTCACACAGCAACCTGGCTCACTATAAAATACACAAAGGACAAATATTGATATCACAGTACTGTCTAGATTGTATATAATCTACTTAGGTATTTTAAATATTTTAAACCTTTTTAAGGCATATGGATAGTCACATTACCTTTAAAGAGAAGTCTGTCTCTCTAACCAACTCTAACAAAATTCTAGCATATGTGGGTTTACTTCAATGTATCATATCTACAAAATGTAGGTATCACTAAAATACTCACATGTTTAATGAGAATTAAATGATATTTTGTTTAGAAATAAATGCAGTTTGTGCTTAAAATGTTTATCCATACATATTCAAGCAATTCCACAGGCACTTTTTAATCTGGGTCATGAACTAGAGTAAATGTAAACCAGAATTCATTATACCTTTTCTGTTTAGTTACAAAGTCCCAATTCTCAGTCTTACTGCATTACTGACCACTTCAGAGTCATAATAGTTTTTCATTTGCTCCCTTTCAGATCCAAACTCCTTACTTCACTGCTCACCCAAGACTGGCACTCTTTACAGAGTTCACTAGCAAAGACCTTAAAATTCTTTTATCATTTATCCGTTAGTGGCCAAGAATAGAAATATCACTGGACCTTCACCTCAAATAATCCTCTAAAAAAATACGGAGTGACTGAGTTGGGCCAGAGGTTCAGACTCAAGATGCTTTACAATTTGTTTCAAACCATTTTCTATAGGTTCCTTCAAATGATCCCCAGGCTGAATGAGATATTTTTGTTCTTAGGTAAAAAGTTAGGTAGAAAAAGTAATATGTGGAGAGTTCTTAAGATTGAACACTGCATTATTAAAGGAGAGGCAGAATATTCAGAAAGTCTACAGAAAAAAGATATCTAGGATGAAAAAATGAAACAGAAAGCTTGATTTCATCCTTTAGTACATATAATAATGACTCACACTATTTAATAAAAAACTACATTGTCACTTGGAGACAGAAAAAGATCTTTTCTGTTGATGAGCTTATTAATCTCCATGTTTTATTTCCACTAGGAAAAAATATTCTTCATATTTACCATTAAATTACAAATCTACCCCAACTATCAAATATTTCAAAACAGTTCAATTTTCCTTCATACCCTAAGAGCAAAGACAGAACCTAAGGCTTAGCTGTATTCAGTTCAGTTCAGTTCAGTTCAGTTGCTCAGTCATGTCCAGCTCTTTGCAACCCCATGAATCGCAGCATGCCAGGCCTCCTTGTCTCGCCAACTCCCAGAGTTTACTCCGATTCATGTCCATCGAGTCAGTGATGTCATCCAGCCATCTCATCCTCTGTCATCCCCTTCTCCTCCTGCCCCCAATCCCTCCCAGCATCAAAGTCTTTTCCAATGAGTCAACTCTTCCCATGAGGTGGCCAAAGTACTGGAGTTTCAGCTTTAGCATCATTCCTTCCAAAGAAATCCCAGGGCTGATCTCCTTCAGATGGACTGATTGGATCTCCTTGCACTCCAAGGGACTCTCAAGAGTCTTCTCCAACACCACAGTTCAAAAGCATCAATTCTTTGGCGCTCAGCCTTCTTCACAGTCCAACTCTCACATCCATACATGACTACTGGAAAACCATATCCTTGACTAGACGGACCTTAGTCAGCAAAGTAATGTCTCCGGCAAGTCCATAATATTGACATTTTCTTCTCATGAAATATGTTTAAGATAGAGGAATGAATCTTTTTGCTAGAATATTATATTTACTTAAAACCTAAATGCTATCAAAGCTGACTTGTATTTTTAATCTTTCATGATATGCTCTTGATACAAGTGTTGGCTATGAGGATCCACTCAGGCTGCACTCCTCATTGGCTAAGACTCTGCAGCAGGTCGTACACATGTGAACACATTGCTTTTTCTCATGTGCAGTATATGCTGAGAGTGACTCTTTCTTCCTGATCTTATATTTCAGTCTTAATGAAAATGATAGGGCAATGAGGACCTTATTTAGCAAATAAGTCAGCTTGCCTTCCTTGTCTACATAAAAAATAGATGCTTAATTTCTTATCTAAGTGAGAAAGACATGGGCAGTAGAAAAATGAATACTGAAAATATAAACGGCGAAAAGAAATAAGGTTTCAACAGTAATTTTTTAAAATAATAAGGACTAGGAGAAAAACAATTTAATACGAAAATTGTTCATGGCTAAAATTACTTAGGTGAATCCCTACAGTCTTAAAAATATCTTCACAAAATGATTCATATGTGAAATAAACAAATAACTTCAAAAAGAAAGAAGAAACTTTTGGTAAAAGGAATATAATCTTCATTTTAAATGTTTTAAAAAATACTCTGATAGAGTACCTTTTGGAAGAAATGGTCAGATGCCTAGTGATTTTATTTTTACCGAAGAAAATCCTGTTCTGCTTTACTGATAATGTACTTTATTTTAAAACTAGAGCAGAACAAAAGGTTCAAAGAAATATTTGCCAAAGGAGGAAAAAAAGAGATGACGGTAAACCAAGCCAAGCTAAAATGACTCTCTGTACAACTTTCCCAAACTTATAAATGCTTAAAATTGTATTATAAAAACAAATATGTGTATATCCTCTACTTGAACAGCTTCACAGTCGCCATGAATCATTCTTTATTTTCTGTATTTAGAAAGCAGTCTAGTTCCTGATTTAAGAAGAAAGAAAAGAAAGGAAAAGCAGAAATAAAGTGTTTCAACAACAACAAAAAAAGCACCTGATAAAACATGGATAGATGGGTGGGTGGCTGAACAGATGCTGAAGAATGACAGGTGATTAAATAAATAAGCTACCTTTACCCAAGGTGTGGGGTGCGGTGGGGTGGGATGGGGTGAGGTGGGGTGGGGTGGGAGGGAACAACATCTTGCTTTATTCCTTTCACTTAAAACTTGTGTAAGTTCTTAAACTGGAGGTTGTCAATGTACTTCAAGAGGGGATTTATGAATCTCCAGGAACTAGGATGGATGGGGATGCATGTTGATATGAGTATACACATGAACTGGGGTGAAGAGGTGAAAATGTGTAGACATCCATTCATGCATGTATTTCTAAATTAGATTAAGAGCTTTTAAAAGGTATAGTGACCTAAAAGAAGACTAAGGGCCACAAATTTAGATTGTTTTGCTTGTTTAATTAAATGGTAGGGCAATACTAGGTAGTCTTCTTAAGCTGGGGAGCCGTACTAAGAATTTCAAGCAAACAAAGACTCAAACACAGGGCTCTCATTAACTGGAGTTGTTAGCTACCCTAAGAGGTGGGAAATAGTATTGTTTAACATAAAAAGCACTTTTTAAAATATGAAATTAAAAGCTTAAATGGGCAAAAACTCATTTAATGTTCTCGGAACTTACTTTTAATGAAACTGAAGTTAGGACACAAAAGCTCTCAGGTGTCAGCACTGAGTATTCTATGCAGGGAAAATTCTCCACAGTGTGGCCTGAGTTCCCACAGTGCGCCTGAACACACAGACACACATAACCATCTCTCTAATTATTAAAGTATATACCAAAGGTGCCTTCTTCTGTCTCTAGAAACGTATTAATCCACTCTTTCTTAAAAGTCTACTTCACCAGAGTCTTTCATCTGTCACCGAAAGCAGCAAGACCTGAGTGAAGAGGCTGGCAAGGCAGCCTGAACAAGCAAAGTTTCCTGAGCAGACTAGGCAGGTCTGGTGCTCACAGATGGTGCAGGCATGGGTCCTGAATTGACAGCAGCAGGATACTGTCTACCCAATAGATAACAAAGCCACTGAAAGTCAGCCAAAAACAAAAATAAAAAAATTTTTAATTCCTGATTTCATATTTATCAAGCCTTTCACAATAGTCAAGAATTAAGAATTTAAAGTCTCATCTAATTTAACTCAACACAGATGAAACAGTGTTTCTTAAATTGAAACTTCTTCCACTCAATTTTGCCTTTCAATAGCAACAGAACTTTAGAGAAATGATACCTTCTCAGGGACCTTTTCCAGCTTTTCACAAACATTTATCATGGTGGCAAATAATTTCGTAAGTTTCTTTACTGGACATGTCAGCTCACACTTTGAGAAATGCAGACTGAAGAATCAAATTCACAGCAGGAGAGGGAAACATGGAAAGCATGCGGGACCAGAATTACATCAGAAAGCTTAGGGGTTTAGCTTTAAAACTAGATGGACGAGAATTCCTAGACATGAATGGTCATAATACATCTGGCTTTAAGTAGCTACTGCCACATGTATACAAAACAAACACAAGATGACACACTATACACTTAAGTCTCTCTACTTCCTGTCTGCCTTTATCTCATATATAAAAAGCCCTGTTTGAGGTCCAAATTAGAACATTCTAATTGGGAAAAAAAAAAAAGTGAATTTTGAGAACACACAATAAAGTCAGGATATTGGAAATTAATACAACGAAAAAACATATTTAATATTTTTACAATATCTGCAATATGCCTCCTGAATAACCTAAATGACATATATCTGGAAATTACTGCTATTTTATGTAAAAATAACACACACTAAAATATTGTTCTTCCTTTCATTCCTGGTAGGAAAAAGTTTTTAGGCTTCCCTGATGGTTCAGTTGGTAAAGAACCTGCCTGCAACGTAGGAGATCTGGGTTCGATCCCTGTGTCAGGAAGATCCCATGGAGAAGGAAATAGCAACACACTCCAGTAATCTTGCCTAGGAAATCCCAAGGACAGAGGAGCCCAGCGGCTATAGTCCATGCGGTCCAAGAGTTGGACACAACTTAGCAACTAAACTAAACCACAGGCAGAAGTTTTTAAAGCAAGTAAATATAAATTTTAGAGAAAGTTAGATATCAAGCTTGCCTTTTACCTTGTTTAATTTTCTTCTTAATCTGGGTTTATAACAGATCTATAATTCTGGAGAGTATCTGTTGCTACTAGCTTATAGAACAGATAAGTAATTGGAAGATAAAATTTTTGTACTTTACATCCAATTTTCTTAATTTAGCAGATACTCCATCCTAAAACCAAAAGCCTTACTTAAGCAAGCCAAATATAATGAACTTTTTTTTGGCCATACTGTGTTGCATAGCCTGTGGGATCTTAGTTTCTGGACCACACTCCCAAACCTGTGTCCCCTGCACTGGAAGTTTGGAATCTTAACCCCTGGACTTTGTATTAAAGAATCTAAGTAGGGTAACAAAGTATTTTCCTGGATGCTGTATGCAAAACCTAAGAATATTTACCAGCTCATGAATATTTTTATTTTCTTTTTTACTCCAGGAAGTGAACAAACAATACACACTATTAAATTTAATTATTACTGTGCCCTATTTATGTTGAGGACAAAAATGCTCGATCTCAGTAATACTTTCTACAAGTGCAGCAATCCTATGGTATAAGACCAGAATTTATAGCACTTCTGTTAGATAATAAAACCCAGATAAGTAAAAAGAAGAAATGCAATTCATGACAAGGTAACATCCACCAGTAATGCATTTAAGACCTTCAAGATTTCACTGGTCGATGAAAAAGTGCTGTACACTTAAAAGCAATATGTTTGGCTACCCGATCGCCAGTTCTCACAGAGCATTTTACTTATTAGTTTTATTTTTCCATAAACCCGTTGTATAGAATCCTAACACCGATTCACCCAGAAGTGGCCAGAGAAACAAAGCTCAGGCTGCATACAACCAAGGTT
This sequence comes from Nanger dama, assembly GCA_917880005.1. Classification (NCBI taxonomy): domain Eukaryota; kingdom Metazoa; phylum Chordata; class Mammalia; order Artiodactyla; family Bovidae; genus Nanger; species Nanger dama. Next base: position 3,272,016 of record CAKJTW010000007.1, read on the forward strand.
CTCTCTAGTCTGTTTAATCTTCAAAGATTTTCAAAGTCTGATCACTGGGTGATAAGTCCATAAAATGTCATCAAACAAATAAGAGGACAGGAGATCCATAAAAGCATGGTAGAACTGAACTGAAGAGTGTAAAAGAAAGAAATGACCTAAACAGTTGAGGATTAGCTGAAGAACTATCTACTTTTATCTTTTTGCTAATTAGAAAGTTTTCAGAGGATCCCAAAGACAGAAATTAGGACAGGAGAACATAAATTAATCAGTTAAACTTGAACATTGCCTTTTGAAAACATATAACTTGTGGCAAGCTTTGAATACCCACTTGAATAAATCATTGCCTCCATTAGACTTTACCAAAACTATACCAAACACTTTAGTTCTAAACTTTGTTCTACAAAGTATAGGTTCTCTTTCAGATGTTTTTGCTTTTTCTAGTTAAAACCTTCCTAGAATGGCTAATCATAATTTCTTACAACCATAAAATGAAAACTTCCTTAAATTCTATGTAAAAAAATGTTTACACTTTTATTTTTTAATTTATTTATTTTAATTGGAGGCTAATTACTTTATAATATTGTAGTGGGTTTTGCCATACATTGACATGAATTACACTCTTTTGGCAACATAGAAATTAATACTTAGAAATTCACATTTGGATAATATCCCTTAAGATAACCAACACACAGAAAAAAAATCGGTAAGCCACAAAATGTCTATCACAGTGAAATTCCAGTAATAATTTCTAAAATTATAAAAAGAATGAGTATATAAATTACCGCATACATAATTTATCTTCTATTTTGAAGATATTTAAAATAACTGACATAAAATCCAAGTAGCAACATGGAAACACTTTGTGAAAAACAAAAGAGAGATAGAAAGTAGGCTGGAAAAAAATACAGTATTTCCTAAAAAAATGAACATTTTTAAGCCAACAATGTAAGAACACAAAAGCTAAACTGCTCATAACATTTCATAGACATTAGAAAAGTTAAATAAAGATTCATTTTTAACTGAAGACTAAGTTATCTTCTGAGTCTTTTCAAGTTTAGATAGATATACATATCACTGAATACTTAAAAAATTTTTTTCTCATTGTATAAAAACAAAGTTACTCAAATTTTTTAAAACTCTGTTTTATACTTGGAATCTTGTCACTGAGTTAAACTCAAAGAATTTGACATTATATAGTTATTCTTTATTTATGTAAACCAGCCAAAATAAATCTTTTTAAAAATACATCCACTGCTAAAAAACAGTTTGAAAAACTCCAGAGTGAAACAAAGAACTGTGTCAGACTCAGTATCCTTAGCAACAGAAGTACAAAAATGACAATCTTAAAAGATGTATATAAAATAATTTTAATTGTGCCATTTAAAGGTTTTTGCATTGTTTTCTCATTATATTATTTCTTTCTGACCACCTAATCTAAAGTAGCTATCAGGCCACTATCACATCACACTTTTTTGTATAGCACTTATTTTTATCTGATATACTCAACAGAAATATGTACTAGTTTACTATCGCAGTTCAGTTCAGTCGCTCAGTCGTGTCCGACTCTTTGCAACTTCATGGACTGCAGCACACCAGGCCTCCCTGTCCATCACCAACTCCCGGAGTTTAGCCAAACTCATGTCCATTGAGTTGGTGACGCCATCCAGCTACCTTATCCTCTGTGGTCCCCCTTCTCCTCCTGCCCTCAATCTTTCCCAGCATCAGGATCTTTTCAAAGGAGTCAGCTCTTCGCATCAGGTGGACAAAGCATTGGAGTTTCAGCTTCAACATCAGTCCTTCCAATGAATACTCAGGACTGATCTCCTTTAGGATGGACTGGTTGGATCTCCTGGCATACAAAAATACAGATCTCAAGAATAAAATAGTATTTTCCATCTTATTCACCCCCAGAGTTGCATCATACAGACTTGTAAGCTCTATAAACATCTCTATAGTTATGCAATGCACAACCGATAAAACTGAATATGACTTGCTTATAAATGATTAATTATATACATGTCATAAAGCACCACAATCTTAACAATGTCATTGTCTCTCATGATGCAACACTCTCAGCATGCATACCAGAAAAACCTGTTCCTCAAAGTTTAACTCCTAAATTTTCTTTAATATTATTTCACACTAGCATGTATGAATTTGTTTCTTGTTAGGCCATGAAATTTATATAAGGAAAATATTCCTGAGGCAGAAACCAATCCACAAGACTGGTGAACCAATGCCTTCACCTATTAAAGGTTCATCCATAATGAGTGATGATAGCACTACATTTTTTAAAGTATCTCTCAATCAAAAATACTCAGTTTCTTACTACTGGGTACATCTCAACTTTAAAATGACCTCCAGGTAGTTTTAAAGAATATTGCTTATACATGTATACATATATACATACACACACACACACACACACACACACACACACACACACACACACACACACACACACCCCATAATCTAATCCACTTGAACTGTAAACACAGAAGGGATTTTTAACATTGAAAATTATAGAGCTACTTACAGAACTACTAAGACTAACTTGTTTTAAATTATTATTTTATTTGAGAGTCCCCTACTGCTTCCAAACATGGTTCTTTTTATAATAATGTCTGCAAATACTCTGGAAAACAAAAACTCCAATTTTAATCAAAGGTAAAGACTTGAACTATTTCCTGGGAAGCCTAATTAAAGGTAAACAACCTCTCCTTTACTAGACTGTTCTATTCACACAAAACTGTTTGGCTAGAAGAAATGATAATGGAGCATAAAACCTTTGTCTTCTGGGTTGCTGTTTACAATCTGGATGAAGTTGATAGTCAAAAGAAAGCACACAAAGGCCAATGTGAAAAGAATGTGTAGGCTTGGTCACTCATCTTCCTAGAAGACATATGCTGATCAGTAAGACTATCAGCTACTAAATAATAACTTTCTCATCTCCCCACACACATAAAATTTAAATTACAACCCTTATAACCCACTTGCAAAATACAAACTAAATTCAATATTTTTTTTAAAATGTGTCTACTATGTTCTAGGCAACAACAGGATAACATATGATTTAAAAACAGTATCTGCCCCCAGAGAAGCTTCACATTCATATGAAGGCATGATTTGGCAACAAAGAAGCAATGGACACAGATTCAAATCAAGGCGGGGTCCAGCTATCAGAAGCAGCCTGGCCATGCACTGACCCAGGACAGACTCATCTCAAACCATGCACTCCAGTATCTACTTCTCTTCTAGAATTGCTTCCCTCTGGAGCTTATTTCCTTACCTAGCTATTCCACCCAGATACTCCACAGCTAATGCTCTCATCTCTGTTTTTCCGAAATGGTTCTTCCTAATCATCCTTCCAGTCTCTACTCTACCACACAGGGTCCCCATCTTAGGCACTCTGTCTGCCTCAATTATTCTCAAACCTCCTCAGAACTGCACTCCCAGACTTGATGACCTGGAGAGAACAAACTTGTGTCTGCACATTATATCAGAGAAAGTCAAGTACACAGCTACCTAGAACACAAAACAGGGTGAAAATGTATGAGAGCTCTGCAGGTACTGTGATCGGAGCTGGTCATCATAGGAACATCCAAAGATGTACAGATAAGTGTTCACTGGAGAGTAGAGATTCCCTTCTGGGAGCCACCTACCATGTTCCACAAATCAGTCCCAAGATAGTCTGACTGCACTTTTTCTACAGTAAGTTTTATTAGAAACTATTTCAAGTTTTCACATTTTCAAAATTGGTTTCAATCACTGGAAGTAGCTTTAGAGACATACATTTGAGAACTTCATCATTTGCAGTTGACTGATTTTCCAGACTTTCCAAATACTGGATTTTACCCCTTTAATGACCTTCTGCTCCCAATATAAACTTTCATCAAAGCGAAGATATTGGACAAAATAACCCTGAAACCAGGTGTCAGATTAAAGAGGGACACAAGGATGTCTCTAGCTTTCAGTAATTGCCTGTGCTAATGAGAAGGCCCAGGTGTTCATTGAAATGTATGTGGAGCTACCTCAAAAGATTGCCAGCTACCAACCAAAAAAATCTGGTACAAATAAAGTAGGACCAGATGCAATTAATGAGGAAAAAAACTGTAATGCTGAATGTAAACACTAACAAAATTTTCTAAAGTTACATGTGCGGAGGCTCCTTGTAAATCATAGGAAGAAAAGTGTTTTTAACCTTAAATTTTCCCATATAATTAACTGCTGCTACCCAAGCAAGTCCTTTGAATCCAAAAACCAAATTGAGCGGGCTTGGTCCTAGTTATAATTACCATTTAAATACAACAGAACAAAAGCCTCTATGTTGACAAGAATATCAAAGGGGAACACAACACAAAATCTAGAATGTCTCAATTACACAACTGCTTTAGAAATACTGAGGGTTGTTCACTCCACTTTTTTTTCCCCAGAATATCCAACAAAACTTTTAAATCAGTCCATGAAAATACATACATATAATAACACAGTTTTGGGTTTTTGGAGACTTCAAGATTATTTCATGAATCCTCTTCCTTTTAAAACTGAGAAAATGAAACCTAGAAAAGGTAAGTCACATAATACCACACAATATATTAAACAAAAATTCCTATGCCCTATGACACAGCCCTTTCTTCAAATACAACAGAGTGAGTTATTTTGTGAGTCTATCCTATGCGCACAGAACTCAAATGTGTATCAAGGCCCCTCTGAAAAGTTCTGAGTATGTAGACATCTTAGAGTGCTGCTTTACATTCCAAGTTCAACCTTCACACAACAGAATTCTCCTCAAACTATCTAAGTGGGATTTCAGTCTATTTTTTCAAATGCTCTGACAAAACATTGAAAAGGCTGAAATTATAAAATCTCAAAAGCTATTCTGTTGAATTCAAATGTGTTCAGCTACTACCCATTTTCCCTCCATTTTTAAACACATGGATCACTGTAAACATTCTAAAACTTACTGTATTTTCAACTCTTTGTACAGAGGTACAATGGAAAGAAATGAGGATGTGGTAAAAGGGGAGTAATTCGATTTTCTATCCATTATATCACACATATAATTTAAATACGTTATATGTGTGAACATTTAACTGTAAAGAATATTGTGTATATATCTTGACAGTATCCAATTTTGAAAAACAAAAATGTTTAAACAAAATTTCAAATTACTTCTCTATAAATCATACAACATTAAATGTATAGCCTTAGTTACCATGAAAGTAATTTTTAAATGCAGTATTTTTATTTAAAAAGAAAAAAACAGTTCCCTTATCCTTTGGAAGAAATAAGCTTGTTATTTACTTCTCTGTTTCCCTATTATCACACTCATGAATTTGCTTTTCTACATTGCTTTGTCTTTGTCACATAAGACATTTTTTCTTAAACTCTGAGTTGTTATGACAACAATCTTTAAGACTAACTTTCTTTAAGCCCAGAGCTAACAAAACAACTCACCTTGCTCAAGGGTGTATTCTTCCTTAACCTCTATACTAACAATTAGATAACAAGTATCTTGCTCAAGGAAAAGTTTCTCCTCTTAACAAGAACCTTCTGACTAATCTGATTATTTTATATGGGAGTGGGTAAGACTTTTCTATTGTTAGTTCTAATCTTGTTAATTTAAGATGTATCTAGTGGGAGTGGATCTGGTAAAAGTTTATAAGGCCTTGATAAGACTAGAGATTAGGACACCCCTTCTGATGTCTCTCTCAGAAGCTTTCTCTGTCCCTTTCTGTGCTTAGTCTCAGTCATGTCCCACTGTTTGGAACTGCACAGATTGCAGCCCTCCAGCACCCTTGTCCTTTTTATACTTTAATAAAATGCTGCCACACAGAAACCTTTAAGTGATCAAGCTTGGTCCCTGGTCCCGAAGCTAAGTCTTCGGAGATCACTGAATCTCACATCGTTCACTGTAAGCTATCACTTTCTCTTATATGTTTTAACACAATCTGCATGTTTATATATCTGTTAATAAACACACACAGCTAATGCACTGGCAAAGGTGTGTACGCACAAACATACACACACACATCAGTATAAACTGTTGCAGGCATCAGAGAAACACCATACAAGCTTATGGTGAATAAAAAGGAGCACAATTTGAAGACTGAGAATAATTTAAAGTACAAACAGAGAATAGGAGTTCAAGTGCACTCAAGATATGAGCATTTTCAAATACTTCCGAAAGCTCAAATTAGAAGATCCTTTTGTGGAATGCTGAAAGGGTAAAGTTTGGAAAACATGATTAACTGAAGAAAGTTCAGTTCAGTCACTTAGCTGTGTCTGACTCTGCGACCCCATGAATCGCAGCATGCCAGGCCTCCCTCTCCATCACCAACTCCCGGAGTTCACTCAGATTCACATCCATCAACTCAGTGATGCCATCCAGCCATCTCATCCTCTGTCATCCCCTTCTCCCCCATGCTCTCAATCCCTCCCAGCCTCAGAGTCTTTTCCAATGAGTCAACTCTTCCCATGAGGTGGCCAAAGTACTGGAGTTTCAGCTTTAGCATCATTCCTTCCAAAGAAATCCCAGGGCTGATCTTCAGAATGGACTGGTTGGATCTCCTTGCAGTCCAAGGGACTCTCAAGAGTCTTCTCCAACACTACAGTTCAAAAGCATCAATTCTTCGGCGCTCAGCTTTCTTCACAGTCCAACTCTTACATCCATACATGACTACTGGAAAAACCATAAGCTTGACTAGACGGACCTTTGTTAGCAAAGTAATGTCTCTGCTTTTCAATATGCTCTCTAGGTTAGTCATAACTTCTCTTCCAAGGAATACTGCTACTGCTAAGTCACTTCAGTCGTGTCCGACTCTGTGCGACCCCAGAGACGGCAGCCCACCAGGCTTCTCCGTCCCTGGGATTCTCCAGGCAAGAACACTGGAGTGGGGTGCCATTTCCTTCTCCAAGGAGTAAGTGTCTTTTAATTTCATGGCTGCAGTCACCATCTGCAGTGATTTTGGAGCCCAAAAAATAAAATCTGACACTGTTTCCCCATCTATTTCCCATGAAGTGATGGGACCAGATGCTATGATCTTAGTTTTCTGAATGTTGAGCTTTAAGCCAACTTTTCACTCTCCACTTTCACTTTCATCAAGATGCTTTTTAGTTCCTCTTCACTTTCTGCCATAATGGTGGTGTCATCTGCATATCTGAGGTTATTGATAATTCTCCCGGCAATCTTGATTCCAGCTTGTGCTTCTTCCAGCCCAGCATTTCTCATGATCACAATAAACTGGAAAATTCTGAAAGAGATGGGAATACCAGACCACCTGACTTGCCTCTTGAGAAACCTATATGCAGGTCAGGAAGCAACAGTTAGAACTGGACATGGAACAACAGACTGGTTCCAAATAGGAAAAGGAGTATGTCAAGGCTGTGTATTGTCACCCTGCTTATTTAACTTATATGCAGAGTATATCATTCGAAACTGAAGAAAAGAAACGAAAAAGAAAAGTAGGAAAGAAAAAGGGAGGAAAGGCACACCTAAAGGATGAAATCTTATCAAACAGACCAACTGCACAAAGGCCACAAATTAATAGCTTAATTGTTGATTGAAACACCTTATTAGCAAAACAAAATGCCCAAATGCTACTTAGTCAAGAAATAAATCCTTCATTTCTTCTGGACATAGCACTCATAGCATAAGAAATCAATATATACTTTTTTAAAAGGAAGGCTTAAGCAGAACACAATATAAAATGTATAGGTCATCGGAAATGTAAAGCTAATAGTGTCTTTCCATACAGGCGTAAAACAATTTTAATCACTAATAGAATAATAGGCAGTGGAAGTGAGTTAGAGAGATACTTCTAGGAGATACTAGACCACTCATGTTATTCACAGGGAGGATCTCTATCCTTTTGTTCACTGACCTATCCCAAGTACCTAGAGCAGTGCCTGAAACATAATAGGTACTCAAAAAAAAAAAAAAAAAAGAAGAAGAAGAAGAAGAAGGAAGAGACTATCATTTTGCCTGAGGCTCTATCTATACCAAATCCCCCATTTGAGATTGCACTAACTAAATACATTATGGTTACTTAACTTGCATTTGACTTTTCTCACTCTATTGTCATTATCATGGGTAATAGTCTAAACGAACTGAAAGTGTTCTCTGTACAGATCAGCTTTATTAAAACTTTAAGGATACTTCTCTGCTGATTTCATTTTATGGCCTTAAAAAATGGAAGCATCTACTTCTTTGGCATCAGGTCAAATCACTTCATGGGAAATACACGGGGAAACAGTGGAAACAGTGTCAGACTTTATTTTGGGGGCTCCAAAATCACTGCAGATGGTGACTGCAGCCATGAAATTAAAAGACGTTTGCTCCTTGGAAGGAAAGTTATGACCAACCTAGATAGCATATTCAAAAGAAGAGACATTACTTTGCCAACAAAGGTCCGTCTAGTCAAGGCTATGGTTTTTCCAGTAGTCATGTATGGATGTGAGAGTTGGACTGTGAAGAAAGCTGAGCACCGAAGAATTGATGCTTTTGAACTGTGGTGTTGGAGAAGACTCTTGAGAGTCCCTTGGACTGCAAGGAGATCCAACCAGTCCATTCTGAAGGAGATCAGTCCTGGGATTTCTTTGGAAGGAATGATGCTAAAGGTGAAACTCCAGTACTTTGGCCACCTCATGGGAAGAGTTGACTCATTGGAAAAGACTCTGAGGCTGGGAGGGATTGGGGGCAGGAGGAGAAGGGGATGACAGAGGATGAGATGGCTGGATGGCATCACTGAGTTGATGGACGTGAGTCTGAGTGAACTCCGGGAGTTGGTGATGGAGAGGGAGGCCTGGCGTGCTGCAATTCATGGGTTCGCAAAGAGTTGGACAGGACTGAGGACTGAACTGAACTGAACTGAATCCTTTAGCTTGTTTACTTTATGCCTCCACCCCACCTTTACAATAGATTTGCTCCTCTGAGTTTTCCGTGATCAATAAATTCCCTCAACAACCTCCATGGAAACCTATTAACATAAAAGATAGTGAAGTGAAGTCTCTCAATGTCCAACTCTTTGCGACCCCATGGCCTGTAGCCTACTACGCTCCTCTGTCCATGGGATTCTCCAGGCAAGTGTACTAGAGTGGGTTGCCATTTCCTTCTCCAGAGGATCTTCCTGACCCAGGGATCGAACCCAGATCTCCTGCACTGTAGGCAGACGGCTTTACCATCTGAGCCACCAGGGAAGTCCCTACATAAAAGACAGTAATGATTAAATTAAATAATTATGGAGGACCCAAATCTAATATGACCAGTATCCTTATATGAAGAGGAAATCTGAAAAGAATCTTGTGCACAGAGGAGAGATCATGTGAAGACACAAGAGGTCAACCAACTACAAGGGAAGGAGAGAGTCTTCAAAATGTCATGCGAGTGTATGTTCCTTGGTTCTTTGTCTCATCACAACAAAGATTTGGAGTGAAGGACATTAAAGTCCTCGGCGCATCACAGCTCTCGGGTCTTGGACAAACCTTGTTATAGCTCTTAGGCAAATCAGTGTTACAGCTCTATTTTATTTAGAAGATAGCAGGAGAATCCATCTTCAAAGCATGAGGGCATGCCAACCCAAAGACTTGAAGAGAAGAGAGTGGAGGAGTGAGTCGGAGAGGGAGAGCGAGAGAGAAAGAACACATGCACGCAGGAGAGAGAGAGAGAGAAAGTGCTTTGGCTCCTACTTTTAAATGTTTTTTTCCTCCACCTGGGCCTGCCGTATGCAAATTGGGCTTAGCCAGGAGTGCTATTTGTTCTACCTGAAGTCTTCACACTGGTCCTCGGACCTTCTTTTGTTCTATTCCGCGGGCTTTTCCCTTCCTTGTCTTTTAGCCACCGCCATTTTGGACTCCTTTTCCCTATTCTACCTACCTAATAAAAAGAAATCAACGTTTGCTAACACTTGGATCTCAGACTTCTCACCTCTAGAACTGTGAGAAAATGATGTCTGTTGTTTAAGATCAAGAAAAAAAAGTTCCTTAGTAATAGATTCATAGACACATTTGTGACTCTATTTAACTTACAAATGGATGTTGTAACATGTATTACTGTAAAGTATTCAAATTAAGTTGTAGCTTTATTTGGAGCTTCCCTGGTGGCTCAGACGGTAAAGCGTCTGTCTACAATGCGGGAGACCCGGGTTCAATCCCTGGGTTGGGAAGATCCCCTGGAGAAGGAAATGGCAACCCACTCCAGGACTACTGCCTGAAAAATCCCATGGACGGAGGAGCCTAGCAGGCTACAGTCCATGGGGTCCCAAAGAGTTGGATATGACTGAGCGACTTCACTGTCACTTTTGATGTCAACTAGCCTTAAATTAAGCACATATAAAGGTTAATGTCACCTACAGGACCAGATGAAACAAAGAGACGACCATCACTATTAATATGGACTCTACATTCTGTCCTTGAATCAGTGAGGGGCAAGAAATAAAGACTGGAGGGGAGCTGCCACTATTGTACAGGGCGATTCTGAGCAGTGCAGGTATGACCTGACTGGCTGCCAGCTATCTCTTACCAAAGTCCCAAATTAACCCTAAATCACTTCCACAAAGTTAAGCCCAATCATTCCTGTTTTTTCAGTTGCGGAAAGGAAAAAACTCCTTAAAATAACATGCAATTTACAAATGATTAGTACACAGAAGGCACTCAAATGTTTGCTAAATTAATGAGTATCTCCCTATGGTTTGGGAAATTCAGCCCAAATTGAATGCCAAATTTTTTAGGTAAAGGATTATGTCTCAAAAATGTGTATTACCAACATATTAGCAGATGAAAAAAAACGTGTCTGGATACTCAATAAGATCTTTATGCATTCATATATTCAACACAGGCTGTTTTGTAACAATAAATTGAGACACTTCTGAAGTAATTCTCAAGTGACAATTTATGCTCAAGTCATACAGTTACCAGAAAATGAAATACCTGTTTCCAAAATTAATGAGTCAAAAACAGTAAGAAACCACTAATTTATTCTTAATTTTAAAGTAATACGTATTTTGTTATAATAATTTTCATTCTGCTCTCTACAAAGCACACTTAATTTTCTATTTTTCCATATTTAAGATCACACAAAATATGGAAACATTTTATTCTCAGTTCACTAAAGTATACAAGGTATTAAATACAAAGACTCATTTTCAGATATAGCTAAGTTCATTAAGAATCTGTTTATATGGTTTCAAAGTAACATTTCTAGAAAGTATTGCTAGAAATTTTTACTTTGGATAATTTCATTATTAATAATTATTCTTAGGACAAATATAATTATTTTAATTAGCTTGGCTTTAACAAGGTATGCAATCAGTAAGTATTCTTTTTTTTTTTTTTTTGGCCACACTGTGCAGCATGTGGGATCCTGGTTCCTCCACCAGGGATCAAACTCTTTTCCCCTGCATTGAAGTACAGAGTTTAACCACTGGACCCAATAGGGAAATTCCAATTCTTAATTAGTAAATTCTTTTTTTTTTTTTACATTTTTTCTCTACCCCAAAATAAAATCTGGGCTAAATTCAGTCTACTGACCCAAGATACGAGAAATTCAAAATCAGTAACATTCTGGAGTTTTCTGGTGGCCCAGTTGTTAAGCCTCTGCACTCTCATTGCCAGAGCCTGGGTTCACACTCTAGTTAGGGAACTGAGATCTGGCAAGCTACATAGGGTGGCCAAAAAAAAAAAAAAAGAAAGAAAAGAGTAACATGGAATAATGAGTGATGGAGGAAGAGGCCATAAGATAAGGTACTGATCTTTCTCAGTTCAGTTCAGTTCAGTCACTCAGTCGTGTCCGACTCTTTGCGACCCCATGAGTCACAGCACGCCAGGAGTCTGTGTCCATCACCAACTCCCAGAGTTCACTCAGGCTCACATCCATCGAGTTAGTGATGCCATCCAGCCATCTGATCCTCTGTCGTCCCCTTCTCCTCCTGCACCCAATCCCTCCCAGCATCAGAGCCTTTTCCAATGAGTCAACTCTTCGCATGAGATAGCCAAAGTATTGGAGTTTCAGCTTCAGCATCATTCCCTCCAAAGAAATCCCAGTGCTGATCTCCCAGGGATGATCTCCTTCAGAAAGGACTGGTTGGATCTCTTTGCATAGCCTAAATGCAATCCTTTCTATGAAATTCAGTAAAAGGCCAGTTGGGAAATCTTTCAAACACTAGGATTTCTCAGAAAATGTGAAAGATTTTAAAAAATGCAAAAAGTATTAATGGGTATCCTGTCAGTGTACCTACCTAGATTATCCAGTTACATCAGGGCTTTTAAGCCCTTTGGGCTTCCTGGTTGTTCAGATGGTAAAGAAACAGCCTGCAACGTGGGAAACCTGGGTTTGATCCATTGGGAAGATCCCTAGGAGAAGGGAATGGCTACCCACTCCAGTATTCTGGCCTAGGAGCCTAGCAGGCTATAGTTCATACAGTCACAAAGAGTCAGACATGACTGAGCGACTTTCACTTTTTTAAGCCTTTTAATGTCTTTCAGCTGCTTCACAACTCTTACATTATAAAATACATATTAATACAAATGACTTTTTTCCATAGAAATGCAAATTGTGCCCAGTGTGGAGTAGGGGAAATCACTAAAGATCATGATCCACAGGATAGAAAGTAGAGATTGTACACATGCTCTTTTAACTCCTGTGAACAAGTTGTATTAACTTACTGGTTCACTCATTAATTAATGAGCTAAATAAAATCTTTGACACATTCATTTTACATTTGAATAATACTCATTATTTTTTTAAAAGTAACCTTTAAGAGCATCTGTAAGTAAAAGTATGACTTTTGAAATAACATTCACTTTCCATAAACACACCTTAATATTCCCTCTAGAATGTTAGTCATCTCATTTATATTACTCAAGCTAAAATAATATAGTGAACCCAATGCTTCAGTGAACCCAAAACACTGGATTACATGATGTACCTTTATTATTTACATACCACCAAGAAAATAAAAAGCAATCCATGATGACACAATGCTTATCACTAAAGAGTTGTTAGTTTTGGCTCTGTCATATGTTTCACTGCTCTGCTTCTATGCCTTTGTATATGTACAATTTATCTTTCCAAGGCCAAATCTTAGGATTTGGGAAATATGTGTGTGTGTGTATGTGTGTGTACGTGTGCTCAGATGTGTCCAACTCTTTGCAACCCCATGGACTGTACCCCACCAGGCTCCTCTGTCCATGGGATTTTCCAGGGAATAAAACTGGAGTGGGTTACCATTTCCTACTCTTCTGGGAAATATAGTGGTACCTAAAATACACATAACTCAATTATAACATGGAGACTATGACCAGACAATATCTGTCATACATGCACAGACAATGAAAACTCCATCAAAATCACCACCTGGCCAACAAGGAATTTAAGAAGGTACCAATTTAAAGATGTACTGAAACACGAACAAAAATGTGCATTTTAGAAATCACAAAATACTTATAAATGTAGACATACATAGCACAATCATAAATGACAAATAGCTTATAGTCAGAAACCCAATCACTAGATGGTCATGAAGTGAAATGAAGTGAAGTCGCTCAGTCGTGTCCAACTCTTTGCGACCCCATGGACTACAGCCTACCAGGCTCCTCAGTCCATAGGGTTTTCCAGGCAAGAGTACTGGAGTGGGTTGCCATTTCCTTCTCCAGATGGTCGTAATTTGCTTAAATATTAAAAGCTAGAATACTCCATAAAGATTGCCAGCCATGTATAAATCTTAAAATTGAGGCTAAAAATCTCAGTGAATTCAAATTATCCTTTAGAGGTAAAAATAAAAGATGGGGTCTTTGACTGAAACACAGATATTCAGTCTCTTGCTGACTCAAAGAGTAATTATAGTGCTTTCATCTCTAGTAGGAGGACAAGAAAGATGTTACAGAATAAAAGGGGTGGTTTAATGTAAAACAATGAAAAAAATATTACCCCATGCTTTCTAAGCAAATAATCTTCCTCCTCCTTTTTATATACTGCTGACATTCCTTTTCCATCTTTGATCTAGAATTAACAGCTTGCAAAAGTGATTTATTATAACAACGACCTCCAAAAACAAGGGCTTTTTCTTAATGGATCATCTCTCCAACTAGTTGTAATCTCCTTGAGGATAAAAGAAGACAAAGTCCTGTTCTGAAGAGTCAGGTACTTCTTCCAAGTTACAAACATATTATTCTAAATACTTATCAATTGTATCAGGTTTCCTGATAAATTTTACTTAATTTCTGGCCCTTCATAGTGTTTTACAAAAAGAACCTAATTGTCTCTTTATTACTGGGATCTGCAGTACTGTCTGGAAAGTAGTAGTAGTCATAAATTTGGTAAACAACTTTGAATCTTTCTCTCTATAGCTTGATTAATTGATTCTCACAATTAATCTATGAAGTAGATTAATCATGACTCCTATCTCATACATGAAGAAACTTGAGAGTTTAGGACTTTGCCCAAAGTCACCCAATTACTGTAAATGGCACCATCAAAACTGAACCCCAGTCCCTCTGACACCAAGCCCTGAATGTTTTTTACTATCTTGATGTTACTATCACAAACTCAATGGCCCATGCCTAGGAGCTGTCCCTCCCTCTCTTTTCTCACTTAACAAATGGTACTTGCTCTCTGGATCTGACTTGTTCAGTTACTGAGTGAAACCACATCAGTGATTTTATCATTATTCATGAAGAAATTCTCTACCTGGTTACAGGGGCATTTTAGCACTAATATTATAATAGGTATAGCAGAAACTATAGGAAATACCTAATAATCTGACAGGTAAAGCCAGGTTCTAGTAGGACTAAATCACTTAATTTTCCTGTGCCTCAAATTCTTCATTTGCTAAAGTGAGGTAAAATGTAAATGATCTAAGTCTTATCCTAATTAGAGAACCTAATATTCTAAATTTTTTCGATGATACTAATCAGAGCCTGCTAATTTTACATCTTAATGTTTAGTCTTCCATAATGTGATACCACTCTAATGGCAAAAAGTGAAAAGGAACTCTTGATCAAGGTGAAAGAGGAGATTGTAAAAGCTGGCTTAAAACTCAACATTCAAAAAACTAAGATCACGGCATCGAGTCCCATCATTTTATGGCAAATAGGTGGAAGCAGTGACAGATTTTACTTTCTTGGGCTCCAAAATCACTACGGATGGTGCCTGTAGCCATGAAATTAAAATAGACACTTGCTCCTTGGAAGGAAATCTATGACAAACCTAGACAACATATTAAAAAGCAAAGACATCACTTTGCCAGCAAAGGTCCATATAGTCAAAGCTATGGTTATTCCAGTAGTTATGTACTGATGTGCCAGTTGGACCATAAAGAAGGCTGAGTGCCAAAGAACTGATGCTATTGAATTGTAGTGCTAGAGAAGACTCTTCAGAGTCCCTTGGACAGCAAGAAAATCAAACCAGTCAATCCTGAAGAAAATCAATTCTGAATATTCCTTGGAAGAATTGATGCTGAAAGTCCAATACTCATGCTGGGAAAGATGGAAGGCAAAAGGAGAAGAGGGTGGCAAAGATGGAATGATTAGACAGCATCACTGACTCAGTGGACATGAATCTGAGCCAACTCTGGGAGATGGGGAAGGATAGGGAAGCATGGCATGCTGCAGTCCATGGAATCACAGAGTCAGACATGACTTAGTGACTAAACAACAGTAGTGTTGAAAGGAAAGGGGAAACTATAAAAACCTAATTGTTATGCTCTACCGTGGGAGAAGAACATGAAATCCATCGGCAAAAATTTAAATATATGCCAAACATACCACCTAACTAAGGACGCAGTACTCATTTAAAACTAGAAAGTTGGAGGATCAAAGAGATCCAGAGATACAGATCCAACTGCTTCAGCATCCCTTCTGGATATACAGTAGCTGTTATATTTTACTAGCTTTTTTGGACATGGCAAAACTACACTTTCCTCATTGCAAATGTCCTAGTTCTACCCACAAAGTTATTGTAAAGTCTTCAAATGTCACAAATTTGTCCCTTAAAGCAAACAAAGAAAATATTCTGTGACATGAAAATTGGTCACCATGTCCTCTAGTTGCTTCAAGATATAGTATATAAATCACTGAGTTGAAAAGAACCATTTTACCCAGATTTTTTTTTTTCTAAATGATTTTTAACATTTCCCATCTTTTCTCTTTCTCTTTTGCATCTTCAGACCACTTAATCTGCTTCAGTCTCAGAGATACAAATTTCTTTACAGTAAGTGAATAAGGTTGGTATATTTAACTACTTGGTTAGCATGTAACTTTATATGAATTTTCCTTGTATGAGTACATGTACTTTGTATGAGCAAATTTCTATTAAGACTTAAATTATTTGCACTTATCACTTAAGCCTCTTACTAAAAGTTTTTAAATGGACCAAAAACTTCAGTTTTTATGGAATGGTTTTATTACCATCAGTATCTATCATATGCTTCAATTTTATTTTTTTTTTTCTTACAAGATAGTATACATGTTTCAATGCCATTCTCCCAAATCATCCCCCCTCCCTCTCCCTCAGAGTCCAAAAGTCCATTCTATACCTCTGAGTCTCTTTTGTTGTCTCACATAGAGGGTCATAATTACTATCCTTCTAAATTCCATATATATGTGTCAGTATACTGTATTGGTGTTTTTCTTTCTGGCTTACTTCACTCTGTATAATCGGCTCCAATTTCATCCATCTCATTAGAACTGAGTCGAATTCATTCTTTTTAAGGGCTGAGTAGTACTCCATTGTGTATATGTACCACTGCTTTCTTATCCATTCATCTGCTGATGGACATCTAGGTTGCTTCCATGTCCTGGCTATTATAAACAGCGCTGCAATGAACACTGGGGTACATGTGTCTCTTTCAATTCTGGTTTCCTCGGTGTGTATGCCCAGCAGTGGGATTGCTGGATCATAAGGCAGTTCTAGTTGCAATTTTTTAAGGAATCTCCACACTGTTTTCCATAGTGGCTGTACTAGTTAGCACACACAAGAAAGTGGTTACGGGCTAGCTTGCTTTTTCCTCTTTTGATTCCACCTCATCATTCCACTCACCTCTAACCACCCCCTCCCTCTTCTCTCCTCCAAGTAACTCAGCGATCCTCTAGGGACAACCCTCAAAGTGGAGAAACCTATCATCATTAACCCAGATGTTTTAATATTAGTGCTGAATAGATGGAGAAATCATGAGGCTATTATAAAAACAAATCTGAAAACCAGAATCAGGAGGCGTAAGTCCAAATCCTGAGATCATCAAAGAATTCCTGAATACAGGGAACATTATTCAATAAGAGCTCATCAAACGCCTTCATACCTATACTGAAATTGAGCACCACCCAAGGGCCAACAAGTTCCAGAACAAGACATACCATGCAAATTCTCCAGCAACACAAGAACAAGCCCCTGAACTTCAATACACAGGCAGCTCAAAATACTCCAAAACCATTGACGTCCCATAACTCATTACTTGACACTTCACAACACTCCAGAGAGAGGAAATCCAACTCCACCCACCAGAACTTCAACACAAGCCTCTCTAATCAAGAAACTTTGACAAGCCACTGATATAACCCCAAACACAGAGAGGAAGCTCTATAATAAAGAGAATTCCACAAATTCCCAGAATATAGAAAAGCCACCCCAAACGCAGCAATATAACCAGGATGAAGAGACAGAGGAATACCCAGCAGGTAAAGGAACAGGAGACATGCCCACCAAACCAAACAAAAGAGGAAGGGAATCTACATGAGAAAGAATTCCGAATACTGATAGTGAAAATGATTCAAAATCTTGAAATCAAAATGGAATCACAGATAAATAGCCTGGGGTCAAGGTTTGAGAAGATGCAAGAAAGGTTTAACAAGGACCTAGAAGAAATAAAAAGAGTCAACATATAATGAATAATGCAATAAATAGTAGAATATCGGAGGCAGAAGATAGGATTAGTGAAATAGAAGATAAAATGGTAGAAATAAATGAATCAGTGAGGGAAAAAGAAAGACGAATTAAAAGAAATGAGGACAACCATATGCTTCAATTTTAATAAGTTACCTAGCATTGTACCAGCCTGTTCAAAAAAAAAAAAAAACTACTTTAAATAACCAATAAAATTACTCCCCCAATCTCTTTCTCCTTTACCTCTCAGTTCTATTTCCCCCAAAAAATTCTTTCCTCCAAAATTTCCCCAAGCTGCAGATTTTCTAGCTGTCCTGTCCTCTCAACTTTTCATCACTTTTTCCAGGATCCTTTTCATCCTTTTTCCCACAACCACTCCTCTTTGATTTTCTGCCTGCATTCTTCTTCCTCTTAAAGTTCATCTATTTCCAAGTTCAACTAACATTTCTAGATCGATGAATCCCCAAAGAACATTTTTAACCCTCATCTCCAACCAATCTCTGATCCCATATTTCCAGTTGCCTACAGGATCTATCTACTTGAAATGACTTGACATCCTATCAGAACTCAAAACTTTCTCTCCATCCCCCTTACTTTCCTATCCATTTAATCATACTTGAGTGAAGTCTCTCAGTCATGTCTGACTCTTTTAATCATACTTGAAGACATCTAATTTGTCTATGTAATCCTAAAGACTTAAAATCCTCACAATCTTGCTAGCCCCCAAGCTCAGATACAACTATGTTACCTGCTTTATTTCATCAGAGATATTTAATGATCACTAACTCACCACGACAAATGAAACAACTGCTTTCAGTAGAAACTCATAAATTCATAATATTTCATGAGCAAATTTATTAAAGCTATTTCCCTACTGGATATTTGTTGCTAATTTTTCAGTATTACAAATTAAATTATTAAAGTTTATCATTTCCCATAGTTTTGTATTTAAGAATATTGCTTTACTGTTGCAATTCAGAAGTGGAATTATGGGGCCAGAAGATATATTCATAATGAAGATTCTTAACTAATATTGACAAGCTGATTTCCTAAATAGTGCTATCACAAGAATATTTGCTCCAGGAGAGTTTATTTTGTTTTGTATATATTGCAGGCATGATAATACAACATGTACAACAAAAAGTACTCAGGTTTAGTTAAATAAATTAACCAACCAATCATACTTATGAAAATACTCTCAAATACTTAACATTGTTTTATATACTCACTATACTTTTCCATTTACTTTTAACAGTGACCATGTCATTTGTTTTGACTAATAAAATATGAGCAAAAGTGACCTGGGATACTTCTAGACAAAAGTTTTAAGAGCCATTTGTCAGATTTTTCCCTCTATCATGGCACTGAAAATGACAGGCAGAAGTTTCTATTACTTTATTATAATGAATCATTATTATTTTCATATGGTAAAATGCATTTTTCTTCCTTAAAACATGTCCTCTTTGTTGAGCAGAAAGTCACAGGGAACTTCCTAACAGGAAGCTCAATGCAAGGAGGCCCTTTGACAGGAAGATTGCAGATATACAGTCCCCTCTTCTAAGATAAAATGTGGAGCAATAAAGGAAACTGCTAAAAACTAGAAGGATCATTGAAATCAAGCTGACTTCAAAAATTAGAGAATATTTGAATTCAAAGAATTCAGATCAAATTTTGATAGATTTCAGAAAAAGAAAAAAAATGCTTCATAGTACAGCTCTAAGATAGTTTTACTGCAGCTCTACTAGCTCCAAAAAGGCATCAAGAAACAAGGCAAAATGCATCATACTAAGATTTAGCTGTATGGGCTGAAATGCTAGCCTAGCATAAGGACAGGGTGGATACTGGAGAGAAAGTGGGCAGAACCTCAGATACAAAATGTAATTCAAACTCAACATATCTGAATTGCAAAGAATAAAGCAAATAGAACAAACATATAAAGATGTGCATACAGAAATTTAGTTTTTAAAGACACTTTTAATTGCTTGTCACGTACTCAGACATGTCTGAATCTTTGCAGCCCCATAGACAGTAGCCCACCAGGTTCCTCTGTCCATGGGATTTTCCAGGCAAGAATACTGGAGTGTGTTGCCATTTCCTCCTTCAGGGTATCTTCCCAACCCAGGAATCGAACCCACCTCTCCTACGTCTCCTGCATTGCAGGCAGATTCTTAAGGAATACTTCTACAAATACAGCTAAACATTGGGATTACGAGTTTTAGTGGAAATTTCAAGACCAGTATGAACTTTAAAGGAAGCCCAATCAGAAATGAGAACCAAGTTTAATGCCAATAAACATTTCAAAAGTTAGAAGAATGGAGTATTTATAATTGTTTTTCTTTGTATTTCATAGGTAAAGGTATTTGTGAAAGATTTTTAAATAAATGTTTGCCTTTTTTTTTTTTTTTTGAAGTGGTAAAGGTAGAAAAGGTAACTAAGAAAAGGAGGGAAAGACAGCATTCAGTTGTGCATTTTGCAATCCAGGAAAACCCTATTATTTCTTTGATGGTATTCTTGTAAGTAGGTCCCACAATTACCATAAATGATTAGAGTCAGGTAGTATGATTTTCAAAAGTCAAATACCATATTTCTTGTGTTTAATCACAATTCAAGTTTATTGCATTTTTCCCATCATAAAACTATACATGATATGGAACATACTGAACAGCAGACAAAAGGAAAAACAACTCACAATACTATGATTCAAGTAAATCATTATTTCATATTTTGGTTGATTGCTTTATGATTTCTCCAAGCCAAGCTTTTGTTTGCTTATTTTATTCTATACATCTTTTAAGTTCTCATTATTTAAACATAAGCTTTATTCATGTTGCCTACAACTGTTTACAGGCTTCAGCTTAATACAGTATTCTATCAAATGGACATTTTACAAATTATATTTTGCCTTAGTGCTCAATAGTTGCTTTCAATTTCTTTGACCATTATAAATAATTCTGTAAGGAACATATTGGGTAAAAGGTTTTCAATTATTTCAAATTCTTTCCTTGGAATATAATCCTAAAAATTGAACTATTTATCAAAAACAGTAATCAAAATTAAAGGGCAATGTGATGTCTGGAGTTTGTAACAAAATTATACAGAGTAGCAAAATGGATGGGAGTTACAGATGAAATAAAATTATATATATTTAAAATTTTCCAGAACAGTATGTTCAAACAAAAATAAAAAGCAGGTAATGTCCTGAGGGAGGAGAAAAAAAAAAAAAATATATATATATATACACACAAACATTATATAATACTAGCAAACATGAAAGTTAAGACTATTTCTGCACATTGTGACATTGCTTCCCTCAAGGACTGTAATCATTTCCAACATATAGCTTAAGGTTTATTGTGAAGTATTCTTTAACTTTGAAATCTTTGTTTATACATTGATTTTGGCACATCTCTCCAACCTATTGAAATTTTTTTCTACTGAGATATGAGGCTGAGTTTTCACTTTATTCTGGACACTGGCAATTGCTTTTTGATGCTCTGTTGTTTATCATGCAAACATGATCTTAAGCAGAATAAAATTATTTACCTATAGGAATATTTATCATATGGTTTTTAAGCTACCTCATATAACCAGAAAATGCTGGTTCAAGTACAAACTAGGAACATACCAACAATTAATGCCTCCAAATTATTAACATATAAAAATCTGAAAACTTATTGTGATGAGGCTTTTCTTACCTAAAAGTCTAAATACATGTTTTACCTGTATGGCTCTAGCTCTGACTCCACCATTAAAGTTCTCTGACCCTGGGAAAAGCTCTCATCTCCAAAATCAGAGTTTTACACTAGTTCTCACTTCTAAACTCTTTATGACTCTATGATTCTATATAAGGTTAAAGTAAAATTTTAAAAACAGCTGGTCAATGAGAAACTTCATCACCATATATGGTATATCAGCTTCCTGGATCTGCTATCACCAAGTACCAAGAACTAAATGGCCTCGAGCAATGGCAACGTATTGTGTCACAGATATGGAGGTCAGAAGTATGAATGAAGGGGTGTGCACAGCCATATTCTCTCTCAAGTGGCTAGGAAGAGATCTGCTCCAGGCATCTTGCCTAGTTTCTAGTAGATGCAATTAATACTTGGCTTGTAAACAGCCATCTTCTCCTTGTGTCAACGTCATCTTCTTCTATGTATGTTCATTCAAATTTCCCCGCTTTATAAAGACACCAGTCATATTGGATTAGGGATCACCCTTATGAGCTCAGTTTATATGATTACCTATTTCCGGAAAGGTCCACATTCTGAGAAACTGAGGTTTAAAAATTCAATATATATGAGGTTTTGAGGGGGAGGGGAGGAGATGAGAGTACACAAAATTTGACCCATAATAAATGGCACAGTGGTTAATCCCTGTTGCCCTCTAGATCCATTCCGTGATCTTTTCTGACCTCTACCCCAGAGACCTCTACCCCAAGTCTGTGAACTACATCACCCAAGCTTCCTTGCCTCTAGCTTCCACTTGGGTTCAGCAAATAGGAGGCACCTGAAGGAGATCACAAGCTAATGGGAGAGAGAAGGTGGGAAATCTATTGCAACTGCCAATCTCCCACTAGGCTGCTGTTTTGGTAGTCACTCAGGACCCTGATTCCTGTCCACTGGCCCCTCTCCCACGCCTCGCACTCTCACCAGCAAAGTCCATTCCCTCTTCCCCACCCTCCAGCACAAGGCTGTCATGACTTCCCACTGCCCCTAGTCCCTGGGTGCTTCACTGTTTCTTTCTGGTTGAATCCTGTACTACTGCCGACTCCTTTGTGAACAACCCCGTTGATTAACCTCTCTTCATCACCCTCATTCATGTACCATCTGTTTCTCATCAAGACTCTGTGTGATACATAGGGATAGGCCACTTTTACTTCAGATGATCTACATGGTGTATCAAAACTGTAAACAAGAGTGTAACCTCAGGCATGGATGCCTTCAGTTGATATTTTAAATAAGTGGTAGTCCAAAAGTCCACTCTATACCTCTGTGTCTCTTTGTTGTCTCACATATAGGGTCATCATTACTGTCTTCTAAATTCCATATATATGTGTCAGTATACTGTATAGGGAGAGGGAAAGGGTGGGATGGTTTGGGAGAATGGCAATGAAACATGTATATTTTCTTGTAAGAAACAAAGCGCCAATCTGTGTTCAATGTAGGATGCAGGATGCATGGGGCTGATGCACAGGATGATTCAAGTAGAGGATGTGGGGTGGGAGGTGGGAGGGGGCTTCGGCATTGGGAGACTGTGTTCACCTATGGCTGATTCGTGTCAATGTATGGCAAAACAAATACAGTATTGTAATTAAAAAAACAAATAAATTTAAATAAATAAATAAATAAGTGGTAGTAAAGGTGTCACTCTATATCATATATGCATTTGTTATTCTTTGCCCTCTCTCTTCCATCTCCATCTGGAGAATATATGAGAGAGCTTAAGATTAAGAGCATGGATTGTGGAGGCAGACTGCTTCCCTTCGACTCTTGCCTCCACAACTTACCAGACGGTGTAAACTGAGCAAGTTACTTAACCTTGCTGTATATTAATAAAATGGACATTAAAGTAATAGTATATAATTCATAGGGTTGCTATATGAGATAGACATCAAATTACATATATTAATTTGATGTTTTTCACTTGATCTATGCTTTTAAGTCCATCTAGCCTCATGATTTTATGTGGACCCCAACTGCCCATTCAAAGGTTAAGCTAGAAATACATAAAAGCACAGACAACCCTTAATTTTTACCATCCAAACTACCTACCAAACTCAGAAGGTCAATAAGACCTGTTGCTCCTGCCACACCTGGCTCTCTGACCACTACTGCATACCTTCAATTGTCAGTTTTATTTCCTTACAATTCATTTTTGATGACTTCACATACTGTCAGACAAGCCCATGATGTTCATCAATCCCCAACCTGAGCTACTCCCGGCTACATGTGAGACATCACACTCCACCCACTACCCCAAGCTCTATTCAGCCTTCTAAACAATAGTTATCAAAATCCTCCTTCAGCCAGAGAGACAGTCTTTAACAGAGATTTTCATCTCAAGATGTTTACATTTGGTTTTATAACTGTGGAGAAGATGTCACTCAAAAAAAGACATAATGTATAGTCAAAACTATGGTTTTTCCAGTAGTCATGTACAAATGTGAGTGTTGGACCGTAAAGAAGGCTGAGTGTTGAAGAATTGATGCTTTCCTCCTGTGGTGTTGGGGAAGACTCTCAAAAGTCCCTTGGACAGTAAGGAGATCAAATCAGTCAATCCTAAAAGAAATCAACCCTGAATATTCATTGGAAGGACCGATGCTGAAGCACAAGCTCCAATACTTTGGCCACCTGGTGCAAAGAGCCGATTCATTTGAAAAGACCCTAATGCTGGGAAAGATTGAGGGCAAGAGGAAAAGGGGATGACAGAGAATGAGATGGCTGGATGACATCATCAACTCAATGGACGTGAGTTTGAGCAAACTCTGGGAGATGGTGAAGGACAGGGAAGCTTGGCATACTGTAGTCCATGGGGTTGCAAAGAGACACAACTGAGCAACTGAACAACAGCAACAATTTATGTTTTTATATAAGCACTTATTTATTAACACATCAAAATATTTTATCAACATCCCAAAAGAGGTTCAACTTAGAAATCAGAGTACTAGCTTTGAGTTGACTAGCAGCTACAGAGATCATTGTTATAAAACCAAACTGACTGGCTGACCTTGTGGACTAGCTGGTAGAAAGGCCCAGTGGCCAAGAGCACAGACCTGAGGTAAGAAAGCCCTGGTCAGAGTCCTCACTCCCACACTTACTTAATGATCTTGGGCATGTTAAAGTCGCCACATGCCAGAAGTTCCTCACTGTAAAATAATAGTTCTTACCTCCCATGATATTGGAAAGATTAAATGAGATGATATGTACAAAAAGTATTTAGGACAATCACTAATACAATTCCTGACACACAGTAAACTCTCAAACACTTTCAGTTCTAAAACTTCCAATTGTATAATCCAGAACTACATACAGTTCCATAAAAGATCATTTTTATAATATTCTGAATAACTCTCTTAATTATTACCTGGGAATGTGGGCCAGTTCTTTGACTTCCCTTAGCCTTCGCATCCTCATGAGTAAAAGAAGCATAACATAGTTTCAAGGGCTCCTTGTGATGTTCAAATGAATATATAAAGCCCAAAATGAGTACAAGGGGCCATTCTCATTGTTTATACCTCAGACTCTGGACTAGAAGGAACATGTGATGGTGGTAAGGAAATAATGTGGGGTCTAAATTTCCACAATAGTAGGAGACAAAGGTACAATCCCTGGGTCAGGAAAATCCACTGGAGAAGAGAATGGCTACCCACTCCATTATTCTTGCCTGGAGAATCCCATGGACAGATGAGCCAGAGGGGTTATAGTCCACGGAGTCACTGAAGAGTTGAACACAACTCAGCAACTAAAGAATAAAAACATGCTGAGTAACCCTTCACAGGGAGCCTGGAACACAGTCTGGGATGCAGGGAAGCATTTTTTTCTCCTTAAAAATTAACAGAAAAATGGCATGAAGAGCCTAAACTTTGGAGTTAAATAAATTTGAGTCAAATCTGGTTCTGTCACACACTAGGTAAATGGATGGAATCAAGCAAATTATTTCTCTAAGCCTCAGCTTAATTATCTGTAAATGGAAAAATAACAATATGTGTTTCATGATACTATTCGAGAAAAAGAGGGATAATGTTTAAAAGTATTAAGCACAGTATCTAGAAGATTGTATGTGCCAAATAAATGGTAGTAACTATTGTTAAAAAAAAAAAAAAGATTAATTTTACCTTAAAGGAAATATTCTGTGGCAGTTACAGTTTGGGATTTTTTTCTCCTCCTACTTACAACTCTCACTGCTCATATTCACTTTACCATTATATTGGTGATTTTAGAAAGTAAGTTTTCACTGATGACCCATGTTTACATTAAAACAATATATGCTGAATCCTGAGTTCACGTCTGAACTTCCTTGGAATTAGAGATGAGAAGATATCACTATCATTTTAAATATGATTAATGGCTATTATCTTGCTTTCCTTTTAAGACAAGGGCAAAACATTTTTACTATATGCAAAAACATTCCTGTGGACAATTTATTCATCACTGCAGTTTTCTTTCAAATCAAGCAATTAGATTTTATACAAACTTCCATAAAATAGCAGCAAAAATGACTTCCTCCACATATTTAGTATTTTTTAAGGTTTCCCAGATCTAACACCCTCCAATTAATATTTATCTTCTTCCTCCCAGCATCAATGACTATACTGCCTAAGGGAAGCCCCCATGCCACCTAAGACACATGAGGTTAGTAATAAGATTGGGCTGGGTGAAATAATACGTTGCATTATAAAGAATGAACATCTCACCCAAGTGAAATATGCTAGGAGAATAAAGAAGCTAGGAGACAACCAACTGTAGTAATATGAAACAGGCAACAAGTCATTCTTTCTCAATGCAACTAGATGTACTAACTGCCATAGTTACTTTCTACTTACATTAGTATTACCTCAGGGGATCTATTGTTTTCCTATAAAAGTCAGCCAAGCTGAACAGCTTAACTAAGGTATTTCTCTATATTAGTTTCCAAGTACAGAAAGTATATCTGTAAATAAAACATACATTATTCATTGCTGCCAGGATGTTATTAATTCTTGCTGCTCAGAAACTGAAATCGCTATATAGGACTTCTTTTATAGGGAAACAAAGAAATCTGCTTGATAACCTAGCTTTGAGTATCACATAAGCATACCATGTATTTCCCCATTTATTATGAGTGTCCAAGTGCTGTCAAGCCATACTATCCAAACGATGCCGAGTTTCTTCCACTAATATCAAGAAGCCTAAAATTCTATCTTTAAAATAAATTTAGGCTATGGTTTTTCCAGTAGTCACGTATGGATGTGAGAGTTGGACTGTGAAGAAGGCTGAGAACTGAAGAATCGATGCTTTTGAACTGTGGTGTTGGAGAAGACTCTTGAGAGTCCCTTGGACTGCAAGAGGATCCAACCAGTCCATTCTGAAGGAGATCAACCCTGGGATTTCTTTGGAAGGAATGATACTTAAAGCTGAAACTCCAGTACTTTGGCCACCTCATGCGAAGAGCTGACTTATTGGAAAAGACTCTGATGCTGGGAGGGATTGGGGGCAGGAGGAGAAGGGGACAACAGTGGATGAGATGGCTGGATAGCATCACTGACTCAATGGACCTGAGTCTGAGTGAACTCCGGGAGTTGGTGATGGATAGGGAGGCCTGGCGTGCTGCAATTCATGGGTTCGCAAAGAGCTGGACAGGACTGAGGACTGAACTGAACTGAACTGAGGTCTTAAAAGAGTTGCAGAGGAAAGGAAAATACTGAAGAGTATGTATAGGGTTAAAGACAGAAGAGTAGTCTAGGACTTACATGCCACACAAGAGAACAAATGGAACTAGTAGAAGTTTTGACAGGCAAAGGGTATTATCCGTCTGTGCTCGGAACTTTGGAAGCAATATCTAAAATGTATTAAAGGAAGCAAGGGAGACTATGTGGGATTTTAGCACGGGTGGGAGCGACATGAAGTAAAACACTGCAAAAAAAAGGGAAAATAAAAATATTCAGTATGTATTTCACAGGTAAACCTAAAAATATTGAGTATCTAATTGTATGAGGTTGTTTAAAAAAAAAAATTTTTTTTAGGAAGAAGCTGAAGATTATAGTAAAGCCTCTAACTTTGACTTGTGACCAAATATGGTGAGGTCAAGAATCGAAATAATAACCAGGGGAAGAAAAGTTTGGTATGGAGCAAAGGCTAGGTTGGGTTGGAATAATTCACAGAATATCATCATACAGATATATCCAATAAATAGCTAAAAGTATTCTTAGGCAAGAAGTCAAGGACACTGGGCAAAGGAATCAGAAAATAGATCCAAGAGAAGAATCAGCAAAACACAGAACCCAGGGAATAACCAAGAAAGAGGAGTGCCGTATATGACAAGGGACTGGAGAGTTTCAAGGAGAAAGTATTCACAGTGTCTGAGTTAGCTATGGTATCAGGAAGCATTCACATCACACTGTGGCCATTGTATTTAGCACCAAGAAGGTATGGGAACTTTTTCAAGTAGTTTCTGTCCAGTATTGAACATAGAAGTCTGATTTCACTAAACTAAGGAACTGAAGAGAACTCAGGCTACTTTTTTTCTGGATGTTTGAAAATAAAGAGAAAATGTGCCAATTCAGCTCTAAGCTCTGTCACTACTCAATAGAAAAGGGGAGAAAACAAGAGGAATTAAGGGTGATTCTACAGTCCCTAAATTTTAGTGATGGGTAGTGATATAAAGATCCAGTAATCTCAGCTGCACAGTCCAGTACAGTAGCCATGAGCCTCCATGAAGCTACCGAACACTGGAAAAGGAGTTAGTCCCAAGCTGAGATGTGCTCTTGGAAAGCCACACCAGATTTATGACTTAGCATCTCAAACATGGTAAAATATCTCATTAATAGTTTAATATTAATTATATGTGAAAATAATATTTGGGATACTACACTGAGCTAAATAATTATTAAAAATTTCACCTATCTCTTTTTAGTTTGGCAATGTGCCAAGTAGACAACTTAAAATTACATATATAACTCACATTGTATTTTTATTAGGCATCTCTGATCTAGAGAATAAATACTGAAATTGGAATAAGAATAGGAATCAAAAGGTTCTGTTGAAACCAGCTTTTCTATTTCACTTTAGGGTAAAAGTTTATGATATGGTCACCCAGGACAATGTCATGACAATGTAACTTAAGAAACTTATGTCCTAGCTGATGAGGTGGCTTACTCTGGTTCTCTGGCTAGTCAGAAGCAAAACTCAAACTAGAACTCATCCATGAGTATTACTTCTATTATTCCACCTCTTGAAATATCAGTGAAAATTTTAAAAGTTTGAATTTTAAAAAGGTAACAGCAGCTTGGCTGTAATATATATCCCATTCTATGCCATATCTAATAAAATCACTTACAGCAAAAATACAACCTCGAAACATTAAAATCACGACCTCAGTAAAAACAGCATCCTATGTTCACCACTCAATCCATATTGGAACTAATCTTTTAAGGTACCCATGCTAGGTTTTGCTTTTATTTGGGGCATATATGCACTCTGAATTATTTCAACACAATTCCACATTCGTTTTAAAGATAGTATCATTCATTCAAGTATGTCTCTTAAAAAATAGGTTTAAGAAAAAATTTGAAAAAGCTCATATAATTTACTTCTCAATTCTTGTATTGTTGTCTGCCATTCATGAGTGATAACTCAGTAAAACATCAGGGGTTCTTAGTGCAATACTCATAAGAAGTTAAAAATTACTATGTTCAAAGCATAGCTATAGTATATAATATACTATATTTCAAGTTCTTACAGAATTTAAAGTCCAGCTTTGTCCAATGAAACCTTAAAGTTCATTCAATCTCTATGTTACAGGTTAGCCACAGTTTCACCAATAATTATAACCAAGCAAAAATCTCTGGTTATAGTTTCTTCAACATTCCAAGCTCCTATAAATCTGTTTATATTTCCCATGTAAAAATGGGTGCAATTGTATTATTAATGACCTGTTCTTTTAGAGCTAATCTTCCATAAGAAACTGAAAAAATAAACTTACTGCTTTCAACAGTACATAGTACTAAATTTTGTGAAATAGTTTAATAAGCTATTAACTGCCAAAATGATGATAGCTATTTTCATTGTAGAGTTACTGCTCCAAAATGCAGTGCTGAAAAATGAAGAGTATTTGATTAGGCAGCATGTTTATCTCATATTGTATATACACACCCTGTATTTATTTTAACAAAGAAAACTACTATTGATATTCAAAAATGACATGATTGAGAGAAATAAAGAATACCAGCTTCCCCTCTTGTCTATGTGCTGCTCTCTCATTGCACCAGGTTGATAAAAGGCTGATGCAAGTCTAGCTGATGTAGTCAGGCATGCACATACCAACTGTGTTTTCAAAGGGGCCTTTCCCATATTGATCCACATGTTTGCATTTCTTTGCTTGCTGTTTGTGACCCCTCCTCACATAACTGAAATTAGTATGCTCATCTATTTCAAAGATTTCAGATTCCTGTATGGCAGCCTGTCCACTGGCTCCAGATATCACATTGAAAACAGAGCTTCAGCACTTTCTTAAAGATTTTCCAGTTTCCCCTGCTTGTACTGGCCTCTTTCAGCTTACTACACAGAGGAGATGCCAGGTGTCCCACTGTCATCTACTCCCGAAAACCGTAATCCAGCATGGTGCTACAGAGGGCCCCTGCTCCTTCAGAGCTTGCAGAGCCAGTCACGGCGTTATACATGCCAACCCACTGCACAGTAAGAGAAACTTGCAGTTCATGGTGAGGAAAGTGCATAAGTATCTGTGATACACTCAGTATCAATATACAATAAAACTTTTACTGCAAGCAACATGTTACAGGCCTTCAGTTTGGTATAGAGTCTATATTCTACTGTAAAGGATTTTTATTTCCTTAACTCTCAAAGCATCACTAAGATAAAGTCAAAAATTCAAGAATGGTCTTCCATTTTTAACTACAGAGCTAGTGAAAACCTAGTCATGTTTAGGACTTCTGATACAGCTTAACACATGATTTAGACATTATTATATTCCTATGAGGTGAAGCTTTGACACCTTGTTCAACAAACCTACTTAACCACTTCTCCCACACAGCTATTCATTCTTGCCTCAAAATTCTTACACATGCCACCGCCTCCCCATGCCTCAAAATTGTTACACATGCCATCTCTGAAACTCTTTTGCTTCTCTGGTCAAGCATTAACCACCCCATCTTTAAAATCAGGTTTCAAATTCACACCTCCTTTTCTTTCAGTGCCTCTCCCTTCACTAACTCATTATTTTCAGTATCCTATCAATAGCAGTTCCTCCAGAGAAGACAATGGCACCCCACTCCAGTACTCTTGCCTAGAAAGTCCCATGGACGGAGGAGCCTGGTGGGCTGCAGTCCATGGGGTCGCTGAGAGTCAGATACGACTGAGTGACTTCACTTTCACTTTTCACTTTCATACACTGGAGAAGGAAATGGCAACCCACTCCAGCGTTCTTGCTTGGAGAATCCTAGGGACGGGGGAGCCTGGTAGGCTGCCATCTATGGGGTCGCACAGAGTCGGACACGACTGAAGCAGCAGCAGCAGCAGCAGCAGCAGCAGCATGGTTCTATAAACTCACATACACCTGGTGTCTCTGCTGTGGCTACTTTAATCATAAGATACATATAGGTAGGAACTATGTCTGCCATTTCTGTTGCACCACCTGATTTTCCACAAGTGATATGCTATTAAACCAGATAATTTTAAAACCTATAAACCCTCATGTGAAGTGTTTACCAGTTTTGATGATATAAATACTCCCACCATGGCTAATTTCAAGCAACCAACATAAAGTCACTGAATCTTGGGATAGGAAGATATGGGCACTCTGACTCTGGAACCAGAACAAAGCATTGTACCATGCTCATCACAACTCCTGAGTTGTGCTGAGCACAATTTACTAAATATTAAGTTTCCCCCTCTGATAAGCCCACCTGCTACATTTTTGACAATTTTCAAAAATGTCTCTTTTCAATTTGGGTTCATTCAAAACACATCTATTTAGTGGAATCATAAGTTACATGAGGGAAGATGCTTGTCTATTTACTTTATAGCTGTAAAAATGGCTAGTTCTGGGCCCAGAGTAAACACTTGAAAAATTAATTGCCAAAGGAATTAATTGTCAATAATTTAAATATAAACTGTAAAATCCAGTAGGAGTCGCTATATGCCTCCCATCATAAAATAAATTTAACCTACATGTGAAAATAAAATAATCATACAGAAAAGAACTATCAAGTTAAAAGATACCTTAGAAATTATCAGGTGTGATCCCTTCATTTTATTAAAAAGAAAAACCTTTCCACAGTAGTTAATTGGCATGTAATCCCACAGTGCCAGAGGAAGCCTAGAACTCAGGTCTCTTGGTATCTGGTCCAAATCTTTTTGACTAGGTAATCATTAACTGCCCCTTGGGTTATTACCTATTTGAGCTATTAACCTATTGGGAAACTGCTAACATTTTGAAAAGCAGACTTTTTCACTATATATTAACGTTGAAAACCAACACAGAAAAGCATTTGATAGAATATCTAATAAAGAAAAGCCAAATTAATTGTAAGACTATCAGTGACAAAGACAGATTATAATTATATAGTTCTGTATAAATGACATTTTCCTCAACATAGCATCATAGGAGCTGAGATTAGCCCAATTTCTGTATTCATACCATCTTTAAATTTGGAATCATCTATGAACTTAATTATCTTGGTTACTATTACCTCTTAACTGATCATTAGTACAGAGGTCATATAAAATTAGTCCTTATATTGATTCCAGAAATTACCACCAAGATCGTCCCTTAATTCAGAAGCATAAGAAGCTTTAAAAATGGCCAAGAATCTACCATCTTTAAAAGTTTAATTTATTTATATATATGTGTATATATAATTATACATATGTTACATACGTTATTGGGTTAATTAGAAGTATATCTCAGATATGGTCTTATTAAAAACACCTAAGTAAAAATTATAAATATTGTGTAAAGAAAAGATTTTTTTCTTCCAAGAATTGTAATATTCTATACTGAATTTCTGTAAATGAGTCAAGTAGGTTGATAGTCTCTAAAGTTGTTTCTACTATGAAACAGATGAGTAAAGCAGAATCAAGCGTAAATAACCAGAAATATATATAGTGAAAATTACAGTATTTTAACAAGTGACAGATGTTACATATGCTTCTCATGAGAAATCTTTTATCCATTTCATTATTTGCTGCTGCTAAGTCGCGTCAGTCATGTCATTATTTGCTACCATTTTAAAAATCCACAATAAAATTAAAGTGCTAAATGTGCTATTTCCTCCCTGAAAATAACCAAAATCCCCACCCTCTCCATTCCTAGACCAAAAGTGAATATTCGAAGATAACTGCAGCAGGTGAAGTTCATTGGCCAATGTTCCCCTAACACCTAAGGCAGTTTTCTGATTTATAGTATGATCTTATTACTGTCTAATTATCCATATTGCTTTTCTTCCTTTTTGTTAAACAGAAATTCACAGAAGCAGTTTAACCTTTCATTTAGAATCACTAAATACACCTCCCTCCTTCACTGATAATTGGCCTCTTTATTAACTGCTTTCTCCCCTTGATTTATTACATATCTTTTTTTTTTTGCCAAACTTGTATCCATTCTGTTAATACATTCTTTACCTTCTTTCAACTAGATTAGCACACTGTCACTGTTACCAAAGCTTTCCTATTATTTCTTCAGGTTCTTACTGCTCTTTGAAGATCCTCTAGAAGAATAATGAATTCTTAATAACCTGGAACATTTTTATTATTCATACTTAATTGTATAGTACAATTTACATGAGACATACAACTAACACTTAAATGTTTCCTATTGTGTTGTCTTAATACTCTACAGTAACTTTGCAGCAATCCAAAGACACAAATCTTTGCAATATAACTTATGACCTCTAAAAGCACAGAGAGCCGTATTACAATTATCATATTCATAGCCAAATCAAACTGAGTCAGCCTTTCTGTCAGCAGTTTCCATACAGTTTTTAATAAAATGAGATACTTGTTGTGCCTTCAGTAAATATTAATGTGACCTCTGAATATGAGTAAACCGGTGACTAGATTATGCAAAGAGTAACCTTTCATAATAATGGGTCATTGAGGCTTCTCTTTAATGTAAATAAACAATTGCCAAAAAAAAAGGTATTTCTGTTCTTGGAAAGAAATGTTTTCCTGAACTCCAAAACACTGATAAAGTTTGGTGGCTGTCACTTTAAGCCCTCTCCCTTTCTTATCAGCCTCAGACACATTTCCCAGCAATGCCACCTCCTCTCATCAAAAACAGTGCTTTTGTTTTTTTTTTGTAAAAGGGGGGGGGAAAAAAAAAAAACAGGAAGGTAGCTATTGACCTTAGATCAAATAAGGTGATACTGAAGTTCTGAGATTTCTTCCACTTTTCCAGGACTTAAGCTATGAAATGGAATATGGGATCTAGGATCATTTTTTTTTCTAAGAACAGGTGCACAGAGTATTGACTGGTGCAAAGTGCATATGAAATCGACAAAAAGAGATGGAAGCAACCAGAACTAGATTAACCAGTGGAGCCAAAACCTCAACACCCACGATAAATGACAATAGAGAAAGAAACAGAAGATGTCTATAGCTTTCGTAGTGTGAATAATTTTAAACAAAAAAGAATTTTGTGCTCATCCTCTTATAAAATACCTGCCTGCCAACTTTAGATTTTTCGATTTTCAATCATTTCAACTGAAGTCGATCTTAATAAGCATATATTCATCTGACTTCTTGGGCTTCCCTGGTGGCTCAGAGGTTAAAGTGCCTGCCTCCAATGCAGGAGACCCAGGTTTGATCCCTGGGTCGGGAAGATCCCCTGGAGAAGGAAATGGCAATCCACTCCAGTATTCTTGCCTGGAGAATCCCATGGACAGAGAAGCCTAGTAGGTTACAGTCCACAGGGTCGCAAAGAGTCGGACACGACTGAGCGACTTCACCACCACCACCACCACCATCTGGCTTCTTAGACAAAAAAGCCCTGGTGTTCAAAGTCCCCCTTATCTGTTATAAAGTGTCTGTTTAATGTATGTACAGAGCTTCTCATCTTTTAAAAATATCATATCATTTGACTCCAGCTTCAAAAGTTTGCAACATATTTTCCAGTGTTCTGAGGGATTGAGATTTGTCTAGCTCTTTTAACAATTTCATCTGGATTCCTAAATCTATTTCACAAAATCTATTTTGAATGGAAGACATCTTAAAGATCAACTAGTCTATACCTCTCACTTTGCAGGTACTAAAACTTGACCCTAAGAGTAGTTAAGAAAACCTCTCGCAGGTCACTCAGCCACTTAGTGACTGAAAACAGCTAAAAGGAGCAATATTTTCTGAAGCTTATTCTTATATCTGGGGTGTCCCTAGTGGCTCAGTTGGTAAAGAATTTGCCTGTAATGCAGGAGACCATGGCTCAATCCTGGGTCAGGAAGATCCCCTAGAGAAGGAGATGGTAACCCACTTCAGTACACTTGCCTGGAAAATTCCTTGGATAGAAGACAGAGATGCCTGGTGGGCTACAGTCCCTGGGTTCACAAGAGTCAGATATGACTTAGCAACTAAACCACCACAGCTCTTATATTCTTGTACAAAGCAACTTGCAGGTAGAGGCTTACATGTTTGTTTTACATAAAAGAAAATAATTTTTAATTACTTAGGCAAGTGGTTAATAAAATTGTTCAAATACTTAGTAAGAGTCCTCCATAAAAGTTTATCTCTTTATACATTCTAAGGGTAGTATTAGAACTATTTGCATCTTTCCTTTGCTAAACACAATTTTATATTGCCACTCTAACAAATTAAAACAAATGAAGGGTTTAAAGTTAAAATAACCACCATTTAAAATTTAAAAAGCTCAGCGTCCTCCGCGACATGCAGTCTGGCAAGTTCAGTTGGGTACTCTGCTTGGAGTTTCTAAAAGCCCAAATTAAGCTGTAGGCATCTCTGGGTCCTTCTCTAGAGACTGGGGTAGAGTCCATTTCCAGACTCACTAGCTTGTTGGCAAAATTCAATTCTGTGTATGACTGGCCTTTGGCAAGAGTTCATTCTTAGTTTCTAGAGGTAGTCTGTTTTCTTCGTCTCATCTTCAAAGCCAGCAAAAGTGCATGGAAGAGTTCGCATTCTCTGGCTTTCTCTGACTTGTTCCACTGCACTTGCCTCACTTCCGCCTCTGCCTGCCTTTAAAGACTCATGTGACTACACTGGGCCCACCTGGATAATCTAGGCTAGCTTCTGCTCTTAAGGATTCCTGAGACAGCATTGACTGGACTCACCTGGATAACCTAGGTTAGCCTCCTCGCTTTAAGGTCAACTGAAGGTCAACCTTAATTACAACCACAAAGTCCATTTGCCAATACAACGTAACGTACCCATGGGCACAATATCTCAACATATTCACTGTCTTGGGAATTTGGCATGGAAACTGAGGACCAAAATTCTGCCTACTATAGCTAGCACCTATTTTACTGATGTAACCTTAAAGAAATGTGACTTTTTTAAAACATATCATATTGTTCAAACTTAACAACTCTAACAAAAATGTAAATTTTCACCCTTAATATTTATACATCCATTTCCAGGAATGACTCAGATTGGCCCTGTTTAGATGCAGTGCCTACCAGTGAACCAATCACCCATGGCCTAGATATTTCCTAACTGACCTATCACCCAGTTCATAACCCCCTGCTGCTGCTGCTAAGTCGCTTCAGTAGTGTCCGAATCTGTACAACCCCATACACAGCAGCCCACCAGGCTCCACCATCCCTGGGATTCTCTAGGCATGAACACTGGAGTGGGTTGCCATTTCCTTCTCCAGTGCATGAAAGTGAAAAGTGAAAGTGAAGTTGCTCAGTCGTGTCCGACTCGTAAGCGACCCCATGGACTGCGGCCTAACAGGCTCCTCTGTCCATGGGATTTTCAGGCAAGAGGACTGGAGTGGGTCGCCATTGCCTTCTCTGAATCCTCCCCTAGTTGTCTCTAATTTGCATTAAACTGATCTAGCTCTTCAGTTACACTAGTTTTTGTCTCTAGAATCCCTTTCAATTCTTCTTCTACATTCTCATTCTCTAATAAACTCTATCTTTCCATCAATTTTTAATATATTGATTATAATTATTTCATACATCATGTCCAATAACTCCAAAAACTAGAACACCATCAGAGTGTTTCTACTGTTTACTGTTTTATATTTTTAAAGCTTGGACCTGGCTTGTGATACGCATGGTAATTTTTATAGAATGTGAGGTACTGTTGCTTCTGGCAATGACAGATAAAGTGAAGGCAGATTACCTTAAAATCAAGATTGAGTTTATCAGAGGCTGCATTGTAATTTTTGTAACTTATAGTCTATTTCTAGTTCTCCCTAACTCCTAGGACATAGCCTTTTGGGGATTTCAATTAAAACTTGAGAACGCTTGACCAGCGTCCTGCTTATGCCTGAATTCTACTTTGTGGTTTCTTAGCCCTGTGAAAAATTTCTTAGCCCTGCCAAAAATTATGCCCAGCATCTCCTATCTTAGCCTCCACTGCTTCCCTTCTCAGCCTCATGGCATGAGCTGTTTATAAAGTGACAAAAACCCAAGATGAGAAGTGGCACTAAATACAGGGCTCACCTCAGTGTGTTGCTCTTCACTCTGGGATCTTTCCTCCTTGGTAGTTCTATAATGCCTTTAGATATTCTTTTTAACAGTATTTTCTCATTTTTTTCAAAATGGGCCTTAGTTTGAAATAAACTAAGAAATCAGATACTGATTGATCTCAGTGGTCTCTGTTTATGTGTGCATACATATCTTATTGATTCCAAAAGTATTAAAGATGGGTTGACATATATAGTTAACCATATAGTTAATGGGATAATTTTGTGTGTATTATATTTCCTGCTTGAAAGCTCAGCTATTTACTTCTTAAGTTTTTAAGTTCTTCCTGTTAGAATTATTATTTAAAGCTTATATTCAAAATGCTTCTCCTTCACAGCTCAATCTGACACCTTACATATAACAAACAGCAAGCATTTAGGAGTGTCTTTTCTGTAAATGCTGTCCTGCACTTTTTTTTTTAAAGTAGGGTAACAGTGTCCTCAGAGACTGGGTTTTTTTCACAATAAAAATAAAAAGTTACAAACATAAGTACCACTATTTCATGGACTGTTGCCTATATAACTTCATTCTTTGACAAGTTCTAGTCATCTCTCAGAGGATATAAGATTTATGAAAAGGGTTGAGCAGAGGCTATGGATAGCTCCTATAGTTACATTACCATAAAATACCAATAATTCAAAATTGAAATTTATGATCACTGAAACATCTCTAAGCTATAATTTGTCTCTGAACTAAGAAAATGTTTTATTGCATAATTAAATGTATAAAAATTGTGAAGGCAATTTATCCTGCTCAAGAAAGGAAATTGCTTTTAAGGACCACCTTAAGGTTACCAACTTTCTATCTATATGCCTCTAAACAGTATTTATAAAATCAATTTAATCTAGATCAAATAATAGCAAACAAAACTTAACTATCTCATTTTTTAAGTATCATTTGTAAATATACTTAGTAATGAATACAAATTATTATGGGTAATTGAAAGTGCCAAAACCTAAATCTCTCATCAAAATAAATTACAGCCCAAGACTTCACTCTCCAGCATTCTGAATACCAGTTAATTAAAAACAATGAACAAAAGCCTAGGCACTTCCTCCTACCTATAGAACCTTTCTCTTAAAGCCATGTTCTCTCTAGACTTGTGTTCCTGAAATGTACAATATTAACTACAAACTAAAAAAAAAAAAAAAAGGCTCTCAAACAAAAAAATTAGGAATAAGTACAATGGATAGACTAGATAAGTATTCACGATTATATCCTCCCAGCTCCACAGATTAAATGGCTTTTAATATAATTATAAGTCATTATTCAGTATTATCATTGCCCTGGGCATTTGTTACAAAACATGAATTCCTGTTTTAGCAGACTGCAGTTAATTTCAATGGTGGGTCAAGGGACCTTTAAAGATTTACAAGCACTCAAGACACAAAGGAACTAGTACCTTTCTTTTTTTTTCATAAAGGCTCTATTCTATTTCATCTATTTCCCTGGCTCACATCTTCATAACTCTTTGCATATTTACTGCTACAGATGTAGCCATCATAGAAAGTGGCAATTAGCTAAGCATATTGCAAACCAGCTGTCAAAATTATATGCAGAGTCTATGTTTATAATAAAGTATTCTTGCTATTAATGAAGAAACTACATTTCAAGAACCAGTGTATCAGAAAGTTCATGGGATAATCCAATTGATGTAGAGATGCAAGGGCTTGTGTGACTTCTTTGCTAAGAATGAGTAAGGACTCTCAACCAAACCATCACCACTATATACAGAAGCTTTACAGTTTGACAGTCAAGAACACTAGATTTGATGGGAAGCCCTTCAAACCTTCATTCTTCCATTTACCAGTCAGCTATATGATCTTAAACAAGTTACTTAGCCTCTTTGTACCTCAGTGTTCTCACCTATAAATGGGAATAACCACATACCTACTTTACTGGGGTTTATTTTAATGAGGATTAAATAAAAATATAGAATTCAATCTTGGGAATGGAAAATGATAAACAATCAATAATTATTAAAATTGTTGTGAAGCACATAAGAGATGCTCAATTATAATTAGTAAAATATAAATCAAACCTACAATGGGATATTACGTCACACGGATCAGAATGGCTATCAACGAAAATTCTACAAACAATAAATGCTGGGGAGGGTGTGGAGAAAAGGGAACCCTCCAGTACTATTGATGGGGATGTAAACTGATGCACCCGCTATGGAAAACAATATGGAGGTTACTTAAGAAACTAAAAATAGAGCTACCATATGACACAACTAAGATCATGGCATCTGGTCCCATCACTTCATGGCAAATAGACGGGGAAACAGTGGAAACGATGGCTGACTTTATTTTTCTGGGCTCCAAAATCACTGCAGATGGTGACTGCAGCCATGAAATTAAAGACATTTACTCCTTGGAAGGAAAGTTATGACCAGTCTAAATAGCATACTGAAAAGCAGAGACATTACTTTGTCAGCAAAGGTCTGTCTAGTCAAGGCTATGGTTTTCCAGTGGTCACGTATGGATGTGAGAGTTGGACTATAAAGAAAGCTGAGCGCCGAAGAATTGATGCTTTTGAACCATGGTGTTGAAGAAGACTCTTGAGAGTCCCTTGGACTGCAAGGAGATCCAACCAGTCCATTCTAAAGGAGATCAGTCCTGGGTGTTCACTGGAAAGAATGATGCTGAAGCTGAAACTCCAATACTTTGGCTACCTCATGGGAAGAGTTGACTCACTGGAAAAGACACTGATGCTGGGAAAGACTGAGGGCAGGAAGAGAAGGGGATGACAGAGGATGAAATGGTTGGATGGCATCACCAACTCGATGGACAAGGGTTTGCGGAGACTCTGGGAGTTGGTGATGGACAGGGAGACCCTGACATGCTGCAGTTCATGGGGTCTCAAAGAAGATTGGAGATGACCTAAGCGACTGAACTGAACTGATAATGCAGCAATCCCATTCTTGGACATACATCCAGAAAAGATAAGAATTCTAATTCAAAAGATACATGCATCCCAAAGTTCACAGCAGTACTATTTACAATAACCAAGACATGGAAGCAATCCAAATGCCCATCAAGGGACGATTGGTGAGATATATATTAATATATAATGTGAGGTATATACACACAATGGAATTTTATTTAACCATAAAAAAGCATGAAATATTGCCATTTACAGCAACATAAATGGACCTAGAAAATATCATATGAAGTCAGAGAAAGACAAGTATATGATATCACTTTCATGCAGAATCCAAAATAATACAAATGAATCCATACATAAAACAGAAACAGATTTACAGACACAGAAAACAAACTTATGGTTACCCAAAGCGGGAAAAGAGGTAAAAAGAATAAATTAGGAACTTAGGATCCAACAGATACAAACTGTTATATATAAAATAGATAAGCAAAAAAAAAAATGTACTGTATAGCACAAGGAACTATATTCAGTATCTTGTAATAGCCTATAGTGGAAAATAATATGAAAAAATATATATATATATATAACTGATCATTGTGCTGTACACTGGAAACTAATGTTGTAAATCAACTATACTTCAATAAATAAATATTTTTAAAAAATAAAGAGACTTCAGTCCTACAAGAAAAAAAAATAATAAACTATAGTGGGTACTTTTCTCTCTTTGTAAATTACGTATCTTTTTTCCTTTGTCTCTGAACCTGATCATCCCAACACTCACCAACACAGTGTTTACCTCTTTTGGGGAGTCTACTGTACTTCATAGAAACTACATTAGTATTTCTCCACTTCACACTTTAGGATCTCATCTTAGTTCACCCTTAGAAGAGACACCTTAGATACACTCCAAGAAAGCAGCAGGTACAATGGAAGAAGATTTAGACAGAGTGTTTGTCCACTTAAGACGCAATGTGTGTCACATAGGTAATTTCAAATTTTCCACTAGCTACATTAAAAAAGGGACAAGAAACAGGTGAAATTAATTTTAATAATATATTTTATTTGACTGAATATATCCAAAATATGTCTTTCCCATTGGTTCAGTGCTAAAGAACCCACCTGCCAATGCAGGTGATACAAGAAGATTCAGGTTCAAACTCTGAGTTGCAAAGATCCCCTGGAGAAGGAAATGACAACCCATTCCAATATTCTTGCCTGGAAAATTCCATGGACAGAGGAGCCTGGTAGGCTGCAGTCCATGGGGTTACAAAGACTCGGATATGACTGAGCACACAAGCACTTGGTATACAAAATACTATCATTTTAACAAGCAGCAGTAGCCACATTACATAACAAGCACACAGTAGCAGAAGTAAAGAAGGCAGAGTGCCAAAGAACTGATGCCTTTACTGTGGTGCTGGGAAAGACTCCTGAGAGTCTCTTGGACTGCAAGGAGATCCAACCAGTCAATCTTAAGGAAATCAACCCTGAATATTTATTGGAAGGACTGATGCTGAAACTGAAACTCCAGTATTTTGGTCCTCTAATGCTGACTCATTGGAAAAGTTCCTGATGCTGGGAAAGACTGAGGACAGAAGGAGAAGAGGGTGTCAGAGGATGAGACGGATGGCATCACCAACGCAATAGACATGAACTTGTGCAAACTTTGGGAGATGTTGAGGGAGAGAGAGGCCTGGTATGTCACAGTCCATGGGGTCCCAGAGTGGGACACTACTGGGAGACTGAAGAACAACAAAAGCCACATTTAACTGCTCAACAGCCACATATGCCTACTATATCAAGCAATACAGGTTTAATTGGACCTGTATGCAAATTCTAGCTCTGCCATTTACTTGCTAAATCTTAGTTGTATCACTTTAACTATGTCTGCAAGATTTAGTGTATACAGAAGTAGAAACATAATGTTTGCATATGAAACATATAATGTTGTAAACCAAAGATATCTAAATAAAAAGCAGATTAAAAAATAAATAATGTCCACTACCCACAAAAATAATAACTATTTCCTGTTACTGTTATGAGAAATAAAATGGCAACCCAAAGCAGTGTAATGCCTGACATACAGGAGTGTTCATTCAAGGAGAATTTGCTCACCTTCACCTTCTACTGTAGAAGTGAATGCTGGCTCAATGTAGTATAATCTGTCACCTAGCCTTAGTTCTTTCCCTTCTAACCCTACTACAAACTGTAGTTCTCCCCAGTTGCTTCTCCCTCCTTGCTTCCTAGCATCTACAGAATTATCTGTGTGGACTTATAGAGGCTAATGGGATCTCTTAGTCAGGACACAAATATGTGGTGCCAAGAACCTGAAAAGCTCTGTGCCTGACAATTTCCATCTCCTCTGACCCTGTCTTATCCACCTTCCCAACTGTTACCACTGCTGCAGCCTCCCCAGCAACTGCCATCAACAGTGCCACCTCCTCACTGGAGACAGACTGACCCTCCAACATTCAAAGGGATCATTCTCCAAAATATCTGGCCAGGACCCTTCAAAACTGTCAAGCTTAAAAAGATTAAGAGTGACCAAGGATATGTCACAGATTAGAAGAGACTAGAGAGACAAGAAAAATAAAAACAAAATACAGGATCCTGGGTAGGAGTTTGGTCTAGAAAGAGGGCATTAGTGGGAACATTAGTGAATAAATTTCACTAGGTCTGTAGATTAGTTAACAGTACTGTATCAGTGTCAATTTCCCAGTCTCCGTAATTATGCGATGGTTGTGTATGATGTTAATATTTGCAGGGCATAAGAATAAGGTTTGAGAAGCTAATGTAT
Organism: Nanger dama; assembly: GCA_917880005.1. Classification (NCBI taxonomy): domain Eukaryota; kingdom Metazoa; phylum Chordata; class Mammalia; order Artiodactyla; family Bovidae; genus Nanger; species Nanger dama. The sequence continues at coordinate 3,314,916 of CAKJTW010000007.1, forward strand.
AACATGGTGATGACAGTTAATATATTGTGTTATATAACTGAAATTCACCAACAGTAGAACTTAAATGTTCTCTCACTCTCTAGCTTATGCCCAACCCCCTCCCTGCCCCCTCCACACAAAATGTAAATAGGTGATGGGTGAGTTAATTAACTTGATGAGGGAAATTCTTTTACAATGTGTACATATATCAGTTCATCCCAGTATACACTTTAAATATCTTACAATTTTGTCAATTTTATATTAATAAAAATTAAAAAAATAAATAAGGGAATATGTGGGGACTCTCTGTACTATTTTTACAAACTTTAAGTCGATAATATCTCAAAATGAAAAGTTAAAACACTCTTAAACATGATTATTTGAAACTTATTATGAAGGAAACTCTGTCCCAATGGTTCTGTTAATTGATATATCATTATAAAATAGTGCTACTTATGTTAAGTCTATGGCAGTAAGGCCATCACACAGGTTAATGAAAAGTCAATTCCGAGGTATAGAAAATCCACTTTAATCACCACTACTAGTCTGCAAATCCACCAAGAGAGTATGATGTCTCCTGCATACACTCAGTAACACTGAGGACTCAATGACAGATAATAATGTTTTGTGTGATGTTGTTAAACAAAGACACCTTTCGATTTAAGATTACTGAATAACGTGCTTAAACAGTTGCTGCACCGCTACAGTCTTTTACAGAAAGAAAGTGACAGGAAAACAGAAGGAAGAGATGCAAAGAAGCATATTCCAATATGTACCCTTCCCTCACCCAGACCTTCCTTGCATTAGGGAATAGCGTTGGTCAATAAACTGAATGAAATAGATGGGACAGTCTGCTCTGCTACATACTGTCTTACTGTAACATGAATTAGTTCATAGGCAGCTGGTGAGAAAGAATGGAGAAAGAAGTCGGTATAAAGCAGAAGCTTCACTGGTTCACACCTGATTTTCTCCCAAAATCATCAATGACTCATTAATATCAGTTGAAGGCTGAGTACACTAAAGGCAGCAAGCTAAGAAGGAATCAGTATTATATATTCAACTTTTTTCCTAGAAAGCTTACTGCAAGTTTCACCCAGATCTTTGTTTAAAAAAAAAACTTACAACAAATAAAACAACACAAAACAATGAGCTGAACATCCATCTCTGGGATCAGTACATTTTGTACAAAGCCTGCAATCTTTCTCTTCTTGCAAATTCTGGTAATAATAACCCTGGCCCTTGAAAACATAGATAGCCTCAAACCTTCCCTATATCTTCTTCCATCAAGCTATCTTCACCTTTATTGTTTAAGTAAATCCAACATTTACTGCAGTGTTTATCTATTAGAAACTTCAGATGTCTTTTAAATAATGCTATTGGAATTATTGTGATTTTTCATTGAGGTTCTGATTATGAAGATGCATAAGCCCTAGTAATTTAAGAATGAATTTGCCAACCACAAAGTTTTCCAGAAAGGCATATATAATATTATAGTAGAAATGCTGCATTTCCACATACTCTGAATACATAAAATGCTGTCCAGGAATGATTTAAAATATAAGCTGTCACACTACTTTGTTACCAAAGATTACTTATGTATCAATAAAATGCATAATTAACATCAATTTGTTATCTTTGTATTTTATATTTAGCCATAAATTCAAAATTTAGTCATGTGTTTCTGTATTAGTCACACATTCCTTATATTGACAGGATATTCTAATGTAAGAACATGTGTCTAGAAAGCATTTTTGCACATGAAAGTAAAAAGATACTTTAAACAGTGTCTTTTATTAGTATTGCATCATACTAAACAAGTTTAAGCCTGGTTGTTCACCAAAAGAAAGCAACAGTTACTGCTTGATGATTATTTGTTGTTAAATAATATGATACCAACCACTAAGCATTTTTACATGTAAATAGCTCCTACTAACAACAAGCATTATGAAAGAAAATTTGTGTTATTTGTACCTGACAGAGATACATCACATAGTTAACTCATTTAAAATACAGTTCAACTGAGGTAGCTATCATTTAGTATATCAACTTCAATTTGAATATACTGTTTTTGAAATTAATTTATATAATGAACATCAATCACTTTAATATTTACATAAAAGGATAACATTCTTTTTTTAATATATATAATCTAGGATATGCTAGGGTACCATTTTGGATCCATGCAGACTTGGATTTGAAGGAGCCTTTTTTTTTCTCCCCAGTTACCTATTCAAATTCATTTGGTTAAAGATAGTCAGCATGTTTCTCACAGAAAAAATACACCGCACAATTGTCTGTTTATAAGGTGACCTCTTTCACTTGGGTGGGTATCCTCTCCATCACAGACTAAGTGAGGATGTAACCTTGTCAAACCAAAGCGAAAGAATAATGAGCACACGACAGGCTAACCCAGCATGGGAAGGTTGTTAAGGAGGTTGCAGAAACCGTTCCCTGAATGACAAAGTAAAAGGATATTCTGAAGAGTAGGTTAATATTAAAGAAAGCACTCAAGAATATGAGAAGCATTAATCCCCATCCTTGGATGTCTGCCATACAAAACTCCACTCAAATTTATTTCATTAGTTACTGACCAGTTTTAGTTAATATGTTTTCAAATAAATCTTAGTAGAACAGGCTTGACTGAGACACATTTAGAAAATATCTATTTCCACAAAGCAGTAACCAAAGATAAGTAAGAGCAAGTAGATAACGTTTTGCTTTTACCAATTATAAATTATCACCCAACAATAAACAATTATTCTAATTCAAGTATCATACTTATAAGTTCGAAGTCTTCACCAAACAGTAGGATTTTACTATCATTAAAACAAATAACGGTAACTACTACATTAATTGCTTCCCCAGCGCACTAACTGGCATAACAGGGAACCATGTTGAAACATTTGTATAAGTAGCTGAAAAGAGTAGAAATTAGGCAAGTTCTGTTGCAGTCTTCTCAGTGTAAATTTACTTTTAAAATAAACAAACCTCAAGTCTAAATCATTCAAACATAGGAATATCATTGTGTCATGTACATTTTGACATTCCTTCTCTACACTAAGATTAGAATGAAATTCTTGTTCCTGACCAGTCGTGATACTTTAACAGAGAAACAGTGCCACCTTTTGGTCCCAAACAAAAGCCTCCAGTCTACCATCTTCCAAACTTCCTTTTTCAGTTAAATCACTGATACATATATATAAATGCCACTGAATTTCAAGTCACACTTACAATGGTCTAGAAATATTTTGTAGCTACACAGCTAATAAACCATGGGAGTAATATACAAGTTGCTTCCAAAATGCATATTTCAAAATAACTCAAATACCAGATACATGTACTCTAGATCATCAATATAATAATTTCCAATCAACATTTCATCAAACATGTTTTGCCAAACCAAGTTTGTCAATCAAGTGATAAATTTTAAGTATCACAGAAAAAAATCTTCTTTCATAGTATTGTTACATTTCAAAATAGATTTTGAAAAATGTATTACATTTTAAATAAACCTATTAATTTAGTAATTGACAATATGGTATAAACAGGGAATTACTAGCTAAATCAGATAACTATAAATCATCTTATATAGAAATATAGTTTGTTTCTGATTTACTTACACTAATGACACAATGTCACCACGTTGTACTTCAAAATTCCTCGCTTTCCAGTGGTTCAAAAGCACCACATCAGATGACTGGCTCCCCCAGGATTCAAAGAAGGCTAAAAAATAAGAAGGAAGAGACACATCTGTCATTTGTAATTTTCAGTCTTCATGGTTCCTTGCACTTCATAGCTGTGTGCAGTGCAATAAAACATTTCTAATATAGTAGCTTTCAATAAAGTGCTGTTCTAAAATAACTGCAAATGATGAGTTTTCAAAAAGGCTCATTGGGATTCTTCACAGGTAACCAGAAAAAAAAAAAATTACCAATACTCATTTCAAAGGAAAATGTGCTAGATAGTCAACTCTTTACTAAACTCCCTTAAAGAGGCATGGAAAATTGTAAGAAGAAATAAAGAAAAAAAAGTGAATCAAGCCTCCCCACAGAATATTCAGATAGGACCTAATTCCATAGTAGGTACATGTGATTGCCCCATTTGGAGAGAAGAAGAAACAATCTCAAATCAACCAGGAAAATACCATAGGAAACAGTAAAGAGACCAGAAGTAGCAAGTGATAAAATAATCTTGGAAAATATGGGAATTTCCCACTTTGATCTCTTTTTTCTACAGAGAGCTTGCAGGAAGGGTCCTGGCTTCAGTCTAAGCCTAGTAAGCAGCCTTTGCCCTAGGATTTAGACAAGTCTAGATATGCCCTAAGGACCAATGGGGCAGACACGGAGAAACATTTTCTGTAAGAGTTCATCTGATGGTCAGGAATCATCTAGGCATAAGAAACTGATTAAGGAACCATAAAGCCAACACATCTATCACCTGGACAGGGCTGCTGAAAAAGCCAATGGATTTCAAGTCTGAAACTTGATGGTAGAATAAGAAAAAGGAGGAGAGCTTTTTCACCACTGACTCTCCAGGGTCTCTGGGAACATCATTGGTCTAAAATAGAGCAATTGCTGTGGTGGTGGGGAAGGTACTAAACCACAACGGAGGCTCCCCCATTCACAGATGGTGGGCTGGCAGCAAGAACAGACAGAGCCACAGAAACCATGGCAGCAGTGAGGAAAACAGTACATGCCCAACAACGGGCTGTCCCTGGAGCAGTAGTGCCACAGTGATGTTTCACTCACTCAGTCGTGTCTGACTCTTGGGACCCATGGACTGTAACCTGCCAGTCTCTGTCTATGGGATTTCCCAGGCAAGAATATTGGAATGGGTTGCCATTTCCTTCTCCAGGGGATCTTCTCAACTCAGGCATCAAACTTGCATTGCAGGAGGGTTCTTTGCAGACTGACCCATCAGGCAAGCCCTAACAGTGACATATTCTTTTTAAAGATTCCTGGAATTACTTGTAGGTTTTCTAAAAGCAGGTGTGAATAAAAGGCATAGAAATGTTGTGTGGGGGCTATTATTATGACTTTATTTTTGACTCCCCAGATTTTTTTGTGACCAAAAACTTATTGGTTATCCTTGGGGATCTCAAACATTCCTATAGCTTCTGCAACTCCTTTATGTGATAATGTTTAAACATCTCTAACTTTAGTTTTGAATTCTCTGCTAATCCTCACTTGACTATCTGACATAAAATTCAATACTATTAAATGGAATTGTCATCATTTCCTAGCATAAAAGTTTTCTCCCTTTTCTTACATCCTACTCACTATTTCCCCAGACAACCAACTTTAAACCTTACTTACCTTTTTACTTCATGTCTAACCAGTCACTAAGCCAAAGGGATTTTTTTTTCATAATGTCTTTCACTTAAGACCCATTTTGTCTATTCTCTCTTCTATCATCATCTTTCAAGCATCAATCAACATATAACCCTTCACTGTTGTTTAGTCGCCAAGTCATGCCCAACTCTTTTGTAACCCCATGGACTGTAGTCCACCAGACTCCTCTGTCCATGGGGTTTTCCAGGCAAGAATACCGGAGTGGGTAGCTATGCACCTATACTAATCAGTCTCTCACCTCCAACTCAAAAGTGAATGATTCTATTTCTTTCCAGCTCTAAGATTTTGAGAAAGTTACTTAACTTTGTTATACTTCAATTTCCTTACTAGTAAACTGGTGATATTTAGTAACTTTTCTCTAATTAGTAATTTAATAGTAATAATATCCAATACTCACCAAGTGCTTACCATGTGCCAGACATTGTTCTAAGGGCTTAACAAATATTTACTTACTTGGTGAGCTCATGCATTTAAAGTGCTTAGAATGGCTCTTGACCCCTAGTTAAGCCCTCAATAACTTTTAGTGATATAACTAAATCACAATTTTAATTAGAGGTAGTTTTGTACCCTTACCCCCAGGTTCTTCATCCAGCTCTATCCCTAATAAGAAACAGAGCTGCAGTGGCAGGACAAATCCAAGGGGCATTGTTGGGCCGTGGTGCTAGGGAATGGAGCTTCTGGAGTCACTCAGTCAGGATAGGCTAAAAGCCAGGCTTCCATATGTGGTTTATTCTCTCTCATCCATATTTCTCACTCATATTTTCTCTTTCTTCCTCTCCTTCTCTATCCTTCAGTTCATTTTCTTGCAAGCCCTTTCCCTTTATTTCTTTGTATTTTTCTTCCTTACATAACTGATGTGGTAAAGGTGGCCTAGGGGGAAAGCAACTGTACAATGAAAAGAAAAATCTACTTCCCACTGCACTTTCTCTGGGTCCATTTCTTTTCCTTGCCATCAGAGAAGTGAAGAACAAAAGTGATTTAATTATTTCCAACTGTTCTTCCTTAGTCTCTTTTGTTGTTTTTCAAAGTCTGTAATTACAACTCATAATAAAGATAGTTTGTACTGTACCCAAAGTACAAATGCACATATCTGAACAAAACATCACAAAAGAATAATTGCCTTTACCACATATACCCTGATATTGTAATTTCTATTCTCTCCTAATCCATGTTTTTAAAATCCTGTCTATAATCAATCATATTAATTTCCCATTCACTATTATTGATTTTGGTGGTGGTGGTTTAATCGCTAAGTCATTATTGATTTTGCAACCTAATAATCAATTATAACTCACAGTGCTAACATCATAGATTTAGATGATTCTTCTTTAACCATTATCCTATGAAGGTTGCTTTTGTCGTCTAGAAGTTTACCTTCAGGTCTTTCATCTCTGCTTTAAATTATTTTCTTAGAAAATCTTATGAATATTCTAGGTGCAAATACCACCCATAGACCCATGACTCTTAAATGTGCAGTCCCAAACGACTTGTTCCTCTTCTATATGCAATCCATACACAACACTCAGACTGCAGAAATGTCATATTTATTTACCTGCCTCACAACCGGGCAAGATGTACTTTTTACTCATTATTATGTCCCTTAGTTAAATTTATACTCTACCCTCAACTGCATTTCTGAGATTCTAGAACATGATTCTAACTGGTTATTCAGCATCAAATCTCATCAAGCCATTCCCCTACTTGTCAGCTTCCTTGACTACCAACAAGACTGTCTTCAACATAAAAATCAACACACACATGACATATAGGACCCTACCAATCCCTACTTATACTGTTCCTACAAGTGACACTCAATCACAAGCAGTACTCCCTGCACAAGTTACTTCCTCACACTCCAAGACATCATGCTGTTCTCGTTCAGCTGTTAAGTCACATCCAACTCTTTGCGACCCCATGGACTGCAGCACACCAGGCTTCCCTGACTTCATTATCTCCCAGAGTTTGCTCAAACTAATGTCCATAGAGTCAGTGATGCCATCCAACCATCTTACCCTCTGTCACCATCTTCTCTTCCTATCTTCAGTCTTTCCCAGATCAAGGTCTTCTACAGTGAGTCTGCTCTTTGCATCTGGTGGCCAAAGTATTGGAGCTTCAGCTTCAGCATGAGTCCTTTCAATGAACATTCAGGATTGATTTTCCTTAGGATTGACTGGTTTGATCTCCTTGCTGCCCAAGGGACTCTCAAGAGTCTTCTCTAGCACACCTCAGTTCAGTCGCTCAGTTGTGTCCAACTCTTTTCAACCCCATGAATCACAGCACGCCAGGCCTCCCTGTCCATCACCAACTCCTGGAGTTCACTCAGACTCATGTCCATCGAGTCAGTGATGCATTCCGGCCATCTCATCCTTGGTCGTCCTCTTCTCCTCCTGCCACCAATCCCTCCCAGCATCAGAGTCTTTTCCAATGAGTCAACTCTTCGCATGAGGTAGCCAAAGTACTGGAGTTTCAGCTTCAACATCAGTCCTTCCAATGAACATCCAGGACTGATCTTCCTTAGGATGGACTAGTTGGATCTCCTTGCAGTCCAAGGGACTCTCAAGAGTCTTCTCCAACACCACAGTTCAAAAGCATCAATTCTTCAGTGCTCAGCTTTCTTCACAGTCCAGCTCTCACATCCATACATGACCACTGGAAAAACCATAGCCTTGACTAGACAGACCTTTGCTGACAAAGTAATGTCTCTGCCTTTCAATATGCTATCTAGATTGGTCATAACTTTCCTTCCAAGGAGTAAGCGTCTTTTAATATCATGGCTGCAGTCACCATCTGCAGTGATTTGGCAAGCATCAAACTTCAATGCTCAGCCTTCTTTGTGGTCCAACTCTCACATCCACACTTGACTCATGGAAAAACCACAGCTTTGACTATATGGACCTTCGTTGGTAAAGTGATGTCACTACTTTTTACTATGCTGTCTAGGTTTGTCATAGCTTTCCTTTCAAGGAGCAAGTGTCTTAATTTCGTGGCTGCAGTCACCATCTGCAGTGATTTTGGAGCCTAAGAAAATAAAATTCACCACTGTTTCTACTTTTCCCCCATCTATTTGCCATTAAATGATGGGAGCAGATGCCATGATTTTAGTTTTTGAATGTTGCATTGTAGACCAGCTTTTTTCTCTCCTCTTTCACCTTCATCAAGACGCTCTTTAGTTACTCTTCATTTTCTACCATTAGAGTGGTATCATCTGCATATCTGAGGCTGTTGATATTTCTCCTGACAATCTTGATTCCAGCTTGTGATTCACCCAGGCTGGCATTTCACATCATGTACTCTGAATATAAGTTAAATAAGCAGAGTGACTACTTCTTTCTCAATTTTGAATCGGTCCCCTGTTCCATGCAAGGTTCTAACTGTTGCCTCTTGACCTGCATACAGGTTTCTCAGCAGACTGGTAAGGCGGTCTGGTATTCCCATATTTTTATGAATTTCCCAGTCTGTTGTGATCCACACAGTCAAAGGCTTTCAATGAAGCAATGAAGCAGAAGTAGGGTTTTTTAATTCCTTTCCTTTTTCTATGATCCAACAATGTTGGCAATTTGGTCTCTGGTTTCTCTGCCATTTCTAAATCCAGTTTGTACATCTGGAAGTTCTTGGTTCACGTACTGTTGAGAAGCCTAGCTTGAAGGATTTTGAGTATTACCTTGCTAGCATGTAAATGAGTACAATTGTATGGTAATCTGAACATTCTTTGGCATTGTCTTTCTTCAGAATTGGAATGAAAACTGAGTTTTTCCAGTCCTGTGGCCACTGCTGAGTTTTCCAAATTTGCTGACATACTGACTGCAGTGCTTTAATAGTATCATTTTTTAGGATTTGAAATAATTCACTGGAATTCTATCACCTCCACTAGCTTTGTTCACAGTAATGCTTTGACTTTGCATTCTGGCTCTGGATGAGTGTTACAGTGACTATACCATCATGGTTATCCAGGTCTTTAAGACCTTTTTCATATATTTCTTCTGTGTATTCTTGCTACCTCTTCTTAGTATCTTCTGCTTGTTAGATCTCTTGCAATTCCTGACCTTTATTGTGCCCATCTTTGTTCCCTTGGTATCTCCAATTTTCTCAAAGAGATCGCCAGTCTTTCTCATTCTACTGTTTTTCCTCAGTTTCTCTGCATTGTTCACTTAAGGTTTTCTTCTGTCTCCTTGCTGTTCTCTTGAACTCTGCATTCAGTTGAGTGCATCTTTGTCTCCTTCGTCTTCGGCTTCTCTTTTCTTAGCTATTTTTAAGGCCTCCTCAGACGACCATTTTGCCTTCTAGCATTTCTTTTTCTTTGGGGTGGTTCTGGTCACTGCCTCCTGTACAGTGTTATGTACCTCCACCCATAGTTCCCAAGGCATAATATAAGCAAAATTTTTGACTGAAATGTTTCCCTCTTTCCCCTTCCCACCATTTAACTCACACTTCAAAAAACCACTTAAATTCCATGAGACCATCTCCCAGGAATTCTTTCACATCCACCCTCACCTCTCCTCATTCCCATCTTCAGTCTCCATTAGATAAACAAATGTCCCCAAGTTCCTCATCAAAACCTGTGACTCTTACTATCATAGATGTTTTTAAACATTAATTTATTTAGCTGTATCACGTCTTATGTGGCATGTGGGATCCTTTTAGTTGAAGCATGCAAGATATTTAGCTGTGGCTTGGGAACTCTTGGTTCCCAAGAGTTATATAGATCTAGTTCCCCAGTAGATGGGATCTAGCTCCCGGCCAGGGATCAAACCTGAGACCCTACATTGGGAGCTCAGAGTCTTCATCACTGGACCACCAAAGATGCCCAATTACAGCAGTTTTAAGCATTTTTATAATTATCTGGTTGTCTCTCTTTCCAAGAGTATAAAAGCATTTTAAGAAGAGATTAGTTCTCAAGTCTGTGTTTTTGACACCTAGGCAAGTAAGGATATTAATACATTTTAATGGAAAGAATTTTCTTAAATAAACCAATGAAATTTCCAAAGACTTTCCAAATTAATATGCCTAATACAGAGCCCTTTTTCCATCTTAGACCCAGAAGCTGAAGTTTCCTTGAGGAAATTAGCAAATTACATACTGGTGCTCCATGGTTAGGAACAGAATAATCTCTAGAGACTCAAATTTTGACATCTGCATTCATCTTTCCCTTACAGAATCAATCATCCACCAACTTTTCTAATGTTAATTGTGAGAACCTAAAGGTAATGCCTTGTAAACTACAGATTCATGCAGGCGAAAGGAAAATCCCCAAAGGAAGCATGTCAAATTCCAAGCAGTAAAATATCAGAATCATCAGTCAACACCTGGAAGACCTTGTTTGATTTTATAAAAGAAACAATAGTTTCTTTTACCTTTGCTCTTCTGCACAAGGCTAAATTAATCATCTCCCAATCTGTGCTCCCTTAACAATTCAGGTAAACTTCAGGGATAGCCCTTAAAACATTATAGTTATCTGCCTATACAAATGAATCTTTCATTCACTTAACTGTAAGTTTCTCAATTACAGGAACCATATTTCATTCATTTTTGTATATGCCCAACCCCAGAACAGTGGCTGGAAAACAGTATGTCTATACTTTTAAGTTTAAAAGATTAAAATAATTTGAAATCATATTTAACTAAGATGTTTCCCACCGAATGTACATTATGTTAACAGTGTATACATCTTTTTCAAAGAAAACACACTCTGGATGAGTAAGCATAGTAAGAAACCTTTTGTGTTGGGCCAGGTAGGTAATTTAAGCCTTAGGAATAAAATTGGGCAGTATCCATAATGAAATAATGCTAATCAGAACATCACAAATTTTTTTCTTTACAGTTCATTTTATAAATATAAACAATACTCATGAATATGAATAACATTATTCATAAAGAAAAATTTTCTTTAATTGGTAAACTGTTCCTACAACACTATAAAAACCCATAGTTGTTTGTACTTCAATTAAATTGCTTTATTAAAAAAAATTCACTTCTTGAGTTTTCCAAAAAACTTTTCAGATGAAAAATAATGCTCTAACTTCAAAATGAAAATATTATATAAGAAATGAAAGAAACTTTATTTGGATGCTGCAATTTTAGAAAAATTAGTAAAACCATGTTATTTCTTAGAAATTTTACATCTTGTTTTTACCCCCTGTGGGTATGGCAGTTTGCTTCAGACAGAACAAGCAGTCCTTTCAAACCAAAGAAGTTATATGTATGAAATCTAAATTAAAAGTCATAAACTTTGAGAACTTGATGTAACCAGAAAGTCTATATTTTCTTGTCATGTTTTTAATACTTTAAATCCTAGATTCCCAGAGACTACATCAAAATTACAACCAACAGAAAATAACAAAGTTTTCTGAAGTAAGAAATAGCAGAGAATATTTAATTTACGAGGTTTTATTTTTTTAATTATAGTTGATTTACAATGTTGTGTTAGTTTCTGGTATACAACAAAATGATCCAGTTGTATATTTTTTAATATTATTTTCCATATATATGTAACAGAATATATTCATTCTGGTTTTTATATTAATAGAATACGAAGGCAATGGCACCCCACTCCAGTACTCTTGCCTGGAAAATCCCATGGATGGAGGAGCCTGGTAGGCTGCAGTCCATGGGGTCACTAAGAGTCAGACACAACTGAGCGACTTGACTTTCACTTTTTACTTTCACACATTGGAGAAGAAAATGACAACCCACTCCAGTGTTCTTGCCTGGAGAATCCCAGGGACGGGGGAGCCTGGTGGGCTGCTGTCTATGCGGTGGCAGAGAGTCAGACACGATTGAAGCGACTTAGCAGCAGTAGCAGTGCTATATAATAGGACCTTGTTATTTATCTATTTTATATATAGTAGTATATATCTGCTAATTCCAAACTCCTAATTTATTCCTTCCTGCCCTCCCCTTTGGTAATCATAAGTTTGTTTTCTACATCTGTGGACCTCTGTTTTGTACATAAGTTCATTTGTATCATATTTTAGAGTCCACATATAAGTGACATCATATTCTCCTTCTGACTTACTTCATTTAATATGATAATCTCTAGGTCCATTCATGTTGCTCCAAATGTTATTATTTCATTCTTTATCCATTCATCTTTTGATGGGCACTTAAGTTATTTCCATGTCTTGACTATTATAAATAGTGCTACTGTAAACACTGGGGTGCATGTATCTTTTCAAATTAGAGTTTTCTCCAAATAGTTGCCCAGGAGTGGGGGTGCTAAATCATATAGTAACTGTATTTTTCATTTTTCAAGGAACCTCTATAATTGTTTCCATAAGGCCAGCATCCATTTATGTTCCTACCAACAATGCAGGACCATTACATTTCGCCATACCCTTTCCTATGCAAGCATTTCTACCTGTATCTCAAAATGTGTGATCGTATCAGATCTTCCTACCAGCAGTGGAGATTTCCAGTAGTAAGAGGGAAAACATCACTAGTCACTGGGATTCCTGACAAAACAAACCCAAAAGCAGCCCTGCCTTTCTTTTCTTAAATGAAGAAAAGAATTTTCTTTTTTGCATTCTCACACAATCAATTCTTAAGCTTTTGTTGTGCAGCACTAGGATTAAAAAACAAACAACTTAGATAAGTCTTTTGGACATGTACACACTGCTATATTTAAAACAACTTAGGTAAGTCTTTTCGACATGTACACACTGCTATATTTAACACAGATAACCAACGTGGACCTAATATACAGCACAGGGAATGCTGCTCCATTTCTGTAATAACCTAAATGGGAAAAGAATTTGAAAAAGGATACATGTATAACTGGAAAAAAAAAAACTTAGACAAATCTTTTGGATAGCCCTTCCTCTAAAGAGAGAAAACTATGTTCAAATCTGGTCTCCACTTCCTTACTAGCCAGACTCTGTGTGTGTGTGCGCGTGTGTGTGTGTGTGCACATGCACACGCACACCACGCGTGTTCATGCTCAGTCACTTGGTCATGTTCAGTTCTTTGGACTGTAGCTCACCAGGCTCCTTTGTCCATGGAATTTTCCAGGCTAGAATACTGGAGTGTGATGCCATTTCCTCCTCCAGGGGATCTTCCCAACCCAGGGATCAAACCCACATCTCCTTCATCCCTTGCACTGGCAGGTGGATTCTTTACCCATCTGAGAAACCCACTTGCCAGATTATCTGACACAGATTACTTAACCTATTTCAAACCTCATTTCCACATCTATGGTTGCAGTGCCACCCAGCTCATAGGGTTGTTATGAGAGTTTAAAGAGAGGTATAGGAAATTTCTTAACAGTTCATGATACCAGTCAACAAGTACGATGATAATGATAACTATAGCAACAATAGGACAAAGGGAAACAAAATCAAGTACAATATCCTTCCCATAAGATTCAAGACAAGATCAAGCCTTTGCTTATTGCCTAGAATGTTTTTCCTTTTAAATACTGGCATATCTCTTCTTATTGCTCTTCACTTTATTATGCTTCACAGATACTGTGTTTTCACAAATTCAAGGTTTGTGTCAGTCCTGGATCAAGAATCTACCAGTGCTATTTTTCCAACAATATATGCTCACTTCATGTCTGTGTCACATTTTGGTAATCCTGGCAACATTTCGAACTTTTTCATTTTTATGATACTTACTGTGGTGATCTGTGGTAAGTAATCTTCATGTTATTATAGTTGTTTGGAGACACCACAAACTGCACCCATGTAAGACAGCAAATTTAACTGATAAATGTCGTTTGTGATTTGACTGCTCTACCAACTAGCCACTGCCCTGCTCTGGCCTCCCTATTCCCTGAGACACAGCAATATTGAAATCAGGCCCATGACTAACCTTACAATCACCTCTGTGTCCAAGTGAAAGAAAGGATTGCACACAAAAGCTAGAAATGATTAAGCTTCATGAGAAAAGCATGTGGAAAGCCAAGAAAAGCTGAAAGCTAGGCCTCTTAAGCCAGTTACCCTAAGTCAGTCAATTGTGAATGCAAAGGAAATGTTATTGGCAGAAATTAAATGTGCTACACTGGTGAACACACAAATATTAAGAAAGTGAAATACTCTTATTGCTGATATCGAGAAAGTTTTAAGTCTAGAAGATCAAACTAGTCATGGCATTCCCTTTAGCCAAAGCCTAATCCACAGCAAAGGCCCTAAATTTCTTCAGTTTTATGAAGACTGAGAGAGGTGAAGAAACTGCAGAAGGGAAGTTTGAAGCTGGCAGAATTGTTTCATGAGGTTAAAGGAAAGAAGCCATCTCCCTAACATCAGAGTACAAGGGGATGTATCAAGTGTTGATGTAGACGCTGCAGCAATTTATCTAGAAGATCTAGCTAAGATAATTCACGACGGTGGCTACACTAAACAACATATTTTCAATGTAGATGAAATAGCCTTATACTAGAAGAAGATGCCATCTAGAACTCTCATAGCTAGAGAGAAGTCAATGTCTGGCTTCAAAACTTTTAAAGGACAGGCTGATCAGGGGCTAATGCAGCTGGAGACTAAGTTGAAGCAGTGCTCACTTACCATTCTGAAAATCATAGGGCCTTTAAGAATTATGCTAAGTCTACTCTGCCTGTGCTCTGTAAATGGAACAAAAAGGTCTGAATTACAGCACATCTGTTTACAACATGGTTTCCTGAATAGTTTAAGGTCTGTGGAGACATATTACTCAGGAAAAAAATAATTCCTTTCAAAACAGTACTGCTCATTGACAATGCACCTGGTTCTCAAAAAGCTCTGATGGCTATGTTGTTGTTTAGTCACTCAGTCGT
This sequence comes from Nanger dama, assembly GCA_917880005.1. Taxonomy (NCBI): domain Eukaryota; kingdom Metazoa; phylum Chordata; class Mammalia; order Artiodactyla; family Bovidae; genus Nanger; species Nanger dama. Next base: position 3,329,991 of record CAKJTW010000007.1, read on the forward strand.
GTCTAACTCTTTTGCAACCCCATTGACTGTAGCTCTCCAGGCTCCTCTGTCCGTGGAATTTTCCAGGCAAGAATACTGGAGTGGGTTACCATATCCTTCCCCCAGATAAAACCCGAGTCCCCTGCATTGGCAGGCATATTCTTTACTACTGAGCCACCAAGGAAGGCCTCTGATGGATGTATTATACAGTAAGACTAATGTTTTCGTGCCTGTTAACACAACATCCATTCTGCAGTACATAGATCAAAGAGTAACTTCAACTTTCAAGTCTCATTATTTAAGAAGTACATTTTCAGACCTAAGAATAAAGATCCTTGGTACTTTAAAAACACATACACACATTTTGTAACTCTATAGCCTTAGCTGTCAGCCTTAGCCACCATGAAAGTGAAAGTGAAGTCATTCCGTCGTGTCCGACTCTTTGCAACCCCATGGGCTGTAGCCTACCAAGTTCTTCTGTCCATGAGATTTTCCAGGCAATAGTCCTGGAGTGGATTGCCATTTCCTTCTCCAGGGGATCTTCCCAACCCAGGGATCGAACCTGGGTCTCTTAGATGGATCAGGGCAAAGTCAATTGAAAACCTACTTTATAGGGTGCACCATTCTAGATGCCATTAAAAAACATTTGCAATTCATGGGAAGAGGTCAAAATACCAACACTAATAGAAGTTTGGGAGAAGGTGATTCCAGCCCTCCTGGATGACTTTGAGGCATTTAAGGCTTCAGGGGAATAAGTCATTACAGATGTGGTAGAAAAAGCAAAGGAACTAGAATTAGAAGTAGAGTCTAAAGATGTGACTGAATTGCTACAATCTCATGAAACACTAAAGGATGAGCAATTTCTCCTTACTGAGCAAAGAAAGTAGTTTCCTGAGATGAAATCTACTTCTGGTGAAGATGATGAGAAGACTGCTGAAATGACAACAAGGACTCAGAATATTATACAATCTCTGTTAATAAAGCTTTGGCAGGTTTGAGAGGACTGATTCCAATTCTGTAGAAGTCCTACTCCTATCTAATAACAGCACAAGCTACAGAGATACTCTTCATGAAAGGAAGAGTCAATCAATGCAGCAAACTTCATTTTTGTCTCATTTTAAGAAATTTCTACAGCCATCCCAACTTACAGCAACAACCACCCTGATAAGTCAGCAGTCAGCAACGAGACACAACCTGACACCCGCAGAAAGATTATGAATAGCTAAAGGTTTCCCTGGTGACTCAGAGGTTAAAACGTCTGCCTGCAATGCGGGAGACCTGGGTTCGATCCCTGGGTTGGGAAGATCCCCTGGAGAAGGAAATGGCAACCCACTCCAGTATTCTTGCCTGGAGAATCCCATGGACGGAGGAGCCTGGTGGGCTACAGTCCACGCGGTCGCAAAGAGTCGGACATGACTGAGCGACTTCACTTTCACTTTCAAAGGCTTAGAAGCTAAGTAATGAAGTATTTTTAATTAAGTAATGCTCCAGTGATAAAGAATCTGCTTGCCAATGAAAGAAACATGGGTTTGATCCTTCAGTCGAGAAGATGCTCTGGAGAAGAAAATGGCAACCCACTCCAGTATTCCTGTCTAGGAAATCCCATGGACAGAGGAGCCTAGCAGGCTATAGTCCATGGAGTCACAAAGAGTCAGACACTTAGCAACTGAACAACAACAATAACAAATACTTTATTTCTAGATATAATGCTATTGCACTTAATAGACTACAATACAATGTAAAGATAACTGTTATATGCAATGAGAAACAAACAAAAAACATCATGTGAGTTGCTTTACACTATTCACTTTATTGAGGTGGTCTGAAACCAGCCTTTCAACATCTCTGAGGTATGCCTGAACTAACCTGGAAGTCTTCAGGCTGAAATTTTTACTACCACTGCACACCGCCCAGGCTTCCCTTGTGGCTCAGCTGGCAAAGAATGAGCCTGCAATGCGGGAGACCTGAGTTTGATCCCTAAGTCAGGAAGATCCCCTAGAGAAGGAAATGGCAACCCACTCCAGTACTCTTGCCTGGAGAATTCTATAGACAGAGAAGCGAGACAGGCTGCAGTCTAAGAATCGCAAAGAGTTGGACATGTGTGACTTTCTTTCCACACACCCCCACTACTAAATTCTTTGTGCAGTGTTTCATTTCATCTAAGCAAATAAAGTAAGCCTACTTTTTAGATATCAATTGTTCTGCCTCAGGAATTAACCCAGAAAAAATGTCAATGTGCATAACTACTGAAGAAGAAAAATATCTTCTTCAGACACGTTATGCTCATTATGTTTTCAAGTTTCATTTTTTAAAACATATATACATATATAAATAAAGGTACACATTAAAAAACTAAGTTCTTAGCTCTGGTTGATGAAATATAATTTTCTTTTCCTTTCTTTTTCTTTAGGAAAAATTTTAAGTTACATGAAAAAAGGTTACATGCTTTGCTCTGACCTAAGTACTATATCATTTACTCTAAGAGAGACCATATAAGTCAGCAGATTTCAACAGATGTTAGTAAATTATGCTAAAGCTTGAAACAGCAGGTATCAAACCTGCTTTAGAAACAAATGTAACACAGAAGTTGAGCTTTAATGTTCTCTCTGATCAAAGACGATGTGGAAGGATTTTTATTCCTCCTACAAACAAATATTATTGTCAAGGTATCCTAAATTCTCAGCTTGTGCCTAAGTTTAAATCATATGACAGTTGGGGAAATTTTATGTCTTGATTTAGGAAAATAAAACTCCCCTAGAGAATTAAACAGAGACAAGATAGATTTCTCACCTTGTAAGATGTAGCCACAGCCATCCATCAGTACATGATATTATCACAGTTTCAATTTTTTCTATAAATTTCTTATTCATTTTCTCTTTCAATTTTTAATTAAAAAAAAAAATTCCAGAGCCACAATTCACTAACAGTAATCTACCAAAAAGCCCAGTTTTAACCTCACTTCTTTGGGAGCTGTACTGTCAACCTTTTCAGACCTCTATAAAGAGCACCACCCACTCTGCCTATATATACAATCTAAAATGTTTAAATAGAATTTTGTGCTTTTCTGACTTCCCTGATAGTTCAGTTGGTTAAAAAAAAAAAAAAAAAATCTGCCTGCAATTCGGGAGATCCCAGTTCAGGGTTGGAAGATTTCCCTGGAGAAGAGAATGGCTAACCACTCCAGTATTCTGACCTGGAGAATTCCATGGACTGTATAGTGATAGGGTTGCAAAGAGTTGGACATGACTGAGCGATCTTCACTTGTGCTTTTCAATGACACAGTCCCCAGTTGCAGCCATGAAGAACCAACAGTGACCCTCAAACTTCTTTTGAAGAACCATTATTTTAAAGAAATTATTGGGGTGGGGGCGTGGGGGTGGAGGACTATTAAAGTAAGAGAAGAAACTAATATAGTACTCTGCTGGAAACTTTTAACATTGTAGCACTAGCCAGGAAGCAATGAAGTACAGTTAAGATAAATGTATATTCTGACAATAGAATTATTATTATTATTAGATGCCATAATTTTGAAAGAAGATGCATAAGATGGTCTAAAATGCCATCTTCCTTCTGTTACTATTCAGGTGTCTTACAGTTTGCATTATACAGTGGAAGTGAGAAATAGCTTTAAGGGACTAAATCTGATAGAGTGATGAACTATGGATGGAGGTTCATGACACTGTACATGAGACAGGGATCAAAACAATCCCCAAGAAAAAGAAATGCAAAAAAGCAAAATGGCTGTCTGAGAAGACCTTACAAATAGCTGTGAAAAAGAAGAGAAGTGAAAAGCAAAAGAAAAAAGGAAAGATATACCCATTTGAATGCAGAGTTCCAAAGAATAGCAAGGAGAGAGAAACATCTATTTCTGCTTTATTGACTATGCCAAAGCCTTTGACTGTGTGGATCACAATGAACTGTGGAAAATTCTGAAAGAGATGGGAATATCAGACCACCTGACCTGCCTCTTGAGAAATCTGTATGCAGGTCAGGAAGCAACTGTTAGAACTGGACATGGAACAACAGACTGGTTCCAAATAAGAAAAGGAGTACATCAAGGCTGTACATTGTCACTTTGTTTATTTAACTTATATGCAGAATACATCATGAGAAATGCTGCACTGGATGAAGCACAAGGTGGAGTCAAGATTGCTGGGAGAAATATCAATAACCTCAGATATGCAGATGATACAACTCTTATGGCAGCAAATGAAGAAGAACTAAAGATGAAAGTGAAAGAAGAGAGTGAAAAAGTTGGCTTAAAGCTCAACATTCAGAAAACTAAGATCACAGCATCTGGTCCTATCACTTCATGGCAAATAGATGGGGAAACTGGAAACAGTGACTGACTTTATTTTGGGGGCTCCAAAATCACTGCACATGGTGATTGCAGACATGAAATTAAAAGAAGCTTACTCCTTGGAAGGAAAGTTATGACCAACCTAGACAGCATATTAGAAAGCAGAGACATTACTTTGTCAACAAAGGTCCATCTAGTCAAGGCTATGGTTTTCCAGTAGTCATGTATGGATGTGAGAGTTGGACAATAAAGAAGGCTGAGCACCAAAGAAACGATGCTTTTGAACTGTGGTGTTGGAAAAGACTCTTGAGAGTCCCTTGGACTGCAAGGAGATCCAACCAGTCCATTCTAAAGGAGATCAATCCTGAGTGTTCTTTGGAAGGACTGATGCTGAAGCTGAAACTCCAATACTTTGGCCACCTGATGAGAAGAGCTGACTCATTTGAAAAGACCCTGATGCTGGATAAGACTGAAGGCAGGAGGAGAAGGGAACAACATAGGATGAGAGAGCTGGATGGCATCACTGACTCAATGGACAAGAGTTTGGGTAAAGTCCAGAAGTTGGTGATGGACAGGGAGGCCTGGCGAGCTGTGGTCCATGGGGTCACGAAGAGTCGGACACAACTGAGTGACTGAACTGAAGAGAACTATTTGCATGGCTTATAGAGTTACCAGATTTGTCTTACTAGGTGTGCATAATAAAATGGACTATGCTGTACCCAAGTCTGCATGAAGCTTTAAGTTAGAAAAGGGGCATTTTTTTTCCAGGTAAAGGTACTTATTACACATAGCCTTTAATACTTGACCCCCTACAATGACCATCCATCTAATTTAAAAATTATTTAAACTTTTGACCTCAGAGCCCTTAATCTGGCAAGGTGATTAAAGCCTAGAGTCACATATACATACTCAGTTACACTTGAGTGCTACAAGGAAGAAATTAAAATCATAACACATCTCAGGAAATTTATACTTATTAAATCCTAGTTACATCTGACACTTTATTAGTAAGTATAGAATAATGGGCTCCTCACACCTGCTCCATGTCCAGAGGTCGCCCACAGGAGCATTTGGCAATAATCAGTAAGTCCCAAAGAGAAAGCCCCCTTTGTAGAGTTATTTCAGGGCTCTGGCCTGGACCAGTTACCGCACCTTGGCCAGACAATCCTGGCAGCCTCTCTTTGCCCACATGTGTAGAATTTGTACAGGTTTCACACGAGCTGGAACAGAGATATATTTTTATATGTCCAAATTAAAAGATAACAAAGGATGCCTTCGTTAAGGAAGTGAAGCTATAAAATTTATTTATTCTTTCTTTTACTCATTCATTCCTTCATCACTGAAAAACTGCTGAATTCCAATTCTGCCAAGCACTGTGTTACGCAATGGGATTCCATATCCTTGAAAGCCCAGATATGAATCTAGTCACATTTTATTCAGAGATTTAAGAGCTTTTAAAAAAATATCCACTTTAAATTGAGGTGAATATTTTCCTCACCCTTTTGATTTTTCTGCATGAAATTTTATTCACATAAAAATAACTTGCATTTCTGTAGATACTAAATTTCTCAACTTTTCTTAAAAAAGCAAGCCTTTAAAGATATATTAATAAATTTTTAAATGGATACATACCATTTTAACTAAGAAGTAGAGTGAGCTGCTAATTTTTCATTCTCCTAGACTTAACTTGTACTCTCTGTATACAGAGAATGATACATTAATGTTTTACAGACACTCCAGACACTCCCATATATTGCTTGCACAAATAAAAATCTTTACTATTCAAAAGGTGATTTGTCAAAATATATTTAAGTCTTTAAAGTGGTCTTATCTTTAGGCCTGAAAATGTCATATTTAGAAAGTTAGCCTCAGGAAATAATCAAAAACATGTACAAGGATGCTCATCTTGCATCATTTATAATAGCTTAATACTTAAGCCAACCTAAATACAAATAACAGAAAACTGTTTAAAATAATAATGGCTAAACCACGTGGTATATGGTTACCAAAAGTAAAAGTGAAGTCGCTCAGTCGTGTCCAACTCTTTGTGACCTCATGGACTGTAGTCTACATTAGATACCAGAATTTCTTAAAAATCACATTGCAGAGAAATATTTAAAGATATTTGGATATATTGGGTAAAATAAATTAGGTAAAAATGTGATAAATGGAAAAAAAATAAATTGGTGTTATCAAGTTTAAAAAGGGAAGGGAGAAAAGAAAAGGGGGAGGCAGGGAAGGAGGAAGGAAAATCTCAGAAAAGGATAGGAGAAATTTATAATGGTTTAGAAATACAAACTTTTTAAATATAAATTTACTTATTTTAATTGGAGGTTAATTACTTTACAATATTGTATTGGTTTTGCCATACATCAACATGAAACTGCCACAGGTATGCACGTGTTCCCCATCCTGAACCCCCTCCCTCCTCCCTCCCTGTTCCATCCCTCTGGGTTTTCCCAGTGCACCAGCCACAAGGATCCAGTATCATGCATCGAACCTGGACTGGTGATTCGTTTCTTACATGATAGTATACATGTTTCAATGCCATTCTCCGAAATCATCCCACCCTCTCCCTCTCCCACAGAGTCCAAAAGACTGTTCTATACATCTGTATCTCTTTTGCTGTCTCACATACAGGGTTATCGTTACCATCGTTCTAAATTCCATATATATGTGTTAATATACTGTATTGGTGTTTTTCTTTCTGGCTTACTTCACTCTGTATAATCGGCTCCAGTTTCATCCACCTCATTAGAACTAATTCAAATGCATTCTTTTTAATGGCTGAGTAATACTCCATTGTGTATATGTACCACTGCTTTCTTATCCCTTCATCTGCTAATGGACATCTAGGTTGCTTCCATGCCCTGGCTATTATAAACAGTGCTGCAATGAACATTGGGGTACACGTGTCTCTTTCAATTCTGGTTTCCTCGGTGTGTATGCCCAGCAGTGGGATTGCTGGGTCATAAGGCAGTTCTATTTCCAGTTTTTTAAGGAATCTCCACACTGTTCTCCATAGCGGCTGTATTAGTTTGCATTCCCACCAGCAGTGTAAGAGGGTTCCCTTTTCTCCACACCCTCTCCAGCATTTATTGCTTGTAGACTTTTGGATCTCAGCCATTCTGACTTGCATGAAATGGTACCTCATTGCGGTTTTGATTTGCATTTCCCTGATAATGAGTGATGTTGAGCATCTTTTCATGTGTTTGTTAGCCATCCATATGTCTTCTTTGGAGAAATGTCTATCTAGTGCTTTGGCCCATTTTTTTGATTGCATCATTTATTTTTCTGGAATTGAGCTGCATAAGTTGCTTGTATACTTTTGAGATTAGTTGTTTGTCAGTTGCTTCATTTGCTATATTTTCTCCCATTCTGAAGCCTGTCTTTTCACTTTGCTTATAGTTTCCTTTGCTGTGCAGAAGCTTTTAAGTTTAATTAGGTCCCAGTTGTTTATTTTTGCTTTTATTTCCAATATTCTGGGAGGTGGGTCATAGAGGATCCTGCTGTGATTTATGTCGGAGGATGTTTTGCCTATGTTCTCCTCTAGGAGTTTTATAGTTTCTGGTCTTACATTTAGATCTTTAATCCATTTTGAGTTTATTTTTGTGTATGGTGTTAAAAAGTATTCTAGTTTCATTCTTTTACAAGTGGTTTACCAGTTTTCCCAGCACCACTTGTTAAAGAGATTGTCTTTACTCCATTGTATATCCTTGCCTCCTTTGTCAAAGATAAGGTGTCCATAGGTGTGTGGATTTATCTCTGGGCTTTCTATTTTGTTCCACTGATCTATATTTCTGTCTTTGTGCCAGTACCATACTCTCTTGATGACTGTGGCTTTGTAGTAGAGCCTGAAGTCAGGCAGGTTGATTCCTCCAGTTCCATTCTTCTTTCTCAAGATTGCTTTGGCTATTAGAGGTTTTTTATATTTCCATACAAATCTTGAAATTATTTGTTCTAGCTCTGTGAAAAATACCGTTGGTAGCTTGACAGGGATTGCATTGAATCTATAGATTGCTTTGGGTAGTATACTCATTTTCACTATATTGATTCTTCCAATCCATGAACATGGTATATTTCTCTTTCTATTAGTGTCCTTTTTGATTTCTTTCACCAGTTTTTTTATAGTTTTCTATATACAGGCCTTTAGTTTCTTTAGGTAGATATATTCCAAAGTATTTTATTCTTTTCGTTGCAATGGTGAATGGAATTCTTTCCTTAATTTCGCTTTCTATTTTCTCATTATTAGTGTACAGGAATGCAGTGGGTTTCTGTGTGTTGATTTTATATCCTGCAACTTTACTATATTTACTGATTAGTTCTAGTCATTTTCTGGTGGAGTCTTTAGGGTTTTCTATGTAGAGGATCACGTCATCTGCAAACAGTGAGAGTTTTACTTCTTTTCCAATTTGGATTCCTTTTATTTCTTTTTGCTCTGATTGCTGCGGCCCAAACTTCCAAAACTATATTGAATAGTAGTGGTGAAAGTGGGCACACTTGTCTTGTTCCTGACTTTAGGGGAAATGCTTTCAATTTTTCACCACTGAGGATAATGTTTGCTGTGTGTTTGTCATATATAGCTTTTATTATGTTGAGGCATGTTCCTTCTATTCATGCATTCTGGAGAGTTTTTATCATAAACGGATGTTGAATTTTGTCAAAGGCTTTCTCTGCATCTATTGAGATAATCATATGGCTGTTATTTTTCAATTTGTTAATGTGGTGAATTACATTGATTGATTTGCAGATATTGAAGAGTCCTTGCATCCCAGGGATAAAGCCCACTTGTTCATGGTGTATGATCTTTTTAATGTGTTGTTGGATTCTGATTGCTAGGATTTTGTTAAGGATGTTTGCATCTATGTTCATCAGTGATATTGGCCTGTAGTTTTCTTTTTTGTGGCATCTTTGTCAGGTTTTGGTATTAGAGTGATGGTGGCCTCACAGAATGAGTTTGGAAGTTTACCTTCCTCTGAAATTTTCTGGAAGAGTTTGAGTAGGATAGGTGTTAGCTTCTCTCTAAATTTTTGGTAGAATTCAGCTGTGAAGCCGTCTGGACCTGGGCTTTTGTTTGCTGGAAGATTTCTGACTATAGTTTCAATTTCCATGCTTGTGATGGGTCTGTTAAGATGTTCTATTTCTTCCTGGTTCAGTTTTGGAAAGTTGTACTTTTCTAAGAATTTGTCCATTTCTTCCGCGTTGTCCATTTTATTGGCATATAATTGCTGATAGTAGTCTCATGATCCTTTGTATTTCTGTGTTGTTGTGATCTCTCCATTTTCATTTCTAATTTTATTGATTTGATTTTTCTCCCTTTGTTTCTTGATGAGTCTGGCTAATGGTTTGTCAATTTTATTTATCCTTTCAAAGAACTAGCTTTTGGCTTTGTTGATTTTTGCTATGATCTCTTTTGCATTTATTTCTGTCCTAATTTTTAAGATTTCTTTCCTTCTCCTAACCCTGGGGTTCTTCATTTCTTTCTTTTCTAGTTGCTTTAGGTGTAGAGTTAGGTTATTTATTTGACTTTTTCTTGTTTCTTCAGGTATGCCTGTATTGCTATGAACTTTCCCCTTGGCACTGCTTTTACAGTGTCCCACAGGTTTTGGGTTGTGTTTTCATTTTCACTCATTTCTATGCATATTTTGATTTCTTTTTTTATTTCTTCTGTGCTTTGTTGGTTATTCAGAAGCGTGTTGTTCAGCCTCCACATGTTGGAATTTTTAATAGTTTTTCTCCTGTAATTGAGATCTAATCTTACTGCATTGAGGTCAAAAAAGATGTTTGGAGTGATTTCAATTTTTTTGAATTTACCAAGGCTAGATTTATAGCCCAGGATGTGATCTATCCTGGAGAAGTTTCCGTGAGCACTTGAGAAAAAGGTGAAATTCATTGTTTTGGGGTGAAATGTCCTATAGATATTAATTAGGTCTAACTGGTCTATTGTATCATTTCAAGTTTGTGTTTCCTTGTTAATTTTCTGTTTAGTTAGAAATGCAAACTTTTAAGTCAAAAGTCTGGGTTTAAATCTATGTAATCTTCAACAGATTAATCTCTCTGCTCCTCTTTCTTCATCTGTAAAATGGATTAGTAATAGTTCCTTCATCATAGGATTTGCAGGCATTTAAACTACTGTATTTAAAGTGAATACAATACTATAATGTCTGTAACACATAGTTCATTCAGTATTTAACTGTGAGTTTCATACAATAACATCTTAGAGTAACTATTTTGAAGGTGGTATAGATTATTTTTATTTTGTGTATTTTTATTTTTTCCAAGTTTTCTTCAATCAAAATGTAATGCTTTTAAAGGAAAAATGAAGCAATTAACTTTTTAAAGGAAAAAGAGCATTTAATTCTTATACCCTTTTATTACAAATACTTTTGAAGTTTCCTGTCTTCTTAACAAATTCTTTAGTGTTTAAGCATCCTCTTTATTCAGATCACTGAAACTAGACTGCAAGGGTATATTCTGCAAACTTTCTGGTTCAATGAAATTCAGTTACTAGAAAACACTACTATTAAATATGTGTATGGTGCTCCCTGCTAATAAAACAGATATTGAGATAGCTTCAAATGAATAGTTTTAATTATGAAATAGATGATATATAATTAATGAAATATTAAATTGAGATAATAAACATGTCTACATATTAATAAGACAGATTACTATATGTAATCCAAGTCAGCTACATAGATATGTCTATGTACTGACACCAAGATACATCTATATACCAATGAATCTTCAACATCCTCATAAAACTGAATAAGGCTTTCTTATTCACTGCTATATCCTTCCCGTTGCCCAGAAGAAATCATGTTTCCCTCTGATGCATCCTCCTGACCTAAAAAGAAGTTCAAAGTAAGGTATGTAGCAACATCAAGAAGTTGGCTCAACAGATAAAAAGGATTTTAAAGGGTGCTGGAATTATTTCCTCAGGCATACCTAACTGAAAAGTCCAACCTCCCAAGAGGTACAGTGCACAGCAATCTAGTCACTTCACTGAGCAAATATCTGTGAACAAATCTGAGAAGATAAGACCATGGATTTTAGATCCTTTAGCTCTTCATTGCTGAACCTGATATTGCATCATATGGTGGGGAGGGGTGGAGGAAAGACTCCATTCTAGCAGCATGACTGGGTATCAGTAGAAATTTTGGCCCATGGGACTCCTGAGTTATATAAATCAAAGCTATTAGAATGGAAGGAATCAAAAACAAAATGGAAGGGATTAGAAAATGAAGAACCTATTGAAAGGAATCAAAAACCATTGTGGCAGAGGAAAGGGACAAAACCAAACAATCCTTACACACCTGCTGCTATAAAACAAACTACTCCAAAACAATAGTCAGTTATTTATTCTTGGTTCTGCATTTAGGCTATGCTAAATGACTAATCCGGCTTCCTGGTGGCTCAGCCATAAAGAATCCAACTGCCAATGTAGGAGGCTCAAGTTCAATCCCTGCCCAGGCAACAAAATGGCAACCCAGTCCAGTATTCTTGCCTGGGAAATCCCATGAACAGAGGACCCTGGTGAGCTACAGTCCATGGAGTCACAAGAGTCGGACACAACTGAGCAATGAAACCACCACCACCAAATGACTAACTGAGAGTTAGTCAGCTAGTTTGACCTGAAATTATTCAGGCAACTGCAGTCATAGGGACAGCAGTGATGTCAGAGGACAAGCACCACTGTGTAAACTTTAACAAGCCTCTGTTGAGTAATGTCTGCTATCATTTCTCTATCCAAAGGGAGTCCTATGGCCAGGTCAAGAGTCAGGGTAGCGATCTACAAAAGAGCTTGAGAACCAAAAGGCATGACTTATGGGGGGTTGGGGACAGGGGAGGTGATATCAACATAACACTCTACTGAAGTCTTGCCCTCTGGCCCCAGTGAATCACATCCCTCCCACATGCAGACATGTAGGACCCTTTCCAGGATTCCCAAAGTCTCCTCTGACTTCTGAAAAAGAATCAAAGTCTATTACCTCATAATATGCACCAGTTCTAAATATGGATGAGACTCCTAGGGTATAAGTTGAATGCAGCTCATCTTGACTCAGAGGTTTATAAAGCAAAAGAGAAACTGTCTGTCCCCCAAATAGCCAACATACAATGGGAAGACAGGAACAGTATAACTGCAATAAATTTTAAAAGGGAAGAGGAGAAACACAGAAGTCATTTCTCTACAGCAGGTCTATTGTCCAGCAGCAGATGTTTTGAGAGCCCCCTACCTCCAGGGACAGGAATGTTCTTTTGTTAGGGCCCACTTCTGTTCTCTGGAATGGTTTCCTAGTCTATAACTCCAGGGCTCTGGGCTTTGCGTGCATGCTCAGTCGCTTCAGTCATGTCCGACTCGGCAAACGCTACGGACTATAGCCTGCCAGGTTCCTCTGTCCTTAGGAATCTCCAGACAAGAACACTGGAGTAGGTTGCCATGCCCTTCTCCAGGGGAATCTTCCCAGCTCAGGGATTGAACCTGCGTTATTGATCTCCTGCACTGGCAGGCAGGTTCTTTATCACTAGCACCAGCTAGGCTTTGGGGTTCTCTTTAAACAGAAATGCTTCTCTTCTTAGGAAATTGAGGCCCAGAGGCTTTTTTTTAAACTGACCTTCCCTTTTAGTATAAGCTAATTCCAACCCTTTAAAACTTTATAGACTTTCTATTCATTTAACTGAGGTTCACTCTATTCCCCCTTAAACTATAACCATAACTCTTTTTCAAACTATACCTGTCTCTAATTTTGAAGTGTTGTGTTGCTAGGGCACAAAAGCCTTAACATTCTTATGATCTTATCATCCTTTTCATCTAGCTAAAAGGATCTACCTTTTTCTAAGGTCTTAATAAAGAATACTTGATATTTACTCCAGACCACTTCTCACTATGAGAATCTTTTGCCTGCCAGAGAGAACTAAAGACAGTTTTATTTTCCAACACAGAAATTCCTGGACACCCTGTATTTCCTCTAATTTCTGCTTTAAGTTCAGTTCTCTCTCCCCATACCTTACACAGAGCTATCAGAACCCAACTGACAATTTCAATGCTCTGCTGCAGCCAGATTCACAAATTCAGTACATAGATCTATATTCTAAGTTCCTGCAGGTAATAGCTTTTAAAATTGTTTCAGTACCATAAAAATGGGGCGCCACCACTCAAATCTCCAAAAGCAGTTTCCTTACCACCTTTCAAGCTTCCACTGACAGTCGTTTGTCATTTTTTCAGCCTCTGCCAACAATCCCATCACCACTTTTCTAGCCCCCAACTGCCACCCAGTCCCAAAACCAATGAGACACATTTTAGGATCTTGTTATATCAGCACCTCACTAATAACACCAGTTTTTGTTTCAGCTACCTATTGCTTCCTAACAAATCATTCCAAAACTCTGTCTTAAAGAACAACCATTTATTTGATTGTGATGCTGCAATTTGGGCTCTAAGTCAGTGGGGCAGATCCTCTGCTGCTCTCTCCTGTGGTCACTCAGGTGGCCATAACTATCTAGTGTTCAAATGGAACTGGAAAGCCCAACATGGCCCTAGTCACATGTCAGGCACCTACCTGGGGCTTGTTGGCCAAAATGTCTCTTTGGTCCTCCAATGTACCCTCCAGCAGCATAGCCTGAGTGTCTTGCATGTTCCCGGTTCACAAGTGTTTACCAAGTTTCCACTTGGATAACATCTGTTGATGCTAACAAGGCACAAGGCCAGAGTCAATGAGTGGGTGTGGGGGGTGGGGGCAACTATATAAATCAATGAGGGAGGTATGATTCATCGAGGGGCAATTACTGTAAAACTCTACAAATCTCCCATCCAAAAATTGATGCTTTCAAATTGTGGTGCTGGAGAAGACTCTTGAGAGTCCTTTGGATGGCAAGGAGCTCAAATCAGTCAATCCTAAAGGAAATCAGCCCCATTCATTGGAAGGACTGGTGCTGAAGCTGAAGCTCCAGTACTTTAGCCACCTGATTCAAAGGGCTGACTCACTGGAAAAGACCCCGGTTCTGGGAAAGATTAAAGGCAAGAAGAAAAGGGGCAACAGAGATTGAAATGGTTGGATGTCATCACCGAATCAATTAACATGAGTTTGAGCAAACTCCAGGAGATAGTGAAAGACAAGGAAGCCCAGTGTACTGCAGTCCATATGATCACAAAGAGTCAGACACAACTTAGTGACACACACTTTCAGACACGACTGAAAAACACAGCTGGGAAAACAAATAAACTAAATTTTTAAAATCAATACATAACTATCATTCAGTTCAGTTACTCAGTCATGTCCGACTCATTGCGACCCCATGAATTACAGCACACCAGGCCTCCCTGTCCATCACCAACTTCCAGAGTTCACTCAGACTCAGTCCTTCGAGGCAGTGATGCTATCCAGCCATCTCATCCTCTGTCGTCCCCTTCTCCTCCTGCCCCCAATCCCTCCCAGCCTCAGAGTCTTTTCCAGTGAGTCAACCTTCACATGAGGTGGCCAAAGTACTGGAGTTTCAGCTTCAGCATCATTCCTTCCAAAGAAATCCCAGGGCTGATCTCCTTCAGAATGGACTGGTTGAATCTTCTTACAGTCCAAGGGACTCTCCAACACCACAGTTCAAAAGCATCAGTTCTTCGGTGCTCAGCCTTCTTCACAGTCCAACTGTCACATCCATACATGACTACTGGAAAAACCACAGCCTTGACTAGACGGACCTTAGTCGGCAAAGTAATGTCTCTGCTTTTGAATATGCTATCTAGGTTGGTCATAACTTTTTTTCCAAGGAGTAAGTGTCTTTTAATTTCATGGCTGCAGTCACCATCTGCAGTGATTAATAGTTAATTATTATTGATAGTTAATAGTTAACTATCTTAATAGATAACTATGGGCTTCCATGGTGGCTCATAGGGTAAAGTGTCTGCCTGCAATGCGGGAGACCCAGGTTTGTCCCTGGGTTGGGAAGATGGCAGAAGAAGGAAAGGTTTGTCCCTGGAGAAGGAAATGGCAACCCACTCCAGTATTCTAGCCTGGGAAATCCCACGGATGGAGAAGCCTGTAGGCTACACTCTATGGTAGGCTAGTCTATGGGGTCACAAAGAGTCGGACATGACTGAGCGCCTTCACTTCACAATAGATAACTAGAAAATGTAGGTAACACATTTTTAAAGACTTAATAAAATAGGAAGATAATATAAAAGTAAAATTAGGAAGAGGAAATAAAACCAAAGTTTAGAAACTAATTGGAAAAATAAAAAATGAAAATATTATAAATTTATATAACAATTGGTATGAGGTTAGAAACAAAAATAAGCTAAAACTAGCCCAAGTATATGGTGAATAACTCAACAAACAAACAAAAATATTTAAAAATTACTAAGAGTTAGAATTCAAAAGCTTGACAAACCAAGGCAATCAGGATTTTTCAAAAAAATTGGTTCTCATTTTGGTAAATCGCCCAACAATTTGTCATACTGAAGAGCTGGAATTCTATGGGGAAAAAAAAAACAGTTCTCAAACTTAAGTATTTACAGAGCTTGTCACACTGCAGATCTGAAGGTCCCAGCAGTGATTCTAATTCCATAGATCTGAAATGGGGCTCAGGTACCCAGGTAGTGTTAATTTAAAAGCTCCAAGGACAACACTAACTACTAAAAGGGCTTTCTCAGACCACAGGCCTCCTTATCCTTTGTGTGTTACATTTACTGCTTGAAGTTCTTATGACAAGCCCACCTTTAAATTTTCAGAACCAAGGGCTAACGTGTTCCACGCCCTTAGCTAATAGCTCAGTTTGAGCAGCTTCACCCTTTCATTCCTCCCTCTTGCAGTAAAGAAGCATTTTTCATATTACAGGTCATGACCAACGAATGAGTCATAGAATCAATTTAATGGGTTGTGACCAAAATAGAAAATATCAGAGGGCATTGCACATAATGATGGCAATTACAGTTTAAGTACTATTACATGAAACTTTTGTTTCAGTCCTGTGTCTGTGTGTACAATGAAAATCTATGATATGAGTCATAGGTAAAAAGGTTTGAAAATTTCTGCTATAAAGAATAAGATGAAATCATCAAGGAGCTAAAAGTTTTTCAGGTGAAAAGTGCAGAAACACCCTCAAATTCAAAGGAAAAAAAATTTAATGATGATAATTTCATTTTATCATTATTGCTGTAGGGTTTAATTATTCAGGCAGTTCAATGCTTCAAAGAACAAATTTAATATGCAGTTATTCAGCATCCCCCTGAACAGGTAGGTGAGAGGAATATAGTCCCTATCTTTTAGAAGCTTATAGTATTAACTCGTTAAGATGACTAGAGAACAATATACCAAAAAAAAGTATAATCATAAGTTAAATTTACAGGGCTGTAGGATTTCAAATAAGTGAATGATGGGATTAAGGAAAGTTGTATGAAAACAACAGAATTTGAGTTTAGCTTTAAAGGAAGTATAAAACAAGAAAAAGCAAAGAGGAAAAGGTATAGTATTAAGTCTTACTGTATAACCAAACTAGGCTAACTGTGAAAAGAATCTCCAAAGCTCAGTGTATGATACAAAGGTAAGTGGATTTACTACACCTGGTCATTGAGAAACCCAGGTTCTTTCTATATGGTAGATTTACCATCTCGCCTGTCGTCTGAGTCCTCAACCGGGTCCTCTATCTGGCCAACAGACAGGAGATAGAGCATCAGGACTGGAAATGGCACCTCACTTTTCTGGTCTTTTTCACAGGCCAGAACTCATTCACATCTGACTACTAGTAAAAATAAAAACACAGTCTAGGACCAAAATGGTGTACCTCCATTCATCACTGGTCCTCTCTCACAACTAAAACATTCCAGACATAATTAACAAATACAAGAAGATTCTGAAAGGTGTAAAGATATACTGGAGCCTGGGGACCTGAGAACATAAGGAATGATATGATGGTGAGTTCCCGGGGTGTCCCCTTTTGCTTTCTGTGCATCCTAGATGAGGTGCCAGAGAAACCTGCAACCAGGAAATACCAACAGGCAGGACAAAAAGCTGAAGAGCCCACTTTCTAGCCAAAAGACTGGAAAAGGATGGCCAAGGGGAACAAAAAATATTTTTATAATACTGGTCCTAATCCAGGCAAACACCAAAGGAAAACCTGGCCCAACACCAGAAATGAAAACATGTTTACAGAGTGTGCATGTCTGCTAAGTTGCTTTAGTCGTGTATAACTCAGTGCAACCCTATGAACTGCCAGGCTGCCAGGCTCCTCTGTCCATGCCATTCTCCTGGGAAGAATAGTGGAGTGGGTTGCCATGCCCTCCTCCAGGGGATCTTCTGGACACAAGGGTGGAACTTGCATCTCTTTACGTCTCCTGCACTGTCAAGTGGGTTCTTTACCACTAACACCACGAACCTATTTACAAGACCTGTACACAAATGTCTACAGAAGCATTATTCACAATAATGAAAATTCAGAAATAATCTAAATGTTCATTGACTGGTGAACAGATAAACAAAATGTGGTATATCCATACAATTCAATACTATTCAGCAATAAAACTTTACAAACAGTTGATATATGGTACAACAGAGACAGGCCTTCCCAGGTGGCTGTCTCAGTGATAAAGAATCTGCTGCCAATGCAGGAGATGTAAGAGACACAGGTTCAGTCCTTGAGTGGGGAAGATACCCTGGAGGAGGGCATGGCAACCCACTCCAGTATTCTTTCCTGGAGAATCTCATGGATAGAGAAGCCTGGTGGGTCACAAAGAGTCGGAAATGATTGAAGTGACTTAGCATGTACTTACAACAGAGATAAACCTCAAAACACATTATGGCAAGTAAAAGAAGCCAAACAAAAAGATTACATACTGTTTGCTTCTATTTATAAGAAATATCCAGAAAAGGAAAATCTATAAAGCAGATCAGTGGCTGCCTAATGCAAGATGGAACCAAGAATTAACTTCAAACAGGTATGAGGGATCTTGGAAATGTTCTAAAAGTGATGACTATATACCTCTATAAATGTATTAAAAATCATTAAATCACTCAAAATGGGTATAAACCCTTTTTTAAAAAAGGAAACAGAATAAAATAATGAGTTAACACGTTATCCACCATCTAGATTCAACATTATGAACTCATGACCAATGTTGTTTCATCTGTAACTCCATTCCACTTTTCCTCCTCCACATTAAAGTAACTCTTGTTATCTCTCTCTCTCTCTCTCTCTCTCTCTCTCTCTATATATATATATATAGCATATATTATATGGTATATATATTATATATGTTATATATATAATAACATATATAATTATATATATATTTCATTGCAAATTTAGAAGATTCATAGTATAGAAGATAAGGATTTTTAACCTAATCACAATTCCATTTCTACATCTTAAAAAATATATTAAAGCACAAGTGATTAAAAAATGGTACTTTGCTTGACCATTTTAAATAAGCTTTTACTGCTTTCACATTATTTTCATTTTCCTTTTTATTACTTTAAACATGTTATGTTTAACAGATGATAGTTTTAATATCCAAAGTCTTTAAGATCTGATTCTACTAAAGGTTGTTACTACTCTAGTAGCGCTCACTTCATTGTATGATAGTTTTCACTGTGAGATCATGCTCATCAAACTTTGCATGTGTCCAGGAGGACTGGAGATAGCTCCTGCCAGGTGCCTGACACAACCCTAAACCCCCTCACACTATAAATTAATCTTTGTTTAGGGTTTTTCAGTTATAGTGAATGTGAATTCAGATCTCAATCCCACATTAGGGCTTTTCCTCTGTACTCAGAACCTAGACAACTTTTCCCTCAGAACAGATTCTGATTTTAGTTTGTTCATTCCCTAACGATGTGTCTCTTTCATGATCCTGAATTTATTCAGAATTCCTGTTCCAACTACCTTGTATGAACCCAGGACCTTGTCTTCTGATCTCCTTGTGGCCATTAAAACCAGAACTCTAAGTTACCAGGTACTGACAAATGTCCATAGAAAAGCTGCTTATTTAAATGCATACTTACTACTCTGGAAATGCATTTACTCTTATCTGTGGTCTGTGATCATTTCCCTTACCTTCCAGCAAGGTCACTATGCATTTTTAAAGATTCTTAATGTTTTATTTATACTTTTTAATGAGTTCTGCATGGGAAATACTTTCAATATGTCTGCTCTGCCTAATTTTGTCTAATTCCTTCTTAGAAAGTCTATAGCCTTCAGTTTAAAATAGGGTATCTTTTATCAACTTGAGTTTCAAAATTTAAAAATCTTTCATCTCCCACTTATAAATGTAATTTCTATCTTTTTAAAATACCAAATATACTATAAAACCATCCCCAAATTAAATAACTTACTAAAAACATCATTTAAGAAATAAAAATCAAAATGGAACATATCTCCTTGAGCAGGAATACTACCAGGAGGCGCTTGTAGCACAGCCATAAAGCACAACTTTCGTGGGTTATTATTCAGTAAAACAGAAAGGATTAACAGAGTTGGTTCAAATCATTTCTCAAACTTAATGGCTATGCCACTTTATGTAAATCATCTCCAATGTTTGGCCTCCATTTTTCAAATGTAAAATTTAGAACTTGAATCAATATCTCAATGTATCAAATGTTCTATGCATATGAATCTGAATAAAATATTAAATCTCAAATTTTAATCATTTTTTAAATTTAAAAACATAAAAGAAAAGCAGTAATATGCCAATTAGCAAGCATCATGAATATACTCAGCAGAGAATACAGAAGTACTGTACACAATCTACTCTCCACTGCTTCAATAGCAATGTTTGTGGGTATATTTATTCATACATTCCAACTGACTCATTGGAAAACACCCTAAAGCTGGGAAAGATTGAAAGCAGGAGGAAAAGGGGACGACAGAGGATGAGATAGTTGGATGGCATCATAGATTTGATGGACATGAGTTTGAGAAAGCTCCAAGTGTTGGTGATGGACAGGGAAGCCAGGTGTGCTGCAGTCCATGGGGTTGCAAGGAGTCAAACACAACTGAGCGACTGAACTGAACTTACTCATACATGTATACATGTGAGTGGTAAAGAACCTGCCTGCCAATGCAGGAGACATAAGAGACATGGGTTCAATTCCTGGGTCTGAAAGATCCATGCAGGAAGGCATGGCAACCTACTCCAGTATTGTTGCCTCGAGAATCCCATGGACAGAGGAGCCTGGCAGGCTACAATCCAAAAGGTCGCAAAGAGTTGGACGTGACTGAAGCAACTTAACACATATACATGTGAGTATATACACATAGAAACATAGGTGCATATATTATATGTTATATATTATCTATCATATGTTATAAAGGGGGGTGCAAAGGGAAGGAAAGAGAAAGAGGAAGAGAATAAAATAAATGTGGCAAAATATTGAAAGCTGGGGAATCCGAGCAGAGAACACATGAGAGTTACCTGTTCTACTCTTACAACATTTCTATAAGTCTAAAAATACTCCAACGTTAAAAAAGAGAGAGTGCTATGAAGTCAGTGTTTAAATAACATATCTAACCCTGGCTATACTGAAGAGAAGCACCCTGTTATTTTAGCATGGGACATGAAGAAAATCTCCAAAGGAACATTTTAAAGTCATCACTCATTCATGGTTTTAGTATCACGTATGTTTGTTGCTATAAATGCAAACTGATCTATTTGAATTCTCTATTAATGACAGGTTGCAGAACTATATAAAAATGCATAACATCCTAAGGTGTAAAAACCTCAGGTGAGATTTTTGAGCCAAAAGTAATTTGGGAAGAATGCACACATGTAAGTCAATAAAGGCTTCCAACATTAACTCCTGGCTTCCCAAAGTCAGCCCCTAGCCCAAGAGCAAGTAGTAAGAGCACAGAGCAGTCAGCTTCACAGGAAATGTGTGCCAGACAATTCCTAGCACCTTGAAAGTGCAAATTCAGCAAGTAACAAAAACTCCCTAACTCTACCTTAAACCATGGCAGGCAAATCATGATACATCTCTTTTCTTGAGAGTCTGTTTATATCTAGTGTCTCAGAATATCAAAGAATAATTACAACTACCACAACCACTGTATATTAAGCTCACTATAGGTTTAAATTTTTTTAATAAAATAATGTGACAAAAGAGAGAAAGAGCATCAGCCTCTTTGCTTATTTTTTTGATGGAACTTTTAATTTTAAATTCAGAAGGCAACAGACAATGAGTGCAAAGAGCCAGGCAGAAGCCTAAGAGATTTATTACAAGCCAGTTTCTTCAGGATCATTATTCTCAGGTAACTGAAAATCGACAATTTTGAACCAATGAATGTGTGGTATTGATAAATAAAGACCTCAATGTTGATTAGACTCTATTTCCTCTCAAATTTTCTAATTTTCTAATCTATGCTGCATAAATCTTTCTCTGAAGTCTGAGCTAAAGAGATAGTATTGTGCACTGTTTTCAAACATTTTCCTCTCTGGTTATTTATGGAAGAAGGAAAACAGCATACTATATAAAAACTATGTGGCAATTGCAACAAAAACAGGACAGTGACACAAAATGATTTCTTTCAGTTGTTTCTTTAAGTCTTACATCTTAATTTTGCATGTAGAAGACATACACCTTTTCTAAGAACCAGTGACCCTGCTTCAGGCATTCTTACTCAAATAAATTCTAAAACTTTGGCGTGAGGTCATTAAAGTATTCCTAGGGCACCTTTTTATTCTAAAAGCCTTTGTAAGCGATTGAACTTCTAATTTGAATAATTGCATCTCACGGACATAAATTCCCTCTGTAGTTTCAACTGTATGCAATATCAGCCTTTGTTTCCTGAGTTAAATTAATGTTGAGTAATGTGGTGCTTCTTGGAAAAAAAAAAGGTGCATCTACTTTCATGGTAACCTTTCAGCAGCCAGTAGAAGTGATTCATGGACATGAGAGGGGAAGAGGTCAGTATGAATAATCATTAACCAACAATATCTGCTAGTGCTCTGTGTGTGCAGAGCATGGCTAAAGGTACATCTCATCCAATAAAAGAGACATGCCTATATAACTTGATAAAACAAAAAAGATAACTATTTCATAAACTGAATCCTATTTTCCATTTAATTACATCATGTACCTTGTTTGCACTGATGACTTACCTTTAACTAGCTGAGACTCCTCATGATGGACCTCCCCTACCCTTCTAGTCATACTGTAAATTAATACTGGAAAACCTAACCTCAAAAAGAACTACCGAGTAGTATTTTAAAAGTAAAGAATTATTTCTTATAAGAGAGAATCCTGAAAATGAGTTTCTCCTATTAAACCTCAAGCCAACAGAATTTTTTTAAGACACAAAAGAGCTCTAGTCCAAAATTTGTCACTCAAAGCAAATTTCCAGGGTTGCTATAACAGTATTTATTCAATAAACTCCAAAAGATTGGCATTATATGTACTTTTAATGAAATTCAAACTCTCAATTCTTGGATTTTCTTAAATAACATGTATACAAGTTGCAGAGTGACCTTTTAAGAAGTCACTCTAAAGATCCAATTGGCCCTGGGCTATTTCAATCCATTCCAGAATTCAGTGACTTAGAATTTCAATCTATTACAATTTTGTCAGACTTGGACTACAAAGATTAGGATTATTCTAGGTAGACTCAAAGGTTAATACAACTTTTTATATTACCTCTGAAATCTAGCATGTATCTTTGGCATCCTAGTGGCTGTGGTAGATATACCTACCTATTCACAATTCATCCTTCCCGCCTCACCTTGCCATGACTTCCCTATGGGGGAATATACTTCCATCTAATTGCTTTGGGTTTTGCTGTGTGACTTGCTTTGACCAAGGGAATGTAGACAGAAGAGCAGAAGTTCTGAATGGAGGCTCTAAGGTGTTCTGAGCATTTTCATTCACCCTGTGTCCCGCTCTCACCCACAAGAAGAGCACACCCCAGGCTGTCACTGTTCCTTCAGCAGAGGGCCCACAGTGAGAGATACAGGAAGCAAACTGATCCAAACCCTTAGCCGAGAGTGACTATAATCAACCTGCAGACCAATGAGCAAGAAATAAAAATGTTATATAAACCACTAAAAATTTGAGGTTGTTTGTTGCCACAATAAAAATAATAGTGTTGAACTATAAAAGGGCTCAAGGTATTATTTTTCTGGTACCATTCTGTCTCAAATTAAAATTTCCAGGTTCATTCTCTAAAATAGTATGTTAAACCAAACAAGTTTGGGGTTGGTTTTTCTTTTTCCATTTCTGGATGTGCTAGGCACTGGCCAAATATCTGACAGCTTGATATCTTCATTATCAAAGCTCATCTGAAGATATAGCAAGTATCTAGGATTAATAATTCTTAAACCTCTGCTATAGCAAGACGACCTTGAATACAGAATCTGTATCTGACTCCCATACCTCAAGAGCAGTTTTGCACATACCAGCCATTTGATAAATGATTCTCTATCCCAATTCACAGTTACCAGTGCCTTTATTATTGTCCTACCTGCAAATGTGCAAATGCCCCCGAGTCACAGAATTATTCATATAGTTGAAATAAAAGAAATGACTACATATGGTCTTTCTACCTGAATACACAGGAGCACCCAGGTACTATGCAACGAATGACGCTCAAGACTGGTTGTTGTTGTTCGGTTACTAAGTCAGGTCTGACACTTTGCGACCCCATGGACTACAGCATGCCAGGCTCTCCTGACCTTTACTGTCACCTGGAGTTTGCTCAAATTCATGTCCATTGAGTCGGTGATGCCATCCAACCTCTCATCCTCTGTTGCCCCCTTCTCCTCCTGCTCTCAATCTTTCCCAGCATTAGGATCTTTTCTAATGAGTCAGCTCTTCACATCAGGTAGCCAAAATGTTGGAGCTTCAGTGTCAGCATCAGTCCTTCCAATGAAGACTGATAACCTATTCCAATAGGAGTTCCCTCAAAATGGCACACAGATTCTTTCAGTGAATACTGAGATTTAGAATGGATGGCTGGGTGACAAATCTCATGGTGTTATTCCTCTTCTTCTCCACATATTTTTCTTTCTTGCCTATTGTTTTATCTCTCTTCCTTTCACACTTTTAAGCCTTGATATAACAAGACATGACCACACATCCAGAATACTCCTTCTGTTCACAACAAATCAACCAACTGCAATAATCCGGGAATAATTTTCAGGCCTCAGAGTCAATAAAAGCAGGTGTGTGCCTTGCAGGAAGCTCAGGGATTTCCAGAGAGTACCACACACCCTGCCAACTATTTAGTACTTGCATCATTAGAGAAATTTGAAGACAAGAATTTTTTTGAATTTTTCGTCAAAAATTCTGAACCCCATGGCCTAAACATGTTCAGTTCATCAAAGCTGTAGCATAGCAAAGATATCTTCAAATATGCTGAATTAATTAATAACAATATCTCATTACTGCATTTTCTAGTCTGAAATAATTTTAAGTATGATTCAGTGATTATCTAATGAAAATGTAAACAAATTATCTATTATCCTCAAAAGTAATCTAAATTTCTTATAATATAGACAAAACCATAATAAACATACATTTTTTTTCCTTTCTTCCCAGAATATCCTTTACCCTTTTATTCCAAAAAGAACTCCTCCTCTTCTTCTGGGAAGTATCACCACTACCTCACCTTGAAAGCCCACAGGAAAAATGTGATTCAAATACATGTTGTTGCTTTCTCATTCATCCTAGCCACAGGCTAGGGGTGTGTACATATCCAAAGGTAGGCCAATCATGGCACCCTAACCTTCTGGTCATGGTTGATCTATATTTGCATGGATCAGGACAAATGGTCCAAGCTGAGTCAATCACAGTCCTTCTTCAAGATTTTTCAAAGTGAAATTAAGGCATAAGGAGAAATCTCGCTCAGATGGTAAAGAAACTGGGCATCTAAAGGCATGAGAGCTGCCAGCAGCCATGTGCCCTGAGTCGAGATGAAAGCTGGTCTGAGAGAACTAAGCCAAGACGCTGACAGAAGCAGATGTTGAAACAGAAAAGACTGAGCCCCTAGCAGCATTCAAGTCCCACTTCCAGTTGTCACTGATGACTGCCACATTCCTGCCTTCCACCAACGTACTCATAAGCCTTCCAGTCAATTTCCCTGTAGATCAAAGTCAAGTCAGACTGTTCTTCTCTAACCAACAGCTAAGGAAATCCTACCAAACAAACTACAAGGTAACAAATTTCATTCTTGGGGTACTAGTCAAGGAATACTGTAAGAAATTCTAATCTATGTGTAATAAACTTACTATTTAATTAACAGATCTGGCATTTAAATGACAGATCTTGTCATCTAAAGGCTTTAAAAGACAAGATCTGGCATATTCAAGACTTTCTTCCTTGTCTTCTTCACTGGGAATAAGCTTTGTTTTCATGAAATGGCTATTTCCTTGTGTTTTTTCCCTCTGAGCACAAGTCATGAACATAGTATATACTGGGCTAAAGGCATGAGGAAAGGCATGAGGATTGCAAACTATGATTGCCATATGATTCTCTGGAATATCATGAGATCCAAGATTATGAGGTTTTGTGTTCTGGAAAAATTCCATCTCAGGATAGTGAGGGTTGTGTAACATGAGAGCACTAACAAAACTGGAGAAAAGTCATTATTTGTGTGATTACTTGTTATCCAAAAATAATACCTGTTGGGTTCAAAGGGATGAAAGGGTCCAAAAGGAATCTGGATGGCTATGGAGAAGGCAGTTTTAATCTCAAATGAGGAATCTGATTCAAAAGCTCAACAAACAAAGTTTAATTTCCCCAAAGAATTGGGTCTAAGATGAGGCTGCTAGGAATTTAAAGAGGAAGGAAATGTAAAACCCATTCCTGTTAAAATGTATTAAACTGCATTTGGGAATAAAGCCATACACTTATAAATCCCTCTTCCTTTGTTTGCTGTACTCATGCACTACAATATTTTTGCATTCAAAGTAAGTGATCAGTTTGCTTGGAGCTGGTGACCCCCTCTACAGTGAACATGAGAGACAGGGTTTAACTCAGAAGCGCCAACCCAAGAGAAGGCCCCCATAATTCTCAAATGATGGAAGCACAAGTCAGTAAGTAAATATTCAGGCAGCCATGCTTTAGAACCTAGTTCCACCCCAAAAGCACTCACTCAGGATCTCACTAAGCACCTGAACACAGGAAGAGACCTGATTCTCAGTACAATAGTTACAGTTTTAACAAAGCAATTTCATTCTAACTCTTCAAAGCTGATGTCTATGCCCTCACCTAGTTTAAAAACTAAAAAGGGGGAAAGTAAGCTGGTTAATCTGTATCATTTTAAACTCTTGGAAGTTTATACATTCATTTTATTTTTTTATAGAAATATTTAGTATAATGCATAAAAATACACAAAATAATGGAAGAAAACAAATTATATTACAAAATGCAAATTCTTAGTTGATAAAATTACTGAAACAGCTAGGTTTCAAACATCAGCATTAGAATAATCAAGTTTTCTCTGAGTTACTGGAGACTACTTGCATATAACTTTTGGAAATCGCCACTCCAAAATTTTTCCAATGTAAATGGCATTTAATCTTCTTAATCAGCAACATGCTTAAAGAACACACTAGAATATTTGAAATCAGTGCTGTACACTTTTCCATCTATCAGAATTCTGTGTGTGCATAAATGTGTGAGTGCATGTGTGCAAGTGTAAAACAATCAGGTAACTGAATTGGAGACAAATTCATCCTGCAACTGAACTCATAAATGTGATCTCAGTCATATATGGATAATTAAAAAAACTTAAAATCTCAGGCTACAGTCACAGAAAGTGATATGATTTTATAAAATTTCTTTAGAATCTCAATTTATCATTCCTAAGGGGGAGGGAACTATAGATATAGAGAACTATCACAGAATTATTTTTATTCACCATTGCTTATAATATGACCGCATTAGAAGACCTTATAAAGACATTTAGTAACGTTAAAATTTCATTCAAGGACTTTTAAAAATCTTTCCATTTCTAGCATGAACACAATATACAGAAATCTCATTTCTAGTGTTTGAGAAACAACCAAACGTGTATTTCAAAGAAAGGAGTCATATCAGTTTTACCTGCATCGATGTTCCTTCCACTCTTGCCACGCAGGCAACTTGATCCAAGAAAGTCACTGCCACAGGTACCGCCACAAAGAAGCCTTTACAAAAGGCCTTGAAGTACCTTCTCACCCAGCCTTGGGACTGCGCCATGCCTAAAAGCACAACAAAAATAAATATGAGATTAGCCCCAAGAAAGGTAAAAAGAAAACATAAAAAACAGTGCAAGAAAAGTAAGAGTTAAGAAAAAGCAACCTCATCTCAATATGTTTCATACTCCTCCCTGCTGCTGCTAAGTCACTTCAGTCATGTTCAACTCTGTGCAACCCCAAAGACGGCAGCCCACCAAGCTCCTCTATCCTCGGGATTCTCCAGGTAAGAATACTGGAGTGGGTTGCCATTTCCTCCTCCGGTGCATGAAAGTGAAAAGTGAAAGTGAAGTTGCTCAGTCACATCCGACTCTTCGTGACCCCATGGACTGTAGCCTTCCAGGCTCCTCCGTCCATGGGATTTCCCAGGCAAAACTGGAGTGGGTTGCCATTCCCTTTTCCAATACTCATCCCTATAACCACTGAAATATATCTGACTTAACATCCCAAAGTCAAATATAATAACTCAGGTGAATTCTTTCCAACAGGTCAAGTAGCTTAATAATTTCAATAGAAAACTTCTCCTCACAAAGCAATGTTAGAAAAAAATAAGCATTCCAAAAGTAAATCCTTTCCTGTTGCTGACTATGGTGCAGATGCTCCTTAAGCCCTGATACCTGTCCTCTTCTGTAGTAATAGAAGTTCTGGGGAAACACATGGCTGCCCAGCCTCCCCTGAAGCTAAGTATGACCATGTGACTAGGACTGATGAATGGCATATAAGCAGAAACACTGTGCCTTAGAAGAAATATGTCCTCCCCTTTGTTCCCATTTTGTGACACTTGTGATGGTGTTTGTAGAAACAGGAGTTAAAGATGGCAAAGCAATAAAATAGAAGGGTCCTGGGTCTCCAGCACCATGGAAGCATTGTAACTGCCCTGTGTTGTTTATGTTCAAGTTGTTATTTAAGAGATAAATCACTTTCCATCATGTTTAAACCAATGTTATGGGGCCTATGTTATGGCCACCAAATTTATCTTAATATAACCATGAAATATATGAGAAATCAAGAAAAATATCACTGCATGTGAATTCAATACAGATAATTATCAACCCTCACTTAGCCCTGTAACCACTTGGTTAATTTTCAGAGTTTCTAGGGCTAATGCAATCCTTTAACAGTCTTGTGCAATGAAAAACAAAATAGTGAGAGATCAAGAGATTCTACCCTACAAGACCAAAATGCAGCTAAACACAGTCCAACAGAGGAAGAACCTTCCTGGCTGGGGAAGATAAATGACCAGTTTGTTTACCAGTTTCAAAAAATAATACTGATTCACACTATGTGATAGTCTATAATTTCAGTCCATTCTATTTCTTGACTAGGACTAGAGAAATACAGGAAGACCAGATTATTCTAATGGGTTAGGGCAAGAGATGATGGTAGGATGGACTGTAGTGTTGGTGGTGGTGGTGATGGAAATAGATCAAAATGGGCAAAATTCACATATGCATTTTGGAGGTTAAACAGACAGAAATGAAAATGGATGGACAAGGACTGGGGAGAGGAGAAGAGATGAGAAAAGTGTTGAGGTAGTTGTGACCTATTCAAGCACTATTATTTTATCATTTCCTTGGATTACATTCCAAAGTACTAAAAACATGCTAATAATTCAATTCCTCAAAACTCTAATAAGTACAAGGTCATGGGCTCGATGCAAGAGATACACAAATGAAAAGCAGACACAGTCCTTGCTCTCAAGGAGTTACAAAGTGCCAGGGAAGGTTGCCTTTAGACAAATATTTCCAAGGGAAAATAGCAGTGAAAAGAGCCAATGTGCCTGGGGCAAGGAAGTGCATGCATTCAGTTCAGTTCAGTTGCTCAGTCGTGTCTGACTCTTTGTGACCCCATGAATTGCAGCACGCCAGGCCTCCCTGTCCATCACCATCTCCCAGAGTTCACTCAGACTCACGTCCATCAATTCAGTGATGCCATCCAGCCATCTCATCGTCTGTCATCCCCTTCTCCTCCTGCCCCCAATCCTGCCCAGCATCAGAGTCTTTTCCAATGAGTCAACTCTTCACATGAGGTGACCAAAGTACTGGAGTTTCAGCTTTAATATCATTCCTTCCAAAGAAATCTCAGGGCTGATCTCCTTCAGAACGGACTGGTTGGATCTCCCTGCAGTCCAAGGGACTCTCAAGAGTCTTCTCCAACACCACAGTTCAAAAGCATCAATTCTTCGGCGCTCAGCCTTCTTCACAGTCCAACTTTCACATCCATACATGACCACAGGAAAAACCATAGCCTTGACTAGACGGACCTTAGTCGGCAAAGTAATGTCTCTGCTTTTGAATATGCTATCTAGGTTGGTCATAACTTTTCTTCCAACGAGTAATCATCTTTTAATTTCATGGCTGCAGTCACCATCTGCAGTGATTTTTGAGCCCAAAAAAATTAAGTCTGACACTGTTTCCACTGTTTCTACATCTATTTCCCATGAAGTGATGGGACCAGATGCCATGATCTTTGTTTTCTGAATGTTGAGCTTTAAGCCAACTTTTCGCTTTCCTCTTTCACTTTCATCAAGAGGCTCTTTAGTTCTTCTTCACTTCCTGCCATAAGGGTGGTGCCATCTGCATATCTGAGGTTATTGATATTTCTCCCGGCAATCTTGATTCCAGCTTGTGTTTCTTCTAGTCCAGCATTTCTCGTGATGTACCCTGCATATAAGTTAAATAAACAGGGTGACAGTATACAGCCTTGACGTACTCCTTTTCCTATTTGGAACCAGTCTGTTGTTTCATGTCCAGTTCTAACTGTTGCTTCCTGACCTGCATATAGGTTTCTGAAGAGGCAGGTTAGGTGGTCTGGTATTCCCATCTCTCTCAGAATTTTCCACAGTTTATTGTGATCCACACAGTCAAAGGCTTTGGCATAGTCAATAAAGCAGAAATAGATGTTTTTCTGGAACTCTCTTGCTTTTTCCATGATCCAGCGGATGTTGGCAATTTGATCTCTGGTTCCTCTGCCTTTTCTAAAACCAGCTTGAACATCAGGGAGTTCACGGTTCACGTATTGCTGAAGCCTGGCTTGCAGAATTTTGAGCATTACTTTACTAGCATGTGAGATGAATGCAACCATGCAGTAGTTTGAGCATTCTTTGGCATTGCCTTTCTTTGGGATTGGAATGAAAACTGCCCTTTTCCAGTCCTGTGGCCACTGCTGAGTTTTCCAAATTTGCTGGCATATTGAGTGCAGCACTTTCACAGCATCATCTTTCAGGATTTGAAACAGCTCCACTGGGATTCCATCACCTCCACTGGCTTTGTTCATAGTGATGCTTTCTAAGGCCCATTTGACTTCACATTCCAAGATGTCTGGCTCTAGATGAGTGATCACATCATCATGATTATCTGGGTTGTGAAGATCTTTTTGTACAGTTCTTCCGTGTATTCTTGCCATCTCTTCTTAATATCTTCTGCTTCTGTTAGGTCCAGACCATTTCTGTCCTTTATCGAGCCCATCTTCGCATGAAATGTTCCCTTGGTATCTCTAATTTTCTTGAAGAGATCTCTAGTCTTTCCCATTCTGTTCTTTTCCTCTATTTCTTTGCATTGATCGCTGAAGAAGACTTTCTTATCTCTTCTTGCTATTCTTTGGAACTCTGCATTCAGATGTTTATATCTTTCCTTTTCTCCTTTGCTTTTCACCTCTCTTCTTTTCACAGCTATTTGTAAGGCCTCCCCAGACAGCCATTTTGCTTTTTTCCATTTCTTTTCCATGGGGATGGTCTTGATCCCTGTCTCATGTACAATGTCACGAACCTCTGTTCATAGTTAATCAGGCACTCTATCTATCAGATCTAGGCCCTTAAATCTATTTCTCACTTCCACTGTATAATCATAAGGGATTTGATTTAGGTCATACCTGAATGGTCTAGCGGTTTTCCCTACTTTCTTCAATTTCAGTCTGAATTTGGTAATAAGGAGTTCATGATCTGAGCCACAGTCAGCTCCTGGTCTTGTTTTTGTCGACTGTATAGAGCTTCTCCATCTTTGGCTGCAAAGAATATAATCAATCTGATTTCAGTGTTGACCATCTGGTGATGCCCATGTGTAGAATCTTCTCTTGTGTTGTTGGAAGAGGGTGTTTGCTATGACCAGTGCATTTTCTTAGAAAATGATTAAGAAATGTGTCCCAGAGGAAAAGGCATTCGAGCTAAGACCTGGGCACTTAGAGCAAAAGCAGCAGTGTGCATGAAGACCTCAGAGCGAAATACAACATAAGTTATTTAAGAAACTATAAGAAATTCAGTTTTGTATATATACAAACTTTAATATGCTAATGTTTAATTCAGTAAACATTTATTTATTGCCTGCTAAACACCAATGCTAAGTGCAGGGGATATAAAGACAGATAGATATATAGTATAAAATCATTTAAAAACTCTCATGAAATAATACTTCATTTTGTTCCATGATCTGAAAACTAGATCCCACATGCCACAACTGAAATCCCACATATGGCAACTAAGATCCAGTGCAGCCAAAACAAATAATAGTAAGGGGTCAGATTCAATTTCTAACATTCTTTCCAGGGCTGTCATTCTATATTCCTATATTTTTTTATTGTTTCTCCAAGTCTTTGAGAAGATATTAAAACAAAGAAAGGCACTTAGGTTATTACTGACCAAGAAGAGAGATTATGTTGCCTTTTAGGTTTGAGAATTGTTGTTGTTGTTGTTGTTTAATGTTGAAAGGAAAAAAGACTTTTACTATACAACTAGTTACAAAAGGGAAGCAGAGATAAAGCTGGAACTAGTGCAAATTATGTGACGGGACATATTACATACAAGTAAGACCTGAAAGCCACTGCCCTTCCCCTTCTCAGGCGCACAGTTCTACTGCTGACCCAAGCGCTGCTGCCTGTCCTGCACAACTCAGGACGGATATTCTTCTACCGTAGCTGTCGCTGCTGATAAGACACCAAGTCACGTCTGACTCTGTGGCCCCATGGACTGCAGCATGCCAGGTTTCACTGTCCTTCACCATCTCCTGGAGTTTGCTCAAACTCATTCCATTGAATTAGTGATGCCATCCAACCATGTCATCCTCTGCTGCCCCCCTTCTCCTCCTGCCTTCAATCCTTCCCAGCATCAGAGTCTTTTCCAATGAGTTGACCCTTCACGACAGCTGGCCAAAGTACTGGAGCTTCAGCTTTAGCATCAGTCCTTCCAATGAATATTCAGGGTTGACTTCCTTTAGGATGGACTGGTTTGATCTCTTTGCTGTCCACTTCTCCAGCACAATTCAAAAGCATCCATTCTTTGGCATTCAGCTTTTTATGGGCCAACTCTCACAACTCTACATGACATCTGGAAAAACCACAGCTTTGACTATATGGACTTTTGTTGGTAAAGAGATGTCCTTGCTTTTTAATAGTTGTCTAAGTTTGCCATAGCTTTCCTTCCAAGTAGCAATTATCTTTTAATTCCATGGCTGCAGTCACCATCTGCAATGATTCGGGGGCCTAAGAAAACAAAATGTCACTGCTTCTATTCTTTTCCCCTTCTATTTGCCATGAAAATTACATGGGAGGTGTATCTATCGAGGGTATGCAGACTCTGCCCAAGCACAGGGGGAAAATAAAAACTTCCTTGCAGATTAGGGGCCATTATTTTCAGAGGCTCAAAGCAAAAGTCTCAGTACAGTCCTGTCCTACCTGAACTGTGAATGACACCTTTAACTCATAATAATAAAACCCTCTTTGGGACTTCTGTCATTAAAATACTAAAGCTATACACAAAGGAAGAAATGAACATTACGCTTCTATGTCAAGTTATATTAAATAAAATGTTTAAAGTGCTATGGCATTCACATTTTGGTAAAGTTAATGCATTTCCTTTTCTATAAAGAATCATTGGGATGATCTGGTCTTTTTTTCACATCTTAAATATTTAAAGCTACCATCCTAATAAGCACTAAGCATCTGCTTTCTCTGAGAAAACTTCCTTAAAGCAATAATAATGTGATATCCCAAGCAAAAAAGGAATAATTTTTATCAGTAACCTCATTCTTCCAGTAACCATGCAAGTCATTTAGGTTCAAAACATTGCTCCTGAGAAAATTACTGCTTAAATAGTAGGCACACCTGATTCACTGCTGAAGTACCAAAACAGAATATTTTTAAATAAGCTTTCCGATTCCATTGAAATCATATTTGCCATTTAGTATATAATACCTGCAAGTAAAATTTTTTTGGCATTACTGACCTTAATTGCCTAATGACCTCCACTCTAAATATCTGTCTTTCCTCTCATATGTGTTATGGTTTGATCACGCATGAATTCATCTAAAATCATTCTTAAATACCCATACATTTCATCTTATACAAAGTCACTAATCAGTCACCCATAGCAACCAAGTGAATAAATATACCTCAAGTCATCCAAATTATAAAACTATTTTAAAACTATGTGGCAGGTTTGGAGGTAAGAGAAAAACAATAAATGACAAAGCAGTATCTTATACAAAGTGTAACCTTTTAATCATAGAAATCAGCCCACACATTTAGATAACAAAATCAAAATTTTATTTGTAAATTCAAACTGTATATCAAACTACAAATGTCAGAAAATACAAGAGCAGAGATCCAAACAAATCTGACACTGAATTCCTGATTCAGTCATATTTTATTGATCACCTACTATGTAACTGTGCTAAGGGGCACATACAATGCACAAGGAAGGCGTGGTCCCTGGCCACGTGGAGCTTACATTTTCATTCTTTCTTCATTAAGTACCTACTTTGTGCTACTCACTATGCTAAGATTTTGTTGTTCAATTGCTAGGTCGTGTTAGACTCTGTGACCACCACGGACTGCAGCATGCAAGGCCTCCCTATGTCTCACTAAGATACCAAGAGTAAAAAAGGCACACAGAGTCACAGTTCCTTCCCAAAGGGCCTGTGACAAGATCACAAGAAATGAGCAGATGACCACACATGATCAGGCTACCTTCCTCCATGTATCTCTCCAGGGGCTCCTGATACCAATAACCTCACTCTGCAAACAGAGCCTAAGCATGCATGTTGGGAGGCAGGAGACATCTGAACCAAATCAGGGAAAAAATAATAACTGATGAATGAGAACAATTTTGATTCCACTAGAAGCAGATCTAGGAAAGTAATTGATGTATCCTAATCTAGAAAAAAATTGGGAAGCTAACCTCCTCCTTTCAGATTATAAATAAATAATGTATTATAAAAATAGATAATTAACATTTAACATTTAACATTGAGGTTTTCTCCTCAATGCTGAAAAATGACAGGGATTTCAGGCAGTTTACTAGACAGGAATCTTGTTGACATGCACAGAACTGGCAGTGACCCCTTGACGGACAGCAACAGCACTTTAATTTTTTTTGAAGTTCCCATGTTTTCTCTCCTACAAAACTGTGTTTTTCTAAAAACAATAGGAACACTTAGCCGTCATCTCTAGCAATCTAATTTTTTTGGCAAACTTGACAATCAGGAAAATAAAGCCATTGAAGGTGACTGCAAATGCTCTATACTTTCCGTTTCCTGCATTCTTCCAAGAATGGGAGACTTCTATCAACTCAGGAATGACAAAATGCTTCCAAGGAAAATGCATTACTTTTTAAAAGGGAAAGTAGAGACCCAGAAGTTTTCAACCCAAGAGACCACAGTTCAGTTCAGTCGCTCAGTCATGTCCAACTCTTTGCTACCCCATCAACTGCAGCACTCCAGGCTTCCCTGTCCATCACCAACTCCCGGAGTTCACTCAAACTCACATCCATCAACTCAGTGATGCCATCCAGCCATCTCATCCTCAGTTGTCCCCTTCTCCTCCTGCCCCCAATCCCTCCCAGCCTCAGAGTCTTTTCCTATGAGTCTACTCTTCACATGAGGTGGCCAAAGTACTGGAGTTTCAGCTTTACCATCATTCCTTCCAAAGAACACCCAGGACTGATCTCCTTTAGAATGGACTGGTTGGATCTCCCTGCAGTCCAAGGGACTCTCAAGAGTCTTCTCCAACACCACAGTTCAAAAGCATCAATTCTTCAGTGCTCAGCTTTCTTCACAGTCCAGCTCTCACAGCCATACATGACTACTGGAAAAAAATCATAGCCTTGACTAGATGGACCTGTGTTGGCAAAGTAATGTCTCTGCTTTTGAATATACTATCTAGGTTGGTCATAACTTTCCTTCCAAGGAGTAAGCGTCTTTTAATTTCATGGCTGCAGTCACCATCTGCAGTGATTTTGGAGCCCCCAAAATTAAAGTCTGACACTGTTTCCACTGTTTTCCTGTCTGTTTCCCATGAAGTGATGGGCCCAGATGCCATGATCTTCATTTTCTGAATGTTGAGCTTTAAGTCAACTTTTTCACTCTCCTCTTTCACGTTCAAGAGGCTTTTTAATTCCTCTTCACTTTCTGCCATAAGGGTGGTATCATCTGCATATCTGAGGTTATTAATATTTCTCCTGGCAATCTTGATTCCAGCTTGTGCCTCTTCCAGTCCAGCGTTTCTCATGATGTACTCTGCATAGAAGCTAAATAAGCAGGGTGACAATATACAGCCTTGACGTACTCCTTTTCCGTTGCTTCCTGACTTGCATAAGAGACCAAAACTAGGCACAAATATAGCAGATTATCTCATAGCTAGGAAATGGCAACCTACTCCAGTGTTCCTGCCTGGAAAATCCCAGAGAGAGGAGCCTGGAGTCAAAAAGTACTGGACATAAGTGAGCATGCAAGCACACATCTCACAGCTAACACATTTCATGAATATGAATAAGTCATAATCGTAACAAAATGGTTGGCCTTTTTGGTACTGAGTTTAGACAGATTCCTTTTAATGAACCAGAATCCCTACCAAAAGTGGAGTAATTGGGAGTCTCAATTATTGGTTTAATTCATTAAAATTGCTAGGTATTGGCTGCTCCCAGTATCTGGGTAGATGTGATTTTAAAAGGGTCAGAAAATAGATTTTCCCAGAGTAACATTTATCCCACTGTGCTGAAAGTTCTTAGCATTGTAGAACATGGGCAGAGTTTCTTAAACTTAAGTGATCACAAAACTCACCTGTCCTGCTTATGGAAAACATAGACTTTTGGGACTCAACCTGATTAAGAGGAGATTCTCAAGGGTAGATGGGTAGATCACCTATATCAGAATCATGAAGAGGAGCATTTGCAAATTATATATGTGTGCTTAGTCACTCAGTCATGTCCAGCTCTTTGTGACTGTATGAACTATAGTCTGCCAGGCTCCTCTGTACATGGGATTTTTTTCAGGTTAGAATACTGGAGTGGGTATTCATTTCCTTCTCCAGGGGATCTTCCCAACCCAGGGATCGAACCCGAGTTTCCTGTATTTCTTGCATTGCAGGAGGATTCTTTACTCAACCCTCATAATACATAGTGATATTCTGTGATCTCTAGTATTATACTATAGGGAAGAACAAATACATGTGTGTTAAAAAGAATTCTTAGATGATTCTAATATGCTGTCTCTGGTCTTCCTCCCTGTCCACAATCCTCATTCACCCTCACTGGAGAACCACTAGCCCAGAAAAGGAAATCATTTTAGAGGGAAATATTTTTAGTAGCTTCACTGAGGTATCAATTACATACCATGAAATTCACCCACTGTAAGTGTATATACTTCAAAGATTTTTAGCAAATTTATGCTGTTGTGGAATCATCATCACAATACATTTCTGGAGTATTCTGTCACCCCCATAAGTTCACCCATGCCTATCTGAAGGCCAGTTCCCATTCCCATCCAAGCCCCAGGAATATACTGCTTTCTTCTCTAAGAGATGTGCATTTTAAAGAAATTTTAGTAGGGTTTCTTCTTTTGGGGGGGTGTCTGGCTTGTTTCATTTAACACAGTATTTTTGAGGTTCATCCATGTTGCATTTATAAGTAGTTCATTTTTTTATTGCTAAACAACATTTCATTGTATATTGATGTCATAATTTAACTGTTCATCAGCTGATGGGACATTTGGATTGTTTCCAGTTTTGAGCTATTGTGAATAAGGCTGCTGTTAAGTCTCTGCATACAAGTCCTTGTGTGAATATATGCTTTCATTTCTCGAGTAGTTATTTAGGAGTGGAATTGCTTGGTTATATGAAAGGTGTATTTTTAATATTTTGAGGACTGCCAAACTGTTTTCCAAGGTGACTGTATCATTT
This sequence comes from Nanger dama, assembly GCA_917880005.1. Lineage (NCBI taxonomy): Eukaryota > Metazoa > Chordata > Mammalia > Artiodactyla > Bovidae > Nanger > Nanger dama. The sequence continues at coordinate 3,367,589 of CAKJTW010000007.1, forward strand.
TACATTTTCACTAGCAATACATGAAGGTTTTTGGCTTCTCCGGATTCTAGCCAACACTGGGCATTCTTAGTCCTTTAGATTATGACCATTCAAATGAGCATGCAGTATGGTATTTAACTGTGGTTTTGATTGGCATTTCCTAATAACTGATAATGTCAAACATCTTTTCATGAGCTTGGTAGGAAGTCTTCCCTTTATTAAAGTGTCTGCTCAGATCTTCTGCCAATTTTGCAATTGGTTTGTTTTCTTATTGAGTTATAAGGATGTGTGTGTGTGTGTGTGTGCACGCGTGCTTAGTCGCTCAGTCGTGTCTGGCTCTTTGTGAACCCATGGACTGTAGTCTGCCAGGCTCCTCTGTCCATGGGGATTCTCCAGGGAAGAATACTGGAGTGGGTTACCATGCCCTCCTCCAGGGCTTCTTCCCGACCCAGGGATCGAACCCAGGTCTTCCACATTGCAGGCAGATTTTTTTTTTTACCATCTGAGCCACCAGGGAGGAGGATGGTGCCAGTCGTGTCCGACTCTTTGCGACCCCATGGACTGTAGCCTACCAGGCTCCTCTGTCCATGGGATTTTCCAGGCAATAGTACGGGAGTGGATTGCCATTTCCTTCTCCAGGGAGTCTTCCCGACCCAGGGATTGAACCCAGGTCTCCCGCACTGTAGACTGACACTTAACCATCTGAGCCACCAGGGACCATGTGTATTTGTATCATTATAGGTATATAGGTACAAGTCTTTTATCAGATACATGTTTTGCACATATTTTCTCCTTCTGAGTGTCTGGCTTTTTATTTTCTAAAGGTATCTTTTGAAGATCAAAACAAAAAGATAATTAGTAATCTGTAGAAATGTGAACTCCAGCAACAAATTATTTATCTTGAACTGTGTGACTTATATGTATAGTTCAAGTTAAAAATTCTCAGAAGGAATGAAATGGCAAGCAAAAATAAAGAATGAAAAACTGTCGAAAGTAATAAAAGGGAGAAATATAATGGGTTAGACATAAAGTGAATCATGTTCTGGCAAAGAAACTCAACTTTAAAAGTCCACACAGGTAGACTGATGAAGATAAAGGTCCTCTATTTTGACCTAAAACCACCTCTCTGACAGAGATAATTAATTGTCTATTGGAGAGTAATGAACACTTGGACGCTAAGAGAGGTGAAATTTTAAGTCAGAAATATTAAAATGCAAATGAACTCTAAGGGCATGTTGTACTACACTGATGTAGAGAGAAAACACCACCAGAAATCAATAAGAAATGCAATTTCATATAAGCTTCCTGAGTTTAGGGAAGGACTCCTTCCACTTGCAAAACTCATGCACTTATTCCCACCTCTCCTTCTGCCTTTGTTGGAGCTGAGGCGGGCAGTGCTCTGCAGAGGCAGAGTCACCAAACAAGGAAACTCAGTAGGAAAGTGAGTGAATCCAACTGTGTTCAGTCACTCAGTCATGTCCAACTCTTTGCGACCCCATGGACTGTAGCCCACCAGCTCCTCTGTCCATAGGATTTCCAGGCAAGAATACTGGAGTGAGTTGCCATTTCCTACTCCAGGGGATCTTTCTGACCCAGGGATCTAACTTTTGTCTCTCACGTCTCCTGAATTGGCAAGATGGTTCTTTACCACTAGTGCAACCTGGGAAACAGATCTCAAGTCAAATCATGATCCAATCATGTGAATTTGGGCAAATTACTTCATCTTTTCAAGCCACAATTTTTTCATATAAGAAAACTTGTAGGGTGTTTCAGATATTCAAAATGTTCATATTGTGTGTGTGTGTGTGTGTGTGTGCTTTAGCAAACATTTGCATGAAGAAAGAAAACACCCATAAAACTAGCATATTATGTGCAATGTATAAGAGAACAATGGTGAGATAATCAAATTAAAGGTATTTCTTCAGATAAAAGCATTAGCCATGTACAAAGAAGAGGACTAACAATGACAAATTTTAAAAGGGCAAGAAACTTAAGAATGTCCATTACTTATAATTAAACCAATAAAGCCTATCTTCTAAATAATGGGACGCCTAATATCCAGAGTGATAGTTTTCTTCTGCTTTGAACCTGATCTTTTTCTAAGATTTGATGGGTTAAGGATGATCATAGTTCCTGATACCAGCCAATTAATAAGAATTATGAGTGCCAACACCAGCAATGCCTTAGGTGTCTTGGGGATTATTTTTAAGCTGAATGTAAAAAATGTATGACTTAGCAACAATATTGGACCACAGGAATAAATTATATATTAGATACTGGAAAAAGAAAAGAAAAGAAAGATAAGAGATGGAATTGGAAGAAAAAAATTCATGAAAGAAGCTTTAAAGAAAAAAACAAATTGGAACGTAGGTGGCAGGTTTAGGAATGTTCACTATAAAATTCTCAAAACTTTTCTGTATGCTTACAATTTTTCATTGAAATGTTGAAAAATAAAAGTAGTATAAATTACACTTAGTAAATGTCTCAGGCAAGAGGAAAATGTGATTATGAGAGTAAAGGTACATATGGGCCTACTGAGATAGTGTGAATGCTGGCCAAACCAGGGAACAAGAGATATATTAAGAGCAGTGAGGGATAAGACTGAATTTAATACTTATTTTTATTTTGTTTTGTTTCTTAGTAATATGGAAATCTTCATCACTCCAATATTTTTGGAAACCACATAAAACAAAATCACAACAGTTGCCCTCCCTAAGAGCTGGCTCAGGCCACCCTAATCCTACGGATTATCCTTATCCTTTAACTCCACACAGACACCATTTGACTGCATTTACAACTAAGGCCCAATCACAAATTTCAGTTATTAAGATGCCATAAGTTCTGCAAAAAACAGTTTACCATAAAAATTAACAGGACAGCAAATAGTTCTCTATAGAATGAGAAAAATCCTATTAAGTGATAACCATTAGCAAGGAGAAGCTAGGTAAGATTTAAACTGTAATAACCACAAAATTGAGATTTCAACACTGCACTCTATATATTTTTTCCAATTTAATAGAAAAGCATAACTGCTGTCATTAAGAAGAAGCTAAAGGTAATGTGGATGTTAAGGTAACAATGTGGCAACTTAAATATATGTGTAAATGAAACAGACCAGGTACTTATCCACAACCCAAACAAAGTAATTAGAAGACTTTGGACTATTTATTCCTAAAGCAATATTTTGAATTAGCTAAAGAACTTATTTCCTGCATCAGAATACTTGCTGAACAGCTACAAAGAAAATACCGCATTATTTAGCATTTAAGCCATGAGTGCAATTGGCTTTTAGAAAGTTAAGTGAGCCTGTAAAGGAAAAAGCATGCTTCTCAAAAGCAAAATCCCAAAACCCTTCAAAAATCAAAACTAAGAAATAAAAGTGAGACAAGAGAAATAAGGAAAAAATAATGACACTGAGAATGTATAAGAAGGACACAAGATAAACAAGAAGACTATTAGAAAGTAAATGTCAGGCAATAATATGGGTGATGGGGAAATGGCCCCAGAAATAACATATGACCCATATTTCCTAGAGCACAGCTGTCCTACTATCTACTACTAAGTCATACTCATTTATGCTAGTTACTTTTCACAATACCTGTTTTGCCCTATTTTTATATGGCACAAGGGTCTCCAATGGGTTGGACAGAAAAGGCAATTTTTTAAAACAAATATGCTATTAGGGTCTCATGAAAATCCTATCCCGACCCCATCTCCCCACCATGCCTCAAATACGTTGCTTTCTTTAAATAGACACCAACTCAAATTCACATCAAGAGGTAAGGAGCAAAAACATGGCTTTTGGGGAGGGAGGGAGTGGGACAGATTGGGAGATTGGGATTGACATGTATATACTTTGTTGTTGTTTAGTCGCTGTTGTGTCCAACTCTTTGCAACCCCATGGACTGCAGCGCACCAGGCTCCTCTGTCCATGGGGTTCTCCAGGCAAGAATATTGGAGAGGGTTACCATTTCCTTCTCTAATACACTACCATGTGCAAAAGAGGTAACGTGGGAACCTGCTGTATAGTGCAGGGAGCTCAGCTTGGTGCTCTGTGATGACCTCGATGGGTGGGATGGGGGCTGGGCGTGGGAGGCAGGCCCAAGAGGGAAGGGATATATGTATACATAGAGCTGATTCACTTCACTGTACAGCAGAGACTAACACAACATTGAAAAGCAACTATTCTCCATTTTTTTAAAATGACTTTTCCTTTGATCAGAATTAGAAAGAGGATGTAGGCAAGTTTCTTAAGGTAGCCAAGCCCACCAGATCCCAAAGAGGCAAAGATGGGAAGAGAAGGTCACAGAAAAATGTGAGACGAAGAAATACAAGTTAACCAGCAAACAGCCAGCCAGTCCAGGGACTTATTCTACTCTTCAGAGAATCAGAAATATAAATTAAAAACACAGGCTCCCCCAGCAGGGGAAGCACATTAAGGCTCTATTAGTCTGTCAAAAATAAAGCCTGTCCAAACTGTGGTCGCAAAATTTTTGGAAGGCTGCCACAGCTGGTCCACAGCAGCTGCATGTCCATGGGGGAGCTAACACAGTGGCAGTGCCAGCTCAGAACCAGATAAAGATGCAGCAGGATGAGAAGATTCATGCAATTTAAATGGAGAGCAACAGTAACCAAGGCCTTGAGAGCAAGTGGCTATGGTCTTTTAAACTTTTAAGTGTAAGCGCACCCTCAGGCACACACACTTGTTGAAATGGCAACAAAGGCCAGGCTGGCAACAGGCCTTTAAAAACAGGCAGCCTAGAGGTTAGAGTACAAACAGGCTCCTCCTGTACAGCCTGGGGATTGAGGCAGATGGAGCACAGCACTCTAAGGACTCGAGTGTCTGCTGCACAGAAAGTCCAGGGATCGTGACGAGGCCCTGGTGAACGTTACAGCATATGGAACTGAGATGCTTATTTAGATTGCTCCCTGCACAGAAATGCCTTCTTTTCATTCTGCTTCCTTGCTGGTATATTAGAAGATTCTGTTTCAGATATCTGTGAAATTTCATTAACATGCAATGCCCTGAAGTTATAATGTAGCTGCCAAAGTATTTACTATTACCCACAGAAATATGGAAGGGTGTGGAAAAGATGGTTTAATAAGGTAACCATGAATCTGCAATGAACTATAATGACTCCTACTACATAATTCCAACAAATTATCCGAAGTTGGAGAAATAAAGCAATTTAAAAAGCCCTCCATTATTACCATTATTATTTTGTGGATCTGTTTTCAAATACTTAAACAGTAAGAGTTGATGGCTGTCAAATATAGCTTAGCAGAGTATTATGGAACATTCCATCAGTTCAATATAAGACTCTTTAAATGAACTAATGTGATATTAGAGAAGCAGTCAAATACAGGGCTGCCGAGGTGGCTCAGTGGTAACGCATCAGCCTGCCAAGAGGGAGGCATGGGTTTGATCCCTGCCCTGGAGAAGGAAATGACAACCCACTCCAGTATTTTTGCCTGGGAAAGCCCATGGTCTGAGAAGCCTGACGGACTACAGTCCACAGGGTCGCAAGAGTCAGACACAACTTAGCAACTAAATGACAAGCCAAATACATGAATGGAACAGTGAAGGGACCTATAGGGGTCTAGATATATTCCTGCAAATTCCTTGTCAGGTCTCCCTTCAAAATGAGTAATCCAATTCCCATCTTTTTAAGGGTGGGTTGGTCTGAGAAAGAGACTTGCTTCTAGCAAAGAGAATGTGGTAGAACTGATGTTGTGTGACTTCCGAAGCTAGTCAAAAAAATATAGCTTTCTCTTGCCTCTCTCTGCTTGATGACTACCTCTAGACAAGCTAGCACCAGGTCCATAGGACAGCCAGACCTAGCAAAAGTTCAATCAGAGAACAACTGAGGCCCCTCCCTGCATGAGCCAGCACCCTCTGGCCAGACATGGGAGTGAGCCACCTGTAAGGCAGACCTTCCCACCTCAGTTAAGTCCTCAGATGACAGTGGTTCCAGTTGAAATCTTAACCTCAACCTTAAAAGAAATCATGAGCTAGAACTGTGGAGCTGAGCTGCTTCCACATTTCTCACCCATGGAAACTCTGAAAGAGAATAAACGTCTAAAGCCACTGAGTTTGGAGGTAATTTATTTTGCAGAAATAACTAACATAATAGTAAACCCAGAAATAAATACAAAGACACAAAGAAATTGAGTATATGATAAAGACTTTCACACTGATGGAGAGGAGCTTAAATTAACAGATGATGTTAAATAATCAGCGTTTGAGGGGAGAAAAAAAAGGTAGATATTCATTTTACTCATTATAGAAAGATAAATTCCAGATAATTCAAAGATTAAATATAAGAAATAAACACAAATGCAATAAAAGAAAATAAATGCAGACAGTCTTTTAGGAGTGGAAATGGGCATTTTTGAACATTTTACTGAATCCAGGAAACGAAAAGATTGATGGATTTGACTTCATAAAAATCAAAACATCTCATAAATAAGATTATAAAATAATCATCATGATATTAAATGTTGCAATGTATATTAATCCCAAAGGTGTAATATCTCTAAAATCACACAATTCTTATTTTTAAAAAGGTAAATGTTCTGAGAGAAAAGTGAGTAACATAAAATACAAGAAAGGCACTTCACCAAAAGCAAAATAAAATATGGATGTTATACAGAGGTATAAAATAATGTTCAATCACATTAATAATAAAACAGATACAAATAAAAACAAAATATCGCCTCTTTAACCTATCAGACTGGCAAAGATTCAGAAAACTAAAACCATCCTAGGTAGGAACATAGAATTTCCCATGCTCTCCTGGGAGCATGAATAGGTACAATCTTTCTTGAAAGCAACATTGCAATAAGGACCAACGTGTTATGCAAACACATACCTCTGATGCAGAGACACCACTTCCTGGGTACAAAGATATGATCTAGAATTTTCAGTACACCACTCTTTATAATAGTGAAAAACTGAGAACAGCCTAAACATCCACAAAAAAATAAAGAAATGAACTTCAACATGCATATAGTAAAATCACTTGCAATCATTAAAAAGGACATTGTAATAGCTATAGTTTGACACTGTCCTAAAAGAAAGTTGGAAGACACTAAGTATAACATGAACTCATTTATGTGAAATATTATATACACACATCATCATGAAAAGAGGTCAGATGGAGAACAGTAGGCATACAGATAATGACAGTAGTATTTACTGGCAGTCAAGGGATTTTTACTTTCTTTATTCTTTCCTATGTTATTTAATATTATATATACTAAAGCAAATTAACACTAGCCTCTTCTGCTACAACAAGTGTTTCTTTAATGTAAATTAGTTCACATGCAGGAAAGTCTCATTTCCTGCCTTCAAGACTCTCCACTATAGTAAACTATCCAAGGAAGCTGAGAGTAGCAGATGAAGAAATGAAAAGTATTTCCCCTGTATTTAAAATAAAACTGATAAGTCAACACCCTGGACCAGAGTTTTAACTTTGATAAAAATGATCTCTGTTAAAAGTGAGTAACTTTAAGGACCAAAAACTCAAAGGAGGAAAATCAGGGTGTAAGGCCAAGGACTGATGGTGATGCTGGGTATAAATGCCAGTTGAGATTTAATCATGCTGTTATTTTTATTGCAATTGTCATTTCCTGGTGCCAGTTCTGTTTACAAAATTCCACTGGTTTCAAACCATCTGTTCCCAACCCTATTTTCCCTAGAAGTTCTATCACGTTTAGCACAAGATTTTGCAGAATGAAAGATTTTCCAGGAATGCAGACACGGCAGGAAGAGAGAACTGCCTCTGCTATTCTGAGTAAAACATAGAGGTAGAGAAACATTCCATAAGTAAAAAGAAAATGAAAAGAAACATTAAACTTTATTTTGATTCAGCAAGAGTTTCTAAGAAAAGATATGAAATACAGGACAAAACAATCTCAATATTCTTGGTTTTGACCACACATTTATATACATATAGTTATGCAAGTCAGAGTCTAAGCAAGACAGAAAATTAAACAGGTATCAATTACAGTGGATGAAGGGGCATTAATTCGATTAACTTTTTAAGTGGCACAAACAGGGGATAGTTTTTTTTTTTTTTTTCCTGATATAAAAAATTTCTGAAAGTGGGCAGTTTAAACTGACCTTACATTGCCCACCATGGCAGTTCATCTGTCATCTTTTTTAAGTTATCTTATTAAGCTTATCTTATGATTGATATACCAAAAGCTATACATATTTAATGCATCCAAAACTTAGTAAGTTTAGAGACAAGTATACACTCATGAAACCATCACCACAATATATATCATAAACATAGCAGAACCCTCCAAAAGTTTTCTCCCACTCTTTTAATCCCACTAATTTTTGAATATCATATTTAATCACATGTTCAAGCTGGATTTAGAAAAAGCAGAGGAACCAGAGATCATATCACCAACATCATGGATGTTGGTGATCTGACTCAGAGAAAGTGAATTCCAGAAAAATATCTATTTCTGCTTCATTGACTATGCTAAAGTCTTTGATTGTGTGAATCACAACAAAAAACCATGGAAAATTCTTAGAGATGGCAACACCAGACCACCTTACCTGCCTCCTGAGAAACCTGTATGCAGGTCAAGAAGTAACAGTTAGAACCGGACATGGAACAGACTGGTTCAAAACTGGGAAAGGAGTATGTCAAGGCTGTATATTGTCACCCTGCTTATTTAACTAATAAGCAGAGTACATAATGCTGGACTGGATGAAGCATAAGCTGCAGTCAAGACTTTCTGGAGAATTATCAGTAACCTCAGATATGCAGATGATACCATATGGCAGAAAGCAAAAAGAAACTAAATAGCCTCTTGATAAAGGTGAAAGAGGAGAGCGAAAAAGTTGGTTTAAAACTCAACATTTAAAAAACTAAGATCATGGCCTCTGGTCCCATCACTTCATGGCCAATAGATGAGGAAACAATGGAAACAGGGACAGACTTTATATTTTCTTGGGCTCCAAAATCACCGCAGATGATGACTGCAGCCATGAAATTAAAAGACACTTGCTCCTTGGAAGAAAACCTATGACAAGCCTAGACAGCATATTAAAAAGCAGACACTACTCTGCCAACAAAGGTCTGTCTAGTCAAAGATATGGTTTTTCCAGTAGTCACGTATGGATGTGAGAGCTGGACCATAAAGAAGGTTGAGCAGTGAAAAACTGATGCTTTTGAACTGTGGTGTTCAATAAGACTCTTGAGAGTCCCTTGGACTGCAAGGAGATCAAATCAGTCTATCCTAAAGGAAATCAACCCTGAATATTCATCGGAAGGACTGATGCTGAAGCTGAAGCTCCAAATCTTTGGCCACCTGATGCAAACAACTGACTCGTTAGAAAAGACCCTGATACTGGGAAAGATTGAAAAAAGGTGGAGAAGGGGACTAGAAAGGATGAGACGGTTGAATGGCATCATCAATTCAATGGACATGAGTTTAAGCAAGCTCTGGGAAATGGTGAAGGACAGGGGAAGACTGGCAGTGCTGCAGTCCATGGGGTCACAAAAAGTTGGACAGGACTGAGAGACTGAACAACAATAATAATTGAGGTAGAGGAGAAATGCAAATAAGGAGGAGAGCAGTTCTGAAACCATTTTAGATACATTGTAGAACCGGAGCAAAGGAGAAATGGTGTTAGCTGGGAGCCAGGGTGCTCACTATGGAAAAGAGGAGATACAAATACACAGAGGAGAACCAAGGAATAACCTTTCACACACCTAAAAGCAAAGACACCCTAGTAGCAAAGAGTATATCTAGAACTTGAATGCTAGATTCTAATATAATTTGTTACAATAAAGAACCAGGGCTCCAAGAAAGGATTGATTCCAGGGCTGGTCAGGTATAGAATGGAAAGTAAAATGGAAAAGTGTGTGAATCTAAACTATTTCAAATGTACAGTTTTAGTAATTACACCAGAGTATAAAATGATTAGACCTTTGCAGGTTTAAGAAACATTAAAATGATCTAAACCTAAAGAATATGGGATGAGGGTGGTGGGGCCAGGGGGAACTGATGATTACCAAAAATGAGAACTGAGCTGGCATCTCTTCCTTCAGCATTTACTCCTTTCATGCTAATAAACATTTATTGAGTACCTGTTATGTGCTAGGCATCATACCAGGGTCTTTACTGAAAGAATGAAGATACATCTGTGTATCTGTATAGATACTGAACATTAAACATTGTTCTTTTGAATTACACTAGCCTCATGATGGACGGAGGAGCCTGGTGGGCTGCAGTTCATGGGGTCACTGAGGGTTGGACACAACTGAGCAACTTCACTTTCTCTTTTCATTTTCATGCCTTGGAGAAGGAAATAGCAACCCACTCCAGTGTTCTTGCCTGGAGAATCCCAGGGATGGGGGAGCCTGGTGGGCTGACATCTATGGGGTCACAGAGAGTCAGACACGACTGAAGTGACTTAGCAGCAGCAGCAGCCTCGTGATAAGGTTAAAAGGGCCATAAAAATAAGATGGAGAAAGACAGATTTCCTAAAGGACAGGGGTGACGGGGAATGTTATGGAAAGACAAACTACACTGTATTCTATAATCTTTGGCCCTCCTACTCTCAGAGAATGACTTTATCACCCAAACAGCTTCCCCAAGGTCAACATGGTAGTTAACCAAAGGGATCTCTCCTGAAAAAATACAAACGGTAACTTTTCTGGCTTGAAGTCCTTTAATATGTTTCCACTTCCTATAGCACATCATGTTCTAGCCAAATCCAGCAACACAGCATTTATCACACTTGATTTTCTCATCCTCACCTCCAATTAGCTGTGAGTTGTATGAGGACAGGGACACTTGTTCACTGCCATACCTCAGTGCCCTGCAATGAAATGTTCAATATTCAATACAGCTTTATCAGTGAATAAACCATTTCCAATAACATTACTAAAAATAATTCATTTAATGATTTTTAGTACACTAACCTCAAAATTTCCTGTCCAGGTCAACTATTTAGACGCAGAACGAGATGGCTGTTGGAGATGCATGGGTTGAGAAAAGGCAATTACCCAATCACATGAAACAAACTGTGAGTTGTATGTGTGTTCACACACAAGTGAGCATGTGTGTATGTTTTTCTGATTATCCTCATCTCTCATCTGATGTGTATGTGTGGTGTGTATGTGTGTGTGTGTGTAACTTCCAGAGTTTTGCTTTTTGTTTTTTTTTTTGGTGCTTTCTTTTTTTCTTCTTCTTCAATAAATCATAGCACAGCACTCATGTCTAAAGGCAGTAAGGATGGGTAGCAAGGATCAAGTAACTTTCACAATCCATTCAATTACCAGACAGTAAGAACTTTCTTTAAAGGCTTACTTTTACAAAGTATTTAGCTTGTTTTTCATTAAAAGCAGTGTTTTTCAATCCATGCTCCATGGTGCCCTGAGGATTCCGTAGGGCCAAAAGAAGCAGGCACTAAGTGAGCAGAGCTCTGAGCCCCGACTCCTAGCTTCAATCAAAGCCACTATGCTTTTATCTTTTTTTTTTAATAATAATTGAATTCCAAAAAAAAATTTTCCTTGAAAAAGTGTTCACAATATTAAAACAAGAAGAAAAGAAAAAGGTTATAAAAATCAGCACCTTAAAGAATCAGTGGTAGATTGAGGCTCACACTCTATAATTCAAGTCCTTAATGTCTTTCATATTTCTTGTTTAGAGTACATTCATCTCTGTCATGTTTATAGGCCCTTATTTGTGCTAAAATGAGAAATACCTTTTGAATACAGAAATATCTAGGTAGAGAGAAAATAGCATGAGTTTTGAGAAGTGTTTTTAATCCCTGATGCTGCTGTTTCTAAATTTATTTATCTTATAATGTTTAATGGCATTATTTCTGTACTAATCTTCAAGTTAACGATTCATAACACAGAATACCAAAATAATCTAATTGAACAACAAAAACTCCACTGTAAATGCCAACTGCAGCTGTTTTTATGTACTACTGACAAATATCCCATCTCACTTTAATACTCTTAGGAAAAAGATCATCTTAAGTGGAAAAACCCACCAAACTCACTTGTAAAGACCAATTTTAGCTATTTTGCCAAGAAACAGAAGAACAAGATAACTGAAACCAGGCCCTCTAACACGCAACATTCAGAAGACCAGTGGGGAGAGTTTGATCTGCTGTTGAACACACTCATAGATGAGAAGCAGAAGTGGGATTCTCTCAATTAGAAGGCTTCTCCTGTCTATGCACAGCAGCATGGGGATTGTGGAATGGCACACCATAGAGAACACACGCTATAAGCTGAAATTGTTAGTTGCTCAATCATCCGACTCTTTGTGACCCCATGGACTGTAGCCCACCAGGCTCCTCTGTCTATGGAATTTTCCCAGGCAAGAATACTAGAGTGGGTTGCCATTCCCTTCTCCAGGAGATCTTCCCGATATAAGGGTCAAACCTGGGTCTCCTGCATTGTAGGCAGATTCTTTACCATCTCAGCCACCAGGGAAATCCCAGAATACCTGCTAAACACCCACAATCAAGTCTCAACTCTGTATTAATACTAAGTTGTGTGTGTGTGCTTAGTCTCTCAGTCGTGTCTGACTCTTTGTGACCCCACGGACTGTAGCTCACAAGGCTCCTCTGTCCATAGGGATTCTCCAGGCAAGAATACTAGAGTGGGTTGCTATGGCCTCCTTCAGGGGAACTTCCCAACCCTGGGATCAAACCCAGGCCTCCTGCATTGCAGGCAGATTTCTTTACTATCTGAGCCACCAGGGAAGCCAAGAAGTAAGTTAGGGGAATCCAAAATCTTTAGAGCTGAACACATATAATTACTGGTAAGATCTAATAAGCTGAGAAAGGTTAAAAGATAAACCGAGGCATATTAAAATGCTAACAGTTTATCTGAGCAAAAATCAATTCAAACAGGTCAGTGCCAAACCAAAAGTAGTGAGGAGTGCTACACTAAGAGGAGTTCAAGGAAACATTTTTAAACTGAAAAGAAGGAAGCAAAGAATGGAAATATTTGATTGGCTACAGATCAAAGTTGAGTTGGCAGCTGGTGATTTATTTTCCTTAGGTTTCAATTTTGTAAATCTGAAGCATCTCCAGGCTTAGATTTTGGCTTATATAGGTCACTCCCCACGGCATTAAAGCTACCTCGATCAAATGGCCTCCTTATTTAACAGAAGCAACCAACCTCATTTTTACCTCTTCTGGGAAAACTAACATGAGTATCCTGACTCACAGAGCCATCTTCCACCCCCTCAAATCCTCTGGCATGTACTAGCCACACCCACATATGTCAGCCAGTATTGTTATATTTTCATAGAAGGTCCATTCTCCCCAGCTAGACTGGGAGCCACCAACAGGCAAGCACCATGTTTCATTCCTTCCTATATATCCTAAAAGTCTGAGAATTTTACTAAGCATTTGCACGTGCTAAATAAATATTTCTTAACTGCTTGTTTAATTTTACATATGGTTTGTATTAATACCCACTTACAATGTTGATGGAAAGACAGTTTGGTGTGGTTTTATTTGACACTCCATTCTTTTAAATGCCTGGGAGCATAAGGGAGCAATCGGTCAGCCAGAACAGCCTGTGTTGAGATTCACCCAATCAATCTGATAATACCTCCATGTATTATCACTCCCAAAGAACCAAGTACCCAGCTTCTCCTAGAACCAAACCTCTTCTCATGCTCAGTACCAAATTAGAAGTCAGAAAACTTAGATTCAAGACCGAATTATGCCAAGGACTAGGCAATACATTTCATCTACATAAGTAGACTAACTCTAAGGTTCTATGCTCTATATATAATTCTATGAGACTAATTTCAAACCTTTACCTTCCACATCAGAAATTCGTGGAATGGTCCCTTCCTCATTGCACCTGTTTTCCAACACCTTTCAGATTTCTGTAACATACTCATGAAAGTATGTTCATTTCTAATGATGACACTGTTAAATTTCTCATCTGATCTGTATTTCATATCTGTGTTTTATGTAACTAACACACATCAAGTAACTAATTGGATAGTACAGAACAACACACACACACTTGGGGAAACCTCTTAACATGTCCCTGCTTTCAGCAGCAAAGACAAGTATAGCCCTATTTACAAAGAAGCACCAGTAATAATAAATAAAATTAAATTATCTTCATGTTGGTCACCAAATAGGTTCTTTTCAAACTAATCAACAGCTCAGTGGCCCTGAAAACAATATTCTGATCCTTTCAATTTTGTAAGAAACTTACTGTCTAATCAACATTAAATGATATTAGGGAATGTCACAATGTTACAATAAATGACTTAGAAAGAAAATCCAGTGAAATTTTTGATAGATTTGGATGAATATATAAGCTAGATAAAAAAAAAATACATGAGTCATATAGAAATTCAAAGTGATTTAAATTAATGTTTTAAATAATGAATAAGTTTTGCAGAACCTAATGTATCTCTATACTACAAAATGACTAGGCATATCACTCAAAGACCTTTCCCTAGCCAAGTAACTTGTTAAGCAATTAATTAAAAAGTAGGGTGGCAATTTCACTTCTTCTTAGCTAGGAAAAAAGAGCCATGATAAAATCCAGACAAAAGATCCAATTTTACAAGTGAGATATAGGTATCTGAATCCTCCAGGAAACATTTAAATATTATTTTTCCTTGGTGAAAATTACACCAACACTTTGTGATATTCTTGCTCAGTAGTAAAGAATCTGTCTGCCAATGCAGGAAACGTGAGTTTGATCCCTTGATCCAGAAGATCCCTGGAAGAGGAAATGGCAATCCACTCCAGTGCTCTTGCCTGGAGAATCCCATGGACAGAGAAGCCTGGCAGGTTGCAGTCTGTGAGGTCACAAAGACTCAGACAAGACTGAGCATATTACATTTGTGACATCTGAGGTATTAACCTCAAACACCCAATAACCTCAATCTGAAACAGTTGCATAAAATTTTTGACAAACAGAACATGAGTTTTGTTTCATTTTTAACAAAGATAGAGCTATTGGCCAATCATACGAAATCAGTGAAAAGTACTCTTCCACAAATTATCAAATCCATAAACCCTGAAAGAAGACTTAATTGGAAAAAGGAAAAATCATGAAAACAAAAAAACTTTGTGAAACTAAAGAAATAAAAGTTTTAGTCTAGTGAAGGAAGTTCATTTTGTCTTGTCTAAAATAGTATATCACTGTGTCAATGACAGACACTACAACAAAAATTTTTTGTTCTATCAACTAATCCCTACATTAACTCTATTTTTATCCCAAAACACAGATATACACTGATGCTCAGAGCATTTAGTAATCTTCCTAAGCTCACACAGATATTAGGCAGCAGAGCTGAATCCAGATAATCTGACCCTGTGGCCTGTACACTTAAGCACTATGCTCCACTGGCTCCCAGTAAATATTCACCACTCCCAGTAAACACAGATCAGGATAGTGATCTCATAACTGTTATTATAGCTTTGAGGTGCAAATTATAGGAAAAGTGTCTGAATACACAATTAATTCAATCCACCGTAAGAGTCGGACCCGACTCAGCGACTGAACAACAACAAATATAAAAGACATATTTAAGTCTCTTTCATTTCTAATAAATGTTCAAATCAGGAAAGGATACAAAAGGAAGTATAGTACATACGCTGCTACTGCTAAGTCGCTTCAGTCATGTCCAACTCTGTGCGATCCCCTAGACAGCAGCCCACCAGGCTGCCCCATCCCTGGGATTCTCCAGGCAAGAACACTGGAGTGGGTTGCCATTTCCTTCTCCAATGCATGAAAGTGAAAAGTCAAAGTGAAGTCGCTCAGTCGTGTCCGACTCTAGCAACCCCATGAATTGCAGCCCACCAGGCTCCTCCGTCCATGGGATTTTCCAGACAAAAGTACTGGAGTGGGGTGCCATTGCCTTCTCCGATAGTACATATACATAGAATCAATTAATAGAAAGATATAATCAGAGTTGTCTTTGAACTTAACAAGTACTGAAAACCCAAAACCCATACTATCTCGCTGTCCTTTCAGCTCTCTGAAATGCCTCTTAGGATTTGAAATTCCACTGCTGAAACAAAGGAAAGGTGGAAGACAAGTGCATTCACATTCGAAAGCATTGTGCCCTTTTGCAATTTCCCTTCCACATTTACTACCCTGGATCTTTAAACACCCTGCTGCTGCTAAGTCACTTCAGTTGTGTCCGACTCTGTGCGACCCCATAGACGGCAGCCCACCAGGCTCCCCTGTCCCTGGATTCTCTAGGCAAGCACACTGGAGTGGGTTGCCATTTCCCTCTCCAATGCATGAAAGGGAAAAGTCAAAGTGAAGTCGCTCAGTCGTATCTGACTCTTAGTGACCCCATGGACTGCAGCCCACCAGGCTCCTCCATCCATGGGATTTTCCAGGCAAGAGTACTGGAGTGGGGTGCCATTGCCTTCTCCTTAAACACTCTACCAGAAGCTAAACCAATTCAAATGTATGTGTAAAATATAAAACTGGAAATGTCGCAAAATCAACGTGACCTTTAAAGTGTAACATTTCCCACAATCATTTAGTTAATACTAGAAAAACATTTTACAGTGTTTAAAGCATAATCTTCATGTGTAATATCTGCAACAAATATAAAAGCAAATACAGAACAAAGTATTTAAAAATCAAGCACATTTTATAAACAAAAGCTGCAATTAATTTTAAACTACAACTTCTTCTGAAGTAGTTACATTACCTTTTAAACATCATAACCCTATTAGGGTACTCAGCTTTTCAAATACAAAGCTGATGAAACCCCAGTCACCTCCTGCAACTGGTAGGGACTACTAGTATGACTAATTCTCCCCCAATTTACCCATATTCATCTGCTTGAGAGCAAAAATATCTATCAGGCAAAAGGCCAACTGGGCCCTTTCTGACAGCCAACAAGACCACACTTGATTAATCCCAAGGCACTGGTCTCAACAGCACATTTTCTAACCAACCAGTCTCCTCAGTCGAAGATACTTCAAGCAAAGACAATAATTAGGTAGTCGATATTATCATAAAATTAAATTTTGAATGAGAGCAAATGTAGTCTTCTCACTTCAGGTCCAATCATACATTTGTTAAAAGTAAAGATATGCAAATCGATGCTAATGGGATGGCAAACTTTCCCCAAGAGAGAATCACACTTGAGATAAATCGACACTCATAATTTTTTTATTTCCTAATCAAGTAGCAATCCTTGAGAATCTCTCTTTCCCTTTTCACTACTTTGATTAAGTATTTTCAATAGAAGCTGATCAGAAAATACATTTTCTCAGACTTTTTTCCTGCACTTCTCCAAGTAGGAGAGAAAAATGAAATCAGAATCCACCCCATTCCCATTTACTAAATGGTGCAGATGTATGTATCCCACTGCCTTTAACACTTGAGAATTAGGAAGAAAAAGACTTCAAGAAAACAAGCTGAGCAATCTAATATCTGGCTAAAGGACAGATGCTCTCTTTAGAACTTAATATAGTTTCTATCAACTCTAGGAATTCAGTTCATATTTCTTTAATGGAAAGAGTGAATGAAAAAGGTTACAGCACGAAGAGATAAAACAATGAAACATCAACAAAGGAACTAAATTAGATACCTTCACCTGTCACCGAGAAAAATCAATAAGGCTCAATGAATTTATATTGTACACGGACTTACTTAGGGAAAAACTGTGAAATATAATGTCTCCATGGCCTCGGGTGGAGGGCAAATAGGACTCAAGCTATATTTTAACAGGAAAGCAAAACAAGATGGGAGAAAAGCATCTGGGGAGGGAAGTTCACATTCAGTTTATGTAAAAATTAAATATACTGGGTTTTTACAAGGAAAGGAATGTAACTGGCAACTCTAAGACTGAAACAGGCAGAATCAACTTGGCAAGAAACAAAACAGCAAGGGGATTAAGTAGCCCTGAGGGTGGTTTCCCCCAAACAAGACAAGAGTAAGGCAAACTCCAGTAGGAAAAAGACAAAAACCCCAGCTCCTCGTTTCCTCTGAGAGACAGGATAAGATACAGCACCAGGAACAAAGTCTCAACCCAGAATTCAGGTGCTCTGGTTCTCTCTTTCTCCTCCTCTCTCTCTTCCTTGACTTCCCCCTTTCTTTCCCTCTCTCTCATACTTTACATACTTTACATTAAGAGAAAACCAATAAGAAACCAGCTTTGCCTGGTTGGTCAGCCTCCCCGCACAGAGGCATCCTACAAACTCCAAGAAACTTCTTTTGACCACATCTTCATTTCCCAGAGTTGGCCCTGGAATCCCTCCTGCTTCTCTTCCAGCATCATCCTGTTCTGCTCCATGACACCATCCACTTTCCCTCTTGTCACTTTTACTCGTGCTACTCCTGTCCCAAACTTTTTTCTATTTTCTGTCCCAAACTTTTTTCTATTTTCTCCACCCTATCAATACTGCATCCTAATATCAGCTCAAAGTACCAGGCCCTATTATGTGAAATCATAAGCAATCTCCCTTATCTGCGTCCCATCCTATGCCACCCCAAAACTTCAATTACACCCATTTTTGACACAGATTACACTGTGAATTACAGCCATTTATTTACATATTCATCTTCCCTACCTCTACACCACAGGGTTCTAGTAGGGGCAGGGGGGAGTTACATTATCTTTTTTCAAAGTGTGGTATACGTGGCATAAAATTTACTGTCTTCACCATTTTTTAAGTACACAGCTCAGTAATAATAAGTATATTTACATGTTCCACCATCTTGTAAAACTGAAACTCTTTACCCACTAAACAACATCTCCTCCAATTCCCTCCTACCCCCAGCCCCTGGCACTCATCTTCCTACTTTCTGCCTGTATGAATTTGACTATTCTAGGTACCTTATATAAATTGAATCATATAGTATTTGTCTTCTCATGACTGGCTTAGTTAGCATAATGTCCATCTTGTCACATGTGTCAGAATTCCCTTCCTCTTTAAGACTTAATAAAACTCTACTGCAGGCATATACCACATTTTGTTTATTCGTTTACCGGCCCCCTCCATGGATACTTGTGTTGCTCCCATCTTTTAGTTATTATGAATACTGCCACTATGAACATGGGTCTTCAAGATCTTGCTTCAGGTTCTTTAGGGCATAAACCCAAAAGTGGAAATGCTGGATCATAATGGAAACATGCTGAGAAAAATATCAATAACCTCAGGTATGCAGATGACACCATCCTAATAGCAGAAAGAGAAGAGAAACTAAAGAACCTTTTGATGAAGATGAAAGAGGGAGGTGAAAAACCTTGTCTAAAACTCAACATTCAAAGAACTAAGATCATGGCATCCAGTATCATCACTTCATGGCAAATAGATGGAGAAAAGATGGAAAACAGTGGAAAACAGTGCAAGACTTTATTTTCCTGGGCTCCAAAATCACTGTGGATGGTGACTGCAGCCATGAAATTAAAACACCCTTGCTCCTTGGAAGAACAGCTATGACAAACCTAGACAGTATTTTAAAGAGTAGAGATATCACTTTGCTGACAAAGGTCCATATAGTCAAAGTTATGGTTTTTCCAGTAGTCATGTATGGATATGAGAGTTGGACTGTAAAGAAGGCTGAGCACCGAAGAACTGATGCTTTTGAACTGTGGTGCTAGAGAAGATTCTTGAGAGTTCTCTGGACTGCAAGGAGATTAAACCAGTCAATCCTCAAGGAAATCAACCTTGAATATTCAACGGGAGGACTGATGCTAAAGCTGAAGCTCTAATACTTTAGCCACCTGATGCAAAAAGCTGACTCATTGGAAAAGACCCTTATGCTGTGAACGAACAAGGGTATGAGAAGAAGGGGACGACAGAGGCTGAGATGGTTGGATGCCATCATCAATTCAACAGACATAAGTTAGAGCAAATTCCAGGAGATAGCAAAGGACAAGGAAGCCTGGTGTGCTGCAGTCCTTGGGGTTGCAAAGAGTCAGACACAACTGAGCAACTGAACAACAACGGAAACACTATTTTTTTCAAGGAACTGTTTTCCAAAGCAGCTGCAGCATTTCACATTCTCATTAACAGTACACAAGGTTTCCAATTTCTACACATCCTCACCAACACCTGTTACTTTCTATTTTTAATAACAGCCATCCTAATAAGTGTGCATTTCCCTAATGATTAGTGATTTTGAGCTTTACATGTGCTTATCAGTCACATCAGTCACTTATCTTATTCAAGAAATGGTTCAAGTCCTTTGCTCAATTTTTAATTGTACTGCTTGCTTTTGTCGTTGTGTTATAAGAATTTTTTCATATACTCTAGATATTAATCCCTTATCAAATATATGAATAACAACTTCTTTTTAAATTTAGTTTTCTACTCTCTAATATTTCAGAGTTGGCTATAAGTATTACAGAAATATATTTTGAGTTCAACACATTTCTACTTTTTAGATTTTTTTTTTTTTTGTATAATACAAAATTCAGGATATCCATAAAGGGGTACACAGTGGAAAATGAAACCCCCTCCCATCCCAGTTTTCCAATATCCGAGTTTCAGTCCCCAGGGGCATTTTCCATTTTGCTGTAATTCCCTCCAGAGACTTTATATGCATTTAGGAGAAAATATGTATCTTAGTCTCCTCCAAAATAGTAACCTATTAATACCCACTGTTCTGTACCTTGACTTTTTGACTTAATAATGATTGCATTTCAGTGTATATACACAACTTTACTCTTTTCCAGTTCTGTTCAGTTCAGTTCAGTTGCTCAGTCGTGTCCGACTCTTTGCGACCCCATGAATTGCAGCACGCCAGGCCTCCCTGTCCATCACCATCTCCCGGAGTTCACTCAGACTCACGTCCATCGAGTCAGTGATGCCATCCAGCCATCGCATCCTCTGCCGTCCCCTTCTCCTCCTGCCCCCAATCCCTCCCAGCATCAGAGTCTTTTCCAATGAGTCAACTCTTCACATGAGGTAGCCAAAGTATTGGAGTTTCAGCTTCAGCATCAGTCCTTCCAAAGAACACCCAGGACTGATATCCTTCAGAATGGACTGGCTGGATCTCCTTGAAGTCCAAGGGACTCTCAGGAGTCTTCTCCAACACCACAGTTCAAAAGCATCAATTCTTCAGTGCTCAGCTTTCTTCACAGTCCAACTCTCACGTCCATACATGACCACTGAAAAAAACCATAGCCTTGACTAGACAGACCTTTTTTGGCAAAGTAATGTCTCTGCTTTTCAATATGCTATCTAGGTTGTTCATAACTTTTCTTCCAGGCTGCAGTCACCATCTGCAGTGATTTTGGAGCCCCCAAAAATAAAGTCTGACACTGTTTCCACTGTTTCCCCATTTATCTGCCAAGAAGTGATGGGACCAGATGCCATGACCTTAGTTTTCTGAATGTTGAGCCTTAAGCCAACTTTTTCACTCTCTTCTTTCACTTCCATCAAGAGGGCTTTTAGTTCCTCTTGACTTTCTGCCATAAGGGTTGTGTCATTAAATATTCTACTACATGTACCATAATTTATCCAGTTCCCTAAGGATGAGCATTTGTTTCAAATTGCTGCCAAGAATATCCTTAAATATACATTATTTCACACAAGTACAAGATTTATGGGTTAAATTCTAGGAGGATAAAATAATATGTGCATTTTAAGTTCTGATAACTATTTCTAAATTGTTCTCAACAAAAACTACAAAAATACCTACATCCATTAGCAATAATGGTATTGTCTATTTCCTCATATCCTCAGTAATACCTCAGGTTTTCAAAATTTTAGCCAATTTGATAGGTTAAAAAAAGAGTTTCTCACTGGAGTTTTATTTTGCATTTCTCTTCTATGAATTGCCTATTCCTAATCTTTGCCCATTTCTCCTCTGATTGTTGGTTTTTTTCCCATTGAGTTGTTGGTATTTTTAATATATGTATGAAATTAGTCCTATTTCTATGGTATGCATTGCAAATCTTCCGAGTTTGTCTTTGCTTTTTGTTACAGTTTTCACTTTTTATAGTTTTTTTAATCTATTTTTGGCAATGCATAATTTTAATATAGTCAGGTTTTACTATTCTTTTCTTAATGGTAACATCTTTTACTTTCCATTCACACAATTATGACAGTGAAAATCCTCACTACCTTGTAAGCAAATTACAGCTTCCCAAATGGTCTACTTCTCATTATTCCTTCTACCTCCAACTGATTCCATACACCTGTCAGATTAACCTTCTTAAAATACTGTAAATTAGAAGGGACACAAAAAGTTGAGATTGCAGTATAATAAAGATGCCAACTGTCCTGCCAAGAAGTGACTATTACACTTTTGTCTTGTACTAATTAAGCTCTGTCAAGCATTCTCAAACTCAGAAGTGTACAGTTTTGTTTAATATCACAATATCACTGACCATACCTCTATGTATATTAAACAAGAAGGACATTTTGATTGTAAACTAAGGTTATATTAAATTTACCAGCTGCATCAGGATTTCAACTTCATGGGACTATTTTCATTCTCTCACTCTAGAATCTTTCTACCAAACTCTCCTCTGCCCCAGTGGCTTCAACCACACGAGAGACTGGTCATAAGAGCTTAAGAATCCAGCCTTTTCTCACAATAAATAGGAAATAATGTGTCTCTGACTCTGTACAGAACGTGGCACTATAACTCACGCTTTGCAAGAAGGACTAACATTTCAAGCTGACAGGTAATAAATATGATCAGGAGCCAAGTACACAAGCAGAGTACCCCAAACAACCAGGCCTATCAGTAAGACAAATTCAGATTAAAAATGCAGGGTTTTTTTCCCCCTGAGGCACAGTTAAATAAGCATCTTTTCAGTAGTATTTCCTTTTAAATCCAAATTATTATTTTCCTTGATTACTTGGGGGAAAAAATTAAGTTGGAAATAGTAACCAAGTATGACTTATTAACCAAATAATTTTTCACATTTCTTTGTAATAAGTTTAAATTTACATAGGATTGTTACTAACAGCTTACATACACAGTCCTCAAAATTAACGAATGAAGTATATTTTATCTCCATTTTCCCAAAAGGAAAATGAAATTCAGAAACCAAAGGTTCATGTTCACACAGATAACAGTAGAGCTAGCATTTGAATAAAAGTCCTCATAACCTCATTCCATATTCTTTTCACTATATATCACCACTTAAATGTCTAGAAATTTACATTTAATGCCTATTTTTAATTTCAAAATAAGATTTTGAAGAAATCATTTATAGTATTAATGCCATGCAACTATATACAACAAAGATGCCTCAAACTATTAATATTCTAATGTATTTTCACAATTTATTTGTTCAGATTATAGTACTTTTCTTACCCAGAAGAAATAGTGAGACCCATAAAAATACAAGCTAATTAGTTTATAAAAAGTGCTTCAAACTACTGTTTGATAATAGCAACACTAAATAGTTATTATTTAACAAACCAAGTAACAGTTATTTAGTATCCTCATCTGACACTAATAAAACTCTTACTAAAGTAACTATTAAACAAATAAGCTTTTGGGAAAATACCAAAATACTTTGTAAATAATCTGCTACACCAGGCAAACTAAAAATTCAGGCAAAATGGCAACATACTATATACACTGATTCCAAGTATATGATATTCTAGTAAAGGCAAAACTATGGAGATAGTAACAAAATCTGTGCTTCCTAACCCAGATTAGGAAGAGGGATGACTGCGTGGAATACAGTGGATTATTGGAGCAGTGAAACTACTCTGTGTGATGAATCCATAGTGAATCCAAGACATTCTACATTGCCCACACCCACAGAATGTATAACACCAAGAGGGAACCCTAATATAAGCTATGAGCATTAGGCATGATGACATGTCAACACAGGTTTATGAACTGTAATAAATGTACCATTCTGGAAAGTAAGGTTGATAATAGGAGAAGTTCTGCATGTGTAGGGATGGGAAGTATATAGGAAATCTCTGTAACTTCCTCTCAATTTTGCCATAAACCAAAAACTACTGTCCCAAAAAATAAAGTATAGTTTAAAAATTAAGGTTAAAATATCTGTGGCAAATATAACCTTTTCTACCAGTGCTTTAGTGGTCCACTTTTACCTAATTAGTGAAAAAGTACCCTTGGCCATCAACCCTAACCTTCAGAGATATTCTGCCTTACATACCCTCTGCTCCTTCCAATGCTGCTCCACCCCTCCCAAGCAGCTCACCCTCGTATATGACATCGGTCGACTAAGTCCAAAGACAGGGGAAAAATTAAACAGAAACAACAGATGGAGAAGGTAGGTAGTGACTAAGAAGATAAATAATCCCTGCAGAAAAATTCCCAAGAGAGAACAGAGAGGAGGAAACAATTCTAAAATGCTCTGAACTTACTGGTCTACATAATGCAAAAATCACATGAAATTAAATTGTCCTTAAAATACAAAACATGATCTTACAAGCATTTCTTTTCTTTAAAAAATGTCTTTGCTGAACACAATTTCAAAACTCGACCCTGATAATGTGTTGACAATGTGTCCTTCAGTCACAGCAAGATGATTTTTCAATAGTAAACCATAAATATTATAGTTTTCAACAGAAAGATACATCTAAAAGAGTGTATGTCAAAGTGCCACAGACCTAGCTCTCAGAATAAACTTTTGGATAAAACGGCAAAGATTAAATTTTGATGATTTATTATGTGGAAGAAAGATGTACACTTATATCTTCTGGGTATTCTTAATCTCGGATGTCAGAAACATGCTATAAGCTACCAAGTTAAGCAGGATCAACGAGATCTTGAAGCAGTTACACAGAAAAGACAGTGGGGGTGCTTGCTTGCCTGCTCACTGGCTTGCTCCGTTTACCTATGAGGAGGTCAGGCCGAGCACTGGAAGCCCCAAACACCTGAGTCATTTGGAAGAGGCTCAGGACTCCAGGGGCAAAAACAGGCACCCATAAGACAGGCTTAAAAGTGGTTCTGGCAGGAGCCATGACCACCACCACCACCACCACCACCTGAGCAAAAATCAACCTTCTCTATCTCAAGTTTCAAGGGAGGCACAAAGTCTGGAGCTTCACCAGCAACCCATCTCAGTTTAGGAAATACCAGTTAAGCATCAACAAAGTACCAGGGTAAAGACGCAGGGAGACACCAAAGAGACCTTGGTCTCCCGTATCACAGTCTGGGGAAGCCTGAGTGGGGACAGCCCCATGGAAAGCCAACTTCCTCGTGGAGAGAAACCAACTTGCCAAAACTGACTTGCCAACCCCCTAAGCAGGCCACCGTGGAAGAAATCTTTTAGACTCAGGCAGGTCCTCACTAACTGTACTTTTACCTGACATCTGATGACAACCTCACAAGACCCTGAGCAAGAATCACCTGAATGGCAGACCCACGGAAACCATGAGATAATAAACGATAACTGCAGTTTGCAGCCACTAAATTTTTGACACATTACAAAGTAACAGAGAATAAATGCATCCAGATTTCACATAGGAGGCTCAGAGAGGCTAGATCACCTCCTGTCATAGGAGTGAGCACTTAAGTCACATCTGGAAGCCAGTCTCTAAGCTTCAGATTCAATTTCCTTGTCATTAAGTGACACCGCTTCTCAAGTAAATTAATTTATAATACCATAAGAACAATCATTCCTATACAATCACATGATTGGCACTAACACACCAGGCTTTCCACAGCACAGGGATACAATGCCATGTCTCCACAAACTCAACAGACATGACAAGACCTGCCATATAATTGAATTTGTGACTCTCCAAGAACCCCATGGACAGGGGAGCTTGGAGGGATAGAGTCCACTGGGTTGCAAAGAGTCAGACACCACAAGCAACTATGCACACACATGGCATTTGGGGGTTTTACTATCTTCTAAAAGAACTTTTTTTTTTTCAATGTACAGATTTTTTTAATTAAAATCTAACATACTTATAGAATTTTAACACCAAACAATTACATTACTGATATTGAGAATATTTATACACTTTACAATCTTAATCACAATATACATTTGTATAATTTTAAACAGAATTCATATATCACACTAAGCAAAGCTCAACTGCTCAGTTTTTTTTTTAAGGATTTGATTTTGTGCTTTCAGTTTCCAACTTTTAACATTACACAAACATTGTAAAATGTATTATCAAAATGCTCATTATGGTGAAATCTTAAGTCCCAATCCACCAAATGGCTACTATCTTACAAGACATAGTGGCTGGCTTTTAGCCTGTCTACCACTGGAGAAGGTGAACAGAACATTTCACTGTTACAACCGCATCTGCAAGCAATGTTCCTTTGCACAACTGCCCTTTTGACTCACATGATCTTACAAGACAGATAGGACAGGTATACCATACCACCACCCCCATTTTCCAAAAGATGATGGGGCTTAGGAAAGTCTAAGTAACTCAAATAAAGACACATGGTTATTAAATGGAATTGCAAGAATTCAACCTATAATTTTTCAGCTCCATATCCCAGACTTTTCTTCTGCCCCATGTTTTAGCCTGTGGTTCTCTGCCTTGAACGTCTAGGGCACTCTGAAAATTACCAGTGCCTGGACATCATCCCCCAAAATTCTGACTTAATTGCTTTGGTCTGTTTTAGTCATCTGATATATGAAAAACTGGCTTCCCAGGTGGCTGCCAATGCAGGTAGATGTAACAGACTCGGATGTGACCCCTGGATTGGGAAGATTCCCTGGAGGAGGGCATAGCAACCCACCCTAGAATTTTTTCCTGGAGAATCTCAGGGACAGGCTATGGTCCATAGGGTCACAAAGAATCTGACACGACTGAAGCAGCTCAGCACACACGCACACACATATAATAAACCAGTGGCGATCAATTCACAGAAAGTTTATGCCACAAAGGGAGAAACTGTGGGTATCTCTCCATATAAGCAAAAATATCCTTATCCCCTAAGACAAAAAAACTCTGCAACAAATGAAATAGAACAAGTCCAGTAGTCATGAATGGATGTGAGAGTTGAACCATAAAGAAGGCTGAGCACCAAAGAATTGATGCTTTCGAACTGTGGTGCTGGAGAAGATTTTTGAGAGTTCCTTGGACAGTAAGAAGTTCAAACTAGTCAGTCCTCAAGGAAATCAACTCCAACTATTCATTGGAAGGGCTGATGCTGAAGCTCCAATACTTTGGCTCTTTGACGCAAAGAGCCCAATCACTGGAAAAGACCTTGATGCTGGGAAAGGTTGAAGGCAGGAGGAGAAGGGGAAAACAGAGGATGATACAGTTGTTTGGCATCACCGACTCAATGGATATGCGTTTGAGCAAAGTCCAGGAGATAGTGAAGGGCAGGAAAGCCTGGCGTGCTGCAGTCCATAGGGTAGCAAAGAGTCAGACACAACTTAACGACTGAACAATTCCATGTAAGCTAAAATATCCTTATCCCCTAAGACAAAGAAATCTGGCAACAAACGAAGCAGAACATAAAGGAAGAGATGGGAAAGTCAAGACCATTCTACAGCTTTCTTGGAGCCAAGGAATATTTTATTCCCCTTATCCCACTCCCTGAACCTCACCATTCTGTACCTTAACTCCACTGTGAGTTTTAACTCAAGTTATCACCTCTTCCATGAACCCTCCGGATCACCCCAAATAAGGAAACCTATTGTTTTGTGTCCATCTTACCCTGAACTCTACCTCTAAACAGCATATAGTACACAAGGCATTTATTTACACATACATTTCACTTACTGGATTCTTTTATTCTCTTAAGGAGCTCCCTATCTTATTCAGCTTTTCCATCTAATACATTTTGTCTATCCAGAGCCTTGAAGATAGAAGATATTAAAAAGCTGAATGGTATGATTTTTTTAATGTTTAGTATGGTTATTTTCCCCTCGGCCTCCTAGTAGACACTCTTCTGAAATTTTTCAACTTAAATAAAAGAAAGAGGACATGCCCCCATACAATTGGATTTTAGAGAATAATGTATGCAAAAACGTCAAATATGGTAAGAACAAGACAATGGTGGAACTCTAGCCCAAGAAAGAATAGGATGAATAGGATAAAATGAGATACTCAAGGTAAGATGAGTTATGGTTTTTTTAAGGGAGGATTAGGCAAACAAAGGGACAACTTGATTTTTCATTCCCAAGAAAGTGTGACAAACAACAGTGATTGCTGGCAACTGTATTTTCAACAGAGATTTTAAAATTTTGGACTAAAGACCAGTGAAGCCAGAAGCTCTGAGAAGGAACCCAGGCCTGTCGACTCTCTCCTCACTCCCCTTCTCCTGTTCACCCCTTCACTGAGGGCAGTTCAATGTCTAGCCCATCACTCCAACCAATAACTTCTAACAGCACTTTACAATCTTCATTGTAATTGATGATTTGTAGATTAAAATTTTAACTGCATTTGACTTCGTGAAACTCAGCCCTGAATCTTGAAAAGCTTTGCTTTTTCTTTTCTCCCAGCCTATCCAGTTACTCTCCTCCAGCATCCTTATATCTTTCTTTTTCTTGGTTTGTCCCTAACTAGGTTTATCCTCTAAAGCTTACATTCAGCCCTTTCTTCTTCTCTTTCTATGCAGTTCCTCTGAGCATCTTCATCCTTAGCATGCTTTCAACTACTCTCCATAAGGCAAGCACTCAGAAACCTGTATCTCCAGCCTCTCTCCAGCTCTCATGATGCTCCAGGATCCTATATCCAGTTGCCTTCAAGATGCCTCCAACGCACCAATGATATGCCCAGTAAACACAATGTCTTCAAACCTGAACTTCCCCTCAGAACGGCTTCCTCTGCTCTGATCCCTCCACAACCCAGAAACCTGGCAGTCATTCTAGCTGCTCACTTTCCCATTCCCTTTACATTCAAACAATCCCAAAGACCAGCCAATTCTCCATCTTCCTAAATATTTCCCTGAACATTCTCACTTTTGAGCATCACCATGACTTCTGCCTTTGTCTGTGCACACAACCTCATATTATCCACACTAATCACACTGTCCATTCTGGCTCCCAATCTTACCACATCCCCACCACACAACACCCTAAGCTACCCAGCACTCTACGCTCATGGTGCTCTTCCACTCAGAGTTCTTCAGAGCCCATTACAAGGCATGGGATAGCAAATGCACCCAGAGTTAGCTTTCCAGTTGCATCTCCTTTCACTCCTGACTTTGCCCTTCACACTCTAATAGAATGACCCACGTACAGTTCCAGAACACACAATGCTCTCATAATTCACATGACTATTCATGCTATTAGCTCCACCTGGAAATGCTCTGAGCTGCTTGTCACACTGCCCAACTCTACTCAGGTTTCAAGTCCTAGCTCAAATATAACCACAGCTAGAGCTCTTCTCTGACACTGCCATCAGACAGCAAGCACTTCTGCTAGGCATGCTTTGGATGAGTATCTATCTCCACTAGAGCACATTTCACACAATGTTTCATCTGTTGGTCAAGATGTCTACTGTCCTACTAGACTATAAGCTTCTTGGTCAAGGAAAGTGACTTTTTCAACTTTATATCCTCAGCACTAGTTCAAGGCACACAGCATACTGAGAATAAAAAAAAAAAAAAAGAAAGAAGAAAAGAAATTAATGAACTACAGACCAATGACAGGACAAGAAGATCAACTGGACTTTGAAGTCAAGTGAAGTGAAAGTCGCTCAGTCATGTCCGACTCTTTGCAACCCCATGGACTATACAGTCCATGGAATTCTCCAGGCCAGAATACTGGTGTGTAACCTTTCCCTTCTCCAGGGGATCTTCCCAACCCATGGATTTAACCCAGGTCTTCTGTACTGCAGGTGGATTCTTTACCAGCTGAGCAACAAGGGAAGCCCCAACGGAGCTTTAAGCATTAAAAAAAAAAATCCGATCTTAAGGAAGTACAGACATTATTAAGTCCCACACATTTTTTAAAAATAGAAATATATATTCATGAATTATGATGGTGACAAAGAAAAAAAATTTGTCATCGGACTAAGCAGGCAATAAGGAGTTAATTGTCTCCAATGGAGCAGCTGAGAAAAGATTAACAGAAAAGTCAGAGATAAAGGTGGTTCTTTCTCTGAGTCAAGCAATTCATCAATTTGAGTCCAGAGAATGAGCAAAAGACTGGCACCTTCCTCTCTCAGTTCCCACTCTTCTCCTTTGTCAGGATTCTCTATACCCCTTTTCCCATCCCAATAAGGCCCAGCTTCCAAGGTTAATTCCCTTCAGCTGGAGCCATAAGCCTAGATAGGAGAGGGGGGAGTCTTTGTTCTCATGGCCAGGACCTAGAGGTATGAATAGGAACTGCTATTTATTGAGAAACCTATTCTGTACCAGTTATTGTGTTAAGAACACTGACTAAATCTCACAGTAATAAGTAATGACCCCATTTTACAGATGAAAAATGTGTGTCCAAGGTCACACAGCTAAGCAATGACAGAGCTGGCCCAAGAACTTAGTAATGACAGCCTCCGGGGTATTTCTACACCCCTGACCACCTCAAAATGGGGAGGGATGTGGTCCAGATTCTAGGTTGGAATTCAAAACACATTATTCTCCAAAACACTATTGTAAGCGTAGGTTAGAATCTTGCTGTTGTTTAGTAATTTAGTCATATCTGACTCTTTGTGATCCATGGACTATAGCCCGCCAGGCTCCTCCACTGAAGGGGTTTTCCAGGCAAGAATACTGGAGTGGAGTGCCATTTCCTTCTCCAGGGGATTTTCTCAACCCAGAGATTCCACAGATCCTGCTTGGCAGGCAGATTATTTATCAGTGAGCTGCCATGGAAGCCCCCAGGTTTAGAGTCTACAGTACCACATAATCATAATGGCCCACAATGAGTTAACAAAGTTTTGGGATCCTGGCTTGGAAATCTACATACTCTGCTATTTTATCCTGTAAGGACATTGTTCAAAATGACAAAAGTGGTCTTGAAATTTTATTTGGGGAATACCATGGGTTCTTCAGTGAGGCTTTTACTTAAGAATATTTTCTTCCACCAAAAAAAAGAAGAAAAAAATCAGTAAGGATAGAAACCATTTTGCCTCGTTAACTTGTAAGAACAAAGACACCAGAAGACACCTGTGGGAGATGTGCTTATCTGACCAGGTGCTCATTGACAGTGTGCTGTCATTCGAATAAAACATCATACTAAACCCTACAGACTAGAGCTTATGACAGAAATGCCACAGACTATAGCAGCACAGCTGATATGCCTGTAATCTACTGACAAAACATAGTCCTTAAAGCAGGTGTCTGGTCTGAAATCAGATGTCTGGGGACTTGTCTCTCTCTTGGCTTCCAGAGCAACATTAGCTACACTAAATACACAGATTAGCTGTATGTTAAAACCCACAACTTGGCAGAATCATGACAGTTTGGACATGAAGCATCAGCATTTTTATTGTAATTCTTATAAACCAAAGACATTTCTGAAATAGAAATCCTAACTTTAAGCTAAATGTGGTAGTATATCTTTCTCCCTTTGGAAACAGTGTCAGAGCTTTTTTAAAACATGTGGTGGACACCTTTCCCCTTCTTTTCAAGCTTTCCTCAGGGCTGTGGAATGATCTGATAAGGAGAATCAGGTGTTGGTCCTTGTCCCAGAAATTGGAGGACCAGACAGAACAGGTACTACCTGTGAAAATGTAAATACCTGGGGAGCTTAGCACCCTTAGGAAAGTAAGGACCAGACTGCTTTCTATAATCACAAGCAAGATCAAAAGAAAGTTTTGTGACCAGATAGAGAAACAGGGAGGGAAGTCAACAGTATCTGTATGCCAGGCATTGTTTTTACACTTCCTTTTTAATATACTCACTGTTGTGTTTTGATACACAAAGAGTTAAGGGGCAAAGAAGTTTACCTATCTCCTGAGAAACCTATATGCAGTTCAGGAAGGCACAGTTAGAATCGGAAATGGAATGAGAGACTGGTTCAAAATTGGGAAGGGAGTACTTCAAGGCTGTATATTGTCACCCCACTTACTTAACATGTGCAGAGTATATTATGCAAAATGCCAGACTGGATGAAGCACAAGCTGGAATCAAGATTGCTTGCAGGAGTATCAACAATCTCAGATATGCAGATGATATCAGTCTAATTGCAGAATGTGAAGAGGAATTAAAGAGCCTCTTGATAAGAGTAAAAGAGGAGAGTGAAAAAGCTGGTTTAAAACTCAACATTCAAAAAACTAAGATCATGGCATCTGGTCCCATCATTTCATGGCAAATAGATGTGGAGAAGAGTAGAAACAGTGATAGGTTTTTTCTTGGGCTCCAAAATCACTGCAGATGGTGACTGCAGCCAGCCACAAAATTAACTAACACTTGCTCCTTGGAAGAAAATTAAATAACACTTGCTTCTTGGAAGAAAAGCTATGACAAGCCTAGACAGTGTATTAAGAAGCAAAGAGATAATTTTGCCCACAAAGGTCCATATAATCAAAGCTATCACTTTTTCCAGTAGTCATGTCTGGATGTGAGGCTTGGACCATAAAGAAGGCTGAGTGCTGAAGAACTGCCACTTTCAAACTGTGGTGCTGGAGAAGACTCTTGAGAGTCTCTTGGACAACAAGGATATCAAACCAGGTAATCCTGAAGGAAATCAACCCTGAATATCCATTGGAAGGACTGATGCTAAAGCTGAAGCTCCAATACTTTGGCCACCTGACACGAATAGCTGGCTCACTGGAAAAGTCAGCTGGGAAAGATTGCTGGGAAAAGACTGAGGGCAAGAGAAGGGGGTGGCAGAGGATCAGATGGTTAGATAACATCACTGACACAACGGATATGAGTTTGAGCAAACTCTGGGAGATAGTGAAGGACAGAGAGGCCTGGCGTGCTGCAGTCCATGGGGTCGCAAAGAGTCGGACACAACTTGGCAACTGAACAGCAGCAGCAGCAGCAGAGCTAATACATTCAGCAATAAGAATCAAGATTCACATCCATGTCTAATAGACTATATAAAAAGCATGCTACTTTTACATAGCATTTGGAATGGAACACAGAGCAGTGGTAAACAGCCAAGAATATAGAAGTAAAAGGCAGAAACTCAGAATTTTATCAAGCGGCGGTCATCTGACACTGATTGAGACTGACTTTCTATTGCAACATCCTTGAGATGGTACAGAACAATCCAAATGAACTTTTTGGCCAACCCATTCCTTTTCTATTCTTGCAAGATTTAAGTAACTTTGTTTTAACCTTATATAATCTTTGTAACCCAAAACAAAAACACTTTCTTTCATGTCAATGTAAAAACATGAGGTTACAGAAATTCCTTGGTGGTCCAGTGGTTAGGACTCAGTGCTGCCATTGCCACAGGCCTGGTTTCAATCCCTGGATGGGGAATTAAGATCCTGCAAGTTGCACGCAGGCACAAAAAAAAAAAAAAAACAGAAGACTGACATATACACACTACTTTATGGGCTTCCCTTGTGGCTCAGAAGGTAAAGAATCTACCTGCATACAGGAGATTCAGGTTTGATCCCACAGTTTAGAAGATACCCTGGAGAAGGAAATGGCTACCCACTCCAGCATTTCTGCCTGGAGAATTCCATATACAGAGGAGTTTAGCAGGCTGTAGGCATGCAAGTCAGACATGAATGAGTGACTAAGCACAGCACAGCACATTTAGAAAAGTCACAGAAAACTGGTAAAAGGTCTGACCCCAATGGCCGTCTCCAACATACTTTCCTCATTCCCCCCATCTTACTCACATCAAAGTGCTCAGCACTTTGATAAGAAAGATAAATATCTATTGAATCAATAAATGAAAATCTATCACAAATACACAACTATTTTCTGTTTTTTTGTAAAGGAAATTAAGGGGCCATCCGCCGCTTGAGCACAAACAAATAAAAAGGTACGTTCAGGACACAGGAAACCAATGTCAAGATGTCATGGAGGACCATTCTAGTTTTCCTGTGTAAGCATCCAACAATGTGACTTACAAACTCCTTGCTTGTGGCTAACATGAATTTTAACTAACTCAAACATTTCTTTATATAGGACATCAGGGATGCATAAGGTGTTTCCAAACTTCTGAGAACAGTTGTGTTTCACTTCACCAATTTAAGAGCAGGAAAGAGTGGTGGACTTGGGAAGGAATGTAAAAGTCCCAGAGAAGAATCTTTGAAAGAGCCCACACTGAAAATCACAGCAAACTTTCAGAAACATCAATGTGCTGTTTGGCAACTTTTCAGTAGTGAAGGTGGGTATCAAAGTGAAAGTCAAGAGAAAAAGGCCCAGTCTGGTCACTTTTCCCTCTGAAAATACCTTTCTCTATAAGCTGGAAAGAAGATCCCAAAGGAACGTCAACACTTGTAATATTGCTATTAACTTTATGCTTTGGAGTTCTAAATGTAAAGATCTTTGGAGTTTCGTGTTAATTATCATGGAGAGCAATGATGCTTTAATTTCACAGTCTCAGAGATTAGTCCAAGTGAGCTAAGGGGACTGAGACAGACAACTACAGAACCACCACAAGACAAACACTACAGAGAGGTTAAGGTTAATCACAGTTTTCTGCCAAGTGAAGTGGCTAAGGGGGACGCATGCCAGCGGTCAAACTCCCAGGTAACTCTACAGATTACGAAAAATCTGAAATAAGCTCTTTGAGCAAGGAGCCTGTGACCCTTGAAGGTGGCTCTCAGGTTCCTGCTAAAAAGGTAGAATTTGGCCCCAAGATCCCGCAAGGGCACTTCTGGACCTAGTCCTTCTCTTCCTGGCTCGCTCGCTCTCAACATAAAGTCCTAGATGCTTCCACCCTTAATCGTTCCTTACTTACCCTTTCTCCCGTTCTTCCTCGGTGAGAAGGGGTAAGTGGTTATTTTGTGCCCTCGCCCAATTTGGCCAAAACCCTAAAAGTAAAAATGACAAACACGTGTTTTAAAACCCTGACATTCAAGCCTCAGGAATTCCCACCACCTGCCCAACACGTCCAGACACGTCCAGCGTCTCCACAGCGCTCCCTCACGGCCGCACTCTGGGCCCGAGTTGTCCCCTCTGCTAGGGGGTACGAGAGGGCGCGACATGGGGCGCCCGCCCGGCGGGGAACGGCTGGCCGGCTCAGGGCCTGGCGTAGCTCTTTTCCGGCTCGATTTCCTACCCGAGTTAACGGGAGGAGGAAGGGGCCGAGGGGGCCGCTGCCCCGCGGAGCCTCAGATAAACACGCGCACGCACACATGCCTGCGATCACGACCAAGGACTCGCGGCCAAGCAGCCCTCCGCCTCCCAGCAAAGCCCTTCCCCTCTGGGGCTAACTCCCCGGGAAGGGTCCTAAGCCCTGGGGATCACCAAGTGGCGGCGGCAGCAGCGCGCCTGCCCACCCCCAACAACTCACAGCCCCCCGACTCGCCTCCCGGCGCCCACCCTCCGCACCCGCTGCGCCGCTCAGCCCAAGGGACTTCCCCCGCGGGCCCCGCCCTCCGCCGGCGGCAAGCTCCGCCCTCGCCCCCAGCGAGCCGGAGCCACGCGAAGCTCCGCCCCCGGCTAAGCTGCGCTTCCGAAAGCCTGCGCGGGTTAAGCCCAAAACCCGGCCTGGATCTGCAGCGGATCAAAAATAACCCTTGCTTGGCGCTAGCTCTGAGCTCTGCATTGTATTATCCGCTGAGAGGGAGACAAAGAGTTGAAAATGTGTGAAACTGTGGTTCTGTCCTCTCCCTTTGTTTACAGGTGAGGAAACCGAGACCCCAGCAGTTGCTTTGAGTGCACAGCTACGGAGACAAACTATCTTATGGGGACACCCCTCTGGAAGCCTCATTATGGCGTTGTTTCTACTACAGTGGGCACAGGAAAAGGAATAATCCAGAACAAGTGGTTTACTTTGGAGAAAGTGAAATTTCATGCCTAAGCTTTTGCCGTCAAATGACAAACTCTAAACCGGGTTATTAAAACCTTCAAAGAAAGTGGAACTTGCAATCACGTTTTCCCTTTATTCTCTTTTTGGATACTGACATACTGATCTGTGCAAATCATTCAGTATAAATCAAAGGACAAGACGCTGGTACTTTGGGTTCAAAACTAATTCTAAAGATTTAAAAACCTACTGAGACTTAGATGAACCTGATAACTGGAACTTCGAGAATCTCCTGAGTCTTTCCAGGTGGCTCAGAGATTTAAGAATCCATCTGCCAGTGCAGGAGACATGGGTTCAGTCTCTGGGTGGGGAAGAGCCCCTGGAGAAGGAAAGGGGCAACCCAATCCAGTATTCCTGCCTGGAAAGTCCCATGGACAGAGGAGCTTGGAGGGCTAACAGTCCATAGGGCCACGAAGAGTTGGACATCACTTACCAGCTAAGCAACAACCAGAAATCAAGTAGATGGAGTTCCTGGCAACCAGGAGCTGACAGTCTGGCATTGAGTGTATGTGGACAAACAAGACAAGTATGTGTGATTTTTATTATAATGGCATGTAATAAAACATACAAAAAGAGTTGCTAAGTCTGACCTGTCACTAAGAGTCATCAAATGTACTAAAGAAACTGAAGCAATGGTACCCATGAACCTATTTGCAGGGCAAGAATAGAGACACAGACATAGAGAGCAGACTTGTGGACAAGGAGGAAGGCAAGGGTGGATGAACTGAGAATGTAGCACTCACACACGTACACTACCACGTGTAAATCAGATAGCTAGTGGGCCTCTGTATAGCACAGGGAGCTCAGCTAGGTGCTCTGTGATGACCTAGAGGGGTGGTGTGGGGGTTAGGGTGGAGGTAGGGTCGGAGGGAGGCTCAAGAGATTAGGGATATACATATATACTTACTTGGCTGATTTGCATTGTCATCTGGCAGAAATCAACACAAATATCCTCCAATTAAAAATATATTTAAAAATAAAGTATGAATACGAAATTCTAAAAAAGAAGCTGAGGTAATCTGAAAAGGTTATGGTATACTGTTTGACTCCAACTACCTGACACTCTGGAAAAGGCGAAACAATGGAGATAGTCAAATGATCTGTGGTTGACAAGGGTTATGATGGAAGAAGGTATGAACAGGCAGAGCACAGAGGATGTTTAGGGCAATGAAAATATTCTGTATGATATCAAAGTGATGCATGTCCTCATACATTAGTCAAACCCCACGGAATGGATAACACCAAGAGTGAACCTGTTGTAAACTGCAGACTGGGTGATATTGATGTGTCAATGTGGGTTCCTCAGCTGTACCAAATGTACCATTTGGGTGCTGAGATGTTGATAGCTAAGGAGGCTGTGCAGGTGTGGGGTCTCTGTAGTTTCTGCTTAATTTTGCTATGAACATAAAACTGGTCTTTAAAAAGAAATAGACTTTTAAAGAAAAAGAAGAAGGGGTAAAGCCTCAGAACATCCCATATTCTTCAAATTCATCAGTTAAATTCCAAACTGCATATTTGGCTTCCTGTGTGGAGTTGCCTTCCTTTCAGCATTAATGTCATCAGGAAGAAAATGAATCATGTATTCCTAAGGTACAAAATTAAACTGTGGTTAGAGAGCATGTCTAATGCGCAAGGAGATATTAAAGCAAAGTTAACTTGAAATAAAGTTTATAAATTCTGTGGATATATTTATATTTCAAGTCTATTCCTATTCATGCATGCACATGTGCAAAATAGCTTCAGTCATGTCCAGCTCTGTGTGACCCTATGGACCATAGCCCACCAGGCTCCTATGTCCATGGGGCTCTCCAGACAAGAATACTGGAATGGGTTGCCATACCCTCCTCCAGGGGATCTTCTTATGGCTGGCATTTCTTATGTCTTCTGCATTGGCTGGCAAGTTCTTTACTGCTAGCACCACCTGGGAAGCCCATTCCTATTCATACATACTTACAATTAGTAAGCAAATAGTGCAAGATATCATAGAATAAATGTTTTTGAAATTCTCTTTACATTCTTAAAAATGAGGACTTTAAAGAGCTTTTGTTTGTGCTGGTTACATATGCCCCTATTTACTGGATTAAAAATTAACATAGAAAATGTAGGTATATGTTTATTAACTCATTTTTAAGATAATAAAACCATTTTGTTTACCCCAAAGAATATTTTTTAATGATGACTACATTTTTAAAAAATTAGTGAAAAACATGGGTTTCTCCACGTCTTTTCCAAGTCGGTTTACTCTCTGTCATGACAGAGCTGGAAGCTCACTTTGATTCTGCATTCAGTCTGTTGTGATATGTTGTAATAGCTAAGATATTATGGAGAAAACTGGCGCTCAATCAAACTCCTGGTTGAAAAAGGAAGGACATTGAAAATCCTGTAAAAGGGTCTGAAAAAACCCCAAGGGTCCTCAGACCTCACTTTGAAAGTTGCTGCTAGATAGCATTTTGCATTTCACTGACTTGAATATCATGCATTCCCACACCAGAGTTTAGTAATACCTGAAATTATAGCCCTTCACTTATTCCACGTTAAAACTCTATAACTTGACAGCTAATGTCAAACCCATCCAATTTCTGAAAGTTTTTCAAGGCTTTTACTATAGCAACTCTGATGAAATTGATATTCTTTTGTGTACATATAAAAACATTTGAGATTTCATTTATATCCTTCATTACAAACATTTTTGGGAAATTTTTAATATAAATTGTGCCATCTGGAAAAATGAAACCTTGGTATATGGTTATTAACCAATTTAGGTATACTTATAATGAACAATGCACATCTTCTTTTACATAAGTAATATAAAAGTGAGCTTAAAATAAAAATAAAATAGGCAATTACAGTTTTATTTATTACCTAAATAAATACTAGATTCTAAAGTTATTGCCTTAGAATAAAACTTTTTATGTATAAGCTTTCATTTTTACTACAAATAAAATAACTTAAGTCATCTATTGTGGATTTTTAATACAATTTCCAACTAAAAGGTACCTGGGCCACTCAGAAGGGGAGGATACATACATAAGACAAATGTGATGTCTTGTGATACAAACAAAGGAATCCATTCATAATAAATAAGTGTGTCACAAGGTGACTGAAACCAAAAGGTCTCTTTTGCTAAAGATGGGACAATCAAAAATAGTAATAAATACTGTTGTTTGAAACACATTTAATCATGCTTCAAAGGAGGGAGACAAAAACAAGCAAACAAAAAAAGTTCACTAGACACTATTTCAAGTAACTAGGGTACACCGCTTATTCTAAAATTGTCAGTTAAAAGAATTAGAACTTTCACTGTCTTTCTTGATTTAATTGTAATTTGGAAAACGAAACTGATGTTGAGGATAAGTGGTTTTTTCACAATAAATGAAAGAAATTTCCAGAATTGGAAGGACCTAACAACATGGTTGTCTGCGAAGGCCTTACAAATAGCTGAGAAAAGAAGAGAAGCTAAAGGCAAAGGAGAAAAGGAAAGATATACCCATTTGAATGCAGAGTTCAAAAGAATAGCAAGGAGAGATAAGAAAGCCTTCAGTGATCAATGCAATGAAATAGAGGAAAACAATAGAATGGGAAAGACTAGAGATCTCGTCAAGAAAATTAGAGATACCAAGGGAACATTTCATGCAAAGATGGGCACAATAAAGGACAGAAATGGAATGGACCTAACAGAAGCAGAAGATATTAAGAAGATGTGGCAAGAACACAGAAGAACTATACAAAAAGATCTTCATGACCCAGATACCACGATGGCGTGATCACTCACCTAGAGCCAGACAATCTGGAATGTGAAGTGAAGTGGGCCTTAGGAAGCATCACTGCAAACAAAACTAGTGGAAGTGATGGAATTCCAGTTGAGCTATTTCAAATCCTAAAAGATGATGCTGTGAAAGTACCGTACTCAGTATGCCAGCAAATTTGGAAAACTCAGCAGTGGCCACAGGACTGGAAAAGGTCAGTTTTCACTCCAGTCCCAAAGAAAGGCAATGCCAAAGAATGTTCAAACTACCACACAATTGCACTCATCTCGCATGCTAGCAAAGTAATGCTCAAAATTCTCCAAGCCAGGCTGGAGAACTGTGAACTTCCAGATGTTCAAGATGGATTTAGAAGAGGCAGAGGAACCAGAGATCAAATCACCAACATCTGTTGGATCACAGAAAAAGCCAGAGAGTTCCAGAAAAACATCTATTTCTGCCTTATTGATTACACCAAAGCCTTTGACTGTGTGGATCACAACAAACTGTGGAAAATTCTTCACGAGGTGGGACTACCAGACCACTTTACCTGCCTCCTGGAGAAATCTGTACACAGGTCAAGAAGCAACAGTTAGAACTGGACATGGAACAACAGGCTGGTTCCAAATTGGGACTGGAGTATGTCAATGCTGTATATCGCCACCCTGCTCATTTAACTTATATGCAGAGTACATCATGCTAAATGCCTGGCTGGATGAAGCACAAGCTGGAATCAAGATTGCCAGGAGAAAAAATAACTTCAGATATACAGATGACACCACCCTTATGGCAGAAAGCAAAGAAGAAATAAAGAGCCTCTTGATGAAAATAAAAGGGTAGAGTGAAAAAGTTGGCTTAAAACTCAGCATTCAGAAAACTAAGATCATGGCATCCAGTCCCGTCACTTCATGGCAAATAGGTGGGAAAATAATGGAAACGGTAAGAGACTTTATTTTGGGAGGCTCCAAAATCACTGCAGATGATGACCACAGCCAAGAAATCAAAAGACCCTTGCTCCTTGGAAGAAAAGCTATGACAAACCTAGACAGCATATTAAAAAGCAGAGATATCATTTTGCCAATAAAAGTCCATCTATTCTAAGCTATTGTTTATCCAGTAGTCATGTATGGATGTGAGAATTTGACTATAAAAACCTGAGTGCTGAAGAATTGATGCTTTTGAACTGTGGTGTTTGAGAAGACTCTTGAAAGTCCCTTGGACTGTAAGGAGATCCAAGCAGTAAATCCTAAAGAAAATCAGTCTCGAATATTCATTGGAAGGACGAATGATGAAGCTGAAATTCAAAAACTTTGGCCACCTGATGCAAAGAGCTGACTCATTGGAAAAGACCCTGATGCTGGGAAAGATTGAAGG
This sequence comes from Nanger dama, assembly GCA_917880005.1. Lineage (NCBI taxonomy): Eukaryota > Metazoa > Chordata > Mammalia > Artiodactyla > Bovidae > Nanger > Nanger dama. The sequence continues at coordinate 3,408,445 of CAKJTW010000007.1, forward strand.
CAGGAGGAGAAGGGGATGACAGAGGATGAGATGGTTGGATGGCATCACCGACTTGGTGAACATCAGTTTGAGTAAACTCTGGGAGTTGGTGACGGACAGGGAAGCCTGGTATGCTTCAGTCCATGGGGTCACAAAGAGTCAGACATGACTGAGTGACTGAACTGAACAATCCTTTGTGAAACAAATGATTCAGGCAACAATCATCAACTGATTGTCCAACGTATTAGAAATAAATCTCATATCTTAATTATTTAAAACAATATCAAGTTCAAAAATCAAAGCAAGCAGACAAAAATAAAGGTGCTTATATGATGTTAATGTGCTATAATACTCAATTTCAAGATGCTTTTAGACACACTCAACAATTCAGTGGGAGTCAATGGAAAGTAAAATTTTCTACATCTAGAATATTTGTTACAAAACAAAGCTCAAGATCATTAGGGCAGTTTATGTTTTCTGTATTTTTTGTTTATTTGTTTTGAGAATGATAACTGAAATGTTCATTTTTAAGTCAGGTTTATTGGGTGTTTATTTAGGGTTAATTTTCTCTTCTTAATTTTTTTCTATTATGATGTAGAGATCATTGTTATATGTTATTCAAATATATACTCTTGTGCATTTTTTGTCTTTTTATTAATAATTAACTTGCTTATTTAATTTTTAGCTGCACAGGGTCTTGGTTGCTGCACGCGTGGCTTCTCTGGTTTTAGCAAGCAGGGGCTGCTATTCTTTGAGGTGTGCGGGCTTCTCATTGTGGTAGCTTCTCTTGTTGTGGCTTGTAGACTCTAGGACGCTTGGGCTCAGTAGTTGTGGTGCATGGGCTTAGTTGCTCCTTGGCATGTGTTATCTTCCACACCAGGGATCAAACCCATTTCCCCTGTATTGACAGATGGATTCTTAACCACTGGGCCATCAGAGAAACCCCACGTTTTTCTCTTTATTTTTACATAAAACCTCTGAAACTTAGAATAATCCTGTTAGTAAAAATGATACACTGCTTATTATTATGGTCACTCATCAATATATAAAAACATGTAAATACAGTAAAAAATTCATAATAATTTATGATTTCTGGAATTCCTGTTTTTTCTTAATCATAAAATTATTTGTTGGGAATTTGGAATCACTGTAAAAATGTGAATGCACAGCCTGATGGCCTTATTAACAAAGTCTTTTTTTTTTTTCAATGATGTAGACCTTAATCAAAATTTTTTTCTCTCTCCAACTCGTATATCCAAACCTGGTCATTGTAGGCACTCTGATGGAGGGAAATCTTTACATATACTTAAACAACCTGAGAATGTTCAGCCTTTAGAAGAAAATAGCTCAGGTGAGAATTTGATACCTATCTTCATAAACTTCAAGGGCTGTCCTGAACAAGAGAAACTGCATTTATTCTGTTAGACTCAAGAGGATAGAATTAGGATAAATGAGATGGAGTTATAGGGAAGAAAATTTTGATTTTGTGTGTATATATATATTTAAGTTTTCTAAAAACCAGAGAACTCTTAAAAGAGAACAGATTGCCTCAAGAAATAGCGATTTCCTGTCAAGGAAAAAGGCTGGACAACCATTTATTGGGAATATTATCAAAGGGACCCTTAAAAGTTTGTGATTCTTTCTGATTCTGTTATCTCATTTTATTCTCTTCATGAGATACACAGGATAAGTGTTAAAATTGTCATTTATGGTTAAGAATAATGAAATTCAGAGAGTTATGTTGGTTAGGATACTTGGTAAATTATAAAAGCAACTTGACCTAGCCTAAGCAAAACTGAGGGACAGTATAAGATGGAGTGCTATTTCTGAGAACCCAGGGCTGTATATTGTCACCCTGCTTGTTTAACTTCTATGCAGAGTATGTCATGCAAAATGCTGGGCTGGATAAATCATAAGCTGGAATCAAGAATGGGGCAAGAAATACCAATGACCTCAGATATGCAGATGATACCACAATAATGGTAGAGGAAATAAAAAGCCTGTTGATGAGAGTGAAAGAGGAGAATGAAAAAGCTGGCTTAAAACTCAACATTCAAAAAACTAGAATGATGGCATCTGGTCCCATCACTTGATGGCAAATAGATGGGGAAAAAATGGGAACAGTGAAAGACTTTATTTTCTTGGACTTGAAAAGCACTGCAGACAGGGACTGCAGCCGTGAAATTAGAAGATTTTTGCTCCTTGGAAGAAAAGCTATGACAAACCTAGACAGCATGTTATAAAGCAGAGACATCACTTTACCGACAAAGATCCGTATAATCAAAGTCATGGTTTTTCCAGTAGTCACGTACAGATGTGAGAGCTGGACCATAAAGAAGGCAGAGCACTGAAGAATGGATGCTTTTGAACTGTGATGCCGAAGAAGACTTTTGAGAGTCCCTTGGAGAGCAAGGAGAGCAAACCAGTCAATCCTAAAGGAAATCAACTGAATATTCATTGGAAGCACTGATGCTGAAGCTGAAGTTACAGGGTTACCTAATGTAAAGAACCGACTCATTGGAAAAGAACCTAATGCTGGGCAAGATTGAGGGCAGGAGGAGGAGGGGGTGACAGAGAACAAGATGATTAGATGGCATCACCAACTCAATGGACATGAGTTTGAGCAAGCTCTGGGAGTGATGAAGGACAGGGAAGCCTGGTGTGGTGCAGTCCATGGGGTCACAAAGAGTCGAACACGACTTGGCAACTAAACAACAAGGGCAGTATAATGCAGCTAGGGACCGAAGCCAACAGAACTTTCTCTATGTCTCAACCCTGAGTCTCTCTATAAATTGTTCTGTTCTCTTTTTCTACAGATATATTTTCTGTGCTTCCCAGCCACATGGTAGGTAGAAATTCCATGGCTCCCTAGTTTACATCTCTGTCATTCAAGAGAACAGCCCAGAATGACTGACTGCCTCAATTATTTTGAACTTTATGGTACCAATTCATCACATTGTTCTCCCTTCTGATTCCTGTGCCAATTGATAAATAACCACAGTAAAACTAGATTGGATAACCTGACTTGAACTTGGGGCACAGATGGAATTTTCTACAGCTTTCCTTTCAATTGAACTCACTTGGTAAAAGGCAGATACTCTAGTCTGAAACTTTAAATTTGCAACAAGTGATACATTTTGGAATTTGTTTTCTATAACTGTGATGCCAATGACCCTAGCATCTAGTTCTCTGTGGCAGTAGTTCCAGTAGCAGCTTCCAACATCTGGTGTTACAGTGATGACTGCAGGCCAATGATGGCAGTTACATGTTACCCAGATTCTTTCTGCAGCATGACTTTGACTGTCCTGCTATGGTCTCTTTTAGTTGTTGCTCATTTTTCCCAAGCCCAGTTTTTCAGGTCTTCTAGGGGATTCTGTGAACATTCCTAAATTCTTACAATAATTATTTTTTATTTTCAAATCTCCCAGAGTCATTTTGTGTTGTTTCCAACTAAGAACTTGCCTGTCTTAGAATCAGCTATACCAATTGGTCAAACTCTTGTAGAGGAAACCTAATTGTCAGAGATCCACCCCATCAATGACAAGACCAATTCCCAGGAAAGAAAGGATGACCCAATACCCCCAAATAAGCATCTTTTGGCATAAATATTCAGTGAGTTGTTAAAGATGATAGAGGAGATTAATATCAGGAACCTAAAAAAAAGTCTTAGCAATCACCGTTTAGTTCATTCTTTTATCCCTGTTACCCTTGTCTTGTAAATTAATAATTAGTAGAGGAGACTAGGGTTTTTGAATACAAAGACCAACATAAGCAATTTTAGAGTCTCAACAGTTTACTCTTCTACCAAACTTAGAAAACAGTTTAGAAGAACAGGCTGAATTCAATTCGACAACTTAATTCTTTCAAACTAAGTTGTCACTTAATTAAACTTTGTGTGCATCAACCCACTCCAGTAGTTCTTGCCTGGAGAATCCCAGGACGGCGGAGCCTGGTGGGCTGCCGTCTATGGGGTCGCACAGAGTTGGGACACGACTGAAGCGACTTGGCAGCAGCAGCAGCAGTGCTAAGTCACTTCAGTCATGTCAGACTTTGCGACCCTATGGACTGTAGTCCACCAGGCTTCTCTGTTCCTGGGATTCTCCAGGCAAGAATACTGGAGTGGGTTGCCATGCCGTCTTCCAGTGGGTCTTCACGACCCAGGGATCGAACCACTACCTCTTAGGTCTCTTGCAATGGCAGCAGCTTCTTTATCACTAGCACCACCTGGAAGCCCCGCTTAAACTTCATTGTTTCTTTAAACTGTGTAAGCATAGCCTAAACTCTACTATGCTAATGTGCGAATAAAGAAATGAATTACTGTTTAAACACATAGTTTAACTGAAAATTGTGTTTAAAGTATTCTAATACTTTCCATCATGTAAAATAAAACTGTGTGGTCTATCTATTTTCAGTGACCTATTTGATTTCTGTGAGGGAGATAATTTTTGAAATTGAGCAAAATTAAAAAGAAAGGAAATAATGATTTGAATAATCAGTCCCAAATAAGTAAGATTTATTATTCGTATTTTCCTTATATATAACTAAGATTACATTAAAAATTTAAAATATGAAACACAAAGATTATCATTGAGCATAAATAATTAAAATTAATTAGAGTCTTAAACTGCGAACTCCTAGACTCCCAAGGATGTGGAGACTATTAGAAGTCTGTAAAGATTTCTTCTCTTCTTCCATCAGGAATGGCAGGAACAGATCATAAGAGTTAATGTTTAAATGCTTAAGAATGTGGGTTTCAATATTTTTGGAAACACCAGGCAGTCCTTTCTAAATTAATTGACAAGTCATTGTGTACTTGCAATAGAGACTGGCTTTTTGTGGTAATAAGCCACATCATATCTGTCTGAGCGATAAGCTATGAGAGAATTGTGAAAGAAACAGGAGGTATAGTAGTTATCAAGTGAGATTCTTGAGACAGCAAATGTATAAACTTCATTGTGGAGAACTGATACGTTTTACTCTTCACGTCATGGTTGGGAAATGTCTGTAATTCAGCTTCCAATAAGAGAAACAAATAGGTGTACTACACTCATGGAATTATATTATGTTGGAACTGAAAGTGATCTTCGTGTATTAGTTAGCCAGTGCTGAATAACAAGCCATCTTAAAACTCGCTGGCTCAAAACAACAAACATATATGTTTGTTAATCTCTGTGGATTAGCTGGGGATTGATGATCTAGTCTGGGCTCAACTGAGCTAATTCCATTCCATGTGTTTCTCATTCTCCTTGGATCACAGACAAAATGATAATAGTGTTTTTAAAAAGTGCCACTTGAAGTCTCACTGTGTGCCAGATTTTGTGCTAGAAACACTTTTATCTCTTTTACTCTTCATAAAAACATTGTGAAGGAGGTTGGATTTTTCTCATTTTTTGGCTCTACAGTTCTTCCAGACTATTTTGTAGCAATTTTAGAGCCTAAAGCATTGCCCTCCACTGAAACCCAAAGATCTATGAGGAGCTTCAAGCTGTGACTAGACTCCCAGTAGACTCATCAAAGCTTAACCTCGCCTTGACCCTGGAGTCCATCAGTGAAAACTCCCAGAATGTTCTAGCTGCCTCTCAACCTGTCTCTGTTAAAGAAACTTAGTAAGTTGACTCTCAACCCTAGTAGCAAATTGCCTTCTATTCTACCAGAATATTCACCTCAACAGAGTGGACACAGACTTGGTGAAGACATTCTACGTAGAAGGAAAAGAGAAAAAAATAAACCACTATGAAGTAGATACTTTTTTTTTTTTTTTTTTTACAGATAAGGGAACTAAAAGAAGCTTTTTAAGGTCATGAAATTAGTGTACGATGGACTTGGAATATACATATAGGTCTGCCTGACATCAAACTTCTTCTTAACCACTCTGCTTTCTTCTGCCTCATGAAATATATTGCTCCATTTTTGGAGAGCCCTAACAACTAAAGAGTTGCTCTTTTATATTCAGTGAAATTATTTCCCCTGTAACTTTAAGTTATAGATCTTAATTTGGCCCTTGAACACAGACACATGCTGTTTTTCAGGCACTTTTACTGTATCATCTAATTTAAGTAATACAGTAGAAGTGCTTGAAAAACAGCATGTGTTCAATAAAAATTAATTTAAATCATCCCCACAGTAGACATAGCAGTCATTGGTAAAACAGTCATTGAGGCAGGGCCAGCACTAATTGTGGTCTCACACAGTTTGCACTTGTTCAGTTTATTCAGAAAGCTATAAGAAAATATAACCTCCAGATATTTATATATTTAACTCAGATAAACAGACAAACTGTTTCTACAACTTTTCCTTAATCTACTAGCTGAGTGACCTTGTCCAAAAGAGAAATGACTCCTAGATTTGATAAGCAACAGACAATTAGAATGCTTTAGCAGAGTGGAGAGGGAAAGAAGGTGAAATGACATTAAATAATGCTTCTTAAAGTTAATAAATGTTTATCTGATTAATAGGTAAATATGCAATATTGACTTTCTTTATAAATGTTGGCTTTATTCATGGAAAAAATGGAATTTGTTCAAAGGTAAAACATAGCTTACATTAAAAATTTACTTAAAGTCACAAGGGGACTAAGTACATAATCAGGACTGAAAATAAAGAGGTTGTTCAAGGATGATTTTCAAAAATGGTCAAATTAAAGTGAACATATGTTTAAGATTTTATTGAACTCATTAGTTAACAAGGGTGATCTTGGGTGGCCTCAGCTTGCAAAGGGCTTGAAGCGTGATTTGGGTTTCCAGCCATAGACTGAAGTCAGGCTGCAGCAGCTAGAGTGCTGAATCCTAGCTACTAGACTACCTAGCTACCAGAGACGAGGCTCTGGCCCATCAGCTTTATAGGAACAAATTCCCACAGAGATGGAAAGTAGTGAAATAAGTGCTTATTACGAGGGAAAAAGTATAAGTGGATAGACACACAAGAAGGCCCAGAGACAGCCATGCCCTCCTGGCAGTTTGAATTACTTTATGGGCATTTCTTCCAGGTTTCCTTTGGTTAGTCATCTCGTTTTGCTGGTTCTCGGCATTTGGTTTATATCCAGGTCCTCCTGTATTTGCATGGACATCTCTTAGCTAATATGGATACTAGTGAAGAGGCCTATGGGTAGGTTGACATCACTGTCTTTTGACCTCCAAGGACCCTCTCTGGGAATGTATAGTTGGCAAGACCTCCATGACTTCCAGAACAAGTAATACGTGGTCTCTGTCTTTTATCTGGGCGGGGCTCAGCTCCGCTCTAGTTCCTGCTGTTATCTTCATCTTGGAGTATCTATCCACAGGGAACAAATTCCAGCTGCTCAGTCTAGGGCCCATCTATCTCCTTCCTCAAAGGAAACAGTAAGCTATTGCAGCCTGTTGTTCAAAAAAGAATCAAAACAGACTTATGGAAGGCAATCAGGAATCCTAAAGTAAATTTGCTAATAGATGCAAAAATATTCTATGGGCACAAAATTATAATGCTGGAATCATCTTTTCTATAGAGAGGAAATCAGTTGTATCTCTATGACAAATTATGAACATGAATAATCAGTCAGTTTTCTATAATATCCTGACTTATCAGTTCAGTTCAGTTCAGTCGCTCAGTCGTGTCCGACTCTTTGTGACCCCATGAATTGCAGCACTCCAGGCCTCCCTGTCCATCACCAACTCCCAGAGTTCACTCAGACTCATGTCCATCAAATCCGTGATGCCATCCAGCCATCTCATCCTCAGTCGTCCCCTTCTCCTCCTGCTCCCAATCCCTCCCAGCATCAGAGTTTTTCCAATGAGTCAACTCTTCTCATGAGGTGGCCAAAGTACTGGAGTTTCAGCTTTAGCATCATTCCTTCCAAAGAAATCCCAGGGTTGATCTCCTTCAGAATGGACTGGTTGGATCTCCTTGCAGTCCAAGGGACTCTCAAGCATCTTCTCCAACACCACACTTCAAAAGCATCAGTTCTTCAGTGCTCAGCCTTTTTCACAGTCCAACTCTCACAGTCCATACGTGACCACAGGAAAAACCATAGCCTTGACTAGACGGACCTTAGTCGGCAAAGTAATGTCTCTGCTTTTGAATATGCTATCTAGGTTGGTCATATCTTTTCTTCCAAGGAGTAAGCGTCTTTTAATTTCATGGCTGCAATCACCATCTGCAGTGATTCTGGAGCCCAAGAAAATAAAGTCTGACACTGTTTCCACTGTTTCCCTATCTATTTGCCATGAAGTGATGGGACTGGATGCCATATCTTCATTTTCTGAATGTTGAGCTTTAGGCCAACTTTTTCACTCTCCTCTTTAACTTTCATCAAGAGGCTTTTTAGTTCCTCTTCACTTTTCTGCCATAAGGGTGGTGTCATCTGCATATCTGAGGTTATTGATATTTCTCTGGCAATCTTGATTCCAGCCTGTGCTTCTTCCAGCCCTGTGTTTCTCATAATGTAGTCTGCATATAAGTTAAATAAGCAGAGTGACAATATACAGCCTTGAAGTACTCCTTTCCCTGTTTGAAACCAGTCTATTGTTCCATGTCCAGTTCTAACTGTTGCTTCCTGACCTGCATACAGATTTCTCAAGAGGCAGGTCAGGTGGTCTGGTATTCCCATCTCTTTCAGAATTTTCCACAGTTTATTGTGATCCATGCAGTCAAAGGCTTTGGCATAGTCAATAAAGCACAAATAGATGTTTTTCTGGAACTCTCTTGCTTTTTCGATGATCCAGTAGATGTTGGCAATTTGATCTCTGGTTCCTCTGCCTTTTCTAAAACCAGCTTGAACATCAGGGAGTTCACGGTTCATGTATTGTTGAAGCCTGGCTTGGAGAATCCTGACTTATAAAATAGCTATATCAAAGACAGTTTAAAGCCCAGGCCCCAAGAAGATCAACTAACCTAAAGGGAGAGCCAGGCGATGTCAAACATTCCATTGAAAGGACACCAAGTAATCATGTCCATTTCAAAATCTTTAACAAATTTTCCTAATGGAGTTTCCTAACAGTACATCAAGGAGGAAAATTGGGAAAATCTTGGGTTAAATGAAAATTTGCATGCATGCATGCTTAATTGTTTAGTCGTATCTGACTCTTTGCAATCCCATGGATTGTAGCCTGCATATCTCCTCTGTCCATGGATTTTCCAGGCAAGAATACTGGAGTGGGTTGCCATTTCCTACTCCAGGGGATCTTCCCAATTCATATCTCGTGCATTGGCAGGCAGATTCTTTACCACCGCACCAACCAGGAATCCCCAAATGAAAATTTACAATGCTTGAAATATTTTATATTTTTAAAAAGACATATTAAAATTTATAAGAAATGGAATAATCCAGAAAAATCATGAAATTACTTTTTATATTTTTCTTTGTCACATTCTTCAAATAAACCTGGTTACTCACTAAGGTCAGATGGGAACTGGAAAAAAGTGAAAGATAAGAAAATTAATAAATTCTATTCATGTACCTTCTCATTCATCTGCCACAAATTATATTTTAAAGTAATAATTTATAACATTTTATATGTCTACATGATCATTGACAAGCTGAAGCATTCCCTGATCTTGTCATGGTTGGAATTCAAAAATGGACAAAGAAAGTATTAAATGGCCAATAGGCCCATAAAAAGATGTTTAACACCCATAGTTATTAGGGAAATACAATTCAAAACCTCAGTGAAATACTGTTTCATACCCATTAGAATGGCTGTTATCAAAAGCAGAAAACAACAGGTGTTGTTCATTTGCTCAGTCGTGTCCAACTCTTTGTACTGCAGCACACAAGGCTTCCCTGGTCTTCACTATCTCCTGGCGTTTGCTCACACTCAAGTCCATTGAGTCAGTGATGCCATCCAACCATCTCATCCTCTGTTGCCCACTTCTCCTGCCCTAAATCTTTCCCAGTATCAGGTTCTTTTCTAATGAGCCAGTTCTTCACATCAGATGGCCAAAGTATTTGAGCTTGAGCATCAGTCCTTCCAGTGAATATTCAGGGTTCACTTCCTTGAGGATTGACTAGTTGGATCTCCTCGCTGTCCAAGGCACTATCAAGAGTCTTTCAAGGGACTTTCAAGAGTCTTCTCTATTACCACAGTTTGAAAGCATCAGTTCTTCAGTGTTCAGCCTTCGTTATGGTCAAACTGTCAGATCTGTACATGAGTATGGAGTCTAACAAATTGGACCCTGTATGCTTTGCTGAAGGGAATAGTAAGCCACTATAGAAAACAATATAGTGATTCCTCAAAATTAAACTTATGATCCAGCCATTCTATTTCCAGGAGTATACCCAAAAGACTGGAAAGTGGGAGCTCAAACAAATACTTGCATACCAATGTTCACAGGAACTGTCAACTAAAAGAAAAATGCACAGTGCAAGAGTTGTGGGTTTCAGCTTTATTCAAGGACCTTGCTAAGGACTATAGCCTGGGAAACAATCTCTCAGCACTGAGGTAATGACCTCAAGATTATATACATATATATTATACATATATATACAGGCTTCCCAAGTGGCGCTAGTGGTAAAGAGCCTGCCTGCCAATTCAAGAGACATAAGAAATGCAGGTTTGATTCCTAAATTGGGAAGATCCCCTGGAGAAGGGAATGGCAAACCACTCCAGTATTCTTGCCTGGAGAAGCCCATGGACAGAGAACCTTTGAGGGCTAGAGCCCCTACCATAAGGTCGCAAAGAGTTGGACGCGACTAAAGCAACTTGGTATGTACATATATATGTATTACATAGATATATGTATATATCCAGTTATATCACTTTGGTTATAGAATGCTTGCAGTCAAGCATAAATCTCAGTAAAAGCTTACTGCTTAACACGAGGATCAGATAGTTAAGCTAATGATTTTAATGCAGTTCTGTGTATGCAGAGTTAAGAATCTGGGTTCATTAAAATTTTTTCCAGAGATATCTCTAACTATCTAAGGGGTCTATTTTTCCAAAGCATGGAGTGCCTTACCTGTTTTCCATCCTGAATTTCTTTCAGGGTTTACTGTCAGTCAGCTAATACAGTGGCTAATGACTTGAAACTCCTATCCTCATAGAATTGGATAGTGAGCCATATTATTTGTTTTACACTGCATTATTTACAATAGTCAAAAAGTAGAAATAATCCAAGTGCCCGTCAACAGAAGAATTAATTAATAAAATGTGGTTTATACGTGAGGGAAATTTTCCTTTTACCTTTGTAGTCTTTATGGCTGGGCCTATGAATTAAGCTCAACAGGAGAAAAACATACAAATGTTTTTGTCTTGTTGTCTCTCTTCTAACTTGTCTTTCCTGTGGCATCCCCAGACGACTTGACGATGGGACAGACTGTGACAACCCCTTTGTCACTGACAACAAGTCATTGGACTGAAGTTAAGGCCAGGGCACATAACCTATTAGTAAGGGTTAAGAAGGGAAAGTGGCAGACTCTGTGCTCAGTAGAATGGCCCAGCTTTCAGACAGGGTGGCCACCCGAAGGTTCTTTTCCTTAGAACAGGTCAGCCTAGTCAAGGCTGTAGTTTTTAACTCTGGACCTCACAGACACCCAGACCAGGTGCCCTATGTTATAGTAAGGGAGGACCTGGTTCTCTCTCTCCCCGGCATGGGTCCGGCCCTTTGTTCTTTCCACAGGAATGACGTCGAGACCCGCTGTGGGGATTCTAGCCTTGAAACCAGCAGAGAAAAAGAAGAAAAAGCAAAAGCTCCTGCCAAAAAGATATACCCGGACACTCAGACTGATCTCCTGCTCCTGAACCCTCCCCCCGCCCTATCCGCTGGCATTAGACCCACTCCCCCGGCCCCGGCAACCCAGCCAACTGCTCCATCTGAGCCGACCCGGACGAGGGGGAGTTGGGCCCAGCAGCGGGGACGCGAAGCCGCTGAGAGGCTGCCCCAGAATCCTCTGCCGTCCTTCCCGTCTGGGAGTACGGCCCTCCCCCCCAACCCCCCACCCCCGATAACCATGGAAATCGGCCGCTCCAGTATTGGCCGTTTTCCACCTCAGACCTCTATAACTGGAAAACTCATAACCCTTCATTTTCCGATAATCCACAAGCGCTGACTTCTCTAATAGAATCCCTTGTTTTCTCACACCAGCCCACTTGGGATGACTGCCAACAATTGTTACAGACTCTCCTCACAACCGAGGAGAGACAGTGGGTATTGCTGGAGGCCCAGAAAAACGTGCCCAGAGACGACGGGCGCCCCACAGCACTACCCAATGAGATAGATGCTGGATTTCCGCTGACGAGACCCAACTGGGACTACAATACCCCCGGCAGGTAGGGAGCACCTGAGGGTCTATCCCAGGCTCTGGTGGTGGGTCTCCGAGGGGCTGCAAGATGCCCCACGAATCTGGCCAAGGTAAGAGAAGTGACTCAAGGATCCACTGAGTCACCAACTGTGTTTCTAGACAGGTTAATGGAGGCATTTAGATGATTCACTCCTTATGACCCCACATCCGAGGAGCATAGAGCAACTATAGCAATGGCTTTTATTGACCAGTCAGCCTCAGACATCAGAAAGAAATTACAGAGACTAGATGGGTTACAAGGATTCTCCCTTCAGGATCTGGTTAGGGAAGCAGATAAAGTATTCAATAAGAGGGAGACAGAAGAGAAAAAAAGGAAAGAACAGGAAGAACGAGAGCTAGAGAGAGAAAAGAGACAAGAGAGAAACTTAACTAAGATTTTGGCCATGGTAATTAGAGAGGGAAAAGGGAGAGGTAGGGCTGAAGAGAAAGACCACAAGGGGAGTAAAGTGGGAACTAGGCCACCTCTAGATAAAGACTAATGTGCATAGTGCAAAGAAAAGGGGCACTGGCTCAGAGACTGCCCCAAAAAGAAGAGGGGAATGCCCTCCACTCCCGACAAGATCCTAGCTCTCGAGGAAGAAGATAAGGGGAGATGGGGCTCGGGACCCCTCCCCCGAGCCTAGGGTAACTCTCAAAGTGGAGGGGAAGCCTGTGCAGTTCTTGGTAGACACTGGAGCCCAACATTCGGTCCTGTTACAGTCAGAAGGGACGCTGTCTACAAAGAAGGCTTGGGTACAGGGCGCTACAGGGTACCGGCAGTACCCATGGACTACCCGAAGAACAGTGGATCTCCGCGTGGGCCGGGTATCCCACTCGTTCCTTGTGATCCCTGAATGCCCTTACCCCTTGTTAGGACGGGACTTGCTCACAAAAGTGGGGGCTCAGATCCATTTCCACACCGAAGGTGCCACAGTGACAGACGGGAAGGGGAGGCCGCTACAGGTTCTGACCTTAAAACTGGAAGATGAACACAGGCTGTTTGAAAGCCCCTCCCCCTCCCCTGAGACCGCTGATATGCAGGAATGGCTGACTAAAACCCCTCTAGCCTGGGCTGAAGTTTCAAGCATGGGGATGGCGGTCTGGCAGCCCCCGGTGGTGGTGGAAGTCAAGGCCACCTCTACTCCCGTATCTGTCCGTCAGTACTCGATGAGCAGAGAGGCCAGAGACGGGATCCGCCCTCATATCCAGCGGCTCCTCAAATTAGGAATACTAATAAAGTGCCATTCAGCCTGGAACACCTCTCTGCTCCCAGTCCACAAACCCGGAACAGGTGACTACCAGCCTGTGCAGGACCTGAGGGAGGTCAACAAGCGGGTGACCGACTTACACCCCACGATACCCAACCCCTACAACCTGTTGAGTACACTTCCCCGAGCCGAAGGTGGTATACTGTCTTGGACTTAAAAGATGCCTTCTTCTGCCTCCAACTCAGTCCTGTCAGCCAGTCTATTTTTGCTTTTGAGTGGAAAGACCCCCTTACAGGACTCTCCAGACAGCTAACGTGGACCAGGCTGCCACAAGGATTCAAAAACTAGCCAAAGATCTTTGACAAAGCCCTCCACCAGGACCTCGCGCATTTCCATGCCACCAACCCCCAGGTAACTCTGCTCCAATATGTAGATGACTTGCTCCTGGCCGCTGACACTGAAGAAGAATGCAGGAAGGGGACTGAGACCTTACTAATTGAGCTTGAATCTCTCGGTTACCGCACCTCCACGAAAAAGGCCCAGGTCTGCCAGCAGCAGGTCAGTTACCTGGGGTACCAAATCAAGGACGGGAAGCGATGGCTTTTGGAGGCCAGAAAAGAGGCGGTGGCTAGAATACCAGCTCCCGAGAACCCTCGGCAAGTCAGGGAGTTCCTGGGCACTGCAGGATTCTGCAGGCTCTGGATTCCGGGGTTTGCGGAGATGGCCGCCCCTTGTACCCACTGACAAAGGGCAGTACACTCTTCATCAGGGGAGAAAGTGAACAAAAGGCTTTTGACAACATTAAGCGAGCCTTGTTGTCAGCTCCTGCCCTGGGACTCCCAGACGTGAACAAGCCATTCCATCTCTATGTGGCAGAAAATAATGGCATCGCCAAAGGGGTCCTCACTCAAAAGCTGGGACCATGGAACCGGCCTGTGGCCTGGACCCTGTGGCTGCCGGGCTGGCCCAATTGTTTGCGTACAGTGGCCGCCGTGGCAGTCCTAGTAAAAGCTGCAGATAAAGTGACTTTGGGACAGAACTTGATCGTCACCGCGCCCCACGCCTTAGAAAGTGTGATTCGACAACCCCCTGAGAGATGGTTGACCAACGCCAGAGTGATCCACTATCAGACGTTACTCCTGAACTCTGAACGGATCAAATTCACACCAGCGACTGGGCTTAATCCTGCCACGCTGCTACCAGACTCCGGCCAAGCCGAGGTGACGCACAATTGCCAAGAGGTGCTGGCTGACGTACATGGGACCCGCAAAGATCTATCCGACCAGCCGCTTCAGGATGCTGAGGTAACGAGGTATACGGACCGAAGCAGCTTTCTCGAAGAAGGATACGAGGTGCCGGGGCTTGTCAAATTGGCTGAACAGATAGTCCAGAACTGCAAGCCTTGCCAAGGGGTGAATGCCAGCCAGAACAAAGCGAGCCAAGGTAAGCGGCTGTGCGGAGACAGGCCGGGGGCTTATTGGGAAGTAGACTTCACAGAAGTACGCCCGTGAGGTATGGCAACAAATATCTATTGGTCTTTATAGATACCTTCTCGGGGTGGGTAGAGGCTTTCCCCCAAAAAACGAAAATGCACTAACGGTGGCCAAGAAAATTTTAGAAGAAATCTTCCCGCAGTTTGGGGCTCCAAAGATGATAGGGTCAGATAATGGGCCAGCTTTTACCGCCCAAGTAAGCCAGGAAATAGCTAAGTTTCTGGGGACCAAGTGGAAATTACATTGTGCATACAGACCCCAGAGTTCAGGAGAGGTAGAGAAGATGAACAGGACTCTAAAAGAGACCCTAACTAAATTGTCCTTGGAGACTGGCGGTATTGACTGGACGGTGCGCCTTCCTTTAGCCCTGTTCCAAGTACGGAACACCCCTTCCTGTTTCGGGTCTCTCTCCTTTCGAAATTCTATACGGGGCTCCTCCCCCTATACTGTCACTCAGAGAAGGGTTTGATCCCCGCTGTTTTAATAATGGTGATCTATATGCCAGGCTTAAAGGACTCCAACTGGTCCAGAGAGAGGTGTGGACCAAGCTCGCTGAAGCTTATCAACCCAGCACCCCAGGAGAGGCCCACCCGTTCCAAGTGGGAGACTCGGTTTATGTCCGCCGACACCGGCAGCAGAACCTAGAGCCCAGGTGGAAGGGACCCTACATCGTCCTGCTCACCACCCCCACTGCCGTCAAGGTCGACGGAATCTCCTCCTGGATCCACGCCTCCCACGTCAAGGCCGCTCCGAAACCGCCACCTCAATGGAAGGCGCACGGTACCTCTCACCCCTTAAAGCTCAAACTCTGCCAATCCTCGGGTTTGCAGCCCTCCTCCTGATCCTCCCAACTGTGAGTGTGTCAAATCCCCAACAGCCTCAACAACTGTCTTGTCAAGTAGTTTCACAGGCGGGAAGGGTCGTATGGTCTAGTACTAACATCGTCCCACCAACCGCCTGGTGGCCAGACCTGTACCCAGACCTCTGTCAACTGGCAGTAGGAGCACCTACCGGATGGGACCTTGAAGGGCATTCTGACCTTCACGAAGCTCCCCAGATATTCACCCCTGACCCTGGTGACTTTGACTTTCTGACTCCCTCGATTGCGCCAATCAATTCAGAAGGAGTGTGCTAAGAACTTATACTCTGTATGTATGTCCAGGGCTCCATAGGGAACGAGCCTTAAGCAATTGTGGGGATGTAGATGATTTCTATTGTCAACACTGGGGTTGTGAGACTACGGGTGATGTTTACTGGGGGCCGTCTTCTAGTTGGGACCTTATTACAGTCAAGGCCAATTATACGCATCATCAAGATGCGTATAAATGCAAGTCATGGTGCAATCCGCTCCATATTCAGTTTTCTGATAGGGCAAAACAGAAGCAAACTACAGAATGGATCAGGGGTTTTTCGTGGGGCCTACAGCTATATAAAAGCCGTTACCATGGCCTCCTATTCTCCATTAGATTAAAAATAGACTTTCCACCCCCCAATCTATCGGTCCCGACCCAGTTCTAAATCCCCAGGAGCCGGCTCCTACTGAAAAAGAAAAAAATAACAGCAACAGGAGCCACAATAGCTCCACCCCAGGCGGCTCCCTACAACATATCCACCCTAATGGGGCCACTGGTCATTTCCACTCCTCCTCCTCACTATAAGGCCTTGTATTCTCAACCGGTTAATCTCATTCATCTGAGACCGGATAAGTGCTCTGCAGGTGCTTATGCTAAGACAACAATATGCAGCACTTCCTCAGGGAGACCTAGGCCCATGATTTCAGGATTGAAATCCAAACTAAAAGAAGAGGGGAATGAGAGGAAAGGTGGATAAAAATAAAGGTTAAAGTTTCACTAGAGCCTTAGGGAAACAGGCCCTCCTGTTAATCTTAAGACAAACCTTTATCTCAAGAATGTGTAAGGGGCTCATATCTAAGGCATGCAGCCTCCGGGGATGTTTATCTCAAAAACCATTCCAGGAAATTATTTTCCAGAGAACGGGTTAACAGTAAAAATGCAGCTTGTCCAGCCATGTCGACCTGATAACAAATAAACCTATCCCTGAAAATGTCAAGACCTGTACACCAATCAGGTCGCTCCACCCTAGCTGTACCCATTTGTGGTTTTTGTGCTTAAAAACTGCTCTGTAACAAATGTTCGGGGTTCGTTCTTCCTTGGTGGTGATCGAACCCCGGCACGCCGGCCTAATAAATCCTCTTGCAGTTTGCATCGAGTCCGAGTCCTGGAGATTATTTGGGCGACGGTTCCCTGAAAGAGGCCAAGAGGTCTAACAGCCATATTGAATATGAATATTCCTTTCAAGCTGAAGGAATCTGAGGATGACTTGTGCAAGAAGGACTTTCTGACCTTCGCCTGAAGCAAGTTTTAAGACCCCTATGTGAGAGATACCATTCCTATACCTGGAGAAAAGTCTCCTTATCTCTAAGGAGGAGGGCGCTGGAAAGAATCTGAACTAACTGGCCTTACTAGATTCCCCCAGTTCCCCAGACTTGGCTCGCCTTTGTCCTCTCACATCTCCCCATAGCTCTTCCCCTCTTCCTCACATCTGGTATGAGAACACTCAGGATTAGCCATTTCTTTGCGTCTTCATTTCCTTATGAAGGCTCCCAAGTCACATAAAACTTGCATAAAATCAATTCGTATGTTCTTTTCCTATTAATCTGTCTGTGTCAGTTTAATTTTCAGAGCCATCCAGGGACCCTAAGAGGGTAGAGTAAAGCTTTTTCCTCCCCTACAACTGTCACAGAGTTTCTGTTGGGGATGATGAAAAGATTCTAGAGAGAAACAATGGTGGTAGTTGCACAGTGATGTGAATGTACTTAATGCCCCTGAATTGTACATGCTTAAAAGGTTAGAATGGTAAATTTTCAACATATATATTAGTGCACACACACCAAAGAAGATCACTAGCTGGAAGTCAAGTAGGTTTCAAAGCTCTTTCAGAGCTCCAGACACTTCAAATTGTCTTCCTTTTTTTCTTCTCATTAAGTTAAATAATTGTTAAGCATTTGTTGAGAGCTTTTGTACTAAACACTCTGCTAGGCACAGCAGAAAATTCAAAATAAGACATCTTTCTTTCCATGAAATCCATCGTTTAGTTTTCTTAAATTGAGATTAAGGGAAAGCTGTTCAATTTTTATACAGTCTTGTGTTCTTTGTTGGGAAAGGCTTGTTAATAGGTGTGTTGAGGGGGAAAATTTTATTTTACAAATCAATACTTAAACAAAGTTAAATGGATTTATTTTAAACAAGGGACCTCTTTAATATGCTAATGTGTATTTTCAGTCTCCTAGACAGGGATTTAGTGAATGGCCTTCCTAAACTTATTTGATCAGGAATTCTTTGTTCTCTTGAAGTCCAATTAATTAACATCTCCCTTGTACTGTGCCTACAGAAGCTGAGCTACAGATGTACCAGCTATGTGGGGGATTCTCTTTATGTGGGGCTCATTATGTGATGCAAGCTGTAATTATGATACAAATGTGCAGTTTATTTTATCCCTAAGTGTTCTAGCATGTGTACATGATGATTTTTAACATTTTTTAAAAATTAAAAACATAGATTAAATGTTAAATAGAGACAATAAAAGTAATTTTCTAAAGTAATTTCTTACTTCAACTTAGAGTTCTCTATCTCCTTTAGATGACTTTTAGAATTCTTTTTAAAAAGTTATTTCCATTTCGGAGAGAAGGACTTGCTAATGGAGATTTTGCAGAAAATGTGATGCTGGCTTCGTGGTCTGTAACTTTTAAACATTTTTACATTTTAAACATTTTTACTTTTAGAAAAAATAAAGCACCAATTCTCTTTTGTTTTCTTGATAAAAGTATTTCTACTAAGGTGTATTCCAATCAACAGCTATAGGGCCTGTGATATTATTTATGCTTTTGGATAATTGCACTATGTTTTGCAGCTCACTTAATCCATCATTTAAAATACATCTCCTTTTCCCATTACTAGACTTGGACTTCAAGTCATAACCTGCAACAATATACTCTCATTTTCTACATATTCTCTAATTTTGTACCATTTCTTCATAGTTAATCATGGTGGACCAATTTAAGTGCAATTAGTATCTGATTAAAGTCAAAGATACAGCAAATCTGAGCCCATTTCATGATTTAATGTTGATGCCAATTATATTTTCATTAGTAGTATCACTTTCATGTTTATAAAATATTGAGTGAATGCACTAGGATATTCAAATAATTGCATGGGCATTGCAAAGGGATAGAGATGATGAAGCTGTCAAGATCAAACACTGGCTGTCAGGTAGAAGGCCCTCATGATGGTGTGAAATGTTTATCATTGAAAGATGAAAGTCTATACTCAGCATGGGAAAGAGGAGTTAGCTGTGTAAATGCACAGTAGATGGAAGTGCAAGTTATCTGCAAGTCACACATTTTAAAGCTGGGGCTTCCTGAAATAGAGCATGACATCCCATGTGGGTTCAAGGGTTAAAATCCTACTGGATGACTACAGAGACCTTCATGGAGGAGGACACATTTGGGCTGGATTCTGAGGGATCAACAGGAGTCCCCCAATTTATTCCAGATGGAAGAACGAGGCTGAGATATGAAAATACACAGGTGACGCTAGTGGTAAAGAACCCACCTGCCAATGCAGGAGACCTAAGAGACACAGGTTCAATTCCTGGATCGGGAAGATACCCTGTAGGAGGGCATGGCAACCCATTCCTGTATTCTTGTCTGGAGAATCCCATGGACAGAGGAGCATAGCTACGGAGGGCTACAGTCCATAGAGTCGCAGAGTTGGACAAGACTGCAGCAACTTATCACACAGGAACGCACACAGTAAGAAAGTCATCTGGTGGTGCCAAGGGTAGAGCGAATGAGAGATATGGAAGTAAATGAAACTAGAAAACAATAGATTAAGGCCAGATCATTAATGCAGACAATTTTAGACTTTATTCTCTAAGTAATTGGGAGCTGAGGAACGTTTCTGAGCAGAGGGCACGATCTGTGTTGCAGAACAATTACTCTGGTGGACCCACAGGGAACAGATGAGACTTGAATGAGGCAGGGGGCTGGGAGGCTAATGAGGATGTTATAATTGTCTACCAAGAAATGATGAAGACTTGATTGAATGGAAAGGAAGCAATGAATAGGAGAGAGATTTCAAAAAGAAAATTAACTGAGCTTGGTGAGCAAATCAATTAGAAATGAATTTGTATGCAATAAACAGAATTTCTGCTGTATAGGGCTTTACTCAAGGAAATGCAGGTGGGTGCAGGTGTTTGTGCAGAAGCTTGCCAATATCAGGGAAATTCTCAGTTTCCTTAGTTTTTGCCCCATGCTGCTGAACAACCCTCTCTTTCACAACCAACTTTAGGTGTCATGGGCCGGAGGCTTTCTCACTTGTCAGCCTCAAATTGCAGTGAAAGCTGGGGAAGTTGAGGACTGGAGGGTCTTGGTTACCTAGGAGTGACCTTAGTCCATAGCTAGGAGCTGATCACAATGTCTTTTTGGAAAAAGAAAAAAATTAGCGTGGGATAAATAAGCATTGGATATTAGGTGGACAATTAACAGAGTTTGCCACAGTGACTAATTGGATATGGGGGTTTTGAGGATTGAATTGTGTTCCCCTAAAGTTTCTTTTCACCAGAACCTGAGAATATGCCTTTATTTAGAAATAGATCCCTTGCAAATATAAATAAGGTAAGGACTGTGATAAGAACATACTAGATTAGGATGAGCCCTGTGTACAATGTGAGTGTCATTGTAAATGTCAGAGATAAAGCCAGACACTAATTAAAGTGATAAGGACAGGCTTTAATCAGTAACAAACTGTCACAATAGGGAAGAGGCTCCTTTATAAACAATTCAACTTCAACTTGTGCAGGGGGTGACTGTATTAAAGAATAAAAGAGTAGGGAAAGAGAAAGGAGAAAGGTGGGGTACTGAGCAGCAGCCAGGAAGTGGAAGTTTATGAAAAGTGGGAAGCAGGAGGAGGGAGGTTTGGTCCATGTGAAGTCCATCTGCGTTTGTTGTTGTTCAGTCACTCAGTTGTGTCTGACTCTTTGTGACCCCATGGACTGCAGCATGCCAGGCTTCCCTGTCCTTCACCATCTTCTGGAGCTTACTGAAACTCATACCTATTGAGTGAGTGATACCATCAACCATTTCAGCCTCTGTCACCCCCTTCTACCTTCAGTTTTTGCCAGCATTAGTGTCTTTCCTAATGAGTCAGCTCTTCAAATAATGTGGCCAAAGTATTGGAGCTTCAGCTTCAGCATCAGTCCTTCCAATGAATATTCAGGATTGACTGGTTTGATATCCTTGCAGTCCAAAGGACTCTCAAGAGTCTTCTCCAGCACCACAGTTCAAAAGCATCAATTCTTGGTGCTCAGCTTTCTTTATAGTTTAACTCTCACATCCATACATGAGTACTGGAAAAACCATAACTTTGACTAGATGAACTTTTGTTGGCAAAGTGATGTCTGTGCTTTTAATATGCTGTCTAGGTTGTTCATAGCTTTTCTTCCAAGGAACAAGGGTCTTTTAACTTCATGGCTGCAGTCACCATCTGGAGTGATTTTGGAGCCCCCAAAAATAAAGTCTCTGACTGTTTCCATTGTTTCCCCATCATTTGCCATGAAGTTTCAGGACTGGATGCCACGATCTTCATTTTATGAATCTTGAATTTTAAGCCAGCTTTTTCACTCTCCTCTCACTTTCATTAAAAGGCTCTTTACTTCCCTCTGAAGGACTTAGGTTAAAATTTAAGCCCGGAAGGCAGGCTGTGCCTCAAGGAAAATAGCTTACTCCTTATCTGGTGACTCAGAGCCTCCTGACCGATTCTTAACAGATAACTTATGACCTGGTCAAGGAAACCCCCTCCCAAGAATGTATCTCTCTGTCGGACTTTTCTGGGTAAAAATTGACCAAATGCCGCAGGGTGATCAGCCAACCGTTTCAACTTAATTACCTGCAAACTTTTCCCCACCAATCAAATGTCTCCACCTCACCTATGGCCCCTACTTCATTGTATCCCATACCCTGACCTCATCCCCACCTACCTGTGATTTTTTTGTATAAAAGTCCCTCACGACTGGCGTTCGAGGTTCACTCCTCCTAAGGAGATCGAACCCCGTTGCGCCGGCCTAATAAATCCTCTTGCTGATTGCATCGAATTCGAGTCACTGTGGTCTTTGGGGCGACGGTTCCCGAGAAAAGGCCGCGAGGTCTTACACTCTTCGCTTTCTGTCATAAGGATGGTGTCATTTGCATATCTGAGGCTATTGGTATGTCTCCCTGCAATCTTGATTCCAGTTTGTGATTCATCCAGCATAGCATCTCACATGATATATACTCTGCATAAACGTTAAATAAGCAGGGTGACAGTATACAGCCTTGATGTATTTCTTTGCCAATTTTGAACCAGTCCATTGTTCCATGTCCAGTTCTAACTATTGCTTCTTGACCTGCATACAGATTTCTCAGGGAGGCAGGTCAGGTGTTCTGGTGTTCCCATCTCTTTCAGAATTTTCCAGTTTGTTGTGATCCATACAGTCAAAGGCTTGAGCGTAGTCAATGAAGCAGAAGTAGTTTTCCTGGAACTCTCTTACCTTTTCTTAGATCCAATAGACATTGACAATTTGACCTCTGATTCCTCTGCCTCTTCTAAATCTAGCTTGAACATCATGAAATTCTCAGTTCACATACTGTTGAACCTTAGCTTAGAGAATTTTGAGTATTACTTTGCTAGCATGTGAGATGAGTGCAATTGTGCACTAGTTTGAACATTCTTTGGCATTGTCTTTCTTTGGAATTAGAATGAAAACTGACCTTTTCCAGTCTTGTGGCCAGAGCTGAGTTTTCCAAATTTGCTAGCATACTGAATGTAGCACTTTCACAGCATCATCTTTTGGGATTTGAAATAGCTCAGCTGGAATTCTATCACCTCGACTAGCTTTGTTTGCAGTGATGCTTCTTAAGGCCCACTCAACTTCACTTGCCATGATATCTGGCTCTAGATGAGTCATCACACCATTGTTTTTATCTGGGTCATTAAGATCTTTTTTTGCATAGTTCTTCTATGTATTCTTGCCACCTCTTCTTAATATCTTCTGCTTCTGTTAGGTCCATACCATTTCTGTCCTTTATTGTGTCCATCTTTGAATGAAATATTCACTTGGAATATCTATTTTTCTTGAAGAGATCTCGAGTCTTTCCTATTCTATTGCTTTCCTCTATCTTTCTCTGGGTTTGTTAACTGTCACTTATCAGAGTTAGGCTTCTACCCTCACACAGAGATTGGGAGATAAGCCTATCATTAGGTGCTGGCTGAAGCAAACAAGATGTCACCTAGAGCCAAACACCTTGGAATGTGAAGTCAAGTGGGCCTTAGGAAGCATCACTACAAACAAAGCTAGTGGAAATAATGGAATTCCAGTGGAGTTGTTTCAAATCCTAAAAGATGATGCTGTGAAAGTGCTACACTCAATTGCCAGCAAATTTGGAAAACTCAACAATGGCCACAGGACTGGAAAAGGTCAGTTTTCATTCCAATCCCAAAGACAATGCCAAAGAATGCTTAAACTACCACACAATTGCACTCATCTCAGACGCTAGTAAAGTGATGATCAAAATTCTCCAAGCCAGGCTTCAGCAATACATGAACTGTGAACTTCCAGATGTTCAAGTTGGTTTTAGAAAAGGCAGAGGAACCAGAGATCAAATTGCCAACATCCACTGGATCATCGAAAAAGCAAGAGAATACCAGAAAAACATCTATTTCTGCTTTATTGACTATGCCAAAGCCTTTGACCGTGTGGATCACAATAAATGGGAAAATTCTGAAAGAGATGGGAATACCAGACCACCTGACCTGCCTCTTGAGAAATCTGTATGCAGGTCAGAAAGTAACAGTTAGAACTGGCCATGGAACAGACTGGTTCCAAATAAGAAAAGGAGTACGTCAAGGCTGTATATTGTCACTCTGCTTATTTAACTTATATGCAGAGTACATCATGAAAAACACTGGGCTGGAAGAAGCACAAGCTGGAATCAAGATTGCCGGGAGAAATATCAATAACCTCAGATATGCAGATGACACTACCCTTATGGCAGAAAGTGAAGAAGAACTAAAGAGCTTCTTGATAAAATTGAAAGAAGAGAGTGAAAAAGTTGGCTTAAAGCTCAACATTAGGAAAACGAAGATCATGGCATCCAGTACCATCACTTCATGGCAAATAGATGGGGAAACAGTGGCAGACTTTATTTTTCGGGGCTCCAAAATCACTCCAGATGGTGATTGCAGCCCTGAAATTAAAAGACACTTGCATAGGATATACATTTAATGTCCTAGATAGCATATTAAAAAGCAGAGACATTACTTTGTCAACAAAGGTCTGTCTAGTCAAGGCTCTGGTTTTTCCAGTATTCATGTATCATTATGAGAGTTGGACTATAAAGAAGACTGCATGCAGAAGAATTGATGGTTTTGAACTGTGGTGCTGGAGAAGACTCTTGGACAGCAGGGAGATCCAACTAGTCCATCCTAAAGGAAATCAATCCTGGGTGTTCATTGGAAGGGCTGATGTTGAAGCTGAAACTCCAATATTTTGGCTACCTGATGCAAAGAGCTGACTCATTTGAAAAGACCCTGATGCTGGGAAAGATTGAAGGCAGGAGGAGAAGGGGACAACAGAGGATGAGATGGTTGGATGTCATCACCGACTCAATGGACATGAGTTTGGGTAAACGCCGGGAGCTGGTAATGGACAGGGAGGCCTGGTATTCTGCGATTCATCGGGTCGCAAAGAGTCAGACATGACTGAGCGACTGAACTGAACTGAAGTGAACTGAAGCAAACAGGAAATTCTTTGAACAGCCTTGAGTTTAAGAGGGTGGACCAGTCATCCTAGGAATTTGACCTTGAACTGTTAGAAACCACACTAGTGTTTCTTCCAGTCTTTGTGTGTAGATGGGAAAGTGAAAGTGAAAGTCCTTCAGTCATGTCCAACTCTTTGTGCCTCCAAGGACTATACAGTCCATGGAATTCTCCAGGCCAGAATACTGGAATGGTTTGCCTTTCCCTTCTCCAGGGGATCTTCCCAACCTAGGGATCAAACCCAGGTCTCCCACATTGCAGACGGTTTCTTTACCAGTTGAGCCACAAGGGAAACCCAAGAATACTGGAGTGGGTAGCCTATCCCTTCTCCAGCAGATCTTCCCAACCCAGGAATCGAACCAGGGCATCCTGCATTTCAGGTGGATTCTTTACCAACTGAGCTATCAGGGAGGCCCAGATGGGAAGGGAGGATGTACAAAATCATTTGCTGAGTCTGCAGTTTTAATAGACCAAGGCTAAGGTTTCGTCAAGTAGAGGGCTTAGAGGAGCCTGAGCAGAGTTTGGTAAAAGGAGAGAATGGTTGTCATAAGATACAAATAGACAGTGGAAAAGGCCATATGAATATGAAGGCAGAGATTGGAGCTATGCTCCCCAAAATGAAAGAACACCGGGGCCATTAGAAGAGACAAGAAGCAAAATAAAATCTTCCCCTAGAACATTTGGAAGGAGCATGGCTCTGCTGTTTTGATTTTTAATTTCTGGCTTCTTAAACTCTGAGAAAATCAGTTTCTGCTTTCTGATGACCTGCTGCTGCTGCTGCTGCTGCTGCTGCTGCTGCTAAATCACTTCAGTCGTGTCTGACTCTGTGCGACCCCATAGACGGCAGCCCACCAGGCTCTCCTGTCCCTGGGATTCTCCAGGCAAGAACACTGGAGTGCATTGCCATTTCCTTCTCCATCTAATAACCTAGGTTGTGGCAACATTTCCCAGCAGCTCTAGGAAACTAATATACACATGAAGGAGAGGGAGACACTGCAGCTCTCAGAGTCTGGGAAGACATTACTACCATGGGTCGACATGCTGCCTACAAGACATCTGGGAAGTATTAATAAGGAGATGAGAATATGGCAGGGTTTGGGATTATGGGTTTAGGCTTGAAGAGTGAATAAATGAGACTTCTGGGGAAAGAAAAGTAAATTTAATCAAACAATAGTGTACAACTTAGACCGTAATTGTAGTGCTTAATTGCCCACTTCAACATAGTTGTTTCCCTCCCATTTCCAAATTCTATTTCTGTGTGGTGGGGTGGAGAGAAAGCTAGCATTGTTGAGGGTTAATGAAATTTGGCTTATAAGAACCAACAAACTTCCACAAGTTTGGGAGCAGTCATTAGCAAAGCTTTAATTTCCCATTTGCCTTAGTAGCAAATTTAGCGGCCCTTTCTAAACTTCACCATGGATTGTTATCTCTATTAGTTGTTTTTGTCTTTTTTTAAATAAGAAAACACCATCAGAGTGTTGTTGCATCTGCAGTGTTCATAATGTAATTCGTTTATATTTCTAGTATTGTATTGATCCCAATGCATTCTAATTATCTCTCTGTCTCCCCCTCTAAATTGGGAGTTTCTTGAGAGCAATGATCCATATTTGTATCTCAATTACCTAACACAGAATTCAGCACTTAAGTAATCTGTGTAATAATTGTTGCATCTATTGCAGTAACAATAGAAGTTAAGGGCCAGGCTCTGGAGCTAGATCACCTAGTATAAATTTTGGCTCTTACATATTATCTTTGTGATCTTGGGCAGATTACTAAACCTCTTTGTGCCTCAGTTTCCTCATTGTAATCTGGAATAACGATAAGACCCTCTGCATTAAAATTGATGTGATGATTAGTAGGTACTCAGTACATGATCAATATCCACAAATATGGTATTAAATTATTATGTAAAATAAAGCCTTCTGACATTCCATACTGCAATCCAAAGTAGGCCTTCCTTATTTTATTGTTTTTTATATCTTCCTAATTCCTTCATGACAATATTATAATCTTTAGTTTAACTTACTTGTCCGCTAACAAGTCCCGTGAAGGCAAGAACCTTGTCTGTCTAGTTTTTCACCCATTCCATGCTTAACACTTCATCCGCATACAGAAGAAACTAGTAACAGTTTGTTAAACATATAAAGTTGATGAATGTTCTATTTCATTCAATGATCTTTGAATGATCATTGATGACTCATCTGTAATGTCTAGTTGACATCGTTCTTACATAGCTAACATTTGTCAACTGAAAAAAAAAAATTCACAACCTTAAAGTTGAGACATATGTTTATTCCACGGACAAAATTGAGGACTTAAGCCTAGGACACAGTGTCTCAGATAACTCTAAAGGACTGTTCTGAAGGGGCAGAAACTAGGACATACAGGAGGTTTTGCAACAAACACCAGGTAGTTGAAACATCAAAAGAAGGAAAGAAAGAAAGTGATGCTGCTCAGTCATGTCCGACTCTTTGTGACTCCATGAACCTGGTTTCTCCATTCATGGGATTTTCCAGGTAAGAATAGTGGATTGGGTTCCCATTTCCTTCTCCAGGGGATCTTCCCCACCCAGGGATCAAATCCAGATCTCCCGCATTGCAGGAAACATCAAAAGATTCAGTTCAGTTCAGTTCAGTTCAGTCGCTCAGTTGTGTCCGACTCTTCGCGACCCCATGAATCGCAGCACGCCAGGCCTCCCTGTCCATCACCATCTCCCAGAGTTCATTCAGACTCATCTCTGTCGAGTCACTGATGCCATCCAGCCATCTTATTCTCTGTCATCCCCTTCTCCTCCTGCCCCCAATCCCTCCCAGCATCTGAGTCTTTGCCAATGAGTCAACTCTTCGCATGAGGTGGCCAAAGTACTGAAGTTTCAGCTTTAGCATCATTCCTTCCAAAGAAATCCCAGGGTTGATCTCCTTCAGAATGGACTGGTTGGATCTCCTTGCAGTCCAAGGGACTCTCAAGAGTCTTCTCCAACACCACAGTTCAAAAGCATCAATTCTTCGGCACTCAGCCTTCTTCACAGTCCAACTCTCACATCCATACATGACCACAGGAAAAACCATAGCCTTGACTAGACGGACCTTAGTCAGCAAAGTAATGTCTCTGCTTTTGAATAGACTATCTAGGTTGGTCATAACTTTTCTTCCAAAGAGTAAGTGTCTTTTAATTTCATGGCTGCAGTCACCATCTTCAGATGCAAAAGTCTGGCCTTAGTGAAATCAACCCTTTGAAATGCACCTCAGCTATCTAGGGTCAGAATCCTGTGCTCAGGTTGAAGACAGACTTCATCCTGAGCCTCTTCAGGGTGTATCATCAGAGGTGGCTACAGTGACTGACTAATAGATAGAGGTACAAATCCAGTCTCCACCCCGAGTTCCCTCAGGGTGCACCATCAGGGTGACTGTATGTGATGGCTTGATGGTGCCAACACCCTTTGTTTACTGATAGTTCACACACTGAAATTCCTTCTAACTTGAAATTTAAAGAAAAGTAATGTGACAACAATAGGCCTTCAGCCAGATCTGAGAAAGAAGGACTTCCTATTATTTCTAGGACCAACTACCTGAAAATAGGATAATATATCATTACAGGCATATACTCATTTTATCTCTTATTTCTGCTCTTCAGGGCAGTTTTGACATTGGAATAACTAACAATAATATTGTGTTCTTAGAGAAAGAATGATCACTGTCTTGTAAGAAGATTCAAGACAGTTTCAGGGGAGCAAAATTGCCACCGCAAAATGTCTTGTTGGCATGCAGATTATTTCCAGCTGAAAACAATGCCCGGGAGACTCAGGAAGAAACTTTGGCCTTCTCCTGGATGCCTAGGAGAATACAGATAGAAGACTTGTTCCCTTAAGGGAGCTGTCACCATAGAAAACTATAGAGTGAACTAAGTGTGCAGACTATAGTCCTCAGTAAGATCCCGAGTAAAACTTAACTCACAGCTCTCACGTTGTACATTTTCCTATAGTTGACATTACGCAGGGTACCACCCAAATATTGTAACTTAGCATATTAGTTATTTTTAGCTGTTGAAATTTGAAAAAAACATGTAAAGGAAGGACTTTTTTACTTCCCCTGAAGCAGGTCATAAAACATTCAATGAGAAGTGCCCTCCCTATAGCTGGAGGAAAGGAATATCCTAATTTCTAAAGATAGAGGGCCACAGGGAAGAATCTAAGTGTACAGTCCTTATCCCACACCCATGGTCCCTCTGACTATACAGCTCATTCATACTCTTTATCCCATTGTGTCTTTCCAGAACTTTCTACTCTTCATCAACTCTAGCATAAAAACACTCAGGTTTAACCATTCTTTGAGTTTCCTTATAAAGCCTCTTGTGTCACATAAAACTTACATTTAATAGATTGCCATGTTTTTCTCTTGCTAATCTTCCTTTTGTTACAAGGATCCCAACAGAGACCTTAGAAAGGTAAAGGAAAAAGATATTCTTCCACTCCTCCACTGGAATAAAGTTTATGCAAACTTCCTGGTTTTTTAATATGATTCATATAGAGGAGAATTCAATGATGAAGAGTCAGCATTTTTAAAATTGATCCCTCTGTTGGGATGCTAAAAGGATTTGGAAAATAAAAACTAATAGAATCTTTACAATATTAAAAGTTTTCAAATCAGAACGCAGGCTAGTCTTATTTACCGTAAAGCCTGTCTCATTGCTTTGTTCTGCCATCCTTCTATACATTTGCCTGGAGAGGACAGCAAACAAAGGAGGAATATGTAAACATTTTAATCATTTCTAACTTGCCATCTGTGACAATTCATGGTACTGAAATCAGAAAGGATGGGATCACTTTTCCATTTCTTTAAGGTCACCAAGGACAGACAAGCTCAGGACATACTGTATTTGTCAGAAGCAAAAGAGATGGCTAGGGAGATGGCAATGACAAATCTGTTCTAGGCTTAGCTCATTTTACTGAAGAATGTGTGTCCCCTTCTGACATTTATCAAAAGAAATTCAATTTTATAAAAAGAAGGATGTCAAATAATAGTACATAGCTAACACTCATTCTGCGGCTGTCAGAAGGCCTGATGGGGGCAAAAGGAAAAGGGTAGATGGAAGAAAAAGTCATGCTGGCAAGAAACAGAAAACCAAACAGGGTGAAATGTCAGTCCTAATATGCTTACAGGCTTGAATACATTTCTAATTAAGTCACATAGTTTTGAGATCACTATTAGTGCCTACTTCACACTTTGGAATACTGATTTTCATTTTCTACAAATACAAGGAATGGCACTAAGTAAAGGTTTTGTGTCTGTGTGTCAATTTTGTTTTTTGTTGTTCTTGTTTTATGGTTTTTTTCTTCTACATCAGGGAAGAAAGCTAATGAAACCTGGTGAAATCCCACAGCACCAGGTACAATGAAATGTGCCCCGTGGGCAAGGAATCTATATTTCTTACAGTGATGATGATGATTTTTCTCTGGCAGGAAAGGATATTCTTTCTGGGTCACAGGATAAAACCAAAAGTTGAGACACAGGTAGTAGGAAAAAAGAAGTCAGATTCAGATCAAAGGAGGGGATTCTATTAGGAGACTAATGATGAAGCTGACAAAATACTGTAACAAGTGAGTGTTTTTACCATATTGCATAAAAATATTGGATTAAGCTACAAATTAAATCTCTTTCTCAGTAAGGGGTTTCTGCAGGACAGAAGCAATTAGGTTGCTGTCTAGTGAAGACAGGAAACTTGATTAACAGATCCAAAAAGACAGAGTAGGGAAGATGGGTTTAACACCAGGAGGTGAAACACCAACTGTTATGCAAATTGACTTTTCTCAAAATGTTGGATAATTTCAATCAAGGACTGAAATACACTTTTTTTTTTAACATCACTGTTCTCTGGCCTTAAACTCCTCAATGCAATTTCTTATTAAATAACTGCTACTGATGCGTGTGTCACAGTCAAATTCCTGAGGTGGGTACTGAGACACTGCAGAACATTTCACCATAAAACTGATTTTTGCTTCTTTTCCAAAGTTTCAAACATTCAAGGTGTTCTAGCTAAGGATGGCTGAGCAAGTAGCTTCTAGGACACTAGCTGTGAAGTGTTTCTGTCTAACCTTTTTGAGTCCCGAACTCTCTGTAAGGTACCTATTTGGTGCAGTCCAAGCCAAGTTGTTCTTGGTTAGAATAAGGACTCTTTAAGGAGTGGCTACCATTTGTTAATGACAAAATACTTGCGTGTATTTCTCCCACAAATAAGACATTGTGCTAAAGCCAGAGACAGGACACCAGAAATCCAGGAAACATTGTAACTATTTATTCTTCATTCTCAAATTTGTACTTACTGTCCTGGAGATATTCAAATTCAAGGTCTTAAAAGTATGCAGAATATTTAAAAATGTATCTGTAATTGAGTATCTTTCATTGAATAAAAAAATCAGACTCCGCAGCACATAAATCAGATCTTTGTATTTCTTCTTGGAAAATGTTGAGAAGAATTAAAATTAGGTAGATGACCTTCTACATGGAATTAATATAGTCATTTTCATACATATTATTACCAGCAAAGTTTTCAAGGTTTAAATTTTTTTCATGATACTGACCACACATATTTGCATAAATCCTTTGATCCAGGGAATATGATCAAGTCAACTAAATAAGTTAACATACAAACTTTTAACTCTTCACATCAAGGTTTGTCAAACTCTTTCTCTGAAGTACCAGATAGTAAACGTATTCGCCTTTGCATTCCAGACAGCCTCTCACAAGTACTCAGCTTTGTTCTGTAGGGACACAAAAGCAGCCAGAGGACTACAGAAGCAAGCGGGCTTGGCTGTGTTCCAATACAGTGTTATTTACAATTAACAGGCAACGAACTTTGGCTTGCAAGCCACAGTTTGCTGACTCATGCTTTATATCATTTTATCCCCTTCATTTCTTTTCATTTATCTTCTATCACGATGTCACAGCCTCGTACTGAAAAATGCACCAAACCTGTGGCTACAGACCAAACATTGTAAACAAAGATTGCAGGGGAGGGGGAACGTGAAAATTTGTTTAAAACATATGTACTAAATTAGTAATAGAATATACACTGAAAAACATTAGAGTTAACAGTCCTTTCCCCACCCTGCTGCTCGAGAGATCTTTCTAAAATGCAAATTTGATCTTGGAACTCTCTAGCTTGAAATGTTTTACCTGCAGCAGACAGCCAGCTCTTTAGCTTGTCACAATCGGCTCATCCCATGGCTGACCCTGTTTTCCTCCCAACCTCATCTCTTGCTCTGTCTTCTTCTCACATTCTATGCTCCAGCTACAGGGAGGGAATCATAATTTCCAAGTGCTACGTGCATTCTGGCCTTCTAACACATGCACTTGTTATTCGCTGTGCTTGAAACCTATTAACAACACTAACCTTGCTAACTCCTTGAGGATTGAACTCAGCTGTCTCAGGTGACTTTTACTCCCAGGCTGTGCTATCAGAAAGTGACTATTTCCTTGTCTATTGACCCTGATAAATATTAAATTCTTGAAAGCTGAATCTGCATTTTTTAAAAGCATGATGCCTAGCAATGGAGAACAATTCATAAGTAATTATTCAATCAATCAATCAGTCAATTAAATGAGCTTTGTGGGTCCCTCCACTTCAGCCTATAAATACAATTGTTCCTAACAATGAGCAATCTCTTTTCTTTAGCATACCATCTATAAATGATGCACAAACAACTAATAGAGAAATGAAAAAAATTAGTTCAAGCAGTAATTTATATCCTATAAGCAGGGGGAAATGTTAATAAAGTCAGTTTGCATGCTTGCATCAGCAGCACATATGCTAAAATCGGAATGATACAGAGATTATTAGCATGGTCCCTGTGAAAGGATAACCTACATGGGAAAAGAATCTGAAAAAGAACATATACATATGTATGAAGTGTTAGTTGTTCAGTCATGTCCAACTCTGTGCGGCTTCATGGACTGTAGCCTGCCAGGCTTCTCTATCCATGAAATTCTCCAGGCAAGACTACCGGTGTGGGTAGCCATTCCCTTGTCCAGGGCATCTTCCAGACCCAGGATCAAACCTGGGTCTCCTGCATTGCAAGCAGATTCTTTACCATCTGAGCCACCAGAGAAGCCCCAGATATGTGTATGCTGCTGCTGCTGCTGCTGCTGCTGCTGCTGCGTCACTTCAGTCGTGTCCGATTCGGTGTGACCCCATAGACGGCAGCCCACCAGGCTCCTCTGTCCCTGGGATTCTCCACGCAAGAACACTGGAGTAGGCTACCATTTCCTTCTCAAATGCATGAAAGTGAAAAGTGAAAGTGAAGTTGCTCAGTCATGTCTGACTCAGCGACCCCATGGATGGCAGCCCACCAGACTCCTCTGTCCATGGGATTTTCCAGGCAAGAGTACTGGAGTGGGTTGCCATTGCCTTCTCCGAGATATATACAACTAAATCACTTTGTTGTACACCTGAAACTAATACAACATTGTAAATCAACTATACCTCAATATAAAATAAATTTTTAAATTTATTTAAAAATTGCATTTTACCGCATAAGTAGGAATCTTTTCTCAACTGCTAATTATACGAGAGCCAGGTTTTATATGACGAGCAATTAAACATTTGTAGGATCTACAGGAGACATGAACAGATGCTACATAAAGACATCTAGAAGAACAACTACAGAAAAAATAACTTTGTGTTTCAGTGGGAAACTATGCATTAGACTTTAGCCTTTCACAATCTTTGCACTATTTTATAACTTTTATAATTGATGCACATGCACATTCTGTCTGGTCTGGAAGAGTTTCAGTTGACTTCCTTCCATTCCTTTTTGTGCTGTGCTGTGCTAAGTTGCTGCTGCTGCTGCTAAGTCGCTTCAGTCGTGTCCAGTTCTTTATGACTCCTATGGTCGGTAGCCCGCCAGGCTGCTCTGTCCATGGGATTCTCTAGGCAAGAATACTGGAGTGGCTTGCCATGCCCTCCTTTCATTCCTTTTTACTTCATAGCAATTAATGCCTTTTGACTTTTCCTTTAAACCAGTTACACCAACTATCTGATTCCCTCATTGAATGAGTAAAATAAAATCTTCAACACATGCTCACTTTAAAATCCATATGAAAGTCACGATTTTACCTTTTCCAAAAAAATTCTCTTTTAACAGTTTTGGAGGTTCCACTGAGATGCTCAGTGGATTCAGGCATCAGAGCCAGAAAAACTTCATAAGAAAGAAGTGCACTCCATGGGCAACTTACACCCAGTGTAGTCTTCTCTTGGCTTCCAAAGGTAAATCCAAAATGGCAATAAAACTTAGCTTCCTCTCTGTTTCTTTAATTTTAAGTTGCTTCTCTACCAGTTTTATGTTTTGTGTTTGGATTTTTGGGGGTCAATACGTCCTTTCCCAGTGGTGGGTGTGGGTGGGTGGCGTCACTCAGTCATATCCGACTCTTTGCGACCCCGTGGACTGTAACCTAAGTGGCTTCTCTGTCCATGGGATTCTCCAGGTAAGAATACTGGAGTGGATTGCCATTTCCTTCTCCAGGGGATCTTCCCGACCCAGGGATCGAACTCAGGTCTCCCACATTGGAGGCAGACACTTTAACCTCTGAGCCACCAGGAGTTGTTAGAAATTTGAGTTTATGACCTGATCATTGATGATCTCTGTAAATGAAGTAATAGTTAATAGAGAACCCAGCTGACCGAGAGAAAGCAGAGAATCTGGCATGTGAGTCTTTTTTGTTTGCCTGTTTTGAGACCTAATCAATTAAGAATTTTGTGTCCATTCGTAAATTTTATATTTCTATGTTTACTGTTGACCAATGACTAAAATTTTAGAAAAGATGCTATAAGCTTTCTCCCTTTCTTTTGTATATGTCGCTATAATTTGGAAAGGCTTTTACCTCTTATGTAAGGAGCCTGATGGGCTATGGTCCATAGGGTTTCGAAGAGTCAGACACCACTGAAGAGATTTAGCATACAAAATTCTCAGAAAACAGGGAAATTGAAGTTCTCTTACTTTCAGTGTGGCAGATTTAAAAAGTATTCAGCTCAGAAATGTTTTAAGAGTTTACTTTCAAATAATTTAGTTAATGAGACAAGTTTAATATTACTGGTTTTATTTTTTGAAAGTTATGTCATCTATGATTTGTCAAAATAAAGTAAAATACATAAGTATAGATGTTTACTTTACTTGAATATGTACTACCTAACCTTAAATAGATTCACTGATTAAATAAACTTACATTACTTCTACTTAATGTTTAAGATTATGAAAAACATAAATTTGTGTTTACCCAGGTTAAATTATTATTTCAATAAGCTTATGTCAGTGATAATTATGTTTTGTCATATGTCAGGTTAAAGATAATTTCTAAGAACTGTAGGTAACTTAAAACCTTGGACCGACAGTAACTTGAGTTAATTAATGGACATTCATTAGATAATTACTATAGCAGTATCTTAACACAGTAAGATAAAATACTGAAATACTAATTATTAATCATAATTTCAAGTTAATATCCATTTCCTTCTTATTTTTATGAATCTGTCTCTTGAGTCGGTAATGAATGTGCTCATTTCTGCCACTTGAGAAGCAAATATGAATGATGTGTGTGGTTCTAGAAAGCTGCGCTAGGTATGTTCACGGCCTCTGCAAATGTACTACAGAATGCTGGTGTGTGACAGACAATTATTCACTTTCCATTTTTTTCTGTGAAATAGAAGTTAGCTGCTTTGGGTAAAAGTAATAACTGCTATATGGTTTACAGTATACTTAGAAGTCATAGTTTCAAAGAAATGCAACTATGTATATACTATCATTTGGAGAGAAAAAGAGTAATTCTTTCCCAAAGGAGCTGGGCCTATGTGGTCGCCAACCCTCTCTAGAGGGTTAAATTACCCAGATAATTAAAACTGTCTTTGAGATTTTCCAGAGGACTCTTTGAAAGTCACAAAGATTTATTCCTTCACCTTATAAAAAGAGACATACAAGGAAAAAAATTAAGTATACTTGATATGTTATTGTTGATGAGTTATGTAAAAAGAGCTCTCAAATTAGAAAAGATGGTTAGCCTAATCTAGGTTAAATTTGTATGAGTTAATACAAATGCTTGTTAATACAAACACTTCAGAAATTGAAATATAAATGTGGCATTTCTGGAGATTTGCTTATTCCCTCACTGTTAATGATATATTTCCATTTATCAGAGTCCTGGTGTGACTCTGCTTACTATCAGACAACAACAATGTAGAGTTATCATATAACTTATCTAAGTTATATATATCATTATATAACTCTACAACAATGTTGGGTTATAATTTTAGTTAGTATTTTTTATATACCAGTTTTATTGAGATATAATTCACATTCCGGACAATTCAACCATTTAAAGTGTATAATTCAGTGGATTTTGGCATATTATACAACCATCACCACAGTCCATTTTAAAATAATTTTATCACCTTTAAACATTATGTTGTAGTTGTTCAGTCACTAAGTCATGTCCAGCTCTTTGCGACCCCACGGACTGTATAGCACACCAGGCTTCCCTGTCCTTCACTATCTCCTGGAGTTTGCTCATACTCATGGCCATTGAATTGGTGCTGTTATCTAACCATCTCATCCTCTGTCACCCCCTGCTTTTGCCCTCAGTCTTTCCCATCATCAGGGTCTTTTCCAGTGAGTCAGTTCTTTGTATCAGGTAGTCAAAGAAGTGGAGCTTCAGGTAATCAAAGAATTGGAGCTTCAGCTTCAGCATCTGTCCTTCCAATGAATATCCAGGGTTGATTTCCTTTAGGATTGACTGGTTTCATCCCCTTGCTGTCCAATTAGGTCTAAAGAGTCTTCTCCAGCACCACAATTTGAAAACGCATTAACAATAATTCCCCATTTGCCTGCAAACTCACCAACCCAGATCTGCCTATTCTGGACATTTCATATAAGTAGAATCTTATAATATGTGATCTTTTATAATTGACTTCTTCCCCTTAGTATAACATTTCAAGAGTCATCCATATTGTAATATATACCAACATTTCATTCCTTGTTATTGTCAGTTGTTACACTGTATGAATATAACACACTTTACTTATCCATTCATCAGTTTGTGGGCACTTGGTGAGGTTTTTTCATTTTTTGACTGCTGCTATAAATATTTATAGGCTTCCCTGGTGACTCAGATGATAAAGTGTTTGCCTACAATGTGGAAGCCCCAGGGTTTGATCCCTGGTCGGGAAGATCCTCTGGAGTAAGAAATGACAACCCACTCCAGTACTCTTGCCTGGAAAATCCCATGGATGGAGGAGCGTGGTAGGCTATAGTCCATGGGGTCACAAAGAGTTGGACACGACTGAGCTACTTCACTTTCACTTTTTCATAAATATTTATATATATTTATAGATAAATATTACAGATCCAAGTTTATATGAGGACATATGTTTTCACTTCTCTTGAATATACGCCTTAAAGTAGAATTGCTAGGTTATATGGTAACTATGTGTTTAACTGTTTTTATGATAACTATATGTTTACTTGACAGACTGTTTTCCAGAATGGTGGCTGTACCATTTTACATTACATACAGCTATGTATGAGGAGTCCAGTTTCTCTACATCTTTGTCAATATTTTCTGTCTTTTTGACTTTAGCCATCCTGCTGCTGCTGCCTAGTTGCTTCAGTCGTGTCCGACTTTGTGCGACCCTATGGACTACAGCCTGTCAGGCTCCTCTGTCCATGGGATTCTGTCAGCAGGAGTACCGGAGTGGGTTGCCATGGTCTCCTCCAGGGAATCTTCCCGACCCAGGGATCGAACCTGAGTCCCCTGCATTGCAGGCAGATTCTTTACCGCTGAACCACCAAGGAGGTATCACTCTGTGATTTTGATTTACGTTTCCCTGATGGGTAATGATGTTGTGCATCTTTTCATCTGTTTATTGGCCATTCTTATATACATATATATTTTTTGAGAAATCTTTATTTTTTTGGCTGTTCTGGGTCTTTGTTGCTACGTGGGCTTTCTCTGGCTGCAGTGAGTGGTGCGGCTCTCTAGCTGCACTGCTTTGGCTTCCCATTGCAGGGGCTTCTTTTGCTTCGGAGCATGAGCTCTAGACGTGCAGGCTCAGTAACTGGTGCACCAGGGCTCAGTGCTTTTGGTGTACAGGCTTAGTTGCTCCCTAGCAGGTAAAATCTTCCTGGATCAGGGATCGAACTCACCATATCCCGTGCATTAGCAGGCAGACTTGTAACCACTGGACCACCAGGGAAGCCCCTGAGAAATCTTTTTACAAATCCTTTACCCATTTAAAAATTTGAAATACTTCTTTTATTATTGAGTTGTAAGATTTCTTTGTGTGATCTAGATACAAGTTCTTTATCAGATATATGTTTTGCTAACATTTTCTCCCATTCTGTGGGTTGTCTTTTCATTTTCTTAATGGTGTCCTTTGAAGCACAGTTGTGATGAGGTCCAACTCACCTAATTGTTTTTGTCACTTGTATTTTTGATGTTTTATCTAGGAAGCCTTTGCCTAACCCAAGGTTGCAAAGGTTTACCTCCTATATTTTGTTCCAAGAGTTTTACTGTTTTACCTCTTATATTTAGGTCTGTGTTCTATTTTGAATTAGTTTTGTGTATAATATAAGAAAAGCATCCAACCTTGTTGTTTTGTGTGTGGTTATTCAGTTGTTATATTTGAGAATGATAATAATTTAGTCGAGCATGACATGTACTTTTAAGCAAGTAACATTTTAGGTTTTACAAGCAAATGCTTACAGACCCTCCTGGGTACACTGGACTGACACTTTCACAGGATTCCCAGCCTTCCAGGTAAGTGTGGTAATTTACTTCCTGGTAGGCTCAAGAATCTTAGAATATTTGGGAGAACTGGAAAAGAGAGGAATTTATCCACATTTCTAGGTAATGCAGGTGAAATCTAGTGGTGAGCTCTCACTTTGGTCTCCTAATCTCAGAATAACACATGTCAAGAAGCTTTTAAAAGTCCATTCTGAGATTACTTATGAAAACTTACAATAAAGCTGATTTCAAAAGACCTACAGGGTGATGCAGTAGTCTTATTGCTTTTGTGTAAACTACCAGGGCAAATCTACTAAGACCAATCTTATTTTGTAATCAAGAATAATCTTTTGAGATTATTTTTGATCAAAAGAGAAAATGCTGTAGAAAAAAATTGTGTTTCAATGTAAAATTATACATTATATGCATATAGCTTAGCTTTCTGTATTAACACATGCTAGCTTTTCATAGTCTTTGAGCTATTTTACAACTTTTAAAAAATTGATAGACAATAATTTTCTGTCTTGTTTGATAGAGTGACTTCCTTCTTCCCTCAGGAAAAAAAATAAAAACACTTTTTCCTCCCTATTCCATTCCTTTACTCTACATAGATTGGTGCCTTTTGACTTTTCTTGGAACTGGTATAACATTTGCCAGGATTCTTCATCAGATGAGTAAAGTAAAATCTTTAACACATGTTCATTTGTATATCTGCATGAGTCATGATTTTTCCTTTTTGTTAAATAATTATCTTCTAATAATATATTTCAGAATGGGATGGAGAAAGAATCAAGTAAGAGAGAAAAGAACAATCAAAATGCATAGGTTTTGAATGTATCTTATTTGAACAGTGTATAGATAGTAAGCGAAGTCTCAAGGAGGTTGACCTTTACCAAAGTGATGAGGGTGACATAAGGATAAAGGATAAACAATAATTAGGGCTTCACTGGTAGCCCAGCTGGTACAGAATCCAAGTGCAAAGCAGGAGACCCTGGTTCTATTCCTGGCTTGGGAAGATCCCCTGGAGAAGGGATAGGTTACCCACTCCCGTTTTCTTGGGCTTCCCTGGTGGCTCAGATGGTAAAGAATCTGCCTGTAATGCAGGATACCTGGGTTAGATCCCTGGGTTGGGAAGATCCCTGGAGAAGGGCATGGCAACCCATTCCAGGATTCTTGTCTGGAGAATTCCCATGGACAGAGGAGCCATGGGCTCACCAAGAGTCAGACACAAGTGACTAAGCGCAGCACAGCACGAACAGTAAGTAAAGAGGTTTTTATTTTCTCGCCAGGTTGAGACTTCTGGTAAAGATGTTACAATGACCAAAAACACATGAATGAATGTTCGATCCCATAATAGTCTCAAACCTCTAAATAAAAAAACCAAGAACTACCTTTTCTTATCTAGGAGAATGGCCAAAATTTACAAAGTGATACTGTCCAGAGCAAGCAAGGGGTAGCAGGAATAGGTTTGCTGTTG
This sequence comes from Nanger dama, assembly GCA_917880005.1. Lineage (NCBI taxonomy): Eukaryota > Metazoa > Chordata > Mammalia > Artiodactyla > Bovidae > Nanger > Nanger dama. The sequence continues at coordinate 3,448,490 of CAKJTW010000007.1, forward strand.
TTGTTTAGTCGCTCAGTCATATCCGACTCTTTTGTGACCTACCAGGCTCCTCTATCCATGGAATTTTCCAGGCAAGAATACTAGAGTGGGTTGCCATTCTCTTCTCCAGGGGAAACTTCCCAACCCAGGGATCGAACCCGGGTCTCCTGCATTGGCAGGCAGATTCTTTACCACTGAGCCCCCTGGGAAGCCTAGCAGGAATAGGTACACTTTTGCTTTGTAAGTAAGTTATAAACTCTTTCTGGCTGTTTAGTAAGATTTGTTAAAAACTTGCCTGGAAAATTCCATGGACAGGATAGTCTGGCAGGGTATATAGTCCATGGGGTTGCAAAGAGCTAGACATAACTTAGAGACTGAGCTTGCACACACATACCTTTTAACCCAGCAACTCTACTTTTAGATATTTAATCAGTTAAAGACTGACAAAAGTATATGATGATATATATTCAAGGACATTTATTTCTAGTAATGTTACAATAGAAAATTTGAGGAAGACTCTCCATTTCCATCAATAAGGGATTACTTCAGAACAGAGTACATATAGTAATGTAGTTTGTAAAAATTATATATATATATATATATATATAAAGTAGTTATCTTAGAGAGCTGCAACTATGGAAGTCCACCACTACACATTTTCTGTTTATATGTTTGTATTACTTTTGTAGCATCCAAAAATAATGTAGTGAAAATTTAACTGTAGGAGAATCCACGCTTTTAAACTTGAGGCAGTATCTTTTCCGCTATTATGTAATGGACAATATCATACAAATTAGCTCATCTTTTCAATGCTTCATTGGAAGCTTATCAGCAGGAATGGGGAGAGTTGTACAACAGCTTTCTGAAATCGACCTACACAGAATGAAGAGAGGTCATTACTCTCAGAGGATTTTTCTGTGCATGTGCACAATATTCAGACTAGGATTCAATAAAGATCCATACACCCTGCCCAAACCAGTCATACTGTTTACCTTTAACTAACCAACTCCTTGTCTGTGGGCAAATAACCATGAGAAGTTTACCTAAATGATTTTGAACAACTTATGGACTATGGAATGTATGTATGTGTATGTGTATGTATATATGTATCTGTGCTGTGCTCAGTCACTCAGTCGTGTCCAGCTCTTTGCAACCTCATGAACTGTAGCCCACCAGGCTCCTCTGTCCAAGGTATTCTCCTGTAGTACCCAGTGAAGAACTAAGTTGCTGGAAGATGAATTAATGCCAAGAAAGCTGAATATGCATCATGTAAATAATCATTTCCAAGTGAATATAATACAGATAGAATCAATATATCTTAAAAAGTTATTTGTGGAGTTAATTGATTGATTTTAAGCTGCATATACTCCCAATTTCAAAACAAGCTAATTTGAAGCTGACCCTTCAGTAGATGCATAACATAATATCACTTTAAGAATTTAGATTGTAAGTTACACTAAAGTGCTATAGGAAATAGATTTGGTCAGGCAGCCAAACCAATGTCATGGTTCAGTAACCATAAATACCATGGCAAATAATAGTAATTAACATTTACCGCAGCCTCAGTGCATTGAAATTACTTCTGTCAGTTATACATCTGAGCAACCCAGTGATGTAGGTTATGATTATCCTGGTTTAACAGGAGGTAACTAGGGGGCACAGGATAAGAAAATGATTGATTCCAGATAACCAGTATGCAGATCAATCTTCTGGAGGACAGCTCCATATGTATTGATTTTGCAAAGCCATATTTTGGAGACTTCTACTTATTGAAAATAATTTTAGTGAAATAAATCAAACAGAGACATGAATAAGTCCTTCAACAAGGCTGTATATGTAAAAGAAATCACATAATAGACTTAACCAGGTTCCATTCCAAATTTTTTTTTTGTTCAATATGTATAGTTTCCAACTGCTTTCTATTTACACTTAAGGTACAAGAGACAATAGGAGTATTGTGAAAGAAAAAGCATGGGACCAGACTGTTTAAACTTCTTGGCAATGGTGGTGTTTAACTTTGTCATCTGTGGTTAATTCTTACATTGCTCAGGACTGGGCTCTGAACATAGTAAACAGTGGATGCTACTGACAGATCAAGATTACAATAGGTCACAAAGGGATACTAGAGACTATTCCCCAGGAGATACTCAACAAATATTTATCTGTTGGTGTGGAGGTCTCAAAGGCTACACCAGTAATAGATGGCACTTTCAGGACAATAATTCTTGAGAAAAAAAAATGTTCCTTTTTTTCCCCTTCATGGTTGGTTTTCTAAATAGTTAAATATAGCCTCTTCTGCTACGGTACTTGTCCACCACCCTCCCCTTAGAGAAACTGATTTCTGAATAATTTCTCTTGTACATGCATTTTAAAGGTGTGTAATTAACTGATAACAGGTTGTTAGGTAGCTGATGAGGTGTGAACCAGTCACTAATTTGTTTTCTTTATTTACAACTTTCCTTGCACTTGAAGATGACAGCGTGGTGTTTTTCATTCCCTGCTTACTTCCCCAGATTAAAAAGTGATTTGTGAAGCCATTTTTAATTCCTCAAATTCCATTAAAAAGGAATATCCAGGGAGTCTTAATCAAGACATAATAAGCACTAAAGTGTGATCACACAACTACACTTCTAATGTGGCCCTATCAGCTACAATGTTAAAGGACTGCCTCCAGTTAACTGAATTCAGCCTTAACATTGACCTACAACTTCTGGAATAACGCTTATGCATTTGGCACTGGCTTCGTTGTAAATGTTTGCAGCTAACACACTTTATTGTAGAATTTATCACATGATCCACAGCGACAATTTGTTACAAAAGTATTAGTATTGTATTATCACTGAAATAGTTTGCTTTTCCCTTCAAATTGCCTTGCCTTCTATTCAATATTACATTTTTAAAAAATCAGTTTGGGAAGAAATTAAAATAGAAACATAATAGAATGAGAATTGCTAAAAACACAAGGCTGGAATATTGAAAATGCAGCTAAAACAGAAATAGCTAAGTGTAGAGTCAGTAGGTCAGAGAAGGCAACGGCACCCCACTCCAGTACTCTTGCCTGGAAAATCCTATGGACGGAGGAGCCTGGTAGGCTGCAGTCCATGGGGTCATGAAGAGTCTGACACAACTGAGCGACTTCATTTTCCCTTTTCACTTTCATACGTTGGAGAAGGAAATGGCAACCCACTCCAGTGTTCTTGCTTGGAGAATCCCAGGGACGGGGGAGCCTGGTGGGCTGCCGTCTGTGGGGTCACATAGAGTCGGACACGACTCAAGTGACTTAGCAGCAGCAGTAGCAGAGTCAGTAGGTAACCAAAAGGGGTAATTTGGGACCAGGGAGAATATTGAGTTATTAGATAAGTTTGAAAATAAATATGAATAAAAACTCAGTCCTGGCCTTTAAAAATATATAACCAGAAATGAAGTTATAGAATATGTGAAAATGTATGTCCAAAATACCCATAAGCTTTGTATAGACAGTTAACCAACACGCAACAAAGCCTAGATGTTAGTTAAGTGGTAACATTCTCTTTTTACTTGTAAAAGCTACATTAATATTTCCATCTAGAACGCTGTAACCTTCAGGATTTATTTCTAGATGCTGATATGTCTTGGGGGATCAACTCCAGAAGCTGCTATGGTGATCACTTTTGTATGATATCAACAGCCAATGTTTTTGAGTTCTTGATTTATAGCGAGCGTTTGGGGTTTTTATCTTTTTTTTTTTAGTTGTAAAACATTTTATTTGACCAAATATATTCAAAATATCATTGGTTTAACATATACTAATATAAAAATAAGGTATTTTACATTTTTTTTTCAACTAAATCTTTGAAATCCAATATGAGTTAACACTCATATTGTTAACGGGCCTCATTTCAAGGGGACAGCAGCACAGTGTTAAAGAGTGTCTTAGTGGCTCCCAGCAGGAGATGGTCCCCTGACCAGCTACCGGAAAAAACCAGGCTGCTCTTCTACCACATTACTTATTAATATTTTGCCTTCTTTACAGCCCTCACTAATTGATGCTTTTGAACTGTGGTGTTGGAGAAGACTCTTGAGAGTCCCTTGAACTGCAAGGGAAATCCAACCAGTCCATTCTAAAGGAGATCAGTCCTGGGTGTTCTTTGGAAGGAATGATGCTAAAGCTGAAATTCCAGTACTTTGGCCACCTCATGAAAAGAGTTGACTCACTGGAAAAGACTCTGATGCAGGCAGGAGGAGAAGGAGACTACAGAGGATGAGATGGCTGGATGGCATCAGTGACTCGACAGAGATGAGTCTGAGTGAACTCTGGGAGATGGTGATGGACAGGGAGGCCTGGCGTGCTACAGTTCATGTGGTCGCAAAGAGTCGGACATGACTGAGCGACTGAACTGAACTGAACTGAATACCTCAAATTATCTTATTTGCTTGTGTATTCTTTGTCCCTTAAGGCAAGGAATGGTGCCCAGAACAGCATAGGCTCTCATAAGCGCTCAGTGTACACTGTCCCATCTCCTCCAGAAGGGGACAACAGGATGAGATGGCTGGATGCATCACCGATTCAGTGGACATGAGTTGAGCAAGCTCTGGGAGTTGGTGATGGACAGGGAAGCCTGGAGGGCTGCAGTCCATGGGATTGTAAGGACTCAGACACAGCCGAGAGACTGAAGTGAACTGTACACAGTCCCTGACTGAATCCATGTTTGGTGAGGCCCCTGGGTCCCCTCACCCTTCCTGGAGCTGCTCCTTGGCACACCTGGCCCACCCTCCCACCCTTTTTTCTCCAGGTCCATTCCCAGAGTATGGATCATGGAGCTCTGTGTAGTGGAGCTCTTCCAGAAGACCCACCGTGACTTCCTATAGTTCACTGAATCTCCCCAGTGACCCCAGTGATAGTACCTTAGGGTGCTTATTTTATAGATGCAGGAACTGGGGCACAGTTTTACAGTTAAAAGTAACTTGCCTAAGGTTACAAAGTGTTGGGGAAATATAATTAAAATGAAATCTGCCAACCAAGAAAATCTTCCCATAGAGGTTAGAAGAGAAAGAAAACAGTTTTATTATCGAATAAGCATCAAACCAGAATGTGATGCACATCACAGGCAATCACTAACAAAGACAGAGGAAGTCTTATGTTTGTTTTCCCTTTTTGTAGTCAAACAGATACAACCGTGACATACATTTTCTCAAGATAAATAATAGCTAGTCCTCAAGTAAGAGGCCTACATAGATTCTTTTGTGACACATAATTCATCTTAGATGTACCTAGGGATACTTAGATGTACATTGGGATGACCATCCATATGAACTAATTGATTTTTTTTTCAAAGGAAACACAATGCTCTTGTATTTTTATGACAGGAGAGTTTTGCAATTTGGAGTAAGGTACCTAAATAAGGCATGCTTGCACCTTTCATAGAAATAAGGAGATAGTGGGGTTATCTCTCTCTTTTTTAAAAATTTCATATTATTTTTCATTTATTGCCAAAACTTCATATATGATGTTATCTCATATATTTCTTTTCTTAAATTTTTCTTGGGGTGTAGTTGCCCTACAATATTGTGTCAGTTTCTGCTGTGCGGCAAAGTGAATCAGCTATGCATATACATACATCCCCTCTGTTTTGGATTTCCTTTCCATTTAGGTCACCACAGAGCACTGGGTAGAGTTCCCTGTGCTATCCAGGAGGTACTCATTAGTTATCTATTTTATGCATAGTATAAATATATATGTGAGCCGCAATTTCCTAATCCATCCCACCCCATCCCCCCCGCCTTGATGTGCTATCACTTAATATTTACATTTCACATGGATGACTCCTGGTCCTTCGGAAAGGATGACTAGGTTGCAAAGCTGACAAAAAGCATATCTAGTTTTCAAAAAGGGTTTTATATATTTCAAATAAGGGAGAAAGTACTTGTGATTAAAAGTTTTCTAAAGCAAATGCCTTAAAAGTAAGAGATGAGAAAAATTTATTATTTTTAAGCGGAAGAATTAAGCCTCTTATTTTTAATTTTTATTTGTCCTTATAATAGCTAGTATGTAGTAGAATTGGAGGTCAAGCCCAGTTAATGTGGCATTAAAGCGCTTTTTAAAAATCATGTATTATACTGCCTCTATAAACTTCCTACTAGAGAGGAAATGCACTGAGAGAACTCATACATCACTTCAATGGCTTTTTATTAAGCATCTACTATGTATTAGGCATTTTGCTGGGAATTAAGAATGTAACTGTGGGTAAAACAGGTGAGAGTTTGGTCCTCATGAAACTTAGGAGAGACCTGTATTAAATAGTTTTCCAAATCAAACAAATTTATGCAAATTGAGAAGAATGAAAACTACAAGGTGTTTTGAAAGCTTCTGACAGAGAGAATTTGAGCTAGCCTAGGTGGTCTGGAAGGCTGTTTAAATTCAAAATGCAAAGTTTGATGAAGAGGAAAGGAAGACAATAAAGAGCTGATTTGAAGTTTGGAGTATTAAATAGTTTGGGAAGAATAAGATGAACAAGTAAGTATGCCCTAATCACTGAACACTTATTCTGCCTGAGTGAAATAACTCTTGATATAAAATATCATGTCCTTGTCTTTGATTGATTACACTGTTTTACAGCTTATAGAGAAAGCAGTTAAACTGTAGAAAATGAAAAAGGATAACAACACAAATGTTTCTCATCCATAATATTGCAAATGATTTTTTTTTCATTAAAATCCAAATAAATTTTGTCTGGTAGAGTTACAGTTGATTTCCACCCAAAATATTACATTTTATTGCCCTATAAAATATTATGTTTCCCAGGTGGCTCAGTGGTAAAGAATCCGCCTGCCAATGCAAGAGAGGCTGGAACTGCAGATTCAATCCCTGGGCTGGGAAGATCCCCTGGAGAAAGGAATGGCAACCCACTCCAGTATTCCTGCCTGGGAATTCCCATGTACAGAGGAGGCTGGTGGGCTATAGAGTTCACGGGGTTGCAAAAGAGTTACACACAACAGAGTGACTAAGCATACCCACACACAGAATATTAACCAATTTGTATTTGTTGACAAGTTCATTTCAGAATTTCTGGTAGCTTCTATGTGTCTGTACTTCAAAAAAATGTTTGAGCTGGTTTTAACATCTTACTAGTTCCTTCAACAATGAGTGAGTTAAAATATTTAACATGTATTCACTGTGTATTTAGATAAGACTTACAATTTTACCTTTTTGAAAATTATAATTTAGCAAGTGTTGGTTTAAAGTTTGATATCATATATTCAGGCAAGGGCTCTTTCTGGTTTGAAAATGAAAAAAGTAACCTGTGGAAACCACCTAACTCAGATGGAATCTGAACCCAGCCAAAACTCAGACTGGGGCTCGAACCCACTGTTTTTTAGTTAAAAATCACACATTTGGTCTCAGGACTTAATGAAACTCAGGTTATGTCTCACTACAGAAGGAATTCAGATAGAGGCAAAATGATAGGAAGGGGATTTATTTAGAGAGATACGTATTCCATAGACAGAATGTCATCTGTCTCAAAAAGACAAGAGTGGGCCTGGGAGAAGCACACTCTACAGACAGAGTGGGCCTTCTCAGAAGGTGGGAGCCCCCAGTATATGGGCCGGTTAGCTTTTTATGGGCTGGATACTTTCATAGGCTAATAAGTGGGACTTCCATGGTAGCTCAACTGATAAAGAATCCACCTGCAATGCAGGAGACCCCAGTTCAATTCCTGGGTCGGGAAGATTCCCTGGAGAAGGGATAGACTATCCACTCCAGTCTTCTTAGGCTTCCCTGGGAGCTCTAATGGTAAAGAATCCTCCTGCAGTGTGGGACAACTGGATTCGATCCCTGAGTTTGGAAGATGCCCTGGAGGAGGGCATGGCAACCCACTCCCAGTCTTCTTACCTGAAGAAACCCCATGAACAGAGGAACCTGGTGGGCTACATTCCACAGGGTCACAAAGAGTCGGACATGAGACACTGAACAACTAAGGGCAGCAGAGCAATGAGTGAGAATATTATTCCTACTATTTTGGAGAAGGGCTGGAGATTTCCAGGAATTGGGCCACTGACCACATTTTTCACTTTTATGTTCAGCCTTAGAACTGTCAAGTCGCTAGTGGGTATGTCATTTAGCATGCTAATATATTACAATGAGCATATAATGAGGCTCAAGGCCTATTGGAAGTCGCATCTTCCACCATCTTGTGCCTAATTGGTTCTAACTAGTTATGTCATATTCTCAACAGCTATGTCCATCTGTGACCATACTTTCAATATACACCTCTCTGTAGATGTCACAAGAAATGTACGCCAATCCTTTAACCCTCCCTCCCAAAATGCTACTCCAGGACTTTTTCTTTAATCCTAAAGAAATTCTAAATTTAACATGATGCAGGTTGGGGGGAGGGACAAATAAACCAGAAAGAAAAAAAATATGCCATACAAAAAATAAGGAGCAGACATGGTACACATCAATATATCGGCTAGAACTCTCCAAGTTGTACCTCTACTTTCTCCAGGAAAAGACATTTTTCTTAACTTTTTATTTTATACAGGAGCTTAGCCAATTAACAATGATGTCATAGTTTCTGGTGAACAGCAAAGGGACTTAGCCATACATATACATGTATCTGTTCTCCCCTGAACTACTATCCCATTCAGACTGCCACACTGAGCACAGTTCCGGGTGCTGTACAGTTGGTCCTTGTTGGTTATCCATTTTAAATACAGCAGTGTGTACATGTCCATTTCCAAGGCAAACCATTCAATATCACAGTAATCCAAGTCTATGCCCCAACCAGTAATGCTGAAGAAGCTGAACAGTACTATGAAGACCCACAAGATCTTTTAGAACTAACACCCAAAAAAGATGTCCTTTTCATTATAGGGGACTGGAATGCAAAAGTAGGAAGTCAAGAAACACCTGGAGTAACAGGCAAATTTGGCCTTGGAATGTGGAATGAAGCAGGGCAAAGGCTAATAGAGTTTTGCCAAGAAAGTGCACTGGTCATAGCAAACATCCTCTTCCAACAACACAAGAGAAGACTCTACACATGGACATCACCAGATGGTCAACACTGAAATCAGATTTGATTATATTTTTGCAGCCAAAGATGGAGAAGCTCTATACAGTCAGCAAAAACAAGACCAGGAGCAGACTGTGGCTCAGATCATGAACTCCTTATTGCCAAACTCAGATTTAAGTTGAAGAAAATAGGGAAAACCACTAGACCATTCAGGTATGACCTAAAGCAAATCTCTTATAATTATACAGTGCAAGTGACAAACAGATTTAAGGGACTAGATCTGATAGATAGAATGCCTGATGAACTATAGATTGAGGTTCATGACATTGTACAGGAGACAGGGATCAAGACCATTCCCTTGGAAAAGAAATGCAAAAAAGCAAAATGGCTGTCTGGCGAGGCCTTCCTTACAAATAGCTGTGAAAAGAAGAGAAGTGAAAAGCAAAAGAGAAAAGAAAAGATATAAGCATCTGAATGCAGAGTTCCAAAGAATAGCAAGAAGAGATAAGAAAGACTTCCTCAGCAACCAATGCAAAGAAATAGAGGAAAACAACAGAATGGGAAAGATCTCTTCAAGAAAATTAGAGATACCAAGGGAACATTTCATGCAAAGATGGTCTCAATAAAGGACAGAAATGGTCTGGACCTAACAGAAGCAGAAGATATTAAGAAGAGATGGCAAGAATACACAGAAGAACTGTACAAAAAGATCTTCACAACCCAGATAATCACGATGGTGTGATCACTCACCTACAGCCAGACATCTTGGAGTGTGAAGTCAAGTGTGCCTTAGAAAGCATCATTAGGAACAAAGCTAGTGGAGGTGATGGAATTCCAGTTGAGCTACTTCAACTGAAAGATGATGCTGTGAAAGTGCTGCACTCAATATGCCAGCAAATTTGGAAAACTCAGCAGTGGCCACAGGACTGGAAAAGGGCAGTTTTCATTCCAATCCCAAAGAAAGGCAATGCCAAAGAATGCTCATACTACCACACAATTGCAGTCATCTCACACGGAAGTAAAGTAATGCTCAAAATCCTTCAAACCAGGCTTCAGCAATACATGAACTGTGAACTTTCAGATGTTCAAGCTGGTTTTAGAAAAGGCAGAGGAACCAGCGATCAAGTTGCCAACATCCACTGGATCATCGAAAAAGCAAGAGAGTTCCAGAAAAGCATCTATTTCTGCTTTATTGACTATGCCAAAGCCTTTGACTCTGTGGATCACAATAAACTGGAAAATTCTGAAAGAGATGGGCATACCAGACCACCTGACCTGTCTCTTGAGAAACCTATATGCAAGTCAGGAAGCAACAGTTAGAACTGGACATGGAACAACAGACTGGTTCCAAATAGGAAAAGGAGTGTGTCAAGGCTATATATTGTCACCCTGCTTATTTAACTTATACGCAGAGTACATCATGAAAAATGCTGGGCTGGAAGAAGCACAAGCTGGAATCAAGATTGCCAGGAGAAATATCAATAACCTCAGATATGTAGATGACACACCACCCTTATGGTAGAAAGTGAAGCGGAGCTAAAGAGCCTCTTGATGAAAGTGAAAGAGAGTGAAAAAGTTGGCTTAAAGTTCAACATTCAGAAAATGAAGATCATGGCATCTGGTCCCATCACTTCATGGGAAATAGAAGGGGAGACAGTGGAAACAGTGTCAGACTTTATTTGGGGGGGCTCCAAAATCACTGCAGATGGGGATTACAGCCATGAAATTAACAGACGCTTACTCCTTAGAAGGAAAGTTATGACCAACCTAGACAGCATATTCAAAAGCAGAGACATTGCTTTGCCAAAAATGTCTGTCTAGTCAAGGCTATGGTTTTTCCTGTGGTCATGTATGGATGTGAGAGTTGGACTGTGAAGAAAGCTGAGCACTGAAGAATTGATGCTTTTGAACTGTGGTGCTGGAAAAGACTCTTGAGAGTCCTTTGGACTGCAAGGAGATCCAACCAGTCCATTCTAAAGGAGATCAGTCCTGGGTGTTCTTTGGAAGGAATGATGCTGAAGCTGAAACTCCAGTACTTTGGCCACCTCATGCGAAGAGTTGACTCATTGGAAAAGACTCTGATGCTGGGAAGGATTGGGGGCAGGAGGAGAAGGGGATGACAGAGGGTGCGATGGCTGGATGGCATCACCGACTCAATAGACATGAGTTTGAGTGAACTCCGGGAGTTGGTGATGGACAGGGAGGCCTGACGTGCTACAAATCATGGGGTAGCAAAGAGTCGGACATGACTGAGCTACTGAACTGAACTGAACTGTACATGTCCATCCCAATCTCCCTAATATTTCTTCCCCTCATCCTTCCTTCCAGCAACCATAAATTCATTTTTTAAGTGTGTAAAGTTTTTTTTGTTCTGTAAATAAGTTCATTTGTATCATTTTTTTTTTTTTTTGATTCTCCATGTCAGGGATATCCTATGATATTTCTTCTTCTCTGTCTGGCTGACTTCATTCACTGTATCAATCTCTAGGTCCATCCAGTTCAGTTCCAATTCAGTCACTCAGTCATGTCCGACTCTATGCAATACCGTGAACCGCAGCATGCCAGGCCTCTCTGTCCATCATCAACTCCCAGAGTCCACCCAAACCCATTTCCATCGAGTTGGTGATGCCATCCATCCATCTCATCCTCCGTCATCCCCTTCTCCTCCTGTCATCAATCTTTCCCAGCATCAGAGTCTTTCCATCCATGCTGCTTCAAATAGCATTATTTCATTCTTTTTAATGGCTGAATAATATCCCATTGCATATATATACCACATCTTTATATATGCCTCTGTTAATAGACATTTAGGTTGCCTTCATGGGAAAAGACATGCTTGGCTCTATCATCTGGAGCATATTGCTGTGTGGCTGTGGCAAGAATTTTGCTTATTTTTGTTCTCTGTTGTTAGGGAAGCCTAGTCTATTGGATGGGTCTATATTCGATGACTAACTCCACACCTTCAGATTGATGTGAAGGAGTAGGCATTTGTCTCTTACTAAATGGAAAGTGTACCTCAAAACGTTGGCCTGCCCATGCTATCCTAATTCTTAGCATTGAAATCAATCCTATTTTTAAAAGGTAATCTTGTTTTAAATTAAATGGATTCCACGTTGGACATACTTTAGTATAAATTCATTACTAACAAGCCCTAGTAACTTTCTTGAGATCACAAGGCTCTTTTTCTGCCTCCCACACAAGTCCTCCACCAAGGCAATCATCATGATTCTTGTTCCCTTTGCCAATTTTCAATGGGGACCAGCAGTGAAAGCCAAAGATACCCCTCTCTTATCACACCCATGAAGATACATCTTTTAGGGGTGTGTGTGTTGGATGTGATTTAAAAAACAGTTGTCCCCCAATCTGATATGTTTTGCCAGCAAATGAATCCCACTCTTAAGAGCTTCTAATCTATGAGAATAAAACCCCGAGAGTGGATGTATGGAACTGAGGGGGTGGGAACAGTGTGAAGAGAGGGGAGGGGTTTAAAGATGGAGTGTTGCTCAGAGAGGGTAAGCCTGGACAGGACATCCAAACGTAGGAGGCTCGGTGGTCCTTGGAAGCCAGGCGATGGAGAGCACGTGGAGAGAGAAGGCCTGCCGAGCATCCACAAGCTAGCGAACCCGCTTTACACTTTCAGCCTGAGCTGGCCGGGTTCATCCACGATTAGGGGAAGCATTTCTACGGACTTACATGGGGAAGAAATCTGTGTCTTCCTGCATCTGCAAGTGTTCCTGAAAAGGAGAGTCTGTAGCCTCCTCAGACTCTCAGATTTCAGACTCTCAGACTTCTCAGCCTTCACAGACTGCCAGTGGGGTCAGTGGCTCAAAATAGTCTCAGCCATTTTTCTCACTACTGTGTTCTTTCAATACCATTTTCTTTTCTTATCGGCTCCTCTCTAAAAACTTTTCCAATTTACTCTTCTGAGAACTTTATATCTTTGCGGCCATTTGATACTGTCCTTACATGCACTTCTTATGAAATCCATCTTGGTTTGCAGGGACTTGGAAAGAATGGGATACCAGGAGAAAAATTGCCACAAACTAAGATACAGCTCAGGACAAGAGCCCTACTTCAGTTTAGAATATGGTGGTAGACTTCTTGACAGTATCAATGATACATTTTAAATCTGCAAAACACTTTACCAACACACCCACCAGCTTTTGTCCAGTTGCCAAAGAAGAAAATAACAAAATGCTTTTCACAGAAAGGCATTATAAACACGATGGTGTTCAGCCCTATTGCCATTTATTTCAGGCTGCTCAATGCTAAATCCTATTCATCTTCTTCTAGGAAGGGGCATTAGTAAATTGCATCAGAATGATTCCAGACTATCAGTCAGACCGGTCGGCCTGAACTCTCAGAGCAGTTAGACAAGTGCTCATCTGTAATGTTATGTTGGCTTCTTATTATGTCAGCCACGGGGTGGGGGTGGGGGGAGTGCCCAGAGATTTGTATTCACAGCAGTATGTGATCACATCTTTTCTTGTATGAAGAATTTCAAGAGGAAGATGATCACCTTGAAGTGCTTGATTGTAAGAAAAAAGGGGCGTGTCTGTCATTAGTCGCTCATAATTGTTTTGGGCTAATTTTCTGCTGCAGATGTTTTTAAGCATTCTGCTTCACATTATTCCAGATGTGTAGCTTCAGATTTTAGTGGAAACAACACAATTCAAAGCACATTCAAAGTATTTTAGTGACTAGAGAGCAATTTTAAATTCTGTTTACCTATGCTTTTAGAAATGCTAGGAAAAAGTAATTATTCTCTGACAGACTGTTTCACACTCTGTCAAGAATGCTCAAGAAGAAAGGACAGTTTCTTCTCATTTGTTTCTAAACAATCAAATAACGACAGCTCACTTATTTTGTTGTCTAGTCTATATATACATATTTATATGCATAGCATTATACGTGTGTGTGTGTGTGTGCATGCTTAGTCACTTTAGTTGTCTTCAATGGCTTCTTTGCAACCCTATGGACCATAGCCTGCCAGGCTCCTCTGTTCATGGGATTCTCCAGGCAAGAATACTGGAATGAGTTCCCATGCTCTCCTCCAAGGGATCTTCCAGACCCAAGGATCGAACCAGCATCTCCTGTGTCTCCTGCACTACAGGCAGATTCTTTACCCACTGAGCCACCTGGGAAGCCCATCAGTTCAGTTCAGTTCAGTCCCTCAGTCGTGTCCGACTCTTTGCAACCCCATGAATTGCAGCACGCCAGGCCTCCCTGTCCATCACCATCTCCCAGAGTTCACTCAGACTCATCTCTGTCGAGTCACTGATGCCATCCAGCCATCTCATCCTCTGTCGTCCCCTTCTCCTCCTGCCCCCAATCCCTCCCAGCATCAGGGTCTTTTCTAATGAGTCAGCTCTTCGCATGAGGTGCCCAGAGTATTGGAGTTTTAGCTTCAGCATCATTCCTTCCAAAGAACACCCAGGACTGATCGATCTCCTTCAGAATAGACTGGTTGCATCTCCTTGCAGTCCAAGGGACTCGCAAGAGTCTTCTCCAACACCACACTTCAAAAGCATCAATTCTTCAGTGCTCAGCTTTCTTCACAGTCCAACTCTCACATCCATACATGACCACTGGAAAAACCATAGCCTTGACTAGATGGACCTTTGTTGGCAAAGTAACGTCTCTGCTTTTTAATAAGCTATCTAGGTTGGTCATAACTTTCCTTCTAAGGAGTAAGCGTCTTTTAATTTCATGGCTGCAGTCACCATCTGCAGTGATTTTGGAACCCCCAAAATAAAGTCTGACACTGTTTCCACTGTCTCCCCATCTATTTCCCATGAAGTGATGGGACCAGATGCCATGATCTTAGTTTTCTGAATGTTGAGCTTTAAGCCAATTTTTTTCACTCTCCTCTTTAACTTTCATTAAGAGGCTTTTCAGTTCCTCTTCACTTTCTGCCATAAGGGTGGTGTCATCTGCCCATGTGTATATACGGCTAAAAGTGTCAATGCTTTTAGATATCTACCATTTCAAATATTTAATTAACTGTATACATCATCAGATATAAATCTTACTTGTGAATATAAAAAAATGTGTCCACTATTTAGGTTCTTTAGTCTGTTGATATCTTTGCTTTATTGACAGGTTGCTACAATTTGAAGAACATTAAAGGATGTAGGATACCTGAGGATGGAAGGCAATTAAGTTTCTTCTCTCTAGTATTGCATGAACTGTTTGAGGCTACAAGAATCCCATTTGCTATATTACATTTTCTAATAGACTTCCCAGTACCCTAGAACCAAGGTTAGTTACATTTCAAGGAGTGAATGAGAACACTGAAGAGTATTGTTAGAAGTCCAAAAATCAATCAAGAAAGCACTCACCTATGAGTTGACAGGTTCAAAAGACATTTGAGTTCAGCCCAAGCTTGCTGGTAAGAAGCAAGTAAATTGCTCTCTTTCAAGAAGGTTATGATTTTTTTTCCCCCAGGATAATTTGATATGGTGTAGTAAATTACTCTCTATTTTAAAAAGTAGAACTCTTCAACTAAAGTTCCTTTGAATAACATTCTAAAAGTGAAGTTAATGGCCTTCCTGCTGCTGCTGCTGCTAAGTCACTTCAGTCGTGTCCACCTCTGTGCGACCCCATAGACGGCAGCCCACCAGGCTCCCCCGTCCCTGGGATTCTCCAGGCAAGAATACTGGAGTGGGTTGCCATTTCCTTCTCCAATGTATGAAAGTGAAAAGTGAAAGTGAAGTCATTCAGTCATGTCCAACTCTTAGCAACCCCATGGAATGCAGCCTACCAGGCTCCTCCCTCCATGGGATTTTCCAGGCAAGAGTACTGGAGTGGGTTGCCATTGCCTTCTCAGACACCCCTATCTACCTTCAAAGAGGATTTGCTTTATGAACTCTGCCCAGAGTTGATGAGACTCGAAGGAAATTTCTAGTAAACTGCTATATTATTCCCTTAAACTGTCAGAAAGTGAAGTCACTTGATTGTGTCAGTTGCGACCCCATGGACTGTAGCCTGCCAGGCTTCTCTGTCCATGGGATTTTCCAGGCAAGAATACTGGAGTGGGCTGCCACTTCCTTCTCCAGGAGATCTTCCCAACCCAGGGATTGAACCTGGGTCTCCCACATTGTAGGCAGATGCTTTTACCGTCTGAGCCACTGGGGAAGTCCTTAAACTGTCAAGGGAATCTTAAATTCAAATTCATGAAAAACCAGAGCCTGCAGAAGGCATCCTAGGAAAACTGGCGGAGGCCAGAGAAAGTGAGGTTTCTTACCAGAGCCAGCGCTCCCAAATATCTATATGTAATGTATAACCATGAAAGGAAATAAAATTTCACATTGTCCCTCCCTTTCCAAACCAAAACCCATTGGTCATTGATCTTCCTGTCCTGGAATAGCTATTCTTTTCTTCTTGTCTTGTTTTACATTCTAGGTCCCTGGCTTTGCTTTCTGTCTCCCTGGGCCATACAAGTTGTCAGTTCTTTCTTTTGGCTGCCCTTTGGGAGCAACTCTAAATCTTGCAAAAAATTATATATTTTGCACCCTTTTGAGAGATACCTCCTGAATCCAAGATATTGTTTAATATTGGCAGAAATAATCATTGCTTGTCCCAGCAGAGACCTGACAAGATATTTGAAGAGATTTAATAACTTTATAACCATAACTTAAGCCAAATTGAAAACATATTCAGAAGTTGATAGAAAAAGAGGTTTGGGGGCCATCTCCTCCTAGCTGAATGAAACAAGAAGGATACATTCCAATATAGGTTGATGAATGTGTCAGTCCTTTAGCACCAAGGCAATAACCCAGTTCTTTGCAGAATTGAAGTCAACTGTCCGTATGGGCAGTGGTAAAGAATCTGTCTGCCAGTGTAGGAGATGCAAGAGATGCAGCTTCAATCCCTGGATTGGGAAGATTCCCTGGAGGAGGGCATGGCAACCCACTTCAGTGTTCTTGCCTAGAGAATTTC
Source organism: Nanger dama (assembly GCA_917880005.1). NCBI lineage: Eukaryota > Metazoa > Chordata > Mammalia > Artiodactyla > Bovidae > Nanger > Nanger dama. Next base: position 3,465,403 of record CAKJTW010000007.1, read on the forward strand.
ATGGACAGAGGAGGATCTAGACAGGCTACAGTCCATAGGGTCGCAAAGAGTCAGACACCACTGAAATGACTTAGCATGCATGCACAAAGAAATCAAGATACATCCCAGGCAGAGCTGCTTGTTGAAGGTGGCCTTGGGGAAGAGATCTCTGAGTGCTGTTGGGGAAATAAAGGCTGGCTACCCTGGAAAAGGGCTGGCTTGTGCCTCTCTTTTTCTCTACAGCTATGACATTTGTGCAATGCCTTGAAGGATCAACTGGGTTATACTGGCAGACTTTTCTCTTGTCCCCAGGGCTCCAAAATATGTCACCAGAGATGGAATTAAGTAGAACTAGCTGATCAGGATTTACAACACCCTACAAATCCGGCTGGCTCTTTTTGTGTTGTTGGCTGTGTTTTGCTAAGTCAGTTTTCTGGCAGATATGAAGCATGAGAATCTGACTAGTACGTTTGCCAACAGATTTACTGTCTTACTTTTGACCACAGGACTTACAAACATCCTCCAGGCCAGAGAAATGGCAAACACAGTATGAATCATAATGCGCAGCATCAGTGCAGGCCCTCCCCATAGTCTTATATATCCCACTTCACATAATAGCATGTTTTAAAATGTCTGAAGACAGCGACGCTCTCGTAAATCAAACCATACTCTGCCATTGACTTTTTGTTTTATAAGATATCCATTCCTACACAGCATATATCTTGACTTCAAAAACATTGTGAAAAATTCATATTTTAGCTGAAAAATAAAATTTTATAATGAGAGAATAGCATTAGATAGCTAAATGTGATTTAAATATAATTGCTATACCTAATGAAAAAGTGGTTATTGCCAGTGAAGAATAGAACATTGCTGCTGCTGCTGCTGCTGCTGCTAAGTAACTCCAGTCGTGTCCAACTCTGTGCGACCCCATAGACAGCAGCCCACCAGGCTCCCCCATCCCTGGGATTCTCCAGGCAAGAACACTGGAGTGGGTTGCCATTGCCTTGTCCAATGCAAGAAAATGAAAAGTGAAAGTGAAGACGCCCAGTCGTATCTGACTCTTAGCAACCCCATGGACTGCAGTCCACCAGGCTCCTCCATCCATGGGATTTTCCAGGCAAAAGTACTGGAGTGAATAGAACACTAAGCATTTTTTAGAGTTCTCAAAGAACAATTTTTCAAAGTGTACACTTGTCTGTTTTTAAAAATAGGTTAGTTTTCTTCCAGTAACCTTTAAACTACAAGTAATAATGGCCAACAATAAAAATCTCAAACCAAACAAAATGACAGGTAGCTCCCAACCCCCAGTAGCATTTGCTGTGTGTAAAGCACCATATTAAGAGATCGAAGTGGATTATCTAACTTTATCCTCACAGCAACTGACTGTTATTATTACTCCTGGTGAAGATGTCTTAGACATGCAGAGGTATGAATGTGAAGTATTAATTAGTTACTCTGCAGTTGTTCTCAGAGTATATTGCTCAGACTGCCTGTGCCAGAATCATCTGAAGTGAAGTGAGGTGAAGTTGCTCAGTCGTGTCCTACTCTTTGCAACACCATGGACTGTAGCCTACCAGGCTTCTCTGTCCATGGGATTTTCCAGGCAAGAGTACCAGAGTGGGTTGCCATTTCCTTCTCCAGGGGATCTTCCTGACCCAGAATCATTTGAAACCCTTGTTAAGATTTTATTTTTTTAGACTCCCAACACACAGAGATTTGACTTTAGAAGTTTGAGGTGGGAATCTGGAATTTGCTTTTTAGAAGCACTTCAGGTGATTCTGGTGCACAGTAAAGTTAGAGAATCACTTGAGAATATTCATTGTTTTTAATTGGGATATAATTGCTTTACAATGTTGTGTAACTCTGATGTACAGTGAAGTGAATCCCTCTTGGACTGCCCTCCCACCCTACCCCCATCCCACCTCTCTAGGTCATCACAGACCACAGAGCTGAGCTTTCTGTGCTTTATAGCAAGTTCCAACTAGCTGTCTATTTTACACATGGTAGTGTATTTATGGGGCTTCTCTGGTAGCTCAGCTGGTAAAGAATCTACCTGCAATGCAGGAGACCCCAGTTCAATTCTGGGTCAGGAAGATCCCCTGGAGCAAGGATAGGCTATACACTCCAGTATTCTTGCCTGAAGAATCCCCATGAACCGAAGAGCCTGGTGGGCTACAGTCCACGAGGTCACAAAAGGACAACACAGCACAGTGTATATATGTTAATACCAAGAAGAGAGGCGAAAAGCAAAGGAAAAAAGGAAAGATATAAGCATCTGAATGCAGAGTTCCAAAGAGTAGCAAGAAGAGATAAGAAAGCCTTCTTCAGTGATCAATGCAAAGAAATAGAGGAAAAGAACAGAATGGGAAAGACAAGAGATCTCTTCAAGAAAATTAGAGATACCAAGGGAACATTTCATGCAAAGATGGGCTCGATAAAGGACAGAAATGGTCTGGACCTAACAGCAGCAGAAGATATTAAGAAGAGGTGGCAAGAATACACTGAAGAACTGTACAAAAAAGATCTTCACGACCCAGATAATCATGATGATGTGATCACTCATCTAGAGCCAGACATCTTGGAATGTGAAGTCAAATGGGCCTTAGAAAGCATCACTATGAACAAAGCTAGTGGAGGTGATGGAATTCCAGTGGAGCTGTTTCAAATCCTGAAAGATGATGCTGTGAAAGTGCTGCACTCAAAATGCCAGCAAATCTGGAAAACTCAGCAGTGGCCACAGGACTGGAAAAGGTCAGTTTTCACTCCAATCCCAAAGAAAGGCGATGCCAAAGAATGCTCAAACTACTGCACAATTGCACTCATCTCACATGCTAGTAAAGTAATGCTCAAAATCCTTCAAGCCAGGCTTCAGCAATACGTGAACTGTGAACTCCCTGATGTTCAAGCTGGTTTTCGAAAAGGCAGAGGAACCAGAGATCAAATTGCCAACATCCGCTGGATCATGGAAAAAGCAAGAGAGTTCCAGAAGAACATCTATTTCTGCTTTATTAACTATGCCAAAGCCTTTGACTCTGTGGATCACAAGAAACTGTGGAAAATTCTGAAAGAGATAGGAATACCAGACCACCTGACCTGCCTCTTGAGAAACCTATATGCAGGTCAGGAAGCAACAGTTAGAACTGGACATGGAACAACAGACTGGTTCCAAATAGGAAAAGGAGTACGTCAAGGCTGTATACTGTCACCCTGCTTATTTAACTTCTATGCAGAGTACATCATGAGAAACGCTGGGCTGGAAGAAGCACAAGCTGGAATCAAGATTGCCGGGAGAAATATCAATAACCTCAGATATGCAGATGACACCACCCTTAAAGCAGAAAGTGAAGAGGAACTGAAGGGCCTCTTGATGAAGGTGAAAGAGGAGAGTGAAAAAGTTGGCTTAAAGCTCAACATTCAGAAAATGAAGATCATGGCATCTGGTCCCATCATTTCATGGGAAACAGATGGGGAAACAGTGGAAACAGTGTCAGACTTTATTTTTGGGGGCTCCAGAATCACTGCAGATGGTGACTGCAGCCATGAAATTAAAAGATGCTTACTCCTTGGAAGAAAAGTTATGACCAACCTAGACAGCATATTCATAGGCAGAGACATTACTTTGCCAACTAAGGTTCGTCCAGTCAAGGCTATGGTTTTTCCAGTGATCATGTATGGATGTGAGAGTTGGACTGTGAAGAAGGCTGAGCACTGAAGAATTGATGCTTTTGAAGTGTGGTGTTGGAGAAGACTCTTGCGAGTCCCTTGGACTGCAAGGAGATCCAACCAGTCCATTCTGAAGGAGATCAACCCTGGGATTTCTTTGGAAGGAATGATGCTAAAGCTGAAACTTCAGTACTTTGGCCACCTCATGCAAAGAGTTGACTCATTGGAAAAGACTCTGATGCTGGGAAGGATTGGGGGCAGGAGGAGAAAGGGACGACCGAGGATAAGATGGCTGGATGGCATCACGGACTCGATGGACGTGAGTCTGAGTGAACTCTGAGAGATGGTGATGAACAGGGAGGCCTGGCATGCTGCGATTCATGGGGTCGCAAAGAGTCGGACACGCCTGAGCGACTGAACTATACTGAACCCTCCCACCCTGCCACTGTGTCCACAGATGAATCTATTTCCAAGACAGGAATAGAAAATATTCACTTTCAATGTAATTTTCATACCTACTTTTAATACAGGGACATATAAAGAAGGAAAAATGACACATAATACTACTCTTGTTATAAAAATTAAAATGTGCATTAAAAATTCCAGCAAAATAGAAAATTAGAGGTAATATCTCCCTCCTTGCCACACTCTTCATCACCAGCACCCCTCCAAAACACATAGATACTGCTGATCGTCTAAATAACCACTATCAAGTTTCTTGTTAATCTCCAGAAAAATGTTGCCATATATATGTGTATACTTTATATTATGCCCAGAAATTGAATCATACTATGTTTACTGTTCTCCATCTTTTTAATATATAACTCAAACTCTCTATAGAGCATAAAGTTCTATTTCATTCTTTAAAACTGCTGCACAGTATTTCATTAACTATATGCATTAAAATTTAATACATTTTATCTATCCAGTTTTTAGTATTGTAAACAACATTGCCTGAATATTATAGATGATACATATTTATATAATATATTGACTGTGTTGTCTCTTTCAAACTGTAAATCTGGTATTAAAATTACCCAGGTAGAGACTTCTGTGTTTTCAAAGCCTTAGATACCTCTTTTAATCTCATTTCTGCTAGAATGAAAAGAAACATTTTCAGCAAGGATTGTTGTTGTTCAGTCACTGAGTCCAACTCTTTGCGACCCCATGGACTGCAGCACACCAGGTTTCCCTGACCATCACTGTCATCAGAGCTTACTCAAGCATGATGATACCATCCAGCCATCTCTTCCTTTGTTGTCCCCTTCTCCTTCCCTCTGTCTTTCCCAGAGTCAGAGTCTTTTGCAATGAATCAGTTCTTCATATCAGGTGACCTAAGTATTGGAACTTCACTTTCAGCAACAGCCCTTCCTATGATTATTCAGGGTTGATTTCCTTTAGGATTAACTGTATTGATCTCCTTGCTGTCCAAGGGGCTCTCTAGAGTCTTCAGCATACAGTTTGAAAGCATCAGTTCTTCAGTGCTCAGCCTTCTTTATGGTCCAATTCTCACATCTGTACATGACTGCTGGAAAAACCATTGCTTTGACTATATGGACCTTTGTCGGCCAAGTGATATCTCTGCTTTTAATATGCTATCTAGGTTTGTCATAGCTTTCTTCCAAGAAGCCAGTGTCTTTTAATTTCATGGCTTCAGTCACCATCTGCAGTGATTTTGGATCCCAAGAAAATAAAATCTGCCACTGTTTCCATTCCCCCATCTATTTGCCATGAAGTGATGGAACTGGATGCCATGATCTTAGTTTTTGAATGTTGAGTTTTAAGCCAGCTTGTTCTTTGCTTTCTGGCATAAAGGTGGTGTCATCTGCCTATCTTAAGTTCTTGATATTTCTGCCAGCAATCTTGGTTCCAGCTTGTGATTCATATAGTCTGGCATTTCACGTGATGTACTCTGCATATAAGTTAAATACACTGCTTGACAATATACAAGCAAAGATGGTTCATGTTAAAGAAGTCAGTGTTTTGAGTGATTTATTTAAAGTTAATTATACTTAATTGTAGAAACACATAATCCAACACGATGTTCATGTGTTGTTCAAATGTGTTCATGTAGAAACACATAACAGGGCCACAAATGCAAAAGAAAGAATCACATAAGTTGGAATATGGCAAAATGGAAAAAAACAGAGCTAACTCATGTCAGGAAGAGCATTATGAAGAGTAAGACTATTTAAGGAGTACTGATGGTTTCAAACATACATAATAACTAGGAAAGTTAAATATATTCATTTGTTCATTCATTCATTTAGTCAATAAACATTTGTTTTTAGGCACTGTGCAGAGTCTGAGGCTATTGAGTGGGAAAGATATAGGTCCTACCCTCATAGAGTTTAATGTCTATGGAAATACAGATACAAAAAAATCAATTGCTTTTTTTAAAAAATGAAAAAACAGTGTTCCTTAGAAAGTCAATGATGTTTTCAGAGAAGAGATTTCCACATGGCATACAGGAAGAAACATGTATAGTCACTGAGGTTTATAAGAGCAGGGCAGTTAAAAATCAAAGTACTTCTGAATAACCAACAAATCACAGAAGAAATCAAAAAGAAATAAAAACATGCATAGAAACAACTGAAAATAAAAACACAACAACCCAAAACCTTTGGGATTCAGTAAAAGCAGTGCTAAGGGGAAGGTTCATAGCAATACAAGCCTACATCAAGAAACAGGAGAAAAATCAAATAAATAACTTAACTCTACACCTAAAGCAACTAAAAAGAAAGAAGAAGAAGAAGAAATGAAGCACCCCAGGGTTAGTAGAAGGAAAGAAGTCATAAAAATTAAGGCAGAAATAAATGTTCAGTTCAGTTCAGTCAATCAGTCATGTCCGACTCTTTGCAACCCCATGAACCGCAGTATGCCAGGCCTCCCTTTCCATCACCAACTCCCAGAGTCCACCCAAACCCATGTCCATTTAGTTGGTGATGCCATCCAACCATCTCATCCTCTGTCATCCCCTTCGCCTCCTGCCCTCAATCTTTCCCAGCATCAGGGTCTTTTCAAATGAATCAGCTCTTTGCATCAGGTGGCCAAAGTATTGGAGTTTCAGCTTCAACGTTAGTCCTTCCAATGAACACCCAGGATTGATCTTCTTTAGGATGAAATAAATGATAAAGAAACAAAGGAGACCATAGCCAAAATCAACAAAGCTAAAAGCTGGTTCTTTAAGAAGATTAATAGACAAATCATCAGCCAAACTCATCAAGAAAAAAAAGGAAAAGAATCAAATCAACAAAATTAGAAATGAAAATGTAGAAATCACAACAGACGACACAGAAATACAAAGGATCATAAGAGACTACTATCAGCAACTATATGCCAATAAAATGGACAACTTGGAAGAAATGGACAAATTCTTACAAAAGTATAACTTTCCAAAACCAAACCAGGAAGAAATAGAAAATCTTAACAAATCCATCAAAAGCACAGAAATAGAAACTATAATCAAAAATCTCCCAACAAACAAAAGCCCAGGGCCAGATGGCTTCACAGCTGAATTCTACCAAAAATTTAGAGAAGAGATAACACCTATATTACTCACTCTCTTCCATAAAATTGCAGAGGAAGGTGAACTTCCAAACACATTCTATGAGGCTACCCTCACCTTAATACCAAAACCAGGCAAAATACCACAAAAAAAAGAAAACTACAGGTCAATATCACTGATGGACATAGATGCAAAAATACTCAACAAAATTCTAGCAAACAGAATCCAACAACATATTTAAAAAGATCATACATCATGACCAAGTGGGCTTTATCACAGGGATGCAAGGATTCTTCAACATTCACAAATCAACCAATGTGATACACCACATTAACAAATGGAAGACAAACACCATATGATTATCTCAATAGATACAGAGAAAGCCTTTGACAAAATTAAACACCCATTTATGATAAAAAAAAAAAAACCCTCCAGAAAGCAGGCATAGAAGGAACATACCTTAACATAATAAAGCCATATATGAAAAACCCACAGCAAACATTGTCCTCAATGGTGAAGTCAGGAACAAGACAAGGGAAACCCTTGAAAAGCACACTCTCATCACTACTATTCAACATAATCTTGGAAGTTTTAGCTACAGCAGTCAGAGAAGATAAAGAAATAAAAGGAATCCAGATTGGAAAAGAAGCAAAACTCTCACTGTTTTCAGATGACATGATCCTCTACATAGAATAACCCTAAAGATACCATCAGAAAATCACTAGAGCTAATCAGTGAATAGCCAAATAGGAAAAGGAGTACGTCAAGGCTGTATATTGTCACCCTGCTTATTTAACTTCTATGCAGAGTACATCATGAGAAACGCTGGGCTGGAAGAAGCACAGCTGGAATCAAGATTGCCAGAAGAAATATCAATAACTTCAGATATGCACATGACACCACCCTCATGGCTGAAAGTGAAGAGGAACTAAAAAGCCTCTTGATGAAAGTGAAAGAGGAGAGTGAAAAGGTTGGCTTAAAGTTCAACATTCAGAAAATGAAGATCATGGCATCTGATCCCATCACTTCATGGGAAATAGAAGGGAAACAGTGGAAACAGTGTCACTTTATGTTTTGGGGCTCCAAAATCACTGCAGATGGTGACTGCAGCCATGAAATTAAAAGATGCTTACTCCTTGGAAGGAAAGTTATGACCAACCTAGATAGCATATTTAAAAGCAGACACATTACTCTGCCAACAAAGGTCCATCTAGTCAAGGCTATGGTTTTTCCAGTGGTCATGTATGGATGTGAGAGTTGGACTGTGAAGAAAGCTGAGCACTGAAGAATTGATGCTTTTGAACTGTGGTGCTGGAGAAGACTCTTGAGAGTCCCTTGGACTGCAAGGAGATCCAACCAGTCCATTCTAAAGGAGATCAGTCCTGGGTGTTCTTTGGAAGAAATGATGTTAAAGCTGAAACTCCAGTACTTTGGCCACCTCATGAGAAGAGTTGACTCATTGGAAAAGACTCTGATGCTGGGAGGGATTGGGGGCAGGAGGAGAAGGGGATGACAGAGGATGCAATGGCTGGATGGCATCACCGACTCGATGGACATGAGTTTGAGTGAGCTCCGAGGGATGGTGATGGACAGGGAGGCCTGGCATGCTGCAATTCATGGGGTCGCAGAGTTGGACACGACTGAGTGACTGAACTGAACTGAATCAGTGAATATAGTAAAGTTGCAGGATATGAAACTAATATACAGAATTCCCTTGCATTCTTATACACTAACAATGAGAAAACAAAAAGAGAAACCAAGGAAATAATCCCATTCACCACTGCAATGAAAAGAATAAAATACATAGGAATAAATCTACCTAAAGAAACAAAAAACCTATATATAGAAACTATAAAACACTGATGATAGAAATCAAAGATGACACAAATAAATGGAGAAATATACCGTGTTCATGAATCGGAAGAATCAATATAGTGAAAATGACTATACTAACCAAAGCAATCTATAAATTCAATGCAATCCCTATCAAGCTACCTATGGTATTTTTCAGAGAACTAGAACAAATAATTTCACAATTTGTATGGAAATATTAAACAAAAAACTCAAATAGCCAAGGCAATCTTGAGAAAGAAGAATGGAACTGGAGGAATCAACCTGCCTGACTTCAGACTATACTACAAACCTACAGTCATCAAGATAGTATGGTATTGGCACAAAGACAGAAATATAGATCAATGGATCAAAATAGAAAGCACAGAGATAAATCTATGCACCTATGGACACCTTATCTTTGACAAAAGAGGCAAAAATATACAATGGAGAAAAGACAATCTCTTTAACAAGTGGTGCTGGGAAAACTGGTCAACCACCTGTAAAAGAATAAAACTAGAACACTTTTTAACACCATACACAAAGATAAACTCAAAATGGATTAAAGATCTAAATATAAGACCAGAAACTATAAAACTCCCAGAGGAAAATATTGGCAAAACACTTACTGACAAATCACAGCAAGATCCTCTATGACCCACCTCCCAGAGTAATAGAGATAAAAGCAAGAATAAACAAATTAAACTTAAAAGCTTTTGCACAGCAAAGGAAACGATAAGAAAGGGGGAAAGACAGCCTTCAGAATGGGAGAAAATAATAGCAAATGAAGCAACTGATAAAGAATTAATCTCAAAAATAAAAAAGCAACTCCTGAAGCTCAATTCCAGAAAAATAAATGACGCAATCAAAAAATGGGCCAAAGAACTAACAGACATTTTTGCAAAGAAGACATTCAGATGGCTAACAAACAAATGAAAAGATACTCAACATCACTCATTATCAGAGAAATACAAATCAAAGCCACAATGAGGTGCCATCTCACACTGGTCAGACTAGCTGCTATCAAAAAGTCTACAAACAATAAATGCTGGAGAGGGTTCAGAGAAAAAGGAACCCTCTTACACTGTTGGTAGGAATGCAAACTAATACAGCCACTATGGAGAACAGTGTGGAGATTCCTTTAAAAACTGGAAATAGAACTTTCATGCAACCCAGCATTCCAACTGCTGAGCATACACACTGAGGAAACCAGAATCGAAAGAGACACATGTAACCCAATGTTCATCATAGCACTGTTTACAATAGCTAGGACATGGAAGCAACCTTGATGTCCATCAGCTAATGAATAAAGCTGTGGTACATATACACAATGGAATATGACTCCGCTATTAAAAAGAATGCATTTGAATCAGTTCTAATGAGGTGGATGAAACTGGAGCATATTATACACAGCAAAGTAAGTCAGAAAGAAAAACACCAATACAATATAGTAATACATATATATGTAATTTAGAAAGATGGTAATGATGAACCTATATGTGAGACAGTGAACAAAACACAGATTTAAAGAACAGACTTTTGGACTCTGTTGGGAGAAGGCAAGGGTGAGATGATTTGAGAGAATAACACTGAAACATGTATTTTACCATATGTGAAATAAATCAGCAATTCAAATTTGATACATGAAACAGGGCACTCAAAGCTGGTGCACTGGAACAACACAGAGGGATGGAATAGGGATGGAGATGGGAGGGGAGTTCGGGATAGGGAACACATGTACACCCATGGCTGATTCATGTCAATGTATGGCAAAACCCACAATTTATTAAGTAATTAGACTCCAATTAAAATAAATAATTTTTAAAAATAAATAAAAAGAAATTAAGTTTTAGAAAATTCTATTCATCCTTTTAAAGTCAAACTGAAATGCCACCAGCATTACAAAGCCTTCTCCAATACTGCAGCCAAAATAAACCCTCCTCTAACATTTACGGACAGGGCAGTGTAGTTGGAGGTATGGTGGAGTGTGTTGATCTATATCTGTGTCTTGGTCATCGACACTGACTTCCATATAGGTTTAAACATATGACCACTTCTTTGTATTTTTACGTAGCCATGCCAGAGCTTTTACATGTTGATATACTTTGTCTTCACTTACTTTCCTTTTATTTATACTTTTTCTTACCATTGGGCCATTGTGTTAAAAGTTTAAGAATTTCGTGTATAAATAGGTTATATTACCCTTAAGTTTTCAGTGTATGTAGGGGATATTACACATTCTTTTTTATTAAGTTGGTGCAAATGTAATTGATGTTTCAGACTGTGGATTTTAAATCATTATCCAGTGAACCAGTGAAGTTGCTCAGTTGTCTGACTCTTTGCGATCCCATGGATTATAGCCTACCAGGCTCTTCCATCCATGGAATTTTCCAGGCAAGAGTACAGGAGTGGGTTGCCATTTCCTTCTCCAGGGGATCTTCCCAACGCAGAAATCAAACCCAGGTCTCCTGCATTGTAGGCAGACGCTGTACCATCTGAGCCACTAGGCTCAAACACATCTGTATTAATCAAAACAAGAACCATTACAATCAACACATTTTTGCCAATGAGAAATAAATTTATTTATTTTTGTAGCATAAAAATCTGTGCGTTTGGATGTGATGAACTCTTGGAAAGCATTTTCTGCCTCCTGCTGGTTGTGGAAGCATTATTTCTGCGAAAAGTTGTTGAGATGCTTGAAGAAGTGGCAGTGGATTGGCTAGAGGTCAGGTGAATATGGAGGATGAGGCAAAATTTTGTAGCCCAGTTCCTTCAATTTCTGAAGCGTTGGTTGTGTGATGTATGGTCAGGCATCTTGTGGAGAAGTCTCGGGCCCTTTCTGTTGACCAATGCCAGCTGCAGATGTTGTAGTTTTCAATGATTTGCTGAGCATATTTCTCAAATGTAGTGGTCTCATCGAGATTCAGAAAGCAGTAGTGGATCAGACTGGCAGCAGACATGACCATTTGGGGGTGCAAGTTTGGCTTTGGGAAGTGCTTTGGAGTGTCTTCTCAGTCCAACCGCTGAGCTGGTCATCGCTTTTTGTCACAAGTAACAATTTGATTGAGAAATGATTTGTGTACAATAAGAGAAGATGACACTTCAAATGGATGACTTATTTTGATTTTCAGACAGCTCATAAGGTACCCATTTATCAAGCTTTTTATCTTTCCAATTTGTTTCACATCTTAGAGGACAAGAGAATGATAGACGTTGAGTTCTTTGGCAACTTTGTGTAAGAGGATAAGCTTTGATGATCCTCTCAGTTGGTTGATGTCAACTTTTGATGGCCAGCTACTAGTCTCCTCGCCTTCAGAGCTTTCATTTCCTTTGCAGAACTTCTTGAACCACCTCTGCCCTGTACATTTGTTTTCAGTTCCTGGATGAAATGCATTGTTGATGCTGTGAGTTGTCTCTACTGCTTTATGACCCATTTTGAACTCAAGAAAATCACTTGAATTTGCTTTTTGTCTAATATCATCTCCATAGTCTAAAACAGACACCACCCTTATGGCAGAAAGTGAAGAGGAACTAAAAAGCTTCTTGATGAAAGTGAAAGAGGAAAGTGAAAAAGTTGGCTTAAAGCTCAACATTCAGAAAATGAAGATCATGGCATCCGGTCCCATCACTTCACGGGAAATAGATGGGGAAACAGTGGAAACAGTGTCAGACTTTATTTTGGGGGTTCTAAAATCACTGCAGATGGTGATTGCAGCCATGAAGTTAAAAGACGCTTACTCCTTGGAAGAAAAGTTATGACCAACCTAGATAGCACATTCAAAAGCAGAGACATTACTTTGCCGACTAAGGTCTGTCTAGTCAAGGCTATAGTTTTTCCAGTGATCATGCATGGATGTGAGAATTGGACTGTGAAGAAGGTTGAGCACTGAAGAATTGATGCTTTTGAACTGTGATGTTGGAGAAGTCTTTTGAGAGTCCCTTGGACTGCAAGGAGATCCAACCAATCCATTCTGAAGGAGATCAACCTTGGGATTTCTTTGGAAGGAATGATGCTAAAGCATCATCCAGTACTTTGGCCACCTCATGCAAAGAGTTGACTCATTGGAAAAGACTCTGATGCTGGGAAGGATTAGGGGTAGGAGGAAAAGGGGACTACCGAGGATGAGATGGCTGGATGGCATCATGGACTCGAAGAACGTGAGTCTGAGTGAACTCCGAGAGATAGTGATGGCTAGGGAGGCCTGGCGTGCTGTGATTCATGGGGTCGCAAAGAGTCGGACACGACTGAGCGACTGTACTGAACTGAACAAGTCATTAGCATTAAAATGATATATAACATAAGCACATTTATTAAGAATTGTATTCCAATATCAAATGACAAATTTCAACAATGTAAAACTGCAACTACTTTTACACCAACCTAACATTGTAAAAGGAGATCAGCTGTGGGATTTCTTTGGAAGGAATGATGCTAAAGCTGAAACTCCAGTACTTTGGCCACCTCATGTGAAGAGTTGACGCATTGGAAAAGACTCTGATGCTGGGATGGATTGGGGGCAGGAGGAGAAGGGGACGACTGAGGATGAGATGGCTGAATGGCATCACTGACTCGATAGACGTGAGTCTGAATGAACTCCGGGAGTTGGTGTTGGACAGGGAGGCCTGGCGTGGTGCGATTCATGGGGTCACAAAGAGTCGGATACAACTGAGCGACTGAACTGAACTGAACACTGCAAAAAGAGTGTGTTGGGTCCTGATAAAGCTGAGAACATCTGAAAGAGATTCTGAAAAGATCTGTTCCGCTTTCATTAACTTCTAATTAAAAGAATGATATTACCAGATACCATTTGCCCAAGCCAGAAATTGTGGCAACATCATAAATTCCTCCTTCTCCCTGTTTCTCAGTCTGATCAATTGTTAAGACTTACTGGTTCCACCAATGAAGAGTCTTGTCAACTCCGTACCTAATGTCACAATTGCTGTAGCTCATCAGGGTCTCCTTATCTGTGAACTAGAGTATTTCATTTCCACCCAATTTCCTGAAGATCTGATTATGCAACATTCTCATTGAAAATGCTTGACTGTTCCCTATTGCACATAGTATAAATACTCAGCTCCTGTGTGTGACAAATACAACCTTTCATGATCTAATAGCACCTTCCTACCTAGTGTCATCTCCTATCTAGTCTCATCTCTCACTTCTACAGTTCTCTCCTTGAACTTTCCACTTCAGCAGTATGAACTACGTTTTCATTATTTTTTCCCTTTGTAAGTATTTTTTTAATTTATTTTAGTTGGAGAATAATTACTTTACAATATTGTGGTGGTTTTTGCCATACATTCACATGAATCAGCCATGGGTATACATGTGTTCCCCATCCCGACCCTCCCTCCCAACTTCCCTCCCTATCCATTCCCTCAGGGTCATCCCAGTGCACCAGCCCTGGGCACCCTGTCTCATGCATCGACCCTGGACTGGTGATCTGTTTCACATATGATAACATACATGCTTCAATGTTATTTGCTCAAATCATCCCACCCTCACCTTCTCCCACATAGTCCAAAAGACTGTTCTTTATATCTGTGTCTCTTTTGCTGTCTCGCATATAAAGTCATCATTACCATCTTTCTAAATTCCATATATATGCGTTAATATACTGTATTGGTGTTTTTCTTTCTGACTTACTTTGCTCTGTATAAAGGCTCCTGTTTCATCCATCTCATTAGAACTGATTCAAATGCATTCTTTTAATAGCTGAATAATATTCCATTGTGTACATGTACCACAGCTTTCTATCCATTCATCAGCCAATGGGGTATTAAAGTCTCCCACTATTATTGTGTTACTGTTAATTTACCCTTTCATACTTGTTAGCATTTGCCTTACATATTGAGGTGCTCTTATGTTGGGTGCATATGTATTTATAATTGTTATATCTTCTTCATGGATTGATCCTTTGATCATTATGTAGCATCCTTCTTTGTCTTTTTCATGGCCTTTATGTTCATCTATTTTATCTGATATGAGTATTGCTATTCCTGCTTTCTTTTGGTCTCCATTTGTGTGAAATATCTTTTTAAGCCCTTCACTTTCAGTCTGTATATATCCCTTGGTGTGAGATGGGTCTCTTTTAGACAGCATATTTGGGGGTCTTGTTTTTGTATCCATCCAGCCAGTCTTTGTCTTTTGGTTGGGGCATTCAACCCATTTACACTTAAGGTAATTATTAATAAGTACGATCCCATTGCCATTTACTTTGTTGCTTTGGATTCGAGTTTATAAACCTTTTTCTTTGTTTCCTGTCTAGAAAAGATCTTTTAGCATTTACTGAAGAGCTGGTCTGGTGGTGCTGAATTCTCTCAGCCTTTGCTTGTCTGTAAAGCTTTTGATTTCTCCTTCATATCTGAATGAGACCCTTGCTGGATATAGTATTCTGGATTGCGGGTTTTCTCTTTCATCACTTTAAGTATGTCTTGCCATTCCCTTCTGGCCTGAAGAGTTTCCACTGAAAGATCAACTATTATCCTTATGGGGATCCCGTTGTGTGTTATTTGCTGCTTTTCCCTTGCTGCTTTTAATATTTGCTCTTTGTGTTTGATCTTCATTAGTTTCATTAATATGTGTCTTGGGGTATTTCACCTTGGGTTTATGCTGTTTGGGACTCTCTGGGTTTCTTGGACTTGGGTGGCTATTTCCTTCCCCATTTTAGGGAAGTTTTCAACTATTATTTTCTCAAGTATTTTCTCATGCCCTTTCTTTTTGTCTTTTTCTTCTGGGACTCCTATGATTCGAATGTTGGGGCATTTAACATTGTCCCAGATGTATCTGAGGTTGTCTTTATTTCTTTTAATTCTTTTTTTTTTTTTCCTGTCTGCTTCATTTATTTCCCCCATTCTATCTTCCACTTCACTTATCCTGTCTTCTGCCTCAGTTATTCTATTGTTGGTTCCCTCAGTTATTCTTACTGTTGGTACAATAACTAAAGTTATTGCATTATTCATTATTGATGGACTCTTCTTTATTTCTTCTTGGTCCTTGTTAAACATTTTTTGCATCTTCTCAATCCTTGTCTCTATTCGATTTATCTGTATCTCCATTTTGTTTTTAAGATTTTTGAACATTTTTACTATTATTATTTTGAATTATTTTTCAGGTAGACTCCCTATCTCTTCCTCTGGTTTGGTGGGCATTTATCATGTTCTGTTACCTGCTGAATATTTCTCTGCCTTTTCGTTTTGTTTAGATTGCTGTGTTTGGGGTGCCCTTTCCATAGGCTAGAAGTTTGTGGTTCCTCTTTATTGTGTAGAGTGCTCACTGTGGGTAGGGTTCAACTAGTGACTTGTCAATGTTTCCTGGTTAGGGGTGCTTGCATCTGTGTTCTGGTGGGTGGACTGTGTCTCTTCTGTCTGAAGTGCAATGAATTGTCCAATAGTGGGTTTTGGGGTGTTTATGGGTTTGGCACGGCTTTGGGTAGCCTGTCTTTTAATGCTAAGGCCATGTTCCTGCTTTCCTGGAGAATTATCGTGGTATGTCTTGCTCTGAAACTTGTTGGCTCTTGGGTGGCGCTTGGGTTCAGTGTAGGTATGGAGGCTTTTGGATGAGCTCTTCTCTGTTAATGTTCCCTGAATCGGGAGTTCTCTAATGTTCTCAGGTTTTGAAGTTAATCCTCCTGCCTGTGGCTTTCAGTCTTACTGTTACAGTAGCCTCAAGACTTCTCCATCCATACAGCACAGATGATAAAACATGTAGGTTAATGGTGAAAAACTTCTCCACAGTGAGGGACACCCAGAGAGGTTCACAGAGTTACATGGAGAAGAGATGAGGAGGAGGGGGGATAGAGGTGACCAGGAGGAGAAGAGGGGGAGTCAGAAGAGGAGAGAGCAGTCTAGCCAGTAATCAGTCCCCTAAGTGTTCTCCACAGCCTGGAACACCCAGAGAGATTCACAGAGTAATGTGGAGAAGAGAAGGGGGAGGGAGGAGATAGAGGTGACCTGGGGGATAAAGTGAAAATTGAAAGTGAAGTCATTCAGTCATGTCCAGCTCTTTGTGACCCCATGGACTGTAGCCTACCAGGCTTTTCCATCCATGGGATTTTCCAGGCAAGAGTACTGGAGTGGGTTGCCATTTCCTTCTCCAGGGGATCTTCCCAACTCAAGTATGGAACCTAGGTCTCTTGCATTGCAGGCAGATGCTTTACCCTCTGAGCCACCAGGGAATCCCTGGGGGAGAAGAGGGAGAGTCAAAAGGGAGAGAGCAATCAAGCCAGTAGTCTCATCCCTAAGTGAAAATAAGTACTGAAGATTAAATTCTTAAAGGTAGAAAATTGATAACAAATACAAAAAAAAATCTAGAATAGAGGTTAGACCCTCAAAAATACAACATTAAAATACAAAACAAAATCAATCACAAAAATTATAAAATATATATATATATATATATATGAAATTTGCTTTAAAAATAGGGTCTTTCTTTTTCAAGTTAATGCTGCTGCTGCTGCTGCTAAGTCGCTTCAGTCGTGTTCGACTCTGCAACCCCATAGATGGCAACCAACCAGGCTCCCCCATCCCTGGGATTCTCCTGGCAAGAACTCTGGAGTGAGTTGCCATTGCCTTCTCCATTTCAAGGTAATATTAGGTTATAAAAATGAAAATTAAAGGAGTAATAAAGAACTAAATTTTAAAAAATTAAAAAATAACAATAGTAAAAATGTATCTAGGAATTTCTCTGGAGCTGTTGTGGGCAGTGTGGAGTCAGTTCAGTTTCAGATATTTCCTTGTTCCAGCTTGTACTTGTTCTCAAGGTCTATAGGTCCCCTCCAATGCTTACTCAATGTAAACTACAGGGTTTTAATCTGTTGCACCTGTCACTTCCAGAGCAGTTTCCTCTTCTTTGTTTATTTTGGCTTCCCCTGTTTGCAAGTCTCTTCAGTGTCTAATTTCTGCCCTGACACAAGAGGGCAGAGGTGGTCACTATTTAGGCTCTCTTCTTCAGTTATGTTGTGTGGAGGGAGGGACACTGCACACAAGTATCGCTGGCATGTGGGTAGTGCTCCTGGTGTATGGCCCACCCTGGTTTTGCCCCAGCTCGCTGGTGTGTGCTTTCCGGGTCTACACTGCTCAGGCTCCAGGGTGCTCTGCAGGAGCACCATCCAAAGCGGCCCTGCATTTCGTGCACTTCCCAGGTCTAAGCCGCTCAGGTTCGGGTTCTCAGGTACTCCACAAGGGCATAGACTTGGTTGGGCGTGCATTTTTTGCCCTTCCAGGTCTGAGCAGTTCAGGTGACCAGGCACTTGGCGAGTGCACTGTCCCAGTGGACCGTGTGTCTTAATCACCTCCCGGTCCTGGCCGCTCGATTTCCTGGGTGCGCTGTGACAGCACCATCTCAGGCGTGCTCTGTGTCTCCTCTGGGGAGCTAATCTCAGGCTGCTACCTCCTGGCAGATGTCAACTGTCCAGGATCCCAGGAAGATGTGGTTAGCAACTGGGAGCCTGCTCACAATTTGGTGGAGAATGCTGGTCTCGGGTTGCGATTGCAGCAACCTCTTGCCTTCAGCCTCTGGCTGTGGCTCGCCTGTCTCTCTGCCTCCAGCAGCGGGGGAGGGGCCTGTATGTAGCTGGTTAGCTCTCCTTCGGATATTTAGTCAATCCTTTGTCCTGTGATCAGGCCAGGCTGCACATTCAAGCCTTTCACAGGAAAGTTCTCTCTCTTTTTCCCTCTCTGTGATCTCACAGTTTGGGTTGCTATCTCATGTTAGCTCCCTCAGATTGTCCTCAGGACATTCAGACCTGGTCCTCACCCTAAGCACTAATGTTGCGGCCCACGCCTCCCCTGTCCAGCCTCCACTGGCTGGTGGCAGAAGTGAGCATCTGGGCTGCTTCTCTGCTGGCAGTTGAGATTAGGTGCGTATTCTCTGTTTTTTTTTCCTCCCAGTTATGAAACTCCAGTACTTTGGCCACCCCATGCAAAGAGTTGACTCATTGGAAAAGACTCTGATGCTGGGAGGGGGTTGGGGCAGGAGGAGAAGGGGATGACAGAGGGTGAGACGCCTGGATGGCATCACCGACTCGATAGATGTGAGTCTGAGTGAACTCCGGGAGTTGGTGATGGACAGGGAGGCCTGGCGTGCTTTGATTCATTTGGTTGCAAAGAGTTGGACACAACTGAGTGACTGAACTGAACTGAACTATGTTGCCCCCTAAGATTCCAAAACTCCCCACAAACCCCCTGTGAGAGTGTTTCCTACTGTTTGGAAACCTCCTCCTTCACGACTCCCTACCCAGGATAGGTTTTCATCCCTAACTCTTTTGTCTCTCTTTTTGTCTTTTATATTTTATCCTACCTCCTTTTGAAGAGAATGGGCTACCTTTCTGGGTGCCTGGTGTCCTTCGTGAGCATTCAGAAGTTGTTTTGTGGAAGTTGCTCAGCATTCAAATGATCTTTTGATGAATTTGTGGGGGAGAAGGTGGTCTCCCGACCTATTCCTCTGCCATCATGGGACTTCCCTCTGAATAGAATTTTGAAATAAATAGAAGAAGAAGAAAAGAGTATTCTCAATGCAGAGAAGAGTACAAAGAAAGCGTGAAAAAGGAGAATACAGGATGATCTTTGGCTTTGAAGGCTGAGTGACAAAAAAATTGATGCTTTCAAATTGTAGTGCTAGAGAAGACTCTTGAGAGTCCCTTGGATTGCAAGAAGCTCAAACCAGTGAATCCTAAAAGAAATCAACCCTGAATATTCATTGGAAGGACTGATACTGAAGCTGAAGCTCCAATACTTGGGCCACCTGATGTCAAGACATGAATCACTGGGAAAGACTATGATGCTGGAAAAAATGAAAGGCAAAAGGAGAAGGGGGCAGCAAGAGATGAGATGGTTGGATAGCATCACTGAGTCAATGGACATGAATTTGAGCAAACACCAGGAGATAGTGGAGGGCAGGGAAGCCTGGCAAGCTGCAGTCCATGGGGTCACAAAGAGTTGGATATGACTGAGCAACTGAACAAAAACAACAATGACAGAGACTACACGGAGTTGGTTTATGAAGCTGGGAGTATATTCTGGTCAGTTCAAAGCATTTAGACTTTAATAATCTCAGTCAAACTTTATCTTGCATTGGTAAGTTATTTGCATCAGTCAGCAGCTTGAATAATTTTATTTTCCCATAAATATTGAATAGATCATCTTTAAGCTAGCCCTGCCCAAAGGACCTCAAATTCCAAAGTGCTGAAGTACAAATTAATGAGATTTTATTGTCCAAATTGATAAAGTTACATTAAAGAGAGTTTGAAGGTAATGAATGAATATAAAAATGGATTTCTTGTCTTTTCATAATATCAGGCTTGAAACGATCAAATGAGGTATTTTGTACTTTTTCTTCTGGATAGTAATTCTGAGAAGTGGACATTTATGACCTCTGCTGTAATGATGTCAAAAAAAGAGAAAACAAAAACAGGTAGGGGATAAGTAAATGCTTGAGAAAAGAGAATAAATTCTGTTAAATTACTTCCTAAGAGGGCCCATGTTAACATTCTATCATTTAAATCATAGTTTTCTTTTTAAAAGATGTACTACATAATAATACCTAACAGTTCTAAGACATTTGTTAATTATTCTTACTAGGAGACAATAAAATATAAATTCCATTCAGGCAATATTCTTCTCAGAATAATTAACATCTCTCTTTTTTATTATGTTATGTTATGTTATCTTTTGCCTGAAATGTCGCATTAGGTTTTCAAAGCCTTACCTACCTTCTCTTCAGACATTCATTTGGCTAAGGAGTCAGCCAACAGAAAATAGGAGTAGAACCCTCAAACTAGTTTCACACATTTTAAGTCTCATAAATAATTGAGATAAAATGGATGGTTGCTAGGCTGCAGTTGATTTCATCCTATCCCATTATAATGTAATTTAGGTTTGTTTAGGCTTTTTTTTCCCTTTTCTTTTCTTTTCCTTTTTGGTAATCCTTCAGGAGCAAAGATTTTGGTGATTGAACTGCTATATATGATAGTACCTATTCTAAGGCAAAGGCTTTGAGGTGTTTCATGTCATTTATTCTCATATCTCTGAGAAAAGAATGTAAGGAAATCCAGTGCTAGCCCCAGCAATGACAAAGTTAAAGAGAATGAGAATGTTGTTGCTATTCGGTCACTAAATCATATCTGACTCTTTGCGACCCCAAACTCCTCTGTCCATGGGATTTCCCAGGTAAGAATACTGGAGTGTGTTGCCATTCCTTCTCCAAGAGAGCTTCTTGATGCAGAGATCAGACCTGAGTCTCCCGCTTTGGCAGGTATTTACCACCGAGCCACCAGGAAAGCCCTGAAACCTGTGTTCCTTGGTCCCAGAGTGACTTGTAACTTCGAGACACTCAGAGCTGAGGGCCCCAAACTCAGTTAAATCAGCTCCTCAGGTGGAAATCAGCACATGAAGGGAGTCAAATCTGAAACATTGTAGCATCGTGTACTTCCGCCCAGGAACATCAGGTAGGTTCCAATTTTAGATGGTAACTCTGATTGGTGGTAGGTATATAGAGCAGGGGCCTGCAAACTATGTCCAACAAACCACTGGACTACAGCTCATAGGCCAAATCCAGCCAGCCACTCATTGCTTGTAAATGTTTTGTTGAAACACAGCCACGTTCATTCATTCCTTATTGTCTGTGACTGTTTTCACCTTAAAGGGACGGAGCTGAGTAGTTGCAACAAAAACTGTATGGTTAGAAAAGCCTGAAATATTTACTTTCTAGTTTGTTACAGAAAATGTTTGGTGATACCTGGTCTGGAGTATTATGTTGGGAAGGCTGCTGTCTGGAATACTATGTTGGGAAGGCCTCAATTAGTCCTAGAAGGAAAGAAAGCTAAGATTGATTTTTTTCTGTCTGCTATGTTCATGGGGGGGAGTGCCAATATATTTTATAAACCTTGCCCTGTGACTGCCCAGAAGCAGAATATCATGATGGGAGGCATGAGATGGAAAAGAATAGTGTTGTGCTAAGGCACTTCAGTCGTGTCCGACTCTTTGCAACCCAATGGGCTGTAGCCCACCAGGCTTCTCTGTCCATGGGATTCTCCAGGCTAGAATACTGGAGTGGGTTGCCATGCTCTCCTTCAGGGGATGTCCTGACCCAGGGATCAAACCTGCCTCTCTTGTCTCCTGCATTGGCAGGTAGGTTCTTTACCACTAGCGCCACCCAGAAAGCCCACGGAGAAGAGCTGCTTCAGCATCAAATCCAGAGCCTAATGATCTCCACCTGAAATAGGAAGATATTGAATAATAAGTCAGAAGGCTTGGTAGCAAGGAAGCAGGAAGTGGTGTCAGGAAAAGATGACTCCTCATGGGGATGGTAGAAAACTTAGAAAATCAAGCCTATCGTTCAAAATATAAGTACACTGAGTTTAGTTTTCTATACTATGGACTGAATTATACTCATTGGTGATATGAGGAAATTTGGAGGAAACCTCTCTGAGTTTATTTAAGGAAAGGCAGGAAAACAGAGTGATAAGAAAGAATTCACCTTGCCTTGAAAAAGCATGACTGCCTCCTTCCCGTGTACCATCTTTCATAAGCACACATACACTCACACCCTTAGTCCTCCCTATCTCACAAAGCTGGCTGACTTCATTCAAATAAGGACACTTAGCCCTGAGATTCTGCAGTCAGAAGTGGAATATAAAGACAACCATTCTCTAGTGGCCAGTACTTATTTGTCTGAAATGATCTTAAACATAAAAAGCCTCTTTATGAAGGTGAAAGAGGAGAGTGAAGAAGCTGGCTTAAAACTCAGCATCAAAAAACTAAGATCATGGCATCCAGTCCCATCACTTCAGGGCAAATAGATGGAGAAACAGTGGGAACAGTGGCAGACTTTATTTTCTTGGGCTCCAAAATCACTGTGGATGGTGATTGCAGTCATGAAATTAAAAGATGCTTCCTCCTTGGAAGAAAAGCCATGACAAACCTAGACAACGTATTAAAAAGCAGAGACATCACTTGGCTGACAAAGGTCCACATAGTCGAAGCTATGGTTTTTCCAGCAGTCATGTACAGATGTGAGAGTTGGACAGGACCATGAGGAAGCCTGAACACTGAAAAACTGATGCTTTTGAACCACAGTGCACAGTCCATGGGGTCGCAAAGAGTTGGACATGAGTTAGTGACTAAACAATAACAAACAACAATAGGACTTGTGAATGGACAAAAGGAATCTTTTCACTACTCCTGGGTCTTAAGGGCTTATTTCTATACTGCATAGAGTCAGAATAGAAATCTAGTGAAAGACAGTCTAAAAGTGTCTGAAGATTTTTAAAACATTGTATTAGGGATGCTTGCAGTTGACATGCAAAAACTTCTGGTAAGATACAAACAATCCATTGATTGGCAAATTAATAAATAAGAGATGTTGGATAGTCACCTACATATCTTTAGGAAGCAACCAGGAAAGTAAGTTTAATTTCTTTCTTTGACACATTGACAAAGGAAGAGTAATAGATACCATATATCTAGACTTCAGTGAGGCTTTTGCTACCATATCACATGACATTTCTTTTCAACAAGCTGGTAATACATAGCTTGGCTCACAGTGTTGTCAAGTGGCTGAAGAGTTGCAATCAAAGAGGAGCTATCAGTGACTTCTTGTCATCCTGAGGACATTTATCAAGTAGTGTCCATCCATAAGGGTTGGTTGAGGGCCAGAGTCATCCACAGGGTGATGGAAGGGAACATAAGTTCAATAAATCTGCTGATAACACCAATCTGGAGCAGGCTTTTACACCTGGCAAGATAGGAACAGTTTTCAACGACCTTGATTAAGTCAGGCTGGTAGAGTGGAACAATCTCAAAGCCAGGATGCCAGGCCAAGACACAGTGGGCAGATTTTCCATGCAGGAGGGTTTATGGCATGTTGTACTAAATGGCAGCACTGTTTTGTTTCCAAAATTTTCTAAGGCACTATAATTAATTAACAACTCTCCATGATGCCAAGTGGTTTAGAGCTACTTTTATTGTACTAGTTTTCTAATGTGGAAAATGGAAACTCAAAGACATGTCTCATCATATTCTTTATTTTTTGTGTATATACTTATAATTGAAGGATAATTGCTTTGCAATATTGCGTTGGCTTCTGCCATACATACATCAACATGAATCTCACCATATTCTTTTAAAATAATGGAAAATGCCTGACAGATTTGTTGTTGTTGTTGTTTAGTCACTAAGTTATGTCAGAGTCTTTGTGACCCCATGGACTGTAGCCCAGAAGGCTCCTCTGTCCATGGGATTTCCCAGGTGAGAATACTGAAGTGGTTGCCATTTCCTTCTCCAGGGAATCTTCCTAACCCGGGGATAGAACCCACATCTCCTGCATTGTCAGGTGGATTATTTACCACTGAGCCACCAGGGAGATATTAGATGCAAGAAGTTAGTTTCCCCTCTTCCTCCTTCTTTTCCTATCCTTGTTATAGTGTAACCAGCAGTGGGAAGGGAAAGCCTAGAATTTGATACAGAAAAGTTAAAAAGAATCTTCCTAGAAACATAAATACTGGTTGCTGCTGCTGCTGCTAAGTCCCTTCAGTCGTGTATGGCAGCCCACCAGGCTCCCCGTCCCTGGCATTCTCAAGGCAAGAACACTGGAGTGGATTACCATTTCCTTCTCCAATGCATGAAAGTGAAAAGTGAAAGTGAAGTTGCTCAGTCGTGTCTGACTCTTAGTGGCCCCAAGGACTGAAGCCTACCTACCAGGCTTCTCTGTCCATGGGATTCTCCAGGCAAGAGTACTGGAGTTGGTTGCTATTGTACTGAACCTTAAAATGCCCTCTGGTGTCCCCTTAACATTTTCTTAACCATCAGGTAGAATACTTTTTCGAGGATTATTCAAAATTATATGAGTAGTTGTAAGAATTTTAAGACATTTACCTTCAGCAGTTATAGGAATCAGAGAATTATTGCTTCTTTTGCTTCGTGAATCTTAGAAAAACTTAGTATAGTGCATATAGTGGATACTCAATAGATATTTGTTTTATATTCCTTGTAAATTGTCAGAGAAATGATTTGATTTAAATCAGTGCTTAATAGTAATTCCAAAGCAGGTGTTCTTAATATCTTTGGGGATTAGACTTTTCTTTCAGAATGGAGGACTGGTAACAAGAGCCAGTGCAGTACCTAGAACACCGTTTTACTCATAAATTATTTTTTCCATTTAAAAATTTATTTTATTCAAGTATAGTTGACTTACAGTACTGTGTTAGACTTCTATACAACAAAGTGATAAAGTTATACAGATATATATATATACACACTCTTTTTTTTGTATTATTTTCCATTATGGTTTGTCACCGAATATTGAATGTAGTTACCTGTGTTATATAGTGGAATTTGTTGTTTGTACATTCTATATATAGTAGTTTCCATCTGCTAACCCCAAACTCCCGCTCCATCCCTCCCCTCAACTCTCCTCCACCTCAACAACCACAGGTCTATTCTCCATGCTTGTCGGTCTGTTTCTGAATAACTTCACTTGTGTCATATCTCAGACCTCACATATAAGTGGTATTATGTGGTGCTTGTCTTTCTCTTTTGACTTACTTCACTTAGTGTGATAATCTCGAGGTCCATCCAGGTTGCTGGAAATGGCATTATTTCATTGTTTTTTATGGCTGAGCAGTATCCCGTTGTATGTATGTGCCACATGTCTATCCATTCATCTGTCAGAAAACATTTAGGTTGTTTCCATGCCTTGGCTATCATGAATCGTGCTGCTATATTTCAATCTTTATTGCTATAAAAAGATAGCCTGCTTGAATTTCATAAAGACATTCAGTGGCACACCACTTAGGTTTCCAGGGCAGAATGAACTCATCTTTGGTCAATATCTGTATTAAATGACAGTTGTGCTTGAAGGCTCAGCCCTTACTAGAGCAAAATTATTAGCCATCAGGAAAGGACTGCTAACAGGAACACTCATAAGTTCTTATCTAGGCTGAGATAGAAATTCGGGATTTATTCCCTAATGACTCTGAACAGACCCTGCTGCCTATAGCAGTGGAAGGGCAGGAGGCTAGGCAGTGAGAAAGCTGGTAGATGTTCTTGGCCAACTTTTTTCCAAAATAAACTCAAAGATGTTCTGTTATAAACACCTTCTGCTTGTAGAGGATAAGACAGTCTTCTGCTCCCAATTCCTTAAATTAAACTGAAGAAAATAGAGAACCACTGTCAAAAAAGAAAGTTTCTAGCATTTAACATCTCTTCCCCTGTCTTCACTCTCTGCCTATTGCTTTTACATTATTGAAATAAATTGGCCAGTCAAAAGAGAGTCTCCCCACTCTCCAAACCTCAAAACTCTGAAAAGTCATCTAAGCTTTTATGTAGATAAAAACTCTTCTCCTCTAAGTCATTCTTGAATAGACTCTGATTAGGCTTTTCTTTTCTCTGCTATACTCAAGCTCCTGTTGGCAAGACTCTGATAAACCTCCACATTGGTAAATCCAGTCACTAAGTCTCAGTCCTCATTACACTTGACCTGTTTGTTGATCACATTCCTTTATTTGGAACACTTCCTTTGAGAGGAAAGGTGGATAAAAATAAAGGTTAAAGTTTCACTAGAGCCTTAGGGAAACAGGCCCTCCTGTTAATCTTAAGACAAACCTTTATCTCAAGAATATGTAAGGGGCTCATATCTAAGGCATGCAGCCTCCGGGGGATGTTTATCTCAAAAACCATTCCAGGAAATTATTTTCCAGAGAACGGGTTAACAGTAAAAATGCAGCTCGTCCAGCCATGTCGACCTGATAACAAATAAACCTATCCCTGAAAATGTCAAGACCTGTACACCAATCAGGTCGCTCCACCCTAGCTGTACCCGTTTGTGGTTTTTGTGCTTAAAAACTGCTCTGTAACAAATGTTCGGGGTTCGTTCTCCCCTGGTGGTGATCGAACCCGGCGCGCCGGCCTAATAAATCCTCTTGCGGTTTGCATCGAGTCCGAGTCCTGGAGATTATTTGGGCGATGGTTCCCTGAAAGAGGCCGAGAGGTCTAACACCTTCACTTGTCCTCCAAGACCTTACTTTCTTTGGCTTTTTCTTCTACATCACTGACTGCTCCTTCTTAGTATCTTTACCACAGCTCCTCTTCTGACCTTTAAATACTGGAGTGTCCCAAGACTTTGATCTCAGACTTCTCTTCAGTTTCTATGTTTACCCTCTGGGGTATTTCATCTAATCTCATGACCTTTATTAACCACCTAAACACTAACAATTCCTGAATACATATCTTGGGCAGAGATCTTACCCCTGAATTCCACGCTAATAAACCTAGCAGCTTTCTTGACCTTTCTGCTTAATTGTCTGATTGACACTTCAAGTGCAACATGTCCAAAATCAGTTCCTTAATTCACTCCCCTGTGTACACCCTCCATTTTTTCTCTCCCAGATTTTTTCATCTGAATAAAGTCAACTCCATTCTTCTACTTGTTCAAGAGAAGAAACATGGGGTCATCTTTGACTCCCCTCTTTCTTTTTCTGTTCTTCCAGCTCCACTTTTGAAAGATATCCAACTCTACTGTTCCATTACCATCATTTTCTGGTAGGATTATTGCTCTTCCACCATTTCTCTCCCTAACCTTTGCATGTACTCTGTATACACACACACTTTAGTCTCTAGAGTAGCCTAAGGGAGACTGCTAAATCTTAAGTTTTATTATGCAGAGCTTCTGCTTACAACCTTCCCTTTATTTTCCATTTCCTTCCAAACAAAATCTTTAGTCTTCTTTATGACCTACAAGGCCCCACATGGTCAAGTCCTGGGAACGCCTGGCTTCATCTTCTACCATGCTCCCCTGCTCACTCCTCTTCAGACTCATTACCTTCCTCATGTTTCTCTAATTCCCTGGACACATTTCTGCCCCAAGCCCTTTCCTTTGGTGCTTTCTGTGCTGGGATCTTCTCCCATTCATGACTCTCTTTCACTTCATTTAGATTTCTGCTAAAATGTCACTTACCCCAAACACTTGATATAAAATCCCACAGATTCACCTTATTTCCTCTCTCCATCCTAAAGCAGGGTGACTATTTTAGCTTAATTCTTTGCATTTGTCATCACCTGACTAATATAAATTTGTTTCCTTCTATCTTCCTTCACTAGAATATGAATTCCATGAAAGCAAGGATTTTGGCCTCTTTATCCTTTACTTTGTGGCTTCCCAGGTGGCTCAGTGGTAAAAATCTGCCTGCCAATGCAGGAGACATGGGTTTAATCCTTGGATCGGGAAGATCCCCTGGAGAAGGAAATGGCAACCTACTTTAGTATTCTTGGCTGGAAAATCCCATGGACAGAGTAGCCTGGAGGCTACAATCCATGGTATCACAAAGAGTTGGACACGACTTAGTGACTAAATAGTAACAACAACATCCTCCATTTTTTCCTCAACATTTAGAACAGTGCTTTGCATGAAATGGGTATTGTCACATAAGTACCACCTAGGACAGTTACTCATAGCTACAACCTGTGCTTCAGGAGATTGAACTGAAACTAGGAGTAGGTGGGATACTTAAAAAAAATAATTCTATAACACTCAAATTTGTCTCTAGAATAATTCTGCAAAATAAGTGTGAATTCTTGGCCAAGACTTTTATTGTGGGTGTTACTTCTATTAAGACATAAAAATGGCTTTGGTAGTATATTCATTTAGGTTATCCAAAAAACATAACCAACAGATTTGTGTGTGTGTGTAGAGAGATTTATTTTAAGGAATTGGTTCATATGATTGTGGAGGCTTGGCAAAGTAGGCTGGAAACTGAGGGAAGAGTTGTAGTTTGTGTTTCAAGGCAGTCTGCTGGCACAATTTTTTCCTTCTCAGGAGAGATCAGGCTTTGTTTTATTAAGGCTTGATTTTTTGTTGAGGCTCTCCCACATTACAAAGGGCAATGTGCTTTATTCAAAGTCCACCAGCTTTACTGTTAATACCACACCCAGACACACACACACACACACACACACAGACACACACACACACACACACACAACTTTCACAGAAATATTTGACCAAAATCTAGGCCTAGCAAATTGACATCACAGGTCTATAAAATTAGACCTCAGAGGTAAGATATTCCATATATATCCATATATATATATTGGCTTTGCCTCCTTTGTCTCTTCAATTATCTATAAGCTCCCTGGGCACATTGATTTTCGGGAGAGCAGGTGATTGATAGATGAATACAGCTCTCTTAACAGATTGACACCAGTAACTCCAATTTCATATTTCTATTTGTTCACTTGGATCCATGATAAATTGTAATTCAGGGATCAGCTGAGGTCATCCTGCCCTTTCAAATTTAAATAAAATTGGTCTAAGTCTCATTGTTATGCCCTGTGGGAAGACTAATGTTTTCCCTGGTATTTTCACGAAGGTCTTAAAGCTCACATCTCTATGGATGTATCTGCTCTGAGTTCTCACTTCTGCTAACCTCTCAGTATCACTTTTGTCTGGCCCCCATCCTCGTCTCGTCTCCACTTTTCTCTGCTAAGTGCTGACCCAGATGTGGATGATAGCCCCATTTCCTTCTTGAGAAAAGTACATAGATGGGGAACTAGTCTTTATCAAAGATTTGGGGAAGGGTGGTTAAACCCCAACAAGGCAAGCAACTTTAAATTTACACAGCTCTAGCATAGCTTTTTCCTCTTTTATCTCCTACCCCCATCTTTGCTTCCTTCCATTCTCTGCTTTCCCTCATCACCAAAGTTCCATTATTTCTTATTCAGAGTAGTTTAGTCTTATAGATCACACCCTCAGGGGGTCTTATCTTCTCTCTGAGAGTGATCTTTCAGTGTGTAGTCTTTTAAGTCAACAACAGCAACACTACCTAAAGGGTCTGGTGGTCTGGTGCCAGCTGTTAAACTAGTTTTTCCATCTATATTTGAAAAGGTGACATGGAAAGTTCCAAATCCAAATCTACTTC
Source organism: Nanger dama (assembly GCA_917880005.1). Lineage (NCBI taxonomy): Eukaryota > Metazoa > Chordata > Mammalia > Artiodactyla > Bovidae > Nanger > Nanger dama. The sequence goes on from CAKJTW010000007.1 coordinate 3,495,298, forward strand.
TGTCTCTGAACTTGGATCTTCATGCACCAAAATACTAAAGACTTCCTGCAGTTTTTTTTTTTTTTGCAATTTTATCCTTCTCCTGATTCTGCAATAAGTATTCCCTTTTAAAAATTGAATGTGCTTTGCAAAATTCTACCTTTATATTCTTATAAGCAGATCATGGTGTAGACTCTTTGTAAGCTGAGAAGTAAAGCATCTGCCTGCAATGCAGGAGACCTGGGTTTGATCCCTGGGTCAGGAAGATCCGCTGGAGAAAGAAATGGCACCCCACTCCAGTCCTCTTGCCTGGAAAATCCCATGGATGGAGAAGCCTGATAGGCTACAGCCCATGGTGTCACAGAGTCAGACACAACTGAGCAACTTCACTTTTCAAGCTGAGAAGTAGTTAACGTATCTGAGATGATTTGTAGACAGACTTTTATTACAATTATTAACTATTCTACTGTAATAGTTCTGTGCTTACATTATTTAAATCATTCTATAATCCAGAATACCAGAGTCTCAGTATTGAATTAGAAAATTGCAGAAACATCAAATTATAAAGTAAAGATGCTTGAATTTAAACATGCCTCAGTAAATAAGTGGTCACTGTTTGGGTACCTCCAGCAGTATCACTAGCAATTGTTTATCAGTAAATCCCAAGACCTTAGTCTAATAGTTGCTCAAAATAGCTCTTTTTCATTAGAGTAAAAAGTACATTGTGTAAAGTTAAAAATGGTGGAACATCTGGATCCAGGTGGAACTTTCAGTTCCTCAGAGAATCCATTCCCTTTATTTTGGAAACAACAAAACAACAAAGCATTTAAGTGTCTGTGCACCAAACACTGTGCTAAGATATATATGAATTAAATAACGCAGTTGTCATCACTGCCCGACAAGGTAACTATTTTTATCTGTATTTCAGATAAGAAAATACTGAGGTTTGAGAAAGTTTAGTAACTTGTCCAAGATCATGAGATGCTATCACCCTCGGGTGTATCAGAGAAGCATGGTACACCTAAACAAGGTAATGGGGGCTAGTTTAATGAAGGATCTGCTTGTTGAGGTGTGGGCAGGGACAGGCAGAATCAGCGATGGGAATGATGATCACCCGAAGGCCTCCACGGCCAAGAGCAGGGAGCACTCCCTGCAACCAGGAGAGACCCGCAGCCACGGGAGAGGGGGTACCCAATAGACGCTGTCATCTTAGAGAGAGGAAAGCAGATATTGCCACATTGAGGCCCAAAAGGACGAAGACTGACAGAATATACTCTTTGAACTCTTCACGCCCTCTGATCTGCTGGTCACTAGCAGATAGTGCATCCTTTTGTCCAAACTCAGTCCTAAGATAGAGGGCAAAGGCACCTGTGAGGTACAGTCCATAAAGGTGAAACTTTTTAAGAGTAGAAATGTAGTGAATGGAAACCCCTCTTCCTCTTGGACTTTCCCAACACATGATCTAAAAATCCCCAGGTTGTACTGTTGAGAGAAGGTCTACAGCTTTGTCACCAAGGCAACGGGGCTTTCATTAGGCTGTGTGTGATTTGGAGTGTAAATCTCTAACAGTAACAGCTGATGAGAGTAGACAGCAGTCATCCTGTAAGCTCTCGATAACCTGTGTTTTGGTAAAACAGAAGCACTAGGAGAGTGTGTTATGTTCTTTAAACTGAATGCTGTGTCCCCACATTCATGCTTTGAAATCTCAACCTCCAGTGTGATGATAATCAGAGGTGGGGCCTTTGGGAGGTAAGTAGCTATGAGGGTGAAGTCCTCACGAATGGGGTTAGTAACCTTATGAAAAGACGGGAGACAGCGTGCTTATTCTATAAGAACTTGGCCGTCTGAAACCCAGGAGAGGGCTTTCTCTAGAATTTGTCCAAGCTGGCACAGTTATCTCAGACTTCTAGCCTTCAGATAACTGTGAAATCCTAGCCTGGCATGCTTCTGTACAGAGGCCCGTGGTCAGCAGCATAAATCCCCCTAAAGATGCCCACATCTTACTCACAAACCTATGAATGTTTCTTACATGGCAATAGGGACTCAGCAGGTATGATTAATGTTAAGGACCTGGAGGTGTGGAGATTAGTCCGAGTTATCCAGGTGAGGCCAGTGTACCCGACCAAGTCTTTAAAAGCAGAGAACCATGCTCAGCTGTGGGAAACCAGAGAAACAGCAGTAGAAGGGTGTCTTGAATCACTCTTGCTGGTTTGAAAAATAGAGGAAGGAGGCCAGGAGCTGAAGAACGTGGGAAGACACTGGAAAAGGTAAGAAAGAAATTCTACTCCCGAGGCTCCTCTTGCCAGCACCTTGATTTTAGCCCAGTGACAATTATATTGGATTTATGGTTTACAGAACTGTAAGATAGTTAAGTTTGTACTGTTTTAAGTGGCTATGGTTGTTTGTTAGGCCAGAAATAGAAAAGCAATATAAGGCTCTTCATCTTTTGTTCTGGGTTAGGAAATAAGCCTCTCGGTACATACATTTCTGGATGTGTGATGACTGACGCCAAGGTGTTCAAAAGCCTATATGTTAATCTTTAAGCATCGATTGGAAATACTCAAATTCTAGGGTAGAAGCTGTTTGCAATTGCATACCAGCATCACTTGAGAGTAGGTTGATGATTCACACTGTGCTTTTTTGTTTGTTTGTTTTAATATCTGCCTGATCATTAGAAAATGTTTCATTTTGTGTGTAAGACAATCAGGGAGGGTAGTCTTTTTGAGAAATGGTCCCAGAACTAATAGCCTAACTCCTGGCCATGGATAAATAGAAGAACCAAACTCCAAAAAACACCAGCTAAACCTCAAGGTCATTGATATACAGCACATCATTTGAGCACCAAAGTCATTGCTGGATTGCACACACTCATGTCTATGGGTATTCAATCTGTGTTCACCATAGAGGTAATCATCTGATGAATGTGTGTGCTTAGTCGCTCAGTCATGTCTGACTCTTGGCGGCTCCTTTGTCCATGGAATTCTCTAGGCAAGAATACTGGCGTGGGTTGCCATTTTCCTCTTCAGGGAATCTTCCTGAGTGAGGGATGCAACCTGTGTCTCCTGCATTGCAGGTCTCTCACGTTGCAGGCGGGTTCTTTACTGCTGAACCTCCAGGGAAGCCAATAAAACGGTGGTGCTGCTAAGTCGCTTCAGTCGTGTCTGACTCTGTGCGACCCCAAGACGGCAGCCCACCAGGCTCCCCCGTCCCTGGGAGTCTCCAGGCAAGAACACTGGAGTGGGTTGCCATTTCCTTCCCCAATGCATGAAAGGGAAAAGTGAAAGTGAAGTCGCTCAGTCGTGTCCAACTCTTAGTGACCCCACGGACTGCAACCTACCAGACTTCTCCATCCATGGGATTCTCCAGGCAAGAGTACTGGAGTGCGTTGTCATTGCCTACTCCGAATAAAATGCTAGTGCTCCTCAGATACCAGAATATTCTAATTGCTTTATGGAGCCACGTGGGAAGTGTAATGTGAGCTGTTTAAGACAGCAGTGTCTGAGAGGTAAAACAGGTAAGATAAGAGGTTTGGGAAGGCCCGAATTATCCAGGTACGAACCTCAATTTTTCTTGTTTTGATGTATACATGAATGTAACCCTTAGACCTTCCAGTGTACTGAGGGTAGGAGCCAAGAAAAGCTCATTCTGGTGTTGCAGCAACTACAGGATCTCCAAAGCACAATTCACACCACAGAACAAAGCTCATTTCCAGATTCTTCCTCCTTTTTGCAGGTGACACCACCTGAAAGGATGAGAGTCTTCTTTGATATTAAGCTCCCTTTGTTGTTTTTGCTTCAGACCTGATTTCTGAGTTTGAAGTTCAAGGGTTTTTAGATGAAAAGAATTTTCAAGTTCATTAAGGGGTAGAGTGGGGGGAGTGGAGGGAGAGTCACTACACAGGAGCACCTGTTTCCAGTCTAATAGTGACTGTATGCTGAGGGGGTGATTAGACAAAGGCCAGGGAAAGAAAAAAAAATTGGCTGTAGTGGGATGGGGGATCCAAGTTTCACTGTGGTTGACAACTGTTTGCTTTAGGTTTATAATCAGTTTCCTAAGGGAGAAAGGAGAAATGTTTTACTCTTCCCCCAAGATTGTTGTAGACCCATCAGGGCCAAGGAGGATCCTGCAGAGAGACAGAGCAAGGACACACAGTGTCACTCTCTGTACCTTTGTATCTGACTGTTCTTCTGTATCCTTTATCATATCCTTTAATATAAACCCGTAAATGTAAGCAAGTGTTTCCCTGAGTTCTGTGAATCATTATAGCAAATTATTGAATCTGAGAATGAAACTGTGAGGATCACCAATTTGTAGGTGAGTTGAATAGTATGCAGGCTCCCAGGTAGTGCAGTGGTAAGGAATCCACCTGGAATTCAGAAATTCCCAGATTCAGTCCCTGGGTCGGGAAGATCCCCTGGAGAAGGAAATGGCAATCCACTCCAGTATTCTTGCCTGGAGATCTCATGGACAGAGGAGCCTGGCAGGCTACAGTACATGGGGTCGCAAAAGAATTGGACATGATTTAGTGACTAAATAACAATCTAAATGGAATCACATAAAGTAAACCTGTTAAGATGGGCTTTTTCCATTAGCATAGTGATCTTGATGTCCATCTAGGTTTTTGCATGTATCCGTAGTTCACGCCTTATTACTGAGTAGCATTCCATTGTATGGACCTAACATTTTGTTTGACTGTTAACTGTTGAAATTGTATTTTGAGTTATTACCATTCTGGGGCTATTAAAAATAATGTTGTGAACACTGATGTACAGGGTTTTGCATGAAATAAGTTTTTGTTAATCTGGGATAAATGCCAAGAGTGTTATTGCTGTGAAATTTACTCTTTGATTCAATTCAATGTCTAAATCACAAAAACACAGAATTAAAAACAAAACACTTCAGTTTCTGCAAAAAGATATGATTATTTAATTTGTTTTTACAAACAAGTTTTTCTCCAGGTTTATTGAGGTATATTTCACAAGTGAAACAAGGTTTTTAAAGTGTACAATGTGGGGAATTGGTGTATCTGATAAATGTATACACTGTGAAAGAGTTCTACCATCAGGTCAGTTAATACATCCCTCAATACATATATTTACTTTGTTGAAAATATTTAAGTTCTACTCTCTTAGCGAAGTTCAATTATATAATACAGTGTTAGTGACGGTAGTCACCATGTGATATATTGCACCCTCAGACCATATTTATTTTATAGCTATATAACTGAAAATTTGTACCCATTTGCAAACCTCTGCCTATTTCTCCCATCCACCAACCCCTGGCAAGCACTTTTATACTGCAAACTTGAGTTTGACTTTCTTTTCAGATTTCACAATAATGTGACACCATTTGGCATTCTTTGCCTGGTCTATTTCACTTTGTGTAATACCCACCAACTTTGTCTATGATGTCACAAATGAGAGGATTTCTTTTTATAACTGAATAATATTCAGCTATTATATATGTAAATATGTGTATAGTCACATATATGTATGTACATGTGCATACATATGTGTGCCACATTTTCTTGATTCAATTATCAGTTGCCATGCACTAAGGCTGTTCCTGTACCTTGTCTATTGTGAATAATGCTGCTGTGAACATGGACGTGCAGATAGCTTTTTGAGATGATTTCACTTCCTTGGGATATATACATATATACAATATATATATATTCCATTCCAGAAATGGAATTGCTGGGATCATACAGTACTTCTAGATAAAAATTCTTCAGGAAACTCCACACTGTTTTCCATAATGACTATACTAATTTACATTCCTACCAACAGTGTACAGGGGTTTCCTTTTCTCTATAGCCTTGCTTTATCATTTTTTGATAATTGCCAGCCTAACAGGTATAAGGGGATGTCACCTTGGTTTTATTCTGCATTTCCCTGATAATTAGCAATGTTGAGCACTTTTTCATGTACCTATTGGCTACCTGTATGTTTTCTTTAGAAAAATGTCTATTTAGATCCTTTGTCCATTTTAAATTGAATTACTTGACTTTTTGCTATTGAACTGTATTCCTTACACATTTTGGATGTTAACTCCTTATCAGATATGTGGTTTGAATTTTTTATTGAGGTATAAGTGCTTTACAATATTGTTTGTTTCTGCTGTACAACGAAATGAATCAGCTATAGGTATACATATATCCCCCTCCCTCTTGGGTCTCCCTCCTACCCCATCCCCCATACTACTCATCGGGGTCACCATAGAGCATTGAATAGAGTTTCCTGTGCCACACAGCATATTCCCACTAGTGTCTGTTTTAACTATTCTATGCCAATCCCAATATCCCCATTCATCCCCCTTCTCCCCCAACCTGTGTCCACATGTCTGTCCTCTGTCTGCATCTCTGTTCCTGCCCTGCAGATAAATTTTTCTGTACCATTTTTTAGATTCCACATATATGTGCTAATATGATATTTGTTTTTTTCTTTCTGACTTGCTCCACACTGTATCACAGTCTCTAGGTCCATCCACTTTCTACAAAAGACCCAGTTTCATTCCTTTTAATGTGGAGAGGGCAGTGGCACCCCACTCTAGTACTCTTGCCTGGAAAATCCCGTGGGCAGAGGAGCCTGGTGGGCTGCAGTCCATGGGTTCATGAAGAGTCTGACACAACTGAGCGACTTCACTTACACTTTTCACTTCCACACGTTGGAGAAGGAAATGGCAACCCACTCCAGTGTTCTTGCCTGGAGAATCCCAGGGACAGGGGAACCTGGTGGGCTGCTGTCTCTGGGGTCGCACAGAGTCGGACACGACTGAAGCGACTCAGCAGCAGCAATGTTCCACTGTGTATACGCACCACATCTTTATACATTCATCTGTCAATGGACGTTTAGATTGCTTCCATGTCCTGGCTATTGTAAATACGGCTGCAATAAACACTGGGGTGCGTGTGTCTTTTGAATTATGATTTTCTTTGGCTACCCAGTAGAGGAATTGCTGTGTCATATGTTAGTTCTATTTTTAGTTTTTTTAAGGAACCTCCATACCATTCTCCATAGAGTCTGTCAGTTTACATTCCTACCAACAGTGCAAGACGGTCCCCTTTTCTCCATACACTCTCCAGTATTTATTGTTTGTAGATTTTTTGATGATGGCCATTCTGACCATGCAAGGTGATACCTCTTTGTAGTTTTTTAAATTTATTTTAATTGGAGGCTAATTACTTTGCAATATTGTAGTGGTTTTTGCCAAGCATCGACATAAATCAGCCATGGGTGCACATGTGTTCCCCATCCAGAAACCGCCTGCCACCTTCCTCCCCAGAGTCATCCCAGTGCACCAGCCCTGAGCACTCTGTCTCATGCATCGAACCTGGACCAGTGATCTGCTTCACATATGATATTATACTTGTTTCAATGCTACCCTCTCAGATCATCCCATCCTCGCCTTCTCCCATAGAGTCCAAGACTGTTCTTTACATCTGTGTCTCTCTTGCTGTCTCTCATATAGGGTCATCGTTACCGTCTTTCTATATTCCATATTGCATTTCTCTAACGATTAATGATGTTGAGCATCTTTTTCATGTGTTTGACCATTTGTATATGTCTTCTTTGGAGAAATGTCTATTTAGATCTTCTGCCCATTTTTCATTTGGTTGGTTGTTCTTTTGGATATTCGGTTGCATGAGCTCTTTGTATTATTTTGGAGATTAATCTTTATTATTTGCTTTGTTTGCAAATATTTTCTCTTATTCTGAGGGTTGTCTTTTTCTCCTATGGTTTCTTTTGCTGTGCAAAAGCTTTTAAGTATAATTAGGTCCATTTGTTTATTTCTGTCTTTATTTTCTTTACAAGGTGGGTCAATAAAGATTGTGATGCAATTTATGTCAAAAAGTGTTCTTACTGTGTTTTCCTCTAAGAGTTTTTTACTGTCTGTCTTACATTCAGGTCTTTAATCCATTTTGAATTTATTTTTGTGTATGGTGTTAGGGAGTTTTCTAATTTCATTCTTTTACCTTAGCTGTCCAGTAACCCGTATTGAAGAGGCTGTCCTTTCTCCATTGTATATTCTCACCTTCTCTGTTATAGCTTAGTTGGTCATATGTGTGTAGGTTTATCTCTGGGTTTGCTATTAGAAATATTTTCTTCCATTTCTTGGTTGTTTTTCATTTTGTTGATGGGTTCCTTTGCTGGGCAGAAACTTTTAAATCTGATGTAGTCCTACTTTGGTTATTTTGCTTTTGTGGACTTTGCTTTTTTTTTTACTTTTATTTACTTTTGGCTGTGCTGGGTCTTTTTGTGCTGTGAGGGCTTCTCGTTGAGTGTTGTTGAGGAGCACAGGCTCTAGGCACATGGGCGTCAGTTGTTGTGGCTTCAGTAGTGGTACCATGCTGGCTCGGGAGTTGCAGCTCACGGGCTCCAGGATGTGAGCTCTGTAGTTGCAGCACATGGGCTCAGTTGCTCTGCAGCACATGGAATGTTCTTGAACTAGGGGTTGAATCTGTGCACCCTGCATTGACAGGTGGATTCCTACCAACGGCGCCACGAAGGAAACCCTGACCCTCTATGCATGCATTTATTTCTGGGCTCTCTATTCTAGTCCACTGGTCTGTGTGCCAGTTTTTATGCCAGTACTATGCTGTTTTGAGACTCCCTGGAGGCTCAGATGGTAAAGCGTCTGCCTACCATGCGGGAGACCAGGGTTCGATCCCTGGGCTATGTATGTGTTAGTTACTCAGTTGTGTCTAACTCTTTGCAACTCTGTGGACTGTTACCCACCAGGTTCCTCTGTCCATAGGATTCTCCAGGCAAGAGAACTGTGTAGCCATTCCCTTCTCCAGAGGATCTTCCCGACCTAGGGATGGAACACAGATCTCCCACATTACAGGCAAATTCTTTACCATCTGAGACACCATCACTCTAGCTTTGTAAAGTAGAAATCAAGATGTGGTATCTTTGGCTTTGTTCCTCATTCTCAGTATTCCTCCAGCTATTTTGATTGTTTTGTGATTCCATACAAGTTTTAGAATTGCTTACTTCTGTGAAAAATATCAATGGAATTTTGATAGGAATTGCATTGAATCTGTAGGTGGCTTTGAGTATATGGACATTTTAGCACTATTAATTATTCCACTCCACCAGCACAGAACATCTTTTCATTTACTTCTGTCTTCTTCAATTTCTTTTATCATTTATAATTTTCATAGCACAGATATTTCACCTCTTTGGTTAAATGTATTCATAGGTATTGTTTTTGATGCCACTGTAAATGGAATTGTTTTCTTTTCTGTTTGGTGATGGTATATAGAAATGCAAGTGAAGTTAAATTGATTTGATATTCAGCAATTTTATTAAATTTATTAGTTCTGACAGCTTTTTTGGTGTTGTCTTTTGAGTTTTCTGATTAAATGTCATGTAATCTGCAAATAGAGACAATTTTATTTTTTCTTTTCCCGTCTGAGTGCCTTTTATTTCCTTATCTTGCCTAATTGCTCTGGCTGAGACTCCCAGTACAATATCAAAGAAAAGTGATTAGGGTGGTTACCTTGATCTTGTTCCTTGTCTTGGAAATTTTCAGCATTTTATCATTAAGTATAATGTTAGCCATGGATTTATATACGGCCTTTACTATGTTGTAGTAAGTTCCTCTATACCCAGTTTATTGAGAGTTTTTATCATCAATGAATGTTAAATTTTGTCAAATGCTTTTTCTGCATCTATTGAGAGCATTATGACTTTTATCCTTAGTTATGTTGATGTGATAGTTATGTTGATGTGATGTATCACATTTGTTGATTTTCAGATGTTGAGTCATCCTTGCATTCTCTGGGATAAATCATGGTGTATGATTCTTTTCATGTATTGTTGAATTTAGTTCACCAATATTGGTTGAGGATTTTTGCATGGTCAGATATGACCAGAGCTTCCACTTGAAAACAAAGTTAGGAATAAGTATGCATGATACATCTAGGGTAGGTATGTTTAAAGTATTAATTATTTTTTTAAAAATTAGGCCTGACACTTTTTACATTTGTCCTAGGGTCAAGTTAGTAATGAAATTTGTTTTAAAATCATGCACCACTGTAAAAAAAAAAAATTTATAGTAAGATACTTTTAGCTTTCCCTTTTACAATTTTTGCTATATATGTGAAACTAGCTCTTTAAAACACTCAGAGTTTAAAAGTAATTTATAAAGCTCTAAATCACTACTATAAACTGGATAACATTACTGCTTGTCATGAGTAAAAGATAAATGCAAGTAAAAATTGTTAAATTCCAGCTAGTTACAATTACTTCCCAATTTTTTTGTTGGAGATATTATCAGTACCAGAAAGATTAAAATCTTTAAATATTTAGTAACACCAAACTGAGACTTGGTGAAAATTAAAAGAAGTTTGAATATTAAGAAAACTGAAAAAGAATGGAAAAAACATTTTCTTATAAGAGTTCAACACGTACATAATGTAGTTACTGTGGCACTACCTAAAACATCAGAAGTATCAAACAGCTGTGAAGCAACTAATATTGCACATCTTCCTCCACTAAGATTCATGTAGAAAACCTGACTTATGAGAAGATTTAGCTATGGAATAGGAGTAAAAATATTCTTTATTTCACAAAAAGCTAACCTAGATAACATTTTTGGGATCATCCCAGTTGATCTGCAATATTTCTGCAAACAACATGTGTAGTGTGTAACCCTTGATCCGTTGACCTATATCTTACCACATCATCTGCCTTCTACTCTTCAAAGCTAAGTTCGTCCTCCTTTGCAAAACTTCTTTGGCTCAATAAGGACTCTAGGCACCCAGCCTGGAGCATCATCCTAGGGGTGGCGAGCAAAGCCTGAGACATGCGCTAGGTGATGCTCCCAGGATCACACATCAGCAGGAACACACCTTGTCCTCAAAGGTGAGAAGAGATTCAAATCCAGGCAGTCCTTCCCTACCACTGGCCAATGTGTCAAGCCAACAACCAGGTACTTGCAACATGAGAGAGATGGAAATCACAAGGCATCGTGACAAGTGCAAAAACTTTCAAAGGTTTGAACAGCAGACTTTAGTGAGAATTGATCACATTGTTGTTACCTGCAGGGAAAGCTTGGCAGATTCACCTCATTCCTGATGAGCCCTGCAGTTGCTCCCCAAGGTACATTAACCAGGGCTGTAGGTAGCAATCACTCGCGGACTTTTAAATGCCCACAGCCAGCCTCACTCCTAAGTACTGTGTTTTAATTGGTGTGTAGTGGTTGCAGATGTATTTACAAAGAGCTCCCCAAGTGGCTGAGAGGTGCAGTCAGGGTTGAGAGCCAAGAAGACCTTCTACTTAGACAGTGTCCACCTGTGGAACTTGAGCATCAGTCAAGGACCCTGGACTGGATGAGGGATGGGAGGGTGAAGCAGGCACCTCCAGGGTTAGATGCCAAGACTGCGCTGGTGGTTGCAGCAGGCCAGCTGTGCTGTCTACCGGGAAATAGGCAGCCTAGATTTCTGGGCCAGAGGTGATCACTGTAATAACTGGTAAAATAACATTAGAAAGAAAATGGCTTTTAAAAATTCCCATGGAAAGTTTAACTTGGGTTAATAAATTAAAGATCTATTTATTTAACTTGAAGCATCTTGATCTCTGCAGTTTCACATCTCATGACTGGAGAAGAGTCATCGGTTTACCTAGCTAGTACCATCCTTTCTTCCTTTTTCAATGTGCCTAGTTTTTTGTGTGCTTTTTTTTGTTTATTTTCTTTCTTCTTTAAGATATTTTAGCTGAAGTATAGTTGATTTACAATATGTGTTAGTATTAGGTGAACAGCAAAGAGATTCAGATATATATATATATATATCCTTTTTCAGACTTTTTTTCTACATATGGGTTATTACCTATAGGTAGATTCTTGTTTAATTGCCTGTTGCTTTAAGCTAAGGTTATATGTGGACTTTTGAAGGTGGGATGTTATCTAGAAGAAGACACTTCTCCAGCTATACTCTGTAATTTCTCATTTTCAAATGGCTGGTTACATAAAGTGGTGCTACTCAAACAGTATTTATGAATGAAACAGGGTAGGTAGAACATTGAATTTCAGTTGATTTCAAACATTTATTTAATAAAAAGAAGTATCATTTATTCAGAATCATAGATTACAAATAAGTAGAATGACTTCCCATCTTCCTTTGTTAGTGCCAGCATCATAGTGTCTCATTTGAAATTCTGGCAGGATCTGCACATCCTCTTCTCCCACAGGTTAGAGCTCCATGTGCTGATTCTGAGTGACAGGAACAAATGTCATTCCAATCACCCTCTCTGCAGGAGGAGGACTCCTGGGTGTGATGCTGGTCTTCTCCCTTGCTGGGGTATTACAAAGCTTAATTAATGTTTGCAAAACACTTGGAGGACCTTCTATAGAAATCATTATGTAACTGCAAAAGATTACCGTGAGGGAAAATGCTAGTAAAATTTACTGGGAGAGGAAGGGAGTTTAATTGGTAAATCGTATGCTTTACTTTGAAAATTATGTCAGACAGAAGCAAATCAATTTTATAAGCACCCAGGAATAAAGGGAGTTATCAAGAATAGTGGTCTATAAATCCAAAGTATTAAGTGTCATGGCTCAGTTTAATTTTGTTTAAATTCATAATATTAGTACAAACCTAACCACCTCCATTAAAGCCATTTGTTACAGAGATTAAGATCTGCTGTTTATTTGTTATCTGTCTCCTAAAAGAGCCCTTGTGCATGAGGATCTTTAGTTTTCTGTGAAGCTGAACCAGGAAACACACCCCAACCACCAAGATCATAATTGGATTTACTTTGAGGTCTTCCCTTCTCTACATATCTTTTGAATGCCTGTCAGTGCTGCCTATTTATGTTTGATTACTTCTCAGGAAACTTGAGCATCAGAAGAATTTTATTAGTTTTTGGGTTTTTTTTTTTGAAACAGAACATCTGAGCTGAACTTGTTTATCTAGTAACACAATTTCACAACCATATAACTTGTAGTGGTTTCTCTACTTCCTGCTCCCACCCCCACCCCAGTCCGTCTTATGGTACAAGGTTAATCTTATCTATTGATTATGGATTATGGATTAAGTAGAATAATTATTTGAGCTAATTCATAGAAACCAAGGTTTGCAAACCCTTGTTACTGTGTGGCTCAGGGCTTGACTAGCCAGATGCTGAGCAGCCAAATTCAGAACTGTGCTTTCTCATGGGTCCAAAACCAAGTCAGCTTACATCCCAACCTGCAGGAGCTGAAGTCTAGATCCCAAAGGCCATCCCTTGTCCAGGCTGTGGGACAACACCCCAACTCTTAAGAGAGCAGATGGGCTGCTGCAGCAGTGCAGGATTTGCCAACATCTTTCTTTATCCAGGAAGAGGTGTTGATCCAAGACATTGCTAGAATGCACTGGAGGCAGTGACCAGGGATGTAATGGAGGAGATTGAAAAGATAAGGTTCTCCAAGAGAACAGGCAAAAATATGGTAATGATTTAGTTAGGTCTCAGGTTTCACTTTCCTGCATTGGAGAAGGAAATGGCAACCCACTCCAGTGTTCTTGCCTGGAGAATTCCAGGGACAGAGGAGCCTGGTAGAAGGCCGTCTATGGGGTCGCATAGAGTTGGACACGACTGAAGCGACTCAGCCAGCAGCAGGTATGAACAAGTCTCAAGGTAAGAGATAGGAACTAGAGACCTCTGGTCATCAAACTAAGGCATGATGCTTGGACTGGAATCCAGAGAACACAGGGGTGACGTCAAAGATGAAAGTGTTGCCGAACTGAACTTTATTCTGCTTGCCTGCCTCATTGTAAAGCTGATTTACTGACACCAGATTATAGTGGAGAAAACTATAGTGTTTGCTGCAGGTACCAAGCAAGGAGATTAGGAAGCTCATATTCAAAAGACCCAAGCTCTTTGATGGCCTTCAAGGAAGGGTTTTTAAAGGTAACATTACGGCTGAGGGGTACATGGCTTTCTTCTGATTGGTTGGTGGTTAAGCAACAGAGTGATATTCCAGGAATCTTGATAATCAACCTTCTGGTTCCAATCATTCTGGGGTTTATGTTTGGGGTCAGCATGTAGCCACCATCCTCCACCTGGGCCACTGTCTTAGTTTCTCAGAATAACTCAAAGATATGAGTCAGATTGTTAGGTATATTCCTTGAGGAAAGCTAGGATTGTCTTCTTGCTGATCTAGTATAATTACTTCTCTTGAGAAAGAGGTTAATCATAAACTCTGTAGGGAGTTCAGTTTTAGAGGGGACTTGGGCTTCCCCTGTGGCTTAGCTGGTAAAGAATCCATCTGCAATATGGGAGACCTGGGTTCATCCCTAGGTTGGGAAGATCCCCTGGAGAAGGGAAATGTCACCCACTCCAGTATTCTGGCCTGGAGAATTCCATGCACTGTATAATTCATGGGGTTGCAAAGGTCAGACACAACTGAGTGACTTTCACTTTCTTTTCAGTTTCAAAAGCAAGGAACAGGGGCCAGAGGCAAGTTTTTCTGAGAGGGCAAGTGGTGGTAGCTGACTTTTGTATATCGTTGTTCTACAGCACTCGTCCAATCAGGTCTCACTTCTGCTTACAAACCTTGAGTACCTCTGTTCCCAGTGAATTTAGGTTCTTGATGTCTCATCACAGCAATAGTTCAGTGAGAGATAAAGTTATAGGTAAGGATTTATTTAAAGAGAAACACACCACAGGCATAGTGTAGGCCATCTCAGGAGGTGAGAGGCCTAAAATATGGTGTGGTTAATTTTTATGGGCTGAGTAATTTCACAGGCTAGTGGGTGAATTATTCCAATTATCTTGGGAAGGGTGGGGATTGCCAGGAACTGGGCCACCATCCGTGTCATGGCCTTTGGTTGGCCTTGGAACCATGGCGCTTGTGGGTGTGTCATTCAGCATGCTGATGTATTTTACTTAGTGTATAATGAGCTTCAAGGTCCGCCAGAAGTCAAATCTTCCACTATCTTGAACCTAACTGGTTCCAAGCAGTTTTTGTCATGTCCTATGGAGACGACAAACTCAACAGAAAGGTCACACGGCCCAGTCTGATTCCAGAAGACCTCCGATTAAGGTAAGAGGTCCTTGGCTGAAGGAAATGCCTAATGAAATCTTAATTCCTTTACAATCTCTCATTTCTCGTTCCCTCGAACCTCCTGCAAACAGGCGGGTGGCAGGGGGCACGATTGAGGGATTCAGGAGAGGCTGCTCCTCAGCATGTCCCAAAGGCGCTATCTGCTGAGCCCCAGTAGCTGTTACACGAGCTGGTGGGGGTGGTTCTGTCCTTTCTCTTCTCTGTGCCAAGGATCAGACCAATGAGATTGTAAGCACTGGTCAGATATTGAGCAAATTTTCCGGCGGGCTATGAAGGGGATTCCTTGGCACCTTTTTCCCACTGCTTTTTCCTCCTGTCCTTCAGCTCTCTCCTGGGATTCAAGCTTGGCCAAAACTAATGAAACTCAGGCCCTGATGTCTCACTGCAAAAATTCATTGAGAGACAAAGCCATAAGAGGTGGATTTGTTGGTGGCTTAGACGGTAAAGTGTCTGTCTACAATGAGGGATACCTGGGTTCGATTCCTGGGTCTGGAAGATTCCTCTGGAGAAGGAAATGGCAATCCACTCCAGTATTATTGCTTGGAAAATCCCATGGACAGAGGAGCCTGGTAGGCTACAGTCCATGGGGTTGCAAAGGGTCGGACAAGACTGAGCAACTTCACATGGATATATCATTCTTTTAAAGGTTGAATTCTGCACCCTTACCTCTTGATTATCTTCATCTAATCCTTTTAAGGATTAGATAGGGTCTATCTAGATAGGATCTAGCTTTATCCTTTTATCTAATTCAGTTCAGTTCAGTGTGTCCCACTCTTTGCGACCCCATGAATTGCACCACACCAGGCCTCCCTGTCCATCATCATCTCCCGGAGTTCACTCAAACCCACATCCATGGAGTCGGTGATGCCATCCAGCCATCTCATCCTCCGTCATCCCCTTTCCCTCCCGCTCCCAATCCCTCCCAGCATCAAAGTCTTTTCCAGTGAGTCAACTCTTTGCATGAGATGTCCAAAGTACTGGAGTTTCAGCTTTAGCATCATTCCTTCCAAAGAACACCCAGGGCTGATCTCCTTCAGAATAGACTGATTGGATCCCTATTATCTTGATTATCTTCACCTTGATTATCCTCTGTGGTACAAATAAGACTTCAAATCTGACAATCCTGAACTTTATCATGGCTTCCCAGGTGGTGCAATGGTAAATCTGCCTGCCAATGCAGGAGATGTGATTCAATCCCTAGGTCAGAAAGATTCCCTGGAGAAGGAAGTGGCAACCAACTCCAGTGGTCTTGGGCTTCCCTCATAGCTCAGCTGATAAAGAATCTACCTGCAATGCAGGAGAATTTGGTTTGATTCCTGGGTCAGGAAGATCCCCTGGAGAAGGGAAAGGCTACCCACTCCAGTATTCTGGCTTGGAGGATTCCATTAGCTGTATAGTCCATGGGGTTGCAAAGAGTCAGGCATGACTGAGCAACTTTTACTTTCACCAGTGGTCTTGCCTGGAAAATTCCATAGACAGAAGAGCCTGATGGGCTACAGTCCATGGGGTCACAAAGAGTTGGACATGACTGAGTGCATACATGCACACACACACACACACACACACACACACACACACACATATGCTACAAGACGCAGCAGTGGTAGAGAAATCACCCTTTTATCCTTGTGATCCCTCTGTGCTCTGAGAAAAGACTCACTGAGGGACCAGCCTGATCTTGCCTGTTCCCAGATAAGATCCACCTTCACCATTCCTCGGTGACTTGCCTGTTTTATAAAAACCTTCAGTTTTCTCTCTTTCTGAGGCTGTCTTCATTAATGAGTATTCTCTATTGCAGTTGCCTGAATAAATCATTTCCTTAACTGCTGGATGCATTTTCTTTCACAAATCCAAACTCCTTAGCAGTTCCCAGAAGGTCCTTCAAAGTCCAAGTCCAGACTCCCCTTTTGCTACTCTTCCAGCAAGTCTTAATCTCCAGCGCCATAGTCTACTTGCATCTGATTATTAGCACCATGTTCTCCTGGGTCTCTCTGCATAAGCTATACCATCTGGGCAGAACTCCTTGCCCACCTCATCTTCCAGCTAGTCCCATAGCATTGTTTAGGACTGAAATGAGCTCTTCCCTTCTTTTGGAAGTCTTCCTCGACCCCCTCCACAACTCAGCATTTTGTTTCCCTACATCAGAGTACTTACCACTCTATTTTGGGCATACTGTGTTACAAGTCCTCCATTTGCTTACCTTAAAATGGATGAAACACTATTAGACTCAGATACATAGTGGCTGATGAGAAACTACTTCTTAAATGTTTGCTGGAAAAAATCTCCCTGATTAATGATCACAGGTTTAAAGTGGACTGGCTATGACAGTAACCACCTCTGTGCTGTTTATGTGAGAATGAGCATCGCTATGCTCTGGTTTGATTGATGACTTCTCACCCAGATGAGAAGCCCTAATTAAATGTCAAAAGGGTCTAAATTGCAAAGCATGAATTGTCTTTTAATTAAAGGGAGGAAACAATTGAATTAAATGACCTGATAATTATTTAAAGTGACCATGCTGAATCTTGAGACTCATCCTCAGCTCTGGATTAGAGCTGGGGGCAGGCATTATAGTGTCAAAAGCAGGATCGCATGAAGGAAACCTTGGATTACTTGAATGAGAGGGTCTTTCCCTACATTCTTGTCTCTTTTACCTTCTTTCTCCTTCACATTTTAGTTTACTCCTTGCCAAATTATAGTCATTACCACAGAGGATATACTTCATAAAAAAATTTCTTCCATTCTTATGTCCCATTAATATTTTTTGTGGCTCGTGCCTTTTCTTAATGGACACGAAAGGCAAATTTGAGGTGACTACCTTAAACAACAACCAATATTATTTGTCGTGAGCCAAAAGTCACCCCCAAATACATAATATATCCTATGTTTCTAGCCTGCCAAGAAATCTGCTCCACCCTGACAGAGCAAAAAAATTCAAATGGGGCCCCTCCCTAGGGTCCTGACTACCTCTAGAGGTTTCTCCCTTTGATTAGTTTCTTTGGATGTGGTGAAAGGCTGTGTTTGACATTATCATTCAGGTCCTATCTAAAGCCAGGTAGCTAACAAGTCTGGGAAAGCAATAAAGAATCTGCCCACCAGTGCAGGAGACTGGGGTTTGATCCCTGGGTTGGGAAGATCCCCTAAATAAGGAAATGGCGACCCACTCCAATATTCTTGCCTGGGAAATCCCATGGAGAGAGGAACCTGTTGGCCCACAGTCCAAGGGGCCGCAAGAAGTCAGAAATGACTTAGCAACTAAAACAACAACTAACAAGTCTTCATTTTAAGGCAAGGCAAAAAAGATGTAAACATAAATTCATCTGTTTTGGCCTCTGCCCTCAACCTGGTATGCATTGCGCATCTGTGTTATGTGCTAACCAGACCTTCTTAGTAGTAGAAATACCTGCTTAACCATGAACATCAGTGTTTTCTCCTTCTGGGGCCAATACCTTAGAAGATAACATTCCTTTTTCAGTTCTGTAAGGGGTTATTGATGACCCACCACTCACACTGCATGTGCAGACATCTTTGAAATGCTAATATATCATTCCCCTTCAGTTCAGTTGCTCAGTCATGTCTGACTCTTTGTGACCCCATGAACCGCAGCATGCCAGACCTCCCTGTCCATCACCAACTCCTGGAGTCCACCCATACCTATGTCCATTGAGTCGGTGATACCATCCAACCATCTCATCCTCTCTTGTCCCCTTCTCCCCCTGCCCTCAATCTTTCCCAGCATTGACTTTTCAAATGACTTAGCTCTCTGCATCAAGGGACCAAAGTATTGGAGTTTCAGCTTCAGCATCACTCCCTCCAATGAACACCCAGGACTAATCTCCTTTAGGATGGACTGGTTGGATCTCCTTGCAATCCAAGGGACTCTCAAGAGGCTTCTCCAACACAACAGTTCAAAAGCATCGATTCTTTGGCACTCAGCTTTCTTTATAGTCCAACTCTCATATCCATACACGACTACCGGAAAAACCATAGCCTTGACTAGATGGACCTTTGTTGGCAAAGTAATGTCTCTGCTTTCTAATATGCTGTCTAGGTTGGTCATAACTTTCCTTCCAAGGAGGAAGGTCTTTTAATTTCATGGCTGCATCACCATCCACAGTGATTTTGGAGCCCAGAAAAATAAAGTCAGCCACTGATTCCCCATCTATTTGCCATGAAGTGATGGGACCAGATGCCATGATCTTAGTTTTCTGATTCTTGAGCTTTATTTAAGCCAACTTTTTCACTCTCCTCTTTCACTTTCATCAAGAGGCTCTTTAGTTCTTCTTCACTTTCTGCCATAAGGGTGGTGTCATCTACATATCTGAGGTTATTGATATTTCTACCCGCAATTTTGATTCCAGCTTGTGCTTCTTCCAGTCCAGCGTTTCTCATGATGTACTCTGCATAGAAGTTAAATAAGCAGGATGACAATATACAGCCTTGACGTACTCCTTTTCCTATTTGGAACCAGTCTGTTGTTCCATGTCCAATTCTAACTGTTGCTTCCTGACCTGCATACAGATTTCTCAAGAGGCAGGTCAGGTGGTCTGGTATTCCCATCTCTTTCAGAATTTTCCACAGTTTCTTGTGATCCACACAGTCAAAGGCTTTGGCATAGTCAATAAAGCAGAAATAGATGTTTTGGGGGAACTCTCTTGCTTTTTTGATGATCCAGCAAGACAGCAATTGATTTAGAACAGACTGGTCAGATGACTTGGGGTGGGCGTGGCATGGGGGGAGAGACTGAGTCTCACCTAATGGAAGTTCTTAGCTTAAATACTTGATTATGACTTATGTGTGTTAGTAACTTTATTTCCTGTATTCTGCCTATTTTACTAGATTGTTTCTTTTAAATTTTTGTCTGTGCTGGGTCTTCATTGCTGCGTATGCTTTTCTCTGGTTCCAGCAAGTAGGGGCTACTCTCTAGTTGCAGTGCATGAGCTTCTCCTTGAAGTGGCTTCTCCCATTGCAGAACACAGGCTCTAGAGTGTGCAAGCTCCAGTGGTTGTGGCACTTGTGGCTCCCTGGCCCAGAGCACAGGCTCAGTAGTTGTGGAGATGGGCTTAGTTGCTCTGCAGCATGTGGAATCCTCCCAGATCAGGGATCAAACCGGTATCTCCTGCACTGGCAGGCGGATTCTTTACCACTGAGCCACCAGGGAAACCCTAGGTCATTCTTGAGTTACTAAACATGTGACTGAAACTCAGATCAAATTAATGATTAGGTGACTTGAAACAATCAACTATGTAGTTCTATAAGAGCAATGATTGTGATAGTGTAACTCTGGATATGGGAAGCGGAGAAGGCAATGGCATCCCACTCCAGTACTCTTGCCTGGAAATGCACATGGATAGAGGAGCCTGGTAGACTGCAGTCCATGGGGTCGCTGAGTCAGACACGACTGAGTGACTTCACTTTCACTTTTCCCTTTCATGCATTGGAGAAGGAAATGGCAACCCACTCCAGTGTTCTTGCCTGGAGAATCCCAGGGATGGCAGAGCCCAGTGGGCTGGCGTCTGTGGAGTCGCACAGAGTCGGACACAACTGAAGTGACTTGGCAGCAGCAGCAGATATGGGAAGAAGCAGCTAAAGGGAACCACTTCTTGGACCATAACAGACTAGTAAGACAAGTGGTCGAAAGGCTTTTGGCTATTCTTAACAGAGTCTAGTACAGTAATAGCTAATTGAGGGGCCCATCAGTGAAATCCTTGCCTGATGTGGGAATAAGCATTCCCAGCACTGTGAGACAAATTAGTCATGAAATGCCTCCCAAATTTTGGTTGAAATTAAAATAAAAAGGGAAGGGGTTGTGGCATAATGTTACCCACAATTCAGTTCCACAAGAACCAAGCCATTAGCCACTTAGCCGCTGTACGTTGACCTACATCACATCCTGCAAGGAATTCAGGGCAAAGATCAGGATGAAGCACTCTGTGCTCTAGGAAAATTGGAAAAATGGGGCTTCAGATAGTCAGATGTCTTCAGAAGCTACTTTTATGAATCTGAATTCTTGTATCTTAAAACCACTACACCACTACGGTATCTATTTCTAATGGCTTGCAGCAACCTTCTACTGAAACGTGTGCGTCACTGACTGTCTTCCTTCGCCAAAATCACACGTATATTGACATCCCCCTTTGCTTTTTCAGTTCACGTCTCAGAACTCTCTGAGAGACTATCTCGCAGGTTATAACCCTTAGTTTGGCTTGAATAAAAATGCCTATTTTTTTCTTTATATCAACTATTAATTTTTTATTGACACCATTGGTCATGCACCACTGCTGATATGCATACCACACTTTGGATTGCATCGTTAGAGTTCTCAGCATCAAAACAGATGAAACCCTTGTTGCTATCTGTGTCGAGTAGGAATTCCTGGTGGTTTTTCATTTTTGTGCCTGAAACAATTTTGATTGATATCTTCCCTATTTTACTTTCCAACACTTTTAACTACTTCTGTGTTGCTCTGGCCCCTCCTTGTGCATGCACGCTCAGTAACTTCAGCCGTTCCCGACTATGTGTGACCCGTGGACTCCTCTGTCCATGAGATACTCCAGGCAAGAAGACTGGAGCAGGTTGCCACGCCCTCCTCCAGGGGATCTTCCCAACCCAGAGATCAAACAAACGCTCATCTCTTGCCTCCTGCACTGGCAGGTGGGTTTGTTACCACTAGCGCCACCTAGGAAGTGGGCCCTTCTTCGTGTCCCTTTGAAAGTCGTGCTGTTAGAATTTGGAGCTGACATTTGTTGTTTAGTCGCTAAGTCATGTCAATGAGCAAGCACCTATTTTAAGGTAACTTACACAGTCTATCTCTATTAATCTTCATAACAAACTTGAGAAATAGGCCTCATCCCTGTTCTAGAGACGCTGTGAAAATTCTGCTGTCCATTATGGAGCTAAGGATTTAATTGGCCCTGCTGGTTCACCCCTACTGGTGCTGCCTCTGAGAATGAGCTGGAATTTTTCAGTAGTCACCTCATGGCTGAGGATCACGATACCACTGCCTTGAAGTTTCTGCTTGCTATATTCCAAGTGATAAAATCAAATCCACATGCCCCTAACTCATTTTCATTTTGGGATCACTATGACCATTTCATTCAGAGATGGCAGATAGGTTTCATCTGAGTGTCAATGTCAAAACACAAGCAGAAGCTCTGCATTGGGACACAGTTTCAAGGTTTCTCAGGAAAAGAAAATTAATTAGAAATGTCTCCCATGGGTTCTAGTGCAGGGCGTGGCAGCACGTGTACCATGCATTTGTGAGGCTTGCTGTAATCTTTTCTGGAAATACATCTGTGCTCAGTTGTTCCCAGTTAGCATTTGCATGCTTTCTATGCTCAGACGGTAAAGTGTCTGTCTACAATGAGAGAGAACTGGGTTCGATCCCTGGGTCGGGAAGAACCACTGGAGAAGGAAACGGCAATCTACTCCAGTACTATTGCCTGGAAATCCCATGGACAGATGAGCCTGATAAGTTACAGTCTATGGGGTTGCAAAGAGTCGGACACGACTGAGCGACTTCACCTTCACCTTTATAATATAAAGTTGCTTAGTGGTTTCATATTATTTCTTGGGCCACCCAAGTTTTAAAATTTAAATTCAATTTTGTGAAGGTACTGGCAAATCTTATTTCTTTTCTTTACATAACCCAGTATTATCTACCTACCTAAGGTGATATAACATAAATTAATATAAGTACCTAAGAGGGAGCAGCAATATGCCACCCCAAAATGTGCCACTTTTGACATATGGACTACTTTGTGCTAAAGGCAATTAAGACCCAGCAAACTCACGAAAAGTCTCTTTGCCTCTCTCAACTGCCTAAAAGAATTTGTATAGAGGGCCTGGACCAGGACAAGCTAGTACCAAAAGTAACTTTTTATATTGAAGGACCCATCTGCAGACTTCCATGGTTGTCCAGTGGTTAAGATTCTGAGCTTCTACGGTATGGTTTGGTCCCTGGTCAGGGAACTAAGATCCTGAATGCAACAGAAAAATAAAAGATTTATTTATTTTTAAAGAGAAAGCCTCACCTGCATGTCATGTCATACAGCTGTTTCCCCCACTTCTGCTCTGGACATCTGCCTGTGATTTGTCTTCCTTTCCTTTTAGCCCCAGGCTCCTCTCCCATCCTTTAGATCAGATGAACATGAGTATCAGTTGCCTGGCCAACTTTGAATCTGCTGTTTTGATAGGACTCTACTATGTTCAAATTTTTTCTTCTGTGAATCCATCTTATGTCAGTTTAATAATTAAGCCAGCCAAAGAATTTAGAGGGTGTTGAAAGGAAGAAATTTTCCTCTGCCCTTTTAGGTTCTTCTTGCTGATATGAATTAAATAGATGTGAGACAAATTAACAGGAAAAAACCAAACTGAAGCTTAATAACATGTTTACATGGGAGAGACTCACAATAACTGAGTAATTCAGCAAAGTAGCTAAAGCTCACTTTGAATATCATCCTTAGCTACAGAAAAAGGGCTTCCCAAGTGGTGCAGTGTTAAAGAACCCGCCTGCCAATGCAGGAAACACAAGAGATGTGGGTTTGATCCCTGAGTCAGGAAGATGCCTTGGAGTAGGAAATGGCAACCCACTCCAGTATTCTTGCCTAGAAAATTTCACAGAGAAATCTGACAGGCTACAGTCCATGGTGCCTCAAAGAGTCAGACACAACTGAGCACTTAAGCACACACAGCTATGGACAAAAGATGTTGAACATGGGTAGTCAGTTAGAGAAGTTACCAGGAAAAGCACAGTTGATAAGGGTAAGTTTGTTATGCAGGTTTGTCCTGGCCTTCTCCATCTTTAAGATCCTAATAAGGCACCCTTACAAATGGAGATTTCTCGTGTTAAGTGTAATAGTTTCTTACAAAACAATAACTCCTACATGGTTATCAGTTTATCCTATGTCTGCTTATTTCTTAGAAAATAACCAGCTTAAAATATGCCAAAGAAACATATTTTGGAATGGCAAATTTTACTCCCCTACAAAAGGAAAAAGGAAGGTTTTCCTGCCTTACATTATTCATGGAAACAACCACTAGAATTGTCTGCCTCCATGAGATTTTATAATGTGTTAAAAATAAATTTCACAAAGTATATATTAGGTTTTGTCAATTTTTGTACTTGTGATTCCTAAATCCAAAATTGTTTACCTCTGAAATAAGTCTAAAACCTATATGCAGGTCAGAAAGCAACAGTTAGAACTGGACATGGAACAACAGATTGGTTCCAAATAGGAAAAGGAGTATGTCAAGGCTGTATATTGTCACCCTGCTTATTTAACTTCTATGCAGAGTACATCATGAGAAACGCTGGGCTGGAAGAAGCACAAGCTGGAGGAATCAAGATTGCCGGGAGAAATATCAATAACCTCAGATACGTAGATGACACCACCCTTATGGCAGAAAGTGAAGAGGACCTAAAAAGTCTCCTGATGAAAGTGAAAGAGGAGAGTGAAAAAGTTGGCTTAAAGCTTAACATTCAGAAAATGAAGATCATGGCATCTGGTCCCATTGCTTCATGGCAAATAGATAGGGAAACGGTGGAAACAGTATCAGACTTGAGTTTTTGGGGCTCCAAAATCACTGTGGATGGTGATTGCAGCCATGAAGTTAAAAGACGCTTCCTCCTTGGAAGGAAAGTTATGACCAACCTAGATAACATATTGAAAAGCAGAGACATTACTTTGCCAACAAACGTCCAACTAGTCAAGGCTATGGCTTTTCCAGTGGTCATGTACGGATGTGAGAGTTGGACTGTGAAGAAGACTGTGCACCGAAGAATTGATGCTTTTGAGCTGTGGTGTTGGAGAAGACTCTTGAGAGTCCCTTGGACTGCAAGGAGATCCAACCAGTCCATCCTAAAGGAGATCAGTCCTGGGTGTTCTTTGGAAGGACTGATGCTGAAGCTGAAACTCCAATACTTTGGCCACCTCATGCAAAGAGCTGACTCATTGGAAAAGGTTCTGATGCTGGGAGGGAATGGGGGCAGGAGGAGAAGGGGATGATAGAGGATGAGATGGCTGGATGGCATTACCGACGCGATGAACGTGAGTCTGAGTGAACTCCGGGAGTTGATGGACAGGGAGACCTGGCGTGCTGTGATTCATGGGGTCGCAAAGAGTTACACATGACTGAGGGACTGAATTGAAACTGAACTGAAAATAAAATAGATTACATAATTCATTTCTGATTTCATAGATCAAATTTTTTCCATTTGAAGACCAGTTTAAATGTTCAAAAACAACTTTGGTTATTTAATAAGAGTTTTACCATTTAAATTGTTAACTTGGATTCAATAAAAGTGATTTTGAAAATTTATCTATGGTTTTTCAGTTCAGTTGCTCTGTCTGACTCTTTGCGACCCCATGAATCACAGCACGCCAGACCTCCCTGTCCATCACCAACTTCTAAAGTTCACTGAACAATGGCACCCCACTACAGTACTCTTGCCTGGAAAATCCCATGGATGGAGGAGCCTGGAAGGCTGCAGTTCATGGGGTCGCTAAGAGTCAGACACAACTGAGCAACTTCACTTTCACGCATTAGAGAAGGAAATGGCAACCCACTCCAGTGTGCTTGCCTGGAGAATCCCAGGGACAGTGGAGCCTGGTGGGCTGCCATCTATGGGGTCACATAGAGTCGGACACGACTGAAATGACTTAGCAGCAGCATGTCCATTGAGTTGGTGATGCCATCCAGCTATCTCATCCTCTGTCATCCTCTTTTCCTCCTGCCCCCAATCCCTCCCAGCATCAGAGTCTTTTCCAATGAGTCAACTCTTCGCATCAGGTGGCCAAAATACTGGAGTTTCAGCTTTAGCATCATTCCTTCCAAAGAACACACCCAGGGCTGATCTCCTTTAGAATGGACTAGTTGGATCTTTTGCAGTCCAAGGGACTCTCAAGAGTCTTCTCCAACACCACAGTTCAAAAGCATCAATTCTTTGGCACTCAGCTTTCTTTAAGGTACCAAATAATCATTTTTCTTTCTTTATATACTTAAGGAGACCTCAGATAACTAGTTGGCAAATAGATTTCCAGTGAGTATCTGACAAGGTCATATTTTCTAATATTCAGACAAAATTCGTTCCCCTGATATAATTGTTGATATAAGCAAGGAATATGTATGGCAGAAAGGGAGTGGAAACATATACATATTATTATGGCTAAA
This sequence comes from Nanger dama, assembly GCA_917880005.1. Taxonomy (NCBI): domain Eukaryota; kingdom Metazoa; phylum Chordata; class Mammalia; order Artiodactyla; family Bovidae; genus Nanger; species Nanger dama. The sequence continues at coordinate 3,521,500 of CAKJTW010000007.1, forward strand.
TTTAAAACTGTTAGCTTGTGTTCTAGAGTGGGGAAGGCATAGGTGACTTTCCCTATAAACTCTTATACTCATAACTTAAGAAAATGGAGTTCTAAGAAGTATTTCATCTTTGAGTTATTCATAATTAGAATATTCTAAGCTTAGAATTTGCGTACTGATTCTTAGTAAAAAGAAAAACAAGTCAGTCCTGAAAACTAAAATTACCTTCTCTGAATTAGAGTATTTTGTGGGAGAGTTTTGCCTCTCTATTCCCCCAACCAAAGGCAGATGAAATAAGAGCAAGCACAGTCATATGGCCGTCTCAAGAGAAAATTCATTTTAATTGCATTGATCTTCCTTCATAAGGTTAAATACAATTGTTCCCCAAGTTATATATCATTTTTATTGAGGTTAATGTTGAGTCAAGATCTAATTTCAGCAGCTCCTTAAAGTTATTTGAACTGTTTCCTCCAGCTACATGATGATACTTATTGTTCATTTGAAATTCCAATTCACGACATCTTATTCCATTCATGTGTAGTTGGATACGCTTTTGTGTTTCAAAATAAGAGTATGTGCTAGTCAAGCAAAGGAACTTAAGAGGACTTCAATTTCTGAACTATGATCAAATTGATGAAATAAGTTTGTGGTGGTTTAGAAAGGTTTTACAATCTGGCCTCACATTGTTTGACACTCCTCCCATTAAGAGGGAAAGTCTATACCCTCTCATGGAATTTGGGTAGGTTTTGAAGATTTCAACAATAGAGTTCAGCAGAGGTAACACTGAATGCTTGATGAAAACTAAGAAACTTGTTTGCTGGCAAACTGGTTGTTGTTCATTCCCTCAATCATATCCGACTCTACTATCCCATGGATTACAGCACACCAGACTTCCCTGTCTTTCACTATCTCCCAGAATTTACTCATATCCATGTACACTGAGTTGATGATGCCATCCAACCATCTCATCTGTCACCCCTTTCTCCTGCCCTCAATCTTCCCCAGCATCAGGATCTTTTCCAGTGAGCCAGCTCTTTGTATCAGGTGGTCAAATTATTGGAGTTTCAGGTTCAGTATCAGTCCTTCCAAGGTATATTCAGTGCTGATTTCCTTGAGGACTGACTGGTTTGAGCTCCTTGCTATCCAAGGGACTCTCAACAGTCTTTGCCAGCATCACAATTCAAAAGCATTAATTCATTGACGCTCAGCCTTCTTTATGGTCCAACTCTCACATCTATACATGACTACTGGAAAAACCATAGCTTTGACTATACAGACCTTTGTCGGCCACATGATGTCTCTGTTTTTTAATATGCTGTCTAGGTTTGTCATGGCTTCTCTTCCAAGGAGGAAGCGTCTTTTAATTTCATGGCTACAGTCACCATCCATAGTGATATGGGAGCCAAAGAAAATAAAGTCTGTCACTGTTTCTGCCCCCCACCCCCCACCCCCCATCTATTTGCTATGAAGTGATGGGACTGGATGCCATGATCTTAGTTTTTAAATGTTGAGTTTTAAGACAGCTTTTTCACTCTCATCTTCATCAAGAGGCTCTTTAGCTTCTCTTAGGCTTCTGCCATTAGGGTGGTATCTGCATATCTGAGGTTATTGATATTTCTCGCGGCAGCAGTGTTGATTCTAGCTTGAACTTCATCCAGCCCAGCATTTCACATGATGTACTCTGCATATAAGTTAAATAAGCAAGGTGACAGTATACAGCCTTGGCATACTCCTTTCCCAATTTTAAACCAGTCTGTCATTCCATGTCCAGTTCTAATGTTGCTTCTTGACCTGCATACAGATTTCTCCAGGATACAGGTAAGGTAGTCTGGTATTTCTGTCTCTTTAAGAATTTTTCCACAGAGATTCCTTAAAAACTGGAAATAGAACTGCCATACGACCCAGCAATCCAACTGCTGGGCATACACACAGAGGAAACCAGAACTGAAAGAGACACATGTACCCCAATGTTCATCGCAGCACTGTTTATAATAGCCAGGACATGGAAGCAACCTAGATGTCCATCAGCAGACTAATGGATAAGAAAGCTGTGGTACATATACACAATGGAGTATTACTCAGCATTTAAAAAGAATACATTTGAATCAGTTCTAATGAGGTGGATGAAACTGGAGCCTATTATACAGAGTGAAGTAAGCCAGAAAGAAAAACACCAATACAGTATACTAACGCATATATATGGAATTTAGAAAGATGGTAACGATAACCTTGTATGTGAGACAGCAAAAGAGACACAGATGTATAGAACAGTCTTTTGGACTCTGTGGGAGAAAGCGAGGGTGGGATGATTTGAGAGAATAGCATTGAAACATGTATAATATTATATGTGAAACGAATCACGAGTCCAGGTTTGATGCATGAACAGGATGCTTGGGGCTGGTTCACTGGGATGACCCAGAGGGATGGTATGGGGAGGGAGGTGGGAAGGGTGTTCAGGATGGGGAACATGTGTACACTTGTGGCAGATTCATGTTGATGTATGGCAAAACCAATACAATATTATACAGCAATTAGCCTCCAATTAAAATAAATAAATTTATATATATATATGTATATAAAGAATTTTCCACAGCTTGCTGTGATCCACACAGTTAAAAGGTTTAGAGTAGTCAATGAAGCAGATGTTTTTTCTGGAACTCTTGCATTTTCTATGATCCAATGGATGTTGGCAATTTGATCTCTGCTTGCTCTGCATTTTCTAAACTCAGATTGTACATCTGGAAGTTCTCAGTTCACACACTGCTGAAACCTAGCTTGAAGGATTTTGAACATTACCTTGCTAGCACGTGAAAGGAGCACAATTGTCTGGTAGTTTGAACATTCTTTGGCACTGCCCTTCTTTGGGATTGGCATGAAAACTGACCTTTTCCAGTCCTGTGGCCACTGCTGAATTTTCCAAATTTGCCGACATATTGAGTGCAGCCCTTTAACAGCATGTTTTAGAATTTTAAATAGCTCACCTAGAATTCCATCACCTCCACTAGCTTTGTTTATAGTAATGCTTCCTAAGGCTCACTTGACTTCACACTCCAGGATGTCTGGCCCTGGGTGAGTGACTACACCATCCTGGTTATCCTATTCATTAAGAACTTTTTATACACTTCTTGTCTGCATTCTTGACACCTCTTCTTAATCTCTTCTGCATCTGTTATGTCCTTTATTGTGCCCATCTTTACATGAAATGTTCCCTTGATATCTCTGGCTTTCTTGAAGAGATATCCAGTCTTTCCCATTCTCTTATTTTCCTCTACTTCTTTGAATTGTTCATTGGGACTCTGAATTCTGTTGGGTATATCTTTCCTTTCTCCCCTGCTTTTTGCTTCTCTTCTTTCCTCAGCTATTTGTAAAGCTTCTTCAGACAAGCACTTTGCCTTCTTGCATTTCTTTCTCTTTGGGATGGTTTTGGTTGCTGCCTCCCATACAATGTTACAAACCTCTGTCCATAGTTCTTCAGGCACTCTGTCTACCAGATCTAGTCCCTCAAATCTATTCATCACCTCCAATGTATAATCATAAGGGATTTGATTTAGGTCATACCTGAATGGCCTAGTGGTTTTCCCTACTTAATTCAATTTTAGTCTTAATTTTGTAATAAGTTCATGATCTGAGCCACAGTCAACTCCCAGTCTTGTTTTTGCTGACTGTATAGCGCTTCTCCATCTTTGGCTGCAAAGAATATAATCAATCTAATTTTGGTATTAACCATTTGGAGATGTCTATGTGTAGAGTCACCTCTTGTGTTGTTGGAAAAGGGTATTTGCTGTGACCAATGTATCCTCTTGACAAAACTATTAGCCTTTGTCCTGCTCCATTCTGTTACTCCAAGGCCAAACTTGCCTATTATTCCAGGTATCTCTTGACTTCCTACTTCTATATTCCAATCCCCTATGATAAAAGGATGTCTTTTTTTGTGTCTATTTTAGAAGATCTTGACTTCCCTGGTGGCTCAGAGGTTAAAGCGTCTGCCTACAATGTGGGAGACCTCAAACCTAAACTTGTAAAATCATGGGACTTTTGCGAGTTCTTGATAGAGAGTATGTTTTGTATGTCGTAAGAATGAACGTATATTTACATATTTATGGACACTGGGTCAGTTGTAGAGGTTGAAAAACTTGGCCACAAATTCTTTGACACTGTTCTCTTTAAAAGGTGAGGTGCTAGAGACTCCCCCAATCCACGAGCACCATTACCTTCCAATTTCTTGTGTCATCTTCAGTTTCTTTCATTAATGTCTTAACATTTTTGGCATATAGATCTTTCACTTAATTGGTTAAATTTATAAGTATTTTGCTGTTTTTGATTCTTTGGATAATTTATTATTAATTAAAGAAATATAACTTATTTTTGTATATTGATTTTTTAAAACAATTTATGTGTTTTTGGCTACGTGGGCTTAGTTGCTGTGAGGCACGTGGGATCTTCTGGACCAGGGACTGAACTCATGTCCTCTGTGTTGGCAGATGGATTCTTAACCACTGAACCACCAGGGAATCCCTGTATATTGATTTTGAAATCTTCAAGTTTACTGAATTTAATTATTAGTTCTAACAGTTTTTTTGGTGGAAGCTTTAGGATTTTCTATAAAAGATTATTTCATATGCAAATAGAGAAATTTTACTTCTTCCTGATTACTTGCATGCCTTTTCTTTGTTTTTTGAGGGCAGGGTTGATTGTTCTGGCTGGAACTTCCAGCATTATTCTGAAAGCTTTTAAGATTTTGCTATTGAGCATAGTGTTCTAACCATAGAACATCTGGTATAATGTAGGTTTCTCACATATAGCCTTGTTATGTTGAAGTGGGCTTTCTGGTGGTTCAGACAGTAAAGAATCTGCCTGCAATGCAGGAGACCTGGATTCAAATCCTGGGTTGGGAAGATCCCCTGGAGAAGGGAATGACTATCCACTCCTGTTGAAGCATGTTCTTTGTAGATCCAATGTGAGAGTTTTCATCATAAATGGGTGTTTAATTTTGTTAAATGCCTTTTCTGCATCTATTGAGGTGATTGTGATTTTTATTATTCATTCTATTAAGTGATACACCACACTGATTGATTTGCATATGTTGAACCATCCTTGTATCCCAGGGATTGAATCCCACTTGATCACAGTATACAATCATTTTAATGTGCTGATGATTTTGGTTTGCTAGTTTCTGACAATAACTTTTTGGTCTATGTTGATCAGAAGTATTGGCCTATAGTTTTCTTTTCTTGCATGTCCTCATCTGGCTTTAGTATCAGCGTAATGCCAGCCACATAAAATGAGTTTGGGAGTAGTCCCTCCTCTTTCTTTTCTTTTTTTCTTTTGGAGTGATTTGGGAGAAATTGGATTTAATTCTTCTAAAATTGTTGGATATAATTCACCAATGAAAAATTTGTCCTGGGTGTCCTTTTATGACTGGTTTATTTCATTTAGCATGATATCCTCAGTTTGATTCAAGTTATAGCATATGACAAAATTTCCTTTTTATGTAATTACATATAATTTCCATTTTATATAAAAACCACATGATTCCACTTATATGAGGTATCTAAAACAGTAAAAATTGGAGAAACAGAAAATAGAATGGTGATTGCAAGGGCCTGAGGGAAGGAGGAAATGGGAAGTTGCTGTTCAGTGAGTTTAGTGTTTCAGTCACATAAGATGAAAATTTGGCCTTGGAGTATGGAATGAAGCAGGGCAAAGGCTAATAGAGTTTTGCCAAGAGAACACACTGGTCATAGAAAACACCCTCTTCCAACAACACAAGAGAAGACTCTACACATGGACATCACCAGACGGTCAACACGAAAATCAGATTGATTATATTCTTGGCAGCCAAATATAGAGAAGCTCTATACAGTCAGCTAAAACAAGATCAGGAGCTGACTGTGGCTCAGATCATGAACTCCTTATTGCCAAATTCAGACTCAAACTGAAGAAAGTAGGGAAAACCACTAGACCATTCTGGTATGACCTAAATCAAATCCCTTATGATTATACAGTGGAAATGAGAATAGATTTAAGGGGCTAGATCTGATAGATAGAGTGCCTGATGAACTATGGAATGAGGTTCGTGACATTGTCCAGGAGACAGGGATCAAGACCATCCAGATGGAAAAGAAGTGCAAAAACCAAAATGGCTGTCTGGGGAGGCCTTACAAATAGCTGTGAAGAGAGGCGAAAAGCAAAGGAGAAAAGGAAAGATATAAGCATCTGAATGCAGAGTTCCAAAGAATAGAAGGAGAGATAAGAAAGCCTTCCTCAGTGATCAATGCAAAGAAATAGAGGAGAAGAACAGAATGGCAAAAACTAGAGATCTCTTCAGGAAAATTAGAGATAGCAAGGGAACATTTCATGCAAAGATGGGCTCATTATTTATTATTATTGGACAAAAATGGTATGGACCTAACAGAAACAGAAGATACTAAGAAAAAGTGGCAAGAGTACACAGAAAAACTGTACAAAAAGACTTCTTGACCAAGATAATCACGATGGTGTGGTCACTCACCTAGAGCCAGACATCCTGGAATGTGAAGTCAAGTGGGCCTTAGAAAGTATTACTACAAACAAAGCTAGTGGAGGTGATGGAATTTCAGTTGAGCTATTTCAAATCCTGAAAGATGATGCTGTGAAAGTGCTGCACTCAACATGCTAGCAAATGTGGAAAACTCAGCAGTGGCCACAGGACTGGAAAAGGTCAGTTTTCATTCCAATTCCAAAGAAAGGCAATGCCAAAGAATGCTCAAACTACCACACAATTGCTTTCATCTCACATGTGCAGAGTTGGACACGACAGAAGTGACTTAGCAGCAGCAGCAATAGTAGCACATGCTAGTAAAGTAATGCTCAAAATTCTCCAAGCCAGGCTTCAGCAGTATGTGAACCATGAACTTCTAGATGTTCAAGCAAGTTTTAGAAAAGGTAGAGGAACCAGAGATCAAATTGTCAACATCCGCTCGATCATCGAAAAAGCAAGAGAGTTCCAGAAAAACATTAATTTCTGCTTTATTGACTATGTCCAAGCTCTTGACTGTGTGGATCACAGTAAACTCTGGAAAATTCTGAAAGAGATGGGAATATCAGACCACCTGACCTGCCTCTTGAGAAACCTATATGCAGGTCAGGAAGCAATCGTTAGAACTGGATATGGAACAACAGACCGGTTCCAAATAGGAAAAGGAGTACGTCAAGGCTGTATATTGTCACTCTGCTTATTTAACTTCTATGCAGAGTGTATCATGAGAAATGCTGGGCTGGAAGAAGCATAAGCTAGAATCAAGATTGCCGGGAGAAATATCAATAATCTCAGGTATGCAGATGACACCACCCTTATGGCAGAAAGTGAAGAGGAACTAAAAAGCTTCTTGATGAAAGTGAAAGAGCAGAGTGAAAAAGTTGGCTTAACGTTCAACATTCAGAAAATGAAGATCATGGCATCTGGTCCCATCACTTCATGGGAAATAGAGGGGAAACAGTGGAAACAATGTCAGACTTTATTTTGGGGGCTCCAAAATGCTTCCCTGGTGGCTCAGAGGATAAAGCGTCTGCCTGCAAAGCAGGGTTCGATCCCTGGGTTGGGAAGATCCCTTGGAGAAGAAAATGGCAACCCACTCCAGTATTCTTACCTGGAGAATCCCTTGGACAGAGGAGCCTGGTGGGCCACAGTCCAAAGGGTCTCAATGAGTTGGACACGACTGAGTGACTTCACACAAAATCACTGCAGATGGTGACTGCAGCCATGAAATTAAAAGACGCTTACTCCTTGGAAGGAAAGTTATGACCAACCTAGATAGCATATTCATAAGCAGAGACATTACTCTGCCAGTAAAGGTCTGTCTAGTCAAGGCTATGGTTTTTCCAGTAGTCATGTATGGATGTGAGAGTTGGACTGTGAAGAAAGCTGAGTGCCGAAGAATTGATGCTTATGAACTGTGGTGTTGGAGAAGACTCTTGAGAGTCCCTGGACTGCACAGAGATCCAACTAGTCCATCCTAAAAGAGATCAGTCCTGGGTGTTCATTGGAAGTACTGATGCTGAAGCTGAAACTGCAATACTTTGGTCACTTCGTGCAAAGAGTTGACTTACTGGAGAAGACTCTGATGCTGAGAGGAATTGTTGGCAGGAGGAGAAGGGGACGACAGAGAATGAGATGGCTGGATGGCATCACCGACTCGATGGACGTGAGTTTGAGTGAACTCCGAAAGTTGCTGATGGACAGAGAGGCCTGGCGTGCTGCAATTCATGGGGTCGCAGAGAGTCGGACATGACTGAGCGACTGAGTGAACTGAACTGAAGATTGAAAAGTTCTACAGGTCTGCTGTGCAACATTGAGCTTATATTTAATATTCTGTACAAAACTCTTAACAAAATTTTAAGAGTAGATCTCATGTATTTTTACCACAATAAAACACATTATTAAATCATATCAGTACATTAAAAATCATTAAGGCACTCTAAGGTGTATATATGTCTGGAGTTCAGATTTTTGTAGACAATGGTCTCTCTTAAAATGTGCCCACCTGTATATGTATAACCCTCACAGAGCTTACAGGAACTTCATTTTGTTTCTGAGCACACTGTGGAGGAGATAACTGCTAGAGTTTATCTCAGAGTATTAAGGGGTCCTGGATCCATTGCCCAAAGAATGTTTGCAGGAATGTGTAATCTGGCACCAACCAGACTAAGATGTATTTAAACACATGAAGAGTTGTCCTTGGGCACAGAGACACTTGTTTCCCAAAGAATCAGTGGGCTAAGATTCAGCAAGAAAGCCTTGGGCTGTCAAAGTGCCCCAAAACTTCTCAATAAGAGAATACAATGTTTCATAAGGGGGCGAGATGAGCCAAGTAGCGGCTGTGTGGCCATCTGCTAGGGAAATCATAGGAAAGTCCCTTCCTGGTCTGAAACTCATTGACTCAGTGACAACACTTATCAATTACATTAACAAATTATTCTGTGTTAAGCATTGAAGTTTCAACAAGGACTCCCTCTATTCATTCTCTACTATGTGATGAATATTAGCTGTGACTCCAAACTTGGGAAAAAAATGTCAAAACCTTCTTTAGAGACCTCTCTGCACATTGACATGGTGCCCTGACACTCTGGCTTTCTGGCCTCTTCAGTTGGGGCCATGTAACCTCCTGCTTGGAGAACTGGGCTCATGTATCTGTGAATCAAAAAAATAAAAATCATTGCAAACCAGCATAGGAACAATATAGAATTTCTCTTAAGTTTTAGCAGAGCTGTTTCACAAAATCCAAGGCAGGGAGTATAGTCAAGTCTGAGGCAATCCAGCCTGGGAGAGCCATCAGCAGCCACTCCGTTTCTCTCCACAGCTTTGTCTGCCTCTCTGTATATCTCATCTCTGCGGCCACATGGTCCTTTTATACCTGTAGTCAGCCCACCAGCTCCGTGCTTCTGTCTGCAGATGAGTTATCTTGGCTTTTCCACGTACAGTGCTGCCTCAAAGGTCTATATGCAGACTTAAAGCCATGTCCAGATTTCTAAACTTCTGACAAACGGTTTTGATTGGCTGAGCTTGGTCAGGTGTCCATACCTGCTCTGGATGCTCATCAGTGTGTGGTTTATATGTGGTCTCGGGGTTTGTCTCTATAGATAGAAGTTAGATCTCAGAGAAATACAGCAGTTAATGAACAGAGCAGATACCTAAGTGATAGGTTTTATCACAGTACTTGGTACATAATAACTGCTAACTAAATGGTTAAATGTAGATTAACTATATAGGATATAATTACAGTTTTATAGACAACAAAAAAGTTGACCTGAGATAGGGATTCTGTATGGAGTGAACTAGGCTCATATATTAACTATGTAACTGGAAATTTATGGAATTCAAATTTGTATCTCAGTCATAGAGAAGACTTATGGTTGCCAAGGAGGGAGGGTTGTATTGGGAGCTTGGGAGTTAGCAGAGACAAACTAGAATATACATGAGTGTGTTGGTATGTATGCGCTAAGTCACTTCAGTCACGTCCAGCTCTTTGCAGCCCTATGGACTGTAGCCCACCCTCTGTCCATGGGATTCTCCAGGCAATAATACTGGAGTGGGTTGCCATACCCTTCTCCAGGGGGTTTTCCTGACCCAAGGATTGAACTCACATCACTTGTGGCTCCTGCATTGCAAGGAGATTCTTTATCACTGAGTCACTGGGGGAAGTATTACATAGGTTGGATAAATAGCAAGTTCCTACTGTATAGCATAGAAAACCATATTCAATATCCTGTGATAAACTATAATGGAAAAGAATATAAAAAAGAATATGCATATATATATAGTTGAATCACTTTGCTGTACAGCAGAAGTTAGCACAACACTGTAAATCAACTACACTTCAATGAAAAAAAGCTGTCTTAGCAAAGTTCCAACTTATAATATCACAGACTTCCAAGGTCACTATTAACAAGTCAAGCTTGTGATTTTTAAACTCGGTAATGTCAGAGGTCTATTATAATTTTCTCCTAAATATCTCACTTATAGAAAAGAAAAAGTCAAGAGTTCAATATGCAGTTCCTAATATGTAATAATAATTTTTGGTTAAATACAATAGAGCTAAGCTACTTCCTTGAATGTTTCAAGTTTGTTCTCACATAATGACCAAAAATATATAGTTTAAAAGCAATAAGAAGAATTGTTGAGTGTGTTATATTTTTAAAGTCATTTTTGGAAAGTATTAGATAAACTTCAATATTTTACTTAAAATCATCTATCACTTCCCAGTGAAATTTTCACTGGGAATATCAAAACTATCCCAATAGGGTTAAAACAGGCCCAGAGGCTAAGAAATTTGCTTTACAAGAAAATATAATCTACAGAGCTCGAAGGTCTGAGCTGATGTGATTTTTTTATATGACAAAGCCAATTATAGGCATGTCTACTCCCTGCTTGCTGAGAGATAATTTAAGCTAACATTATTTCATATAATATTCTTTGGGAACTAAATACTTTACTTCTTAGGTAAGTAAAACTGTATTTGACTTCAAAGGGAGTTTTGCCCATCTTAGAAACTGGATCATGTTTCTAGGCATATTAGCCTTATATGATCTCCTGTTTCTTTCTTCGTTTTAGTTCCTTGATGTCTGAAAATTCTGGTAGATGGTGTATTAGTGGATTAATGGATAGGTGCAACTCCCATGCTAGTTTATATTAATGTCTCTCCACTTTGTCACAACTGCCTAGTTTAAGAAAAAAATTTGTTGATGTACTCCTGAAAAAATGGACATTGTAATAGACATAATTAAAAAACATACCAATATGTATTTAAAATATTAGGGTATGTGTTATATAAGCAACTACAAAGTCCACAGCATTGGCAGAATGAACAGGGAAAAAATGCTTATGTTCTGGTTTTGCTCTATTGCACTAGTAAATTGCTTTTGAAATGCATGTAAGAGGGTAGAGAAGCCATACCAAAGGGTTGAATTTCACCAGTTAGTTGATATCTTTAAGAACTGATGAAATGCGTTCCTCTGGCTCTTAGAATTCCTTTCAAATGAAAATTCTTAATCAGTCTTCCTTGCTTCTCTGAAGAGAGACCAGATATCAAGCTTTCTCTCTTAGCTAGTAAGGCTAATTTTACTCGATAGATTTAATGCAAATTGATATTTTAGGTGAAGGTATCTAAAGTAAAGGTCAAGGCAATGCCCCAAACTGAATTTGGTTTCAAAGGGCAAATAGAAATTCCAGACTCATTTGTTTTCATCAATATTTTGCTGTACCCACAATGCATGTCAAAATCAAATTCAGTCCCAACAGAGAAGTTTGACCATAGCTCTCTGATTTATAATGGTACCTGAATGTAGAGTCAAAATATATCCATATGACAAGCATTTTCCATCCCATCCCATCCCCTCCCTGCTGCCAGTCATCACTTCACTCCTGTTGGGGGATGTAATGCCAAGCTCTGTTATTTGAGATGTTTTCTTAATTAATTGAGATTATGTGATCATAACAAGGATTTGGCAGCAGTGGCTAGAACAGACTTATTAATGAGGATCCATTATGACCAGGTGGACTTTTTGACAGCTGATTTTTACCTGACAATGTGTATAAAGCCTTTAATTAGATAAATATAGCTAACAAGCTGACCTCACCATCTGCTGTCATTTCTCTTCCTGGGTAGAGCATTTCATCCATTGCCTATGAAATGTTAACCCTTTTCAGTGGAGGTCCTTTCAAGCAGCCCTGCACAGAGCTTGCAATTTCTCTCTCAGTATAGTCTGTAGTTCCATACCTCTCAACCTGTTTATGGCCGCCTAACCAGAGAACAATTTTCCAAAATCAGTTGGTGGAAATCTAAACAATTCCCTTCTAGCTCCAAAACCAAGGGAATAAATGAAGCCCCTTTCTCTTTTATCCAGTCAGTAAATCACTGCACATCAAAGAATTCTGAGGCTCGACGTGCTTTCCCTGTTGCGGTGGTTGATGATAGGGTATAATAATGACAGTGAGACAAGTGAACAGGCAAAGTGGTGGTCCTGTTACACCCAATTTGATTTTTCAGGACTGAGCTGTTCCTTTCCCCAGCCACTAGGAGGCGGGGAGGTTGACTCACAGATGTGTCCTCTCCCTCTCCCCAGGAGCTGCACTTGGTCAAAGGGAAATGCCTCGCTCTCTTACATAAACTCTGCTCCAGAGTTCCCAGTGGGATTAGCTCAGGGTCTTTGGCAGGAGCATCTTCGTTCAACTTCTCCCCCAGTCTAATCTTGCTTTCCTTACTCCTTACAACTGTGTTCCTGAGGTCCTCAATAAAATCCTGTACCAAAATCTCTTTCTCAGAGGTGGTTTACTGGACACTCAAGTTATACCATACAGTTAGGTCGCAAGACCTTGCTTGCAGGCAAATGCTGGACTTGGACAATGCTGATTCTGTTTGCCATAAGACTTTCTCTACATTTTTGTCTCTTTCCTGTGGGTAGGAGGGCTTGTGTCTTTCTTGTGTGCTTCATTATGGGCACAGAGTGGTGATGGCTGCATGTTATCTGGATTCACTTATACTCTCCATGCATCACTCATCCCCGATACGACTGCAGCACTCATACCTCAGTTAAGGTTTTCAAGGGCACAAGTTGACTTTGGAAATCCTTCTGTCTACAGCTTGCCCCTTTCTATGGAAAATCCCTTTATTTCCTCCCTCAAATGATCATCCGCTTGAGCTCCTAGCAGCTCTCCTAAGCTATAGTTTTGCTTCCAATATAGTTTGTGTACTTTGTGTACTTAAGGGTTCAGTCTTGGGGTGAAACTAAACCTAAGATGCTTCCAAGATACTCAAGATATTTCAAGTCAGCTATTTGATCAAGCAGTCGTGAAATTGGAGAAGGAATGATGTTAGCCTAACAGCACTGTATGAAACTGTGGGGATGGGGTGAGGATTTTCTAGGGGGAAAGGAAAGAGAAGAGAACTTATGATGAGCTTGAAAACTCTAATTCTAGAGGGCCTGGCAGAGGGTGAAAGGAATGAAAAGGAGACTGAGAAAAAGGAGCTATACAGAGAAAATTAGGAGGGTGTGGTATTCTGGGGGCCAGAGTACTTCAAGAGGGCTGGTGTGGTCAACTGAGGGTCTTTTAAGCAACAAGTTTATTGAGAAATAATTCACATACCATAAAGTTTACACTTTTAAAGTATATAGCTCAGTGACTTAAGCATCTATTGTTTGTTGTTTTAGTCACTAAGTTCTGTTCAACTCTTTTGCAACCCCGTGGACCCCACCAGACTCCTCTGTCCATGGGATTTCTCGGGTATGGATCCTGGAATGGGTTGCCATCTCCTTCTCCAGGAGATCTTTCCAGACTGAGGATCAAACTCGTGTCTCCTACAGGTGGGCAGGTTCTTTGCCACTGAGCCTCCTAGGAAACCCTAAGCATCTATTACCACTAATTCCAGACTATTTTGGTCTCCTCAAAACATGAATTGGCCTACTCTGGATATTTTATGGGGCTTCCCTGGTGGCTCAGAGTTTAAAGCATCTGCCTATGATGTAGGATACCTAGGTTCGATCCCTGGGTTGGGAAGATCCCCTGGAGAAGGAAATGGCAACCCACTCCAGTACTCTTGCCTGGAGAATCCCATGGACGGAGGAGCCTGGTGGGCTACAGTCCACGGGGTTGCAAAGAGTCGGAATCATAAAATATGTCATCATTTGTGACTAGCTTCATGCACATATATTTTCAAGATTCATCAAGTTGTGTAGCATTATCAATACCTTATTATTGTTTATTACCAAATAATATTTTATCATATAAATATACCACAATTTTGTTCATCTGTTATTCATCAGTTGGTGAACATTTGAGTTGCTTGACTTTTTGGCTATTATGAACAATGCTGCTAGGATCATTAATATAGAAGCTTTTGTGTGCACATATGTCTTCAGATCTCTTGCATATATTTGGAAGTGGAATTGCCAAGTCATACAGTAACTGTAGTTTAACTCTTTGTGGAATGGCTAGATTGTTTTCCAAAACGGTTTCACTATTTTATACTTATAGTATTTTACTCTCTTCAACAGAAATGAATAAGGGCCCCAATTTCTCCACATCCTCATCAGCATTTGTTATTGTCCATCATTTTGATTATGGCTTTTCTAGTCTCTGTGAAGGTTTGATTTGCATTTCTCTGAGGATTATGGTTGTTGGGTATCTTTTCATGTGCTAATTGGTCATTTGTCAGTTTTCTTTGAAGAAACCCTGTGCTAGATTTTTTTTAACTCTTTATTGAATTCATTACAATATTGCTTCTTTTTATGTTTTGATTTTTTTATCGAGAGACATGTGGGATCTTACCTCCCCAATCAGGGATAGAACCCACACTCCTTGTTCAATTCAGTTCAGTCACTCAGTCATGTCCAACTCTTTGCAGCACACCAGGCTTGCCTGTCCACCACCAACTCCTGGAGCTTACTCAAACTCACGTCCGTTGAGTTGGTGATGCCATCCAACCATCTCATCCTGTCATCCCCTTCTCCTCCCACCTTCAATCTTTACCAGCATCAGGGTCTTTTCCAATAAGTCAGTTCTTCACATCAGGTGGCCAAATTATTGGAGTTTCAGCTTCAGCATCAGTTCTTCCAATGAATATTCAGGACTGATCTCCTTTAGGATGGACAAGTTGGATCTCCTTGCAGTCCAAGGGACTCTCAAGAGTCTTCTCCAACACCACAGTACAAAAGCATCAGCTTTATAGTCCAGCTCTCACATCCATACATGACTACTGGTAAAACCATAGCTTTGACTAGATGGACCTTTGTTGGCAACGTAATGTCTCTGCTTTTTAACATGCTATCTAGGTTGGTCATAGTTTTCCTTCCAAAGAGTAAGCATCTTTAATTTCATGACTGCAGTCACCATCTGCAGTGATTTTGGAGCCCAAGAAAACAGTCTGCCACTGTTTCCCCATCTATTTCCCATGAAGTGATGGGACTGGGTGCCATGATCTTAGCTTTCTGAATGTTGAGCTTTAAGCAAACTTTTTCACTCTCCTCTTTCACTTTCATCAAGAGACTCTTTAGTTCTTCTTTGCTTTCTGCCATAAGGGTGGTGTCATTTGCATATCTGAGGTTATTGATATTTCTCCCAGTAATCTTGATTCCAGCTTGTGCTTCATCCAGTCCAGCATTTCTCATGATGTACTCTGCATATAAGTTAAATAAGCAGGGTGACAATATACAGCCTTGACGTACTCCTTTCCCGATTTGGAACCACTCCTTGTACTAAAAGGCAAAGTCTTAACCAGTGTACCACAGGGACAGCCCCTTTGCTAGGTTTTTAATTGGAGTATCTGTCTTTTATAATTGAGCTGTAAGAATTTTTTATATATTCTGGATACAAGTCCCTTACCAAATATATGATTTGCGAATATTTTCTCTCATTCTATGGGTTGTCTTTTCACTTTCTTAGTGATGCCCTTTGAAGCATAAAGCTTTTAATTTTGATAAAGTCCAAGTTTAATTTCGATGCTGCCACTTTAAGTGTCATGGTCAACTGTGTTTTGCCTGCTGGGAGAGATCGGGTCAAGTAAAGACAGAGAAATATCCACAGGTTTGGCAACAAAGAAATCATTTGTGACCTTGGAAGGTTTGTAAAACATTGTGGTTGGGCTCCTGAACTAAATTGTGAAGGACTATAGAGAACTCCTAGGCCAGCTCATAGTCTTGAAATCCATGGGTTTTAAGAGAAAACAGTCTCCACTTGAGAGAGCTGCAACTTGCAAGGGAGATGATCTCAGAGGTGTCACTTTTCAGTTAAGACAGGGAGTTAAAGGAATGCTCAGGAAAGAGATTAAAAATATTGTTTATCAGTGCTGGGAAGTTAGAGAACACAGGGAAGGGTTGGGGACTGGGTGTGATTAGTAAATTGGGCCACTTTGAGAGGAAGCCTGAACTGAATTATAAGTTGATCCTTTGTCTTTACATCACTAGAACAAGACTCAAAATCCTGAGGTGATCTATCCAGTTAAAGAGGCCTCTTTCTGCTGGGAAGCATAAAGAAATAAGGTCTAGCAATGTTGGCTTATATGGTGGAAAACTGAGCACTGCCTCCAACCAATGCTACCCACAGGGGAAGCATCCTCCAATTGGGAATGGAGATTGGTTTCTAGGTAGTTATTTCTCTCCAAACAGAAAATACACTACATAAACTTGTTAAACTTTTGTGTCTACTTTAGAAGAATGTTTTAGATAACATCTTCTTGACTAAGCGACAGAGACTGAATATCAAGTCAAATTACCATATAAATATCTGCTTTGCCATCACTTTTAACTATGTTTGGTCTAGATAGTTTGAGGTATGAATTAAATCTGCCTAGATTTTGAGGGGAGAATGTAATCTTCAAAAGTATTTTTAAGGCATCATATATTCCTGGAGTTAAAGTATTTTCAACCCATGCACACTCACTTAAAGAGACTCATTGAAAATAATCTTTCCTGTATATGTAAAAATATGCTAAGCATCTGCTTTGATTTATCCCATTCTACCTATTGCTGCTTGCTGCAGTATAAAAATCCAACGAGAAGCCCTTGGCAAACATAGTTTAATTTTACTGACCCACTTTCATCAATTCTCTGATTTAAATTCTACATGTGTTAGTTAGGGTTTAGTCTAAGCCGCTTAAATTCTGTGGATTAAGTTTGATTTTTTTTCCCTTTCTCCCCACATAATAATCCAAATGTTCAAGGATGGGTAAATGGCTCTATTCCATGGCTAGTAATCTTTGCTCTCAGTGTGTGGTTTCCATCTCCAGGCTCAAGGCCCCTGCTATAGTTCATCCTATTTCCAACTGGCAGTAAGAGGAAAGGCTGTGGACCAGGGCAAACAGCTTGTCTTTATTTTTATTTATTTATTTATTTCAATTAGAGGCTAATTACTTTAAAATATTGTAGTGGGTTTTGCCATACATTGACACGAATCAGCCAAGAGTGAACATGTGTCCCCCATCCTGAACACCCTCCCACCTCCCTCCTCATCCCATCCCTCAGGGTGGTCCCAGTGCACCGTCCCTGAGCGCCCTGTCTCATGCATCAAACCTGGCCTGGTCTATTTCACATAGGGTAATATAGATGTTTTAACAGCTTGTCTTTGCATTAGAATTGCCTCAGAATTTGCATACATCATTTATGATCACATTGGCCTGAATTTAGTTACATGGCCACTCCTGGTTGAAAAGAAGGCTGGGAAAAGTCTTTGCCATGAGTCCAGCTTAAACAAACAAGTTCTAGCCCTCAAGGAAGAAGGAAAAAATGGATACTAGTTCAGCAGTGTCCACCAAATCAGGGTACAGCAAAAGTGTGACTGTTTACCAGTTTTTTCACAGCTCAATCTTTGTTGCAATAAAGTGCAGAGGAGAATGTCTTGTTGGACAAGAAACCTCTTCTTGTCTGTTCTTTAGAGGGGAAAAAACAATTAAGACATTAGAGTCAAGAGCATGGGAACTATCTTGGTTGATAACTCAAGCTTTGTTGTGTATTGGTTTTGCGACTTTGAGTAAATAATTTCGCTCTTCTGTGCTTTATTTCCTCATACAGATAGTGGTGATGAAACATGCTTGGCGCAGTGTCTAGGTTATAGAAAGCATTCAATTTATATTAGTTTGTATTTTAGCAGCCACTAGGAGAAGGCAATGGCACCCCACTCTGGTACTCCTGCCTGGAAAATCCCATGGACAGAGGAGCCTGGTGGGCTGCAGTCCATGGGGTTGCGAAGAGTCGGACACGACTGAGCGACTTTACTTTCACTTTTCACTTTCATGCATTGGAGAAGGAAATGGCAACCCACTCCAGTGTTCTTGCCTGGAGAATCCCAGGGACGGGGGGAGCCTGGTGGGCTGCCATCTATGGGGTCGCACAGAGTCGGGCAGGACTGAAGCGACTTAGCAGCAGCAGGGGTAATTAATTGCTTTTAAGCTAACATTTTTTGTTATTAAAATATCCTGAAATTGTTGTTTGTATTAATATGCACATTTATGAACATGTGTTAGGCTCCTAATAATTGTTAAATGAGTGGATAATAAGTCACTAAGGCCAGGAAACAGGTCAAAGTAATGACAGGGCTTTCTTTTCAGAGTCTGTCTTCTGAACAGACTCTGGGAGTGTGGTCTGGTTGTAATTGATAAGGAAAATAGGAGTCTTTAATTCTTTCCAGCCACTGCTTTGTCTGATTAATACCATGATTTATGACTGTAGTTCCATGGGGGGAAACGATGATCTCAGCATTTAAGCTCATAATTCCAAATGTGACACAGATGACCTGGACACCACTCATAGCAGAAAACAGGAAAGTAGCTTAATGTTAAGTCCAGCCTTTGAGGCCTTTTTGTGGTTGCCTCTGCTGCTCAGGATCCACTCAGGCCTGATGGGCCCCACAACCTGTTTTTTTTTTAAACAGTATACTTTATTTTATTCATTTTATTCGTTTATTTTTGACTGTGCTGGGTCTTCATTGCTACACTCGGGCTTTCTCCAGTTATGGCAAGCACAGCTACTCTCTAGTTGCAGCACACGAGCTTCTCGTTTTGGTGGCTTCTCTTGTTGCATAGCACAGGCCCTAAAGCATGGGCTCAGTAGTTGTGGTGCACAGGCACCTTGAGGCATGTGGAATCTTCCCGAATGAAGGATCAAACCCATGTCTCCTTCACTGGGAGGTGGACTCTGAACCACCAGGGAAGTCCCCACCACCTGGTTTTAATGCATATGTGTGGTTGACCAGATGTTGTTGGAATCATTATATCTGACGGTGTTCCCAAGGCACTAAAATGATGTCTCTTTTTTTCATTTGTTTTAAAATAAGGAAACAAATATTTTCATCTTTTTGTTGCTATTTCAAGTAGAATATCAACATTTGGGGGAGTCATGTTTGAAGTGATGACTATTCAGTGAAAAAGTGCTGGAGCATGAAATATGGCTCAAAAAAGATGGTGTAGGGGAACGTCCAAATTGCCACTAAGAAGCTAAAAATTTGGGTGAAGGGGCTTGCTTAGGACAAGTTCATGACGAACAGTATCTCTGAGGTTGTATCTCCATGAGTTTGAGTCAGTAAATGTTCATTTTATTCACTGTCAGTTCCTTGGAGATAGAAATGTTGGAAAACTTGACTCCTTTCTACTGAAGAAGAGTTTTTGAGTAATATCAAACAGGGATCTTGGAGTCCAAAGCTTCTTGTGATGAATCTATTGAGGTGTTATAATGAAACCTCCCAAATGTAGGTTAAAGTCTGGAGAAGGCTACTTTACAGTGTGGGTCGATAAGTGAACCAGGAGACTCCACCTCATCCCCTCTTCACCCCCTTGCTTGAGCTTGCCTGCTAAGTTGCTTTCAGGTCAGTTCAGTAGCTCAGGCTTGTCCGACTCTTTGCGACCCCATGAATCGCACCACGCCAGGCCTCCCTGTCCATCACCATCTCTCGGAGTTCACTCAGACTCACGTCCATTAAGTCCATGATGCCATCCAGCCATCTCATCCTCGGTCGTCCCCTTCTCCTCCTGCCCCCAATCCCTCCCAGCATCAGAGACTTTTCCAATGAGTCAACTCTTCGCATGAGGTGGCCAAAGTACTAGAGTTTCAGCTTTAGCATCATTCCTTCCAAAGAAATCTCAGGGTTGATCTCCTTCAGAATGGACTGATTGGATCTCCTCACAGTCCAAGGGACTCTCAAGAGTCTTCTCCAACACCACAGTTCAAACCCATCAATTCTTCAGCACTCAGCCTTCTTCACAGTCCAACTCTCACAATCCATACATGACCACAGGAAAACCATAGCCTTGACTAGACGGACATTAGTTGGCAAAGCAATGTCTCTGCTCTTGAATATACTATCTAGGTTGGTCATAACTTTTCTTCCAAGGAGCAAGCATCTTTTAATTTCATGGCTGCGGTTACCATCTGCAGTGATTTTGGAGCCCAAAAAACAAAGTCTGACACTGTTGCCACTGTTTCCCCATCTATTTCCCATGAAGTGATGGGACCAGATGCCATGATCTTCATTTTCTGAATGTTGAGCTTTAAGCCAACTTTTTCACTCTCCTCTTTCACTTTCATCAAGAGGCTTTTTAGTTCCTCTTCACTTTCTGCCATAAGGGTGGTGTCATTTGCATATCTGAGGTTATTGATATTTCTCCCAGCAATCTTGATTCCAGCTTGTGTTTCTTCCAGTCCAGCGTTTCTCATGATGTACTCTGCATATAAGTTAAATAAGCAGGGTGACAATATACAGCCTTGACGTACTCCTTTTCCTATTTGGAACCAATCTGTTGTTCCATGTCCAGTTCTAACAGTTGCTTCCTGACCTGCGTACAGATTTTTCAAGAGGCAGGTTAGGTGGTCTGGTATTCCCATGTCTTTCAGAATTTTCCACAGTTTATTGTGATCCACACAGTCAAAGGCTTTGGCATAGTCAATAAAGCAGAAGTTGCTTTAGTCATGTCCAATTCTTTGTGACCATATGGATTATAGCCCACCAGGCTTCTCTGCCCATGGGATTCTCCAAGCAAAAATACTGAAGTGGGTTGCCATTTCCTCCTCCAGGGGATCTTTCTGAATTAGGGATGGAACCTACATCTCTTATATCTCCTGCATTGACAGCCAGATTCTTTACCACAAGCCATCTGGGAGGTCCCCCTCACCCCCACCCTGAAGAAACTGAGTCTATAGAACAGGAGGAATAATTCAGTGTTTTGGCTAATGGAAAATAAGGCATCTCTAAAGACATGAGCTGGATGGCAACTCACTCCAGTATTCTTGCTTGGAGAATTCCATGAAGAGAGGAGCCTGGTAGGCTACAGTCAATGGGTTTGCAAAGAGTCAGACATGACTGAATGACTAACACTTCACAACACAAAGACATAAGCAATAGTATATTGGGGGTAGAAATTCATATTAGCTTACAAATAATAAAGCAGTTAGTATTCCAAAAAGAATGCATCAATGACCATTAGACGAGTCTGCATAAACATTAGGATTATATACTGTGCTGTATTTTGATTTTTACTTTTTCACTTTGCTTTAACATCAACCACTTATTTCCACTGTACCCTATGGACTGCTGATCCCCCAGAACTTCTCTGAAATAATCCCCAATACCCTACTCTTGACCCAACACTTCTCCTTCCAGCTCTCACTCCTTCCAACATCTCTTCTTTGGCTTTATCCAAACCTCTAGTCACATTCCTCCAAGTCTGTTAGACCCCCACAAGTTTCACTCCCTTCCCTGTCTGACCCACCCTAGTTGATTCATTGCTTTATGTTTGTCTTTGGTCTTTCATGCCCCACTTTACCCCATAGTTCAACTATGATGAAGTAATATGAAGGCATCTTTCATCTGCCCTCCTGGGAGTTAGGCCTTGAGCACTAAGTACTCCCAGAGAAAGTTACAAAATTACACCAATTGATGCCATCACAAAACTACCTGATAATTCTTACATGTGTTTAGTAACACACATATAAGTGTTTAGTGATGTCCTTTCTCTCAGCAAATAATTCTCCTTCTGCTACATGGATAAAACAGGACGACTAGTAGTGAGTTCTATAAATTCTTACTACATAGCTTTAAAAAAACAAAACTGTTCTAGTTATCAAGAGTCTGAAATAGACACATCCTCCTCTTTACCTTCTGAATCCCTTCCTATCTTCAAAAACATCTTCACCTACTCTATGTGTGTATGTGTCAGGGGCTCAGTCCATTCCATCTCTTTGTGACCCCATAGACTGTGGCCCCAGGCTCCTCTGTCCATGGAATTCTCCAGGCAAGAATACTGGAGTGGCCTTTCCCTTCTCCAGGGAATCTTCCCAACCCAAGGACTGAACCTGAGTCTCCCTCATTGCAGGCAGATTCATTACTGTCTGAGCCACTTGGGAAGCCTATATTATAGGTCAACTTCCCTACAGGTGACCTACCCTATAGGTCAAATATTTCTCTCTCAGTGCATCCTATTATTTCTGTTACAGACAAAATTTTGTCCTTCCTGTTTCTCCACTTTTCTGGCTTTAGTCAGATTGCCCTTACTGAAAAATCCCAATAGGAGCCCCTAGCTGGTCTTTCTGCCTCCCTCCATTCTTTGCTTCTCCCAGTCTGTCATCCTCAACCCTGTAAACTGGCACAACAATCTTTCTAAAACATAGGTCTGAACATGCTTTTGTCCTGCTTAAAATCTTTTAGAGGCTCCTTTAAACCACTAGAAAAAAGTCCAAGATGCCTGGCATGACAAATCATGCTTTTGTAACCTCGTCCTTGCTCACCTCTTTAGCTCCATCGCTCTACGCTCAGTTTGTTTCCAGATGCTCCTACAATCAGAGCCCACTTACCATGCCCTGAACACTCGTGCTTGCTCCCAGGTCTCTGCTTGCAAGTTTCTCTCCCTGGAATGCCTTTTCCCTGCCATGTCATTCTGGGTGGTTTTTCAAATCTTTGAATAAGGACTCCCAACTCTGTGTTGTCTCCTCTGCCGCACTTTACCCCAGAACCCCTCACTCTAAGTTAAATTCCTAAACACTACCATAACACCCTCCTCATGATTCTTTTATAATCCTTATCATGCCTTATTTTTTATTCATCATTTTAGCTAGTTGTGTTTTATAGAAGTAAATTAATCATAGATAAATTGAAAAAATATAAGAAAAAGGAAAAACCCAAACCTAAAAGTCTTCAACCAAGATTTAGTCAATATTAACTTTTGGGCATATACATAGACTATATTTCTAAGTGTTATATATAAATAATTATTTGGTAATGGGTTTATATAGAGTATTGTACTTGAAAACTTTTTTCTATGATAAAGTTTTTGAGTTAGTAGTGCTGTAAATATATTACAATGTCAAAAATATACATACATATCATAATTTTAATAGCTGCAGAGAATTAGTGTATACATATTTTATTAAAGCTATTCCCTACTGTTAGCCATTTAGAATATCTCAGATTTTTTTATTATGATCAGTGTTATTCATTGAATATCTCAGTATTTTTCTTATGATAAGTGTTGTTTATGATCATATTTTTTATGATCAGTATGAATATACTGATAAATATATACTATAAATATTATTATAAATACTATATAGTATAAATATATGCTATAAATATTTGTGTACATTTATGATAAGGGCATTTTCTTAAACTTTTAGAAGTTCAATTTCTGGATGAAGAATTTGAGTGTGTTGGTAGTTATTTGTCCAATAGCAGAATCACCCTGTGTTTAAATATTGGTCTATTTCTCTTCCTTCCCATCAGGGTAGAGACTCCTATAAGGTGGAAAGAGTTTTGTTATTTTCTTTGTCCCCAGGACCACACTTGGAAGTATCACTGCATATCAAACATGTCAGATTCATGTCATCAGGATGATTACCTTTGTCTAGGAATAAGGAAACACAACACAGATCAGGATCATCAACCCCAGACAAGCTGAATTCCAGTGTTTTCATGAAAATAAATCAAACCCAACAGCAAGATAAACAGGGTGTTTGAACCTATGCTTTTGTTTATTCTTAACTTTTTATTTTATATTGGAGTATAGCTGATTAACAGTGTTCTGGCAGTTTCAGATGCACAGCGAAGTGATTTAGCCATACATATCCATGTATCCATTCTCCTCCAAATTCCTCTCCCATCCAGGCTGCCACATAACATTGAGCGGAGTTCCACATGCTATATAGTAGGTCCTTGTTGGATATTCATTTTAGATATAGCAGTGTGTACATGTTGATCTCAAACTCCCTAACTATCCCTTCCCCCACTCTTCCGCCTGGCAACCATGAGTTCTGAAGCTATGTTTTGAATGGGATGTATATCATGTAAAGTCTGCATTTATGGGCTGTGTCACTCATTTGGTGATTAATCATTTGTTCATGCTCTTCATGGCACTTCTTGTGATTTTTTTTTTTTACTAGTTAATATAAATACCTCCATTTTTTCTTAAGAATAAATTCCTGGAAAATGGGAATAATTATACTTTCTTGTATGTCTAGAAGTTTGTGCTCTTAGTAGGCCCTCAGTAAATATTTTTAATCACCCCAATAAATCTAATCTTGATCATGAAACTGCTAGGGGAAGGGAGGGACATGGGCCTCATTCTGCTAATGTTTTTCATCCCTCATAAAGGACCAAGTGAGATAATTAACTGCGTTTGTGCACGCGTATTAAGTGGCTTCAGGCATGTTCAATTCTGTGACCCTATGGACCAAAGCCCACCAGACTCCTCTCTCTATGGGACTGTCCAGGCAAGAATACTTGAATGGGTTGCCAAGCCCGGGCATCTTCCCCGACCCAGGGATCAACCGAGTCTCTTACATCTCCTGCACTGGCAGGCAAGTTCTTTACCACCTGGGAAGCCCTAACTGCCTTCTACACTCATTAAATATAGCTGGAGGCGTGCCCTACTCTGGAGAAGGCACTGGCTACCCACTCCAATACTCTTGCCTGGAAACTCCCATGGATGGAGGAGCCTGGTAGGCTGCAGTCCATGTGGTCGCTAAGAATCAGACACAACTGAGCAACTTCACTTTCACTTTTCATTTTCATACATTGGAGAATTAAATGGCAACCCACTCCCGTGTTCTTGCCTGGAGAATCCCAGGGACTGGGGAGCCTGGTGGGCTGCCGTCTATGGGGTTGCACAGAGTCGCGGACACGACTGACGTGATTTAGCAGCTCCCTACTCAGTGTCATTCATGGGTGGTAATGAGTGGATGATCTTGCCTGAGACAGCTGGTTGGCATTGCTTAGAGTCATACAGGAGGTCAAGGACCATTTCAACGTTCAAATAAATGCATACTTTCTGTTGCCACCCAGCCCCCACCCTTCAGCCCATTAATTTATTTAGCACTATGTTCTTAATATTTTATGCATCTGACTTGAACAAATTTTTTGAATAACAGTCTTCCACCAAGTTAAGGAATATAGGAATGTTCTTTTGAAGCCAGTAGCAGGAATATGGGAGGAAAACTAATCAGTCTCTGGCAGCCATTAGCCACTCACCAGGTTACTCAACTACTTTTGACTGGGATTCTGTAGCAGTCAAGCACTCAGGCTCAAAATGAACCCCAGGCTTAGCCTAGAAACGCTTTGAAATCACAGCTAAGTATGATGAAATAGGAAGGAGTAAAACAGGTTGAAACCTACTACATGACATAAAATTACTATTAAGAAACTACATCTCATTAAATATGTGAGGCTAAAGTGATAACTAATCAGCTCATTTCTATACATTTTAACTCTATTTTTTTAATTTTTAAAATTGAAGTCTAGTGTTTACAATGTTGTGTTAATCTCTGCTATACAGTAAAATGATTCTGTTATATATACATTCTTTAAATATTCTTTTCCATTTTGATTTATCTTCAGATACTGAATAAGTTTTCTATGCTATACAGTAGTAGTACCTTGTTGCTTATCCATTCTATAACAAAAGCTTACATCAGCTAACCCCATCATCTCACTCCATCCCCTCCCTCCTCCTTGGCAACTATCAGCCTGTTCTCTGTGTCTGTGTTTCTGTTTCATAGATAGGTTCATTTGTGTCCTATTTTATATTGCACATAAAAGTGATTATCATATGGTATTTGTCCTTCTCTTTCTGACTGCACTTAGAATGATAATCTCTAGTTCATCCCTTAGACTCTTGGATTAGGAGAATTAAAGGTAGTTTCTGCATCTGTCCCATCTTTTTTTCATCAAGAGTAATGGAATCTCCAGGCCCTGGTCCCCTGTCCACACCCACGTGATGCTGCATTCAGAGAGCTGGGCTTCTGAGAGTCAATTCCTAGGCAGGTTGTTAAAAAGTCTGGGGTCCTCAAAGATGAGAAAGAGGTCTGGAATTCTCAAGGAGAAAGAGGTCTGGAATTCTCAAGGAGGAGGAAAGGACAAGCATCTTTTTTCCCCTCTACTTTCCTTAGTCTTAGTCACATAAAACATTTCTCTCTTCAAGCCTGGATCTGATGATTACACAACAAGCAAATCATTTAAAACTCTGTACTAAGGATTATAT
Source organism: Nanger dama (assembly GCA_917880005.1). NCBI lineage: Eukaryota > Metazoa > Chordata > Mammalia > Artiodactyla > Bovidae > Nanger > Nanger dama. The sequence goes on from CAKJTW010000007.1 coordinate 3,547,965, forward strand.
AACAACAATGTATCCTGCTTGAGGACAGTTTCTCCTTCCTGAAAAACTTCTGGCTAATCCTGTTATTTTAAAATGAAAATTATGGGAGTGGGTCTAGTAAGATCTTTACCACCTTGAGACATTCTTTTAATTTACTGTAATACCTAACTGAAAAAGTATATAACTCCCTTGCTAACACTAGCAAGGGGGCACTCTCCGTCCCCCTTCTGATATCTATGTCAGACGCTTTCTCTGTCCCTTTTTATACTTTAGTAAAACTCTGCTATACCAGATCTCTTGAGTGATCAAGCCTGGTCTCTGGACCCAAGGCTCAGTCATCATCTTGGGCTGAGGCCAAACAATGGTAGGGGTAATGGCTATAGTGGCCACCACCACCTTCAAATGGACTTATGCCAGCATGTCACAGCTCTGAGGACTGTTGTCAGTGCCCCTGACTCTGAAGCAGGCCACTGTCCTGCTTCCTGCTACTGGCTTTGAAAGAACATTCTTATATTCCTTAAATTGGTGGAAGACTGTTATTCAGAAAATTTGTTCAAGTCAGATGCATAAAATATTAAGAACATAGTGCTAAAAAAACTAATGGGCTGAAGGGTGAGGGCTGGGTGGCAACAGAAAATATGCATTTATTTGAACGTTGAAATGGCCCTTGACCAGTGTCAGCTCACGCCTTCACCGGAGAGTCCAGGACTCTCACGGGCAAGTCTGGCTCAGTCTCTTGTGGAGACACTGCTCCTTTCCCCTGGGTCCTGGTGTGCACAGGGTTTTGTTGTGCCCTTCAAGAGTCTGTTTGTCCAGTCCTGTGGAAGTTCTGTAATCAAATCCCATTGGCTTTCAAAGTCAAATTCCCTAGGGGTTCTCAGTCCCTTTGCTGGATGCCCAGGTTGGGAAATCTGCTGTGGGCCCTAGAGGTTTTGCAGCAGTGGGGGCATATCTTGGTGAGACAGGCTGTTGGGTGGGGCCACGTTTGGTGAGAAAACAGCAGCCTCCAGGAGTGCTCATGCCAGTGAGTATTTGCCAGAACTGCCACTGCCAGTGTACTTGTCCACACAGTGAGCCATCACTCTCCCTTCCTCTGTAGAAGACCTTGCGGTATTAGCAGATATGTCTGCCCCAATCTCTTGTCCAGTCACTTGCTTTTTCCCTTGGGTCCTGGTCTGCACAACATACTGTGTGCGTCCTCCAAAAGTGGAGTTTCTGTTTTACCAAGTCCTGTGGAATTCCTGCAATCAAACCTCATTGGTCTTCAAAATTAGATTTTCTGGGGACTCCTCATCTTGTTGCCTGGGAAGCCTGATGTGGGAGGCAGAACTTTCACTCCTCTGGCAGAACTTCTGTGGTATAACAGTTTTCCAGTTTATAGTTGCCATCTAGAATGTATGGAGCTTTATCTTATTGTGATTGTGCCCCTCCCGCCTTCTCTTGTGGCTTCTTCTTTGGCTTTGGATGTATCTTTTTTTTTTTTTTTTGAAGCTTCCAGCATTTTTGTTGTTGTTGTTGTTGGTTGCTGGTTATTTAGCAGTTTGTTGTGATTTTGGTGTTTGTGTTAGAAGGAATCACTCACGTTCTTTTACTTTGACTCTACTATATCACCAGTGTGCGTACACTTTAAATCTTTTTTTCTCCATATTTTAAACACTATTAGTTTTACCTCCTTGTTGTGCTTGTGTGCTTATTTGCTCAGTCAATTCTTTGTGACCTCATGGAGTGTCGCCCACAACACTCCTCGGTCCATGGAATTTTCTAGACAAGACTACTTAAGAGGATTGCCATTTCTTACTCCAGGGGATCTTCCCAACTCAGGGATTGAACCCAGGTCTTCTGCATTGCAGACAGACTCTTTATCTTCTGAGTCACCTGGGAAGCCTTTCCTCCTTGTTCGGTTCAGTCACTCAGTCGTGTCCGACTCTTTGCGACCCCATGAATTACAGCATGCCAGGCCTCCCTGTCCATCACCAGCTACCAGAGTTCACTCAAACTTACGTCCATCGAGTTGGTGATGCCATCCAGCCATCTCATCCTCTGTTGTCCCCTTCTCCTCCAGCCCCCAGTCCCTCCCAGCATCAGAGTCTTTTCCAATGAGTCAACTCTTCGCATCAGGTGGTCAAAGTATTGGAGTTTCAGCTTTAGCATCCGTCCTTCCAAAGAACACCCAGGACTGATCTTCTCCTTGTTGCTGCTGCTGCTAAGTTGCTTCAGTTGTGTCCGACTCTGTGCGACCCCATAGACAGCAGCCCATCAGGCTCCCCAGTCCCTGGGATTCTCCAGGCAAGAATACTGGAGGGGGTTGCCATTTCCTTTTCCAGTGCATGAAAGTGAAAAGTGAAAATGAAGTCACTCAGTCGTGTCCGACTCTTAGCAACCCCATGGACTGCAGCCCACCAGGCTCCTCCATCCATGGGATTTTCTAGGCAAGAGTACTGGAATGGGGTACACCTGGCCTCAAATACATGTTTTAAAATATTATATACCATTCTTTTTTTAGATGTTATATTTTATGTAACCAACTCCTTTAAATTCCTAGAAACTGACATTTCTAGGTAATTTTTGCCTGTTGCTTCTCCATATAACTATATTGAATTATTATTTTCTCATACATTTCTAGTAATGAATTATGGTTCAAAGGACATGCCCATTTTTAAGAGTTTGGATCTATTCTGCCAAATTGCATTTCAGAAAGGTTATGCTTAGGATTTGGGGGAGAATGGATACATGTATATATATGGCTAAGTCTCTTCTCTGTTTACCTAAAAGTATCACAACATTCTTAATCAGCTATACCCCAATATGAAATAAAAAGTTTAAATAAATAAAATTACAAAAAAAAGTTACCCTAATTTAGTGCCACTAGCTATATCACTGAGGACAACTTGTTACCATAGTCTTCGCAGAACTGGGTGCTATTATTTTATACCGATAGCTAATTTCATAAGCAACAAATGTTACTTCATTGTTTCCATTTGTTTTTCTTTGATTAGTAGTTCAGTTAATTATTTTACCATATGTTTATGGTTCATCTTTTGTAAAAGATGAACCATTATCTTTTTATTTGTCTGTTGGCATATTTTCTCCCCCTCCTTTCTAATACCTCTTAACAGTCTTAATACTTTTAAAAATCAATTTAGATGAATTATTTACAAGGATATTAACAGTCATACCTGGAGAAAATTTTTTTAGTCTGTTTTTTCTTACATCTTGGCTATATTTTTCTTTGACTTATATATGTTTTGAAATTTAAGTTCTTAAGCTCAGATACTTGCCCGACCAAGGAGAAAAAAAGAGAGGGAAAAGTTATCTGAGGTTGGTAAACATTTACTTATATTTGTTCTTATCTTCAGACCTAGTCATCAAAATCAGTTGCTTTAAGAAGATTAAAGGTCAGATTCCCCCTCACTTCCTCATCGATAAAGGAGGACTGATTCAGAGGGAGATGAAGTAGGATCAACTCAAGGGTAGAAAACTTAATCCCAGTGAAGGGGTTTCTTTTTCTAGTTTTTGAACAAAGATTTGGATAAGTTGTGGGTGGTGAGGCAAGAGGTTGAGGTATAGTGAGGGAATGAACAATGGATGTACCAGGAGACCCTCTGCCAAATTTCATTTCAGGCTTGAAGTTCTAATGCTCACCTTTTTTACCTTTAACAAAAAACTAACCTGATTATTTGTTAATAACCTAATTTTCTCCCTCTTGAAGGGAAATAACATGGGACTGTCGATTATTGTTCCCAAGTCAGTCACACTGAGACCTGAGTGTTTTTTCAGGATGAGAAAATTCACGATATTGACATGAAAGGAACTTGTGAACTGCTGATGTGTGCAGTGTTCTTTTCAGACATGTCTAAAAATTTTATCTATTGGTTGCTTCACGCTGCTACTAAAAAACAAGGAGGAGCCAGCCCCTTAAAAATAATTGCAAATGACTTAGTGGACAGGCCTAAGTCATGATTGGAATTAAAATGTTTGTATTACTGCTAATCACTTCTCCCAGAGGAGTTTTATATAGGTCCAAACTCCCTCCCCTTTACTCTCTATAACCTGTCGCACCCATGCTTTTGAAGTAGAAATCTTGTGGCAAACTCTATATGTGTTTCTCAAAGAGTTCCAAATCCAGGTCTGTTTTGAATTTGGAAGGGAAAAAAAAAGAGAGAGAGAAGTGAAGCCAGTGTGGTGAACATTGTAGAAACCATTAAAAAAAAAATCTCTTAAAATATGCATATAGTTGTTTAAACCACTGTGAAAAACAGGAATGTCCTGCAGCCATTATTTCACTCCACAGAGGGCATTATTTTCAAGTTATTTCTTAATTTTTGCTTTTATATCTAGATTTTAAAAACATCTTAAATTGCTACTTTATTTTTAATTGCTACTTTTCAATTGTCTTTAAATTTTAGGCATTTCTGATTGACATCGTATATGAGAGAATTTGTTATTCTCCACATACATGTCATGGCCGATTAGTTCAGTTGGCTAGAGCGTGGTGCTAATAACACCAAGGTCGCAGGTTTGATCCCCTGCAAGTCAGGGGAACTTTTCCTCCTTACCACTCAAGGTGGTTACATGTTTAGGTTTCCCTGATAGCTCAGTTGGTAAAGAATCTGTCTGCAGTGCAGGAGACCTTGGTTTGATCCCTGGGTTGGGAAGATCTGCTGAAGAAGGGATAGACTACCAACTCCAGCATTCTTGGGCTTCCCTTGTGGCTCAGCTGGTAAAGAATCTGCCTGCAATGCAGGAAGAATCCGCCTGCAATGTGGGAGACCTGGGTTTGATCCCTGGGTTGGGAAGATCCCCTGGAGAAGGGAAAGGCTACCCACTCCAGTATTCTGGCCTGGAGAATTCCATGGACTGTATAGCCCATGGGGTTGCCAAGAGTCAGAGACGACTGAACAACTTTCACTCACTTTCACCACACACACACGTCTTCCTTACCCTCATCTTTCCAATATAATTTGGAGTTACATATTTTACATTTCCAAGACTATGTAAATATGCAGAGCTGACTCCTTGGTATATTATAATTACATTTACTCATTTAAACATTTTTCTGTTCTCTCTGGAGTTTTTTCCTTTCCCTTTGACTTGCATAGGTCATCCACCCCTCAACTGTCTTACAAGAGTTTCATCTCCTGTCAGTAAGTTCAAACACATCAAGCATTTCATCAGCCTCATCTTCTTGGGACATTTCACTCAGCTGATGGTGGCATTTATTATGGCTGTTCAGTGTCTTCACTCCTAGGGTTTTGGCTTCTTCACTGGTTGTGAATGATGGGGGTGGGGGGTGGGGTGATAAACTGGATAAGTGAGATGGCACTTGTGTTCAGAATGTCAGGGATTTTCTAGTATTCCATACAAATAGAGGATCTAAAGTGCCTTCTCTGGGATGAAGTATTTTCAGTAGGTGATATACTTAAGTGTTAGTGACTGTTACTCTAATGTCTTCTCTATCCTTTTCTTTATAGATATCAACTTCCTTATACACAATTCTGTAAAATACTTAATTAGTAGAGTAATATTTTCTCAAATTTTAGGTAAAGCAGCAGTGTTTTCTTCCCACATAGCAAAAATAATGGCATCACTATCTAACCTTGGAAAATATTGCTGGTGGCATTAAAATTGTTACAATACTTTTGAGAAATAACTTGCCAATATGCACGATAACAACAAAAATCATCCTTCCCTTGCCTTTGCAATTTTAGTTTTGGATTCCATGTTAAGGAATTAATCTAAAACATGGAAAAAGCTGTATGTCCCAATGGTATTACTGCATTGGTGAAAAACTGGAAATAATATCATGTCCATTAATAGGGGACTGGTTAAGTAAATGGTGGGAATATATACTTTGCTTTTTATGTACATGTAAAAATATGAAAATACATACTCTACTGTAATATTAAACAACAAAAAACTGAGTAGTCTCTCCAGTACCCTATGACTATGACTCTGTTAAACATACATGTTGAAAACGGAAACCATCTACTCCATACAGTTTGCATGAATATGATCTCCATATTCCAACATTTGCTGGTATAATTTTACTCTTCCAGGAGTCTTTTTGCCGGGTAAATGACTTTATGATGCAATTTGTCAACAGACTCATTAAGTTGTCAATAGAAATTATCAACTAACAGTTATGTCCTAAGACTCTCCTGCTGTTTCTTACCAATCTTCAATAATTATATCGTGATCTGTACCCAGTCTTAAGCCCTGCTCCTTCAAAGATCTACCTTAAACAAAACTCCAGGATTTCAGTAAACTCTGATCTTGCCCCTGCCCCTCTGCGATACTGCCAAAGCTCTGTTGAAGTGACGTTCTCTGTTATGTCAGTGGGCAGTGAACTCAGCCCTGTATTGTCGATAAATTATGTTGGGATACTTGGGGAACCAGCACTTAACAATGTAGGGAAAGTGTGCAATATATGCAGAGAGAAAAGACAAAAGGAATATGTAAAAATAATAGTTATACTAGGGGGCTGTCAAATTTTCAAGTTTTTTTTTTTAACAGTATTTTGTAATGAGGACAAGATTTATTTCAGTTAATAACTAAGAATTCATTCTGGTAGCGCTATCTTTTAATGTGTAAAGATCAAATAAGGGCAAAGCTGTGTAACTTGTTATTTTCTTTGTTGTGTTTTGTAGAACAATCAATATCAATCCAGAGAGAAGACTACTAAAGTAGAGAAAGAAGCTATTCTTATTGTAATTAAGCTTGTAGAATCGAAACACTTGTGGATTCAGTGGTGATGAAAATGTTCCCCAAATGCTCTAAAATCACTTAATGTTGAGAAATAATCAGGAAGACCCTGACAATGACCTTTAAGTGAGTTTTGGTATTTAATGGAACAGAGGCTTTAGCCAGTGGTTTGCTTAGCACTGAGTGACATAAATGTTGTAAATCTAACACAGCATAGATGCAGCTCACAAAATTAAAAGCCAGGGTTTATTAGCAAATTTGGTAGTCAATGGACTTTGCAGTGTTAAATATATTTCCTATAATTTTACAAACATCAGGGAGAAAGCAGGCATGCAGATAGTTTGTGCAGCTGGCAAAAGCAGCACTCATCTATTCCTTTTGTACATTTGGAAGTTATTTACACAGCTTCTGTTCAAGTAAGGATATGCTTATGACTGGAATAAAGACAGAAATACCAAGATTAATCAGGTAATTTTATTTAATATTTACGGTTCAGCAGCAACCAACATGAACATCTGGGCTAACAGAATCTCTTGAAATGTTCTGCTATATAGCTGCTTCAGAAATACACACACATGATCGACTGTTCATTGCCCCAATTTTTTTTTTTTTTAAATGGATTCAAGAGCAAATAACACTGATTTACACTGTGCCCAAGCACTAGTCAAGAAATCTATTAAATTACAGAAGAAAAGGAAATCAGAGCTTTGTTATCTTAAGCATGTCACCTTATTTAAATGGAAGGAAAGCTTTACTTCTTTAAAGCAACAGAAATATGTATCTTCCTATATATATAGATAGATATATATACTTAAGGATGTGATTACAAACACAAAGTGTTATCATCAAAAGAAAAACTAGTTCAAGAAATTTTCAGCTGAAAAACTTGCAAGATACAAAGCTAAAATTCATGTTCCTTTTCTCTATTAAGAATACTTTCACTAAACATAAATATTTTAACATATATTAATTTTTCTGACATTCAAAACTGTAGTCAATATGGCAGAATTATTGTTAAAAGCACATATGTACAAATATTCTTTTTCCATACATAAAGTATTTGGCATAATTATAACAATCATACTGCATCCACAACAGTTTGCTTTTATTTTTAATTTTTTTACATGTAATGGTATCTCTTATTAAAATTAACCAGTTATGTACAAAAATACTTGAACATTTATTATAGAAAACCTCTATAACCAGTCTCAACAGCATATACCTGCTGAATGGTTTCGAAGGGAATATAAAAAAGTGGTCACTGCCTTCTGGGTAAGCTATCAACAAAAACAAACACCGTTAAACTAAAATGAGCTTCCCAACAAAAGAGGGAAAATATTCAACAGTATGATTTAAAATACAGTTCATATCTATTGTCAGTTGAGTGTTATAAACAGTCAGTAAAGAAAACAAGATACAAAATACATTACTACATACAAGGTGCTTTTCTCTCTTCACACTCCTATGACTGTGGCATTGGCACCCCTACCTAGATCTAAGATGCTATATTGTAATGTTCAAGCTAGAGCAGTCTACAGCCATCCTCCTTTAACAAAAGGACAACAGGACTCGTTCAGAAGACAAGCCCCACTGGTAACAATGGAGTTGTGAGGAATTTCTTATTTTGTGCAGGACTGAAAGTTAATGCCCTTGCCTTTTGAAAGTCCTTTTGCCATTTAATCATGCTCATATATTTTCTCTACTTTTTTTCTTCATTTACTCTATCGATTTAATACTGTCCTGTATTGATTCCTGAATTCTTGTTAACGGGACACATTAATTTGTGCCTACTTAATACATGAACATCTCTTCTTCAATGACAAATTGGGTAGCGGAAATTATCTAAAGAAGCACAAGATTCAAGTAAACATTTCTCCTGGGGTCTTTTGCTTCATCAACCTGATTGGAACTTTGGAAGTAAATTGCACCTTGAAAAGAAATACAGTAGATATCATGGTGTCAGGGTACTAAACGGTTTACCAACCAACTGGTAGAGTAGCTTCTGAATGTAGACAGCAGTCAAGGTCAAAAGCAACCTTAAAGAAGTATGTTTCAAGAACAAAACCGCTTCCAGTCCCAATCCTTGCAACTCCTTTAGTGTATATCTCACTAGCCTGCTTTGACTTTTAATTATGATGATGTGCATTCATTTGTCTGTTGCTAGAAAGAGTCAGAAATCTCACCTTATTTACAGAAGTCTTCTAAAGTAAGGACCACTGCCTTAGGATGTGCACTGACTTAATAAGCTTTCCTGAAGTATCAAGTATTCAGTAAAAAGTATACAACATTATCACGCTTCGTCTTGTTGGACAATATTTTACTGGTTGAGATTAAACTATGTAAAAAAAAAAAGTGAACATAAAAGATACAAAAGAAGGCTTTATCACTATCACTTTCAAACGAGAAACGGTGTAATGAAATTCAGCCATACTTGGGACATCTGGCGTTGGGGATCAGTAACTTTTAATATTGTGCAACATTCTATTAAGCGAGTTTAAATTCCATTCATCTAAAGACAAATCTGAGTTAAGTTATTAAAGTGCCTACACTAAAGATGTCTTTTCACCATACCTCTTAACGTCTTGTAAACGGCAAAGAATGCGTCGCAGGGAAATAGAAAAGGGACTTATAACTGGGAGACTTTCCGGGGCAGGGGCCTGGGCCGCGGGCCGGGGTCCGTCCTCCGGGTCCCGTTCTCCAGGTGGCCCGACCGCGCCGCCAGGGGCTTGGGGGGCAAGGCGGGCGGCTCGGCCGTGACGGGGATGGAGAGGCTGTGAGGTAGCGGCACCGGGCGCCGCAGAGTCCGCTCGTACACGCTGTACGGCGGCGGCGTCTTGCTCTCCTTACGCACCGGCTCCTCCGAGCCGCCGCCGTAGCCCGGCCCCGAGCCCAGCGGCGCCGCAGACGGCTCATTCGCCTGATTTTCAAAGCCTGAGGTCTCCGACGTGCTGCACCGGCTGAGGGAGGAAATCCCACTGCTGTAGCTGCCCGACAGCACGGGGAGCTGGAGCTGAGTCCTGGGGAGTGGTACTCCACGGGAGAGGGGGTGAAGGACTGCGCGGAGCCCTGTGCGGAGAGGAAACGGCAGTGTTCAGCGACAGGGTGATGCGCTCTGCTGTGTCCCCCATCAAAACCCGCACCCGTGGCGAAGGCGTGGCAGGCCTGGAGACTTCTGAGCTCCCGCCAGACTCAAAAGCTGAAGCCGCGGGTTGGCAGCCCTCAGGCTATGTAGCCTGAGAGACCAGACGTTTCATCTGCAGTGTTTTTAAAAGCCTCAGTTGTTAATTTTGTAAAGTAGGACGGTTTCCCCACCAAATGTGCGCTTCTTGAAGCACCGGAAGTTCTAGCAACACGGCTCACTTTCTCTTTCGGTAGAGATTCTCTTGCTGAGCAGGAGCTGGCCCTTTAGCTGGGGCCTGAATCCCTCCGTTACCCACCGTCACCACCGCATCACACAGAGGCCTCGTTTGTTAACTGTCTGTTCCCAATGGCAGCAAAATCTGTACTTGCTTTTGGGCTTCCCTGGTGGCTCAGAGGGTAAAGAATCTGCCTGCAATGCAGGAGACCTGGGTTCCATCTCCCAGTGGGCAAGATCCCCTGGAGAAGGAGGTGGCAACCCACTCCAGTACTCTTGCCTGGGAAATCCCACGGACAGAGGAGCCTGGCGGGCTACAGTCCATGGAATCACAACAGTCAGATACATACACACACATTCTCTCTCCCCGCCCCTTTCAGCACTCTGTGAAAAGAGGATTCTACTGGGAAATACCACATCCTATGGACTCCTTGAGTCCATTCAGAGCTCACTGAAGTCTGACAATAATGGAACCTCAATGACTTTGTTCAGCCCAGTATTTGCTAAACTTATTTCACCACAGACCTTTTTTTTTTTTTCCCTCCTTATTTACACATAATGGCCTATAAAACCAAGAAATGTTATCCTAGACTAACTTTACCTCGGTCTCTCTTTTTAAACATGAGAACGCTGGTAGACACAAATCCTTTCATTTATCAGGAGCCTAAGATCAAGAACGGCCAATTAAAAGATCCAAATTCACTGGTGTTTCTTGTTAAAAGTTAGACCCCAAGTGCAAAATAGAGCAGGTAAACTGAGTCTTCTCCACGGGGTTAATTCCCTCATTTAATTGCTGAAAAAAACTCTTTAAGAGTTTTCTGCATTCTAAGCACAGCAAGAGAAGGGGACGATGGAGGATGAGATGGTTGGATGGCATCACCAACTCAATGGACATGAGTTTGAGCAAGCTTTGGGAGTTGTAGATGGACAGGGAAGCCTGGCGTGCTGCAGTCCATGGGGTTGCAGAGTCAGACACAACTGAGTGACTGAACTGAACTGAACAGAAGCACAGCAAAGCCAGTAACTTGGTAGCACTACACCCTCTAATGTCACCCGGAGTTATAACACAATGTTTCCTCTTTTCAAAGCCTGATTTGTAAATACTGCTACAAGGCTACCTATAGCCAGCAAGAACACAGGCAGGTCTATGGAAAGGGGAGTATACACCACTTTGCTAACTATTTGCTGGCTACTTGAATGTTTTCAACTCTTTGATTCTATTATTAAGAAAGAATAATTCCTAATTTTATCTGATTACTAATTTGTAAATCAAGTTTAAAAATGCATATGTGAATCCCATAGCAACATGTGGGGTCCTTTGCTAGTAAGGGGAAATGTAAAGATGCGGAAACACCATGCTGCTTTGTTTCCATCACATTTAGATCAGTCTATGGCTCCCAGGGTGAATGCAGTCCCATGCACTTTACGATTAACAGCTGCATGGCAGTATGACAACCTAACCAGCAGATAATTTGCACCCACTAGCAAATTGTGACATCAGAAATGTTGGCAATGGAAGTCATGCTTTTTTAATTTTTTTTTTTTTTTTTTGCAATTTTCTCCACTGCAGGGGGACAGGGGAGGGGAGGTTTCCTTCCAGATTCTCAGTTTCTACCAGCAACAATCCTGAGTACCACAGATGCACAGGATCACAATCTGGCCCATGTGTTTGCAGAAGCTGATTTCTCTTTTTCTTTTACATTACTTAGAAATGTCTCATCAACAAAGAGGAAACAGAACATGCAAATCCTAAGTCATTCAGGTACAAATCATTCTTTCTGCAGTCACAGTCACTTCATCTTTAAGCCTCTGGTGTAGCAGCTCTGAAGACCTACCTCTGAATGCACCAACAATCCTTGCAGCCAGTCTGATTCAATTTGGATAGAGACTAAATATTCTTCTTTACCTTCATGAGGAATTTTGTATGTTTAGAGATGTTAACTAGCCTATGTCTTCATATTAAATGTCTGACCTTTAAAGCTTCCCAATTTGTTTCCCAGAGATTTAAAAATTCATTTTACTGTCTTGTTTTTCATGATCAAGTATGTATCTCTAATGTAAATGAAAGCCTTGGTATAATATGTTAAAAGAGAAAAAGTTGGATTTGGCATTTTCAAAATGAGTGAGTGATGAAAAAGGCACTTGTGACTATTTAGTAGATCTTGATTATTTTTCAACTTAAGTGTTTGTTTTTGATGTGCCTTAAACTAGAAGATAAGGCTGAAAATGTCCTAGAAGATACCTAGGGACCATTTCTTTCTAATTCAGTGCATATACTCACTCTAGTTCGTACATTCTCACTGCCACCATTTGGAGAAAAAGGCTACTAATCTGAAATGAAATGGCAGACTCCCCAAAGGGAAAGTCTAATGTTGTTTTCTTGCCCATCTTCCTCTCCCCCTTCTATGTTCTCTGCCTGGTCTTTGTAGATGAAAGCACCTCATTGATGTAACGGGAAAAAGTAGCAAGGGGCCAATTTCTAGCTCCCATCTAAACAAGAGCCTGTACCTTCAGTGGAGATCGCCCAGCAGGCGAAGGGGATACTGACGCTGTGTGTCTTGCTGGTGAAGCTGTGAAGAGAGAGAGAGATCATTTCAGTTCAGAAAACCAGATAGCTGACTGTGTGTACAAAGCCCTCTGTGTGTACAAACCCAGAGAGATGATCCAGTGCACAAGGATCTAGGCAAGAGGGGGCGTGGGTAGAGAGACTAAATGGTGCCCACCCAAAATGGATTCCCCACAAAGGATGACAGCTCCCAGACACGGGAGTGAAAAGTCACCAGAGCACATATGATGCTTTAACCAAGTGACTAGGCCAGTGTCCCTTCCACTGCCTCAAAGCCCAGATTCTTCTCTGCCCCTTGGTCTATTTCTAAAGGTGCTTTTACGCGTGAGGTGCCAGGGAGCAGACTGGGCTGAGCAAGAATGGAAAGACCCAGGTCACCCAGGCAGCTTAGAATAGGTCCCTGGGAATGTACTGACATCAGTCTCCCCTTTCACCACCCCCCACCCCCTGCAATATTCCTGAAATTGACAGAAAACCCTTGGCCACATCCGTATAAAAGGTAAGAAGTTTTCCATTTTCCTCCCTAATGTCTGTACTTGGGTCTTCCTTTATCTCTGGGAGGTGATACCCTATGGATGTCACCATTAAGGTAAGAAGAACGCTCTCTTTGTTTCTTCCACCAGATTCTTAAGCCCTACACCTGGGACAAGGCCAGTGTGATAGCACTGCTGTGTGTGTGCACTTGTGGACCAAATCCAGCTCTCTAAAGCATAACCACACACACTACAGCCAGCTGTGACACTGTCATCCCGTGAGTGTAAGCCAGATTGCCCAGGTCTGCCTACAGCGTTTTCACTGGGCTCAGGGGTTGCTGCTCTGCGATGAGCTGCCATTCTCCCAGCTGTCACAGTGGGGTGTGCAGCTCATAAAACTACAGAAAGGCAGAAGGGAAGAGAGACGGTTACAGGTCCCGCCAACAGTGAGCACTCAGGATGCCCTGAGGGCAGACTGTGACAGCGGTCAGGGCAGGAGGGGAGGCAGCACCGCCACCTGCGTGCTCTGGGCCTGCGGGGCCAGGGAGAGTGGCCGGGCCGCCCTCGGGGTTGTGCGGATCCATCGTGCGTGCTAGGGCACGCTGCCAGCACGTGCCGTGTTCCATCACCACTGCTAGTCCTCCTAGCCCATCAGTTGTGGGGGTCGAGTACAGAATAAGAGCATGACGTCTAGAGAAGCACAGCTTGATTGGGAAATGGTATTTTTATTGTCTGGGTCCCTCTTCTCAACTTAGGCATTCCCTGACACCACCCCTGTGGACTACCCAGCAGCCCCTGGACCCACTGCATGTTCAGAGGGATGTTTCTCCGGAAAAGACCTAAAATAGTTCTATCCCTGTCCTTGCCTGCAAGGTAGAAAGAATTAGCCTAGGAACCTAAAGACCATGAATATTATTGTCCCTTAGAAAATACTTTTCAAGTTTCCAACTTTATGGACACAACCAGGTTTAAACTGGAGGTTGCTTCAATGTACAAACATCACAAATAAAACACCAAGTACTGGTTAGTGAGTTTTAAACTTCCCTGGTCACACTGACCTAGCAATACATATTATCAAGTAAGGCTACGGTTATTCCTTGTTTTGTTTGAAGATCTCACATGTCTTTCCAAATCTACTGGCAACTTCTAGCTTCGGAAAGTACAAACTGGGTAGCATACAGTTTATTTTAAAAAGAGAGTCATTTTTCTTTATTCGGTAAAAAATAAGCTAGAAAGATGTTAAAATGCAGCAAATGAAACATGGATGATCCATCCAGAAAAATCCATGAAAAACAGAGTGTGTCATATTTTCTCATGCCTTTAGGCTAGTTATATTTAGAGTTGTTTTGAAGCTTTACAAATACAGGTGAAGTGTTGAAAAAGCTCTCCCCATCAACAGGATACAGTTAGTAAAGTGCCACAGCCTCTCAAAACTGCCCTCATATGCAGGACATCCAGCAACGGCTTGTTCAAGAGGAAAGGGGGCCCATTACTGTTATATACTCAGAAAGGAAGTTTCTTAAGACTAATTTTCAGTGGTTTTCAAAATTTAGAAAGGTTTGGTAAAACACAGATTCTAGAGCTTTGGCCCAGATACAGTAGAATTCTGCTTCAGTAGGTCTTAAACCACCTCCCTGGGAGACGCAGTGCCTTGAATGAACCCTTTGAGAAAGATGACCCTGGAACACAGTCTTGTCTAAGCAGCAGGTGCAAGGTACTGGTTAGTTGTTCTCCACAAGCCTATCCAAATTACAGTTAGTCCTTTTCAAGGACAACCTGAAACTGGGGCCTCAGTCCTGCAGAAAGTGGCTAGAGTTAGCAGAGGTTGATAAGAATGAGGTGATTCAAGCGAAGGATAGGGAAAATGCTAGTGGTTCAGCAAGGTTAGGGTGCCCCCCAATTCTGAGCATGATACCTAGGAGAAGAACGTTCAATAGTTTAGGAATGGTGCACGCATGGACTTAGTGTAACAAGAGTTGAGGAAAAAGACGGAACACAGCAGATGAATTCTGTAGCTACTACTAAGGTTTTTTACCTTGGACACACCAAATGCCTACCTTTCTGAGGAGCTCAGGTTGGAGTAGTCAATAAAAGTTATTTTTATACAAATGATTGTTAAAGTCTTCAAATACCCACCAGTCTGCGTGGGTCGTGGAGGGACGGGGGGAGAGATAAGCTTCCCGCCATCTGCCACGTTCTTGGCTTCCTTCCCACTGTCCAGGCTCCAGCTGCTAGGGGGTGGGGTTCACAGCTGGAAGGGAATAACACCGCTGAAATCACACGGTCTGCATCTCCCTGTGAGCACGCAATCTTAGAAGTCAGAATTATCCAGAATGAAAACATCAGCTGGATTGCAAATAATAAGGAAACTTCCTAAATGCAAACCCTTTAATTGCCCATCTCACAATTATAGTTGACATTTCATTGGGTGATAGCATGGCTCTTTTTCCCTCAAGCAGTCAGAACTACACATCTCGACAAAGAGTGTAGAAACTTGAGATTTACAAATGTGTTTAGATGCTGGATAACAGATGGAAGATGCAGTCACTCGACTATTTTAAAACTTGGTTTTTAGTGGAATTTTCTGGACAAATAGCATCCTGAAAGGGGGAAGGCAGTGGATGCTAATATCTCCACTGCCTGGCAGAATTACTGGCAAGGAACAGCCACACCACACCATTCTGTTGGCCCTTGTTCCTCATGTCAAAGGGCTATAGTGGAGAACGTCCTAAAAAAATAATTTGGAATGCTGACATTATCATTCCTTTTTTGTAATCTACCTGCTCCACACTTCAGTAAGATGCTGAAATATGGAACAACTCCCCCTTGGAACAAGGGCAAGACATACAAGGTTATAAATAGCTGCTCTGAGAGGAGGTTTACAAAATCAAGCCTTTAGAGTTCCAGTCTCTTACTCACTGAGCAGACACTGCCACCTGGTGGACATAGCCAGAATTTCAACATTTTATGATTATATCACCACTACAATTGGATGGAACCACCACTCGTAAAAAACATTTCCTCTGGTCCTTTAAAAGGTGCTTTGTGGATTTTCTTCAGTAGAAGAGGTGAGAAAACGACCACATTTCTAAGTTATCCAGACAAAGATCAATATTTGACTTGTAGCTGAGCTGTAAAGCAAAATGTGTGTTTTAAAATAATTTAGGCTACAGTCTTCCTGATTCCTATCTCTTGAGGAAAGTTTTAATGTATCGGTGTACTCAAATGACAATGCAGTCGAGATCTTAATGGGGACAATTAAAATGCACTTTACAGGGATATGTCATTAGTGTCTGTTAATTTGCTGGCTTGGGGACTGCTCTGATTTTTGAGGCTTATTCTGGAAGGTCAATGAGTGCCTTGCTGTTAGTCCCCATCCCCCTAGCTGAGGAAGTCACATTTAATCCACTCTTCTTCCTCTGCTGTGTTGCACAGACCCATGCTAATTGGCTATTAACTGCTATACATATGTTGGTTTCTCATTTTTCCTGTGACCTTGAGGCAGGGCACACTCTATTCTGCACCGGATTGTAAATTTTCAATAGCATCTGAGTCACCCACAAGCAACAGCTGAGCTGACCGAATGAGCGTGGTAAGGCAGACACACAGTGGGACTGAGGATCCATCTGGGAAGCTGCTTACTTTCCTTGCGTTGAGCAAGTAGCCTAATTGGCCCCTTTGTTTCAGGCAGCAGTGACTCACTGACACCAAGAGTCATTAAACGAGAGTCCCTACCTTGCTCAGAGTCTGCTGTTCAACCCTACAAGAAGACAGTTTGTGAAGAATGCATCAGAAATAACTGTCTTCCATCCATCCCCGAAAGAGAGGCTCAGTCCTGATCATTAAAGGTCTGCACATGTGCCTTCCCCAGGGACACACGAGCGACTGGAGGAAATGAAGCCAGAACACAGTTACACATTCCATGACTGCCGGAGACGCTGGCTTCATACCCACCTTTCTCAGGTGCAGAAAGATTGGGGTCACTGCGTGGCAAGGCTCCATCTCCAATGTGATTAAACAGCAGCCTCTGGAAAGGCACAAGAATCTATTTTATGGTGCAAGATACTGACAGGTGAGATCTTCTAGAAAACGAGATGATTATTTTATTGCTGAATGGTGTACGCTGGTGCTCAGTCGTGTCTGACTCTCTGCGACCCTCTGGACCCACCAGGCTCTTCTGTTCATGGAATTTTCCAGGCAAGAATGCTGGAATGTGTTACCATCGCCTACTCCAGGGGGTCTTCCCAACCCAGGGCTCTAACCCACAGCTCTTGTGTCTCCTGCATTGGCAGGCAGGTTCTTTACTACTAGTGACACCTGGGAAGCCCTTACTGAACCTTTTGTTTTTAAAAAATGTTTCAAATGGCAAAATAAGCCATATAAAACATTACTGCCTTAACACTGTTGATGATTGGCTTATCATTATAGAAATATTTTTCAATAATGACTCAATTATATTTAAGGGAAAAAGGGAGAAGACCCTTAGGTTTCAAAAGGTGTTCGTAAACAGTGTTTTAAAAGTCTATACAGGATTTCAGATATTGGGTTGGCCAAAAAGTTCGTTTGGGTTTTTCCATACCATCCTCAAATGAACTTTTTAGCCAACCCAATATAACTGGCAAATAAATTTTTGTAATAAAATATGGAAAAAATAAACAGTAAGTAGCAGTTAAGCTACAGTGCTCTTTATATATACAAATGCTAGACTGACGATATAAAATGTAAGTAAGAAAGAAGAAATATTAGCTCAAAAATCTCTAGTCAATGAACTTTACATTTTAAATCCCAGATTAGGTTAAAACATTGAAATGGTTAGTATGTTGCAATTTTTAACCCACAAAAATGCCAGTTTTACGTAGTTTTACCTAATATATTAAACAAAAGACACTAAGTCCTTAAAACTAGATACACTAGAGGAATGTGTATTATGGAAATTTTGGCAACACACACTGCTTCAAATTTTACCAAAAGCAGAAAACTTGAGAGGCTAATCAGGAAGTCTTTGAGAGTCCCCCAGGCTGGTGACCTGCTCTCCAGGAGCAGAGGGAACAGACTGAAAGTCGTGACAAGGGGAAATTAAACCAGTCAGGTGGTTCAGGAAAATGCACTTGGGTACAGTTTCTGCAACACGCCAGTGCTGTGAGGATGGGGGATCCTGGATCTTCTGGGAAGATCACACAGTCAGCAAACAGAAAGCAATCCAGACAAATCCCCCTTATTCTCATCCATTTCCAGATGCAACCACAGCCTTCTGCCAGGATGGTGTGGAAAAACAGAAAATGAGCTGGAGGATAAATAACGATTATTCTCTGCTCCTGAGTTATCAACAAATAACTGATAGAACGCAGGGCTCCATCGGAATCTACCTTTGAAACCCCGCCTCAAAGTGCTTAAAGGGCTGAGAGAGAGAGATCACTGCAGAGTAGGTCTGAGCTGGGTGGAGCGGGCTGCGGGGGGAGGCCCCAGGGTTTAGCCACTCCCTCCTCAGTGCATTTAAGAACAGCAGAGGCAAAAAGACATCCTCTTCGCTCCTGGATACCTCAGTAAGCAATCCGTGGCAGCCATGCTTCTCAAGGATCTTTGGCTAAGGTAAGAAGTTCCTCCAAATTTCTGCTACAGACACATGCAGATAGACACCCCCACCCCTAACTCATTTGCCCGTGACCTCTCTTAATGTTCAAGTGGCAGCAACAAAATAGATCAAAGTGGGTAAAATCATTTCCCAATTCCCTCTCAGCTTTACTGCTCAGGCAACCACCAGGAATCCACGTCAGATTCAACAGTTCACACAGGAATTCCTAGCAACAGGCCCAGGGCTGAGGTACGGACTTCACCCAGCTGGACTTGTCAACACGGCCCATCTGGTGGTCTCTGGCAGCTACCCTGACTTTCTGCAGCCCTGTAGGTAACATCCAGACTTTTCCTTGTTTCCTAGAGTTTCCATCCCACAAACACTACCTGCGAAGGTTCCACAGGTGTCGGATAGATGGCACTGCAAGGCCGCTCTCTTGGGGACAGGCAAGAGTTTTCTCTGGAATGTTTGTGTTTGTCAGACAGCAAAGGAGAAGCTGGGAAGAGACGGAAAGAGAGGCTCATGAGGGGGTGGTGAGCTGGGACATTTGGAGGAGAAAGCCGAAGCCTGTGCGAGGCTGGAAGGTCCTCTGGGCACCCTCAGTCACCCTACACCTCGGCACTGACCTCTGGCACTCGAGGGAGCAGAACTTGTCACATTAGGTGAGGCGGAGTGAGTAGAACTCAAGCTTGAGGTAGATGGACTTGGCTGGAAAACAGGGGGCTGTTATCAGACACGGCTTAGAGGCTGCAGACGACACTGACACATTTGAAACAAAATCACTTTTTTTTTTTTCCCAAAGTAGCAAAAAAAGCCCATTAAGAATTATGGAAACATCTCACTAACTCAGACCAATAAGGACGCCTGTCTGAATTAATAAAAAAAAAACAACTCAGATTTTTCACACCTGCCAAAGGAATGCCTTTGTGTTCAACTCAGCTCCATACAGCCTGTGACTAAAGACCAGTCAGCAGCAGCTCCCTGACTAAAGCACGAGCAGAAAGGCTCCCAGCCTCGGGCAGGCAGACAGGTGAGTGCTTCTAAAAGTCAGAGAACATGCCTGTGCCTCTTCTCCAATGTCGTATGTGCAAATGCGTGCATCTGGCAATATGTATTAGGCCCCCTTTCCAAAGACAGAGGTGAGGAAAATTTCAGCTGAGTCTTACCGAGTGATTATCAATGTCCTATTTGCTGTATCTAAACACAAATTTTTGTTGCAAGAGTTTCACTGACCCTTAAATCCCTAAAAACCTCTATGTTTCTTTAGTAAACAGTTTTTTATTATGGGAAATTTCCAACATATACCTAAGTAGAGAAATCTTAGAATGAGCCCCTAAACCGTATCTTCTTAAAAGAACAAAACACTTAGGAATGTTAAGAGGAAGCTGGTTGGTGGTGACAAGCTCCAGGACACCCGTCTGAAGACCTGACTCAGAGGCAGAGCTCAAAGTTCCCCTTGTAGGGCCTGGCCAGGCTTGCCCACCGCTGGCTCAGGTCTTCCTAGAGTGGCCGGGCAGCTTTGAGAGAATCAGCTTTGCAGACTCCAGGCACCAATAAGGCAATACAGGTGTGTAAAGGTTTGTCCTTAGGTCAAATTCTCGCTCGTAGGTCTGTTCCTAAGCACAGCAGAGTGAATGGAAACACTCATGATTGAGACCTCTCTCTTTCTAAACCTCTTAAGTCGCTCAGTCGTGCCCGACTTTGCGACCCCATGGACAGTAGCCTGCACCAAGCTCCTCCGTCCATGAGATTTTCAAGGCAAGAGTACTGGAGTAGGTTGCCATTTCCTTCTCCAGGGAATCTTCCCAACCCAGGGATTGAACCCAGGTCTCTCACATTGTAGACAGACGCTTCACCGTCTGAGCCACCAGACAGAAAGGGAATAAACAGGACCAGACAAAGAGAAAACAGCTGATCAAGTACCTGCATGTTAAAGACTTCATCAGAGCTTTCTGATTGCCCTGTAATATTGCTTACTTCAGCAGACGCTTGTGAGGACAGTGAGGAGGAAGAGTATCGGTTGACAGCTGGGTAACTTAATGGGCTGTTTTCAGGGAGAAAAAGAAATGGTCGTTACTCAGTCTCTACATTGCACTTTATCACATGCTGGCATGGTATAAAAACCAAAGGGAAAAAAATATATGCATCCCATTTTGTCGCCTCCCATTTGCCTCAGTGTGATCAAACGTCTGAGTTTACGTCTCATGCTGCTGCTGTTCTACCAGTGGCAGATGTCTGCAGCTGCCTCTAGGGTTACTTATTTCATTAAGAAACCGCGTATTTGACAAATTGTGCCATAAAGAACGAGAGAATCGTTCCGGATCATCTTGTGGGAATGCCAAATTGTCAGATAATTCAGAATATGACTTACCTGCGTCGAGGAATTACCCTGGTACCATCTGGGCTCATGGAGGCAGGTGCTGAGTTTCTACACACACGGGGCTTCCATTAGGAAAATGGACTGGACTGGCTTGTATACAAGCGGAGAATTCCTAAAGAGGTAGGAAAGAAAATATTTCAGAATTGTAATGGTAAGGGCAGAATCACTCAAGAGGTGCTGTGCTATACTTGTGCACTCTGATGGTCGTAAAACCTTTATATAGGCACTTAGGAATGTAAGTCATTAAGCCTTCCTCATTTACTTTTTTGTTTTCATGAAAGTTAAGTGTGGCAAACCGAATTTAACGCAATTTTAACATTTGAGGGCTCTCTGGTAAAATTTTGGTGTAGTTTGGCAGACAAACCAAAAGATGTCACTATTGCATACATCATGGTCCCTCAAAAAGCAAATGGTGGAGGTCAGACTGCCCCCAGTGGACCCTTTGTGTACATACCTGGATCCCCAAGCTGGACTTCATCACAAAGAACTGGTCGACCAACTTCTTGTGAAGGGGTCTCATATCCTGAGGCACAAACTTCGTGCACGGCCAAGCCAAATTCCAAAATCTGTGCCTTGAGAGTAATAGAAGGAAAAAATCCATATCAGTGAGTACCTCCTTAATGCCTGCTGGGGATTCAAGCATGGTGCCCTACATTGTGCATGCATTACTGTTAACCTCCCCATCTGACAAGATAGGAGCAATCCTTAGTTTACTGCGGACGACACTGAGGATCAGAAAATTCTGCGTGCGCAGGTGTAGCAAACGGACTTGTGGACACAGATGGGGCAGGAAAGCATGGGATGAGTTGAGAGAGTAGCACTGACATACATTATAACGCCCTGTGTAAACAGCTAGCTAGTGGGGAGTGCTCTATAACACAGGGAGCTCATCTCTGTGCTCTAATGACCCAGAGGGCTGGGAGGGAGAATCAAGAGGGAGGGGACATATAGACACATATGGCAGACTCCACGCTGCTGAACAGCAGAAACCAACACAACATTGTAAAGCAATTATACATAATTAAAAAAAATTCTGCATGTACTAAAGGACAAATGGGAATCCGAACTTAAGTCTGATTCCAAAGACTTAACTGTCCTACTACCCCCAAGTTTCTTTCCCATGTATTTTCAATCTATAACAACAACCATATTAAACAGTTAAGCATCCCTTTGGCCCCTTCCTGCACTTCTCAGGAGGGGGCAAGGGATGGGAGCTCCCTGTTAGGAGGGTCAGGTGGTTCTCCCCTGGTGATAAACCGCCAATGCAGGAGATGTAAGAGAGACAGGTTCATTCCCTGGATCGGGATGATCCCCTAGAGGAAGGCATGGCAATCCACTCCAGTGTTCTTGCTGGAAAATCCCATGGACAGAGGAGCCAGTTGGACACGACTGAAGTGACTTAGCACGCACCACTGCCACTCCCCAAGGGACCTCTTTTCTGGATGGCACTCTCTCGGCTATGTCTCCCTTCTCTCTCCCATCAGGTTCCTCTGTCCCTACCCCTCCCTCCCTCCAATTTTCAGAAACTATCAGGAAGGAAAGAACAAATGACAAGAGGGTATTCTGTAACAGTTGCTATGCTGCTTGTTTTTGTTAAAAATATTACTCTTGTTCACTTACTATAATGCAAAAGGAACAGTTCCTATTTTCATAAAGGTTTCCTGCTCTGAGAACCTAAACTGAGATGAATGTAAACATTCATGTTTCCTTTGTACAGCTAGGTCAAAAGTGCTTAATTCCTTTGATGGGAGTAGCAGACGTCTTTCACATTTTAAAAAATGCCCCATGCTACAATGGGCAAAAGGACAAATTTCAGAGGCTGAGAGGCTAGACGGTCCTTTATTTTTACAGCCCATGATGGTTCAAGTTTGAAAGCTTCAGGGCAGACATGAGTGGCTTGGTGGGGGCGGGCGGGGGGAGGTAAGAGCATCTAGTACCTTCCTAAGGGTCAGAACTGTGGCAACTTTGCCTGTGATATTTGCATAAAGATGAAAACACCTTGAAATAAATGTCAAGTGAAGTATGTCTGAGGCACAAAGGGCAAGCCCGGTTTCTATGAGGAGGGAGGAGGGATGGAGTTGAGTCTAAGGGCAGGGCCCTCGGTCCTCTGCATCTTAGACACTGGCTGCGAAGGGCCTGCCCTTTTGTCCAGGTAACGCTGCAGGCTGGGTTCTCCTGGAGGTAGGCTTCGGCATGGAGAGTGGGATGTTCGTTGGGGAATATCCCTGGGATCACTGCCTGTAGGAGGGAGGCGCAGAGCGGGACTTGACCAAAAAGGAAACTGACCCTGCATGGCAGCCTGAAAGCCTGTGCTGACCCCAGGGCAGCTCTGGGCCTTGAACGATCTGGCACAATTGCACTGTGTGTGCCCCAGATGGCCAGGCTGGGCTACTCCTTCCCAGTTATTGGATGCAGGTCATCCAGGAAGGTAGGGATATTAGGCGAGGAGTCACTCTGCAGCAGAGGCAATGCTGGAGGATCTGAGAGGCCAAGGTGTCTTCCAGCAGGTAGGGCCACAGGTCCTTTCTGGAAGGAGCCCTGGAGCTGTGCACCTCCGTGTCTACTAGACAGGTCTCTGAACCATCCCTCTCCAGCGTTCCCAGCTTCCTCCAGTCCTGCAAAGACAGGTAACTCGCCCAAGGTCACAAGGCTATAACGTGCACGACTTGATAGGATCCAATGCTTCCTAGGCCACAGCTCTTTCCACAGGGTCCCAAGATGCAGACACAGCAAAGGTTCCTCAATCTTTTTCTTGAGAGACTTCTTCAGTCAGTCAGTTCAGTCGCTCAGTTGTGTCTGACTCTTCGTGATCCCATGAACTGTAGGACGCCAGGCCTCCCTGTCCATCACCAACTCCCAGAGCCTACTCAAACTCATGTCCATCGAGTCAGTGATGCCATCCAGTCATCTCATCCTCTGTTGTCCCCTTCGCCTCCTGCCCCCAATCCCTCCCAGCATCAGAGTCTTTTCAAATGAGTCAGCTCTTCGCACCAGGTGGCCAAAGTTTTGGAATTTCAGCTTCAACATCATTCCTTCCAATGAATATTCAGGACTGATCTCCTTTACGATGGACTGGTTGGATCTCCTTGCAGTCCAAGGGACTCTCAAGAGTCTTCTCCAACACCATGGTTCAAAAGCATCAACTCTTTGGCACTCAGCTTTCTTTATAATCCAGCTCTCACATTCATACATGACTACTGGAAAAAACCATACCTTTGACTAGATAGACCTATGTCAGCAAAGTAATGTCTCTACTTTTTAATATGCTGTCTAGGTTGGTCATAGCTTTTCTTCCAAGGAGGAAGTGTCTTTTAATTTCATGGCTGGAGTCACCATCTGCAGTGATTTTCGAGCCCAAGAAAATAAAGTCTGACACTATTTCCATTGTTTCCCCATCTATTTACCATGAGGTGTGGGACAGGATACCATGATCTTAGTTTTCTGAATGTTGAGCTTTAAGCCAACTTTTTCACTCTCCTCTTTCACTTTCATCAAGAGGCTCTTTAGTTCTTCTTCACTTTTTCTGCCATAAGGGTGGTGTCATCTGCATATGTGAGGTTATTGATATTTCTCCCAGCAATCTTGATTCCAGGGAAATTGTGCTTCATCCAGCCTGGCATTTCGCATGATGTACTCTGCATATGAGTTAAATAAGCAGGTGACAATATACAGCCTTGACGTACTCCTTTTCCTATTTGAAACCAGTCTGTTGTCCCATGTCCAGTTCTAACTGTTGCTTCTTGACCTGCATACAGATTTCTCAAGAGACAGATCAGGTGGTATGGTATTCTGATCTGTTTAAATATTTTCCACAAGTTTGTTGTGATCCACAGAGTCAAAGGCTTTGGCATAGTCAATAAAGCAGAAGTAGATGTTTTTCTGGAACTCTTGCTTTTCGATGATCCAACAGATGTTGCCAATTTGATCTCTGGTTCCTCTGCCTTTTCTAAATACAGCTTGAACATCTGGAAGTTCACGGTTCATGTATTGTTGAAGCCTGGCTTGGAGAATTTTGAGCATTACTTTATTAGCGTGTGAGATGAGTGCAATTGTGTGGTAGTTTGAGCATTCTTTGTCATTGCCTTTCTTTGGAATTGGAATGAAAACTGACCTTTTCCAGTCCTGTGGCCACTGCTGAGTTTTCCAAATTTGCTGACATATTGAGAGGCTTTTTAACCCTTTTGATTTTAACTCAAGGGAAAGAGTTCAGTCAGACTGAATACAGCAGATAAGAATCCTGGGGTGAGATAAACAAACCACTCACAAGAGAATTAAAAATCAACAAAGGCTAAAGGCATTCCATAATTCTAAGTATTTGATGACCTAAGCTGCTCACTTCATTTCTAGCATCTACCTCACCCCCAGGGCAACAATGAGAATTTAACTTCTCCTCTATTTCCTTGCAGGTCAACTTCAAGCAATCCCTCTTTTCCAGAAGCTGTCCAACTGACTCTTCCACCCATGGTCCTGATCAATAGCCACTTCTCTCCCTTCAGTATCAGTTTTGTGGACTAAGCCTCAGTCAGTTCAGTTCAGTTCAGTGGTTCAGTCATGTCCGACTCTTTGTGACCCCACGAATCGCAGCACTCCAGGCCTCCCTGTCCATCACCAACTCCTGGAGTTTACTCAGACTCACGTCCATCGAGTCATTGATGCCATCCAGCCATCTCATCCTCAGTCGTCCCCTTCTCCTCCTGCCCCCAATCCCTCCCAGCATCAGAGTCTTTTCCCATGAGTCAACTCTTCACATGAGGTGGCCAAAGTAGAGCATAAAATATGGACTAAAACCAGATACAGCCTCATCATTTCCTAGTCCAACAGAACATGCTTTTTTATTAATTTGGCATTATCAAATGGAAAGAGATGGTTCTGTCACATTTTATCATATGTATTCCATTTTTCATAGATATAAAATGTTTCCTACTGATTTCCTATTGAACCCAGCCTCTCCACCATAATGTCTCCCACCTCAGAGGTTTTCAAACCATTTTCAGGCCAAGAGCTATCAACAGAGGAAGAGAAAGGAAGAGATTATTCACCCTGGTTCTTTGTATTTGATGGAACCAAAGAAATAAAAGCCAACTGTGCTTCTGTAGAATTGAAAATGATGAGATTGTATCTAGCTCTGTCTATGTCATATGATCTACAGGCTTTTATCTGCACAGCGTGATACTGTTTTAAAGCAAAGAGTATTATTGATTGCCCACTTCCTTAGTCTAACTAAGTACAAATCTCATTCATTCATTTACAGAATCATTTGTGTTAAGTTGGCCTGAACTTATATGATCCCAAAATCTTGAGTGAAAAGTTGGCATCAAGTCTTTGGGGACAGAACATTCAAAGAACGTTCCAAGGGGTGCCATGTTTGCTATAAGGAGCTGCCATAGTCTACTAATTTTTTGTCCCCCACCCCCCGGCATCTAAGTGGGAAGAAAAAGTAGAAATTAGCAAGTCAGGATATATCACAAGTGAATCTGTAACCTGTGACTGCTAGATCACTGACATATGGGGCTGGCCAAAAAGTTTTTTGACACAGCTTATGGAACAACACGGACAAACATTTTGGACAACCCCGAGAAAACCATGTAGATGGGACCCTGGGCAGGCAAGCACATGTGTGCATGGAAGAGGGAAAAGCCTTCTGCCCCCTTACCTGCTCAAGCATCAGCTCTCTTAACCGTGCGATTTTCTCTCCATCTTCAGGGTGACTTAAGATATATTCTTTGACAAAGAATGCCTGGTAAGAAGAAGGACAGTTTACTTCAAGAGGGTTACAAAGGAAGTAGAAGACACACTTATTGTTTCTAATGCTTCTTTAAAGAAATGAGTCCATTATATACCACTTTGGGGGCCGGATGGAATGATTCAAAGTATGGCAGCTGGTCAGATGGAATATAAGGAGGTGATTGCTAACAGGAGATCAGAGATTGCATGAACTTTGTATCTTTAGTAAAACAGCAAATCTAAATCCATAAGCTTTTATGACATCATGTTGTTCAGTCGCTCAGTCATGTCCGACTCTCTGTGACTCCATGGACTGCAGCACCCCAGGCCTCCCTGTCCTTCACTGTCTCCCAGACTTTGCCCAAGTTGTGCTGAAGAATGTTCAAACTACCAGACAACCGAGCTCCCTTCCCATGCTGGTAAGGGTATGTTCAAAATCTTTCAAGCTAAGTTTCAGCAGTACTTGAATCGAGAACCTCCAGATTTACAAGCTGGGTTTAGAAAAGGAAGATAAACCAGAGATCAGATTGCCAGCATTTGTTGGATCATAGAGAAAGCGAGGGAATTCCAGAAAAACATCTGCTTATGACATGCTATCCTAAAATAAATCGCCTAAAGACTCAGAATGATCAAACAAGATTAGATTCTTTTATGTCCAAGAATCACTCTTTACTCAGGGAAATGGGTTTAGGTAGCCATTTATTAAACAATTGTGATATCTTCACTACTTTTATTCAAGAAAACACATACACACATACTTTTAACCTCAAAGTATCACATTCTGGGAAACACAGTAAGTGAGCATCCCTAGTGATTATACATTTGTTCTGCTAAGCAAAGAAATCTGGTTGTATTGATTGTAGCCCTATGTCGGCAGGCTGATGTATGTGCATATCTGAAAAAGACTTCTGAAACCTTAAGAAATCACAAATGTAAACTTTCACACAACAATACCAAATCCTTACCTCTTGATACCTGGAAACTCCACCATTAACAGCAGCATCTATAACTCCATTCAGGCACATGGTTAGGGGGTTAATATTCTGCATCTGTCTTGTCTGACACTGGCTAATCAGAGTCTTCAGCTGCTGATTCTTATTCTCCAGCACTTCAATGGCATTTTCCAGAGGACTCATTTCTACCTGAGAACAAATGAGCATAAATATCTATTGGATTTTGTGACATTCAAGAAGAAAGACAAAGTAGATTATCCACATTCTGAATTATCTGTGCTCCCCTCAATATCTCTACCAGGGGCCATCAGTATAGAACAGACAAGGATATAGAAGATAAATTAGCTGTTTGTAAGGCCTGGGAAGAGAAGGTGATTATATTCACTGGCTGATATGTAGTTTGAATAATCAGCAATCACCGATTATACATTAGCACTAAAACAATCCTTGAAACAAAATTCAAGCCTATATATTTTACAATTTATTTTTATTTTCTTATGAGGCTAAGTGTTCAAGGACCCTGCATATTCTTAGCATCTTTCTATATACTTAACGCAAAGTACCACAGGAGATAACAAAATGCATTTACAGATGCTCTGATGTCAAGGAGATTTCAGCCCAGTTGGGAAGATGGGACATAGGCCCATATGGACCCCATATGCATACATAACAGCACCATAAGGTGGCATAGGATGGCACACAGTTGTGAGTTATAGAAAATAAGACAATCAGATATGCTGCAGGATCTATTTGTTCTAGGAGAGCCAAATAGAGTCATAATGACTTTTCCATTCTGAGTTTTAATGGGAGACTCATTGTGAAAATGATGATACTGCTCTTCAAAGGTACAGCACTGTGACTGTTACTGACACTGACATGCTCTTTGAAGAAAAGGTCTGCTAAGCTCTCATCTGTATAATAATCTAAGCTTAAGGATTATTAAGGAAGGGAAATTATTATCGGTTAAGGAAATAGTTTCTAAAGGTCACCTGAATCATCTTAAACCAACACTGAAAAGTACTAGAATGATTTGACTATGTCAAAATTCAGAATGTACATTTATCAAAAGACATTATATAAGAGGACAGATAAACCATAAAGTAGGAGAAGATATTTGTAACATGTAAAAATCATCAGTCTATGTCCAGAATATATAAAGAACTCTTATAAGCCATAAGAGAAAGGCAAACAGCCTACTTAAATATGGACAAAAAACATAGCCATTTTATGAAGGAAGAAACCCAAATGTATAATGTGAACATCACTTTTACATACACTGGGATATCAACTAATCCGTGTGACTTGCTTTATTGTGGTAGTCTGAAACTGAACTTGCACCATCCCCAGGATGTGCCTGTATAAGGTTTAAAACCACGTAAACTAAACTGACTTGTTTAAAGAGACATATAGAGGTAATAAAGCAAGAGGATAAAAGCTCTGCTGAGGGAGGGCGCGGCACACGAGGCCAGCAGGCGCTGCTGCCAATGTCCGTTTCTTTACCTGAGTGGCGGTAAACAGGGTTTTATTTTCCAACTGTTTATGACATTAAACTTTTGTTTTGAGATCACAAACGCTAACTCACAAAGAAGTCAGAGTTCTGATGAACTGAAAGTTAAAAAGTCAACAAAACCTCTTGGAAACAGAAAGTAGAACAGTGGTTGCCAGATGCTGGGGGATGGGGGAAAAGGGAAATTGCTGTTCAGCGGATATTGCACAACAACGTGCATATAGTTAATACCATTGTACTACACATTTAAAACCAGTTATGATGGTGACTTGTATGTATTTTTGATCACAGTTTTTAAAAAAATTCATGCTTACCCTTAATTAAATGTTAGTAATATGAAGACATTTTACAAGTAAGCAAAATAAAATACAGTAAATACAGACAAAAGACAAATAATAACCTAGGAAAATACTTCCAACATATATTTCAGATGAATTATCAATATATCTCAAATACTGAGGAAAACTATACAAATAATATAATCAGTGCATTCACCAAAAAGTGAGTTAATATGAAAACATACCATCTTCACTAGCACTCAACAAATGCCAAAAAAGCCAACCCTACTGTGACCACTTTTGGCCTAATATCTGGAAATTTAAAAATAATATACAGCACCCTGTGTTGAAGAGAATGCTGGGAAAATGGTTATTCCCAAGAACAGTTATCTCCTCCAGACAGAGCATAAATTGATACATGCCATTGCTGATCCATGAGTCAATATTACTGATTATATGTTGGTGAAATTATTCTAAGGAGATGGTCAAAGACGTGCATAAAGAATACTGTGTAGAATGTTTATCAATAAATTATTTTCCATTGGTCCCAGATTATGATCTTTAATTACTATCCACCACTGAAAAGAATCAGGAGTCATAGGAGAAACGGCTGCTTTCAGGTCTGGGGCAAGATTGCACAGGTGAGTCTGGACTACCCAGAGAGCAAGGAAGAAGTGAAGTGAAGAGAAGTGAAGTCACTCAGCCGTGTCGGACTCTTTGTGACCCCATGGACTGTAGGATCCCATGGCTCCTCCCTCCATGGGATTCTCCAGGCAAGAGTACAGGAGTGGGTTGCCATTTCCTTCTCCAGGGTATCTTCCTGACCCAGGGATCGAAGCGGGTCTCCAGCATTCCAGGCAGATGCTTTAACCTATGAGCCACCAGTGAAGCCCAAGAAAGCAAGGAAGCCTTCATTAAAGCCGCTGGCCTGCTGTCAATTCACTCTCCTTACTGGAGGGATATCCTTGGGGAACAGGAAACAAAGCAGGTGACCGAGGTCTTATCTTCTTGTCAATTAAAGCTTCAATACAGGCTAACTGCTAAGAGGAAGAGATGGTATCTATGGAATGCCCTAAGTCCCCAGCTACAAGACTGCTCACAGTAAATAAACCCAGAGTCCCTCAGGCATGCTTCACTAGAGAATGTCCCAGAGAAGTTTGACAACTCTCTGGAGTATAAATTGGAATGTTTCACAATTTAAATTTTATGCTTCAAATGTGCCTTCTGTGTGAGGAACTCTGTGAACTCCTTTAGAGACTCTGTCTCCAGATCTGAATTATTAGTGATACGGGAAAGAAGGGCTAGAGGACAAAACTTGAGGTCTCAGATATCTCTCTGCTTCATCCCAGCCTCTTGACTGCCTAAAAGTTGTCAGTAAAGTTTGATGCTGATTCCTTGATTTGACAACTGGCCTGTGTATTAGCTCAGTGACAAAGACAACTTGGATACTGTCAAAAGGACTGAGGAGCCAGCCTGAAAATGCTTTCAATGGGCAAAATGGAACAATGTGAAAAGTAATCAGTATAATTGCAGTGAATTGAAACAAAACAAATCTGTTTAAATCCATGATGCTAAACAAACCAAAGAAAATAAAACCCTCTTTGGTCACATTTATAGGCGCTGTGGGTGCTAAGTTGCTTCAGTCGTGTCGGACTCTCCATGACCCTATGGACTGTAGCCCACCAGGCTCCTCTGTCCATGGGGCTCTCCAGGCGAGAATACTGGAGCGGGCTGCCATGCCCTCCTCCAGGGGTCTTCCTGACCCAGGGATTGAATCCACATCTCTTATGTCCTCTGCATTGACAGGCAGGTTCTTAAACACTGGTGCCACCTGGGAAGCCCTTATAGGGTGTTAGGAAACCAACTTATTATTTTGAAAACTGGTAAATCAAAGGAAAGAAAAAGTATTAGACTTCCTTGCCTATACCTTAGGGTAATCAGACTGTCGATGAAGGGATGCTTCTCTTTATAGAAGGATTCTAATCAATAAATGAAGAAAGAATGATAAAATATCCCCCTTTTGTAACCTCTAATAGATTCCTGGACAGGGGCAATGATCGATCAGTGCTGCATGCCAACCACAGCATATAACACCTGGAGAGGTAGTCTTGCAAAAAAGAAAAGACAAAATTAGATCTAGCTGTCAATTTACCAAAAACATAGGAACAAAGAAACACATTAAATGATCTCATTGATTCATAGTCTGCAAAATCCAGACTCAAGGAAACACTTCAGGATAAACAACGTGATTTCTTCAACAAAAAAGCTGCAAGGAAAAAATAATTTGGGGGAACCTATAGATCAAATGAGATCTAGGAGGTATTTCAACCAGTGTGAATGTGTGGCCCTCATCTGGGTCCAGGTTCAAACAACAGATGACAAAAACAAAAATCTATAAAATGAATTAGAGAATTGTGAATAAATTGGATAGTTTATGGTCAAGGAACTATTGTTAAATAAAAATCCTCTTTGGTCACATTTATAGGGTGTTGTGGGTTTAGATGGAAACCGTAAACACAATAATGGTACTGTGTTTATGTTTCTGATAAATACATAGACTGAAATATTCTTACATAGTGTCTAGGACTAATTTCCAAATAATCCAGTGTAAAAGGGAGTGGAGGGAGGCGTAGACACAAAATCGGCCTTTTGATAACTGCTGAAGTAAAAGAATGGGTAACTAGGTTTATTATATCTTTTCTCTATTTTTCTAGGACATAACTTTAGTTTTAAAAGGGAGACTGGCTGCTGTGTACAGAAATGGCTGCAGCCGGGGGAGGCCATAAAGGCAGAAGCAGGTGACCTCTTAGGAGACTACTTCAGAAATCAGGCACTAGATGTACGGCACAAACCACCACAATGTCCTAAAGTAATTCGCCTCCAATTAAAATAAATAAATTAATCAGGCACTGGCTGTATGGCAAAAACCACCACAATGTCCTAAAGTAATTAGCCTCCAATTAAAATAAATAAATTAAATTTGAAAAAGAAATCAGGCAGTAGATGGCGCTATCAGAAGGGAGATGAGCAGGGCTCAGCTGCTAAGTAATTTTGAAAGTACCTAGAGCCACACAACTTTCTGATAGATCTGATGTGAAGTATGATAATATTCTCTCTCAGTGGGTAAAGAATCGACCTGCCGTGCAGGAGACACAGGTGGGTTCGATCCCTGGTGGAGAAGATCCCCTGGTGGAGGAAAATGACAACCCATTCCAGTATAATTGAAAACTCCCAAGGACAGAGGAGCCTGGAGGCCACAGTCCCTGAGGTCACAGTCAGCTACAACTGAGCGACTAAGCACACACATGATAATATTGGGGCTTCCCAGGTGGCACTAGCGGTAAAGAACCCTCCTGTCAATGCAGGAGCCATAGGAGACGCAAGTTTGATCCCTGGCTCGGGAAGATCCAGAGCATGGCAACCCACTCCAGTATTCTTGCCTGGAGAATCCCACGGACAGAAGAGCCTGGCAGGCTACAGTACATAGGATCCCAAAGAGTCAGATACGACTGAAGCGACTTAGCACAGCACATAGCACGTGAGGATACTGTCATTATCTCTAAGGCTTAGAAATATCGTTATCTGTACATTCTATTTTATAGCTTTTCACCATGTTTACAATGTTTTAAATAAGGTTATTTTTAATCAAAAATATTTTGTTTTAAAAACAATTACTGAGGAAACAGTAGTTCAAAGAGGCTTTATCATCTTTGAAAGAATGGGACAATACGTTCACTAATGTTCTGGGGTTATGATTTTCAGAATAAAGGCCCATTATCTCATAGGAAATCTTTGCTGCCAGATGTTTCAGAACTCAGAATTTTTCTGACTTCAGAAAGGTAACATAGGGCACATATAGTATATTACACCATCCTCAGGTAGGGTCTGAAGAAGTTTCCTTTAATCAAATGTGTTAATATTTCTGTAGTAAAGTATATGAATAGTCATACTAAGTGAGATAAAGATCATAAATGGTCTTAGATTGGGTTAGGTATATTAACAACTGAATTTTGGAGCCAAACTTATAGACACATCTTTTGGTATTCAGAATCTTTTAGAGTTTGGTAAGGTCCAAGAGGAATTTCAGTTCAGTGTGGCACATACATCTTGAGTGCCCCAATCATCAGGACCTTCTACACTGGCAATTAAAGCAGGAAACCAACAACACTAATGGAAGATGGGGATATGCCAGGCAGCGGGAATAAGAGAAAGACACGAGGCTGTCAGAAGTGGGCTGTGTTCAGGGAACAAAACAGCCCAGTTGGATTTGTTCTGTTTGACAGAGTCTAAGATTGCGCATTCTAATTAAGTAGGCAGCTGCTGTTTGAAAGGTTGTGTTTAGTAACTCTCCCTTAATCACTATCAGCATGCTGCTTTTTATTAGCAGGCTGTGTGTGTGTGTGTATAATATTTCTAAGGTTAGGAACACTGGTAAGACTTCACAGAATTTACCTCTCTGGGTAGTTAAGTAGCTGACAAGGCTCTCTGAATCATTAATGCTGCAAGGATGACTAAGAACATTCCTGTGGTTTGGGACCGTGCCATTCAGCAGGAAGCAAAACATTAAGACTTTCTGAGCAATGAACTCAGCAGCCCCTTGCTTCCCTTGCAACCCTTGTGGACCCTTGATTCAGACTTGACAAGAACACACCCACACTGGTGTAATCTGCTGAATGGAATGCAGTTTGTTGAGAGAGCTGTATGAAATTTTTAGCCTTGCAAAATGAAAATGCCATTCAATCCCTAGCATGACTGAATACAATAAGCTGAGGGTCGTTTCGATGCTTAGAGACTACAGGTAGGACAAGCCATTCTTGGAAGACAACGTGGGTGGGATCTGCTCTTAGAGATTCATTGACAGCGTGGGCTTCTTACCTAAAAAGGAAGGGGCTACATTACATTTTCACAACTGGCACATTTTTCCATCAGGACTGTGGCAAAGGGCTGGCCCCTGACATAATGGATATGCCAGGGGTGGGAGGGGGGATTCTTGGGGGCATAGGTCTGTGGCTGACAGCAAGGGGCTGGGGCCTTGATATCTGTTGGGGAGGGGTTCTCACTCCAGACATGGCTGCCTTCCACAAATGCTCTTTCCCTTCCCACAGCAGGGAGCATGTTTTATAACTGAAGGCTCTTCGGTTTTGCAAGGAGATCCAACCAGTCCCTCCTAAAGGAAATCAGTCCTGAATATTCATTGGAAGGACTGACTCCAATCGTTTGGCCACCTGATGCGAAGAACTGACTCATTAGAAAAAACCCTGATGCTCAGAAAGATTGAAGGCAGGAGGAGAAGGGGACGACAGAGGATGAGATGGTTGGATGGATGCATCACTGACTCAACGGACATGAGTTTGAGTAAACTCTGGGAGTTGGTAACAGACGGGGAGGCCTGGCATGCAGCAGTCCATGGGGTCACAAGGAATCAGACACGACTGAGCGACTGAGCTGAACTGAACGGCTCTTTGGCTGCTGTGATTTCCACATTCTCAATGACACCCGCTGATTGCTGCACTGGTGCTCAGGGAGAACAGCAGGGCGGCATCCTTCTCCTGTAAACTGTTACAGCATGGACCTACTGTGTGTCAGATACTGTGCCGGGCTTGACACTGGCTTCACACTGCTTATACGGCTAGAAGAAAAAAACATACCTAGCTTTGGAGTCAGAAAAATCTGGGTTTGAGTTTATCCTTTTTCAGTATCTTGCTACAGGATCTGTGGCAAAGGCTTTTAACCTCTTGTCAAAACTTGTGAAAAGAGGGGTAAGAATATGTACCTTGGACACAGAGAAATGAGAACCACAGCATACTGTTGGTGGGAATGTAAATTGGTTCAGCCACCTTAGAAAACAGGATGGAAGTTCCTCAAAAAACTAAAAACAAAATTACCGTGTAATCCAGCAATCCTATTCCTGGCTACACAGTGGAAAAAAAATGAAAATACTAATTCAAAAGATACATGCACCTCAATGTTCATAGCAGCACTGTGTACAATAGCCAAGATATGCAAACAACCCAAGTGGATATAAGACAGAAGTGGGGTATATAATTGCGTATATATTCAGACACACACAATGGAATATTACTCAGCCATAGAAAAGAATTAAATTGTATTATTCACGACAATGTAGATGAACCTAGAGGGTATTATACTTAGTGAAATAAGTCAAAGAAAGATAAACACTCTTTGTTATCACTTACATGTGAAATCTACAAGAAATGCAAATAACAAAAATGAATACATACCTTGTAGCTCTGAATAATAAGATAATGTAGATAACTTTCTTCCACTGAAGATAAACAGTGAAGGTCTCATAGCTAGAGTGGTTAAGGGAGCTGGAATTCCAGTTTCTCTAACTCAGGCCTGAGGTGTTGACAAGCTACAGTCAGAGCTGTTTTGGAGGGATCGCTCGGGCTGGCTGGGCTAAGCCAATGGGTCCCCTTCCAGCTTTCATCATAGCAGTCAACGTCACAAACATTCACTAGCTTACTAGGAGTGTTTCCCGGGACTTGGAGTCCAAAGCAGAAGCAGTGAATACATGGCCTAACTCCGGGTGCACAACTGTGCTGAGCAAGCATTCAATGCTTGAGAATAAGGTCTGATCCTTACCACTTCACGCTTCTCCACTTCAAACCAGCGGGAAATTCCAGGTAAACTCTGCACCAAGTATAGTGATGTTCTTTCCACCCAGAGACTCTATGAAATACAAAACAAATTAAGTCCCCAAGTTACCTTCTTTCCAGTTACTGAGCAATGACTGATGTTTGCCATTCAATTTTACCATGTTTTCAGTATTTTTCAGCTTTTCTTTAGTATTCATTCCAGTGCTTCAGCAATCTGCTTACATTCAGGAAGCTATCTCAGTAAGACATGCTGAATCTTACGTTAGTTTCTTTGTATATTGTATATAACCTGAATTTTTTTTTTCTATGCAGAATACGTGATCTACTTTAGGCAGTAATCTTAAAAATGTAAAAACAGGTCATCACATTCTTTCCTTTTTCTCTAAATTTCTAATTTAAAGTTTCTTCACTCCTCAAGAGGGTCTAGCCATTTTTACTTGGAATGTGATATAGTATCAGCTAATCATCATGAGATTAGAATCCTCAAGAAGGGCTTTAGGAATATCATAGCCTAGTCTTTCTGTATTAAAGATGAAAGACATTAGCCCTCCAAAAGGCATGTGTACCGTGCTTAGTCTTGTCTGACTCTTTGTGACCCTTATGGGCTGTAGCCCATCAGGCACCTCTGTCCACAGGGATTCTCCAGGCAAGAATACTGAAGTGGGTAGCCTATTCCTTCTCCAGGGGATCTTCCCAACCCACAAATCAAACCAGGGTCTCCTGCATTACAGGCAGATTCTTTACCAGCTGAACTACCAGGGAAGCCTAAGAGGCATGTGACCTGCTCAAAGCTACATTCTCATCATCTGTACTGCCATCCCCAGGACCCTGCACTAGAATGTCTGACTCCCCACGGCTACAGTTACTGTGCCATCTGCACTTCTGTGATCCAGGAGGATCTGTACTTAGAGCTGGGCCTCCCTCTGGCCAGGATGAGCACCCCCACAACACATGAAATTACAGGTGCCTTTGGTAAGAGCTGCTGTTGACAACGGGTCTCTCTCATCAACAGGCTTCTGCATTACTGCCTCATGTTTCCTGGTTAAACAAAGCGTATTCCCAGGTGTAGTAAACCTTGCAAAGTTCCTGAAACACTGCCATTTACTCAACAACAACAAATCGAAGGATTTCTTTGTGCCAGCCAAGATCTAATGAGATGAATACGGCAGCAGCCCTGTGACAGGAGGCCAGAGCACTCTGCTGGTGATGAGGGGCGAAGCAGATCAAGAAGGGCTCAGGGGCGTCGCTGGCGTCTCAGTGGAAAAGAATCTGCCTGCCAGTGCAGGAGACATAAGTTTGATCCCTGATTCACCGGGAAGATGCCACATGCTGAGGAGCAACTAATCACGTGTGTGACAACTATTCAGCCTGTGTTCCAGAGCTGGGGAGCCGCAACTACTGAGCCCACATGGCCTAGACTGTGTTCAGCAATAAGAGAAGCCACCGCAGTGAGAAGCCTAGAGAGTAGCCCCGCTTGCTGCAATTAGAGGAAAGCCTGAGTGGCAACACAGATTTAAAAAAAAAAGAGAAGGGCTCAGGGAGAAGAGAGAGGAACAGTCCAGGTGCTGGGGGAAAACGGGAGGAAGCAGGCACACAAGGCATCCTGTGGGAGGAGGATTGCGCTTCACTGGGAGGTGACACGTGAGCGGAATTTTGAAGAGTGAGTAGGAGTTTGCCAGGCGGAGAGTGGGGAGGCAGTTCAGGCAGCAGGAAGCAGAGACGCAAGCGGCTTGTGAAAGGGCATGGCAGGAGATGGAGGGAGAGCTCCGTGCTGCCAGAGCTGATAGAGTGGGTGGGTGGGCTGCAGCAGAGATGAGGCTTCTGGAAGGGCAGTTTGGAGACAGATGCTGAGGGCTGTGAGCACAGGAAAAAGGAGCCAGATTTATTATTTTTTTTAAGGAGGGTTGCTACACCATTGATAAATATTTAAAGTGATGGCCAAAAGGAAATGTGGTGCAGCAGAAAAGCAATGGAGAAGGCATCAGAAGATGCACATTCTAGTGCAGGGTCTGGGGTATTGAGAATGCCATTCTGAGCAAGTCACTTGCCTGATTCTGGGGGACCTTGGACTCTTTTATCTACTGGAAACTTGCAATGAAAACTATATTATACACTAATGATCTTTAATCAGTTTTGGAAGGCAGAAAGAAAAATTATCCAGAGGGATTAGAAAATGGTCATGGATCTTTTCAGTAACATCATAGCATTATTTTCCAGTGGTTTCCTGGCCTTGATGTTTAACTCATCAACGCCCCTGACCAAAGGACTGTGCTTTGCTCGGTCTCATCATAACACTGCAAAACTATCAAGCTTTCCCTTTGATCACTTGGCTGTGAGCAATTCCGGTTACTGTGAGGAGCTCCAGGGACTGAAACTTAGGAAGGAGTGATAAGCGAGTTCACATCAGACAATCACAGCTGATAGTGTTAGAAGAACATTTCCCAGCTTCCCTGATAGCTCACTTGGTAAAGAAGTCACCTGCGATGCAGGAGACCCCAGTTCGATTCCAGGGTCAGGAAGATCCCCTGGAGAAGGGATAGGCTACCCACTCCAGTATTTTGGGGGTTTTCCTGGTGGCTCAGCTGGTAAAGAATCTGCCTGCAATGTGGGAGACCTGGGTTCAATCCCTGGGTTAGGAAGATCCCCTGGAAAAGGGAAAGACTACCCACTCTAGTATTCTGGCCTGGAGAATTCCAGGGACTGTGTAGTCCATGGGGTCGCAAAGAGTTGGACATGCTGAGCGACTTTCACTTCACTGCGACGAAAGAAGCTAAGCCAAGTCACCCAGGATCCTACATTCATTTTACATTTTTTTTTGCTTGGAGGGAGATACTGGGGATTTGTATGGTCTCATGTTGTCACTGTTATCAAGGAAATGGCAGATTATAATTTATCTGTGGAACAATTTCACCCCCTTTCCCCCAGTAGGGCTGTGAGAAACCTTGTTCTTTCTGGCTGAGAGAGATCGAGCAAGGCTTATCAAAACTGAGGATGGAAAACTCAACCCATGCAAAGAAGCTATGGTTGGTCCTCTCGAAGTCTGAGCTACACATCATTCTATTGAGAAAAAGCAGCAAAAGATAGCAGAGCCTCTCTCACTGGGCCAGGAGCCTCCCCAGTGGTTCTACCACCTCTTCCTTCAGTATCCTTTACTCATGCCAGTCTCCTGTATCGGAGAATAAATACCTGAGGTTCCCACAGTTGGTTCAACATGAATGAATGGAGAACTGAGCCAAACCCTGAGATCGCAAAACCTAGACAGAGGACCACTGCCGTAACAAGCATCCTAAACTTCGGGGCCTCCTCTGTGACCGTGAGTCAGTTCCCAGGCCAAGAAATCTGCTCGGTTAGAAAACAACGCATGCCACCCTGATACGTGGTAGAGTTTCGGAATAATTAGACCACCTTCTAGTTTTATCACCTGACTGTGTCTTGAGTAAATACGTAACATGCATCTTGATAAAAAAAAAAAAACCTCTCTATTTGAGGAAACCATGTGTCATAAGAATTGCTCAGTACCTTGAATTCATTTTCTTTATCTTTCGTGCCTTTGTGAAACGGTCTGTCATAGCGGAATTTCCAGATGTGATTCACTTTATAGAAACTTTTGATGTTGTCTGGAACACCTTCTCTCTGAAGAACCTCCTGGCTTTCTGGGATGGGAGTCACGGCGTATATCTGCAAATCTAGGATTCGAGAGTCAAGGAGGGAACCTGATTTGGCAGACTCCTGGGGCGTCTGGCTTGACCTGAGCTATGGCAGAAAGAAAGGGATGGTGAATAATCGAGTGTTTCTATTGGGATAAAGTCAAAACTGCCAAGAAGGTACCAAGAACTCAGTTCATAGCAAATCATGTCTCAAACTACAAGCCTTAAAATAGCTTCACACAGGTCATTCTGACAAAGTATCAGTTTGAAATTTCTATGTCCTGTGAATTCATTTATCATAGATTTTTTTGGGGGTGGGGGTAGGTTTGAATGGCTTGGATCCTAGGTACTAAGGATTGTATTCATTTTAACCCTTGTTTATAAGGCTCTGATCTTTAGTGCATGTATGGTCCTTTTAAAATTTGTTTGTTTGTAAAAGAATGTATAAGTACCTATGCAACCAAAGACAGCAACTAGTATTGATAGTAACTCATATGTTCCCTGTCTCTAGCCTTTGCACATTTGAGGTATCCACTCTCCCAAACCTTGTATTGATAAGCAGAGTGTTTAGCTATAGTTGGTATTTTTGAAAACTACATTAAAGGGGGTATTATATTTACTGATAAATTTACCATCTTTTCTTTTCATTCAAAGAAAGATAGCAAAATCTTTTCCCTTAAGTAATTGCTTGCTTCTGGTACATTTAAGTTCCTACTTTGGAATGGTATCCGTAATTTTCAGGGGGATTTCTGATCTTCTTTAAGATTGTCAATTTCAGGAAGAAAGAACAATTCATAAAGGAGTGCAGGGGTGAAGTCCCTTTGTCTCTAATGCCTGTGTAATCTCAGTTGAGTTGTTTATGTTTGCACAATGGGAGTGTCAATTACACGACAATTGTTAAATGCTGTCAGGAATGCCATGGCTAAGAGTCCCTGAAAGATACAGGGCTACCTCTTCCTCTTCCCTTTCATCCAGAATAAAACTATCAAGGGAAAAGTGGGTAAGTGATATATGCCAGTAAACATAATGCTATCATTTCCTTGAACCGAAGTAGTTTCTACAGGGTGTGTGTGTGCGCACACGTGCACACTCAGTTGCATCTGACTCTTTGAGACCCCACGGACTGTAACCCAAAAGGCTCCTCTGTCCATGGAATTCCCTGGGCAAGAATACTTGACTGGGTTGCCATTTCCTTCTCCAGTGGATCTTCCTAATTCAGGGATTGAACTCACGTCGCATGCAGTGGCAGGCGGATTCTTTACCAATGAGCCACCTGGGAAGCCCATTTCTACAGGGGATGCCAGAGGAAAATTATTCTAGGGGAAATCCCTAAAAGGAGCTTTAAAAGCAGGGTTGAGATATAGCAAAGCTGCAACTAAAAGGAAAAAAAAATTCTCTTAACAGAATCCTTAAGGGATTTCTTTTCAACATACATTATGAGAATATCTAGCATAATTCTGTTTGGAAGGAGCTAAGCTAAAATTAACATGATGAGAAAGAAGGAGAATGAGAACACGGCTATTGACAAGGGGCCAGTGCTTGAAGCACCTGCACAGAAACACTCTGCAGCCAAAGGCCAACAGGACCTAGTCAGCATCTGGCCTTTCTAGCTGTGGATACACTGAGCTTCTGCCTGGAAGATGGTCTCATCGGGTTGGTTGGCATGCTGCATGGCGATGGCGTGGGGGAACTCGTTCAGCATCCTCTGCTGGAAGGCCTCCAGTCTTTCGTAGTCATGCCCTCGACACACAAACTCTTTATTCTGGAGGTAAAATCAGAAAAAGAAACATTAGGACTATGTAATTGAGTCACTACACTCAAGAAGCCAAAATATGCAACAGTGGCGGTAACTAAGCATAGGCCCAACATCAATAGAATATAACCGAAAAAAACCACACTGGAACAGTCTAGAGAATTTGTCCAAATATTAAAAATACAGGGCAAAGGTCAGAGGCATCACTCTCTATTGCTTCTAGTAAGTTCCACAGCATGCCTCACTCTTCCAGGTTCACCTGCATGAGGTGCAAAGGGTGTCTGATTCTCAGAGCACCAAAGTACAAAACAAAGCAATTGTGTTCCCTCCAAATGTTAGTGAACACATGTTACAGAGTATTTTAAAAACTGTACAACAAAGTTAAGTGGGCAATTTCTCAGTTTGGAAGAAGGCAAAGTAAGTGCAATCCTTAAAAATACATTTTATGCATCCTTTCTATAAAGCTCACAGAGATCAGCCTTAACCCTTTCACTCCTAGGTCCTTCCATGGAGAGGAAGGCCAAGCCGCCTGCATGCCAGCTCTCAGCAGGGCTGCTGCTGCAAGGATCCCTGCCACCCCTGACTCTGCTCAGCGTCCTGTAGCCATGACCTCTGTTCACTGACTTTAGTCTGGGGATTTTTAAGGTCTTGCTAAATGTTGGGCAAATCTTTGTCTGTTTCCGCTTTGTTTTTACAATACACATAAATATTTCTGTTAGTTAGGACTCTCTTATTCAGGTAAAAAGGTGAAGGTTATCCTTGATGGAGGCCACAGAGCTGGCAGGATGGGGACCTTCTCAACAAGTACCTTCATGATCTGCTTATCGATATGGAACAACTCTTCCTGACAGTTTAAAGTGAAAGCATTAGTCATGTAGCTCAGTCATGTCCTACTCTATGTGACCCCATGGACTGTACCCTGCTAGCCTCCTGTATCCATGGAATTCTTTAGGTGAGACTATAGAAATGGGTAGCCATTCCATTCCCAGGGGG
The DNA here is from genome assembly GCA_917880005.1 of Nanger dama. Taxonomy (NCBI): domain Eukaryota; kingdom Metazoa; phylum Chordata; class Mammalia; order Artiodactyla; family Bovidae; genus Nanger; species Nanger dama. Next base: position 3,590,467 of record CAKJTW010000007.1, read on the forward strand.
TATTCCTGGCCCAGGGATCGAACCAAAATCCAGTGCAGGCGGATTCTTGACTGTCATGAGCCACCAGGGAAGTTTAATGATAGTCTAATGATAATGAAAGTATAATTGTTAAGCACAGCCAGCACATACCTTATTTAACCCAAAGAAACTTGAGAGGGTGTTCCCCACCCCCATTTTGTAGCTGGGAACTGAGGATCAGGATCATTACATACTTTGTCCACATGTATAAGATTTAAGCTCAGGTCTGAGTCCAAGGCCTTAGCGCCCTCTGTTCTGAACATGGCCTGGTATGTGGAAAAACTCCTAAGAGCTACGGAGACCAAGAAAGACTGTGGGATAAGATGCCATGAAGATCTTTAAAGAGTAAAGTGCTTCGCGGTCTGCGGAGTTAAGGCCCAATGATCTCAGCAGTTCTCAGCTCTGGGCGGTTTCTGTGATTGTACCAAATGCGCCAGATTAAGAAAGTTAGAAACCACTCTGGGAAAGGGGGCTCAGGGTTGCAGCTGAGAAAAAGCAGCTGCAGGCAGAGGAACCAAGCAGCAGAACTGAGCTCTGAGAACTTGCCACAATGCCCCACAAGTTACCCAATAAACCCCTGAGAAATACAAGCTAAGACAGACTCCTTAGGAATCAGGATTGCCTTCCCCATAAATAACCCTATATTTAAATTTTCTTGATTGAAGTCATACCTTCTGATGCTGTTATTTATTTTGCTCAAAAGATATTCAACAAGGACCTACTGTATAGCAAAGGGAACTCTACTCACTACTCTGTAATAACCTATATGGGAAGAAACTCTAAAAAGAATAGATACACGTAGCAGTTCAGTTCAGTTGCTTAGTCATGTCTGACTCTGCGACCCCATGGACTGCAGCACACCAGGCGTCCCTGCCCATCACCAACTCCTGGAGTTTACTCAAACTCATGTCCATTGAGTTGGTGATCCCATCCAACCATCTCATCCTCTGTCATCCCCTTCTCCTCCCGCCTTCAATCTTACCCTTATCAGGATCTTTTCAAAAGAGTCAGCTCTTTATATCTAGTGGCCGAAGTACTGGAGTTTCAGCTTTAATATCAGTCCTTCCAATGAATACCCAGGACTGATCTCCTACTCTCAAGAGTCTTCTTCAACACCACAGTTCAAAAGCATCAGTTCTTCAGTGCTCAGCTTCTTCATAGTCCAACTTGGAGAGACTGGCCAAAGAGGCCTTCTGATTGCCAGCTACAACCATACATGACTATGGAAAAACCATAGCTTTTGACCAGATGGATTGTTGGGAAAGTAATGTCTCTAGCTTTTAATATGCTGTCTAGGTTAGCCATAGCTTTTCTTCCAAGGAGCAAGCGTCTTTTAATTTTATGGCTGCAGTCACCATCTGCAGTGATTTTGGAGCCCCCCAAAATAAAGTCTGTCACTGTTTCCATTGTTTCCCCATCTATTTGCCATGAAGTGATGGGACCAGATGCCATGATCTTAGTTTTCTGAATGTTAAATTTTAAGTCAACTTTTTGACTCCCTTCTTTCACTTTCATCAAGAGGTTCTTTAGTTCTTTGCTTTGTGCCATAAGGGTGGTGTCATCTGTATATCTGAGGTTATTGATATTTCTCCCAGCAATCTTAATTCTAGCTTGTCCTTCATCCAGCCCAGCATTCCTCATGATGTACTCTGCATATAAGTTAAATAAGCAGGGTGACAATATACAGCCTTGACATACTCCTTTTCCTATTTGGAACCAGTCTGTTGTTCCATGTCCAGTTCTAACTGTTGCTTCCTGACCTACATACAGATTTCTCAAGAGGCAGGTCAGGTGGTCTGGTATTCCTATCTCTTGAAGAATTTTCCACAGTTTGTTGTGATCCACACAGTCAAAGGCTTTGGCATAGTCAATAAAGCAGAACAAAGTCGGACACGACTGAAGCGACTTAGCAGCACCAGGTGTTTTTCTAGAACTCTCCTGCTTTTTTGATGATCCAGCAGATGTTGGCAATTTGATCTCTGGTTCCTCTGCCTTTTCTAAATCCAGCTTGAATATCTGGATGTTCATGGTTCACATACTGTTGAAGCCTGTCTTGGAGACTTTTGAGCATTACTTTGCTAGCATGTGAGATGAACGCAACTGTGCAGTAGGTTGAGCATTCTTTGGCATTGCCTTTCTTTGGGATTAGAATGAAAACTGACCTTTTCCAGTCCTGTGGCCACTGCTGAGTTTCCAAATTTGTTGGCATATTGAGTGCAGCACTTTCACAACATCATATTTTATTCATTTATTTTATTTTGGTGGTTTTTGCCATACAGTCACATGAACCAGCCATGGGTGGACATGCGTTCCTCACCCTTAACTTCCCTTCCTCCTCCCTTTTGAAATAGCTCAACTGGAATTCCATCACCTCCACTAATTTTGTTCATAGCGATACTTCCTAAGGCCCACTTGACTTTGCATTCCAGGATGTCTGGCTCTAGGTGAGTGAACACATCATTGTGATTATCTGGGTTGTGTAGATCTTTTTGCATAGTTCTTCTGTGTATTCTTGCCACCTCTTCTTAATATCTTCTGCTTCTGTTAGGTCCGTACCATTTCTTTCTTTTATTGAGCCCATCTTTGCATGAAATGTTCCCTTGGTATTTCTACTTTTCTTGAAGAGATCTCTAGTCTTTCACATTCTATTGTTTTCCTCTATTTCTTTGCGTTGATCATCGAGGAAGGCTTTCATATCTCTCCTTGCTATTCTTTGAAACTCTGCATTCAAATGGGTATATCTTTCCTTTTCTCCTTTGCCTTTCTCTACTCTTCTTTTCTCAGCTATTGTAAGGCTTCCTCAGACAACCGCTTCCTCAGACAACCATCTTGCCTTTTTGCATTTCTTTTTCTTGGGGATGGTCTTCATCACTGCTTCCTCTACAATGTCACGAACCTCTGTCCATACGAACCTCTGTCCATAGTTCTTCAAGCACTCTATCTATCAGATCTAATCCCTTGAATCTGTTTCTCACTTCTATTATATAACTGTAAGGTATTTGAGTTAGGTCATACCTGAATGGTCTAGTGGTTTTTCCTACTTTCTTCAATTTAAGTCTAAATTTGGAAATAAGGAGTTCATGATCTGAGCCACAGATACATGCATACATGTAACTGAACTGCTTTGCTGTATACTTGAAACTAACACAACATTGTAAATCAACTATACTCAATATAAAAAAAAAAAATTAAATATAATAAATTTGCTTGATAAAATAAGACAATACATACCTTCTTGCATATTACTGAAGTCCCCAAATAAGTATCTGAAAACTGAAACAGTTCTAAAGCAGTGCTTATACGTCACAACAGTTTATAAAATCAAGAGACTGCCTCTAAGTGTAAGGCCATTCAAAGGTAGTAAGAAATCATTTTGAAATAAACACAAATTTGGGGCCTAATATTTGAGTTATGGAGAAATAAAAAGGAGATAAGCTTTCTTTCCATCAATTATTTTTTAAAACCATAGTTTTGAGATATGGTTCATAAACCATAAAATTTACCCTTTTATAGTATGTAATTCGGTTGTTTTTGGTATATTTACAGAGTTGTGCAACTATCAGCATTATATAATTTCAGATTATTTTAATTACTGCAAAAAGAAATTTGTACCCCTTAGCAGTCACTCCCCATCTCCCCCTCCCCTTGGCACCTGGCAGCCACTCCTCTACTTCCGGTTTCCATGGATTTACCTACTCTGGACATTTCATATGAATGGAATTACATAACATGTAGCTGTTTGTAACTGGTTTCTTTCACTTAACATGATATTATCAAGGTTCACTCATTTTGTAGCATTATCGGTACTTCATTCCTTTCTTATTGCTGAATATTCTATTGTATAGCTATACCGTATTTTGTGTATCCATTCATCAGTGGATGGACATTTGGGCTGTTTCTACTTTTAGGCAATTGTGAATAATGCTGCTGTGAATACTCATGCACACGTCTTTGTGTGGCTCTGGATGCTGGGAAAGGCTGAGGGCAAGAGGAGAACGGGGCAACAGACAATGAGATGGTTGTATGACATCACTGACTCAACAGACATGGGTCTGAACAAACTTTAGGAGTTGGTGAAGGACAGGGAAGCACAGCATGCTGCAGTCCATGGGGTCACAAACAGTTGGACAGGACTTAGTGACTGAACAACAACAATTTGTTAATAGTTAATTTTTAAAATTGTCTTTCTTTAAAAAGGAAATATATATCTATGGGATAAAAAATTCCTAAATAATATAAGCATACAATAAAAAGTAAGTATCTTTCCCATCCTTGGCCTCAATCATCCTCCTCCGACAAATCACTATTCAAAGATACTTTATGCATTTAAAAACTGTCGATAATCATTTTCCATGAGGGTAAAAAAGCTACCTCAATAACACAAACATATCAATTTATTTGAGCTTTAAATATTATCTGGAAATTGATCACACAGTGAAAGGAAATTTTTAAAGTTGATATTTGTTTTTAAATCAAAGAACAGACTAGATAGAACCTGATTTCTTAAGAACTCTAGTCCCATGATTCTGAAGGGTGCAGTGCCATTTAGAAACCAATAGAGGGTGATGCTTCTCTTTCATTTAGAAAGAAATGTCATTTATTTCAGAAAAGCTGTTTTCAAAAGATGATATATTGGTCTATTCCAATTGATATATTAACAAAATTCATTTTACTAGCTGATACATCTTCTAATTTGCCAAATTTCCTTTAAAATTATGGCTCCTAAACTACTTCTTACTTTTAAAGATCTTTATACTTTTAATTAACACTAATCACAAATACATGATAGAGTTGTAGGGTGCTTTACAATACACTTGTTAGCCGAATTCAGAATTTGATCAGAGCTACAATACAACTTTCATGGGCTGCTTTCTCTATTAAAAATATTAAATATCATACTATATGACTCATTTGGTATAAAGACAATATCAATAATAACCTAATGTCCAATATACACTATTAAATAAAAATCTAGTGTAGAGTATACACTATGGGATTGCCTGATGGCTCAACAGATGAAGAATCTGTCTGCAATGCAGGAGACGCAGGAGACGCAGGTTCAGTCCCTGGGTTGAGAAGATCTCCTGGAGGAGGAAATGGCAACCTACTCCAGTATTCTTGTCTGAAAAATTCCACGGACAGAGGAGCCTGGCAGGCTACAGTCCACGGGGTCGCAAACAGTCGGGCATGACAGTGTGCACTCACATCCATAATGTACACTATAATATATATTTTAACATTTTCTTTTACCTGAAAGTTCACTATTTTCTTCTAATTTTTAAAAGAAAACAATTTTATGAACCATCTAAAATATTATGGTCCCTAAGCACTGTATCTACTCTACTGTGCATAATGGATCAGGTAGCCCTGAGTATGATATGGAATAAAACAGAATCATTGCATTATTTTGAACCAAGAGAGGAAGGGGTGGTCTGCAGCATGAGAATCATGTCTGGGCCCTACTGTGGGGTCTCCAGCCCTCTGTGCTGCTCACGGCTCCAGAATGTCCCTCCTTCCCCTCAGAACTTGGACCCAGACCCTGCATTCTGCAGGAAGTGGCTGATGATAGCCCAGGACCAGTGTGTCCACTTTCAAGACAGAGTTTTTCAAATTCAGCACATGTTCTGAATTTGCCACTAGTTTTGATTTGGAATCAAGCTTTCCTCTGTCTGCAGGCAGGTCCATTTGCAGAGCCAACAATGTATGTGGATCCTCCTTAACCCAGCAAAGAGATTTGATACCTAGATCTGTGTGGTACCCAAATACATGGTTATTTCAATCAGTTAGATGACTGATTTGCTATTTGAGCATTTGTTTTATGTGCTACTAAGTGAATCTTTGCCTATGGTGTTTAGGTATTTTTTATATATATATACACACACATATATATCTTCATTCTGAAAGGCAGATACATAAATGATTATTAAAGAAGCAATGAAGTCAAATGTTTCTCCTCTCTGTCCTCCTTCAAGTACCCCTATCCTGTATATATTCATGGGTACCAACAGCTGCTACTGCTGCTAAGTCACTTCAGTCGTGTCTGACTCTGTGCGACCCCACAGACGGCAGCCCACCAGGCTCCCCCGTCCCTGGGATTCTCCAGGCAAGAGCACTGGAGTGGGTTGCCATTTCCTTCTCCAATGCATGAGACTGAAAAGTGAAAGTGAAGTCGCTCAGTCATGTCCAACCCAACTCAGCGACCCCATGGACTGCAGCCTTCCAGGCTCCTCTGTCCATGGGGTTTTCCAGGCAAAAGTACTGGAGTGGGTGACATTGCCTTCTCCGACCAACAGCTAAAGGAAGATATTTAAGATTTAAACTTTGTAATGAATTCACTCAATGTTACAAATTATTCCTGTCACTCATCCTTAGTTGCTGGAGAAGGTGCATTCTTGTCCTTACCAATGCTTTTAGGTGAGTATAAATGAGATGTTACAAACTGAAATGTTATGTAAGTTATTTCAGCACTTAAGAGACTACTTGGCCGAATGCGAACAATGGTAAGAATGGAGTCAAATATTTTATTATCTGATAGGTACCTTGGAAAGTCTCCAAAACTTCCCTTTGTAGAAATAGTTTCTACTAGCAATAAGGTGAATCTCTTTGCTGGGTGGCATTTATCTTTTCAAAGTCAGCTAGGACGAACAATGGTCCTCTGGAGCCTGGAGGCAGAGTTTCCACAAGATGTGAAACTGTCTTGTTTTCTGTGGTCTGCAACTCCCAGGCCCTATAGCACCCGCCATTTTTCTCTAAGACTAACTCTATGGAAATTGCAGGCTGAACAGAAGTAATGCTACCAATTATACAAGGGAAACAACTGTAATTGCCAAAGATTGCTCATAAAATATAATAAGCTTTGAAATGTAGGAAGAAAATTCAACTGATTGTTTGAAATCTTGGGAAATTATTCAAAACAAGACATTCTATATGAGTATGATGTTTGCAAACTAAATTAAAAGAGAATCTCATGAAGTTATTACCTGCCTTAAAAGGAAAATATGTCATTCATATCTTAGTTTGCTTGATTGGTATCTCTATATTGGAAGCATGAAAGCAAATCAAGTAGCATATTACTTACTCTTAAGAAAAATGGAAACTTTTTCCCATAAAATCCAACTCTGAAGAACTCTGGTTCAAGACGTTGCTGGTCCATAATTTTGTCATACAAAGAGGCCTCCATCATCTAGCAAAGAACAGGGGGCGTTTTAGTCATTTTATCTCATATTTTAGCTCTACCACTTTACAGAAGAGGATATTTCTTCTATAAAAAGAAGATATTTCTTCTTCACTTTAGTTCCATTTGCAGAAAAAAAGGTTGACTCCTTTTCTATGCTTTAAGGCAGAGATCAGCAAACTTACTCTGTAAATGGCCAGACAATAAATATTTCAGACCTTACAAGTCACCTGGTCCCTGTCATAACTACTCAATTCTTTGAGGTCCATACACTTCAGTTTCCTGACCTCTGCTTTAAAGGATTGAGTATATTACTACATGTTCTCACCAGAGGAAATGATTTCTATGCACATAGTCTATCAAAATATTTTCTTCACAATAAAAATAAACATGAACTCTTAGAGACAAAATCTTTCTGGAGAATTCTTCTATTCACCTGAGCATTCAGTTCTCCTAGGTCATGGTAATTCAGGACATCTAGAAGATTTAACCTTGTACAGGTTGAATGAGGATAAACCAACAAACCAAATGGGGCCCATAGTACAAGTGTTGTGGGGGCTGAAGGCTGTTAAGTGTGTCTTTGATTGAGGTTGGAAGCATGAAGTACATAAAGATTATGGTTTTTCATTCATGGTATTATCATCTCCAGGGTTTCCAGAGAAAGACTAATATTGCAATTGAAAATATCTCCCCTTTCTCCGCCCCCAGTAACAGCACCCAAAAGAGCACTTGGCATGAAGTGCAAAGCTTTGAGTTTATAAAAATCTTAGTGACTATGGCACCCAAGGGACCTCAAAGGTAAACATTATAACCTCCCCTTCTGTTCCGGGGACAGGATGCAAAGAGAAGCACAGGGACAGTTTTATATGAAACTGCAGTGCCTGCCAAAGCTAGCATGATGGGCTGAAGTTAAAACAAGGCTTTTCCTCCTTGGTTTTCCTGTTAGAGTAATACTGATGAATTCCTGACATGAAATAGTACACCCAAAGTACAGGGCTGGCTCCTGCCAGAGGAAGACTTGTGGTATAAGGGATATTGGGTTGTTAAAGGTTTATGAGTATTTCTCTTATATTACTACCTTGGAATGAAAAGGCAATATCATAATTTTTAAAAATATATATGTATGTGCATATGTATATATAATCTGATGATCCTGTTTTAGAAGCCCTGAAGAGCTTAAATGTAACAAGATGATACAAAATATTTGACCTGACAAGAATAAGGACGTGGAGTACCAGAGGGACTTGCTTGAACCTTCAAAAGAGACAGTATTGAATTGGCCAAAGTTGATTGGGTTTTTGTATGATGCTTCGCAAAAACCCAAGTGAACTTTTTGTCTACCTCAATATAAAAGATTTGGTTTAGGGACACAGAATATTAAACTCCTTGAGCTCTTGGGTACTAAGACCTTGGTTTCAGTTTTAGCAAATAAAAACATTTTTGAAGCTAAAAGATTTGATACCTACAGAAGTTAGCCCTCAAATCTTTCAAAATGCATCAGCTAGCCATTTCTCCTATTTTACTGCACAGATTATGGGACTAAGAATGGAATATTACTGAGATCTGTGTGTGAGTGACAAGGTCTTCCAACAAAAAGTATTAATCCTGGGTGAAATGTTATATTTCAGATGTAGTGTTTAGAACAGATCAACAGCTTACATTTTACATATTAATCAAAAGCATCACACAGGTCAACATGCTATTTCTCAGGATAAATAGAGGAGTATGCTTCAGAGGAAAGGTGTCTTTCAAAAGCTTTCTACAAGACACATCAAGACGATCACAAAGTTGACTTCCTAGCACCACGTGGGAAAGTTAATCTAAAAAAGGATTCCATAACCTGATTAGGACGCATGCAGGCACCTTACCCTCATCTTGCTCAGGTTTCTGTAGTCATAGTAACTCTCGTACTGCTCTGCAATCTTCCGGCACAAGATGATGCCGTTCTCCCAACACTGTGGACAATGAATAACATAAAATGTTAACAATCTCATGGCATTTACTAATTTCCACCCAGAGGTCAAGAGGGGACCACTCTCAGATGATCAAGCCTTACTTCTTAACCTTTAAAACCTACCCTTAATAGTACCACTGCAATTTTAAGCATGAAAATAGCATGTAATTAACAAGTTCATTATTTAAAATGTTTAATAGATAGTTGAAAATGATAACCTACAAGTCATTAACATATGGTGCAAAAACAACAGTTCCTAGTATCATCTCAAAACTATTATCCTGAAGATGTGGTGTATACACACACACACACACACACACACACACATATACACTAGAATATTAGTCAACCATCAAAAAGAATGAAATAATGCCATTTGTAGCAACATGGGTGGACCTAAAGACTATCACGCTAAGTGAAGTAAGTCAAGGAAAGATAAACACCATATGATATCACTTACATGGAATCTAAAATACAACACATATCAACACATCTATGAGACAAAAACATACAGACATGGAAAACAGACATGCAGTTGCCAACTGGGGGGGGGGGAGTGGATGGATGGACTGGGAGTTTGGGATTAGCAGATACAAACTAGTACATACAGGATGAATAAACAACAAGGTCCTACTGTGTGACACAGGGAACTATATCCAACATCTGGTGACAAACCGAAATGGAAAAGAATATGAAAAAGAATATATATGTGTACAGATGAGTCACTTTGCTGTATGGAAGAAATTAACACAACATTGTAAATCACTACACTTCAATAAAATGAAAAAAAAGTAATAATTTATAGTTAAAAATAAACTATCATGCTGAGATAACTACAATTCCACAATGGCCAAGGAGATGAATGAGCAGCCCCTCAGGCTGGGGCATGCGGAACTGCCACTGACCCCTAAGGTCCAATTATCCACAGCTGGCTCAGTGGACTCCTTGTTGGCCCAAGCGTACTTGTAAACTGCAAGGGTCTAAGGCAGCTGGTTACTCTCAGCTGAAATGCAAGAATTCTTTGATCTAGCTCAGGTGTCTGCACTTTTCCCCACCAAATAGTAAATGCTTTAGGTGTTGTGGGCCATACAATCTTAGTCACAACTGCCATTAAACTATGAAAACATCCTCAGACATGCATGAGCGTGGCTGTGTTCCAATAAAACTTTATTGACAACTGAAATAGGAATTTCATATAATTTTCACCAGCCAAATACCATTCTTCTTTTGAGTTCTTTTGACCATTTAAAAATGTAAAAGTGATTCTTAGTTTGTGGGCTGAACTGAAACAGGCAGTGAGCTGTTTGACCCATGGGCCATAGTCTCAAAGTCCTCACAAAGCACAGACTCCTGGGAATGGGCCAAGAGAGGTTCTGTAACAGCTTATCTTACAGGTGGAAAGTTTACTGCTGGAGGACACAGAGGCATTTCTTTGCTACTAACGTAATGAATGATATGTCAGTGTAGTTAGATAAATAATAGAAGAGGATAGGAAAGAAGCAATTCCCTTGCATCAAATTTTTAGGAGCACCCAATAATGTTTTATAAAAGACTGACAGCCACTGGGTGTATTTTCATTTCCTGTTTAACCTTGGCACTTTGAAATATATATTTAAATCTAAGACATGTATCACCAAAGCATCCAAGTGTTCAAATCAACTGAGGTCAGATTCCATTTTTTTTTAAGAGCATTGCAAACCCTTGAAGAGGGAGCAGGTGGCAGGGAGGTGACATGCTGAATTGCTTTATTAGCTCAGGGAGGTTTTCAATACCCGATGGCAACTCTGAGTATATGACGAGATGTCATAAAATTCTGTAAATTTAGTTTCATTTATTTCACCTTAAAAAAAGTGGACTGGGACAGATTACTATGTGCCAATTTGGGGAGGTAGGGGAGGAGGTGATAGTGGTTTTTCAGATAATAAAATGCCTGGATGTTGAAACCTCTAGATGAGGGTCTCTCAAGATGGGGTCCAAGTTCATACACACTGGAATTTTCTGGAGTCCTTATCAAAATCGCAGAACCCCCTGGCGCAAGCCAGACCTACTTAATCAGAATTTGCAGGAGTGGGGCCTGGGAATCTTAATTTCAGTCAACTCTTGGGAGTTGTGAATGCACACTGAGAATGTGAGGGCCCCTGCTTGAAGAGGTGGCCTTCAAGGAACTAGAAATAAAGGAAATGTGGCAGTCACCTTGGGAAGGGACACAGGTGCCTGGGGCCACTCACCTTGCCTCTGTCAAAGTTCTGGATGATGGCGAGGTGCAGGTGCTCCTTGCGCTGCCATTCCGTTTGCATGGGGTAGGTCAGGAACTCCCGGAGGGGCCGGTCAGACCATTCCAGCAGCTCATCATATAACAACAGCGTATACGCAGCCTCTGAAAGATAAGCGGGAAGGGGACGATCAAGACAGGACCCCAGGGCAGCTGGTTCAGGATAAGCTGCATTAAGTACATTTTTCTGAATTTCACGATACTGAAGAACACATGCCCAGAACATATGCAACGGAAGATGAATGAATGAGAAGCGCCCAGGAGATGGAATTACCGGAGAGTTGTGTTTGATCTTTTGGTTCTCTTTATTTTCTCTTTCTCTCCTTCTCATCTATTTTTCCCCCTACTGTTCATATGTACTGGCATAATAAAAAATGTTTAAGGATAGCTCTGTAGCTGGTTCAAAATGTAGGGGAAACATGCTTTCGTTTGCTACATAGGTTCACTGGTAAATCCCTTGGCAGGGGACTATGGGTAGTTTCCATAGGGCATGCTTTGTTGTTCAGTCACTCGGTCATCTTCAACCCTTTGTGACCATATGGACTGCAGCATGTCAGGCTTCCCTGTCCTTCACCATCTCCTGGTGTTTGCTCACACTCATGGTGATTGAGTCAGTGATGCCATCCAACCATCTCATTCTCTGTCGCCCCCTTCTCCTCCTGCCCTCAATCTTTCCCAGCATCAGATTCTTTTCCAGTGAGTCAGCTCTTCACATCAGGTGGCCAAAGTACTGAAGCTTCAACATCAGTCCTTGCAATGAACATTCAGGACTGATTCCCTTTAGGATTGACTGTTTTGATCTCCTTGCTGCCCAAGGGACTCTCAAGAGTCTTCTCCAACTCCACAGTTTAAAAGCATCAGTTCTTCAACACTCAGCCTTCTTCATGGTCCAACTCTTACTTCCACACATGACTACTGGAAAAATCATAGCTTTGCCTATATGGATCTTTGTTGGCAAAAAAGGGCATGCTTAAACAAAAAATTATAGCTCAATTCTCTTGGCTAACAAAAGGTTGAAAAATGTGAAAGTAATACAGCAAGTCCCCTATATACAAATGAGTTCTCTTCTGTGAGTGTGTTCTTAAGGGTAATTTATTCATAAGTCCACAAAGTTAGCCTAGGTACCTAACAAACACAATCAGTTTTATAGTGCTGTACTGTAATAGGTTTATAATATTTTTCACACAAATAATACATTAAAAAACCCCACAAAAATAAAGAAAACATCTTTAAAGTGCAATACCTTGAAAGTACAGTAGTATGGTACAACAGCTGGCACACAGGGGCTGGCATCGAGTGAAAAGACAAGAAGAGTTACTCACTGGAGAAGGGAGAGGAGGTGGGAGATGGCAGAGCTGAAGGATAGTCAGCAATAGGAGATGGAGGGCAAGTTGCCATTTCACTCACGTTGACATTGATGGAACACATGTTCACATCTTTGAAAGTTCGGAACTTGAAAGTTCATATGTAGGGGACTTATTGTATATGTGTGTGGGGGTATCAGGGTACAGACAGAATTTAGAAGGGGAAAAGCTAGAGAAGAGTTCAGAGAAGAAAAACTTTTAAAATCTATTAATAGCCAACAGAGAAAGGGCCAGAAAGGGTAAAAGTATTGGATAAGAAGAGTGTGTATGTGTGTGTGAGAGAGAGAGAAAAACTGTGGGCTGTGTATTCTGACACCCCCTCTGGCTGGCCCCACAAATCTTCAGTAATGGTTACTAAAGTCATGACATGTTTGGTGTAGTGGGAATTTCCTGGGGAAACATATAAAGGGATGACATTCTATACACATGTATAGAAACGGTGACCCACAGGCTTAAGCATAGTTGACAGGTAATGTATTTAATAGAATACTTGCCATTCTGCAGGTCTCTTCTTTTCCTGAACCATAAATACGGCCAAATACATCAAGAATGGGAACCAGAATTCACTGTCCCTGATGAAAGACTATAATAATTTTTTTCACCTGACACTGGAACAGCCAACTTACTTACTAAATTGAATAAAATGATAAAACCCTTATGTTAGGTATCCATTTACCTACCATCCCCACACATGTCTGAAAAGATACAGTAGTAACTTTTAATACAATATCCATAAATGGTAATTCTTTTTCTTCATTTATTTGCTTTAAGGATAACTATATATAAGGCTCCTAAGTAACATGTTACGTTCCAGTACTGTGATCTGGACATCTCAATGTATACAATACAGTTGTGATAAGAAAGGCCTGGGTCCCCATCACTATTTTCTTGCTCTTAAGTGTAGAAGTCCTGTAAGGCACAGGTTCTGGCTGTGTTTTCCTCTTTAATTACCTTTGGCGAGCTCAACCCAGTAACTTCAATGATTGCTGCAAAACTTTTCATCACCCACCAGCAGTCTCTTATTCCCCAGCATTCAGTGTACAAGCTGTTACTAACACAAGTTTTCTTTAATGCAAATAATCACATTGCTCCCATGATTAAAACTAGTCAATGCTTCTCAGTTATTATTAACAACAGAACGAATTTGGACTTCCTAAAGTGACACAGAAGGCTGCCCATGGTCCCTCCACTCACATTTTCTCAATGTCCCCACTTATGACGGTTAAGGAGACTGCTACTGGGAGCCTGCTACTGTCTCCCTAAAAAGCCTCCAGCCCCTCGACCCCATCATCAATTTGCTGAATGAAACATGAGGCATCCTGATCCAGAGGTGGCTGCCTGTCACTACATGGACAGGGGACAGCCCTTTTCTGGGGTGAGATGGACAGAGCGAATGTCTGCTGGAGGGTGTCGATTAATCGGTGGATGTGGAAGCAGCCAAATCTGCTATGACGTGGGTTGCCATGGAAGACTGCTTCACAGGGGACAAGACAGACGATGATGATACCAAGATCATCAGAGCTGTGCTGCACTCGAACAGCGTCCTCATTTCCCCTGAGGCCTCCTGAGATCACTTCCTAATCTTTAATTACCCACAGACCCTTATAATGCCAAGCATCTAAGAAAACCCCAAGGGTATCTTTGTTTTTCTGTCCACACTCTTGCTCCTGTCACCTGAACAAACTAAGATTCCCCTCCCTTATCACACCAACCGACACCCGGGGTCCTTCACAGCCTGTTCCTTCAAGCCTTTAGCTGCTGAATAATTCCTATTTTCTCTTAATGACACAGCTCCAGAACGATCATCTTTGCCTCTCAGATTTCTCTTGTATCTCCCTGAGCTTTCAAAAAATATCCTTGAGACTAACCATGCCACAGTGTAAAGGTGGAATAGTGAGTGGGGAGGGCAGAGGGAACCCCTTCCCACATCTCAGCTGCCCACAGGGAGGGATCGAAAAGGCAATGAAGGTCAAATTTACACAGAGAGAAGGTAGAATGGTGGTGCCAGAGATGGGGGAGGGGAAAATGGGAAGTTACTGTGTAATGTGTACAGGGTTTCAGATTGGGTGGATGAAAAAGTTCTGGAGACAGATGATGGTGACGGTGGCCCAAGAACATGAGTGCACTTGATGGCCACTGAAGTGTCTGCTGAAAAATGGGTAAGATGGCAAATATTATGTCATGTACATTTTTCCACAATAAATAAAATGAGAAAAAGGGGGGGGAGTAATGAAGTGTTTCTAATCTGTAAACTGCTGTTCAAGTAATGTTTGCCCTGGGAAGGTCCAAGGGATGGCTGGAAGGTCAGGTGTGGGTGAGCTGCCCCTGAGAAGGGTGGGAAAAGAAGTAACCACTGGCGGGCTTTTTTTGTACAGTTCTGTGTATTCTTGCCACCTTAATCTCTTCTGTTTCTGTTAGGTCCTTGCTGTTTCTGTTGTTTACTGTATACAACTTTGCATGAAAAATTGGTATCTCCAATTTTCTTCAGGAGATCTCTAGTCTTTCCCATTTTATTGTTTTCCTCTATTTCTTTGCATTGTTCACTTAAGAAGGTTTTCTGATCTCTCCTTGCTATTCCCTGGATCTCTGTATGGCAGAAAGCGAAGAGAAACTAAAGAGCCTGTTGATGAAGGTCAAAGAGGAGAGGGAAAAGGCTGGCTTAAAACTCAACATTCAAAAACTAATATTAAAGCATCCGGTCCCATCACTTCATGGTACAGAGATGGGGAAAAAGTGGAAACAGTGGCAGATTTTATGTTTTTGGGCTCCAAAATCACTGCAGATGGAGACTGTAGCCATGAAATTAAAACCTGCTTGCTCCTTGGATGAAAAGCTATGACATTCAAGACATCCAAACCTAGAAAGACATCACTTTGCTGAAAAGGGTCCATTTAGTCAAAGCTATGGTTTTTCCAGTAGTCATGTATGGATGTGACAGTTGGACCATACAGAAGGCTGAGTGTCAAAGAATCAATGCTTTCGAACTGTGGCTCTGGAGAAGACTCTTGAGAGTCCCTTGGGCAGCAAGGAAGATCAAACCAGTCAATCCTAAAGGAAATCAACCCTGAATATTCACTGGATGGACTGATGCTGAAACTGAAGCTTCAATACTTTGGCCATCTGATGTGAAGAGCTGACTCACTGGAAAAGAACCTGATGCTGGGAAAGACTGATGGCAGGAGGAGAAGGGGGTGACAGATGATGAGATAGTTGGATGCCATCACCAACTCAATGGACATGAGTTTTGAGCAAACTCCAGGAGATAATGAAAAATAGGGAAGCCTGGCGTGCTTCAGTCCATGAGGTCACAAAGAGTCAGACATGACTTAGTGAATGAACAACAACAACTGGCAGGCCAGCAGAGCAAGCTGACAAATGACCGAAGGGTGATGTGGGAAAGTGTGAAAACAAAATACACCTGGAACAGAATTTGATTCCGGAAGATAACGATGTATATCAGGGGTAAACTGTGACTGAAGAAAACTGCGGAAAATTTTCATTAAAGGAAACATATGCCTCTGAGATGTCAGCAACAGACTACTGAAGTTTCTGGAACACATCAGCATATTTAAGATGTTTTTGTTTATTCCTATGTACCTTTAGAAGACTGTATTACATACTGAAAGAGAAAGATGGCTCACATCCAAAATTACGAACAATGTTTTTAAAAGTGTTTACAATTTTGAACAAAAGGCCATCATCACATAATTAAATATATGGGCCATCTCATTCCATCATTTTGAGAATTGTACAGGGAAGATATCAATATGCAGAGAGAAGTAACACAGGATAAATGTGGAGATGAATCATGCAATGGAGGGCATTGTCACAGAGGGCTGGAAAGGATTAAGCCATAAGAAATAAATCCTGTAAAGACAGAAGTTTTTCCATCAACTCCACTTTCTCCAAGGACCCACAAAAATGAGGACAGAGGAGAAATGAGTAAAATGTTATATGGGAAAAGAACTTATTTGTTATGACTTTGGGGAACATAAAAACTCCAAGCTGAGTAAACAAATTAAAGAAAAAAGATTTACACATTTTCAAAATATAAGGTGACAGATTTGGAGTTTCAGAAAACCAAAATATATCTGCAAGAGTTTGTCCTCACTTCCCTCTCTCATTTCTTCTGTTTTTTTTTTTTTAATGGGCTTCAAAATAAAACAAGTCTACTAGATTGTTTTCACAGATAAAAAAACCACCATTTTTCTAATACTAGCTACAAACTACTTTAAAATGACTACTTAAACTTCTAGACAACAGAGTCAGCTAAAAAACTTAATTTATTTAATCAAAACTATCAGGACATCTGTGTGAAGAGATGCCAGGGCTTCCTTGGTGATTAAGGAATTAACAATATTAAAGGAGAAAAATCTGCTCTTGGGGCGTTAAAATCTGAGTGCATTCTTAGTAATGGATTTATTTAAATCTCACAGCACTAGGCACTAATCTAAGAACGGAGAAGACTAAGAAGAAAATAATCATCTCTGTCCTCAAGGAATTTACCCTTCAACTAAAGATCTCTCAACCTACCTACCTACCTACTTATCAACGCACACACATTTGTTATATAACTATGAATAAAATGATATAATAAACACTTGAATGGAAATCTGAAAAAACCGCAATGGGAAAAGAGTAGAAAACATTAATTCAGCCCATAGCTGGGGTGCGAGCTCATGGAGTTGGTGAGGGAGAGAGAAGGAAGATAAAGACTTCATGGAAAAGATGATATAGTAGCTGGCTCTGAAGGAACACAGTATTAGAGGTAAACAAGAAAACATTAGGCTGCATGGATAGGTGTTACTTCATTATGATGGGCCCTGAATAAAGACTTTGACCTTTACTTTGTAGAAGACATGAATTGACAGTTACATGTAGAGAAGGGGGTGACAAAGTTTTCTCAAAGTATCAGACAGTCAATAATTTAGGCTTGTAGGACATACAGTCTTTGTTGCAACTACTCAACTATGCCATTTGAGTGCTATAGCAACCATACACAATATGTAAGTACGTGGGTGTGGCTGGAGTTTTAATAAAACATTCTTTAAAAAATCAAATGACAGGGCTGCAGGTTGAAGTTTACCGATCCCTGCTCTAGTGAATAACTTGGGATAGTTAAGAAGCAGTCCAAGAGAGAGACGATGACGGACTGATTGAGGCAGTGAAACTGGCAACAATAAGAAAGGATATGGCTTTCATTTTTAGGAAGCAGAACCAATAGCACCTCATGAATGAGAGGTATCAAAGATATCATAAAGGTCTCCAGTCTGAGTCAAGAACTGGGAACTTTTAACTTTTAAGCGTGCTCTTAGCTGATATAGTGGAACCATAGCTAGAGACATGCTTAAATCCTGGGAACATGAGCACCACTTCAGAAAGTGTTCCTTTACTGTTTCAAAGCTGGGGGAGGAACCAAGATCCAGGAGTTTCTTGGAAGAAGAGTGTGCCAAAGACTAAGATTTGTAATTTCTAAATCCAATTAAAGGGTTCTCATTCTGGTTAAGATGTAGTATGCACATTTTAGTGTGCTTTTCTCACTGATTCACCTAAAAACCCAAGACAGAATATATAAAGCAACAATTGGAGAATTCTGAAAAGTAAATGAGAAGGCAGACAGAACAGGAAAATCAATATTCAAAGAAGGATGACAGAGTGGTGAGCTCCCTGTTTTTACTTTTTTGCCTTTTGTATCTCCAGGCTTAGCCTTCCCTGTTTTCTGTAACTATGAATGGAAAACAGACAGAAACAGCTCCTCTAGTGAAGGAGGAGGACCCCCTCCTCTAGGAGGAGGGCCCTCTGTGGGATGGAGCGCCTTCTGTCCTTCTGGTCCACTCTGAGTCCCGGGAGCAAAGCTGCAACCCGCGCTGTGGCATGAGGGCAGCCACAGCGGCAGCAGTCGCGGCGTCCACTTTTCTATTTTCTTTCACTGCTTTCCCCTACCAGGGAGGCTGACTATACATAGTAGATGATAGTGTGTAGGATCAAGTCTTGGCTCTGAATACTCGGGCTCTGATTAAGCAAGAGTATCAGGAAAAGGAGCCCTTGGGAGATGGTAAGAGTGAGAAAGAGCAGAGAGATCAAGGAGATGGAGAAAGGAATTTTTAAATTATGTGTATGATTTCCTGGGCTCACCCTTAAGCTGTACGTGTATAGAATGAATCAGAATCAACATAACAAAGATCTTGATAAATGAACTATGGTATAGATAACTGTCCATGTCCCAGGCTCTCCCCAGGTGGCACACAAGCAGGAAAGACCACAAAAGTGCAGAAAAGGGTTTGAAAGCTAAACTGACCTTCAAAAGGTAACTCAAGACTTTAGGTCTGAACTTAGCTGGATTGAATTTTTGAAGATTTTAACAAAACCCAGAATCTCACAATATTTGAAATGTCTGGGATAGAATCCAAAATTACTTGACATTCAGAGAACCAGGAAAACTAAATAAATCTCAAAGGGAAAAAGCAATTAACAGATGCCAACCCTAAGATGATTCAGTTGTTGAAATTGTAGGCAAATACTATGAAACAGCTATTATAACCGCGCTACTTGAAGTAAAAGTGAACACTTGTGAAATGAGAAAATACAAATTTTTGCAAAACCACAGAAGCTATTAAAAATAGCTAAATAAAGTTTAGACAAATAATAAAAATTGAAAAATTAAAACTTCACTGGAAGGGCTCAGTAGTTGAATGGAAATGATAAAGAAGAGCCTATGGACTTGAAAATGGATAAATGGAAATTATCCAATCTGAAAAACGGAAAGAATAAAAAAGTTGAATCAAAAACCCCAAAACAGCACCCCAGGAAATTATAGAACAATACCAAATGGTCTAACACCCATAAAACTGGAGTCCCAAAACAGAATCAGTGCAGAAAATATATTTGAAGAATAATGCCTGAAAGTTTCCCAAATTTGGTTAAAGAAATGTTTAGAGATCCAAGAGGCTCAGCAATCCCAACCAGAATAGATTAAAAAAAAAAAAAAAAAAAACCCTGCTGATATATATATACCATAATTGAAGCACTGAAAAACAAAGACAAAGTCTTAAAGGCAACCAGAGAAAATTGCACATTACAGACAGGAACAATTTAAACGACTACAGCTCTCATCAAAAACAATGGAGGCCAGGAGAAAATAAAAGTTTTAAAGTACTGATCCAAAGACATTGTCCAAGTGTATCCAGCAAACATTTCCTTCAGGGATGAAGGTAAAATAAAGATGAAGGATAATTAAGAGCTCTTCACTACTAGATCTGTTCTAAAAGAAATACTATAACAAGTTCTGGAGGTTGAATGAAAATGTTAACAGAGGAAAACTGAGAATTTCATGAGTGAAAAAAGAGCAACAGGAATGGTAAATATCTGAGTAAATATAATAGATAATTTTTATCCTCTTAAATTCTTTAAAATAGGTATGACTTAAAAATTATGACATTATCTGATGGAATTTTTTAATGTATATACATATATGCTTATGACTATTACAATGTACAGTGGGGAGGTCGTAATGTTCCTATATTTAACTTGAAGTGGTGAAACACTAACTCTAAACAGACTGTGAAAAGCTAGGTGCATATTTTATAAACCACTCAAAAACCAATCCCCAAACCACCCCCTAAAAAACTATGCAAAGAGATATAGTAAAAAGAAAAACAACATATATATTCCAGTTCTAAATTCCAATTTTAAAAGGAGAAATGGTTGAGTCCTCAGGTCTAATTTAAAAAAATGAGGAATTATGTTTAATATAACAGTGACCAGCCCACTTCCCCAACCCAGGTCAAAAGACACAATTACCTGTGAAATTCTGTGCTTTGAGGTGCAGATCATAGAGTTTGTGGATGTAACGTATATACATCTCTTCCTTGTTCAGTTCAGTCTTATAGAAGTTCTAAAAGGAAAAAAAAAGAGTACAACAATGGATAATTTCTTAACAATTAGGTTGGCAGGTATCTACCCTTCACTCTGCTTGAAGTTTCATGTCTTGAACCAAGAAAACAGACAAATTTTTCTATATGTCTTACAAAATTTCTAATGTCTTACAAAATTAATTAGGGGACACAGTCATATATATAAATATATATATTTTTTGACATTTCTTTCCTTCTATTTTGTTTTGGCTGTGCCGCGTGGCATGTGGAATCTTAGGGATACAAGCGGCACTCGCTGCATTGTTAGGGCAGTCTTAACCTTTGGACTGCCACTCAAGTGCAAAAGACAGGGATATATCTTTAATTCAACACTGTCTGTACTAAAAATTACCTGTCAACAACTGGATAGGCTGGTAACTCCTGGGGGATGTTGTTGCCACTGACTCACATTTCTTTTGTTACTTTCTATTGTTTTTTGGTTAAGTTTAACTGCCAATGAACTAGTCTAAAAATTCAACTAAAATATTAAAAACATGTAAGATATTAACCTACTTATTACATTTGATCACTGATAGTCAAAGGATAATTTCTTTCATCTTAAAATTGTTTTATGGTGAATTAAAGGTTTTCAGTTTATGACTACAACATAAAGAGATTTCTAAGAGATTTTATTTCAAATTATTGTTACAAGGGCATGCTTACTGAAAATATTTGGCTTATGAAAACAAAGTATCTGAATCTTATTTAAACTTTTCTAAAATGTTTTAACATTCATCATCAAAAACTCAACTTTGACTTAACACATTATGTTGTCATTTTAAATGTTTACTTTATAGGTCTCCACATCGATTTCTTTATCATATTAGAAAGTATGTTAGTCCTTATTGAAGTTAGTAAACATAGGAGCAAAAGTGTAAGAAGTTGGAATCCAGCAAAGCGTGATGCTGTGAGGCTCTGTATAAGGCACTTTGAGTGAGCAGGTCACTGCGGGTATTATGAAATCTCTGCTTACAGCCATCTGAACTACTGTCATTTCTATTGCTATTATTTTTACAGATGCTACTTGGTGTGTAGAATGAAAAATGAATAGTGATGGGGAGACAAATCTGTTGACTTGAAGGAGTAACAGGTTTTTCTATGGGGAAAGGCCAGGAATTTTAAACATTTCTAACGTTGATTAGCTAGAGAGGGCTTTGGTTACAGACCAAACTAGCCAGTGTGGCTGCTTAACTGTACTTGGGCATGAAGCCTGAGGGCCTCCTGTCAATGTACTTTGTGGCCACTACCTAATGGGTGATCCATTCTTCAATGAGGACTCATCTAACTTCAAGAAGCTGACATGTAGTTGAACACATTATAAAAAAATATTTCCTCCAATTTATACCATTATCCTTCCCCCTTCCTCTTGTGTCCTATATACCTGGGGTGGCACTAATCTTGAGTGGCTTCCCAGTGGCACTAATGGTAAAGAACCCACTTGCCAGTGCAAGAGACACAGTGGACCTGGGTTCAATTCTTGGGTTGGAAAGATCTCCAAGAAGAGGGCACAGCACCCTACTCCAGTATTCTTGCCTGGAGAATCCCATGGACAGAGGAGGTGGTAGGCTACAGTGTCCTGTAGTTCTTAGCATTCTTTAAAAAGCTAGTAAACAATGCTCTTCACATCTCTCTTATTATAATCAAAATAATTTTAATTAGCAAGAATTATTGTACCATAAACAGAAATCTAACCACTCAATAGCAGACCTTTACATTATTAAACAATGGTTTTTTCCCAATAGCTTTCTGGTAAGAAGCAAATTTCTTTGGGAACAAAATAAGTGATCATTCTGTAAATGAATAATAGGTCTTTAAAAAAAAAGAAAGAAAAGATCTCTCAGTCAGCAGATGAGTCTCTTTCATGTATGTCTGGCAAAATTAGTGACAGAAAGAACAAAACAATAATTAATTTCCTAGTTTTAGTCATGTCAAAGATTACACATTTTTACCAGTCTAATACTACCATTTAACTCAGAGCCTATAGAGAAAGTCAGAGTTCCTCTGAAGGCAATCTGGAACTGATCTTTCCAAAGAGTTAAGAAAAATCTCCAGGAGGAAGTGAGTGATTAAAAAGAAGCAGATTGCAGCTAGAAAGCATCAAAAACCTTTCCATATGGAGTATAAACTAGAAAGATTAGCTTCAGAGTTATATAGCTGGCCCTTTAATAATAAGGATTCCTGTGCTAGCTGAAATGAAAACAGTGTTCAAAGTGTTAGCATTTCCTATAAGGACTATTCTTGGTCAGTGCAAAACTAACAAGCTAGAGTCTTTGTCTCGTGTGAACACTGACAGGGGCCACTGATTTTATTGTCTCTGGCTTATTCCTACTGGAAAACTAGAGTAAACACGTTTAGGTCAGAGTATTCAGTCTTTTATCAGAGGAAATGATATCTTCTGTTTATACCAGTTGAGGAAATGGACCCAGAGTCTACATTTAAGAGTGTACCTCTCAAGGTCACAGAGGGCGCTGTGAAAGCAGATGGAGACAGTGGAAGATGAGTCCTTCAGGAGAAGGTAAAGGCTTTCCTTTGAGGTTATTCATGAGATTTCAGGCTTGGAGGTGGGGGAGAGCCAGGATTAAGGAGACAGAGAAAACCTGAAGATGACAGAGCACTAGGCTTTTTTCCTCAAATAATGACATACAAGCAGAGACATGAAAGGAGATCAGAGGCTGGCAAACAGTGGGGGAAGCACAGAAAGGAAATGTAGAAGTGGGAATGACTGTGCTCAAGGTTAGACAGTAAGTGCTAAAGGGAGAGGTAATGGGCTGACCCCATGAGCTTGGCCTGATGGCCTGCAGGTTACTATTGGGTCTGATGATAAAAATTATGGAGAAACTGCATAACAAGAGATGGCCTGACAAAGGATGCTCAGGTCTCACTATTTTTAGCAACTGGTATCGGAGGTAGGAAGTAACAATTAAATGCAAAAATGAGGAGGAAGTGGTGGGTGTGGCTAAAAAAAAAGGATAAAGTCATATACTCAGAGCTGAACAGTATAGCAAGAAAAGAAATTAAGGAAAAGATAGTCCTAAGAAAGTAAAAATTCTGAGCTCTGAAAAGGGACTGTGAGGGGGAACGAACAAAACAAAATAAATCTGAAATCAGTGAGCTAAGACAAGACAGAATCAGGTTGGGGTAAAAAAATTTTAAGGTACAGGCAAATAGAGAACAAAAAGGCATGGATGTAAGACTTGTGGATCAGAGTAAGAATTAGGATTGTGCAAATACTTAGGATAGATGATGAGGTGTATCTATTCTGCAAAATAAGAAAAAGGAACCATGATATACACAAATTTAGAACCAGAAGCAGTCACAGAGTATTCTTGTATTTTAAATGTGATCAATGAAAATTATTAAAAGCATCAATTTATCCTACACCAAAATTTGAAAAAGGAATGTAAACGTGTAGTCCTTCTTTTGCTCTGTAGTGAGAATACCATTCTATTTGATAATTAGTTATGAGAACTTTCAGGGTAAATTTTGTGTTCCTAGAACTGTTCTGCTATAGCCTATTATCCTTACGATATTGATTTTTGTTTTCGAAAATTTCTTGTTTGGACGAGAAACTATATGGTTATCCCAGTTATAGTCCAAACCTTAATCACAGATGGCTTTAATTTGCAAAGAAGCAATAGAGTGAAAATATGTGTGTTAAACAGGAAACTGTCATTTGTTCAGAAAGGAACATTAATATGTATTAAAATCTAGAATAAATATAAGCAGGATAGAAAGGAACTGTTTACACAGAATTGAAAAGACCTTTTTCCTGGGACATCATCTTTTTTTCCTAGGAGAGCAACAAAGGACTCCAGGGCAGAAAAACGATACAACAGGGAGAAGCTGGCATCACTGTGGGATCTTACAGGCGGTACTTTCTGCAACACTTGCGAGCTGAGAATTCTCCAGCATTTAATTCAAACTAAAGCAAAGAGCACTTCTAAACTGTTCTAAGTAAGAAACATTCAGATAAAGACACATTGCGGCAGAAAAACAAACAAAACATAGTATTTCTGACAAAAAGCAAACATTAGAACGCAAGGAGGAAAAGGGAAATCATTGACTAACCAGGAGGCTCACGGTGCAGCCAATCTTTTTGCCATCTACCTCGCCCATTTTCATGCAGTCCCTAAAAACAAGAAGAAAGAGTCAGAACTCAGAACTTCCTCCTTCCTAAGGGCAAACACAGTTTGTTCTTTTAGAAGGAAAAAAGAAACTGTCAGACTACAGGCTAATTGCAAGTTGCTTTGGATCAAGGAGGCGAGCCCCAAGAGGCTTGGGTGGGCGGGGGGGGGGCGCTGGTCAGACCCTCCCTGAGCACCAGCGTGGCTGTAGAGTTCACTTCCAAGTGGGCTGTGCCCTCTCTCAATAGAGAGGTGGCAAAGGGAGAGGAGGAGTGAGGGGATGTTAGGACACACATTTTACTGGGCTGAAAAGGAGCAGGTAAGCCTGGCCATCAGCAGTAACAATGAGGCTTTTTTCCTTAAAATACCATGCTTTTAAGTGGGATGACCTGCTTCAATAGTTTAGATCACTTCAAAATTAAAAAAAAAAATCATGTCTCTGAAAGGTAACGGTGTGAATTTCATTCCTTCTCTCCTTCTTTAAGAAAGCAGCATGGTTATACAATTCTGTTACACCACCGTCAGGCTAAGATGAATGGGTCTATTGGTTCTAATGCATGAGTTTCAAAAACAGCAACAAAAGGTTTCTTTAATAACAGGAATCTCTCAATTTACTAAAACTTTAAAAGAACTGCTGAAAACCCAGAACAAAACATTAAAAAGGAAAAACAAAGAAGAAACTGAGCTAGCTAGTTAAAAGTCCACTATTTTACTGCACAAGGTTCCATGGTCTGATTATCAGTTCTTTGAGTGATTAACTCAAGTGCAATTGCATTCTGACTCTTCAACTTCCTAACTGGAGGGCAGTGTATCGGAGAAACAGCGGCTTACCTGTAATCTAACAATCTCTCCATCAGCCGAGTTACAGTGGCGATTAAGGAAACGCCACTTTCTCTCCATGTTTCCCGCTCAATTTTCTTTAGTAGACTGGAAAAGAAAGAACCCAGGGCATTTTCAACATTTATTTTTATCAGTCACCATGACAACCGTTTTACTTTCATCAGTACCTTAAATGCCTTAGCAACCACCGCAACATCTCACAAGTAGCACAATGCAAACAATGTCTTACCTAGGATAGGGACCAAACAGTGGAATTCTAATCCAGGAAGCATTGACAAAGCAAATTGATTTTCAGATTATCCAAGTCATCAAATACGAACACATGCATATAAATCATACTTTCAAAATATGCAAGCACCTCACAGCTCAAAGACATTGTTTCCTAGCTTCTCTCTTCCACTCATATCAGAGGCTTGTGCCTCGCCACAACAAACAACACTGAGAAAAGCAAAAACAGGAGTGCCTCAAAGTTTACTTTTAAGTAAGATCTTGCTTTAGTCACACAAAAATGTTTTCCTACCTCTCGGTGGAATGCATCTTCATCCAAGCAATTTTACTGCAATGCAACTGCTACAGGAAAATCCTTGTACAGACGGTATGACGTTTTGCGTTTTTTCCTTTCACTTAACATTTGCCCACTCAATACATATTGTACTATCTGTGCACTTACTCAACAGTTTCATTCATTTTGTCATTAATCACCGAGGATTTTCTATGTGGTTGTTACAGCAGATAGATGACAAGTACCGAGCCACATCTCTCCTCCTACATTTTCCCCCTAATCTTAAGCACCTTGGAGCAGAGGCATTGCTATGTAAACACAAAACAATAACAATCATAATCATTAGGCTCTCTTTTTACTTTCACTCCCACCTCTAGGCAAATTAACCATATACTTGGCAAAAGCCCTCTAAGATTGAACGAAAAAAAGAAAAAAAGAAAATAGGCATAACAACATGAGGATACTCTGTCCTCCTAAATTTAATGATGATTATTCTTCCTAAAATCTTTCCCTCTTATCCTAGTTTCACGAATGACAGAGTATCCTAGTTTCACAAATAACAGAGAGAGACTTTTTTTTTTACAAGTACCATCTCAGCCTAGCCTGTATTGTGCTTAGTAGGAAAAGAAGCTGTTTTGTCAAAGTTTTCTCTTTCTTTTTTGCTCTTTGGCTATATTCTCTCTTAATTATCCTTCCTGCTCCCTCCACCTTTTTGCCATTGCCATTCCAGTGCCCAGTCTTCTGTCTTGGCTCCTCATCTGCTGCCTAGCCATCCCTGATCATTTGTCTTTCTGGCTTATTCTGAACTGCTTCCTGAACTAAGGAGGGGGAAGAAGGGAGAGGTAACACATGAAGGGATGGAGCCTGCCCTGGCTAATCCCCAGGGAAAAGTCCCCTAGTTTGTTCTAAATGTGTTTTCTTAAAAAAAAAAAAAAAAAAAAAAACAACAACTCTGAAAAGCACCTGTTTCAAGCTTAAATGAAAAATTGGTATTGAACCAAGTACGCAAATGAAACTCTGCTTGCCAAAGCAAGGCAGGATGATGGAGAAATCTTCCCAAGTGACAGCCCACACCTCATATACTTTAGAGGCTGAAAAACACAGAACTCAAGTTAAGTAATAATTCTAAAAATAAATGGGAGACTTCTTTTATAGGCATGAGCTTCACTAACTTGCACAGCCTCTGAATGCAGTCAGAAATCAGAGCTACAGAATCCTCTTGTGAAAAGAGGCACAGCTCTGCAGAGCTTGCTGCCTCAACTAACCTGAGACTCAAATGATCAGGACCAAGCCTAGAAACCCAGTTCATCTACTTTCTTGCCCAGGATTGTTCCTTCTGTGGGGAAGCTGGCCCTCCCAGCTTACTTGATACACCTGGACAAGGAGAGGCTATCAGACAAGAGAGTCTTTCTAGATAACTTGGGTGACACTGGTTTTTAATTTGGTCTGTAATCACGCCAGTGTGCCCACGCTGAGGACACAGGGAACTCATCTAGTAACAGTGAGTTTTCCATGCTGAGGACACAGGGAACTCATCTAGTACCAGTGAAAGTTTTCTTTCCTTTTTTTTTTTTAGGCAATAAGATGATGAATGGTTGCTATATAAACTAATGCACTAACTTTACATACATGTCACAAGAGCATACATGATGCATCATTTCTTTATAACTTTTAAAAACCATTTAAAAACTGCAGTACAGTTAATTTAAAATATTGATTAGTTTCAAAGGAACAGAAAAATGATTCAGATACGTATATATACATATATATCTCCTTTTTCCTTTTCTATTATAGATTATTACAAGATATTGAATATAGCTCTCTGTGTTATACAATAGGTCCTTGCTGTTTAGTCTATGTTAATCCCAAACTCCTAATTTATTTCCCCTCTACTCGTCTCCTGGCTCCAAGGTGACTTTTTATTGCTAATGATAGGCAATTAGACTCCATGACAATGAGGAGCAACATAAATAACATCCTGCAGGACTATATACTTGCTCATTAGGCTTTTCCCCTGATGGAATGAAGGCTGAAGAATCTGACCCTCAGTCTACCTTTCTGTCTCTTAACAGGATTGTGTGGAGGCCAACACTTTATATACCTAGGTAGCTCAGATGGTAAAGCATGTGCCTGCAATGTAGGAGACCTGGGTTTGATCCCTGGGTCAGGAAGGTCCCCTGGAGAAGAGAATGGCAACCCACTCCAGTGAGTGGAGATTCTTGCGTGGAGAATGCCAAGGACAGAGGAGCCTGGCGGGCTACAGTCTCCAGGGTAACAAAGAGTCGGGCACGACTGAGCAACTTTCACTTCACTTCTTCACTTCAAATATATATATGTGTGTGTGTGAAATGAAGCTCTGTGAAATGATTTGGAGCCTTACTGAATTATTCAGAGCAACATACAATAAAGCACAGTGGAGGACGGAGGTGGAGGTCACATCTTCCGGAAATCCCCTTTATAACCCCCGAGACTGTCAGTACTCTCTCTGTGTGCTCCCTGGTGCACCCTCAGCCTCAGAAGAGCACCAAGCACAGGGAGATGCTCAATAAATGAAGCTGAGTGAGGGCAATGAAGTGGATGCAGGGAAGCAGAACTTCATTCTGATACCTTATTCTGCGTATCTCACAGGCAGCGATGATCCACAATTTCAGCATTATCAAAACCAACAAATCCTGACCCTCATTTATTTCAAAAGATGTAGTATGGGAAAATGAGGATAACATGAAGGTCAGGGAAAGATGAGTTCTTAGGAAGGACTGTACTATATAAATGTACAGTTTCATTCTAAGGAGGCTATTTTGGCAAGCATATACCGCATTTTCAGGAAGCAGTGAGCTACTTTCAGCTTCTGAACAAATTTTAAGAAGTTTTAGACATGAATTACAGAGAAAAAAATGAAAATCTGTACCACAGTGGCATGTGCTCCCAATTCATAATGTGTGCAATGTCACAGTGTGATGACCCTAATTCTTTGTGATTTCTATTACCAAAAAAGCATTTCATTGTTTCCTGAAATATAGTTGGATTTTCCCTTTTTTTCTGAGCCCAGGTAGTAATGACATTTAATTATCACTTTAGATTATATTTATTCTCAATATGTTGATCATAAAAGTATGAAAGAGAAACATTTATAGTAAGATTTCTAGTGATATGCTAAAAATTAAGAAAAGAATAAAAATCTCCAGTGAATGAATCAGGGACCTTAAAATAGTCCTAATTATAGAGGCTTAATATTTTAATTATTGGTTTGATTTTAATGTCAAGGTACATCTTCTATTTCAAAGCCGTATTTACACACAAGCAGTCCAAATTGCATGCTATCAGGCCTTTATTAAAGTAGATAAGAGGCACTACAGAGCTATGTGAGTGCTTATTAATCTTGTGAATTTATTATAAATAATTAATCACAAATCTCAAGAGATTCATTTCACCGAGTGCTTTCTCATTTTAGTTCTTTGTTCAAACCAAAGACTAGTAACGGAATTGAGAGTGGTTTTCAAAAGTAATTTATTATACTGGATGAGGTTTTAATCAGAATTCTTGCTAAACTCCAGCTGTCATGAAAGACAGATGCTTTGTACACTAGAATGAACGAGGGCTTGATGAATAATTATTAAAAGTTCCAGTTTAATTACAGTATCAGAAGAAAATGCCATTGTTCAGGATTCAGTACAAAGAATGTATTTTATCACGTACCACCACCACAAGAGATCTGTATACCCCCTTTGGCTTTTCCCTTCAATATAATTTTCTTAAAAGCGTCAAGAATGATTTTAAATCAGGCAAGTTGAAATCTATCAACCATTAATAATACTTTCAACCTTTTATATTAATATATCTACTGCTCTAAATTTATGATCATAAACGAATTACAGAGTTTTCTATCTGGCTATCAGCGTTAAAGCAGTAGTATTTAGTTTTAGATTTACTTGGTTGTAAATACAAGGAAAAGCATATTTTGTAATAGAAAAATATTTTGCTAAATTGTTTCTGCACTTCTGAAAGACCTGCAAACATTTCCCAAGCACAATGAGCTGGTTCCTCCTTCAAAAAGAAACACTTCATAAGTATAAAAGGTTAGACAATGACTAAGAGCCTTAGAAAGCTGTAGAGAAAACAAGTGCTAGAATTGAAATCCTAAAGCACTGGAACCTTCTTATGTATTGTCTGTGGCCATTTTACACAGTGAATGACTACTCAGTACAGACACTTCATCCTGGGACAGGGATCACAGTCTTACCTTAGTAAGGACAACCTCAAGTCTCCTTACAACACTCATTACTTCTTTATCCTCCTTACAAATCCTAATCACAGACTCTACTAGACATTATTTGCTTCTCTGATATTCTACTAAGAAACATTTAGGAAGCAATTAATAATGCTAATGAGCAATAAGTATTGCTGAATTAAATCATGCGCTGAAGAACAGATGCAAACTAGGTTAATTTTCCTAACAGCAAATCAGCCAAGAACATCTTAGAAACCATGGCACACAAACATAACAATCACACCACTATTTTGTTTTTCTCTCCCACTATCTACCGAATTGAAAATCATTATCTTGCAGCCCCAACTTTAAAATAATTAGTCATGAAAAGAGTGAATTTGTTATGTAACACTTGTATTAACCTTGTATGTAACCTTGTATTAACCTTGTATTAACCAGAGATTAATACAAGGAGATATGTCTAATCATCAGCAGAATAAGATCTATTCACCAGAGTTAAGCAATGATCCTTTATTTCACACTCCACAAAGACAAAGCACTCTGGGGAGACCTAAGCTGTCTTTGCAGCTCTCAGCTGCTTAGGACTGACACCCAAATCCCCCAAAAAGAATCAACTGGAGATATGCATGTTACTCACATACTGTTGAAGAGCTCACGGTAGGTTTCATCACTCTTGCCTTCGGACATCAGGCTGTCCAGTTTGTCAATGAGCTTGGCTTCCACCTGAAACAGAGCCAAATGTTACTCCCTTTCTTTCCTTCTCACAAGAAGGATTTTCTAGGCACATGGAAACAAATTTATGTCTGCAAGGGGAAAAAGCCACAGTAAATTTTGTGAATTTATCAGCTGTGGTTAACTGAAGACACCCCTTTGGAATTCTAGGGGGCCAATTTAGATGCAGGAACATGGCTTCAACTCCCGGTGGGGTAGTGTGTGCTGCCAGGAAGACTTCTATTTGTTGATTCAAACACAAATGCCTGCAGCCCAGTTTAAATGTTTGAATTCTGTTTTTAGGAGCTGTAAAACTGGCAAGTCTTTTTTGTTTTTTTCAAATCATGATATATACACACACACACACACACACACACACACACACACACACACACACACATACACACATATAAGAACATCAGCAAACTACTATATCCACAAACATTCAGTTAAATCTTTAATGTGTTTTGTATCTATTTTCTTTCTCAAAACAGTTTGAGGTTGCACTAAATCTTTGCTGAAGTTGAGAATTTGTCCTAACCATGTACAGATGGTAGATCCATAGATATATTCTAAGTCAGCAATCGGCAGCATGAGACAGAAAGGACATATTTCCTGAAAACTATAGTCAAAACATTTATATTTTCAAGAACATAAATCCTTTAGGACTTCAGTATCAGGAAGGCAGAAATAAATATCCCATCATCTCTCAGAGACAGCAGAGGGGACAGAAAAGGAAGAATTTCTGCAAGGCCAGAGAGTTAAGAACTATGGGTATGGAGGGATATCTGACTTTGTCAAAGGACTGAGCTCAATTATTTCCTTTATATCAGATTTCAATATATGGGTAAAGAGATAAGGGAAGAGAAGTGGGTTTTCCCAATATAATTTTTAAATAGGCTTTCATTCATGTATTGACTCTCTTGAAAATAAATGAAGGTCTTGATACAGATGAAAAGCCATGCTTGGTCTGTGTATGCATCCAGCTTGTTCGTACAGTTGACAATCATTTCTAAAACTTGAGAAGGGCTCATAGGGAGAAGCAAGAAGCTTCCTTCATGCAGCAGAGTGCACACAGGTGAGTGCCATGACTGTGTGAACAGTTGGCCTGCTGTCTCCAACAGGAGTGACTTGCCCTGGCAAAGGCAGTTGAGTTCTGCTATGAGATCTGGTTTTGGAATAAGACAAGTGTCTTTCCAAAACTGGAGCCTGTGTCAAAGAGATCCTGTGTCAAAGAGAAATGATAGGCTCATGCTCATCTTCTTGGAATTTCCTTTACAACAATTTTGACTGCTTTTCCCTTTAAATTAATTCTCAGCACTTCAAGCAGAGCAATAAAACATACTGTGCATCAAATGTTCAAAGCTAAGCCATTCACCAAATACAATGTGCAGACCACTGAGAGGTCAGTGATTTTAGGAATCATTAACCTTCTGATTCCTCTGGGCTGTGTCCAGCTGGAAGCAAATAAAGTTTCTGCTAGTTCTTAAACACAGACCTAGAAAATCACAGGACTTTTTTTTTTTTTTTTTTTTTTAAAGCTGAAAGGGAATGAAATGTTTTTTCCAGGGCTTCTCAGAGATTCAGGGAGACACAGTCCCAGAAGGGTGTCCGAGGCTATGTATTCAGCTTGGAAGTACACAGCCTAGGTTGAAATCTGGTTCACAGCTCATTCCTCAACTCGGAGCATCTCTGAGCCACTGCACTCACTTCTGAGAAAACTGAGACTCTTCTGACTACTCTGAGAGCACATCCACCTACCTGTTTAAAATTGCCGCTCCGCCCTGCTCCCAATCCATCATATCGTGGAAAATAGGAATCATGACATTGCGGAGATCTGGCTGGGGTATCAAGGTTACTTCCAGGAAGGGGCCAATCAGGGCAGGAATGAAATGAAGCTTGTGCTCTCCTAAAATGAATGAAATATTTACCTTTTTGTAGATTTAGTTTTAATAAGATTTCAGAAAATCATTATTATACGACTTGTTTAAAACTACTGTCACAAGAACACGATTGATTATAGTTGTCTCAAGCAAGAAAATATTTCTCTAAGCAGCTATATAAACAGATTTTCACGTGTTATAATTTCTGCATCATTTTTAAT
Organism: Nanger dama; assembly: GCA_917880005.1. Lineage (NCBI taxonomy): Eukaryota > Metazoa > Chordata > Mammalia > Artiodactyla > Bovidae > Nanger > Nanger dama. Next base: position 3,623,671 of record CAKJTW010000007.1, read on the forward strand.
TAAAAAAACTAGGTATTTACCTTTTCACAGTTTACAAAAAGCCATAAGATACAATTAAATATTATATAAATCATTAGGAATTGGTTGTGTATACTACTGCACATTCACACATTAAAACTCTTATGCACAGATAAAGTTTTTCAATATAATTAACTGTAAAAGCAAAGTACCACACAGTATGCAAAGGTACATCTTTCATTTAAAAAGAATATATATATGATAGTCTACAAGGTTATATCCCCTAATAGTAAGCACATTGGTTATCTCTGGGTGATAATATTACTGGAGACTTTTATATATGAAAAAGGTGGTTCCTATCTGCATTATGTAATTTGTCTTCCTTCTTTACATAGTAAACATAATAGCCTAAGTAAAATATAAACATTGGCCCAAATAACAACAAACGGAACAATTTTCTGAAAAGACTACAAAGTAATAATAGTGAATTCAAAACGGTATTTAGCAAGTCCTGAAAAGTATACTGTGGATAATTCAGAGCAAAGGAAAGTGGAAGGTGGGGTGGACACAGATGATTTTGTCTAGCAGATATGTGTTGAGTTCAGTCTATTATCCTAGTCATCCATGTTAAATCTCAGAGAGTTCCTATTTTTATAATAAACTGCACATTATGGAAAATATACAATGTACATTTCATGTATGCACATTACATACACAACCTTTTGCATCATGGACGAAAGCATTTGATACTGGGAGGCTGAGCAGAAGAGAGCTGGTTTCATGAAAAAGGATCATTTCCTCTTATTAATTTTTCCATTTTTGATCTTTTTTTGGTAAGTGTTGAATATACACAAAATCTTGCTGTTCAGACTTACTTGCCAATTTGGAGTTAAATATCTTCACATTAATTGTCATTTTCTCTATTTTGTTTCTGTAGCAGACGGCATGAAGGTGAACACAGACTTGGACAGACATAAATCCAGGATGCAAATATACAATTTATATTTGTATTGACTTTAGAGGGATGTTTAAAGGAAGGAGAACATGAAGAAGAGAACTGGGAGAGAAAAGAAAAATGATGGATGGGCAAACCCAAGTAGGTGTTGTGAAGTCACTGTTCTTTGTGACTGCAAACGCCTTGGGATATTTCTGACGTCTTCAGAAAGTGGCTCTCATCCTTTTTATTCAGTATGGGATGATAACAGGACACAACTGGCAGGCCCCTCTGGATCTGAAAGTCCTGTACATCAGTGATGCCACATGGCCCTTTCCTCTTTTCCTCGTGTTTCATTGAAAGTAACTTCGCAGTTTATCATCTCTAAATTACTCATATATCAAGGCATCCATTACATGTGAGGAGGAAACATGGCTTGTATTCTTTTTGCTTTCCTAACTTTATTCTTGACCTGGGTAATATTTCATCTTTTCCAAGGGACTACTTAGTTTTCCTCTTCAGAGCAAGAATACTTTCCTCTTATTCATCAAAAGAAATGTCCTTATTAATCTGCCCTTGTATATTTTCCTCCAAAAGAATGAATACTTCCAAGACCAACAAACTCAGTGTGGCAGAATATACAAAAACATCCATTCGTGGTCTTCTCCCTGCATTTTCCCCATCCTCCCAACATACACATTTAGAGCAGGTAACCAGCAGCCAGCATTTGCAATTCCTTTCTGTAGTTATTTTTGTCAGGGCAAAATGCAGGGCAACCTGAACTCAATCACTCTTCCTGTCATTTACAAAAGTCTAAACCCACTCACTGCTTCTTCAAGATGTTCTGGCAAGCGAGGGGAAGTAAGAGAAAAGAGGAAAGGAGATTTGTGCAGAGATGAATTCTGGCAAGTCTTGAGATCAGCCAGCCTTACTCTTATCTCTGCCCCTGCCCCAGGAGATGGCTGCAGGGCCTCAGAGTCTAGCCACGGACTGAAGGGACTCTACACAGGACAAGGGCCACCCTGGCATGTGACTAATAACCAAGAGGACCTTTCTGCTTCCTTGACACTGTGTAAGACACCAATCCTTTGCACAGTTTTGGGGTGTGCATGGGGTGAGGGGGATGAGTGAAGCAGCAAATATAGAATAAAATGAAAACTCCTGCCAGCCAGATAGTCCTCCCACAGCTGCTATGGTGGAATGATATTCAGAACTGCTCCATTACAAAATTTTTATTTTTAATCTTCCCTGAGCCTGCCATCCTTTGACCTCCTAGCAAAGAACATCATTAGCATGCACTTAGTTTATTTACCACTATTTCTTTGAGCATCCATGAATCTTTTAAAAACTCTCTTCCATTTATAGGCATTTTACAACATGATTTCCCCCTTTTAAAATTTTCTTACTATGAAAAATCTCGTTCTGAGAAAAATACTGCTGGTAGCTTGATGGAATTGCATTGAATCTGTAGATTGCTTTGGGTAGTATACTCATTTTCACTATATTAACTCTTCCGACCCATGAGCATGGTATATTCCTCCATCTATTAGTGTCCTCTATGATTTCTTTCATCAGTGTTTTATAGTTTTTGATATATAGGTCTTTAGTTTCTTTAGGTAGGAATATTCCTAAGTATTTTATTCTTTTCGTTGCAATGGTGAATGGGATTGTTTCCTTAACTTCTTTTTCTACTTTCTCATTATTAGTGTATAGGAATGCAAGGGATTTCTGAGTGTTGATTTTATATCCTGCAACTTTATTCACTGATTAGCTCTAGTAGTTTTCTGGTCGAGTCTTTAGGATTTTCTATGTAGAGGATCATGTCATCTGCAAACAGTGAGAGTTTTACTTCTTCTTTTCCAATTTGGATTCCTTGTATTTCTTTTTCTGCTCTGATTGCTGTGGCCAAAACTTCCAGTACGATGTTGAAGAGTAGTGGTGAAAGTGGACACCCTTGTCTTGTTCCTGACTTTAGGGGAAATGGTTTCAATTTTTCGCCATTGAGGATAATGTTAGCTGTGGGTTTGTCATATATAGCTTTTATTATGTTGAGGTATGTTCCTTCTATTCCTGCTTTCTGGAGAGTTTTTATCATAAATGGATGCTGATTCGTGTCAATGTATGGCAAAACAAATACAGTATTGTAACTAAAAAAATAAATAAATTTAATTTAAAAATAATAATAAAAAAAATTAAAAATAAAAAAAAAGAAAATCTCAACACAGAATTACAAAGAACAGTACAATAAATCCCTACATCCCCATCATCTAGCTTTAATAATTATCAATATTTTTTTTTGCTAATTTTGTTTCACTTATCAACCCAACTATGTTTTCACTGGGAAATTTTAAACCAAGTCAAAGACATCATAACATTTACTTGTATAAACATCAGTTAGCATCTTTCACAGGCAGGTCATTTTATAAATACAGGACCACAATACCTTTATTACATTTTTTAAAATGGCAGACAGTAATTCTTCAAATTAATCTAAAACCAGTCTATATTAAAAATTTCCAGATTGTCTTAAAACATGTCATTTACAGTTGGCTTCTTTAAATCACAATCCAAACAAAATACGTATAGTATTTTGTAGCCGGATTTTCTATGACAGTAGAGAAACCATGTTGTCGTTTACGCGCTAAGTTGTGTCCAACTCTTCTGTGACCTGTGAACTGTAGCCTGCTAGGCTCCTCTGCCCATGGGATTTCTCAGGCAAGAATACTGGAGTCACTTCCTAGGACTTCCCTGATAGTTCAGTTGGTAGAGAATCTGCCTAAAATGCAGGAGACACTGGTTCAATCTCGGGTTTGGGAAGATCCGCTGGAGAAGGGATAGGCTACCCACTCCAGTATTCTTGGTCTTCCTTGTGGCTCAGCTGGTAAAGAATCTGCTGGCAATGCGGAAGACCTGGGTTCGATTCCTGGAAGTGAAAGGCTACTCACTCCAGTATTCTGGCCTGGAATTCCATGGACTGTAGTGCATGGAGTCACAGAGTCAGACACAACTGAGTGACTTTCACTTGCGCTTTCTCCGGGGGACGGGGGAGGGGGTCTTTCCGACCCAGGGACCTGTGTCGGATGCATTGGCAGGCAGGTTCTTTAACACTGAGCCACCAGGGAAGCCATACCCACATTTAAATTATTGTGCAGACTGTAGAATCTGTGCAACCATACAAGTTTTCCACCACAGAAAATTTTACTCTTACCCAATCCGCCATGCAAAATCTTGAGCTATATATAGCAGCAGGAAAATAAACTTCACTTAGATTATTTCCTTTTAAATCACAGATTTAACATACTTTTCCTATCTCTAATTGTCAGCCACATGGTCTTGTTTTGAAGTATTTAGGGCACCTGCTAGTTGGGCTGCTGGGGTTGTATATTTATGCACACAGAGCAGCCTGTTAGGGAAGTATTGATTTTTCTACAGCAGTTACAAGACTCTGTGTTTGCAAATGTAGAAGAGGAGCCCACTTTATATTTAGGAAGGATGTTAGTTCAACTAAAAATAGAAAGAAAAACTTAGCCTTGCAGCACGATGAATGGCAAAGGTGGGACAGTAGAGAATAACCTCTTTCTTTGTAGACTACTCTTGCAAATATAGGTATAAATAAATAAATTTTAGGGGATTTGATGCTTTGCTCACTTTCACTTTTTATGGAGGTAACACTGTTTTATAAATTCCATGTGTACAACATTATATTTTGACTTCTGTATACACTATAGCATGCTCATTACCAAAAATTTAGTTTCCATCCATCATTGAACTGTTGACCACTTTACTTATTTCACCCTCTTCTATCTCCCTTCAGAGGCCAGACTGAAGAAGCAAGACCTACAGCCCTACACCCTCCAGAATGAAAACCACAATCACAGAAAGCTAACCAAAATGATCATATGGATCACAGCTTTGTGTAACTCCATGAAGCTATGAGCCATGCAGGTCCACCCAAGACAGACAGGTCATGGTGGAGAGTTCTGACAAAACGTGGTCCACTGGAGAAGAGAATGGCAAACCACTCAAGTATTCCTGTTTCAAGAACCCCATGAACAGTCTGAAAAGGCAAAATGATATGATACTAGAAGATGAGCCCGCCAGGTCAGTAGATGTCCAATATGCTACTGGGGAAGAGTGGAGAAACAGCTTCAGAAAGAATGAAAAGGCTGGGCCAAAGTGGAAATGATGCTCAGCTGTGGATGCGTCTGGTGATGAAAGTAAATTCCAATGCTGTAAAGAACAGTAATTGATAGGAATCTGAAATGTTAGGTCCATGAATCAAGGTAAACTGGACGTGGTCAAGAAGGAGATGGCATTTTAGGAATCAGTGAACTAAATGGATGGGAACGAGTGAATTTAATTCAGATGACCATATCTTCTAGTGGGCAAGAATCCCTTAGAAAAGAAGTAACTCTCATAGTCAACATAAGAGTAGAAAATTCAGTACTTGGGAGCAATCTCAGAAAAGACAGAGTAATCTTAGTTTATTTCCGAGGCAAACATCACAGTAACCCAAGTCTATGCCCCAACTACTAATGCCGAAGAAGCTGAAGTTGAACAGATCTATGAAGACCTAAGATCTTCTATAACACACAAAAAGAGATGTTCTTTTAATCACAAGGGACTCAAATGCAAAAGTAGGAAGTAAAGAGATGTCTGGAGTAACAGGCAAGTTTCATCTTGGAGTACAAAATGAAGCAGGGTAAAGGTTAATAGAGATTGCCAAGAGAACACACTGGTTGTAGCAAATACCTTTTTTCAATAACACAAGAGATACTCTACACGTGGACATCACCAGATGGTTAATACGGAAATCAGGTTGATTACATTCTTTGCAGCCGAAGATGGAGAAGCTCTCTACAGTGAAAAACAAGACCTGAGGCTGACTGTGGCTCAGGTCATGAGCTCCTTATTGCCAAATTCAGGCTTAAATTGAAGTAAGGAAACCCACTAGGCCATTCATGTGTGACCTAAATCAAATTGGTTGACAACCAGATTCAAGAGATTAGATCTGGTAGACAAAGTGCCTGAAGAACTATAGACAGAGGTTAGTAACACTGTATAGGAGGCGGTGACCCAAAAGCATCCCAAAGGTAAAGAACTGCAAGAAGGCAAAATAGTTGTTTCAAGAGTTCTTGTAAACATTGTAAACAGCTGAGAAAAGAAGAGAAGTGAAAGGCAAAGGAGAAAGGGAAAGATATACACAACTGAATGCAGAGTTCCAGAGAATAGCAAGGAGAGATAAGAAAGCCTTCCCAAGTGAACAATGCAAGAAGTGGAGGAAAACAATAGAGTGGGAAAGATTAGAGAATTGTTCAAGAAAACTGGAGATATCAAGGGAACATTTCATTGCAAGGATGGGCACAATAAAGGACAGAAATGGCAAGGACCTAAGAGAAGCAGAAGAAATTAAGAAGAAGTGGCAAGAATACACAGAAGAACTGTACATAAAGGTCTTAATGATCTGGATAACCATGATGATGTGGTCAGTCACCTAGAGCCAGACATCCTGGAGTGTGAAGTCAAGTGGACCTTAGGAAGCATTACTAAGGAATGAGCTACTGGAGGTGATGAAATTCCAGCTGAGCTATTTCAAAATCCCAAAAGATGATGATGCTGTGAAAATGCTATACTCAATATATCAGCAAACTCGGAAAACTCAGCAGTGGCCACAGGACTGGAAAGTCAGTTTTCATTCCAATTCCAAAGGGCAATGCCAAAGAGTATGCAAGCTACTATACAATTGCACTCCTTTGACATGCTAGTAAGGTAATGTTCAAAATCCTTCAAGCTAGACTTCAACAGTATGGGAACCAAGAACTTCCAGATATACAAGCTGGATTTAGAAAAAGCAGAAGAACCAGAGATCAAATTGCCAACATCCATTGGACTATAAACATAGCAGAAAATTCTAGGAAAATATCTACTTCTGCTTCATTGACTATGGTAAAGCCACTGACTGTGTAGATTACAACAAACTGTGGAAAATTCTTAAAGAGATGGGAATACCAGACCACCTTACCTGCCTCCTGAGAAATCTGTATGCAGGTCAAGAAGCAATAGTTAGAACTGGACATGGAATAATGGATTGGTTCAAAACTGGGAAAGGAGTACATCAAGGCTATATATTGTTATTATGCTTATTTAACTTATAGACAGAGTACATCATGCAAAATGCCAGGCTGGGTAAAGCACAAGCTGGAATCAAGATTGTCGAGAAAAATATCAACAACTTCACATATGCAGATGATAGCACTAAAATGGTAGAAAGTGAAGAGAAACTAAAGAGCCTCTTGATGAGGGTGAAAGAGGAGAGTGAAATGCTGGCTTGCAACTCGACATTCAGGCCCATTGCTTCATTGCAAATATTAATAGAAGAGGAAAAAGTGGAAGCAGTAACTTATTTTGGGGGACTCCAGAATCACTGCAGATGGTGACTGAAGCCATGAAATTAAAAGACACTTGCTCTGTGGAATAAAAGCAATGATAAAATGGACAGCATATTAAAAAGCAGAGACACCACTTTGCCGACAAAGGTCCATATAGTCAAAGCTATACTTTTTCCAGTTGTTATGTACAGATGTGAGAGTTGGACCATAAAGAAGGCTGAGCGTTGAAGAATTGATGCTTTCAAACTGTGACGCTGGAGAAGACTCTTGAGGGTCCCTTGGACAGCAAGGGGATTAAACCATTCAGTCCTAAAGGAAATCAACCCTGAATATTCATTGAATATTCACTGAAGCTGAAGCTCCAATACTCTGGCCACCTGATGCAAAGAGCCGACTCATTGAAAAAGACTATGATGCTGGGAAAGATTGATGGCAGGAAGAGAAGGTGGTGACAGAGGATGAGATGGCTGGATGGCATCATCGACTCAATGGACATGGGTTTGAGCAAACTCCAGGAGAATGTGAAAGATAAGGCAGCCTGGTGTGCTGCAGTCCATGGGGTCTCAAAGAGTTGGACATGACTTAGGGACTGAACAACAATAGCAACTTCCCTTCCCATCTAGTAGCCACTAATCCATTCTCTATATGCTTACTTTTGTCTTACTTTGTTTGTTCATTTATTTACTTTTAATATTCTTCATGAGTGAAATCATATGGTAATTGTCATTGCCTGATTTATTTCACTTAGCATAATACCCTCTCAGTTTCAGTTTCAGTGAAAGTCACTCAGTTGTGTCTGACTCTTTGTTGACCCCATGGACTATACAGTCCATGGAATTTTCCAGGCTAGAATACTGGAGTGGATAGCCATTCCCTTCTCCAGGGGTTCTTCCCCAACCCAGAGACTGAACCCAGGTCTCTGCATTGCAGGCGGAGGAGTCTTTACTATCTGAGCCATCAGGGACACCCATAATATCCTCTTCAGTTCAGTCGTTCAGTTGTGTCCGACTCTTTGCGACCCCATGAATCGCAGCACGCCAGGCCTCCCTGTCCATCACCAACTCCTGGAGTTCACTCAGACTCATGTCCATCGAGTCGGTGAAGCCATCCAGCCATCTCATCCTCTGTCGTCCCCTTCTCCTCCTGCCCCCAATCCCTCCAAGCATCAGAGTCTTTTCCAATGAGTCAACTCTTTGCATGAGGTGGCCAAAGTACTGGAGTTTCAGCATTAGCATCATTGCTTCCAAAGAAATCCCAGGGCTGATCTCCTTTAGAATGGACTGGTTGGATCTCCTTGCAGTCCAAGGAACTCTCAAGAGTCTTCTCCAACACCACAGTTCAAAAGCATCAATTCGCCGGGCGCCAGCCTTTTTCACAGTCCAACTCTCACATCCATACCCTCTAGGGTGTCACAAATGACAATATTTCACCTTTCCTATGACAGAGTAGTATTCCATTGTATGTATGTCCACTCTCTTGACCCATTCATCTGTTAGTGGAGACTTTAGGTTGTTTACACATCTTGGCTATAATAAAAAATGCTGCAATGAATATAGGGGTGCATACAAATTAATTTTTTGGTACTCTGGATATCCAGAAGTGGAATTGCTGGGTCACATGGTAGATCTAATCTTAATTTTTTGAGGACTCTCCATACTTTTTTTCATAGTGGCTGCACCAGTTTACTAAATTTATTAATTTATCAATGTAAATTGGTGCAGCCATACAGAAAATTACCACCAACAGTATATGATGGTTCCACTTCTTTCACATCCTGTTCAGCACTATTACTTCTTATCTTTTTGATAACAGCCATTCTAATGGGCATGAGATGACATCTCATTGTGGTTTTGACATTTCCCTCATAATTAGTGATGTTAAACATCTTGTCATGTGCCTGCTGGCCATCTGCACATTCCTTTGAAAATATGTCTATTCAGATTCTCTGCCCATTTTTTAATCATTTGTTGTAGTTGTATGAGTGCTCAGTTGCTCAGTCGTTTCCAACTCTTTATGACCTCATGGACTGTAGCCCGCCAGGCTCCTCTGTCTGTGGAATTCTCCAGGAAGAATACTACAGTGAGGTAGCCACCCCCTTTTCCAGGGGATCTTCCCGACCCAGGGATCAAACCTGTGTCTCCTGCATTGGCAGGGCAGATTCTTTACCACTGTGCCACCTGGTAAAATGGGATGCCCCATATATTTGGATAATAACCTCTTATTGGATATATGATTTGCAAATATCTTCTCCCATTCAGTACGTAGTTTGTTGTTTTGTTGATTATTTCTTTTGCTGTGCAGACATTTCTAAGTTTTATTTTATCCCATTTGTTTATATTTGCTTTTGTTTCCCTTGCCTAAGTAGACATTCTCAGGAAGATACTGCTAAGATTGATATAAAAGACTGTACTGCCTATGTTTTCTTTTTTAGAGTTTTATTGTCTCAGGTCTTACAGTCAAGTCTTTAATCCATTTTAAATTTTTGTGTATGGTATAAAACGAAAACCTCTAATTATCTGAATAAATTCTCCTTTAGCAAGCAAAGCACTCAATATTACACATTTATAGGTAATCCAAATTATAACTAATGTATATTCTTAAGTAACATGCTGACTTAAGTCCTATGAGGGGTGTTAAAATAGTAACCCTGAATACTTAATTTTTCTTAATATTTTTGTAAAAATATATGTTGGAAAAGAGGTTTTCACATTTCTAAACAGTCTCCAATTCCAGTGGTTGTATGGCAGCAATGACCTTTAAAATTCACCTCATGTTTTGGAAGGCTGATCACAACTCTACGGAAATAATGCAGAAACTAAGGAATGAAGTGAAAATGTGCACACACCTTATGCTTGAACCACGTCATGCTGGGAATCTGCACTTGATTATAATGAGCCTTTTGTAACAGAGTGCTAGAGCTAGACTTTAGGGTTGGAAAAACAAAGAAAGGCTAGAGTGCCGTCTACACCAGTGCTTTTCAATCTTTAGCCTAAGAATCACCTGGAGAACTTGGAAAAACCCAAGACTGTTGTGCCTCCTCTTAGAGGTTCTCAGAGACTCTGTTTCAGTGGTCTTGAGAGGAGCCAAAGAATCTGCATTTTTACAAGCTTCCAGGTGATGCTGTTTACTGAGTGCTGTTGTTGTTTAGCTGCTAAGTTGTGACTCTGCAATCCCATGGACTGTAGCCTACCAGGCTCCACTGCCCATGAGATTCTCCAGACAAGAAGACTGGAGTGGACTGCCATTTCCTTCCCCTGGGTATCTTCCCAACCCAGCAGTCGAACCCATGTTTCCTGTTTGGCAGGGGGGATTCTTTATCACTGAGCCGCCTGGGCCCACTGTTCTAAAGAGCACTGACATCATAATACATGGGGATCAGCATGCTTTAGAGATTTTCCTACATTCTTCAGGTTCCTGAGGAAAACAAATAAAACCCAGAGAGGTAGACATATTTTTGTTAAAGACAAAATAGAGGAGAAAAGTTTATGAAGCAAACAATGACATCTTTAATGCAACAAAAGGTGCCAGTTTTATTTAGCAGGTCATGGGCCTAAGGGCACAGGTACACTGGCTTAGAGAAAGATTTATGTGGAAACAACCACACATGGCTGTGATAAGATTTATCTAGAAGATGTTATTAACCTGCCATTTTCTCACATTCTGTTAACTCAAGTGAACCTGTACAGGTCTTAGTATTTGAGCTCTGACAAGAGCTTAAGCCACAACCGTACTTCAATGAAGCCTTCTTTGGAAAACTCTTTGCTAAATTAATGCCAAAAGCAATAGGGACATTCCAAGTGTCTTGATCTGTTTTTGAAAAACAAAGAATCAACGAAACATGAAGACTGAGAGGAGGTGTTCTTCAAATAAGACAAATTGAGATTATTTTTCAGTTGAATCTAAACATATTTCATGGGCTTCTCTGGCTGGTTTTAGATAGTTGGAGGTTACTTTCAAGTGGTAACTTGCTTTTTTTTTCCCCTGAAATTATCAGTTAGCATCAAACACTGGGCTCATTATATGTAACAAGGTTTCTTCAAATTGCCCTGTATGTATTCTACATTTGAGGGGTATCTTGGTCAAAAAATCACTTCTGTAACATGAATTGAAGTAAAATGGTAAGGGTTCTATTTCCAATTACAGAAAACAAATTTTGCCATTTTCAAGTTGTGTTTGGATAAGTCCAAGAGAAAATATATTTTCAGGTCATTATATATTCAGTTCAAATAGGTCTATCACTTTAATAAATCACAAGGAAGAATTACAATAGTAAATGAATGCTATGAACTTAGGGCTTTCTGGATGGCTCAGCGATAAAGAATGCCTGCAAATGCAGGAGATGTGGGTTCAGTCCCTGGGTGGGGAAGATCCCCTGGAGGAGGGAATGGCAACCCACTCCAGTATTCCTGCCTGAAAAATCTGAGGGACAGAGGGGCCTGGTGGGCTACAGTCCAAAGGGTCGAAAAGAATGGGAGACAACTGAGCAACTAAGTAGAGCAGAGGTATAAACATGCATAATTTACATGTCAAATCAAGTAAGTTATGACTTTCTATAAAGAAACCCAATGCCAATGAGATTTTAAAACAATGTTTCTTCTAAATATTATTCTTTTTATGCAACCAGATCTGTGTCATCAGTTTGCTGGATAATATGCTCTATTTGCTGTGGCAGATTAAAAACTGAATCTAATCGTTTCTTAGCAACTACAGATGCTTTAAAATCCTTTGACTATAGTTTTTATGATATAGGTCATTGGTTTCACAATGTTAAGAGTACAGATGCTCAAGTCAATGTTTCATGAAGCTTATTCTAAATTTGTTATGATTCACAGACTCAATTCAGAGTTCTAGAAATTCTGAGTTGCTATAATTCCAAATTCTGAAAGGTTAGCTCATTGCAGGTCTTACTGGAATAATGCTAGATTATAAAATTTGTCATTCAATGAAACACACAGAAGAAAGGATATTTTTCAGATAGATACCAATTTAAAGAATCAGTTGTAGCCTTATTCAATGCCGAAGTGTCACTTAGTCTCTCTAGACTTCTTTATTGATTTAGACATTTGGTTTCAAATGCTGTCAGTGGTAAACTGTCTATTTTCATTTGTTTGCTTACAAGAACAGTGATAAGCTACAAAATGGAAGTGGCTTCTGTTTTCATTACTTACCTAGGTTTTGCCACATGCTGAAAATTTCACAACCCATTGTTACCCGCATGTCACCATATCTGAAATAGAACAAAAATCAAGCCTGATACAAAGACTCCAGAAAAAAGTTATCTGTGTCTTTTTAGGACACAATCTATCATTCTGAATTAAGGACAACACGTTCTTAATTGAAAATGTTTAATGTACACATCTTTTACTGAGGTATAACTGACATCATATCGCCTTTAGGTGTACAACATAACAATTTGAATATTTGTATATATTGCAAAATTGTCACCACAGTAAGTCCAGTTAATATCCATACCATAACTAGTTACAATGTTTTTTCTTTTGATGAAAACTTTCAAGATGCACTTTCAAATATGCAATGCAGTATTACTAACTAGAATCACCATGTTGTATGTACATTACATCCCCATGACATTCATTTGATAACTGCAAAATTTTACAATGGATTAATACATGTCTTGATGCCTCTAATTCAAATTCACATATTAACCCTTGAGTGAAACATGTTTGTCTCATAATTTTTGGCTCCTATAGCATTTTTGAATCCTGAAAGACTGAGGACAAAGATTTCTAAATAAGCTCAAAATAGTGAAATTCCCAGAAAAGTTGCTTGTTGTCCTCTTGGTCATTGCCCCTCCACTTTGATTTCTAGTTATGGAGATCGGATTTATGAATCACTCGAACTGAAATACTTTTTAAAAGGCACAACATTTGATTTGCCTCATATTCTTACCCAGTTATACATTGGTACTTACTTTTCTAATACCTTTTTCTTTTTGGAAGGTGTAAACATCTCTAACTGCAGACACAACTGGTTTATAAAAATGACCGCAAGGTAAAAGTAGGAATCCCAGATCTAAAATGAGAATGACATATTTAAATACTATGGGGTTACAAAAATATTTACAGGTAAAGTGACAAGATATCTTGGATTTGCTTCAAAAGTGGTAAGTGGATGGGGGAAGAGCTGCAATAAGATGGGCCATGAGTTGATAGTAGCTGTACCTGGGTTATGGGTACATGAGGGATTCATCATACTATTCTCTTTACTTTTATACATCTGTGAAATTTCCTATAACAAAGAAGCAAACTAACTAAATAGATACTATTTTTATATTGCTGTATCCCAAGTTTCATGGGCTCTCTGGTATATGCTAAGTGGTAGATACTTCATTTCTCTCATAACATGTCTGTGTGTCTCCAAGGAGGCTGAGGCATAAGCTGGATAACTTTATTTCAGTGTGATTTCATTTTGGAACCCCTTTAAATGTAGGACTCAAAGAAAAGAAAAAAGAAAGATACATACACTCTTTTGGATATGCTAATTGATTTAAATTCAGAGAGTATATAAAAATTCCCCACCCAGACAAATCTTCTAAGTTCTTTTATACCAAAAACGCATTAGAAAGAGATCAAAATAAAATTTCCAGAAATAAATGTAACCAAAAACATGGAGGACACAGGGAAAGAGACGACTTTTCTATTGACATCATGTAAAATTAAAGATTAATATGAGAAACATTATAAAGAATTAATATATTTTATACATAAAGAGTACTCACAAATAAAGAATATAAAACTCTAAGTAAAATGATGAACAAGAGAACAGATACCTCACAAAACATGAATTTTAGTCAATAATTAGTCAATAACTAATAACTAGTTAATGATTAATAACCAGTGAGTAATTAACGTAACTAGTGAGAAATGTGGGCTTCCCCTTGGCTCAGATGGTAAAGAATCTGCCTGCAATACAAGAGACCAGGGTTCAATCCCTGGGTTGGTAAGGTCCCCTGGAGAAGGAAATGGCAACCCACTCCAGTATCCTTCCCTGGAAAATCCCACAGACAGAGGAACCTGCCAGGCTACGTCCATGGGGTGGTGAAGAGTCAGACATAACTGAGCGACTTTACTTCATCTCAGTAAGAAATGTAAATAAAGCAAAAATTGTTCCCCTTATCAAATTGCCCCCAAAATGGTCTCCTCTAGTACTAGTGTACAACTAGGCAATCAAATATAACTGTTACAACCTTTAACTGAACATTTTCATTTATAAATATTTATCCAAAGAAACAATTAGGAATATAAGTCAAATTTTATTTTGTAAGAAATACATAAAAAGAGTAATTTATGAGAATAAAACAGTAGAAACAAAAATATTAAAACATAATGTGGTGATTATGAAATTTTGATATTTTATTATAAAGACATTTATTATGCAACCATTAAAATTCCATTGGTTTCTATTATACCTTTTGTATTTTCTAGTTCTCTGATAAGGAAATTTCATTCAATGTTTAGTATAAAAATGTTATTTTTAAAAGAATGGGAAATTAAGATGTCGAAAACATAAAACACCACTAGGAAGAGAAACCAGGATAGGCACTGACCATCTTTATTTACCATTTTTTATTCTCTATTTAAAAAATGGTATACTGAGAATTCTTAGAGACCCAGGCATATCATATTATATTACAAACTTACAGAGAGATCTGCCCTAAAGAATCTTACTAATTTTTCATTTTTTTCCTTTTCACTAGTTCATTCTAAAATATAAGAAGATAGAGATCTAAAGGAACTAACCAGTTTACTTTGTAAATATGCTCTTTACATAAACTCTGTTTTAAAAGATGCTTTAAAACATTATGCACTAAGTTCTTTTTGTCTTGCAGGGGATCAAAAAGAAAAAAATTAAAATTTACAGTAACAGTAAAGAACATTCTTTCCTCTTAAGCACTATGATTTTGACCAGGTTGATAAACATAGCTATAGACTTAACTTATTCACAAATAGAATGAAGGACTCTTAACATTATTCATAATTGAAACTAATATGCTCCAAGATTAAGTTGAGGTAGCCAGAATAACTTTATTTCCTTATTACTAAGAGAAAGAAAATTCATGAGGGAATTTCTTGAGGGACAATGTAAAACCTTTTAACTCAAGCAAGATAGTCATCTAAATGGATACTGACCTTATAATCAAAGTTTTCATTTAAGAAGTTCTTCCGAAGTGCATCTGACAGGTACAGAACTGTTGTGATAATGACGCTAGTGATGAAAAAGAATACATTTTAAGTTGAAAACTTCACATTAGTGAAAAACATTTAGTAGGCAAGAATAAAGTAATTAAGACAAAAGAAAACCTCTTCAGTAAGCCTGTGGAACAATATTAGATAATTCACATTTGAAAAAAAAAGAGGACACCTAGAAAAAAAAGCGAAGGAATCTATCGCTGAAATAATATGCAGAAAAATCTATAAATTCATATGACTCAGAATTATATTGTCTTGATGTGTTACAATTTTTAAATTTTTAAACAAAGCAAAGAATTTTAAATAACTTTACAATAGTCTATATTTTATTAAAAATAATAATAATAAAATATAGACTATTGTAAATTTATTTTAAAAAAAAGACTTATTAAGACTTCCCTGGTGGCTCAGAGGGTAAAGCGTCTGCCTACAATGCGGGAGAGCCCGGTTTGATCCCTGGGTTGGGAAGATCCCCTGGAGGAAATGGCAGCCCACTCCAGTACTCTTGCCTGGAAAATCCCATGGACGGAGGAGCCTGGTAGGCTACAGTCCACGGGGCCGCAAAGAGTCAGATACGACTGAGTGACTTCACTTTCACTTTCATATTTTTTTAACATGGAAGAAAGTATAAAAACTTATAAAATACAGCAAAAGAGAGAGAGCCCAAAGATGAAACGGGCAGGCTAAAGCAATAGATTATATTGAGTATTTATTTGACCATCTTCTCTCTGCTCTCCCCTATTTAAGGTGTTAGTGGGCATGTAAGAGCTATGGGAGTCAGATTGCCTCTCCATGGTGACAAGAATGCCACTAAAGAAACATCACAGACTGTGAAATTTTCTATATCCTGGTACTAAGCTATGTGAAACTGACAGTGTTACAGCAGTTTAGAGAGGGGGGCATCTCTGGGCTGGAGAATTAGGGAAAGCCTGTCAGAGGGGCCATATACAGTTATCTGTATCTTGCTAGGGAGATATTAACAAAGGATTTAGTAAGCATCCTTGGTCAACTCTTGAAGCAATTTGTTCAAAATCTGCTCCTTTTTACAGCTATAAGAGCATATGTTAAAAATCGAATGCAATTTCAATTGGCTCATTTAACGTCAGATAACAGCGTTTATTGAAACAAGACAGGTCACTCCCCAAACCACCAGAAACGAAGCACCAATTTATAAATGATTGATATTTAAAATCTCTTTGGCCTTTCCTAAGATGCATGCATAAGGAAGTGCTTGTGATGTGATGAGGCCCTAGTTCTCATTACAGGACTTGTAACTGAAGGATGTAATTGTATGACCCTAGGTAAAATAACATGAAACAAAACAAAAGACCTCATCAACCTCACACCTTGGTTATCCTACTGGTAAAATAGAGATTAAAAGAATATTTACTCATTAGAAGAATATTCATAGTTTTTGAAGAGCATAAGTGTTCATTATTGCAATCTGTTGGAAAAGTCACTGTTATAGTTTCCCTGTGGGGCAGGAGAGGACTAACGAGGCTAAGGAATAGATGGGCGAATATGGAAGCTCAAGTTAACAACTTATTGACAGAGATATATTAACACATCTTTTGTCACCTGTTATTGACGGGAGATGTTTCAGCATTCACTTATGTAACAAATTGCTGGCCACAGGCATTAGTTTCTGCCAAAACCCCTGCTCAATAATGTGTTAAGAAGAAGAAAGAGAAGAAAGCCACCATTTTCTTGGGTACTTGCTCTACCATGAGCCAGCACTGTGTTACATTCTTGTGCCTTTTAATACATCATTTACACCTTTCAATGAATCATCCTATGAAAGTCAAGCATAAGTAAAGCCCATGAGATTGAGAAGTCCTATGGTTTCTTCTATCGCCCAAATGGCAGATATCAACAGTGAATTCCACATCAAAGAGACAAATCACATACATCAAAACAGTATAAAGTGACAACTGTCCATAGACACCGATGAAATCCATGCTGGCAACTGATTAAGTTTCTAAAGTAGTTCATTCAAATCTTGCTATATAAAACTAAAGCTTAATTATCAGAAAATGGAACGCTATCAGGCATGGAAGGGGCTCTTTGTCCAGCACCTATTGCATTGTTGGGCTTCTAAGTTTAAAGAAGAAAATCTTGCATCCCTAACAAATGTTTTCCTTCAATAATCAATGAAGAAACATACACAGAACCACGATACCTGAGTTTCAACCAAAACCACCTTCTGGCCCGAAACTCCAGTTTGGACTGTTGTTCAGAAACAGTAACCTCTAGTGTTTGTAAAACATGACATATCTGAGATTTGGGTTATTGGGCCCAATGCTGTGGAAAGGAGCCAACAAACGCAATCTTCCAAGTGAGATGATTCCTTGCCAAAGACTACTCATTTGTAATTTATATGCTAGATCCCAAACACATGAACAAAATCCATGGCTTCTTGAACAGCGTTTGCTGGTAAACAACAAGGAGTCTCTCTGGCTTTATGAAGGACCTGTGAGCCCCAAGCTGACTGCTTACTGGAATCACTGGGGAGCTTTAAAAAACACAGATGTCTGGATCACACCCTAGAGATTTAATAATTGGACTGGGGTGCAATGCAGACCTCAGGATCAGTAAAGCTCCCAGGTGATTCCTATGTACACTCAGAGCTGAGAACCACTGCTCTAGACAAACCTTTTTAAAAGTTAGACAAACTTATATGGGTGCGGGGTGATCAGTTAAGATGTAGATAATAATTTAGCAGGCTTGGGATAGGGCTAAAAATTCTGCATTTCTTACAAGCTCCTGGAAACGTTCACACTGTTGATTCACAACCCGACTTTTGAAGAGCAAGGCTCTTGAGAGGTCCAAGTCAGAAACACATTCCAAACAACACTGCTTCACATTCTCCTGCCTTCGAGAACTTTAGGCCAATGACTACTATGGCTCTTTAACAAGACATGCATCCTTGTTCTACACTGAACATCTCATCCTCTTACCAAGGGTGCTTTATCATCAGGCATAAGAAGTACAGGGCACAGGCCTTTTCAGGGGCTTTGGAAAGTACTGCGCATGTTTGTTAGTCACTCAGTCATGTTTGACTCTGTGCAACCCCATGGATTGTAGCCTGCCATACTTCTCGGTCCATGAGATTTTCCAGGTAAGAATACTGGAGTAGGTTGCCATTTCCTTCCCCAGGGGATCTTTCCAACCCAGGGATCGAACCTGGGTCTCTTGCATTGCAAGAAGATTCTTTACCGTCTCAGTCACCAGGGAAGCCTGGCAATTTATTACATAGGCCAATACTTTAAAAATCAAAATGAAAAAACTGCTTTTCATTTTGGCATGCGGCAGGTGGTATGATGAGGGATAAGACCTTCAAAAATATGACTTCCCAGGGCTAAAAAGATCTTAAAATGACTATTTCAATTGCTTTTCATTTATGCTTATAATATTCAGCCCAAGTCACAGAGGCAGCTCCCAGAGCTTTTATGCCTCAGCACTAAGACAGTTTCCTGGCATACAGGCCCTCAATCAGCTAAAAAGGCACATATATATTATGGCTCCTTCACTGTGGTGGAAACCTGTAGTGTTTAAGGATTTTTCTTTACTTGTTCTAATTTACCCAAAACCATGTGGCTCCCTTTGGTTTTATTCTTTTACTCATGACTCAGTTTCTGAATATGTGGACTTTTCAAATCTCAGGGCTCCAATTCAAGAGCCAAGAAAGGTCTGCAATCTGTTACTACAAATGGTCAAAATACTGGTGTCTGCCATAGGAATGCAAGCGTAAGGATCACTGTTGACGGCTCTAATCTATGGCACAGCATGATAAAGTGCATACATAAGAGAGAAACCAGCAGACAGGAAATCAAAGCTCTTTCTTCAAGTTTTTTACAGCTGCCACCTCATTTCTGGCATTTAGAAAGTATTTCTATGCAATGCCATCCCCCTAGAGAAACCTCATCCTATAAACTGTCCTTTGGAAAACTTCTCTAACCTGATAATCTGCTCAAGCAAATGCCCATCTCCATAAAAGATAAATGGACTGAATATTTTGGATTCCAATATCCAGTTTTTGGATAAACTGGGCATCAATAAGGTTAATGTTTGTGCACTGAAAAACTAAGGAGATCTAAACTTGGAGGATGACAAATTCCCTCTAAGCTGGAGGTTTAAGAGGGCAGATCAAAATCCTGGACAGCCATCAGGGGAAACTGACCTAAGCTGATGCTGCTAGGTCGCTTCCGTTGTGTCCGACTCTGTGCGACCCCATAGATGGCAGCCCACCAGGCTCTGCTATCCCTGGGATTCTCCAGGCAAGAACATTGGAGTGGGTCGCCATTGCCTTCTTTGTGACCTAAGCTAGTGGTCCTCAAATGTCAGTACATGAGTAGCACCTGAAAGATACATAAGGCTTTAGGGTCTCACCAGAGGCTATGGCTTGGTGAGATCACGCCAGGCTCAGCCACATGATTGTGATGCATGTGATCATTCATTGTGAGGTCTGGGGTTAGAGATGGAAAAGAAGATAGATGAAGGTTGGAACTTGGTGAGCAATGACATTTGGGAAATTTGTCTATGGTAAACACTGCATCACCAAAGGCTTAGCCCAGTAAGTGTTTGCTGAATGACTGCAGTTTCAAACTGGTATTTAAATCTATGGTTTGTGATAATTATTTGCTATACTAGATATTTCTAAACTGTAAGCCTTGTAGAATTTTTTTATACTTTTCTATAGCTATTTTTTTAAAATAAACTTTTTCTAAGAACAGTTTTAGGCTTATAGGATTATTGCAAAGATAATACAGAGAGTTCCTGTATACATCATACACAGTTTCCCTTATTATTAACATCTATTATTGGTATGGCACATTTATCACTGTAAAGGAACCAATACTGTTTCTATACATATTTTGAAGAAGAGACTGAGATTAAGACAGGCAAAGCTAATGGAGAAAGCCACTCAAAGTGGAGGTCACAGAATAAGCCAAAACAGGAAGGCAGGAAAAGAAGTGATTCTGCTTTTAGTGAAGGAGGTATGCAGTGCAGGTGAGGTCAGAAGAATCAACAAGGATCGAAACAGGATTTTTAGAAATTCTATTACCTTCTCCTCTGGGCAGTGTTGAGATAAAATCACTCATATGGCAACAGCCTCAGTTTTTGTTTGTTGGTTTGTTTGGCCTATTTGACTTAAATCCTAATGAATTCTTGCCTTTCCTCATGTATTCATTCTACCAATTCCTCACACCTCACCAGGAGATGCAGGCAATTCTTTTGTAAATATTTGCTGTAACTCTGGAAGTATGGCACATTTCTCTTAGTAATATAGTTTTTGGTAAAAATCACTATCATCCCCCATGCCCCACCCCCCCACCCCCCGCCCACAGTAAAGTATTTAAAGATAATGACCCTAATAGAAAAACCCCACAAAAAACAATAGCAATTATTTTTCAATGGGTCTTCAACAGATGATGGGCTTCCCTGGTGGCTCAGAGGATAAAGAATCTTCCTGCAAGGCAGGAGACCCTGGCTCAATCCCTGGGTTGGGAAGAACATCTGGAAAAGGGAATGGTTACCTTTTCCAGTATTCTTGCCTGGAAAATTCCATGGACAGAGGAGCCTGGCAGACCTCAGGCTTCCCTGGTGGCTCAAATGGTAAAGAATCTGCCTGCAATGCAGGAGATCTGGTTCAATCCCCAGGTGGGGAAGATCCCCTGGAAAAGGGAATGGTAACCCACTTCAGTATTCTTGCTTGGAAAATTCCATGGACAGAGGAGCCCGAAGAGCTGCAGTCCACGGGGTGGAAAAGAGCTGGTCGTGACTGAGTAACTAACGTTTTCAGTTTTTACTTTCAGCAGATCATCTACTCTAACATAAAACTCTGCACAGTCAGTGTCACGTGCTTCGTCTTCCTTCTGTTACAATGGATCAACGCTCCTAGCTAAAGCCAGGCTTCCTGCTGGGTACTTTATCACTGCTGTCCTAAGTGTGGCGAGCTTCCTTCATTGAGAAAGTCTCACCACAAAAAACAGTGTCAACGGAGCTAAACTGTATGCTTACTCAGGGGACCTAATTTCCAGTGCAAGTTGACAGCGGACAGCGCTACCTTCAGGAAAGGTGTTCTCAATCCTAGGCACAATGAAAAATCCTGTACTTGATCCCACCCCTACTGGCTTACCCAAGGACACTGTTTCTTCACTTAGGCCTGTTTTCTTTAGCACTATCAATATTTCTTTTTTTCTGTGCCCTTCCTATCTGTAAACTAACATGCATAATATTCCATATTCAGAAATGAATCTTAGCATTCATATCTCCTTCCAGATATAGCCACATTTCTCTGCTCCTTCTTACAGCAAAATCTTCTAAAGAGCTGATAATTATTGCTTTCATTTTTTCAAT
Organism: Nanger dama; assembly: GCA_917880005.1. NCBI lineage: Eukaryota > Metazoa > Chordata > Mammalia > Artiodactyla > Bovidae > Nanger > Nanger dama. The sequence continues at coordinate 3,645,522 of CAKJTW010000007.1, forward strand.
TCCCATCTGCTCTTGAATTCACTCTGATAAGACTTTCATCTTTATCACTCCACTGAAACAGCACTTGTCAAGGTCACCAGTATCTGCATCCCACTGCCAAAACCCAGGGATAGTTGTCAGTCTTCATCCTCCAACCTCCCCAAACACCTTCCCTTATGAAATATTTTCCTCATATGGTTGATATTATGCCCTTCTGGTTCTCATCTTACATCATAGGCTACTCCTTTTCCATCTCTGTTGCTGGTGGCTTCCAAAAATCTTGACCTTGGAAGATGGGCATGTTGCAGGGCCCAGTCTTAAGTAGGCTTCTCTTTTCAATCTGTACTTTCCTCTCATTCAGTTTGATGACTCCAAATACTACCCAATGCCAAGGACCTCAAATGCATTAGCATGTCGCTAGTCTTAACTTCTCTGAGCTCCATACAAGCATGTCCAGCCTCTTCTCTTACATCTCTACTTGGGTATCTAACAGCATCTCAAATTTCTGCTCAATAAAGGATCCCTCACCTCTCCCATTCCTCTCTCAGTATCTTCCATTTAAGTGAATGTTACCACCATTTGTCCTTCTGTTGAGGCCACAATTCTAAGAGCCATCTTCAAACTTTTTTCTTCCCTGCCCACATCCAGACATCTCCAAGTCTTGTCATCTCTGTTTTCAAACAGGGGCTCTGTATCAACCCAGGGAGGTGGCATGGGGAGGAAAATGGGAGGGAATTTCAAAAAGGAGGGAATATATGTATAACTATGGCTGATTCACGGAGAAGGCAATGGCACCCCACTCCAGTACTCCTGCCTGGAGAATTCCATGGACGGAGGAGCCCGGTAGGGTGCAGTCCATGGGGTCGCTAAGAGTTGGAAACGACTGAGGGACTTCACTTTCACTTTTTACTTTCATGCATTGGAGAAGGAAATGGCAACCCACTCCAGTGTTCTTGCCTGGAGAATCCCAGGAACAGGGGAGCCTGGTGGGCTGCTGCCTATGGGGTCACACAGAGTTGGACACGACTGAAGCAACTTAGCAGCAGCATGGCTGATTCATGTTGAAATTTGACAGAAAACAACAAAATTCTGTAAAGCAATTATCCTTCAATAAAAAAAATAAATAAAAATAAAAAATTTTTAAAAATTGGTCTTCCCACTACCTTCATTGCAATCCACCTGTTCAACTCATCACCGTCTCTTATCGGATTGCTGTTATTAAGCCCCTAGTTGGTCTTTCCTGTTTTCTCTCTTGTCTCTTTACCCCCTAATATCTGGACCTTGTCTTCTTCCAACCTCATGTTTACTGGTTCCTTCGCTCCTCACATTTCCTCCACACAGTCTTCCAGATCCTTGAATGTGCCATCTTCACTCTGACCACAGGGCCTGTGTGCATGCTCTCCTGCTGATAAGAAGTCTTCCTTTGCTGTCTACCTATTAACTCCTGCTACAGATTTCAGCTCAAGTTTCACTTCTTCATAAAAACTCCTACTCCAATCCAGAACAAAGTTCCTTTCACAGCTCCCCCTCTCAGAACTGTGCTTTTCCTCACGATGACATTTATTTTACCGATTAGGCACTAGAAAATATTTACTGAATGAAGGAGTCAATGAAGGAATGGATGACCTTCCCTAAGACTCTCTGATTCCATAAATCATTTATTTGCTATATATATCTCATTTGAACATAAACTAGTGAAGGTAATAATCAGCTAAACAATTCAGTGTTTGGTGGGAAAACACACACACACACACACACACACACACACAAGTAAATGTTTGAAGCTAACATGCAGAGAAGATAAACAAAATAAGGGTTTGAAATTTTAACTGCAGGGCTAGGGCATTTTTACTTTCCTCACTAAGCAAATCTTGAAAATATGTATAAAGCTGTGACTTTATTTTTGTACTGTATTTTGCAATGTGTATGGAAGAGGGTGGAGAGAAGCCTGTCTCAAAGTGTCCTGTATTTTTGGTACTCAATTTTCATCTTCCTTATGTTCCTTCTTTCTCAGATTGAGCAGTTGTCCTCATGTGAAACATCTACCAAGAACTGACAGTGGCCAGGCACAATTAAGCTTTGCAGGCAAGCAGAAGTCAGCTTTCTTATCCTTGGGAAATTTAGCCTGAACACACAATGTGAGACATTCAGGTAGAAAAAAAACAAAAGACCATACTAACAGCCAGGTATTTATAAGTCATAGCTTTTGGTAGGACTTCACATAATGCAGAGAAGCTACAGGATTTGAGACAGCACAGTTTACAGATAGCATTTAACTGACTTGAAAACACTGGAAGAAGGACCAGCATATAAAAGAACACATACTTTGTGGGATGAGCTATTCAATTGAGTTCAAGCCTAGGCAATGGTGACTTCTGGGCCAGTTACCATCAATTTGACATGTATCAAGCATACAAGTGGGTAGTAAAAGTGGAGGCTTAGGTGTAAATGCCTCTTTGAGGGCACTTCTCAAATATTTTTCTAAGAAAGTTAGTGTCATGGAAGAAAAGGTGGTCAACTTCAGGGACCTAGATATAGCTTCTGAAACTTGCTTCTATACAATTTAACAAAGTAAAACCTTTTAATTTCTGGTGTGGGCTCTTTAACATATTTAAAATATCTTTCAGAGATTTATTTCTCTATCAATACTACTGATGTTTATATTTTTTAACAGATAAGACACAAATAGCTGAAGGTTTATTTCTGAACTTTCAGTTCAGTTCAGTTTAGTCGCTCAGTCATGTCCAACTTTTTGCAAGCCCATGGACTGCAGCACGCCAGGCCCCTCCCTGTCCATTACCATCTCCTGGAGTTCACTCAAACTCATGTCCATTAGTCGGTGATGCCATCCAACCATCTCATCCTCTGTCATCTCCTTCTCCTCCCGCCTTCAATCTTTCCCAGCATCAGGGTCTTTTCAAGTGAGTCAGTTCTTCATATCAGGTGGCCAAAATATTGGAGTTTCAGCGTCAGCATCAGTCCTTCCAATGAATATTCAGGACTGATTCCTTTAGGATGGACTGGTTGGATCTCCTTGCAGTCCAAGGGACTCTCAAGAGTCTTCACCAACACCACAGTTCAAAAGCATCAGTTCTTCAGTGCTCAGCTTTATAGTCCAACTCTCACATCCATACATAACCACCGGAAAAACCATTATCACACAAGAAAGATCCCACATGCTTTGAAGGTTTGAATGGGAAATGACCATGACAGTTAAATGAGGAGAGGAGAGGAAAGTGAACAGCAGAAATCAGGGGGTCTATTCCAACTTGGCAGGTGGTTCACAGGCTGTGGAGTCCTGTCTGAATTAGGTTGGATATACCACAGCCAGACATCACTAGGGGAAAAGTAGTGCCAGATTCCTATCAGCACTGACTTGGGTGTCAATGGAATGATGGTACTGCGTTCAGCAAAGTCTTACGACCTTTTCTTAGGTTTGCTATGGGACTAATCTTTGGTTTAAACACATTAGACAGAGCTCACCTCTAACAGAACCATGCTCCTATTTAGCTAACATTAGGGATGGAAATCTTGAACATTATAAATTTACTCAAAAACAGAATCTGCTTGTTAAGTCTGCTCCCCACTCACATGACCATAAAGTCTTGCCAAGTGTAGTAGAGATTTTTAGGTGGCGGCAGAGTGAGACAGCATGTCCTATCACAAGCCACATGATTGTCATGGTTTTCAGAAGCTCAACCACCACCTTTGTACAAAAGGAACAAAATGTTAAATTCACTTTCGGTTTGAATGTCTGCCACTGGACATTTTAATTATCAAATATCCCTCTGCATACAGGGCAGGCAGGATGACCAAATAATGCTGCCAGATGATGATGATGTCAACAGCATAGACCCCTTCCTGTGCTGGCTCCTGGACCACTCAACACCCTCTCCAGGTACCCAGAGTATTTGCTGTTTGGTAATGAGGCCAGAAACATGACCAGTGGTTCCCACTTAAACCTGCAGCATCTGGACATCCAGATGAAGAGATATTTGATTCTACTCACAGATATCAAACTAAATATGCTAAACTCTAAAGAGAGCTATTTCAGGATTCTCAATTAGTCTTCAAAATGGAAAAGCTGTTTCTGTACTTATGTAAAATATAATATGCCATATTATACAATTTGTTACTTCACAAAGTTTTTAACACAGCATTTTAACACCTCCTCGTCTCTAAATGTGTACTGCAGCAGAAGCCACATTAGGCATCTTTAATCAACATCAAACCCTATCTTCCTGGGGCTCTTACCTTCATCATATTTGGGTACCTGGGGAGGACAAATGGTGTTTTTGACCCATGAACAGATACCTGAAGAATCCAACCTTCACCCTGAGCATGAGGGTTTAGGGGATGGGAGAAGAGGAGGAAGGAGAGGCAGGCAAATGTGGGCTGGAAGGAAAGGATGCTTATGAAATAGGGTAAATAGTAAGTATGGAGGTAAAGATCAAGCCACTTTCCTAAAAACAAACAAACAACAACAACAACAAAACCCACTTCATCTTCATTTCAAATCCTGAGATAATAGAGGCCAAAAGTGTGAGAGCAGATAAACCCATGACGCTGTCCAGGAATAGCTCCTGGACTAGAAGGCCCTTCTGACCATCCCTTACTCTCCTTTCCTGGTTCCTATTCATTCAACTATTGACCTCAGATCATTTCACTTTCTCCCCCAATATGCTCAATATAAGCTAATTTTGTCAACATCAGTAACTCCCCAAATGTCTGTATCTCTTCCTGACCTTCCTTCAGAGCACTGTTTTCAGCCTTCTGTTGGTCACATCACTCGGTTGTGTAAAAGGAACTTCAATCTCCACCTGCCTAACTCAGGGATCCTCTCTTATTCCCAGTGCTCAGCACATGGGAGATGCTGAATGTATTCTCTGAGTTAAAATGAGTTAAGAAAGATCAGAAATGACTCAAGGGTCCAGAAACAAAGCTGGTGTTAAATAACCTGTGGTACATCTAGTTAACGGAATCTTATACAGCTACAAAAGAAAAAGAAACCATAAATGAATGAGGGACTTTCTACATATTGATTTGGAAAGATTGCCAGGATTTTTATGTAAAAGAAAGATCTGCCGGACAGTTCATTTATTCTGCTATCTGCTAAGCTCTGCATAAAGGAACAGTGGAAGGACATGCAAGAAACAAATAAAAGTGGTTATTGCAGACTGGGAGTAGGGGTAAATAAAGCAGGTGGGAGAGTGACTTCTCAAGGCATACTCTGTTATACTGTTTGATTTTTGAGCTATGATAACATACTACCTATTTAAAACAAATAGTAATGATTAGGAAAAGCAAGCAAGTAAGCAAGAAACAAACAAAACAAGTGAGACAAGTTAATTCAGAAGCAAAGAAAAAGAACTCCAGGATTTGGAGGGTTCAAATTTGAGATAAAGATGACTGTATCATTTCATATTCTCCTCTTCCCATATTCAATGAGTTGCAATTATCATCACTGTAAATGTCTTACTTGTTAGCCACCAAGCGCATGACAGTCCAGTCCTTTGGAAACATCTCTGGGCGTATCAATATTCGGAACACAGTAAATATCTGCAGCAGGAAATCCTTGGGTAAGGAGGAAAGAGATCATTTTACTGAGTTATTGTAATTGTTCCACACACACACACACACACACACACACACACACACACACACACAGAGAGCGAGCGAGCTATTGTTACCATTTCTAAAGCACTTACAGAGAAAGGAGCCATACTCAATACTTTTACCCAGAAGAAAAAATCATCTCCTTTCCCATTCTCAGTGCCCAGTTGATTTACTACCCTTCCCAAACCTTCCTCCTCCTCTCTCTCTTTCTCATGCATAGTGGAAATGATGCTTTGTTTTTCTCCACAAGCTCTAAACATTTAGGTTTGAGAATTAAAACAGAAAACTACTAACAGATTAGCAGGAAAATATATTTTCTTTCTTCTATTATAGTGTCCTAAACTTCAGAACTTTTCAGTTCAAGAGAACTGCAAAGGGTCTTAGAGTTCAATTATGCTTTCTTTTAAGTGGGTGTTAGAATTTAGAAAACTATGCTCATTGAAAAGCATCTTAGGCAAAAACCCATGTTTCTTAAAGGGCATTCTAAAAATGCCGGATTAGTAGGGATTAATAGGGATGCATGCAGGTTTATAGAATCTGAAGGTCCTAGGCAGAATAAATAGAGAGAGGGATATGTATGAAGCTGAGCCCAGTGACAAGTCCTTGGAAACTAAGAGTATGTCAAGGTATTCTTCACAAAGATGCCATACTAGGGGGCACTGGTATTTATGGAGATGGTATCTTTAAGCTGAGCACCTGGAAACACTCTTGACAAAAAGCTATTGTCAGGCATAGAAATATCATTTCTTAAAATGTTGTAAGAAACAGACCCACAGTGCTGGAGCACATTATTCTTAATAAGAACTCAAGAAGCTAACACCCTGCAGGTAGTGAATGAAACGGAGCTTGCCCTACTCAAAAAGAGACAGGCTCAATCTAATTATGATTTAGATTTGTTCACTAGAAAACTTCAAGGTAGTTTTGTAACTTAATTGCTGCTAGGAAAATATATTTCACAACTTCACTGAAGGTAACAGTATGGTATTGCTCAGAAAAACATCCCAAATATAAGACTTTTATTTATCAAACCTAACAACACATTAGGTTAAACATGTAAGCCACTTGAAATTAAAATTATCAGTCACCCATACCATCAGTAGACAGAAAGATCCTAAAAAGCTAGAAACACGTGGGAGCTGTGTGCGTGTGTTTACATATTCTAACAGCTTTGATCAAACCCATAAATATTTTGACAAGGATTTAATTTAGCTTCTTTGGCATCAGCACACTGATGTGTAGTCCATGCTCCATGGAAACATGCCCACTAGGTCATCTGTCTTTACATGGTGAGACAGACCCTTCCTGTGTTGGCAGAATCACCACAGACAGTTTCCCAAACGTATTCTCCTTCAGGTCAGATAATTTTGGGCAACTCCCATTCTAGCCCTCCGTTGGGATAGGGGGTCATTAGCACACCAAAACTGTGAGAAGCTCTTTTTCATGCACTTCTAACACTTTTTCAGTTTTCCTGTTGATTCCTCTGCATTTTGCAGACATGAACACATATAAACCTTGAAAAACTGTTTGCATTTACCTTTCAAAGTATTATACTTCGCTTTAGTTTTCTGTCTTGATGTATTTGTTCAGATAGATATTTAAGAAAAAGTCCTGAAGGTGGGGAGTCACTTGTTTTTCATACTTTGCAAGTACTTTCGTTGGGAGAATGAAATGGCAGCTCACTCCAATATTCTTGCCTGGAGAATCCCATGGACTGAGGATTCAGGTGGGCTATAGTCCATAGGGTCGCAAGGAGTCAGATAGTACTGAAGCAACTTAGCACACATGCAGGGTGTGTGTGTGTGTATGTGCGCACACCCTCAGATGCTAGGTCATGACTGACTGTTTGTGACCCCATGGCAAAAAAACTGGCGTGGACTACCATTTCCCTCTCTAGTGGATCTTCCAGACCAGGGATCAAATCCACCTCTCTTGTTGCATCTCCTGCATTGGCAGGTGGAATCTTTACCACTGTAGGTTCTAAAATGCTGATGTTTCATCTTTTCTTCTCATATCATTAAACAGAATTGGAAACTGGAGACAGCAACCCTCACAGTAGGGACTAGGAGAAAGGGATGTCTGTTGCACAGAGGGAAAAAAAAATGACTGAAAAATTGGCTAAAGGAGGCAAGATATCTATCTTCAGGGCTAGCAACGTTGACTGCTGTTTTGTAGTGCAGGGGACAAGGGCAAAGTTATTCCAGGTGTAGGACTGGTGACATACCACCTGTTTCTGTACCATCTCATTTTCCTATTCCCATTTAGCTCATAATATAAAAGGTGTGGCAGCATGGGGCCTTGGGCCAGTGCCTACAAACTGACATCAACCTTTATTTCCCTGAAGAAAACCTCTCACTATCTCAAGTAGCTTTCTAAGCTTCATCTACCTTTGTGGAACCAAACACATTCATTTGTATAAATCTTATAATGAAAAATAAAAGAATATTATTCTGAGATCAGAAAATCTAGATTTTAATCCTGTCTCTGTCATTAACAAACTCAATGACCTAGATAATTTATTTAACCTCTCTGGAGCTGAGCTCTGAGGCTTTATAATGTGAGGGGTTGGGCTTTCCTGGTGACTTAGATGGTAAAATGGAGAAGGAAATGGCAACCCACTTCAGTATTCTTGCCTAGATAATCCGGTGGACAGGGGAGCCTGGTGGGCTGCTATACATGGGGTTGCACAGGGTTGGACATGACTGAAGCGACTTAGCATGCATGCATGCACTGGAGAAGGAAATGGCAGCCCACTCCAGTGTTTTTGCTTGGAGAATCCCAGGGACGGTGGAGCCTGGTGGGCTGCTGTCTATGGGGTTGCACAGAGTCGGACACGATTGAAGCGACTTAGCAGCAGCAGCAGATAGTAAAGAAATCTGCCTGCAATGCATGACCCAGGTTCAATCCCTGGATTGGGAAGATCCTCTGGAGAAGGGAATGGCTACCCACTCTAGTATTCTTGTCTGGAGAATTCCATGGACAGAGGAGCCTAGTAGACAACAGTTCATGGAATCTCAAAGAGTCAGACATGACTGAGTGACTAACACTTTCAAGTCTCTTGTAGTTAGACTAAAATAATTAACATGATCACTCATCTATTCACGCTGTATGCAAAACTTTTATATTTCTAAACTGTAGGTTAACGTTTCAGTAGATGGTAACACAATCACTTTCCACTGTGGCACTTACAAGGGTTCAGCAAGTATTCTTGTCAACTGCCTTGTCACAGGTTACATTTTAAACTCACTTCCAATAGTTTAAAGCACCAAGACCTGAATGTGAGGTTCAACATCCAATCCCTCCCCAAATGCAAGGGTATTTCCTTGTCTGTTCTAAGGACTTTTCACTAAACAAGAATGTCTTGCACAGATAAGTGAATTATTTTTGCACATATGAACAATAAGTAACAGATTCCTTTTAAAATTTAAAAGAAGAAAACTGTTGCAATCATACTCTAGGTTAGATAGCACATAGAAATAAGTGTTTCATATGCCATTATTTTAAAATTGGCAGCCTGGCAGCAGTTTCTTTTTGTTTGTTAACTTCAAATAGCACAACATAGTTATTTAATTGCATTACTGGTTATTATTCAAATAAGGGATCAAAATTTAAAAAAAATAGGGAGGTGTTATTTCACAGCAATAGTTTTTGTTTGTTTTTTTGCAGTGCAAGAGGTTCAAAGAAGAATGTTCAGGTGAAAACCTTCACAAACAGTAAAAAGTCTCACATTCAAATAGAAAAGAAAGCAGAAGTAATTGCTATGGTGTTAGATAATCATTAACATTTATTCATTCATAAATACTGGGTGCTTTAATATGTGCTAGGCACTGTAAAAGAGGCTGGGGACACCTAGTGGGATAAAATATATTCTTTCATTTATTCATGCAACAATATTTATACAGTACCTGCAACAGGCTACACCATAATGAGTTAGCTGAATGTGATCTCTGCCTTCCTCAAACTCAGTTTTGTGGGAGTGATGAGTGCTCATCTATTTAAGGATATGCTACAAACTAGGATAAATCTGTGGGCCAGCTATTTCACTGCTTCCCTGATAGCTCAGATGGTAGACGACAGTCCATGGAGTCCCAGAGTCAGACATGTTTGAGTGACTAACACTTTAAAGTCTCTTGTAGTTAGAAGAGACTAAAATAATTAATATGGTCATTAAATGCAGTGACCATATTGCAGGTCACTACAACTGACCTGCATTGCAGACCTGCAATGTGATGGGTTCGATCCCTGGGTCAGGAAGATCCCCTAGAGAAGGAAATGGCAACCCACTCCAGTATTCTTGCCTGGAAAATCCCATGGATGGAGGAGCTTGGCGGGCTACAGTCCATGGGGTCCCAAAGAGTCTAACAGGACTGAGGGACTAACACTTTCACTTTCACAGGTATTTTACACCAAAGGAAGGGCACCTCCCAGCCCCAGAGGCAAGACAGAACACAGGCTCACCCAGGCTGCAAAAGGCAGCGCTCAGAAATGAGACGGGTAGTTGGATCAGTTCAGTTCAGTTACTCAGTTATGTCTGACTCTTTGCGACCCCATGGACGCAGCACACAGACCTCCCTGTCCATCACCAAATCCTGGAGTTTACTCAAATTCATATCCATTGAGTTGGTGATGCCATCCAACCATTTCATCCTCTGTCATTCCATTCTCCTCCTTCCTTCAATCTTTCCCAGCATCAGGGTCTTTTCTAATGAGTCTGTTCTTTGTATCAGGTGGACAAAGTATTGGAGTTTCAGCTGCAGCATCAGTCCTTCCAATGAATATTCAGGACTGATTTCCTTTAAAATAGATGGATTGGATCTCATTGCTGTCCAAGGGACTCTCAAGAGTCTTCACCAACACCACGGTTCAAAAGCATCAATTCTTTGGTGCTCAGCTTTCTTCACAGTCCAACTCTCACATCCATACATGACCACTGGAAAAACCATAGCTTTGGCTAGATGGACCTTTGTTGGCAAAGGAACGTCTCTGCTTTTTAACATGCTATCTAGGTTGGTCATAACTTCTCTTCCAAGGAGCAAGCGTCTTTTAATTTTATGGCTGCAGTCCCCATCTGCAGTGATTCTGGAGCCCCTCAAAATAAAATTTGTCACTGTTTCCACTGTTTCCCCATCTATTTGCCATGAAGTGTTGGGGCCAGGTGCCATGATCTTAGTTTTCTGAATGTTGAGCTTTAAGCCAACTTTTTCACTTTCCTCTTTCACTTTCATCAGGAGGCTCTATAGTTCTTCACTTTCTGCCATAAGAGTGGTGTCATCTGCGTATCTGAGGTTATTGATATTTCTCCCAGCAATCTTGATTCCATCTTGTGCTTCATTCAGTCCAGCATTTCTCATGATGTACTCTGCATATAAGTTAAATAAGCAGGGTGACAATATACAGCTTTGATGTACTCCTTTCCCAATTTGGAACCAGTCTGTTGTTCCATGTCCAATTCTAACTGTTGCTTCTTGAACTGTATACAGATTTATCAGGAGGCAGGTCAGGTGGTATTCCCATCTCTCAAAGAATTTTCCACAGTTTGTTTTGATCCACAATCAAAGGCTTTGGCATAGTCAATAAAGCAGAAGTAGATGGTTTTCTGGAACTCTTGTGCTTTTTCAGTGATCCATTGGATGTTGGTAATTTGATCTCTGCTTCCTCTCCCTTTTGTAAATCCAGCTTGAACATCTGGAAGTTCATGGTTCATGTACTGTTGAAGCCTGGCTTGGAGAATTTTGAGCATTACTTTACTAGCGTGTGAGATAAGTGCAACTGTGTGGTAATTTGAACATTCTTTGGCATTACCTTTCTTTGGGATTGGAATGAAAACTGACCTTTTCAGGTCTTGTGGCCACTGCTGAGTTTTCCAAATTTGCTGGCATATTGAGTGCAGCACTTTCACAGCATCATCTTTCAGGATTTGAAATAGCTCAACTGGAATTCCATCACCTCCACTAGTTTTGTTCATAGTGATGCTTCCTAAGGCCCACTTGACTTTGCATTCCAGGACGTCTGGCTCTAGGTGAGTGATCACACCATCATGATTATCTGGGTCCCTGTATAGTTCTTCTGTGTATTCTTGCCACCTCTTCTTAATATCTTCTTCTTCTGTTAGGTCCATACCATTTCCATCCTTTATTGAGCCCATCTTTGCATGAAAAGTTCCCTTGATATCTCTAATTTTCTTGAAGAGATATCTAGTCTTTCCCATTCCATTATTTTCCTCTATTTCTTTGCATTGATCACTGAGGAAGGCTTTCTTATCTCTCCTTGCTATTCTTTGGAACTCTGCAATCAAATGGGTACATCTTTCCTTTTCTCCTTTGCCTTTTGTTTCTCTTCTTTAAATAGCTATTTGTAAGCCCTCCTCAGATAATCATTTTGCCTTTTTGCATTTCTTTTTCTTGGAGATTATCTTGATCCCTACCTCCTGTACAATGTTCCAAATCTCCTCCATCCATAGGTCTTTAGGCACTCTATCAGATCTAATCCCTTGAATGAATCTACTTGTCACTTCCACTGTATAGTCCTAATAGATTTGACTTAGTTCTCTCATTAGATCTGAATGGTCTGGTGGTTTTCCCTACTTTCTTCAATTTAAGTCTGAATTTGGCAATAAGGAGTTCATGATCTGAGCCACAGTCAGCTCCCAGCCTTGTTTTTGCTGACTATGTAGAGCTTCTCCATCTTTGGCTGCAAAGAATATAATTAATCTGATTTCAGTATTGATCATCTGATGATGTCCATGAGTAGAGTCTTCTCTTGTGTTGTTGGAAGAGGGTGTCTGCTATATCCAGTTCATTCTCTTGGCAAAACTCTGTTAGCCTTTGCCCTTCTTCATTCTGTACTCCAAGACCAAATTAGTCTGTTACTCCAGATATTTCCTGACTTCCTACTTTTGCATACCAGTCCCCTATAATGAAAAGGACATCTTTTTTGGTGTTAGTTCTAGAAGGTCTTGTAGGTCTTCACAGAACCATTCAACTTCAGCTTCTTCAGCATTATTGGTCAGGGCATAGACTTGGATTACTGTGTTTTTGAATGGTTTGTCTTGGAAACGAACAGAGATCATTTTGTTGCTTCTGAGATTTCATCCAATTACTGCATTTTGGACTCTTTTGTTGACTATGATGGCTACTCCATTTCTTCTAAGGGATTCTTGCCCACAGTAGTAGATATAATGGTAGGTGGGTAGGGATACATAAAAGATGGCTAGATAGATAAACAGGAAGATAACAATAACTATGGACCAGAGATAAATAAGCAAATAAAAAGACAAATGAATCTACTACCTTTACCCTGGTAAGCAGTTTGGAAATTCACCCTGAGGACAATGAAGAGACACTGAGGGACTTTATACATACCTGTAAGAAGATCACACTCCTGTTTCACAAAGGTTTTCTGACTACAATATACAACACAATGTTTTGTGTTTAAATATACGATGGTATCAGAATAACACAAGATAGAAATCAGTTGCATATGAAACAGAATTGGTGAGACACAGAAGGAGGCCTTTGGAGATCATGAAACCTCAGTTAAGAAATCTGGGGGAAAGGCCTCATGAGGTACTGGACAGCCTGGGACACTGTCTCCTCATGTAAATGGGACAGAGCCTTCTAGGTACACATTGCTGACAAAGGTCCATATAGTGAAAGCTGTGGCTTTTCCAGTAGCCACGTACGGATGTGAGAGCTGGACCATAAAGAAGGCTGAGCACTGAAGAACTGATGCTTTCGAAACGTGGTTCTGTAGAAGACTTGAGAGTCCCTTGGACAGCAGAGAGATCAAATCAGTCAATCCTAAAGGAAACCAACCCTGAATATTCATTGGAAGGACTGATGCTGAAGCTCCAATGCTTTGGCCACCTCTTGCAAAGAGCAGACTCATTGGAAAAGACCCTGATGCTGGGAAAGACTGAAGGCAAAAGGAGAAAAGGGTGGCAGAGGATAAGATGGTTAGATAGTATCACTGACTCAATGGAAATGAATTTGAGTAATTTCTCTCCAGAAGACAGTGAAGGACACGGGAGCCTGGTGCACTGCTGTCCGTGGGCTAACAGAGTTAGACAAAACTCAGCGCCTGAACAATAACAACAGGATTCAGACTACAGTCAAATGTTATTTTAAAATCTGCCACAAATTTCAAGCATGTGACACCGTTGATTCGGGGTATGAACTCAATTAAAGAGTGTTAATCAAAATTATCACATTGAAATCTATATCCTTACAATTTACTAAGCAGATTATGCAAAACTAACTTCCAAATGGTCCTCAATCTTCAAGAACTATAGAATTTTTTTGTAATAAAATAAAGACTATAAGTTGAAATAACTTCATGGAAAAAGATGGCTTCTGAAGCAATCAGACATTCATGATGAAGGTTGATTCACTCAATAAAGATTTAATGCTTAGGACAGAGAGTCCTTACTCTCAGAGAGCTCATATTCATCAAGAATACAAGAAAACAAATGCACATGTTCTTACAGAGAGGGACTGTGGTCTGTGAAGCCTTCATTTTTAAAAAGTGACATCTGGGGCTTCCTGGTGGCTCAGTGGTAAAGGATCCAGCTGCCAGTGCGGGGAGACATAGGTTTGATCCCCGATTCGGGAAGATCCCGCATGCTACAGAGCAACTAAGCCCATGCACCACAGCTGTTCAGCCTATGCTCTAGAAGCCTGGAACTACAACTACTGAGCCCACAGTGCCCTACAGCCTGTGCTCCACAGCAAGAGACGCCACTGCAGTGAGAAGCCCACGCACCGCCGCTGGAGAGGCGCCCCGCTCACTGCAACGAGAGCAAAGGCCCACACAGCAATGAAGACCCAGCACACTGTAAACTAGCATTAAAACAATGACTCCTGAGCCAGATTTAAAGCAGGAGGTGAAACAGGAATTTAAAATGATCTATACAGCTTGTGAGGAATATACAAGTAATCACAGTCATCTTAAGTGACAGGAATGAAAGGTGTTTGGAAAGGGATGGAGGACAGTGAGGGTGGAAAGAAGACGATCGAGAGACTGGGTTTGGCCCTGCAGATAATGTTAAGGCCTCAGAGTTTTACAGATGGCTTGAGACTGGATCAGATATGACTTTTGGAAGCTGCTGCTGCTGCTAAGTCACTTCAGTCATGTCCGACTCTGTGTGACCCCATGGACTGCAGCTCACCAGACTCCTCCACCTATAGATGGCAGCCCACCAGGCTCCCTCATCCCTGGGATTTTCCAGGCAAGAACACTGGAGTGGGTCGCCATTTCCTTCTCCAATGCGTGCAAATAAAAAGTGAAAGTGAAGTTGCTCAGTCATGTCCGACTCTTAGCGACCCCATGGACTGCAGCTCACCAGATTCCTCCACCCATGGGATTTTCCAGGCAAGAGTACTGGAGTGGGGTCCCACTGCCTTCTCCTGTAGGAAGCTAGTGGGCTAAAATAAGAGAGACAATGAAAGGTAATAATAATGCTGTATCTAACTTTCAGAACATGTATACTCTCAAACTTAGGGCAAGATCCTCACAGCTCCATATGAAAAGTCATAGTCAACAAAAAACCGGAGTTTACTGCTCTCTATATACATAAAATGTCAGGGATATGGACAAAACTTTAGCTCCCAGTAGAAGGTGGGTGTATTACAAAGGGTGGGCTATAATAAAACATTACTGATTATAGAAGAAGGAAAAAAACTCTAATCACTGCTTAGTCTTTGCTTTTGTTCATTTCAATAATGGCAGATTCCAGAGAAGGAAAGAAACAATACAGAGGACCAGCACCACTGAGGGCCACACTCCTGCACACTTCGGCTGACCGTGACTCACACACAAGGGCCTGAAGACCAGGGAGAAGAAACAGCCTACTGTTTACGATGCTAGCAGCAACTCCAATAGTCACTCTGCAGACACCCGAGTTCTCCAAGCAAGAATGGAGTCCAAACACTCGAGGCTTAGCAGATACTTGAGAACGACATTCTTTCAACAATCATTTTGATTTAGAGACTCATGGGGAACAGCTAGGCCAAATCTCTTTTGAATTGATAAGAAGGAAAAAAAAATGAACAACCAAAACAGTAATTTGAAAATCTCAGTATATAATTTGTCAGCACCAAATAAGATTTAGAATGTGTATATCCCATGATCCAACAGTTCAAATTCCAGAAATTCATTCTACAGCAGTAAGGGTGCAAGTCCATGGAGATCTATGTCTTGACATTAAGATATACATGGCAGGATTTCTTCTTTATATTAACATATACATATGTATATTTTTGGATAGAAGGTAATTATTTCATTTTTTAATCTTCTTATTGAAGTTTAGTTAATTTACAATATTGTGTTAGTTTCAGGTGTGCACTGTATACACATACCGCCACTTTATGCATTCCTCCATTGATAGACATTTAGGTTGCTTCCATATTTTGACTATTGTAAATAGTGCAGCTATGAAATTGGAGTGCATGTAGCTTTTCAAATTAGAATTTTGTCTAGATATATGGCCAGGATTAAGGTTACAGGACAATATGGTAGCTCTGTGTTTAGTTTTGTAAGGAATCTATACTGTTCTCCATAATAGCGTTCCAACTTACATTCCCATGAAGGATTCTTTCTAATGGAAAAAGTAATAAACATACTGAATGTTCACCAAAAGGGGAATAATTAAGTTTGGAACATTATGTAATGAGATTCAGAAAAATGAATGATGCAGTGGGCTATATAACGTCCATGATACATTACTGTGTGAAAAGAAGTGCAACCCATATGAATAACATGATCCATAGGCATGCGGATGCAGCAAAGAAAACAGTCTACGAAGACACATCCTGATGTATTAACAGTAGTTACCTCTGGGAATTAGAATACATATGTGTGAAGGAAAAGAGGACATATGCTTTATTACTTTAAACTGGTAGGGTTATTGGGATTTTCAGTGTCTAATTCCAGTATCAGCTATGATTTTTCATTAATCACTCTAGAAAGTTGGCAGAGAGATCACTTTGTTGACAAAGGTCCGTATAGTCAAAGCTATGGTTTTTCAT
The DNA here is from genome assembly GCA_917880005.1 of Nanger dama. NCBI lineage: Eukaryota > Metazoa > Chordata > Mammalia > Artiodactyla > Bovidae > Nanger > Nanger dama. The sequence goes on from CAKJTW010000007.1 coordinate 3,662,138, forward strand.
TAGTCATGTATGGATGTGAGAGTTGGACCATAAAGAAAGCTGAGTGCTGAAGAATTGATGCTTTTGAACTGTGGTGTTGGAGAAGATTCTTGAGAGTCCCTTGCACTAAAAGGAGATCAAACCAGTCAATCCTAAAGGAAATCAGTCCTGAAGATTCATTGGAAGGACTGATGCTGAAGCTCCAATACTTTGGTCACCTGATGTGAAGAGCAGACTCACTGGAAAAGACTCTGACACTGGGAAAATTTGAGGGCAAGAGGAGAAAGGGGCAACAGAGGATAAGATGGTTGGATGGCATCTCTGACTCAGTAGACATGAGTTTTAGCAAACTCAGGGAGATAGTGATGGACAGAGAAGCCTTGCATGCTGCAGTTAATGGTGTCGCAAAGAGTTAGACATGACTTGATGGACAGGGAGGCCTGGTGTGCTGCGATTCATGGGGTCACAGAGTCAGACATGACTGAGCGACTGAACTGAACTGAACTGAGTGACTGAACATCAACAATGAAGCTTTATCTTTCCTTACTGATACTCCTTATTTATTCAATTTCTAACCTAACCAAAAAAAAAAAAAAAATCTCCCCAAACTCTCCCTCTGCTACTTTGGTGTTTTCAGATACCTGCAACTCATGACTAGAACTAGCTCATTTCTTTTAAAGAGGTGATAAAGGAAAAGGTTATACAATTTTAGATCAAAGATTTTGGGTTATGAAAGTATAGGGGAAAGTTGAGTTTTGTTGACTAAGCCAAGAGCTGGGACATTAATAGAATTCCTAGCCCTTCAAGTTACTTGGGAATGAAATAGTATCAATTTTCACTGCAGGGGTTGATGAAAAGAGACTCTGCAAGAAAACAGTTTAGCACTGTATCTGGTTCATGGCAGTGAGGGTGAGGGTAAGGAGGGACTCTGTAACTATTAGCCATCATCACTGTTGGTTATATGAATACATATCACACACATTTATAACTGAGTGATTTAGATGCTCTAATAACATAAAGGCATTAATAGAGATGTTTTATTAGCCTTGATATTCCAGACATCTAGTCAAGGTGCTCAACAAATATTTATTGAGTCAAGCGACTGACACAATAAAATGGTAACAGTGCCTACCTCATGGGGTTCTTTTCAGGATTAAATGAGTCAGTGCTAATAAACCTCTTAGAACAGTGCTGCGTATGTACTGAGTTGGCCAAAAAGTTTGCTCAGGTTTCCATAAGGTTCAGTTCCATGCTTTTTGAGGTCCTCAGCTCCTTTATGAGAATACAAAGCCCACCGTCCTCTTAAGACTTTTGGTTTGAGGATCCATTTGGCAGCAAAACCAAATTACTTAGAAGGTCTGGTGGCTCAGACAGTAAAGCGTCTTCCTGCAGTGCAGGTGACCCAGGTTCGATCCCTGGGTTGGGAAGATCCCCTGGAGAAGGAAATGGCAACCCACTCCAGTACTCTTGCCTGGAAAATTCCATGGACTGAGGAGCCTGGTAGGCTACAGTCCATGGTATTGCAAAGAGTTGGACCCAACTGAGCGAACCTCACTTTCACTATGTATCCCACCTAGAGTGAATATTTTGTTTAGCTGCAGAAACACTGAGGATTGATTATTCAGTGGATCCTTGACAATATGGGTTTGGGCTGTGCAGATTCACTTATACTTTTTTTTTTTTTCCCAATAGTTCAGTTCAATTCAGTTCTGTTCAGCCACTCACTCAGGTCTGACTCTTTGTGAGCCCATGGACTCCAGCACATCAGGCTTCCCTGTCCATCACCAACTCCCAGAACTTGCTCAAACACATGTCCATTGAGTCAGTGATGCCATCCAACCATCTCATCCTCTGTTGTCCTGTTCTTCTCTCACCTTCAGTCGTTCCCAGCATCAGGGTCTTTTCAAATGAGTCAGTTCTTTGCATCAGGTGGCCAAAGTATTGGAGTTTCAGCTTTTCAATAGTTCAGTTCAGTTCAGTAGCTCAGTCGTGTCCGACTCTTTGTGACCCCATGAATACCCCAATACTGCACAATCGTAGCTGGTTGAATCAGCATATGTGGAGCTATAGATACAGAGGAAACACAGATAGGTAGGAACCACATACACAGAGGACTGACCATAGGTTCCATGTGGATTTTCAATTGCACATTGTTCAAGGGTCAAACTGTAGTTGCTACTGCTAGTACTCCTGGAGATGCTGTAGGTGATACTACACAGTACAGGTGCCACATTATCGTTATGGAATAGCAAACATTCTGATTTCTGAAATACAGGTGGTATGAGGACTCTAGTTAAGGGACTATGAACCACTGCAATATCTTTGGAAAGTCTTGTAACATAGGTTTCAGTAGCATGAATACAGATATCTGACTTTGAAAAAAATTGAGAACATGAAAAACTTATATGTTAAAAGGTGGCATCTGAATTTTTAAAATAGAGATGAAAACCAGATGACTAATGAGCCTTTCATAAGATAAATGCCCTCCAGCCTGCCTTCACTCCAGTTATTTCCCTTCCAGTCTTACGCTGGGCAAGGCATAAGATTAATTGGGTCCCTCCTGCTGCTTTCTTAGGGACTTTCCCTGGTGAGTTAGAACCCTTTTATTTTTAGTGTCTCCCTTTCTACCAGCTCTGATTATTAATATTTCAACATGTTTAAGCTTTCTCCATGATAAATATTCCTCTAATAGTCCAAGTTCTCCTTCAGTAGACATCTTACACTCCTCTTCTTGAAATACAGTTTACATCCACTACATCTTTTTCTTTTTCTCTTTTAATCCCTCAGTCTATGACACCTTGGCTTCCCACTCTTACCAATGTACTGAAAATGCTCATCAAGTTTGCCAAATATCCAATAATTCCATAGTGCATCCAGATAGTGAAGTGAAGTGAAGTCGCTCAGTCGTGTCTGACTCTTTGCAACCCCATGGACTGTAGCCTACCAGGCTCCTCTGTCCATGGGATTTTCCAGGCAATAGTACTGGAGTGGATTGCCATTTCCTTCTCCAGGGGATCTTCCCGACCCAGGGATCGAACCTGGGTCTCCCTCATTGTAGACGGACGCTTAACCATCTGAGCCAACAGGGAATGTGATCATGTCTGTCCCTTCTTAAAACCCTCCACAGTTTTCCAATGTCTTCATAATAAAGTCTCTCTTCTAAACTCTATAGTCAGTCCATCAATTCACAGATGTTGCCTGAATACCGATAATGTGTTAGGCAAGTTCTAGCTTGAGGATACAGCAGTGAACCAGTAATAGTTTCAGACGTCAAGAAGCTTATATAACCTAGTAGCTAGGAGTTGGGATATAAATAAACAAAAATATTTCAGATTCTAGTAACTATTATAATGGTACAATGGCAGATGTGGTATATCAGGATATCTGGGTGACATTACAGCTGAAAGAAGGGGGCGGCAGAGGATGAGATGTTTAGACAGGCATCACCAACCCAAGGGACATGAATCTGAGCAAACTCCGGCAGAGAGTGAAGGACAGAGGAGCCTGGTGTGCTGCAGCCCACTGGGTCACAGAGTCAGACACAGCTTCGCCACTGAGCAACAACATAGCTGAGACAGCTGAATGTCTTAGCCAAACGCGGCCAGCACACTCCTACTCAGTTTTCAGCCGACTTCCTTTGGCAAGTTCTCCTCTAGCCTTGAGTTGGGCTGGCTGCCCTAGATGCTCCGAAGCACTGTGTGTTGACTCCGTGTCTTCACCACTCTCATTTTCCTATGTCACTGCCCATGACCTGTTTGATTCCACCCTCAACAGGAACTGGCCTTTTTGTTGCTGGTTACATAACAACACTGATAGCACTTGGTATGCCTGAATTGCTCAATCTTTATTTCCTAAAGGATAAATGAAGTAATATCATTAAATAATTTTCCTGACCTTAAAGTCCAGTTTTGTTTTGTTTTTAGGCCCCACTATTTTGAAGAGGGACATGTGTCTGGTGAAAAAGTCAGTCACATGAAACATTCCACTCATTATTTTCATTTGATTTATTATTGTTAACATGAATATTAAAGCATAAAACTCAATACCTAGATCACACAATGCTTTTTCGGCTTATTCTTTTCCCCTTTTTTTTTTTTAATTCCCAGGCTCTGTGAAAATACATAATCTTTTCCTATGTGAATTTTGAAATAAGAAGTTATAAACTTTGTAAAACCTAATAATTCCTCAGCTGTGTTAAATATTCAACTTGTGATGATAGTTCATAACTGCACAATTATTTTCCTTTTTAATCACATGGATTTCTGTATGTAGAGTAGATGAACTGTAAGATCCATCTATCCATCTTAAATTCTAACCTCAAGATTAAAATATTAATACGAGCATGAAAAACATGGTATTTTCATGCTTGGACATATGCTAATCAACTGTCAAATAGATTACACCTGCCCAAATCTATTCTTTGTTTCATACGACTCAGCTTGTAAACTGATCCAAGGTAACTGAAAAATTCATCTGAGATCATACAACATTTAAAAGTCAAATAGAAGTGATCGTTATGCACTGTCTATATTAAAACTATGAATATTGCTCTAAGACACCATTGTTCAATCACTAAGTCATGTCCAACAATCTGTGACCCCATGGACTGCAGCACGTCAGGCTTCCCTGTTCTTCACTGAGTTTTCTCAAACTCATGTCCAATGAGTCAGATGATGAGATAAGTCCATCTCATCCTCTATTGCATCCTTCTCCTCTTGCCCTCAATCTTTCCTAGCATCAGGGTCTTTCCCAACAAGTCGGCTCTCGCATCAGGTGGCCAAAGTACTGGAGCTTCAACTTCAGCACCAATCCTTCCAATGAGTATTCAGGACTGATCTCCTTTACGATTGACTGGTTTGATCTCTCTGCTGTCCAAGGGACTCTCAAGAGTCTTCTCCAGCACCACAGTTCAGAAGCATCAATTCTTTAGCACTCAGTCTTCTTTATGCTCCAACTTTCACATCCATACATGACTACTGGAAAAACCATAGCTTTGACTATATGGACCTTTGTTGGCAAAGTGATCTCTCTATTCTTTAATACACTGTCTAGGTTTGCCATAGTTTTTCTTCCAAGGAGCAAGCATCTTTTAATTTCATGGCTGCAGTCCCCATCTGCAGTGATTCTGGCACCCCAAAAAAAGAAATCTGACACTGTTTCCACTTTTTCCCTATCCATTGACACCATAAAGGCTTTTAATCATGCAATTCTTACACTGTAACTGTATCCACTGTCTTATAGTTCTTTATCCCTCAGTGATAGGGACAGAGGAGGAAAATTAAATAGTTTAGAAATCTCACTAAAGGATTAAAGACAAACAGAATTTTAAGAGGGTTTGTAAGACTGTTATAGGCTAATCACAAAAAAGACAGTAACCTAGCAACAATCTATACCATCTTTAAGGAAGATCAGGTGCATTCAAGTGCAAGGCACACTCAACTTGTGAACAAGTCAAGTCGTGATAGTTAAAACACAAGACAATAGATACGTTACACAAAGTCAGGAAATTAATGGTCTTTGAAGAGCAGCATTTCTGTATGTAGTCAAGACAGGAATACAGGTGAAAGGAGAAAAAAAATATTTGAAAGAGGATATTATACCAAAATCTGAGATGAATTACTTTATTTTAGTATATGTTAACACCCTTTTGCTGGAGAAGGCAATGGAAACCCACTCCAGTACTCTTTCCTGGAAAATCCCATGGACTGAGGAGCCTGGTAAGCTGCAGTCCCTGGGGTCGCTGTGAGTCAGACATGACTGAGTGGCTTCAGTTTCACTTTTCATTTTCATACATTAGAGAAGGAAATGGCAACCCACTCCAGTGTTCTTGCCTGGAGAATCCCAGGGACAGCGGAGCCTGGTGGGCTGCCGTCTATGGGGTCGCACAGAGTTGGACTGAAGCGACTTAGCAGCAGCAACCCCCTTTTGCTAATCTATTGTGACTTAAATAGTGCCATGACAATCTCAGACCACACGGGGTTCAAAGGCAGAACTGATGATGCAAAACTTTTATCAGTTCAGTTCAGTCACTCAGTTGCGTCCGACTCTTTGCGACCCCATGAATCGCAGCACACCAGGCCTCCCTGTCCATCACCAACTCCCAGAGTTCACTCAGACTCGCGTCCATTATATCTACCCCCAAATGAGGAAGAAGGTGGTCTTTTCCGCACTTTTTCTTTGATTACACCTCTTTGTTCTTGGGGTTGCACTCTTGCTGACCCACCTGTATCTCTCACAAGCGTCTTATGCTAATGAACTCTGTTTGCCTATCACTTCGCCTCTTGCTGGAATTCTTTCTGTGACAAAACAAAAGTACCTGAACTTCAGTAAGTTCAGGTGAGAAGGTGAGCAGTTTTAATAGGAGAGAAGAGTTTTGAGTCCTCTCCTAAGTCAGAGATTGTGGGTTCAAGTCCCATCTGAGAAGGAGGGTGGTTTCACCAGCAGTAGAGAAACCCTTCCATTTTGATGGTTTATGTATAAAGCTGTCTGGAAACTGAAGCAATGGAAGAGAAATAAACATAATTAATGACAGATGACAGATCATTCCTATGACTGAGGACAATCAACTTCTAAGATTTTAGTGAGCACCGTAAAGGAAGCATTGTTGTTGTTTAGTTGCCATCTGTATACAACTCTTTGTGACCCCATGGACTGCAGCACACCAGGAAGCCTTAAAGGAAGGAAGCAATAAGGTTCCCTAAATCTTAGCAAAGATCAGACTTTTACAAACCAGACATCAATATTTTCTATTTAATGTTAGACTGTCAGAGTAGCATAGCATAGTGATTAGACTACAGCCTATAGAGAATATCAGGTATAAACTCTGCCTCCCTAGTCAGAATGTTGTAGCCAGAACTTCTCACTGTGGCTTTAGCAGGATGAAATCAGCTAAAATATATTCTCCCTTATTTTATATTAAGATTACTTCTATTAACATAATATATTCTCCTTTATTTTCTATTAAGGCAACATCACCACTACTAGACTTAGTCTATTTGATTTTGTCTCATTAGTTTTGTTACTCTATTTTTAGGTTACTTTATTGGACTTTGATGATAGGTGTTTCAAATCTTATATGCTTATCCAAAACAGGAGTTAATTTCTTGGCTTGGGTACAGAAATTTTAAAGAGTCAATTTACAGAAGAGCAAATCTGTGGATAAATCTGATAAAAAACAGAATTTAATGGAATCATATAAAGCAATGGTCAAAAAATTATCTGAATGATAAATAAAAAAAGAAAAACTAAAAAGATATACTAAAGAACACCGAATAATGTCACTTACCCTTAGTTCTTCTTTTGTATTAAAACTATCAAGAAGCTGCTGATAATGTCTATCTGTCATTTGCCGTAATAGGGACAGGAGACAAGCAACAAACTCCCCTAATGAAAAAAAAAAAAAAATCAAGCATATTTTTTTAGCAAGTACATAAAACAACATCAACAACTTACTTTCAACTCTCAAAGTGCTCTCAAATAGAACACTTGAAGAAAAAAAACCCACTATGATTCAAATTTACCCTATGATATTGTCTTAATCTAAATTAACCATGATATTACAGTCAAAATCTCTCCCTGTGATGATGATCATTTACTTGGTACATATGCATTTTATAATTTAGAGTGTTTTTTTTTAACTTAGGTGGAAGCTTTTCAGTAGGGCAGTAACTAGATACACTTAAAGAAGGTGAGGCAATGAGGCTTCTGACTGTTTATTAAGCATTTTCTGTGCCTTGGTTCATTGTATAATTGGAGCCTCATATCAGTGTTATAAGGTAGGGAATATAATACTAATTTTTTTCTTTCTCTTTTTAAACTGATTACAATGTTGTATTAATTTCTGTTGTACAGCACAGGGAATACTAATTGAAATAAAGTAAAATATAGGTTTGGTGGGCTAAAAAGAAATCGGCAGAATTGGAGTTATTTCTAGCTTTTTATACTCCAAGCTCTTCCTATAACTTCCTGCTCAATATTTGAATTCCTATGATCTTCTCCAGCTCATTAGAGGGCCTATCAGCTAACTTGCTGGGTGTAGAGAAAGCCATACACAGCATAATGTTGGTTTCAATCTCCTTTTAAGACCAGTTAATTTTTTAAAATTTTATTGAAATATAGTTGATTTATAATGTATTAATTTCTGTTGTACAGCAAAGTGATTGTTACATAGAATGTATAAACATCTTTTTTCATATTCTTTTCCATTATGGCTTATCACAGGATATTGAAGACAGTCTACTGTGCTATACAGGAGGACAATTTGTTTATCCATCCTGTATATACTAGTTTGTATCTGCTAACCCCAAATTCCCAACCCATCCCTCCCCTTTCACCCCCACTTCCCTCAGCAACCACAAGTCTAAGAACAGTTAAAGTTAATTGTGATTCTTTTGTGCTTGGGTGCTATGCAACTGACTCCTATAAAATCCAAATCTTAAAAATTAATAATGAAAAGAAAAAAAATGTATAACATCCATAGATTTGAGGACTTATAAAACTGTTATCAGGCTTCCCTGTGACTCAGAGGGAAAAGAATCTGCCCACCAAAGAAGGAGACACAGGAGATATTGGGTGGGTTAGATCCCTTGGTTAGGAAGATCTGCTAGAGAAGGAAACGGCAACACACTCCAGCCCTCTTGCCTGGAAAATCCAATGGACAGAGATCAGAGGGCTTCAGTCCACGGGGTCACGAAGAGTCAGACACAACTTAGTGACTGAGCACACACACACATACACAAAATCATTATTGCTGTATTTCCTGATGCACTTCTCACAAAGTATTTGTTTTCAATGAAACTTTTGCTCAGCAAAGAATTTACCTACTTTTAAGTATATTAGGGGCTTCCCTGGTGGCTCAGAGGTTAAAGCGTCTGCCTCCAATGTGGGAGACCCGGGTTCGATCCCTGGGTTGGGAAGATCCCCTGGAGAAGGAAATGGCAATCCACTCCAGTATTCTTGTCTGGAGAATCCCATGGACAGAGAAGCCTAGTAGGTTACAGTCCACGGAGTCGCAAAGAGTCGGACACAACTGAGCAACTTCACCTCAACTAAGTATAATAGGAAAAGGACTACATCACCCTGCTTATTTAACTTACATGCAGAGTACATCATGAGAAACGCAGGGCTGGAAGAAGCACAATCTGGAATCAAGATTGCCGGGAGAAATATCAGTAACCTCAGATATGCAGATGACACCACTCTTATGGCAGAAAGTGAAGAGGAACTAAAAAGCCTCTTGATGAAAGTAAAGAGGAGAGTGAAAAAGTTAGCTTACAGCTCAAAGTTCAGAAAACGAAGATCATGGCATCTGGTCCTATCACTTCATGGGAAATAGATGGGGAAACAGCGGAAACAGTGGCAGAGTTTATTTTGGGGGGCTCCAAAGTCACTGCAGATGGATTGCAGCCATGAAATTAAAAGACGCTTACTCCTTGGAAGGAAAGTTATGACCAACCTAGAGAGCACATTCAAAAGCAAAGACATTACTTTATCAACAAAGGTCCGTCTAGTCAAGGCTATGGTTTTTCCTGTGGTCATGTATAGATGTGAGAGTTGGACTCTGAAGAAACCTGAGGGCTGAAGAATTGATGCTTTTGAACTGTGGTGTTGGAGAAGACTCTTGAGAGTCCCTTGGACTGCAAGGAGATACAACCAGTCCATTCTAAAGGAGATCAGTCCTAGGTGTTCACTGGAAGGACTGATGCTAAAGCTAAAACTCCAATACTTTGTCCACCTGATACGAAGAACTGACTCATTAGAAAAGACCCTGATGCTGGGAAAGATTGAAGGTGGGAGGAGAAGGGGACAACAGAGGATGAGATGGCTGGATGGCATCACTGACTCGATGGATGTGAATCTGAGTGAACTCCGGGAGTTGGTGATGGACAGGGAGGACTGGTGTGTTGTGATTCATGGAGTCGCAAAGAGTCGGACATGACTTAGCGACTGAACTGAACTGAAGTACATTTAAAACAGGATAAGCACAATAAGAGAGATAACCAGTGGTAGTGAATGTGGATTTAGAGAAATGCAGTTTAATTGGGAATTGGATTCTTTGAGCTTACATGGGAAAATATTATAGACTCATATGTACAACTTGAGACTAAAAGCTCGGAGAAGTGAAATTTACTAACAGCAGTAGCTAAGTCAAGACATTCAAAGCCACCAAGGCCATGGGAGGCCCAAGAATGCTACTTTATGGCCATGTTAGTGGTAAAGCATCTACCTGTCAATGCAGGTGATGCAAGAGATGCAGGTTTAATCCCTGGGTTGGGAAGGTCCCCTGGAGGAGGATATGGCAACCTACTCCAGTATTCTTAACTGGAAAATTCCATGGATGGAGGAGCCTAGTGGACTATAGATCACTGGCTTGCAAGAGTCAGACATGACTGAGTGCATGCACGCACACACACGCACATATACCGTGCACATACGTACACACACACACAGTACCAAGAGATGTAAGTTGACTCCTTGCATGTATATAATAATTTGCAACACACAGATTCAACAAATTAATATTTCTACACACTTTTCAGGCAAATATTTAAGAGCTCACCAGTTTGGGTTAGCAGAAATACCCTCTAAGCTCAATATATTACTTTCTTAATGTCTGCACTCTTTAGCTGCTCTTATGTCTCAACCTGAAAACACAAATCTAGTTAGTGGAAATGCATTCAATTTTTCATCTTCAGTTTTTCTACATCTTAACCACACTATCTCCAGTGTATCTACGAGATTAAAATTCTTAGACTATTTATTTCAACATACATTCTGTCTATGAATAGTGATATATCTTAAATGACATTATTTTTAATGATTTTAGTAAATCATAAAAATTACTCAAAAATGAGAAGATTTTCATTAAATATTTGCAGTCACTGTACTAAGAGAATCTCTCTCTGAATCCATATTACTGACTATTTATCTCTGTCACATCTGGTTTAGGCCCAATGCAAACAACTTGTCATGCTAATCTTTCATCCTGGCACATTTAAGACATGTTGTCAATTCCAATATCTACCTTACAATGTCATTTTATTTATTCACTTCATCAATTTAGGAACATTTAACCCTGTTGAAAGGCCAAGATGTCCAATATTTCACTGACACATTTTTCATCTGTAATTTTAAGAGACTTTAAGTGTCTGCATGAAAGCCATAGACTCATAATTTGTTAAAAATAAAAATTATTGTCGGCCAAGGTTGAATTCATATTAATGTTGGAATTTAAGTACAAATCACCTTTGGCAAGAACTCCACGCCACAGTGGTTGCATCCATATTATAACTAGATTGAGTATAATGGCCATTACCACCAATACCTGGGAGTAAGATTAGTAGATGGCTATAAGGTCTTCAAGAAACCTTCTATTATATATACCCAAATTTGCCCCAGAATTCCCCCCTACAGAATTCTACCTTCTTCTTCCCTCAAACACAGTCCACAGCACACAAAAACGTTAGACAAATGTAGAGCTATGTCTTAAATATGGCTCCTGCTGAACTGAGTCACCCACCCTATAAATGGTACTGAACAGAACTATGCACACAGATGCATTTACCAACGGTAAGGAACTCTGGAGTCCAATAGTTGTGGGAGTGAACAAATGGCCATATATGCCTCTTTATAAAATCTGCTTCCACGTACAATGAGATGTTTGAAAGGAACTGATTATAATGGTGCTCTACCCTTCCCCACCTCTCCCCAACTAGTGAGAGTATTTTAAAGCTTAAACAGCAGTTGGTAGAAGCACAAAAAGTACAACCCATTTAGATGGTAAAAATAAGGCTACTGTTATCTGGAGTTATGACAGGAGTGGAAGCCAGCCGCCCTGTTGGTGTTACCAGGAGACAGGGTGAAGATGTGGCACTTGCAGAAAGCTGAAACACTTCACCATGATACACGGTGGGACTGGCTTTTACCCACATCATGTCCGCTTATAGTGGGCACTTTTTTGTAAACACAGAAAGGTGCTCAGGGTAGGACTGCCACGGAAAAGCTCCCTATTCAGAGAGCCTGTTCTCTAATTCAGAAAGAGGAAAAAATTAGATAGGTCTTCAGTGCCCAGAGAAATAACCCTGCCAATGATCAGGACCTATTTCTCACCTTAGAATTAGTTAAAAAATAAGTGCTCTTTAAGGGGCTTTCCTGGTGGCTCAGTAGTAAAAATCTGCCTACCAATGCAGTAGATGCAGGTTCAGTCCCTGGGTCAGGAAAATCCCCTGGAGAAGGAAACAGTAACCCATTATGGTATTCTTGCCTGGAAAATCCCAAGGACAGAGGACCTGGAGGGCTACAGTCTGTTGGGTCACGAGTCGGACATGACTTAGCAACTGAACAACAGTAATAAACAATAACAATAAAGCAGCTCTTATAGGAAACTGCCTTCAGCAGGAAGCCCCTTTTCCTTGTCACTTTAGCAGAGATACATTATAACTAACTTTTAAAACCAGGCACCCTCATGTTCTACTCATCCCCAGCCCAACACACCTTTCAAATCTTTTAATCACACAATACTTTGCCTAACTGGTCCATTCTTTCTGTAGATCAAAGAAGTAGGAATGAAGAATAAGTAATGAAAAAATGACCAGTTCGCTTCTCTAGCTTTCCCTTCAGTAATCTGAACAAAATGTGTGACCGAACTGTATGAACAAGATAACACCTAGAGGACGATCACAAGGGTTGGACAAATCAGCACAGCTGAAGAATGGTGGTGATTCTGACACCCTGTCTCAATGATGAACTGAGGTTACTTCCTTGTTTCTTTTAAAAGCTTTTGTTGTTGAGCAGAATCTTTGGAGGTGGTTTTAGGGGATGCCGAGTTCACCATCTCCCCAGATGGCTAGCATTTTGATTAAAGGCATCTTTCTTTTCTACCATTTGTGAGTGTGTAATTGATCTTATAAATGGGAAGCAGCCAAACTCGATTCATTCAATAACAATAACAACATAGATATTACTTCTACAATAATAATAATATTATGGACTGGTGTTGCTATCACAATTACTAATAGCTAAAATGTACTGATATTGTTTAAACACTTCTACAGATTTGATGAAACCCTCAAACTCATGTTGAGATAAGTACAATTGCTTTCTCTGTTTTAAAGGCAATTAAACAGAAGCTTGCACAGGTAATCAAAGGGCAGAGTAGGATTTAGACCAGGTCTGCCTAAGGACTTAAAAAAAACCCTATCTTGAAGCATAAAATCTATAAAATCTAAGATACCAAATTATTTAAGTGCACATTTCTTGCAAATTTCATCCCACATACCCGGAGTTTGGTTTGGTACATGGCAAGGGCCACAAAATAGCTATGTGCGGGAAAGGTTTCACTTTATATGATTTTCCTAAAATTGTAGCAAACTAGACAAACCCCTGTCTGCCCAAACCTACCAATAAGCATCACTCACTGCCTTCTTAAGTCTCTTAATTTGCACTGATTATTATACTGTGAGGACTTCCCAGGTGACTCACTGGTAAAGAATGCACCTGCCAAGGAGGAGACACGGGTTCGATCCCTGGGTGGGGAAGGCTCCCTGGAAGAGGAAATGGCAAGCCACTCCAGTATTCTTGCTGGGGAAGTCCTATGGGCAGAGGAGCCTAGAGGGCTACAGTCAAAGGTGTTGCAAAGAGTCAGACACAACTGAGCAACTAAACTACAACATTACGCTGTGAAGACCTACAGGTCATGCATGGCCCAGAAAAATCTGACAGTTTCAACCCTGTTGGTAGATACAAAGTAGTTTGACAAAGTGTTTTAGCTTTTGACCTTGGGCAGTCTTAGACCACATGGAGCATTTCCTGTGATTTTGTTTGGTCGGCCATTATAATTTTAGGACTGTGTTGGAGCTGTATTTCCAGGAAGCAGTTGAAATGTCACCAGCAAAACCAAAATGAAGGAGACTTTCTTCTGCTTTGGGGAAGCTGGAGTATATATGTTTTTCCCAATTCCTTCTGCCAAGTACAACAAAAACCCCTCCATTATATATAAAACAAACAAGATGACTCTGCAAAGTGGAAAGAGAACAGGCCTGCTAGAGACCTCAGACCGAAGGAAGGACAGCGTGCTGTGTTCTCTGGGTTTTCTTTTGCCTCCGATATCCTGCCCCTGGAGTTGAAGAAGCTGGCCTCCTTGAAATAACAGTAATTGCCACAATCTCCCTAACCACCCCGACCCCTGCCTCTGCTCGGCACCTCCCAGAAAGCCTGCTCTCTTAAGCCAAGGCACCAGGAAAGGGTAAGTCTAACAAGACAAAACTTTTAGCAGTTACTTCTCTACTGTAGCTCAACATCACAAAAATCTGGCTGTTTTCAAACCTACAGGAGCCAAATGGGGAGTCCAGATTTCCCTCTTTACAAGGCTGTGATGGGATACCCCAACATCTGTCTCTACAATGGAGAGTCAAAAAGGGGGCAGGTATTTTCATGACCACTCGTCTGTGTCAGGGAAGCCAAGGTAAGGAGCCTGGATTTCTGCCTTCAGCTGCCCATCGTGAGTTGGCATCCTAACCCTTTCCTTGCTAAGAAGTGTCACATAAAGCCATGTGAAACAGAAGGTTTAAATAAGATCTGGAGTCTTATAATACAAAAATGTCCAGATTTCAGCTGAAAATCACTCATCATACAAAAACCCAAGATCTCAAACTGAATGAAAAACGACAAGAGATGTCAACACTGAGATAATAGAGATGTTAAAATTATCTGACACAATGAATATAAAAATCAACTTAAAATGGTTCACAGACTTTAATGTGACATATAAAACTATAATACTTTTAGGGAAAAAGAAAAAAAAACCTAGGCGATAACCTTCAGAATATAGGGCTAGACAAAAAGATTTCTTAAATTTGACATCAAAAGCATGATCCATCAAAGGAAAAATTGATAAACTGGACTTCATCAAAATTAAAAACTTTTTCTCTACAACAAAAAGACTGTTAAAAGGATGAAAAACAAGCTACAGAGTGGGATAAAATATTTGTAAATGACATATTCAACCAAGGACAGCAATCCAATTAGAAAAAGGAGAAAAGACATAAAAAGACATTCCACTGAAAGCAATATATAGATGGCAAAAAGTATGTGAAAAGATGTTTGGCCTCATTAATCATTAGGGAAATGCAAGTCAAAACCATGATAAGCCACCACTACCCACCTATCAGAGTGTCCCTATCCTTCCCCATTCCCCAAAGCAACAACACTAAATGCTTATGAGGTTCTGAGAAATTGGGTCATTCATTATACACTGCATATATGAGAACGTAAAGTTATACACCCATTATGGAAACAGGTAAGGCCATTTATTAAAGACCAAAATAGGCTACTACCATACAATCCAGCAAACATACTCCTGGGCGTATTTATCCTAGAGAAACGAAGACTTATGCTTACATAAAAACTTGCATGCAAATGTCTATAGTAGCTTTGTTAGTAACAGCCAAATTCTGGAAACAAGATGGCCTTCAGTATAGCACATCTATAGCACATCTACACCATGAAAACTCCTGATTAAGAAAAAGGAACAGATATATATTTATTTATACATATGTATATGTACACATACACAATGACCTGAATGAATTTCTAGAGGATTAAGCTGAGTTTAAAAAAAAAGAAGCCAATCACAAAAGTTATGTACTGTATGGTTCTACTTGTATAATATTCTTTTGAAAAAATTTTTAAAAATCATATTCGATTTACAACATTGTACCAATTCTTTGTTGTACAGCAAAGTGACTCAAGCACAGCATTCTTAAAATGACAAAATAACAAGAAAAGGAGAACAAATTTTTCAGTTGACAGGCTTAAGAAGGAGGTAAAGATGGGAGAAAATTGAGTTTGGCTATAAAAGGGCAAGATAGGGGATTCTTGGGGTGGTGGAATATTCTGCATCTTGACTGTATTACTGTCGATATCCTAGTTGTGATACTGTGCTATAGTTCTGAAAGACATTACCATTAGGGAAACTGGATAAAAGGAACATGGAATATCTGTATTATTTTTCACAACTGTATGTGACTCAAATTATCACAAAATAAAAATTTCAGAAAAACATGAGAAGACAGAAAAAAAAAAATCAAAACAAACTCCTGCAAACTTTCAAACCCATAATGATCTCCAGTGGTTTTAAGAAAAAACAACATGTTTTGAGCATTTACAATGGACCAAAGAGTTGCCAAACACACAAAGCTAACCCTATGAGGTAGGTGGCATTTTTACACATGAAATTCCACCAGATCATGAGAAATTAATAGCTTGCTCTTTTCTTTAATGAGGCAGTACAACTATGACATATTTTAGGAAGTTTTTTCATACAATCTTTATCTTTTGTTCGTTAAAAGAAATTGAGTAACTTTGCTTCCCAAACCCAGAGCTTGGCAGGAAGAAGCAGGTAAATCTCAGCTCTGAAAGCAGAGAAAATAAAATGCAATACAAGATGGCCATTCCTAAGGCATTCAGCCCTGGCAAGACAGCCAGGGTGGGCTTTCTATTTTGTTGCTGTTTGTTGTCTGTTCCCTAAGTCCTGCCCAACTCTTCTGTGACACCATGGTCTCCACCCCACTCTGTCCATGGGACTTCCTAGACAAGAATACTGCAGTGGGTTGCCGTTTCCTCCTTCAGGGGATCTTCCTGACCCAGGAACTGAACCTGCACTTCCTGGATTGGCAGGTGGGGTTTTTACTACTGAGACACCTGGGAAACCCTCTATTTCTTTAAGTAAAAGAAAAAAAAAAATCTTCATCAGGGGGTAGGCAAACATTCTTATGATAGTGGTTCTATAGTGCATGATTTGTAAAAATAATAGCAGAAGGCCGACATTTTGGTTAATAACCATGAAAACTATAGCATCTACTGCCATTTCTGCAAGTGGTATTTAGAAGAATGTTCTGAATCAGACCTAAAAAAAAAAGCCCACACTGGTCAACTGAATGTGAGTTTCAAATGTGAAAATGTATGTACCCATCCATCCATCTATATCTCTCTCTCTCTCCACACATACATATATATACAAATAAACTATCACATAAATTATGTCTTAATATTTATAACTCATGTTACATTAGAGTCACAAAATAGTGGAACTTGAAGATATCTCAAAATCACTGAGTCAAACTTCCATAATTTATAGCTGAGGAAACTGACCTCCCCCACCAACCTGTCACCAAATTAAGATCCTTACCAGTCATAGCGAAAAATTCACAATCAAAACTTAGGACCCTTGACTGCTATTGGTCTGTTTCACTGTTCTAACTTTCTCAAGCAATTTGATGAATGAAAAGAGAATGGATAGTTATCAAGGAGACTGAGGATACAGAGCCACAGATTAACTTGAATTGGGTAAAATGGGAAAAACAAACAAACAAACAAACAAACTGGGCCAATTTGGCCTTTCTGCAATTAGAAATATCTTAATCCAAGATCTTTTAACAAACATGCATCTTACTCCCATCCCCTGGTAAAACGAAAGTAAACTTACATACATTTGAAATGAACACAAATCGTCTCCCAAGTTCAGATTTCCCAGATTCTTACAGCAACCCACCCTCAGAGCAACTAAAGCTTTAATAAGCACAACTCCGCAATTGTGCGCCATGGCCTTACCGTGACATCCTGGAACTGAAGCCTCATGGTGGAGCCAGATGGCTGCGGACGACTGGTGATCTCCAAGATGGTTCTCAACAGGATGTCCAGCAGGCTGGCCACTATCACATCTATTTCCTCCAGCACAGATTTTTCCTAAAGGCGGAAAAAAAAATAATGTGCTCAGGAAATTGTGGCCTAAAATAAGAGTCCTAACAAAGGACTCGAGCTCGTCAGTCCTGGACGTCCCCTAATTTATCTAAGTGAATGACCTTTCATAGAAAACAAAAGGCACAGAGATGTTAACACCTTACCCAAGAGTACGTGACTCCGCAGTGCAGTGGGAACCTGGGATGCAAGTAAAAGGTGGGGTGATGGTCTGGAACACCAGCTATGCCACTAACATGGTGTGTGTCTCTCTGTGAGTTAAGTTTGCCTCTCTGGGCCTGACAGTTCACTAAACATCCCTCCTGGTTTTAAGAGTTCATAATTCTTTTGATTTCAGATTGTGTTTACATTTACTCTTCTCATCACTGGAGTTGCATGGGTCATTTTCCAAAACTCCTAAGTGCAAATGACTATTCCTATAAAGTGATTTTTCAGTTCAGTCACTCAGTCATGTCTGACTCTTTGTGACCCCATGAATTGCAGCACGCCAGGCCTCCCTGTCCATCACCAACTCCCGGAGTTCACTCAGACTCACGTCCGTTGAGTCCATGATGCCATCCAGCCATCTCACCCTCTATCGTCTCCTCCTCCTGGCCCCAGTCCCTCCCAGCATCAGAGTCTTTTCCAATGAGTCAATTCTTTGCACGAGGTGGCCAAAGTACCGGAGTTTCAGCTTCAGTATCATTCTTTCCAAAGAACAGCCAGGACTGATCTCCTTCAGAATGGACTGGTTGTATCTCCTTGCAGTCCAAGGGACTCTCAAGAGTCTTCTCCAACACCACAGTTCAAAAGCACCAATTCTTCAGCGCTCAGCTTTCTTCACAGTCCAACTCTCACATCCATACATGACCACAGGAAAAACCATAGCCTTGACTAGATGGACCTTTGTTGACAAAGTAATGTCTCTGCTTTTCAATATGCTATCTAGGTTGGTCATAACTTTCCTTCTAAGGAGTGTCTTTTAATTTCATGGCTGCAGTCACCATCTGCAGTGATTTTGGAGCCCCCAAAATAAAGTCTGACACTGTTTCTACTGCTTCCCCATCTATTTCCAATGAATGTAAAGATTAGCAAACAGCATTCAGTCTGAATGAATGATGTTAGTTACAGACTGGATTTATTGTCAGTGGCCATGGTGGGACTGCTCTCCCAAAGCAAAATGAATACTATCTAAGCCCCAGAACTTGAGAGAGAGAGCAAAATTTTCTGCACTGACTAAAGGTACTGGATTTGAGTTCTTATTATACCTGCACCAGACAAAGGACTATGATGACAAATGCTTTGTGTAGCAAGAAGATTACTCTTGTAAAGAAAACTTTTAGAAAGTTATGAGTTTGAAGGATCCTTTTGGCTGGGATTTTATGATAAAGTTTCTTACACCGGAAAGAAAACTACTAATGATTTCCCCCAGAACAGAATTTCTGCTCTGACTCCCTTATCAGATAAGTACAAAAATTGACCAAAACTTCAACAATGAAATAGGAGGGGGAAAAATATCATCTGTACTAACACCTGACATTTTTGGTTTTCTGAAGTAACCTTTTAAACTTACTTCTCACTCTCAGCAATGAGAGTTAGCAAAAACATTCTCACTAGGCACGATATAGCTGTACTTTATTGAATCAGGTGTACAAAAGCAATGGTCCCTCCTATGCAGGCATCTCACACCATACTTTCAGACACAGAGTTTCTGGCCTTTTTTCTCTCAAGGGCCAACTCTGTTCCCACCAAAGAACCGATGCTTCTGAAATGCGGTGCTGAAGAAGGCTCTTGAGAGTCCTTTGGACAGCAAGGAGATCAAACTAGTCAACCTAAAGGAAATCAACCCTGAATACTCATTGGAAGGACTGACGCTGAAGCTGAAGCTCCAATGTTTTGGCCACCTGATGCAAAGAGCCAACTCATTGGAAAATACCCTGATGCTGGGAAAGAGTGAAGGCAGGAGGAGAAGGGGGTGACAGAGGATGAGATGGTTAGATAAGCATCACCGACTCAATAGACATGAGTCTGAACAAACTCTGGACGATGGTGAAGGACAGAGGAGCCTGGTGTGCTGCAGTCCATGGGGTCACAAAGAGTTGGACATGATTTAGCAACTGAACAACAATAACTGTTCCCACAATACTGGAGTCCTGTGTCCAAAACTTCTACTGGAAGCACATGCCAGCTGGCTGTGGAGGTCTTCAGAAGGTGATCATAACTCCGAGGGAATGAAAATGGGGAAATGATAGCATGCTAGTAAGTGGGAGGCAGAGAAACAGGCATCCCAACATTCACTACCAATCCTGCTTTGTAAAAGTTGTTACAGATGATGCTGCATAGTAAACAGGTGCAAACTGATGGAACTAAACTAGGACATCCTTCGCACATGAACTTCACACCAGGCCTCTGAACCATGAGCATGCAGGGGGTTACCCCAGTTTATAAGCAAGCATGTGATTTTTCTCTGTTGACACTACATCATCTAATACGGTCTGCAATTCCTCAAGAGTCAGGAACATTGACAGGAATTCCTAGAGCCATGACAATGGAGTGATTAGTAATGGTTGTGGTGCAAGATACCAGCAGGCCCCTGGGCCTTTTTTAGCTTTCACTATGTGCACAGGGCTTGGCCCAAGGCCTGTGGCCGAGCTCTGACCATCATCATCCAGTCTTTCACTGAATGGGTCCAAACAGACTGTCTTTGCAAGCAATAATTTATTCTTGCCACAGAGCATTTATCAAGATTAAAGACACATGGGGGAGGCTTTGAGATTTCTAATTGTTCTCATTGGGTAGTCAGTTCTTTCTTGAAGTACAAGTTTAAGACATGCAGGTTATTTGGGGCTACAGCCATCCTACAAGGTTAAAAAAAAAAAAATTCCTTTAGAAAAAAGTAAAAAGTCTAACACAGATGGAAATGAAAGTGAGAGTCTCAAAGGATGATTCTTTGCTGTGTTTTCTCAGAAGACTTAAAATTTTCTTTCCAGAAGCCATCTGATGGGCACTATATCCTATGACCTGTGTTTACTTACTGAGCTATTTTTCTTGATGAGACAAAACACGTTGCTAAGGATCCGTGCACACATGATCAGGTCCTTCTGTTCTTGCAAGTGCATGTGGAGGTGATGTAACACGACAGGTAAGAGAATGTACCGGGAATCTGGAGGGAGAAGAAGTATTACTGTCATATTTAACAGGCCCACACAAACCTCATGAAAATCCTTATCTACTCTTTAATTCTAATTGCTAAATTAACACATATAGTTAGAAAAGTACTCATTCTACAAAGTTGAGACTGAAAAACAATAGTCCCTTCTCTAACCCATGACTATTGGCTTTTCACTCTTTCAGTGAAACAGGGTTTTTGTTTGTTTATTTTTACTACCAAATACCTAAATAGCATGCTTTTCTTGCTATCTCCAGACTTCTCATTGAGATGGATCATCGACTCACTTCTTACTATGGTAGATGAGAATTTAGTTTTTTGTTTTTTAACCTCTTTTTCTTCTCTCCAGCCTCTTAAAAGAGTTATATCACAATTTCTGGCTAAATTAACACTTTTCATTTCCTGCTATTCTGATTTCCAACCCTTTCTCCATGATCAGATTTTTGTTTTATTTTTGTTTCTCTTTCTGAAAGCTTTCAGGAAATTATTCCTCGTAATTCAAAATTTCACAATCAGATACCTTTCAGGGCTTTAAAAATCTATAAACTCATGCCCTTTAGTTCTGGGAACTTGCCTTGAATTATTTCTAGTATTATTTCCTTCCTGCTACTGCTAGTTTTTCTCTCCTCTGTCTGGAACTTTGACTACATTCATGTCATGAATATCTTAACTATCTTCTACTTTTCTTGAATATTTTTTTCATATTTTTGATCTCTAACTTGTCATAAGTATTTGAAATAGTAAGGTAACAAGTAATCTAAAAATTGACTTATATACAGTATATATTCCAATATTTTGAAAAAGTAAAAGTGAATATGCCTGTTGTCCTGAAGGTTTATTTTTCAATGTGATGTCATGAACACAAAATTATTGCCTATCTTCGGTCCATAATGGGAATTTTATTTATAGGATGTGCCTACTTACAAATACCCCAGCCCATCCTGCTTGGTTTTCTAAAAGATGTCATCTGTGAAACAATTCAAATGAATTAATGTTGGTTTACAAAAATCTATGTGTCTTATAGACAGCTTGTATAAGTTATAATCCTACCTCACTCATTCAAGTAAAAATAGATAAGCTAAATAACTCTATACCTATTAAAGAAACTCAACTTGCTCTTAGGAATATACAAGGAAAACTCTAGACCCAGGTGGCTTCTATGAGTTCTATGAAGCAATATTTAGAAGAAAGCATATCAAGTCTACATAAATCCTCCCAGAAAATAGAATCAACAGGGTATACAATTAACTCATTTTATGAGGTCAGTATTATCTATGACAAAATTAGTCAGACATTTTAAGACAAAACTATAGATTTGCTATCTCTCATCAACATAGATGCAAAAGTTCTCATAGAATTTTAGCATAACACACATACAGTGATTAAATAGGTTTATCCTGGGAATGAACAATTGTTTTAACATTTGAAAGTCAATCATCCTAAAGGAGAACATAGGCAAAACATTCTCTGACATAAATCACAGCAGGATCCTCTATGATCCACCTCCCAGAATACTGGAAATAAAAGCAAAAATAAACCAATGGGACCTAATTAAACTTAAAAGCTTCTGCACAACAAAGGAAACTATAAGCAAGGTGAAAAGACAGCCTTCAGAATGGGAGAAAATAATAGCAAATGAAGCAACTGACAAACAACTAATCTCAAAAATATACAAGCAACTTACGCAGCTCAATTCCAGAAAAATAAACAACCCAATCAAAAAATGGGTCAAAGAACTAAATAGACATTTCTCCAAAGAAGACATACAGATGGCTAAAAACACATGAAAAGATGCTCACATCACTCATTATCAGAGAAATGCAAATCAAGACCACAATGAGGTACCATTTCACACCAGTCAGAATGGCTGCGATCCAAAAGTCTACAAGCAATAAATGATGGAGAGGGTGTGGAGAAAAGGGAACCCTCTTACACTGCTGGTGGGAATGCAAACTAGTACAGCCATTACGGAAAACAGTGTGGAGATTCCTTAAAAAATCGCAAATAGAACTGCCTTATGACCCAGCAATCCCCTGCTGGGCATACACACCGAGGAAACCAGAATTGAAAGAGACACATGTATCCCTATGTTCATCGTAGCACTGTTTATAATAGCGAGGACATGGAAGCAACCTAGATGTTCATCAGCAGACGAATGGATAAGAAAGCTGTGGTACATATACACAATGGAGTATTACTCAGCCATTAAAAAGAATACATTTGAGTCAGTTCTAATGAGGTGGATGAAATTGGAGCCTATTATACAGAGTGAAGTAAGCCAGAAAGAAAAATACCAATATAGTTTACTAACACATATATATATGGAATTTAGAAAGATGGTAATGATAACTCTGTATGCGAGACAGCAAAAGAGACACAGATGTATAGAACAGACTTTTGGACTCTGTGGGAGAGGGAGAGGGTGGGATGATGTGGGAGAATGGCATTGAAACATGTATACTATCATGTAAGAAATGAATCGCCAGTCTAGGTTCGATACAGGATACAGGATGCTTGGGGTTGGTCCACGGGGATGACCTAGAGAGATGATATGGGGAGGGAGGTGGGAGGGGGTTCAGGATTGGGAACTCATGTACATCCATGGCAGATTCATGTCAATGTATAGCAAAACCAATACAATATTGTAAAGTAAAATAAAGTAAAATTAAAAAAAATTTTTTTTTAAATTTAAGCACAATAAAGCCTAAGCAGAATCAGACTGCCAAAAAAAAAGAAAGTCAATCAATCAATGTGATTCTCTATATTAGCAGATGTATGAAAAATGTGAAAAATTCAGCATCCATTAATGATAAAAGGTGATAATTAAAGAATAATAGATAGTTTTCTCAAATTAATAAAGGGCATTGATGAAACACCTACTGTTAGCTAACATAATAGTAAAAGATTGAATGCTTTGTCTTTAAGATCAAAATAAAGCAAGGAAGGCCTATTTCACCAATTCAACACTGCACTGGATTCCTAGCCAGTATAATAAGGTATATCCATAAGTGAAAAAACGTATGATCCTGTATCCTAATAAAAATTTTAAGTATTCACAATTCGGAAAGCGCCTTTATGGGTGTTTGCCTGACTTCTCTTGTTGTCTTCTTGATTTCTTTCAGTAGGGAGGTTGGGAATTATATTTCTTTTAATGCCTGCCACCGGGCTACCAATACAATGAGATGTGGCCTGAGGTTTACCATCAAAACAAACCACGTAAGTCACAGTCAGGCTTCACTTTCAGAAAATGAACACAAAGTGTTAAAATTCAGTAGAACTCATTGCAGGCTTCCTTGCAACAGGAAGGGAAGGGAACTTCAATGAAACTGAAAGCGAAAGTCACTCTATTCTGTCAGACTCTTTGTGATTCCATGGACTATGTAAGTCCATGGAATTCTCCAAGCTGAAATACTGGAGTGGGTAGCCTTTCCCTTCTCCAGCTGATCTTCCTGATCCAGGAGTGGAACTGGGGTCTCCTGCAATGCAGGCGGATTCTCTACCAGCTGAGTCAGCACGGAAGCCCAAGAATACTGGAGTGGGTAGCCTATTCTTTCTCCAAGGGATCTTCTCAACCCAGGAATCAAACCAAGGTCTCCTGCATTGCAGGTGGATTCTTTACCAGCGGAACTACCAGGGAAGTCCGATACTTATTTATAAAACAATTATTTGACAAAAAGAACAAAGAAAAGGAAACTGAAAGCTTAAATGACAGGAATCACTGCCTAGTGATGCTTAATTAGAAAGGAAGATAAAGCTTATCTGATATGTTCCTGCAGCCAGTGGGATTTGATTTCTAAAATTCAATTTGCAGCCAACTGTTAAGGAAATCTCTACTGCCAAAATGTAATGCAGACAAATAACTGGTGTGTGGTGTGTGTAAAAGAAATATATGAGTTGCCTGAAGATTTGCAGCTACTCCATTACTAGAGCAATATCAGCCAATGCACAATGGCAAAAGAGCTGACTGGTTAAAAGGCTAATTCTTACCTTTAAAACAAAACACCTGGAGTCATTAAGAAGGCTCAAAGGAAAACAGAAAAAGGCTCAAAGGAAAAACAAAACACAGACCTGAACACACAGTAAGTTTCTAAACAGTAGACTGTTACGCAAGTTCTGTCCTTGAAAGGGTCAAAACACTCAGATTCAGATTCTCAGATAGAGCCTACTGTATGGTGTGTCTTACTTTTTACTTTGTCTGTACACACTTGAAGAGATAAAGCCAGCTCCCATTCAGTTCAGTTCAGTTGAGTTCAGTTCAGTCGCTCAGTCGTGTCCGACTCTTGTGACCCCATGAATCGCAGCATGCCAGGCCTCCCTGTCCATCACCAACTCCTGGAGTTCACTCAGACTCACGTCCATCGAGTCCGTGATGCCATCCAGCCATCTCATCCTCGGTCGTCCCTTTCTCCTCCTGGCCCCAATCCCTCCCAGCATCAAAGTCTTTTCCAGTGAGTCAACTCTTCTCATGAGGTGGCCAAAGTACTGGAGTTGCAGCTTCAGCATCATTCCTTCCAAAGAAATTCCAGGGCTGATCTCCTTCAGAATGGACTGGTTGTATCTCCTTGCAGTCCAAGGGACTCTCGAGAGTCTTCTCCAACACCACAGTTCAAAAGCACCAATTCTTCGGCGCTCAGCCTTCTTCACAGTCCAACCCTCACATCCATACATGACCATAGGAAAAACCATAGCCTTGACTAGACGGACCTTTGTTGGCAAAGTAATGTCTCTGCTTTTCAATATGCTATCTAGGTTGGTCATAACTTTTCTTCCAAGGAGTAAGCATCTTTTAATTTCATGGCTGCAGTCACCATCTACAGTGATTTTGGAGCCCCCCAAAATAAAGTCTGACACTGTTTCCACTGTTTCCCCATCTATTTCCCATGAAGTGATGGGACCAGATGCCATGATCGTTTTCTGAATGTTGAGCTTTAAGCCAACTTTTTACTCTCCACTTTCTTTTTTTTTTCTTATTATAAATGGTCAGCAGTTTTCTTTATTTTTCTCTAACTCCAGTCTATGAAAAATAATTGACCTTAATCAATATGAAACTCTACACCTTTGGGAATCAAGAGCTATAGAAAATCATAACAACATGTTAGATCTTTGAATACAGTGAATTCATATCAGCTCAATAGTTTAACATTCTTAACTTAGGTTGTAACTTCTATTTGTTATTAAGAACATGAGCTCTCAGGATGTGTCAGCTGGTTTTTCTAATAGTGAAATAATTTTTTATTTGTTAAATAGACAGCTGCTTCTGTAGTAGAGCATGGCTATAAAAATGGAAAATAATACAATAGTAATAAAATAATATTTGAGCTAATTTAGAAAATATATAACTTTCACCCCACTCCATATATTAAAATCCAGATTTTATTTCTTTTTTAACCTGAAAGTCACTTATCCTAATCATAAATTAATATAAGCTGGGAAAGTATGTGATTTGCTTTTGGAAAAAGAATAAAATGAAAACAAATAAGAACCCCCTTCTACTCAAGCATGCATTGACATTCTGACACTGAACTGACCAGAAGACTGGCTTTTAAATCAGTCACCTAGATAGCTATGAAGTATGTTTCCAAAGAGTTCATCAGGATTTTTCATCAGACACTCCCTATGAAGTACAAACATCATCTTGTCTCATTTATTTGTATAGCACTCATTCATTACAAGAAATTTAGAAAGAACAAAAAGAAGTGTTAAGAACTTTAAAACATGCTTTCTCATTTGCCATTAAGAACTTTTTTCAGTCTATCCATCCAGGAAGCATTATTCTGCCTCATTTATATTTCATATGTTTCTAAACTTCCTTTAGTTTTCTTAAAGGCTTTCCAACAAGCTCTGAAACATTTTCCTGTGAGATGGTACTCCTTTTCCTGGGAATGTATCACTGTCAGTCATACTTCATCATTTCTATTTTATGCTTTTTTTGTTTTGTTTTGTTTTAATACTTTATTCTACATTACAATACTGTATTTGTTTTGCCATACATTGACATGAATCAGCCACAGGTGTCCACGATCTCCCAATGCCGAAGCCCCTCCCACCTCCCACCCCATATTCAGGGAGATGATACTCTCCACTTTCACTTTCATCAAGAGGCTTTTAGTGCCTCTTCACTTTCTGCCATAAGGGTGATGTCATCTGCCTATCTGAGGTTATTGATATTTCTCCCAGCAATCTTGATTCCAGCTTGTGCTTCTTCCAGTCTAGCGTTCCTCATGATGTACTCTGCATAGAAGTTAAATAAGCAGGGTGACAATATACAGCCTTGACGTACTCCTTTTCCTATTTGGAACCAGTCTGTTTTTCCATGTCCAGTTCTAACTGTTGCTTCCTGACCTGCATACAGATTTCTCAAGAGGCAGGTCAGGTGGTCTGGTATTCCCATGTCTTTCAGAATTTTCCACAGTTTATTGTGATCCACACAGTCAAAGGCTTTGACATAGTCAATAAAGCAGAAATAGATGTTTTTCTGGCACTCTCTTTCTTTTTCCATGATCCAGCGGATGTTGGCAATTTGATCTCTGGTTCCTCTGCCTTTTCTAAAACCAGCTTGAACATCTGGAAATTCATGGTTCACGTATTGCTTCTGTGGTGACTCAGCTGGTAAAGAATCCGCCTGCAATTCAGGAGACCCGGGTTCCATTCCTGGATTGGGAAGATCAGCTGGAGAAGGCTTCCAGATCCCATTAGCAATTTTTAAAAGGTGTGGGGCTAGGAAGAGGAAGCAGCAGCTAAGAAATGCTGATAAACTTCCTCCTCGAGGTTCATTTCAAGGAAAGTTCTCATTTTTGTTCCTCTAGCAACAAAGCTTTAGAAAATCATCCTTGTAGTCCTCTGTCCCCAAGTGAGTGAGGGCTGTGAGTCCTGTAGGGGCGTGCAGGGTTTTCAGCCACTCTCCACAAACTGTCCCAGTATAGGCTGGACACCAGCAGGACTCCCAAGCAGGTGCTCCGTGGCAGCCTCAGGATGTGGAGATGGTACCCCAGGTAGGCAGGGGGTCTGGCTGTGGCATGGCTCTGAATGGAGCAGAGCTGCTGGCTGCAGGGAAGCACTAGCAGGACAGAAAGCCCTGAAATCAGAGCTGGTTTAGGCCTTTGTGATCCAAGATACCAGGAAATTAACTGCTAATGTCACAGACATCAACAGAACCTGCAAACAAGCCCTTCAGACACTGGTGGACAGAAAATGCTCAGAATGGACAGGACCGATGATGGTTTAGGGGCTTCCTGCCATGCACACACAGTCCGTACCACACAGGTAGACAACAGCCCAGGACTAGGGATGATCTCTGTGTAGCCCAGGTTTCTTATCCAGTGGATTCAATTTCCCACCCTTAAAGCAAATTACTAAGGAATGCAGAGGAACCAGAGATCAAACACCAGCATACCCTGGATCATGGAGAAAGCAAAGGAGTTCCAGAAAAACATCTACTTCTGCTTCATGACTATACTAAAGCCTTTGAGTGTGTGGATCACAACCAACTGTGGGAAATTCTTAAAGAGATGGGAATACCAGACCACCATACCTGTCTCCTGAGAAACATGTATACAAGTCAAGAAGCAAGTTAGAACCTGACATAGAACAACTGACTGGTTCAAAATTCTGAAAGGAATGTGACAAGGCTGTATACTGTCACCCTGCTTATTTAACTCATATGCAGAGCATATCATGAGAAACGCTGGACTGGATAGAGCATAAGCTGGAATCAAGATGGCTGGGAGAAATATCAACAACCTATATGCAGATGATACCACTATAATGGCAGAAAGTGAAGAGTAACTAAAGAACCTCTTGATGAAGGTGAAAGAGGAGAGTGAAAAAGGTGGCTTAAAACTTAACATTCAAAAAGTTAAGATCACGGCATCCAGTCTCATCACTTCATGGCAACTAGAAGGGGAAAAGCAGGAAGCAGTGACAGATTTTCTCTTCCTGGGCTCCAAAATCATTGTAGACAGTGACTGCAGCCATGAAGTTAAATGACACTTGCTCCTTGAAAGAAAAGCTATGACAAACTTAGACAGCGTATTAAAAAACAGAGACATTACTTTGCCGACAAAGCTATGGTTTTTCCAGTAGTCATATATGGATGTATGAGCACTGAAGAATTGATACTTTTGAACTGTGGTGTTGGAGAAGACTCTTGGGATTCCCTTTGATGGCAAGGAGATTAAACCAGTCAATCCTAAAGGAAATCAGTCCTGAATATTCATTGGAAGGACTGATGCTGAAGCTGAAACTCCAGTACTTTGGCCACTTGACGTGAAGAGCTGATTCAGTTGAAAAGACCCTGATGCTGGGAGAGATTGAAGGAAGCATGAGAAGGGGATGACAGAGGATGAGACGGTTGGATGGCATCACTGACAAAATGGATATGAGTTTGAGTAGGTTCCGGGAGTTGGTAATGGACAGGGAGGCCTGGCATGCTTCAGTCCATGGGCTCACAAGGAGTCGGACACAACTGAGTGACTGAACAACAATTCCTGCTCCATCCTGATCCTGGTCATGACCTAGTACATAGCATTCATGAAGCATCTATTAAGTGTCTATTATGCACCAGGCACTGTCATGGAAGCTGGAGATAAAAATGTCTTCAGGATAAATACAACCCATGTTATTTTAGGTTCTTCTTCAGGGATGGGGGGGCAGACTTGAAACAACTAAATCACCAATTCTTCAGTTATTACAGATGTGTTAGGTTATCTAAGAAGTAAAAAGCCAAAGAATGAGACTGATAATGGGATGGGTAAGGCAGATAATACATTTCTTGAGAAAATGAGAGTTCAACTGAATCCTGAAGGATAAAGATGGATCAACTTGATTCAGAAAGGAACAGGAGAAAGTCGGTTCCAAGTAGAGTGAAGTAACACTGAGATGGGACCACGCGGGTGGGCAGGGCAGGGCATTATCATTCTACTTTGAGGGGAAAAAGAGCATTCTTCATTGCTGCAACTCTGTGCATCTTTACAAGGCCTGTCTGCTACAGTGTAAGCTGTGGTTAATAGAAAAGTTGTGAGCAAGTGGCATTTTCTAACGTGAAAGAAATTTAATTACAGTGCAAGAAAAGTCAATACTCAACTAGGCTTTACCTAAAGTTCAAAGAAAGAAAAGCTACAGGCACTCATCAACTGTAGTAAGATTTTATTCTTCAAGTCATCAAATTAATAGATATACCATCACACATCCTTTTTTTTATATTGTGGCCTAAAATGGGGGTGAGATGGACAGGTAGAGGCATTCGTTCCCAGAATAAACTTTAAAAACAGTCTTATGGGGACTTTCCTGTGGTGGTCCAGTGGCTAAGACTCCACGGTCTCAGTGCAGGAGGCCCCAGTTTGATCCCTGCTCAGGGAACTGGATCTTGCATGCCACAACTGAGACCTAGTACAGCCAAATACTAAAAATAACAACAAAGATGTCCTTAAAAACAGTCTTATGGTACCTTCGTCCCTTTCTCCTTTACTTTTTCATTGCGGCCATCAAGACCACAAAAGAGCTAACAGGGAACTGGGGAGTTTCTGGCAAAAGGGAAAAACAATGACTTCTGGGTGCGTTCTTACGAAATCCCTAAGATAACCTGGTTCTTCAGTTTGTGGAAACAGAAAGTAGCACCAGCATGTTTCTCATCACTACATGCTCAGCGCATTTATGCTCACCTGTATTATCTACACTGTGCTTTGCTCAGAAACTGCTCAATCATCCCAAAGTAAAAACACGTATGGCCTAATCTTAGCAAGCAAACAGCTCGGGAATGACCGCAGACCTCTGCCAAACAAGTCAAGCACCAAGCGATGGGGCCCAGTGAAAACTGAGGCAAAACCACAGTCCCCCAGAGCCTGCCCTGTGGCCTGAGAAGACTCAGCGCCCACCTTCTCACTCCCGCAGCTTCAACTGCCACTCAGCCCCCATTCTCCATGCTTCTGCCTCCCCTGCCTTAACCTCTGTCCTTCAGATCTGCTCTCTACTCACGGCAAGCTGTCTTCTCCAACATCACTGAGGCCTTTTCCTGGCCTTCAAAAACAGGAAGAATAGAATTGTGGGGAGAAAAGGAAAAGTGAGCAGCTCAACTTTTATGCCTTAAATAAGCCTGCCTGGACCCCAGATGGTTTAGATGTGGAACAACAAGCTGCTTAAATGTCAAATCTGAGCCAAGTCTCTGAGGTCTGGTCAGCCACCCTGGACTCTCACCTGCGGGACTCTGCCTGGCTGTAGAATGCCTCCAGCCCTGAGGCTGCCTGCTGCCCTGTAGCTCAAGCTGGCTTGAACCTTCCTACCTTCGTTGTTCCCTTCTGTGGTGTTGACCTCGTGTGTCCCTCTTTGCCTTCTGTGAGTGTTAACTTCTAACGTAAGCTCAGCTGGAAGTATCCTGCAGCCATCCTATTTCCTTTCCATATCTCCTCCACGTTTTTATCTTTGGGGTTTGCACTGGTTAATTTTATATGTCAGTTTGTGCCATGGGAGGTACTGGTTAAATGTTATTTGGTTAAATGCTATCTTTGGTGTGCCAGTGTATTTCTTCATGAGAATTATATGAGATTTGGTAGGCTAAGTAAACCCCAACATGGGTGGGCCTCACCTAATCCGCTGAAGCTCTGAATACAAGAAAAGGTGGAGTAAGGAAGAGTTTACTCCCTCTGCCTGTCATTCAGCTGAGATATCCACCTTCTCCTGCCTTCAGATTTAGACTGGAATTTATACAAACACCTCTCCTGGTTTTTAGGCCTTGGAACTCAGACTAGAACTATGTCACCAGCTTTGAATCTCCAGCTTGCTAACTGCAGATTTTGGGACTTCTCAGCCTCCACAAACACATAAGACAATTCCTTACAATAAATCTACACACACACACACAATTGTGTCTACTTCTCTGGAGAAGTCTAATACAGGATTCTAGTACAATGACAACTTTCAGAACTATCTCTCCTAAGGAGCTTGTAACATCTACAGTCTTGTTTTCCAAAATATTTCGAAATCTATTTTCTTAAAGCATGGGCTGACTGTACTCTGTATACCTTTCTGGCTGATATGAATGCCCCAGAAAATGAAGTCACTTTCTCAGATCCTTCTCACTTCTCTATCACTAACCAGTTCATCTCTGTTGATCAGAATTCAGCTCTGAGTAGCAATTATCTCTGCCACACTCAGTGTTCTGAGAAATGGAACCGTCATTAAGGCCATCAAGACTTAAATACTTTGTCCTCAGCTGAATACACAGCCAGTTGATACCGTGTAATGTACTTATCACTATTTTATTTTCCTCTGTTCAGATTTATAATTTTTATCAGCAAAGCATCATTTGTAACTTCCATCTGGCCAAGATGTGTGTACTCGTATAACTGTAGGACTTCACGTTCCATGTATTTTACTTCCAACAAGTAAACAAAATTCATAGACTCCTGAGTGTTTTTGCCTTTCATATATGGAGCTACACCATCACACTGCTTTTAAACTGTTTTATCCCTGTGTAGTAGGCAGAATAAACTGTTCCCCTCAAAGATATCTACATCTTAATTCTCAGAACCTGTGAATATGTTATGTGACTAAATTATGTTAAAGAGATTTTTCGGAAATGATTAAGGATGCTGAGCTGGGGAGATTATCCTGAATTATCTAGGTGGGACCCATGTAGACATAGAGGTCCTTACAAGTGAAAGCAGCTAGACAGAGCCAGAGATGTGAAGATGCTAAACTGCTGGCTTTAAAGATGAAGGAGGCGGGGAATGTAGGCAGCCTCTAGAAGCTGTCAGAGGCAAGAAAACAAATTATTCCCTAGACACTACACAAAGGAATGTTGCTGCATCCACACCCTGATTTTAGGCCAGTGAGAAGCATTTTGGACTTCTGCCCTAAGGAAATGTAACATAAGAAATCTGAGTTACATTAATCCACCAAGTTTGTGGTAGTCGCTGTGGTACCAGCAGGAAACAGGTCAAAACTTATCTAAAACATGAATCTGACTTCACCATCGCTTGGTGATGCTATTCATGGTTTTTCCTTGTTGCTGTTGTTATGGTTCCTGGGTAATTTTTTTTTTAACCACTAGTGCCACCTGGGAAGCTCAGCAAGTCACTAAACAGCAAGCTAATCGCATCTTCCTGGGGCACTGATGGAAGTCAGGCCTCTGACTAGCATCTGTGCGTGCGCTTCAGTGTGCTCCATTGATTGGGAGTCACTTTGTTTCTCAGAAGCGTATGTTTCCCCATAACTACCCTCCACGAGGAGTGTCCCACAGAACACGTGCAGCGGGCTTCCCCTGCCCCTCTTCCACATCACTAATCCCCAGCACTGGAGGCCTTTCAGGGTTCCCGTTCCCTGGGTCTGAGTCCTTCTGTTCTGGCCCCAGTAAATAATCTCACCACCACCCAGAGACCCAGTATGATTTCTCTACCACCTCCTGAGCATCAATAATCAACAGGGAACTGAGTCCACAGACAGAACACATCTTCTAGGGGCAATAATGAACAAAAATAATTTCCTTACATTTAAAAACGGTTTTCATTATCTATGTTGCTCTTTTTGTATCAGACTTTAACCCAACAAAGAATTATCTAGACAGTGAGAGAGAAATATGGTAAAAATCACCAATTCCTCTGATAGGAGAATAAACTCTTCTTAGTTTGGTAATTGATATTGACAGAATTGATATTCTAGTCAAATCTGGATGTCTAGCTGGGACCTTCATCCTTTCTACCTCATACTGCCTATTCTTCATCCTCAAGGAAGCCTGATCATCACAGCAGAACCCTAGGGCTCTGAGGGGCACAGTCTGAAAACTACTACAAGAAGCATCTTTCTTTCCAGGATGAGGTGTGTTTTCATGGGGAGAAATCAGAAGGCTGAAGCCTCTTTCACATTGAAACATTGTTATCTCATAAAAATCAGAAACATACTAACAGTCTATCAACAGGAGAAAAGATAAATTAACCAGGATATACAAATATTCATGGGACTACCATATAACAGTAAGAAAGAACAAGAGCTGTATCTAATAGCATGGAAGAATTAAAAAGTACAATATTAATCGAAAAGAAGCACTCTACAGAATGACATTCAATATAATATTATATAAACAGTAAAAGATGAAAAAAATTTGAAAAGGTAAAAAAGATGTTTTTAAAGCTACAGAATAAAGGCATAGAAAACAGAAACAAATCTGATAGTGGAAACATATATGAAGGGAGTATATACAAGAGGGCCTAGTTCTAAAATGAGAAATCTCTTAAAAGATCTAAAGAAAATATCTCCCATTGTTGAGATTTATTATGCTCTAGCCTAGTTTCTATGTTTAAAGCATTTCACAATAAAATAATGTAAAAACGTTTCTTAACTATATTTTAGACCTATTTCAAAAATACAACACACACATATATGTATTCATGTGAAAAGAGATTTCTCAAAATATAATTTTTAAAAGTTTTTGATTCAGTGATAATGATGGAAACTTTTTAAAATAAAATTTAAAATGAGACTGGTATTTTACTTTTTTTTTTTTTTTAAACTAGAGGAAAACAAGATGTGCTTCCCTCATAGCTCAGTCAGTAAAGAATTTGCCTGCAATGCAGAAGACCCAGGTTCGATTCCTGGGTCGGGAAGATCCCCTGGAGAAGGAAATGGCAGCCCACTCCAGTATTCTTGCCTGGAAAATCCCATGGACAGAGCAGCCTGGCAGGCCGCCATCCATGGCGTTGCAAGAGTAAGACATGACTTACCAACTAAACCAAAAGAAAATTATGACAAAATCAACTTAGTAAGTAGTCCCTTGCTATTAGGATAAAATATATAAAAACGACAACACACTAAAACTTTCACCCACTTTCAGAACACATATTGATGGGAAACTTCTAAGGACAAATAAGATAAACAAACAAGGATTATGGCAGGTTCCTGTAAGCATCTCTGAAAAGAAAAATTTTTAATTTTGTTGAATGTTAAAAGAAAAAATCTACCGCAAGGAAAAAGCATGCCCTACACTACAACTTGTTGTGATCTGAATTAACAATTTAATTATTAGAATTTTCACTCTTCCCAGAAATAAAGTTTTAAGAGCCATACTTTGTGTCTGGCTATTTAATAAACTCATTCTACCATCCAAATACACAATGCTTCTGAGGAAGAAGTTTTTAGTTTCCTTTTTAAATTGCTTCTGCTGACCTCAGACGGTAAAGTGTTTGTCTACAACGTGGGAGACCCAGGTTCGATCCCTGGGTTGGGAAGATCCCCTGGAGAAGGAACGGGCAATCCACTCCAGGACTATTGCCTGGAAAATCACATGGACAGAGGAGCCTGGTGGTCTACAGGCCACGGGGTCGCGAAGAGTCAGACACGACTGAACGACTTCACTTTACTTCTGCTGACCTATGACAAGAAAATGTAAGTAATGGCTTTCTAGAGACACTCTTTCATCTGAGAAACCCAACACCTTACCTGGGTTGGTATAGAGCTGGCTTTCCACGGTCTTGCCGATGCACTGCAGTTTAACGGCCTGCAGGGTGTCATCCACGTGCACGATGGTCGGCAGGCTGCCCAGGGTGTCCTGGACCAAGTTGGCCACCTCCCGGATGTCAAAGAGCTTCAACAGCTCCGAATACACAGCTGGGAAGGAGCTCAGAAACACAGCCTTTAAAAAAAAGAAATTTAAGTCAATTTCCAGATATGCCCTGAGAAATCAGCTATAAAAATGTCAGTGAGTTTAAGACTGTGACAAATATTTTTAAATGGTAGGAAATAGAATGTCAAATGCTTCTGGTACCTAAATCTAAAAAAGACTAAAAGGGCAAAATTTAGGGGAAAAAGGCATACCAAAACAGAGCAATTTTTCAAAATATGCAAAGGTACAACATAGTAAAAACTGGGAATTCCTGTAAAACAATTGACATTAGCAAAGTGATGGACAAAACGCACACAGATTGAGCAGAAGGCAACGTGATCACATGGAAGGAATACTCAAGCCAAGACCTGGATTGTAATTATTTATGTTTCATTCTTTTGGAGAAGCTTTCTCAAGTACTCATTTAAATCTCATTTACCTTTAGGAAGCCAAACACATTAATTCCCTAAAACACTCAATTTATGATTAAAGAAAAAAACATAGGACATCAGAAGGCATAAGATTATATGTAGGACTAGCTAGACTTCTAATCAACTCTGTGACCTTGGGCAAGTCATTTTAATCCCCTAGGTTTCAGTTTCATCACCTGTAAAATGACAAGATCATTAGCATAATCCCTCAGGTTACTTCAAGATCTAATGAAAATTCAAAACTGTGTGTATTAAGAACAATATTGTTTACATAAATAAAGAAACCTGATCATTATTTTTTAAAAGAAAAAAAATAGATGCTAACATCAAACCCTGAAGGGCATACTTTAAAAATTGGGCTAAGACTGTACATCAAAACAAACTCAGCCTTTTAAAATTCCATAAAAGGAGGGCAGTGGAAAGAAAAATTGATCAACCACCTGGTGGAGGAAGACGCACATTTCTAATATGCTGAGATTCAACGGCTGTCAGATTTACCAATGAGACCTGACACCAGCAGAAAGTAGGTCAGGTCTACATGTGCTGATGATTCAAACACAGAATTGAATTCAAATTTGTGGACTTTGGTATCTACCTATACAGCAGTAGCAGAAATATGTTGAAGAGCCGAGAACTGTTTCTGATGTCAGAACCATCAGAATGTTCAAGGTGCTAGAGTCAACAGCTATGTTCTCCCTTTGACTTTTAAAAATTATAGATCTACTTAATGCTTTTAAAATGAATAACCAGATTTTTTTGGTAAAGACTATATTTATATAACCTTCATTTCACTCTGCAAAGAACTGAGTCATAAGATGAAGCTTAAAAAAAAATTAAATGAGGCCAGCTTTCTGATCACTAAAAAGTCTCCTAACTTGATGTTCCTCAGAAATCCCTTAATGTACACATCAATTCTTTATTTATACCTCTTTATTTCAAAAAGATATTTGTGCCTGCAGTGTAAGATGCAATTATTAAAAAGGATAAAGAAAAAGACCTTGTGATGAGGGCAGAAAGAGACTTGCACAAGTATCTAAGCTAAAGATTTTTACTGCAAATAATAAAAACACGATATTGTTTTGATCTTCCTGGTATCCAAGACAAAAAGAGAAAAGATAATTAATAGGAATTTGGGACAGGGTCTCAGAGCTCAATGCCTTCCACCATTCTTCTTTTCTTGGGGTTCCCAGGGTAGAGAGCTGTCCTTGGAATGGACTACAGACAGCTGAGTTAGCCTTCTGTCCTGCTCCCAAGGAAAGAATTATTAGCAGGCTGGGCTTAGGCCAGGAGGACCAAATGAACCTCCTAGCAGTATCATCTCTACAGAGTAGCTGTCTACTGATCCAACTGGAAGGATTGCTGGGATGGCCTATTCCGCCTCCAGGAGACAGAAGTTGTAACTCACATGGAAAAAAATCCAAAATGGAGCAAGGAAA
Organism: Nanger dama; assembly: GCA_917880005.1. Classification (NCBI taxonomy): domain Eukaryota; kingdom Metazoa; phylum Chordata; class Mammalia; order Artiodactyla; family Bovidae; genus Nanger; species Nanger dama. The sequence goes on from CAKJTW010000007.1 coordinate 3,699,476, forward strand.
CTGGGACTTTTGTGTTGAAGGCAAGAATCCAGACCAAAGGCTATCCTTGGCTCTGGACATGGTAGGCAGAGTTCCAAGATGATCTCCAAGAAATCTGTCCCCTGATGCTGTTCCCAGGCAGAAGTGTTCTCTGACACATGGTGGGGAAACTCACAGATCTGAAGCATGAGAAAGATTTGATAAACTGTGCCTGGCTTTGAGGATCAGAGGGGCCATACACCAAGGAACGTGAATGGTCTCCAGGAGCTAAGAGCTAAGAGCTCCTTCCCCACCTCTGGTTGACAGCCAGCAAAGAAACCGGACTCTCACTCATAAGGAAACTGATTCCTGGCCAAAGTCTGAAAGATCTAGAAGGTGAATTCCTCCAGAGAGCCTCCAGGTAAGCCGTCAAAGCTTGCTTCTGGCTACAGGAGACCCTAAGCCAAAAATCCAACCACGTCTTTTAGTCTACAGAATCTGACCTGATAAATGGGTGTCATCTAACACCAGCATGGTCATTTGTTGTGCAGTGACAGAAACCTAACATATTGGATCAATCAGATTAGAGACACCTTCCATCTCAGAAGAGAGAGCTATGAACATGTGTGGTCAAAGGGGATTTGGAATGGGAAGAAGTGTTTAAAATTCTCCTTCCTCTCAAAATATAGAGGGACAAAGTCCTCCCTGCTTAATGAAGAAAACTAACCACTTCTTTATATTAATTTTCTCTTAGCACCAAACTAAGAAACTGTGTACACATTTTATTTATTACCTCCTGATAAAAGCTAACAGTCAAAAAAGAAGAGTGAAATATGATTCTTTGAAGGTGTGAAAGTTTCACTATTAAAAAAATATTTTAATATTTTAATTTTTCTTTGGCCATGCCCCAAGGCATTTGGGATCTTACTTCCCCAGCCAGGGATACAGCCCACACCCCTGCATTGGAAAGTGAAGTCTTAACCTCTACACGTCCAAGGGAAGTCCCAGTTGCTTCACTATCCTGATGGAGGGGTAGAATTTAGAGAATCAGGAGCAGTTGGAGGTTAAATATAGAAAAGGGAGCTGCTCTGTATCATGGCTGTGCCTCAGAGCCCAAATCTCTCAGAAAGATGGCTAGGATTCAGCATAACATAACTAAGGTAAAAGAATGTTTCTCTAACTTTAAAGAAAAAAAAGTCTCATGAGTCCATAGCAAGACATTCTCACTTGAGAAACCACGACTTAAGGTTACTCTTGAGAGTAGGAGAATATTTTTCAGTTATGAATTAGGTACGTTATATCCTTGATAGAGGTTTTTCTTTTTTTTTTTTTTTAAAGAAAAATCTCAAAATGAAAACTGAAATTTTCAACAGTTTTTTATACAAATAGTGAACTTCTGAGAATTTTTATCTAAAGGAATATATGGTTAGCCTGTTGTAATATCCTTTTCAAATATCACCAGCTGATAAGTAAGGTTTGGTTAGTTGGCAACTTGTCATTGAGATCTCTGGCAAGTCTCCTAAAGTTCGGTGATTGTATCATTAACAAGAGAAGCCAAAATGATAATAAAAGAGCCTGTATCCTTACTCAGGGCCTTCCCCGGTGGCTCAGTGGTAAAAGAATCCACCTGCAATTCAGGAGACGCAGGTTTGATCCCTGAGTTGGGAAGATCCCCTGGAGAAGGAAATGGTAACCCACTCCAGTATTTTTGCCTGGAAAATCCCATGGACAGAGCAGCCTGGTAGTCTATAGTCTGTGGGGTCGCAGAAGAGTTGGATACAACTTAGTGACTAAACAACAACATCCTTACCCAGATGGAAGATAAGTCCACCTCTGCAAAGAAGAAAGTAACAAGAACAGCTCCCAAACAGTCAGCAAAACACAGCATTATTATTGGAGGGGGTTGTCCATTTCTAGTGTTTTGCCTTTATATATAATGCCTTCCAAATGGCAAACAACACCAAGTTACAACAATACTCCTAGGGATCTAATCTAATATCCTTTTTGTATCCAAATTCACAGTGATTGTAAGTCTCAAGTCTCCAGGAGAAAGTAATAAAGAAGTTGCTTCCTCCATCTGACAGGTTTTAAATCAAGTTATTAGAATTAAACAGGTACAAGAAGTATTAAGAGAGTGTAGAGAAAGATATTCAGAATGATCTCTCAGCACAATGACCTCTCAGCACACTATTTGAAAAGTAGATAGATCCTGTTCTTAAACAAAACATGAGAGCTACTCCTGGTAATATACTTTGGCAGCAACCGCTGAGCACTGGTGATAGAAAATAACTCCCAGGATGATTAGGGTCAACTGAAAACAAAACAACATGCAGTTTAGCCAAGACCAGTACAATGAGCCTCAAGTGCATGGATTAAAATACAGCACGAGGGAATTCTCTGGCGGTCCAGTGGTTAGGACTCACCAGTCTCATTCCTGGGATTGAGTTCCATCCCTAGTTGGGGAACTGCTCACACAGTGAAGCAAAAAAAAAAAAAAAAAAAAGCAGGCTTGGGGGAAACAACTGCAGATTGTTGTTTTTGTTGCTCAAAACAACACTCTGTGACCCCATGGACTGCAGCAAATCAGGCTTCTCTGTCCTCCACTGTCTTCTGGAGTTTGCTCAAACTCATGTCCATTGAGCCAGTGATTCCATCCAACCATCTCATCCTCTGTTGCCCTCTTCTTCTCCTGCCCTCAGTCTTGCCCAAAGCAAGGTCTTTTCCACTGAGTCAGCTCTTCACATCAGGTGGCCAAAAGATTGGAGCTTCAGCATCAGTCCTTCCAGTAGCAAACTAGCTAGAGAAAAATACCTCCCCACAGGTGACATTGATAGGGTGTCTCCAATCATCAGTGTGAGTTCTAGAAACTGGAATGGAGGCCAATGCAAACCAACAGGCTCTCCATTCAGGGTGATAACAGTCCAAAGGAAGACATTACCAGCTTTTGCTCTGCTGGTGCTCAGAAGCTGGGGACTTTTAAAAGGCTATTCCAAGTCAGTTAAGCTACAAATATAACCTGGAGCTATGAAATGCTGATGGAGAAAATATTCACTTAGGGCGGCTATGTAAAAATAAATGAATTGGACTCATTTTTTCCTCTATTCAGCAGAGATGAAAAAACAATTACCTGCGATTGAGATAATGCTCCAGATCCTTTGCTTTCTTGTGAAAGAAAAAACGAACTGACATGAGCAGTTCCTGAATACAGCAGCGAAATTCCTCCTCATTCTGTCCTCCGGTGGCAAGGGAAAACAGCCTTCGAGACTGAACAATATACTTAAAAATATATTCTTGGGCCTTAAAACAAAATTTTTAAATGTTAGTTTCATTAAAACAAAATTTTTTAAATGTTAGTTTCAAAGAAAATCAAAGGTATTTATTTAACAATGACACAACACAAAACTATAGTACAACATTAGACTTTTAAGTTATTGATTTAAGTACTACTGCCCTGTGTGATTTTTGAACAGTATTTACTCATAGTGAAAGAGCTGTTTTTCTCTAATACCTAATGAGAGGAAAAGCATAGACAATTTTTAAATTCTATGTAATTCTTAAAGAGGTATGAACATTAAATGTTTTTGATCCTCAGATGATTTTAATATAATTAACAAAGATATGGTGGTCTGTTTTTCAAAAATAATTCTGCTTTGCTGGTAGGTTTTCTTGCCACTTGCATTTTACCTTCAATCAGCCCTAGATGACAAATTTGTAATGAGTAAAATGCTTGTTTTTTAGAATGTACACCTGTTTACTTTTATCTGCTGACATCAAATACTATGTACTCAATTACAGAAATCAAAAGGCTGCCAAGGCCGTTACTGCACAATCCTCTTAAGAATCTACTAACAGATGGGAGGGAGGTAGGAGAGGGCTTCAGGATGTGGGGGACACATGCATATCTGTGGCCAATTCATGATGATGTATGGCAAAACCCATCACAATATTGCAAAGTAATTGCCCTCCAATTAAAATCAATTAATTAATTTAAAAAGAATCTATTGGTAGATTCTTTACAAACATGTTACAAGAGAGCTCGTAGGGCCCAGAGATATGGGCAGTGTTAAACCACGAGACCCCGTAAAACCTCAGGTTTCCTCATGATTCCTGCTAAGCCATCCCCCAGGCCGGAATACTGGATTGGGTTGCCATGCCCTCCTCCAGGGGATCTTCCCAACCAAGGGATCAAAGCCAGGTCTCCCACACTGCAGGTGGATTCTTTGTTGTCTAAGCCACCAGGGAAGCCCATGAATACTGGAGTGGGTAACCTATCCCTTCTCCAGGCGATCTTCCCAACCCAGGAATTGAACCGGGGTCTCCTGCATTGCAGATGGATTCTTTACCAGCAGACCTACCAGGGAAGCCCTTAAAATGTACAAATGGTTCTCAGATGGTCTCTGTCAGAGTGGTAGAGGCAAGAACAGGGAACTTCTAAGCTTAACTGCTCATTTGCAGTCTTGTCTTCTCAACCCTTCCTTCTAGATTTCCAAGTGTTCAGAGCCTGGAGGAGTAAGGGTTTAAGGCCAGGAGGTTCCAGTGGGCGAGTCTGGCAAAGTTCTTTTCAAATCTCATCATCTCTGGAGCAGCCACAAACTGATTAAGATCACTGAATTGGAATGTCAGTGATACATCCTCAGTGATTACTGCCTGTGTAGAGGAAGCCGATTTGCTTGGGCATCACCACGCTGCAGCACTGTTGGGCTGTGATGTGCTATCTACAGCGTGTCCTTACCTTCAACACCTCCTGGATGTGCTCTTGTCTCTCCGCTTCTGTGATCCGGTCCACATACCACTTGAGTACTTTGATGAGATCTCTAAAATACAGGGGAAATATGCAGAAGGTAGTTGGTCTCATTCTCAGTTAGAAGCCAACAAATCAAACGCTTATTTTTATCACAAGGAGGCATCATTTTCCATCAGTTCTCATGTTTCTGTCAAACTGTTATGATAATTTTACAAAGTCTGCATATCACCATCATTACCCCTTTTTTGAAGCAGAGGAGAGAAACAACATTCCCTCCCAGCAAGATTCCTTTCAATCTGGACATATTCCATGAGCCCTGCTGCTTCTGGCCATGCTTCCAACGGGTGAACACAAATATCAGAAGAAATGGATCTGGCCAGGGGAGTGTCTGAATCTGACTGCCATGGTCAGTCTCGGACAACTGCTAATTAGGGTTTCCTCCCCAGTGAAATCCTAACTTGGATGAAATATTTATCTGGAGGCAAAAGGAGGTGTGGGGAGGGATGAAGATACCACCTCCTCATTTCAAATCACACTCCATGGACTTAAAAGCCAATTCTCTGACCTGTGGGAAGAATGAGGCTTACCATCAGAGCAAGCCCTAGTAATTTCCAGAAAAGCCAAGTTTTATTTTTTCCAAGTAATTTCTTGAAGTTTTATTGTTTTAAGAAACAAAAATTGAATTAACCTCCACACCTCAAATTCTCAAGATTGTGGTCACGTGACCTTTAACACTGGCCAGTTCTTGGTGTCTAGAAAACAGCAATTTTTAAAAATTTTCTCCATTCGAGGAGAATTCATGGTTGCTCCAGTCAGTAGATGCTGATGGGAACACTACTTTTGAGGATGAGTGGTCATGATTCTGGCCCAAGAAGATTCCATGGGCCTTATTTGTCTTACTAGAACTGATTAGCTGCATTCCTGGCTAATCTGAAGTTTAGACATTACACCACTGTTTTCTAGTTTCCAGTAACAGTGTCACTTGGAACAATGACCCCTCACACAAGGGCCCAAACTGTTAGGTAAGGGCAAAACTATCCTTGCTCAAACATTTCACCCTCTGAAAAACTCATGTCAGTAGAAGGTCAAGTCTTGCAAAAATGACTCCATTCACTTAAACATCAGAGGTGTAAATCTTACCAGGCTATGGAAGCAAACAACCAAAAGAACTGGATGAAATGCTTACCTGGTTACCTACTATCTTTTATACAGCACACAGATGGGGGAAAAGGGCAAAGCCCTGATTCCATGCCCCTTCAATGCACCTCTGGGAATAGATGACTGTGTGCACATGCCCACAGGTGTTTAGTGCAGAAGATAAAAACACTGGCAGCTGCTGCATAACATAGGGAGCTCAACTCGGTGCTCTGTGATGACCTAAAGGGGTGGCATGGGGGTGCTGGTGGGAGGCTAGGGAGAGGATTTATGTATACATATAGCTGACTCATGTTGTTGTACAGCAGAAACTAATATAACACTGAAAAGCAATTATCCCCTAGTTAAAAAAAAAAAAAAATTATAAACAAAAAAAAAAAACTGGCCGAATAGCAATGACAGCAGTGGAATGGGGAGATGGGACTTTGGGGTACACTTCAGGGCTGTATTTAAGCAGGCCCATGACCAGGCAGATGTCCCCCATAGGAAAGAAAGAGGGGGAGTTGTTATCTTCTAGGCTACATATAGGCAGGTACCGGCTACAGCATGTCATTATTCATTTACTTTCAGTCTTGCTTGCCTTATCTGAACTGATAAGAAAGGAGCAGCAGTTAAAATGGCAGCTGGTAATAAAGGATAGAGTCTAATAACTGAACTCCTTGCATCCACGGGCCAGCTCTTCATACAATCAGCACAAAGCTTAGTGTCTGGCATGCAGGAGGCACTCAATAAATATTAACGAATGAACAAAGGACTTTAAAATGGTATGATGGCAAAGGCTGTTTTCCCATTATATTTCTTTCTTAAAGACATCTAGAATTACCACGGAGAAGGCAATGGCACCCCACTCCAGTATTCTAACCTGGAGAATCCCAGGGATGGGGGAGCCTGTTGGGCTGCTGTCTATGGGGTCTCAAAGAGTTGGACACAACTGATGTGACTTAGCAGCAGCAGCAGAATTACCAAGGAGTGTGATGATTAAATGGGGCTCTGGACTGTCAAAATGAAATAACCAGGTATTTTAGACTAGAGAAGATCAAGTGAAACAGAGGCAAGGAGAAAAACATTTTATTTTAGGTTTCAGGACCAGAACTCAGGAAGTTCTCCCCCCGCCCCGCCCCCTACCTTTTTAAATCAAAATAAGTTTCAGCCATCAAAAAAGATGTGTGAAAATGAAGATACTGTCTCAAGAGACACTTGAGTAGCTGTGCTTCATTTTTTCCTGCATTCTCTTTTAAATTTTCCTATATAACTGATTCTGCTTTAAGTAGTTCAAAAGAAAGTGTTTCTAAACCAATCATAAGATAAAGGACCTTACCTGTATGCAAGTGCCCCAGCAAAATGACTCTCAATGTAAGTGTCCATTACAGGTTTAAATGATGAAATTTGCTATCTTGCAGCAAATTGATTATGTGAACCTAAAACAAAACAAAACAGAGTTTTACAAAACTGAATGCAAACCAAGGCTTTTTTGGCAGAGGGAGTGGGAAGGTTTCTTTTTGTTTGTTTGTTGTTGTTTTTCTTTTTTTCTCTTTTTTTCTTTTTTGGTTTGGGAAGATTTCCTTTCAAGTGAGCTCATTTTAATAAGTGCACATTCCTAAAATGGTCTTATGAAAGTAAAGATTTAAAGACAAAATTAAGGTATAAAGTTAATATAAACTCACCAATGAATCAAACACTTTAGACCCATATTTTTGGGAATTTTCATCTAAAATTCCAAATAAGGTATCCAGTGTATCTTGCAGAAACTGTTAGATAAAGAAGTAAAAGCATAAATAAAATATCCTCTGTCTTTCCCCTCTAAATATTCTTTATCCCACAAATTTCTAAGAGAAGGATAACAGGATGCATTTACCTTTACTATCTCGGAGCCATCAATTTCTTTTAATTTAGAGAGACAGCCTGTGATCTTGTCTGGGTGGGTTCTCCATTTCAAAAGATCAAGCATATCACCTATCCAAATAGAAAAGGAAGATTAGCTGCCTTGATAGAGAACAGGCTCTCACAGGAAAGTGTTCTAACCGGTAAACAGTGAATTCTTATATATGTTGCCACCTGGTCACCCAAACTGCAGGCTCCCCCGGACTCCAACTAACCCTCTAAGATGGCATTTATTACAGTGCTTTCTTTCTCCCTTGCCAGTGCTCTTGACTGACAAACTCTTGCTTGTCCTTCAGTTTTCAGGCTACTTGTATTTGCCCAAAGACTGTAAACTCCAACAGAAAAAACCACATTGAGCTTGGCCCTAACTTAGTGCTGGCACTGGAACAGAGCAGGCACACAGCAGACAGTTGGTAAGCACTGGTTGGAGAATTTTCTGCCTCCTCCAATTAAACTGGGAGATTCTTGAGGGCTGGGAACCCACTTGATTCATTTTTCTGCTCCCAAGACGTAGCACTCTGCCAAGCAACCAACTCCATTTGGCAATGAAGGTCTTCTTGACAATGTGACCCAAACCTGGCATGACTAGAAGGTTCCTGCACAATGATGCCACGCCATGCCATGTCAAGTTGCTTTAATCGGGTCTGACTCTTTGCAACACTATGGACTGTAGCCCACCAGGCTCCTCTGGCCATGGATTTCTCTAGGCAAGAATACTGGATTGGGTTGTCATGCCCTCCTCCAGAAGATCTTCCTGACCCAGGGATCAAACCTGTTACTCCTGCATTCGCAGATGGGTCTTAACCACTGAGACACCTGGGAAACCATACAATAATGACATGTCCACTCAACTGTCAGACCAGCAGATGAGCCCCTGGGCCTGACAGGGCCAGTTCCTGGACTCTGTGATCATCTTCCACCCTAGACTCTGGGAAGACCAGGTCCCAGCTCTTCAATTCCCTTTTCTTTCTGACCTGACAACATGTGAGCCCTGTGTCCAGCAGAGTCCATAGGGAACCTCTTCACTGGTGAGGGAATAAATCCTTTCCTCCTCCTTCCTGGGCAGAAGCTCCTGCACATGGCACCCATCTTCACTGGTCTCCAAAGGGAACAAGGAGTCAGTGACATCAGAGGCCAACGACAGCAGTAACAACTGACAAGGCTCAGGGAAGCAGGATGTGCCCAGGGCAGGGGAACCTGGCAGGGCTGCTCTCCTGGTGCCAGCGGGGCTGAGACACTAGAGAAGCCACAAGAGAAGCCAGGAGCGGTTTTCTGCTTCAAAGCACTTGTTTCAGGAGAAACTTGAATGCGACTTGCCAAGAGTCAAAAAAGACAAAAAAAAAAAAAGGCAAACACCAAACATGATAACAAATAATCCAAAATAATCAAGGAAGTAGTTATGATGAGAAAGAAAACATGAAGTAGTAAATAAAGACCCCTGGGTCAGGAAGATCCCCTGGAGAAGGAAATGGCTACCCACTCCAGTACCCTTGCCTGGAGGATCCTATGGACAGAGGAGCCTGGTGGGCTACAGTCCATAGTGTCACAAAGAGTTGGAAACAAAGGCACATCTAACACACACAGTGAATAAAGGGAAAAAAACATAAGAATCTCAAGAGAAAATAGAAGCAACCTCCACCAAAGCCAATTTCAAGGGAAAAACTTCACAAAGGAACCCAAAGGAGGAAACTTAGCATTAAATAGGAATATTTTTCTATAACAAATCGGGGGAAGAGGAGGAGGAGGATTTAGAATTAGAAAAATGAGGGAAATTTTCAAAAACTGACATTGAAAAAGAAATTTATGATTGTTTTTATAGCAGAAAACCCTGAAAATGTTGAACATTCAGGTCTAACTCAGATGCCCTGGAGGTATGATTGAAACATTTAAAAATATGATTGGTTATATTTAGATGAGAGATTCTACAGGGTGAGACCAGCTGACCAAAGAAAGTTCTCCAGGATTCTCCTGGTCTGCCTGCTGCTCCACTCCAACTTCCCACATCTAGTTTCAGGAAGCCTGCCTCCTTCCCCGGGCAGCCCCTCTTTACAATTTGCCCTGCCATTCACTTCCCACTCCCCTCCCATCCAGCTCTGTCCCCTCCTTCTCTCGCCCTGCCCTTTAGAATGAGGCCTTTGCAGGAGCGTTCAACGTGAGGGGTGGACCCTGTGCAGAGGAAGAAGGAGGCTCTACAGGCTGCAAAATGGCATCAGTAGAGGACAAGGAATAGGACTGTCATCAGCAGAGCCGGACAGCAGATGACAGTGGTCCAGGATGGGGCTGTTCATCTTTCCTGCAAGAAGTCTGAGGAATTGTTAGACTGCTCCCAATGGAGCCAAAAGGAGAATAAAGTGTTATACTTCGTCCATCTGGACACAGTTAAGCATGTATGCCATGTACTCAGAATCAAGTCAAAATTATCATCCCTTAGGTCTTTATTTTAGCCATTTGAAGATACATCCATTGCAAATTTACAGCTAGGACCTATTACTGAAAATGAGAATTTTATACATTCCATTCAACTATCAATTAAGTGTGTACTGACTGTATGCCTGATCTGCCAAGAGCTATAAAATAGGTGGATGACCTGATCCTTACTTTTTTTTCAAACCACAATCTCAGAAAGAGACTGAATAAACCACTCATTGGGGAGAGAAGGGGATATGGAGCAGTCGGTATTGGCACAAATGTTAGACCGAATTTAAGCACTGTTTTCAATTTTTCTTAACATTTTTAAAAAGTTGTTTGTAACAGTCCAAGGAAGCTAACAAACAAGTAAAGTGATTCCTTTTCTGATCCCCACTTTAAAGAAACTTAAAATATTTCCTTGATCTGGCAATCACAGACGTCCAGTCCAGCCAGTGCACTAGCCTCACTATGCTGTCTAAGAATGACACTGGAACACACAGAACGTGTGTAGAAAGACACACTTTAGAAATACTGAAATGCAAATCTGCTCTAGGAAACTGTCCTAGAGACCACATCACTTACTAAATGCCCAATTGTAATGGAAATGGGATTTGTATATTTTCCAAGTCGAGTAAAATGAATACAAAAAAATTTATTTCCAATTTGGAAGTGGATTACTTCTATACAGAGACATGTGTCTAGCATGTAAATTTCAGAAAAAAGAACTTCCTTCCTTCCTCGTCCCATGTCTTTAAACACACTATTCATTTCTTGCCTCATTTTGAGCTGTCCAGCATTGACAAGGTTAATCAAAGTCACAATGGTAATTAAGCATTTATTAGTCTCCAATAGTGTGTCAAGCATTGCTTTCTATATAGCGAGATGTTTAATTTAATGACTTTGTGAATAGTTTATTTACTTGAAAAATGTTCTCTGCTTTTATAGAACAGCAGCTTCTAGTTATCAGGATTTGTTTCCCTCTGTCTTATGTTCACAGTTCTGTCTAATAGCCTAAACCCTAGAACTAGGAATAATTAAGCAGGCAGGGCTAATGTTTTCATGGCAGAGAATCTATTGTTAGGTTTATGTCTTTGGAAGAATTATGGCCCCCAAAGATGTCCATATTCTAATCCATGCATTTATCTTAACTGACAAAAGAGTTTTACAGGTGTGATTAAGCTGAAGATTTTTTAAATGGGGTATTATCCTGGATGATTTGGTGGGAGTACTCTCAACACAGGGGTCCTTAAAAGATGGAAGATGATCAGAGTCACAGAGATCTGAATATGCTTTGTTACTGTCTTGGAAGATGGAGAAAGGGGCCTGTAGCCAGGGAATGCAGGTGGTTCCTAGGAGCTAGAAAAGGTAAATAAAGGGATTCCCTCCTAGAGATTTCAAGAGGGAATGTGGCCCTGCTAACACCTTGATTTTAGCCCAGGGAATAAGACTGTAGACTTTCTACCTCCAAAATTATAAGGTAATAAATTATTGTTGTTTTAAGCCAATAAGTTTATAGTAATTACTACAGCAATAACTGACAACTAATACCAGCTGAAAATAATCAAATGGAGACAGAGAGTTAAATATGAACCAGATTCTTTAGAGACACACAATTCATCCATATAGGATGAATGACAATAACACCTAAGGGAGTCAATAACGTTGATTTTATTATTTTCACAACCTCTATGGGGTTAGACTCTTCCTCACCAAAAAAAAAAAAAAAGCCCAACATTTAGTAAAGGCTGTATAGTCATTACAGAATTCTGTCAGTGAAGGTTTTATTTTAGTAAGATCATTAACCATTGAATACTGATAGTCTGGTGTAATGACCTAATTTGGCAATAGCTACCTTCAATCAAATTTACTAAAAATAAACTACATAGTTTATTTTTAAAATATGTCTCCAAAAATATCTCTGGAAAGGGAGAAATGAAACTCAATATAAATGTAAAAAAAATAATTTGCCAAAGTCCTACATAAATACAGTAGCACTGTTTGACAAATTGGATGGTATTATTAAAAGCGGTCATTATAATAATGCCAAAAATTTGCTTCTTTTCTCATTCCATATTCTGAGAAAAGATATGTATTTCTTACTATATGACACAGAAGAAAGAACTCTTAACACTAAAAAGCTTAAGCACAGGAGCATTTTTTGGCTAACAATACAGAGCCCTGACTTACTATGGTTTGACTTCAGATTTTTGACTTTACATGGGTGCAAAAGTGATTTAGAAACTATACTTCAATTTTTGAGTTCAGATCTTTTCCTGGGTAAGCTACATGCAGTACAACAGCCTCCTATGATGCTGAGCATTGAGCCTCAGATCCCAGAGAGCCAAGTGATCATGAAGGTAAAGAAACAATATGGTTATTAATACAACCATTCTGTTTTTCACTCTCAGTACAGTATCCAATAAGTTATGTGAGACATTCAACATTTTATTATAAAATAGGCTCTGTGTTAGATAATTTTGCCCAATTGTAGGCTACTGTAAGTGTTCTGAGCTTGTTTAGTGTAGGCTGGGCTAAGCTGTATGACACAGAAGAAAGAACTTTTCTTAGATGTTTTGTGGTGGTGGTGTTGTGTTCATGCTCAGACATGTCTGACTCTTTGCGACCCTATGGACTGTAGCCCACCAGGTTCCTCTGTCCATGGAATTCTCCAGGCAAGAATACTGGAGTGAGTTGCCAGTTCCTGCTCCAAGGGATCTTCCTGATTCAGAGATCAAACCTACATCTCCAGCATTGCAGGCAGATTTTTTGCCATCTGAGCCACCTGGGAAGCCCCATGATGCTTTGCAGATTAGGTGTAATAAATGCACATTCTACTTATCTTATTCAAGTTACCATGGGCTTATCAAAAGAATGTAACCTAATCCTAAAGTCAAGGAAGAGACATACCTTATTATAAAGTGATTGTCTTCAACAGAATGAAACTAATTTTATTATATGGCATTCAGGATGCTTTCCAGAAGCCTTACATAGCGACCATGAAGAATTCAAAAATATTTATTTTACTTCCTTCATTACAGACAGTGCTTTCAGAACAATTTGCCAAGGAGAAGAGCTTGCTTTATTAATCATAACTTTGTAAACAATCACTGACATAAAAAGTAATGCTAGAAAAGTAATATCCATCTAATTAAACAGAAAACAGCATTTACTCTGAAGCCTGCAATTAGCACAGTTTATGAAGCAAGAGAGATTAAGGTGGTGGTAATCTTCACCTTTTTTTTTTTTTTTAAAGCAGCTGGGTTTTGATGGTTTATTTGAGGACTTGAGTATTGGGTTCCAATAGTAGGATAATTCTGTAGTCCTTAAACTATACACATTTAACTGTTCGTTGGGTCACAATTACTTTTATTCTATTAAAAACCACAAACAGAAGGATCAACCACAATTTTTCTAGTGTAAAGTTCTTAAACATAAAACTGATGTTTACAGAATACCCAACTAAAATTCACATGAGTACTTAAATACAGGGACTTTCAAATAAAACAGTATTATACATTACCGTTTTGTGTGAGTTTTGTGGAACAGAGAAAAGATGTTATCCAAAAAGACTCCTTTGTGGCCTTCATGGCTTGATTATTATTCCCAAGGAGAACGCCCTTGGAAAAAGGAAGTTTGAGGTAGCGGGTAGTATCCTGAAGATTTGTGTTTTCTTCACACTATAAAAAAATATTTTAAAAATGGAAGGGGGAGAGGTAAGAGACCTCTTGAGAATTATTAAGCATAATATCTGTTTCTAGTTTTTAAGAACTGGGAAACATTCCAAATATCATTACAAACAGAATTTAGCTTTTAAATAAAATGCAACAAAAATGTCTGAGAGGCATAACTCACTTATTTTGGATGCAGACCCATTTGGGTTTGAATTCTATCTCTGTTACTTCCCACACAATTAACTGTATCAAGTTATTCAGCCTCTTATGATTTCCGTTTTCTACCTCTATGACCTCACTGTGCTGCCATACAAATTAGATTACATGAGGCCTTTACATAGAGCCTGAGACATTGGAAGTGCTCAAGAAATCATACTGCAGTGACCACAGCATTTTAAAAATCTTTTAACTGGAGGATAATTGCTTTACAATGTTGTGTTGGTTTCTGTCATACAACTCAAATCAACCATAACTATATATATATATATATATATATATATACACACACACACATATCTCCTCCATCTTGAGCCTGCCTCCCACAGCCACCCCTCATCCCACAGCCACAGCATTTTTAAAAAGTGCTTAAATTCTTCCCACATCTCCTCTGAGGAAGATATTAGACAACTCCTTACTTTGAAAAGAGGCAATTAAAGGACTCTGTATTTCATGATAATCTAACTAATCCCACTGTGGTGAGAAATCCCTACAGAAAATGTCAGTCAACAAATGTAAAAGAAATTATAGGTTTTAAAAATATAGTTTCATATTCCTAGTGTAATTCTTTCTTTAGTCAAGGGTTGTCGCTAAATGCTAAAATCAGCAGGAAACCTGTTGATGAGCAAATGGAACATTCAATGCTGCCACACAGATTCCCTCTTACTGGCAAGGGGACAAATACGGCTGCACGTGAGGGGATTGGGCTGTCGGCCCTCTGATGCAGGGGAACGAAAACAACACATCAGCCTCAACACATCATCCTTGCAATGCACTCCTCCCAAAGCTGCGGAGCCTGCATGGATGACACCGACAGGCTCACCTTCTACTTCACAGAAAATACAAAGAACAGAGCCACATGCTGAATGCTATGGGGAAGCAACCAGACAAACCCAGAAGGCGGCACTTTCTGTAGGATGCCTGTCTGTGACTCCTCAAGTCAAGTTTTGTTGGGGGGGGGGGGGGAGCATTACTCTAGATTAAATAATACTTAAGAGATCTGTAAGAGCCAGATACAATATAATGGCCCTGGATTTGGACAAACTTGCTGAAAAGGATTTTCTTTTGGAATTAAGTTCTAGATGGGATTAAAAAGTTAATGATTGGAAAAGTCATTAACTGGCAAAAGTAAATTTAAAAAATAATAAGGTCCTATTGTATAGCACAGGAAACTATATTCAATATCTTGCAATAAACCATAATGGAAAAGAATATTAAAAAAGCATGTCTGTTACATGTATATCACTGAGTTACTCTGCTGTATAGCAGAGATAGGCACGACATTGTAAATAAATTATACTTCAATAAAAAAATATAATGAAGCCACTAAGATATCCTTCAGTACATGGATAGGTAAATGTGGTACATTCAGAAACCAGAATACCATTTCAGCCCTAAAAATAAATGAGCTACCAAGCCATGAAAAGACATGGAGAAATCAACGCATATCACACTAAGTGAAAGAAGCCAATCTCAAAAGTCTCCAAACTCCATGATTCCAACTATGTAATATGCTAGAAAGTGCAGAACTATGAAGACAGTTAAAAAAAAAAATTAGTGGTTTCCAGAGGCTGGGAGTACGAGAAAGGATGAACACACAGACCACAGAAGACTTTTCTAGGGCAGTATGATATTATGATGATGGATACATTGCACTGTACATTTGTCCAAATCCACAGAATACACAAAAACAAGAGTGAAACCTAGGGTTTTCCTGGTAGCTCAGTGGTACAGAATCCATCTGCCAAAGCAGGAGACATGGGTTCGATCCCTGATCTGGGAAGATCCCACGTGCTGTGGAGCAATTAAGCCTGTGTGCCACAACAGTTGAGCCTGTGTTCTAGAGCCCGGGAGGAGGCCACATGCCCAGCTACTGAATCCTGTGTGCTGCAACAAGAGAAGCCACCACAATGAGAAGCCTGAGCACCACAACTAGAGGGTGTCCCCCACTCTCTGTGAGTAGAGAAAAAGCCTGCACAGCAACAAAGACCCAGCCCAGCCAAAAATCAAGAAAAATAAAATTATATATTAAAAAAGAGTGAAAGCTGCGGTACATATACACAATGGAGAATTACTCAGCCTTTAAAAAGAATAAATTTGACTCAGTTCTAATGAGATGGATGAAACTGGAGCCGATTATACAGAGTGAAGTAAGCCAGAAAGAAAAACACCAGTACAGTATACTGACACATATATATGGAATTTAGAAAGATAGTAACGATGACCCTGTATGTGAGACAACAAAAGAGACACAGAGGTATAGAACGGACTGTTGGCCTCTGAGGGAGAGGGAGAGGGTGGGATGATTTGGGAGAATGACACTGAAACATGTATACTATCATATAAGAAACGAAGCGCCGGTCTATGTTCAATACAGGATACAGGATGCTTGGGGCTGGTGTACAGGATGATCCGGGAGACTGTGTAGGGTGGGAGGTGGGAGGGGGCTTTGGCATTGGGAGATCGTGTACTCATGTGGCTGATTCATGTCAATGTATGGCAAAACCAATACAGTACTGTAAAGTAGAATAAAGTATTTTAAAAAAAATTAAAAAAAAAGAGTAAGCCCTAGTAAACTATGGGCTTTGGGTAATGATGATGTGTCAATGCAGATTCAACCTTGGTTGAAATAAATATGCACCATTCTGGTGAATGATGCTGACAATGGAGGAAGCTACACATATGTCGGGGCAGAGGGTGGGGGGAGGTCTCTATCTTCACTCTCAACTTTATTGGATACTAAGCTACTCTTTTAAAAGTCTACTAAAATAAGTGACATCATTTGGGTAAAAAAAGTCATACAGAAAAACCTCCAGAAAGATACACCCTAAGGGGTAACATCATCATATACCCTAATATTAACATCATCTGAGTAATCAGAATATGGTGTTTTTATTTTTGTTTATCTATATACTGTTTCTGTAATGAAGGTGACTTTAAATTAAAATTTTGAAAAAATATATTGTAACAGATATAGAATCAGTATAGCTTACCTTATTTTGAGTATAAATGTAGGAACTTTATTTTTTTTAATGTATAGATTTATTTTTAAGGCTAATGTCTTGGGAACAGGTAGGAAATTAAGCGCAAAACCCCTTTGGTATTCTCGGCTAATGTGTGTGATTTACAAACATTTTTTAATACTAAATCTTTAAGAAAGACAACTCTAATACGCTTAGAGAAACAAAATCAGAATATTACAAGGTGTTCCTGTTACTGGGCACACCTGCCCAGTAACAGGAGGACCCATAAACACAAGAAACAGTCTCCATAACTCTCTTCTCACATTATGGCTCCAGATGCTTCTGCAAGACATTTCATTTAGACAGAAGAATGCATATATAGTTTAGAAATAATTATAACGTGAACACTTCAGATGCTTTCCTGAATAAAAAGTGCTTAGCAATGTAAAGTTCTGGAACCTGGGGTCACCATCCCCTCTCCTCAGTCTTGTTCTGGTATCAGGGCTTGGAGCACAGCACCCTACACTGGCTCTTTTTTTTTCTGCCTGGATCTTGTTTGTAGGGTCAGTAACATGCTCTGGTCCCATCTCCAGCGTGACCAGTATTCTGTATGTTGAACCACTCCTTCCTATTGAAACTGAAGCTTCATACCCAGTCTAGACAGCATCCAGTTATTTCCAGGTTTCTTCCCCAGAAGCTGGAGCGTGCCCTGGTCTGATATGCTCTATCTGTGTACAGAAATCCTGAAGCTATAGATTGCTTTCTTATCCCCATCCCCACAAATGACTGCCTGGTTCTTGAAGACTTCTGGAAACCTCTTAGAATGCCTGCTTGCTGAACCCCTGTAGCTCAGCCTGCAGTCATGGATAAACCACTTCTGTGACTGAAGATGCGATGGCCGTGTTCTGCCCATAGTGGGCAGCCACTGTGAATAGACACCGTGGCTAGGTGTCTATAGTCACCGTGGCTAGGTGAGTGAATAGACACTGTGAACAGACACCGTGGCTAGGTGTCTATAGTCACCGTGGCTAGGTGAGTGAATAGACACTGTGAACAGACACCGTGGCTAGGTGTCTATAGTCACCGTGGCTAGGTGAGCGCCACCTATTATAGTTCACTGCACTTCTCCCCCAGCCTAGGGGCAAGACCTCAGCTTTGGACTCTCTGATTTCGAACTGTGACATCTTGATACCTTCTTACAGCTGAACTCTATCACCCTTCAGTTCAGTTCAGTTCAGTTCAGTCGCTCAGTCGTGTCCAACTCTTTGCGACTCAACACAAAAATACAGTAGCTAATACAAACATTACTCTGGACACATTACTCAGGACTCCTTCCTTCCACCAATAATACCAGTGTGTTTTTTGTTACATGTTGTGTGTATGTTGGTGCTGGTGTGGGGAGGAAGGGCAGGAATTCTACTTATTAATTTAGTAAAGAAAAGTACATAGTAACTCTTTGGTCTCTGTGAAATTTTTGCTATAATATTTACTGTATTATAATATTTACTAATACTAGGTGTTCAAAATTGATTTTTTTTTTGTCCAGCAGGAGTCAAAATCACATGTTAGGTATGGGGTTAGAGTTTAAATCTATTTCCAAAGAACTTAAGTGGCCTGCAGAGAAAATCTCACAGCCTGCCTTTTCTTGTCCTCTGAGGTTTTCAGCATGCATCCTCAACACATCACACAGTACTAGGGATTTTAAAGGCAATCCAAGCAACCATCATTCTGTTGCTGTTGTTCAGTTGCTAAGTCACGTGCCAAGTTGTGTCTGACTCTTTGTGACCCCATGGTCTGCATCTACAGTTATCTACATGCATTTGCCATCATTTACAAAGGCTTACTAAATGTCAGGCTAAGCACTCTGCATGTGTTGTTTTTACTCTGATAATAATCCTATGAGGCAGAACATCATAACCTGAGGAGCTTATATGATTTGCTCAATATTACAATGTTAGTAAGAGTCAGAGCCAAGATGTAAATCAAAGTTCATGCTCACAATCACTATTCAAAATAGCAGTCATGACTACAATGAACCTTCCACCGTTGTTTTAACCAGGTTTTGAGTTTTGCTGTAACAAATTTAAAATTAATTAACAGATAACATACTGAATGGTGGGTATGGTTAAGAAAGATCACCCCCAAGATTTCATTTTTCACACACACAAAGTATGTTTGTGGGAAACACCCTGGGAGAGAGCTTAGAGTGGTCTCTGGAGCTGAAATAGTTTCATACCTAACAAGCCTATGAGTCCTACAGTGAAATGGCTGGTCTGTGTTCTGAAACCACCCAGGGAGCAAAAGGGATCACATGTTCTAGATGCGGTAGGGAGGAGAAGCACATAGGAGCAGAGAAGGCATGTCACGGGAGCCTAGGAACACAACAGACGAGTCAGAGATAATTTGTTCATTCACTAGATGAAACAGAAAAGAAATGAGACTGAAGAGCAGTGAAGACTAGAAACAGGTTCCAGAAGATAGGCCTGTAGGGCAGACATTGCAAAGGGTTAAGCCAAAAAGGTTGTCCAGACTCTTCAGAGGAAATGCTCAGCCCGGTCAGCAGAAGCCAGGGAGAAAGAGTCAGCTGTGAATTTCTTGAGCATTCTTCTGCCAGGTGGGAAAAGAGTCTGGACTGTGAGGAGAAGTCTGAACAAGGGTATGGATGGGAGAGAATAAATGGGTACAAGCAATCTTCTCCCAGGTGAAGGGAAGTCAAGGAAGTTACAGAAATGAAGCTGGCAAAGCACAGCATGGAAATATCAGTGCAAAAGAGTTGTGGCTGGATGTCTGAATGCCTGTGAATAGGCAACCCACTCCAGTACTCTTGCCTGGAGAATCCCATGGAGGGAGGAGCCTAGTAGGCTACAGCCCATGGGGTCGCAAAGAGTCGGACACGACTGAGAGACTTCACTTTGCACAAAACTACATCACTGTGTTTCTTGATGGATGGTTTTGTCACCACAGTAAAACGTATTTATATCCCTAAACCGATGAGTAGTT
Organism: Nanger dama; assembly: GCA_917880005.1. Lineage (NCBI taxonomy): Eukaryota > Metazoa > Chordata > Mammalia > Artiodactyla > Bovidae > Nanger > Nanger dama. The sequence continues at coordinate 3,719,473 of CAKJTW010000007.1, forward strand.
AAATATAGATCACTTGCATTCTGGGGAACACCTGTAATGCAACTATTTTTGCTTTAGCATAGGGATGATTTTTTTCATCACATCCAGCGTGGGCATGGAGCAAGGCAACATGGATATTAGAATAAGAAGAAATATCCTCCCCTCCTCTTGCAGCAGACACAAACAAGCAAAAAGTCTTGATGGTATTATGTTGGATGGGGGAGACAGACAGACAGATGCAGGAACAATTAACTGAGCCATTCTTTCTAGGAGAGACAAGGCCACATGACTACAACCCCCTGAGGTTGCACCTGGATAATGGGAACAAAACAATGCCACTGTCACAGAAAAGGACAATTCTCTGTGTTTGCTTTGCTAGGGTGGGATCTGTGCAAGTCATTTAAAATGGCATGAAGTTAATTTATTACAAATTAGAGAAGAGGGAGATGAAAGGCAGCCTGCTGCTTTACTTGAGACTGAAATCAGATCTGACAGGAGGGATGGACTCCTAGATTATTAAAGAAGAGTTAAAACAAAGGCTCTGTGGCAGCTGTAGTAGCCTCTGTCTTCTTTGAGATGATATAGCCTGGCTCACAATCTATTTCTTTGCCCAGAATTAAAATCAGTTGGTGGAGCAATGAATTGTGCATCACACCCCAGGCCACTTTTTGCCCACTGTCTTCAGCACAAGAAAGAGATGCAGTGGTCAGCCACAGACAGTCATCCAGAAAAGTGATAGGTATAAAAATGCAAGCTATATAATTGAGAGAAAGAAACAAGAAATTTCTTCAGATATTAACTGGTACAGAGATTCATAGTATATTAAGCAAATTAAGGAGCCCATAAGTTTCAGGATGTAGAGAATTAAATTAAAAACTATAGTAACTTAGACAATCCATTTGAAACTACTGCCAGTTAATGGAACCAGATTTATCAACAGCTGTGGCAGAAAAACATCTTCTGGGGATCCTTTCAACATGACTCGTCATTCTTACTGTCAGTATTAAACATGTATTAAAATTCTATTATTTGAGTCTTTTAATTCAGTATAAAGAATGTAACAAGGAAATAAAAACAGTACCTGTCCATGAGGGCATTACATGTCTGACCTCTGCACTCATTTGTTAAGACTGATGACAAAGCAGCAGTAAAGACCCCTGGATTTTAGCTCTGCCAGGAAGCAGAGAAAACTCTGTGGGGAAAAAGGCTATTTGACTTCAGTCATAAAGACTAAGAGGCTTGCCAGGCAAGGGACAGAAAGACAGGTTACACAGAAGAAACAAAACATATAAAGACACTGGGGGAGAAAAACACATATATGAGATGCTGAACATATGGCAATTCAATGCAATGTGGGTTCTAGACTGGATCCCAGAAGAGAAAAATAAAAGTACTGGAAAAATGTGTAACATCCAAATAAGTTTTTGTTAACAGTATTCTACTGAGGTTAATTTAGTTTCAATAAATGTTCTGTGGTTATGTAAGATGCTAACATAAGGAGAAGTTGGGTGAAGGGTATATGGGAATTTTCTGTACTATTTTGCAACTCTTTTCTAACTGAAAAACAACTGTTTTTAAAAAGTACAGGTGTAGTCAGACAACTATATGTAGTTAAGTGTGGCTAAATGATGTGATTTTTTTTTTTTTTTTTAGGACCAAAAAGCCTTGGGACTATTCTGAACTTCTTAAAGGAGGACAACTCGGGCTGATTCTGATATTTGTCTCTGGTTTAAATTTCTTAAGGAACCACCAAGGAGGAGGCAGTGACTGGTCATGAAACCAAGTGTTTAGACTTGGTGTGAGCAGTCAAGAAAAACTGAAGGTTTCAATTCACCACAGGAGACGATGGAGATGGAATTAAAAACTCAGTTTTGGACAAGCCGAGTTAAGAGGTATCTGTGGCAGTTCCCACTGAAGATGCTCAGTAGGCTGGTAAAAGCCTGGACTACAAACCCAAATCTGGACATCATCAGCAGAGATGTAGCAAATTGACCCATAGAAGTGGGTGAGATGGTTCCAGAGTGCAGAAGATACAGATAGGGTCCAAAGATTAAATCCATAATAACACCAACATTTAAGATGCAGATAAGATGCACACTAGTATATACAGGAAGGATAAACAACAAAGTCCTACTGTATAGCACAGGGAACTATATTCAACATACTGTGATAAGCCATAATGGAAAAGAATATGAAAAAGAAGATATATGTGTATAGCTGAGTCATTTTGCAGTATAGCAGTAAGTAACACATTGTTTCTAAGTTAACTATACTTCACTAGGGGATTTCCAGGTGGCACTAGCGGTAAGAATCCATCTGCCAATGCAGGAGATAAGAGACAGATGTTCAATTCCTGAGACACAAGAGACGTATGTTTGATACCTGGGGTGACAAGATCTTCTGCAGCAGGGAATGGCAACCCACTGCATTATTCTTGCATGGGAAATTTCATGCAAAGAGCCTGGCAGGCTACAGTTAATGGGGCCACAAAGAGTTGGACATGACTGAGTGACTGAGCACATGCAACAAAAACATATTTTACTAAAGAATTTCTTTTTAAATACAGATAAGAGAGAAGAGTACTCAAAGGAGTAGAAGGATCAGACTCAAGAGAACACTGTCAGACCACGAAATGTGGGATTTTCAAGAAGGGTAATCAATAGTAGTACACGTTATAGAGAAGTCAAGTAAGGAATGATTTAAGTGTCTAGAAGGTTGGACACAGTGTAGGTGCTAGTGACCTTGAGGGGAAAACTTCATTTGGGCTTCGAGGACAGAAAGTAGCCCAAGGGACAAATGGGATGGAGGGAAGTAGAGACAGTAAGTAAAGACCAGCCTTTCTTGCAGGTGGCTCAGATGGGACAGGAAGAGACAGTGTAGTTTGTCTTTAAATAAAAAGGGCTAGTAGAAGAAAAGAAATTATAAAAATTAGGGCAGAAATAAATGCAAAAGAAACAAAAGAGACTGTAGCAAAAATCAACAAAGCCAAAAGCTAGTTCTTTGAAAAGATAAATAAAATTGACAAACCATTAGCCAGACTCATCAAGAAACAAAGGGTAAAGAATCAAATCAACAAAATTAGAAATGAAATGGAGAAATCACAACAGACAACATACAAATACAAAGGATCATAAGAGACTACTATCAGCAACTATATGCCAATAAAATGTACAACTTATAAGAAATGGACAAACTTTTAGAAAAGTAAAACTTTCCAAAACTGAACCAGGAAGAAACAGAATATCTTAATAGACTCATCACAGGCACAGAAATCGAAACTGTAATCAGAAATCTTCCAGCAAACAAAAGCCCAGGACCAATGGCTTCACAGATGAATTCTACCCAAAATTTAGAGAATAGTAAACATCTATCCTACTCAAACTCTTTCAGAAAATTGCAGAGGAAGGTAAACTGCCAAATTCATTCTATGAGGCCACAATCACCCTAATACCAAAACCTGACAAAGATACCACAAAAAAGAAAACTAAAGGCCAATATCACTGATGAATACAGATGCAAACATCCTTAACAAAATTCTAGCAATCAGAATCCAACAACACATTAAAAAGATCATATACCATGACCAAGTTGGCTTTATCCCAGGGATGCAAGGATTCTTCAATATCTGCAAATCAATCATTGTAATACACCACACACATTAACACATTGAAAGATAAAAACATATGATTACCTCAATAGATGCAGAGAAGGTCTTTGACAAAATTCAACATCCATTTATGATAAAAAAACCCTCCAGAAAGCAGGAATAGAAGGAACGTACCTCAACATAATAAAAGCTATATATGACAAACCCACAGCAAACATTATCCTTAGTTGTGAAAAACTGAAAGCATTTCCCCTAAAGTCAGGAATAAGACAAGCGTGCCCACTCTCACCACTACTATTCAACATAGTTTTGGAAGCTTTAGCCACAGCACTCAGAGAAGAAAAAGAAATAAAAGAAATCCAGATTGGAAAAGAAGAAGTAAAACTCTCACTGTTTGCAGATGACATGATCCTCTACATAGAAAACCCTAAAGACTACACCAGAAAATTACTAGAGCTAATCAATGAATATAGTAAAGTTGCAGGATATAAAATTAACACACAGAAGTCCCTTGCATTGCTATACACTAACAATGAGAAAACAGAAAGAGAAATTAAGGAAACAATCCCATTCACCATTGCAATGAAAAGAATAAAATACTTAGGAATAAATCTACCTAAAGAAACAAAAGACCTATATAAAGAAAAACTATAAAATACTGATGATAGAAATCAAAGAGGACACAAATAGATGGAGAAATATACCATGTTTATGGATTGGAAGAATCACTATAGTGAAAATGAGTATACTACCTAAAGCAATCTATAGATTCAACACAATCCCTATCAAGTTATCAATGGTATTTTTCACAGAACTAGAACAAATAATTTCACAATTTGTAAGGAAATACAAAAAACCTCGAATAGCCAAAGTAATCTTGAGAAAGAAGAATGGACCTGGAAGAATCAACCTGCCTGACTTCAGGCTCCTCTACAAAGCCACAGTCATCAAGACAATATGGTACTGGCACAAAGACAAAAATATAGATCAATGGAACAAAATAGAAAGTCCAGAGATAAATCCACGCACCTATGGACACCTTATCTTTGACAAAGGAGTCAAGAATATACAATGGAAAAAGACAATCTCTTTAACAAGTGGTGCTGGGAAAACTGGTCAGCCACTTGTAAAAGAATGAAACCAGAACATTTTCAATACCATACACAAAAATAAACTCAAAATGGATTAAAGATTACTCAGCCCTTAAAAAGAATAAATTTGACTCAGTTCTAATGAGATGGATGAAACTGGAGCTGATTATACAGAGTGAAGTAAGCCAGAAAGAAAAACACCAATACAGTATACTGACACATATATATCGAATTTAGAAAGATAGTAATGATGACCCTCTATGTGAGACAACAAAAGAGACACAGAGGTATAGAACGGACTTTTGGACTCTGAGGGAGAGGGAGAGGGTGGGATGATTCGGAGAATGGCATTGAAACATGCATACTATCATGTAAAAACGAAGCGCCAGTCTATGTTCAATACAGGATACAGGATGCTTGGGGCTGGTGCACGGGAGGATCCAGGGAGATGATATGGGGTGGGAGGGGGCTTTGGCATTGGGAGATCGTGTACACCTGTGGCTGATTCATGTCAATGTATGGCAAAAACAAATACAGTATTGTAATATAGAAAAAAAAAAAAAAAAAGTAAGACCAGACACTATAAAACTCCTAGAGGAAAACATAGGCAAAACACTCTGACATAAATCACAGCAGGACCCTCTCTGACCCACCTCCCAGAGTAATGGAAATAAAAGCAAAAAAAAAATGGGACCTAACTAAACTTAAAAGCTTTTGCACAACAAAGGAAAATATAAGCAAGGTGAAAAGACAGCCTTCATAATGGGAGAAAATAATAGCAAACAAAGCAACTGAAAAGAATTAATCTCAAAAATATACAAGCAACTCCTGCAGCTCAATTCCAGAAAAATAAATGACCAAATCAAAAAATGGGACAAAGAACTAAACAGACATTTACAGATGGCTAACAAACACATGAAAAGATGCTCAATATCACTCATTATCAGATAAATGCAAATCAAAACCACAGTGAGGTACCATCTCACGCTGGCCAGAATGGCTGTATCCAAAAGTCTACAAACAATAAATGCTGGAGAGGGTGTGGAGAAAAGGAGACCCTCTTACACTGTTGGTGGGAATGCAAACTAGTACAGCCACCATGGAGAACAGTGTGGAGATTCCTTAAAAACTGGAAATAGAACTGCCATATGACCCAGCAATCCCACTGCTCAACATACACATGGAGGAAACCAGAATTGAAAGAGACACATGTACCCCAATGTTCATTGCAGCACTGTTTATAATAGCCAGGACATGGAAGCAACTGAGATGTCCATCGGCAGACAAATGGATAAGAAAGCTCTGGTACATATACACAATGGAATATTACTCAGCCATTTAAAAGAATACATTTCAATCAGTTCTACTGAAGTAGATGAAACTGGAGCCTATTACACAGAGTGAAGTAAGTCAGAACAAAAAACACCAATACAGTATACTAACACATATATCTGGAATTTAGAAAGATGGTAACGATGACCCTATTCGCAAGAGAGCAAAAGAGACTCAGATATATAGAACAGACTTTTGGACTCTGTGGGAAAAGGCGAGGGTGGGATGATTTGAAAGAATGGCATTGAAACATGTATGTTATCATATGTGAAACAGATCGCCAGTCCAGGTTTGATGCATGAGACAAGGTGCTCAGGGCTGGTGCACTAGGATGACTCTGAGGGATGGGACAGGGAGGGAGGTGGGAAGGGGGTTCAGGATGGGGGACACGTATATAACCATGGCTGATTCATATCAATGTATGGCAAAACCCACTACAATATTATAGCTATTAGCCTCCAATTAAAATAAATAAATTAAAAGAAAAGGCTTTAGAGTGTTAAAAATCTGATAACACTGCCAGAAGAGAGGAAACAAGAGGGAATGCTAAGAGAAGCAAGGCCCTAGGGGAGCCAGGAGAAGAGGAAGATCCTGAGAAAAGCAGGTAGAAGCATTAGCCTTGAAGGTAAGGAGTCTTGCCCCACCCCTGAGACAGGAAGCAGGAAGGAAAGGAAGGAGGCAGATAAGTGTGCAGGTGGCAAAGGAGAGAACACATGGATTCACGGAAGTGCCTGTCTGATGGCTTCCATTTTCTCGGTTAAAGACAGGGGAAGTGGTGAGGCAGGCAGAGTGGTAAAGTCTTATCAGTAGTTGTTATGAGGATTAAGATGGCAACTATGGACAGAGGTTTGTAACACCATACAGGAGTCGGTGACCAAACCATCCCCAAGGAAAAGAAATGCAAGAAGACAAAGTGGTTGTCTAAGGAAGCTTTACAAATAGCTAAGTAAAGAAGAGAAACAAGAGTCAAGGGACAGAGGGAAAGATATGCCCAAATGAATGCAGAGTTCCAGAGAATAGCAAGGAAAGATAAGAAAGACTTCTTAAATGAACAATGCAAAGAAATAGAGGAAAACAATAGAATGGGAAAGATTAGAGATCTCTTCAAGAATATTGGAGACAACAAGGGAACATGTCATGAAAGAATGAGCATGATAAAGGACAGAAACAGCAAGGACCTAACAGAAGCAGAAGAGATTAAGAAGAGGTGGCAAGAATACATGGAAGAACTATACAGAAAAGTCTTAATGACCCAGATAATTTTGATGGTATGATCACTCACCTAGAACCAGACATCCTGGAGTGTGAAGTCAAGTAGGCCTTAGGAAGCATTACTCTGAACAAGTTAGTGGAAGTGATGGAAGTCCAGCTGAGCTATTTCAAATCCTAAAAGATGATGCTGTTAAAGTGTTGCACTGATATATTATCAGCTAAGTTGGAAAACCCAGCAGTGGCCATAGGACTGGCAAAGGTCAGTTTTCATTCCAGTTCCAAAGAAGGGCAGTGCCAAAGAATGTTCAAACTACTGTACAACTGCACTCATTTCACATACTAGCAAGGTAATGCTCAAAATCCTTCAAGCTAGGTTTCAACAGTATGTGCACTAAGAACTTCCAGGTATACAAGCTGGATTTAGAAAAGGCAGAGGAAGCAGAGATCAAATTGCCAACATTAGTTGGATCACAGAAAAAGTAACATAATTCCAGAAAAACATCTACTTCTGCTTCACTGACTATGCTAACGCCTTTGACTGTGTGGATCACAACAACCTACAGAAAAATTCTTGAAGAGATGGGAATACCAGAACACCTTACCTGTCTCCAGAGAAATCTGTATGCAGGTCAAGACACAACAGTTAGAACTGGATGTAGAAAAACAGATGGTTCAAAACTGGGAAAGGAGTACATCGAGGCTGTATATTATCACCCTGCTTATTTAACGTCCATGCAGAGTACATCATATGAAATGCTAGGCTGGATAAATCATAAGGTGCAATCAAGATTGCTGGGAGAAATCTCAATAACCTCAGATATGCAGATAATATCACTTAACTGGCAGAAAGTGAAGAGGAACTAAAGATCCTCTCGATGAAGGTAAAGGAGGAGAGTGAAAAAGCTGACTTGAAACTCAACACTCAAAAACTAAGATTATGGCATCTGGTGCCATCACTTCATGGCAAAACACAAGGGAAAAAGTGGAAGCAGTGACAGATTTGGTTATCTTGGGCTCCAAATCACTTCAGTGACTGCAGCCATGAAATTATAAGACACTTGCTCCCTGAAAGGAAAGCTATGACAAACCTAGAGAGCATATTAAAAAAGCACAGACATCTCTTTGCTGACATAAAGAGTTGGACCATAAAGAAGGCTGAGTGCTGAAGAATTGATGCCTTCAAAGTGTGGTATTGGGGCAGACTCTTGAGAGTCCCTTAGACAGCAAGGAGATTAATCCAGTCAATCCTAAAGGAAATCAACCCTGAATAATCACTGGAAGGACTGTTGTTAAAGCTGAAGTTCTATTACTTTGGCCACCTGATGCGAAGAGCCAACTCATTGGAAAATGCCCTGATGCTGGGAAAAGACTGAAGGCAAAAGGAGAACAGGGCAACAGAGGATGAGATGGTTAGATAGCATCACAGACTCAATGGAATTTGAGCAATCTGGGAGACAGTGGAGGACAGAGGAGCCTGGTGTGCTCAATCTATGTGGACACAAAGATTTGCACATGATTTAGTGACTGAACGACAAAGACAGTAACCAGGACAGGTGGAAAGTTGCCATGTTGTATGGAATAAGCCTTATAGAGAGAGGGCATGGAAACTCTTTACAAAAGAATGGAGAATGGTATCTTTACATGCACCAGGGCATTTAAAGAGATCTAGAGTCAGGACACTGAACATGAGGTTTCAGAAGAGGAGCTTTCTACTCCAGAGGTCACACAGGAAGCTCTCTCAGCAGGAGAGCCAGAGATCAGCAGAGGCAGAGATTTTAAAAGATTGTGTAATGGTATTAATCACTGAGAATGAAAGCACTTTCTAGCCATCACATTAGTAGCCTTCAGGGCTGAGACCAAGTCCACTTATTAAGTTATCTTAGCTTTTTTTCCTTTCCTTTTCTTTGCTTGATTTAGCTTGTGTTAGACTGTGTTAGTCATTCAGTCATGTCCGACTCTTTGCCATTCCACGGACTGTAGCCTGCCAGGCTTCTCTGTCCATGGAATTCTCCAGGCAAGAATACTGGAGTGGATTGCCATTCCCTTCCCCAGAGGAACTTCCCAACCCAGGGACTGAACCCTGGTCTCCTGCCTTGCAGGCAGATTCTTTACCATTTGAGCTACAGGGAAGTCTGGTTTGGCTTATTTTTTATGCTAAATTTACCAGGCTATTTACATTTTAATTTAATTTTGCAGGTGTATGCTACTTAATTTCTCTCCCAGTCTATAATAAAACAAGGGTTATGTGACCAATGCTCCTATACCTAAGCCCAGGGTGGACAGATATGTTTTGCGCTTGTCTTAAGATCTATTGCTCATGATTATAGGGGTGTCCTTGTGGGGTTCCCTTGCGACTCAGCCGGTAAAGAATCCGCCTACAATGCAGGAGACCTGGGTTCAATCCCTGGGTTGGGAAGATCCCCTGGAGAAGGGAAAGGCTACCCACTCCAGTATTCTGGCCTGGAGAATCCCTTGGACTATGTAGTCCAGGGAGTCGCAAAGAGTTGGACACCACTGAGCGACTTTCACTTACAGCGGCTTCTCTTTCAGAATCGGAGAAGTATGTAGAGTTTTCTGCACAGCAAGATGGTGGCAAACCTATCAGCCTATTAAATTTTTCAGCCTCCTGTCATTTTTTCATTTTACTTATAAATACAAATATCATATAGGAAAAGATAAGTGGAAAGTAACTCAATCTGAGAAATTCACCTCAAAGATGGTAACTAGTGCAGAGGGGCTGTGCTGGACTTCCAAGGACCAGCAGAGGAACTAGAGTGTAGCACAAGAAACTGAAACATTGCAGGGAAAAAAATGAGACACAAAGCATTTATGAACAAATTTCTAGGGAGCAAAAGTGAAATGAATTCATCAAAGACTCTTGCAATCTAGGCCATACATTAAACTAATCCCTTTCCAACCAGGATACATGATCATGCTCTATTTAGCTGATTTCTTATCTGGCCCTTCTCTTGCTCAGAAGCAATAAATCCCACCCTAAGGAATCAGATTCTCTACTAAGTAAATCCCCAGTCTGGCTGAGTTGGGTCACTTGAGTCATAGTGGTGTTAATTAACATAATGAATTTGCAAAATCCCAATTTCTTTAAAAGTAGACTATATTATTAGTTGTTTATCTATACATACAAACTAGACCCAAGAGTATTTTAGCATGTACTTCAAAGAAATAAAAATCCTTCACGAGAATAGGTCAGAATGGAAACTTGAGTACACGGTTAATAAACTTCCTATCCTTTTTGGACCTTCATATTATTATCCTTAACAGACTTGACTCTTGGAAAATGAATTTTCTTAAGCTTATTATTTCAATCTCTTTTCTTAACTTTGCTTTCCAGCAGGTAGCTGGCAATGAGTAGCCAAAAATATCTCTACAAATTTAAGGAAGACAACAAACCTAGCAGAATGCAGCAAAATAACAAAACTTAGCAAGAAAAAGTGCTGTTACTATCAACAAGAATTCCAAAGGTAAGTTTTGGACTTAGCCATCAACTACTTGGAGATATGACTTATATCCTCAGAGGTGAAAAGGGACCCCGGAAGCACAAAATCTTTAATGATGACTAATCAAGTTCTTTCACTTCCCTTTCTAAAGCTATAATATTTAGATTTTTGTAGATTTCAGAGATTATCTCCATGGAGTACCACTGCAAACATACTGTCAATTATGTAAAGGTGAAAATGACTTTGAAAGGGAGCTTTGCCCTCAGAATTCTTTAGCTCCTGCCCTAAAGGATGAGTCCAGGTTCTTGCCAGACCACTGACTGATAACAACTTTGTCACAATCATTTCCTTAAAACACACTCAGAAGTCCAGTCACTGTCACAGGGGAAACTATTATCTCTTTCATAAATTTTAGGCCCAAATTAGGCTATTAAACAGTTTTCAACATACTTTTTTTTTTCTTAGTTCACTGCAGAAATGAATCTTCTAAACCAGAACCTTACATGAGGAGGAAAGTAGATTTTATATATCCTACTATGAGGGATTCCCTGGTGGCTCTGCTGGTAGAGTCTGCCTGAAATGTGGGAGACTGGGTTTGATCCCTGGGTTGGGAAGATCCCCTGGAGAAGGAAATGGCAACCCACTCCTGGAAAATCCCATGGACAGACAAGCCTAGCAGGCTACAGTCCATATGATCTTATAAATAAATTAGTTTTAAACTTTATGTAGCTAAATTTATACATTTTGGGGGTACCTAATTTCTAACATTGAAGAGGCATCATTATTAGAAAGGCCCTCCTTCCCTTAACTTTCTAAAAATGTTCACTCATATTATAAAGGCTCTTGCAGCTTTATTTTTTACATTTAACTAGAATTTGCTTTGGTATAAGAAGCAAGGTAGGAATCCAGAGCTTAATTTTTCCCTGTAGCACCTATCGTGGCCATCTCAATTATCTCAACATCACTTATTAAATGGGCTATTTTTTTTTTTACCAAGTAATTTGAAATCCATCCCTCTTCCTAGCTTCCTTTTTCATTCAAAATTTTAAATTAATAAATTCAAGCCTGTAATTGTCAGCAGGCTGTGAGACTGCCCATCATGGCAGAGGAAGAATAACATTGTGCTCATAATATGGTTTTATAATCATGACCCACAAATGCCCTTAAGTAGAAATTGAACTTCTTAGCTCAGTACCATGAAAAAGAAAACCATGGCATCAACTAGATGAAAAACAAAAGATGTCATGCTTGGCAGGTATTCCAGTTCTCTTTAAGCAACACTGAATAATCCTAATCATAAGACTCAGCTACTTAGGGTTGTTCTGCAGAGCTAATGCTTCCTCATGGGTCTGCACAACATAGGCCTGCCCCGCATGAGATGATCTACAGATACCATCCTGAGCCTCCTTTGTGATGGAGAAAGATCACTGGGAAGAGCTGCTCTTTACACTCTTGATGCTCAACTAAATTTTCTTATGTTTTCTGGATCGGAAGTCTGTGTATTCATTGAAAATTTGTGCAAGGGCTTGAGATAATTCAAAGCTCCACTTTTGAGAAAAATGGTGGTTCTGTCAGAGGCATCATGACAGACCCCAGGTAATGGAGCAGAATGAGCCTATGCCTGGGAACCAATATCAGTTAGACTGCTAAATGCTCACATGGAGAAGCAAGCCTTGCTACCTGTCCTCCTGGCATTTTAAGCACATGGGTGTCTCTAATCAGCAACTAAGAGTCTTAATATTATTTACACTTCTTTAGAGGAAGTCAACCCAGACTTGACTGGAAAGTTAGTACCTGCCACTCAAAAAGACCCTCCAACCCACAAGTGAGAGAGCCTACACTGTGAGCTGGCATGTTCGCTCATTTGTGTCTGACTCTCTTCGACCCTGTGGACTGTAGCTCACCAGGCTCCTCTGTCCATGTGATTTTCCAGGCAAGAATACTAGAATGGGTTCTCAACCCAGGGATCAAACCCACATTTCTTGCATCTCCTATATCAGTGGGTGGATCCTTTACCACTGTGCCACTTGGGAAGCCTTGTGAAATGTCATAAAGAAGTGATTTATTCTTCTAAATATTATTAGGAAATTAATAATTAAATTACCTTAGCCTTGCCATTTCTGTGTGAAGATTTAATGGTACACAGAGTCAAGATCACAAGCATTCATATCAAGTACCACTTATGTCTTTCGGAAAACTGTAGCTGAAGACACAGCCTATTATATTATCCATCTCACATAAAGGGGCCACAGACCTTTATTTATATAAATAGATCATCTCATGTGTCTAGTGCATTTAGCTCCTCTGTGTGTCTTAGTGTTATTCTACTTGAAAATATTTTTTCTCTGTATTTTAACATCACAAATTCCTTTAAGTCACTTTTGAAGTTTACAGAATGTATGTGTCAGAAATGGAGGCACTTTAATGGTCTTATTCACTACTATATTCCCAGTTGCTAGAAGAATGTCTGCCCCGTGGTCTATGGTAGTCAATGTGCTAAACAAACAACCAGAAAATAAATGATTCAAGAAATATGCACATACATACCAATGCACAAACAAAAATTACCCGGTGTCTTGTGCATGGACACTCATTTTACCAGCAACAATCCAAATGTAAAGAAAGTCTGTCATATCCTTCCTTCACTCAGTGTATCTTCACTGCACATCTGCCAAATGCCAGAACCCCTCTGACTCCTTGCTCCTGAAGGGCTCCTAAACCTACCATGGTGAGTTGAGGGGTCATCAGACAACCGTTTGACAATGTAATGAGGACAATGGTAAGAGATTTGTGCAGATACGCAGGGAACTCATGGGCGGGCACAGAGTCAGCTGGGAACAGTCAGTAGGAACTAGGGTGTGGGGACTGTTTTCCCAAAGGTTCTGGTCCAGGTGAGCCTCTGCAGATGAGGAGGAGCCAACTGTTGGGAGACAGGGGAAGCTTGACTGCAGGAATGTCAAGTGGAGCTGGGAACCACCAGGCAGGAAGTGACTGGGGCATTAAGTAGAGGACTGGAAATGGGATGACGTGAGGCCTAAAGGAGGAGGCAGCCCGACATACCGGAAAGCCTGCCATTTCCACTGTTGGCAATGGGAAGCTTTTCCATGGGTTGAAGTCAGGCAGGAGCCTGGTAAGATTTGCACCTTAGACAGGTCACCCTAATGGCTGACTGGAAAATGGACTAAAGGGAGAGAAGCCCCAGGTGGGCAGGACTAGTGAGCCCAGGTGAGAGCTGACAAGAGCCTGGAAGAACGTGTGGTTACAGAAATGGAGAAATGCAAAGGAGAAAGATTTTGGAGAAAATCATATACTTTAGTGCTTGATTTCATGTTGCAACTGCTTCTGTTCTGTATTTCATTATTACTAGTATTATCTGATAATTCCTACGGATCTCTTGTTAGGTGAATTTTCTTTTTATTGCCTACTACACTAGATTTCTCCCCCAAATGTTTGCATGCCAATTCTTGTGGCAAAAATAAGAGTAACAACCACTGAAGTTGTCATAACAAGGAACAGCTACTTACTTCTGCCTTGCTTCGTGAGAGCAGCAAACGAGACAAATAGAAAGGTGACCTTGCAAAATTTGCTTCTGGGGTACACAGATAAGAAAGCAAGTATTGGGAATATTTTAAAAATATTAATATATTAAAACATTTAAAACCTTATTTGTAAGGTTTATCTAATCCTATCACAGCCATGGATAGGATTTCAAGGTCACCCTATAGACTTAGCCAAATACCGTTATTTCAATTAATTAAAAAAAAATCTTTAAAATACCTGTCAGAATATGACAGAATCTAGAGATACTGCTCTCAAAAATGCACTCTCTCTGCCAGCAGTGATCCAAAAGAGTATCTTGGCAGTCTGTTTTTTCTCTTTTCCAGAGTGAGGATAAGACTGTGAGTTAGTACTTCTGCCCTGTTGTTCACAACTGCCCCCAACGTCTGACTGATGTTACCTTATGCACAATGAGCTCATGCGTGCCATCTGGAAGTGTCCTACCATCTTCCTGCATCAGAGGAACAAAGGAGAAGCCAAACAATTTCTTCTCTCCTTTCTCCTTTGCTGTAGAAGGAAAATAAAAGAAAAGAGTCAGTCAGTCAGTTCAGTGTATGCTTACACACTGTGTTCAGACACACAGACTGTGGAGATGAGTGATCAGGAAGAACTAGAACACTGACCCCCCAACACATTCACACACCCGCTCCCTTATACAATGAAGAGCAGTCTTATGAAGGGACGTCTGTCTACAGTGGCCACCCTCTAACCCGCAGTCCCGCCTCATAACCATAAGTTATATTCCTTGACTAATTTTCTTCAAGGGATTCACTATTTGAAATTACGTGTTTTGTTTGTTTTTTTGAAGTTGTAGATTTTCTGTTTCTTCTCCTCACAACCCAACCTCTACCCCTTAACATAAGCACCACAGAGGGCAAGATTCTTGTCTGCCTTATTTTACTCTATGCTTGGTATCTCAAAGAATGCCAAGAACATAGTAGGTTCTCAACAAATGTATGGAACATAAATGAATGAGTGAATGAATGAACTCTCCCTACAGCCACAGTATAAACAGAGACCTCTGAAAGCCACCTCCTTGGAATCAGGCACGTAGACAAACATAAACTGCAATCAATAGTTTGATAAGAGTTTACTGCAGTATATTTGTATGCCAGAAATGAGGCAATGAGGTTTTCAGATGTCCAGCTGAACTACAATGGCTAGAACAAGGGTCATTGGCAACTGTTTACAGATAAGGAAACTGAGAGGTCTACCACAATGTTACCTGCTCCAGACCTCTTATGTGCCATTCTAGTACTTTCCACCCAGCTTCAGCTTCTCCAAAAATGAAGACCGCAAGAAAGAGAATCTGGTGTGTTCAGCTGGACTCTGTCCTTGTATTTAGACATGCAGAGAAGAGCTGCAGGCTGGCAGCCATGGGCTGGCCTCTTATCCTTGCCCACACAACTGTGGAAGTGGAGGTTTCACCTGGCAGAGGAGTCCAGCTTTGGGATACAGTAAGCCCCATGCTAGAGGAGTCAGATATGGAAATCCTGAGGATCGGACAAGAGACTCTAATAATAAACACATTATTCTCTTTCAATTGTTTCTGGCATTTAACCACAGGGATGTGGAACCCTGTGCACAGAGTAATTCTAGCTGGCTGGCTTAGGCTCCTAGCATGAGGGAAGCCCTGAATTGTGATTAAGTGAAGGATTTTCTTTTAAATCATTAATTTCAAGCCTAGAGAGAAAATGGGGAAATACCAACACTCTTCAAACAAAAGTCACAGCAAAGATCTCTGGAAAGAGATTTCTACGTCAGTGAGTGTGCTGGGTATGGAACTTGTGCTTTAGGGGGCAAGACTTATTTAGAAATAATTTCTTAAGTTGCTTTGACTGTCTTTTTGGTGTGGTTTTTGGTATTCAATTTGGAAAGATAAAAAATTCCAAGATGCATAAAATTAGCAAAGGTAAGGAACAAAGCAATAGCTTCCCTAAATTTGCCCTTGGTTATAAAATAAAAATAAACACCAAATAAAGTTTAAAGTATATAGACTTTTTTCCTAAGCTATTAGATCAGGATTAATGAACTAAATAGACTGTTACATATAATATGTATAATACAGTCCCCTTTTATTAATAAAACCCCTGAATCTATGGATTCCACCTCTTGAGTTTCCAATATATTTCTTCTTGTAGCTCAACTTGAACAATTCTGCCCCTGGGACCTCCAATATATCGACTCACCACTCCTTACCCCTTCACTCCCACATCCCATTTCTATGGCCCATCATTCTAATCACCTCAGTGAAAATACCCTCAACACTCCCCCTTCCACATGTCCACTCATAACACTATTCCTTGGCAGAATCCAATTTGTGGTTTATTCTATGCCTAACCTAAGCTTAATTAATGTACACTAACTACAAAAGCGTCCTGGGATAGGCAAACTTTCTATGTTTACCTAATCAGCACACTCCTCTACTTTTCTAGACAATAATTTCATCCATTCTCCTTGTCTCTCAAGCCTCCAATACCTTGATACTTTCACTTTCAGCTCATGGAGAGAGAACTCCCTCACACCCTCGCATCCACCTATCACTCACCTGCATCTGCCCTCCTAGCCCTGAACTGCCCACGCGCCCACCCAAGGCTAATTTTTATCCTAGGTCCTGTGCTCCTTCCCCAGCTCAAGGACACTGCTCCTACAGGTGTCCCCACTCTCTACATCATCAGGTTTTCCTCTCTACTGAATGATTTCTCCCAAACAAACATACTTTAAAAGTTCTGTTTAAAAAAGAAACAACAGCAAATACTTCCTAGGACCTTCTTGTTTTTTAGCTACGATCTCACTTCTCTGCTCACCAGTATTCTTTATAGCAAAGCTTCTTAAAAGATCTGTCTGTACTCACTGCCTGACCTTCCTTTTCTCCACCTTACTCTTTGACTGACTCCAGTCAGCTTTCAACTCCACAGATCCAAGAGAAATAACTTCCATGATGCCAAATCAGGAGATCATTTCCGGGTCCTTATTCTGCTTATCACTGGCACCTGACACATGATCAACCCCCTTGTGAAAAGCTTTCCTCATTTAGTCTCCTAGGTTCTATTTTTCTTTGATTCTCCTTCAGCCTCACTGGCTATTCCTTTTTAATCTACTTCTCACTCTCCCCAAATCTAAATGTGTCAATGACCCTAGGATCCATCCTTGGACTTCCCTTTGCTATCTAAACTTTTTACGTAGACATCTCGTCCAGTCTCATGGCTTTTCAAACTACGTTCATCTGTGATATCCTGGAGCTAACCTGTACTGGTTCATAAGAACTGACAGTATGCATCTTCCTTCAACTACAAGATCAGTGATGTCATGTTGGCAGCTTAAAATTGACCATGGTGGGAATATTTACCCCATGGAAATCAGCAAATGCTATAAGTTAGGCTTCCCCTCCCCTCTCCATCACTCTGAGTGCTGGTTAAATATTTACAACACACCAATGAACTACATGTTCTCATTATCAAGTTTAAGTCTCCAGTTTGGACCTCATTCAAATGTCTACTTGATGTCTTGAATATTTAAGAGACTTCTTAGACTTAGCATATTTAAAATAGGATGTTTGATTTTTCTCTCCAAACAGATTCTTCCTGTTGTCTTCCCCACTTTGTTAAATGACCCCTTCACTCTGAGGCCAAAATCTTGAGATCAACCTTGAATTTTCTCTGCCTTTCAGATCCAATCTGTCAATAAATCTGTATAAAAGAATCAAACCACTTAAATCTCGTACTTGGAATTCTGCAAAAGCCTCCTGAATGGCTTTTCTATTCCCATCTGGCCCACCTACAATCTATCATCCATACAGTGGGCAGACTTAACTTCAATCTAAAACCTCTAACGCTTCTTTTCTCACTCCAAATAAAATTCAAAGTCCTCCTTCCCATGACCTAAAACACAGCAGAGGATCTGGTTCTGCTGCTCCCTCTCTGGTTCTCACCTCCAAATCTCTCACTTGCTCATTCTGGCCTCCTTGCTATTCCTGTAAAGTGCCAATCATGTTTGAGAATGCACAGTGATATATATATATATATATGCAAATCAAATATGAATCTGAGCCAATCAGAGGCTTTCCTGGTAATTTCACATGCCTAGGAAAGTCCCCGAGGGTTCCCTTGAGCTATCGAAGGGCTGGATCAGTTCCTGGCTGAAAAGACAGCACACGGGTCAGGGGTGCCTAAGACCACACAAGCTAGTCAGGCCTTTAATAATGCATCTCCTCTTTCTGTTTAGTCTTCCTAGGCTGTGAAAGTGATTGATTTTTATGAAAGTGATCACCTTAAGTAAAACCTTGTAGATTTCTACAGCTACTTCGTTTCCTCCTTCTCTTTCATCTCTTTCCATAGAGGTTATTGGTTTGTTGAGAATGGCACCCATTCACCTCCCAGGATTCCATTCACCTCCATTTTTCTCTCATGGAGGTCTCTGGTTTGTGACACACTTTCTACAGACTATCCCACACTGTTTCAGCTTAGTAAGCAGTACCCAACAGAACAAGGCCACGGAGACACTCCATCCACTTACTGGAACAATGCCGAAACTCGAAGCGGATGTGTGCACCCCCTGAATTTATCCACGGGATAGGAAGTTTCAGCAGCTCAGACCACCTGGGGCTGTTGTTATGATAAAGCACAAAGGAGTGGTACTCACTAGCCGGTGGCTCTCCAGACCCAAAGGATATAAAATCCTGACAAAGGAAACAAGCAGGTTAAAGACAGCTTCATTTCAAGATGATATTGGAAGGAGCAGAACAATTGCTTTGCTGTGTCTGTGTGCTCCCAAAACAGCACTTACTGTGAAATCACTTCCTCCATCCTCTTCGGGGCTGTTTTTGCACCTGCTTCTGTGAGCAGGCTGTGTTTGGTTCATCCTGAGGTTGGGGCTCCCAGGGCCTAATTGCTCAAAGGTGGACCTCAGTGACACATGCTAGCTGAGCTACTGCGTGCCTAACTTGGAGTCAACTACAAAGCAAAATCTTCAACCAGCCATAGCCAAAAGCCTTCTGTGCCTTCCTATAAAACTCATTAAGCCTCGGGGCTCACAGGAAATTCTTCTTCCACAAAGGAATCTGATATGATCACCCCGATTAGCAATACTCTAATCTCCATGTCCTATTTTGGTCATAATGAAAATACATAGGATTAAATATGGGCTCAGACACTAAAGAATGCCTGCAATGTGGGAAACCTGGGTTCAATCCCTGGGTAGGGAAGGTTTCCTCGAGTATTCTTGACTGGAGAATGCTATGGACAGAAGAGCCTGGAGAGCTACAGTCCATGGGGTCGCAAAGAGTCAGACATGACTGAGCAACTTAAAAGAAAACAACAACAAACAACTCCACAAAGAAAAAGCATACCTCTCCAAAATTATAACAGATGAAAGGGAAAAAAAGAAATGGGATAAAAATGCCGTATTTAAGGAGTAGCTGCTATGAGGATGTTTTTTGACATGATTAATTAAACAAACTGAAAGCTTATTTCCCCTCTTTTCATGATTAAAAACAAACAAACAAACAAACAAACTACACGGGGGTAGAGAAGAAAAATAAGACTGAAAATACTGCAAATCACAAGTTAACTGATAGCACTAAAGATGAACCCAAGGCAAGGATGTGAAATGTTTTACCAAAAAGAATTCAGCATTAACGTACCTTCAGGGTCTGGCCACTACTCTCTACAATGAACATCGTAACTTCCACGTTCCTGGCCACACTCTTTCCTCCTTTCTCAAATTCTCCCCTTTCTATAGTGATATATAAATCATTCCGCATTTCACCTAGCAGGAGAGGAAAATTGAAATGGCATTATATATATAGTAGGAAGTATAATAGAGTGTTCTATCAAGGAAAAGTTTAGTTCATAAAAAATAGTGTTCTAGCATACAACATACAATATTTATACTTCTATAATAAGATCCTCACCCTTACTACCAACATCCAAGAAAAGCAAAGGCCAGCCTCTGCTAGCTTGAAATTAGCAATACTGAAAATGTACATTTAGGAGGGAAATAAAGGACCTGGGTAGAGAGCTGCTGTCAAGTTTCACCATTTTTCAATATTTCCTTCATTTCATTTATGAGGTGTGATTACAGAATGACAGCTGAGCAGGGTGGTTCAAAGAAACTAGTCTCAGTGCTTTATAGTCAAGGCACTTAGAGAAGAAGAAATACTTAAGTGGAAGAAAATGATAGGACTGCAAAGGGTACAGTTACAATTTAAATCTTCTAAAATTCATGGACGAAATGATCTCACCCCTGGAAGAATCCAGATTAGTGCTTTACAAACACAGATGTAGAATAATTCAGTCATACAGAGACACTTGGCTTAATATTTCTTACCATCAAGCTATAAAACAAATGAGAAAGGCCCTGGATTCAAACTGACCTAGTCTATGTACACATATATCATCTATTGTTTTTTCTCCATTGGCTATTTATGAAACTTGAATGCTTTTTCATTTTGCCCCTTTCTTACTACTGCAAGAAAAAAAAAAAAAGAAATTGTATGCCAACTAGCAAAGAGAGGCAAACACACTTGACAACCTGCTTTTATTTCTCCTGTAAGAATTAAATTAGGGGTAGGCAATAAGTGGATACGGACATGAGAAGTAAGTCAACAATGTGACTAGAAAGTTTTTGAAGGTAAATATTGGTGAGGTCAGCAAGGTTGAATGTACTTTTACTTAACACAGCTTCCAAACATGTAAACACTCAAAAGCAATATTGCTTTGTCCTAATTAAAAAAAAGCAAAAACCAAAAAAACACCTCTCCTTAAGAAAGCAAATCACCAGAAGGAACAATAGCCATACAAATGTACCCACATTTGGGAAACTTATCAAACTTCCTGACTGAAATGTATATAAGAAAGTACCCTAGCTTTCAAAACCATGGGGGAATACCAGTGTGCATGGCCACCTTCCTCCACAAAGGCCGACTTCTAATAAGAGCATCATTTGCAAATGACTTTGCCTGACCAGGAAACAGATGGGCCACAAAAGGGAGACACTGAATAAGTTCTAAAAAAGATGAAATCGCAGGCCCTCTTTAGAAAATGTATGTAAGGCATACATTAATGGAAACAATTGTTACAGTGGTCTCTGTCTTATGAATTTCTCAGTACTCTCATGTAGCTCCTACAAATCAACTTGAGAAGGCAATGAACTTGGAACTCCAGGAGAAAAGCAACATATTTCAATACACACATTTGAAAGTTTTCTTGTTTAACCATCTTAATTTTTTTTTAATTAGGAAGATATTACCCCACAAATTTCACAAATTCTCTACAGTTTTATAACCTGATTCATTTAATTACTATATATTTATCATTAAGTTTCTATATACTTATATATATATATATATATTCATACATACACACACACATTCTCAACACTATTTATTTTAACAATTCCAATGCAGAATAAATAAGCTCACACACTATGTCCTCCAAATTCACCAGTTTCAACTCAAAACAGGCCTGCAATGCTAATGGTCTGCACATGTGCTATTTCAACAACTGTCTGAGGGGAAATTCTTGACAATACTGTTCCCATGAACAGATTTGCCAGGTTAAAAAAAAAATCAAAAATTAAGGTACTTTAGAACACACACCCACACACACAACAGTAGGAAAATTCCTTTGCTTCTGGAGTAGGTGACATATGTTGAGTGGTTGAGGTGACACACAGCCTATAAAACACACACTGATTAATGGGAAGTGTAGCTACAGGGGCTTTTAGCTTAGAAATTTCTCATAATGAGTGATTAGCTTGTCTAAACCACACGGGGATTAACTGTCCTGCAAAATGAAGAGT
The DNA here is from genome assembly GCA_917880005.1 of Nanger dama. Lineage (NCBI taxonomy): Eukaryota > Metazoa > Chordata > Mammalia > Artiodactyla > Bovidae > Nanger > Nanger dama. Next base: position 3,741,510 of record CAKJTW010000007.1, read on the forward strand.
AAGTGTTTCTTGGGAGGGGGACTTCCAACTCTCATCTATTGGCAGGGCCAGTAATTCTGGCTTAAGCAAAGTGGAGGGAGGGAGATCTGCAGTCTGTTTCTCCCTGTGTGCAGGCTAGGCCTTGCAGAGGAACAGGGATGGAGGGAGAGTAAAATACCACCAGGGCCAGGAAATTCTTTCTCCATGTATTCATTTAGCAAATAGGCTGTGAGAACCTACTATGTGTCAGATGTTATCTTAAGTCCAGCAGACTCAGCAATACTGCTACTGCTAAGTCACTTCAGTCGTGTCCGACTCTGTGTGACCCCACAGACGGCAGTCCACCAGGCTCCCTCGTCCCTGGGATTCTCCAGGCAAGAACACTGGAGTGGGTTGCCATTTCCTTCTCCAATGCATGAAAGTGAAAGTGAAAGGGAAGTCGCTCAGTCATGTCCAACTCTTCATGACCCCATGGACTGCAGCCTACCAGGCTCCTCTGTCCATGGGATTTTTCTAGGCAAGAGTGCTGGAGTAGGGTGCCATCGCCTTCTCCAAGACTCAGCAATGGACAAAGCAAAATGCCTTCGCAGCAGAGCTTAGATTCTAGTAGGAAAAGATTTTGAACAAAGAAGTAAAACACAGAGCACACTGAATAATGCTAAGGGCCATGGATCAAAGTGAGACAGAGAAGGGAACAGGGTTCTGAATGAGGCAGAGGGACTGTCCCACGAGAGAAGCCCTCACTAAGAGGATGAGACATCCGTGGAAGCGAGGCTGTCTTTCCAAAGGGAGGCTTAATATGGCCTTCGCTTCCCAATTGGACCCCTGCAGCTGGTTTAGCTTATAACTGAGCTGGATTCTTCTCTCTCTTCTGAGTTCAAATAAGCCTAAAGAATGTAGGGTCTTGGGAAGACTGGAATAAGGAGATCTGGATTCCAACTTTCCCTGCCACTGTCTCCTGTCTGACATTAGTCTAGACAGGGCAAGATAAACCTTGGGCCTCACGTGTTTGTATCACTCAAGTGGGATGCAGTAAAGGCAGAGGTAGAGGTGGGAGAGCCAGTAGGAGGGACAAGGCTACTTTATTAGGTTATGTCTCTTTTTCTGTAGAATTTCTAGAATACAACACATTCATAAATAAAAACACCTTATACACACATTTTACTTTTCTGTTCTTTGTCACTGTTCCTGCAACCCTCTTTATCTTCCCCCAAACTTTTTTTAATTTTATTTTTATTTTGCAAAGTTTTTAGACTGAAGTAAGATTTCTCTGAAAAGAGAAAACATGACAAGAACATTTCTCCTGGATGACATTCTACATGTGTCCACCCCCTCAGGAATCCATAGCTTGCTGTGTTCTAATTCTGCAAGGTGCCATGTTTTGTCAAAATATGTCGAAGGATAAAGTGGAAACAAGTGTTAATTACAGTCAATACACTTGAGGTTGACTCTAGAGAAAGCCAACCTAAAGAAAACTAATAAGCCCAAATGGTGTTAAGAAAGCAAATCCTTGGTAATTAAGAGAGAAATCACTAGGTGAGTATGAAATGGAGTCATAGCACTAATCATGAAAAGCTACTTGCCTGACAATGTTTATTAACACCTTACACCTCTTAAATTTATTACTCTGTAAATTTGACAGGCTTGACACTTCCCTGTTTCATAGGCCCTGTTTTGCTGGGAAGCCTTCAAAATATCACTGTAGACGAGATACAGATAAGGCCACAGCAGTAGGAACAAATTCAAAAAGAGTTCAGTAACTACAATCAAATGGGGTTGATTTGTGGCTTATCCTCGGAGGGCAACAGGCTTTTATCAGTTCTGTAAACCTTGATTCTGTCCTATGAATGCCTTGGATAAAGTCACAGAGGACAAGCTAATCACACCAAGTAAAACACTGTCCCCAGCCATAGGGGCTAGTCTAGTGCCTCTTCTGTGCTAGGCAATTATTGTCACTTTTGAAGCTGGAAAATAAAAGTTTCTGTACTTCTTTAAAACAAAAGACCATATGTAAATCACTATAGGATTTTTGTGAACTTAGATTATGATGACGGTGCTTAGTAGAAGATAGATAGTAGTCAAGTACTTTGCCAAGTGCTGTAAGTAGAATATCTCATTAAGTCCTCACATAAACCTTATGCTGCTGCTGCTAAATCACTTCAGTTGTGTCCGACTCTGTGCGACCCCATAGACGAAAGCCCACCAGGCTCCCTCATCCCTGGGATTCTCCAGGCAAGAACACTAGAGTAGGTTGCCATTTCCTTCTCCAATGCATGAAAGTGAAAAGTGAAAGTGAAGTCGCTCAGTCAGGTCCAACTCTTCAAGAACCCATGGACTGCAGCCCACCAGGCTCCTCCGTTCATGGGATTCTCCAGGCAAGAGTACTGGAGTGGGGTGCCATTGCCTTCTCCGAAACCTTAAAACAAGGTCCTATTTTTTTCCATTTTACAGGTGAGGAGACTGAAGTACAGAGATTAAGAAACATGTCTAATGTATTATCAGTATCTCTGCTTTACTCATGAAAATGTAATTCAAGAGGTGAGAACATTCATCAAATAAGCTAGCGCATTCAGCCTTAGCCTCCAAAGACCAATGCCCTATACAAGGAAGACATTAGTCCCACTCTAATTGGCCAGACCAGTTGTCAAGCAATGATTTCATTTCTAGGAACAAGACAGAACATGTATGGTTCAGACCATAAACAATACAGAGAAGGCACTCATCACTGGAGAGATGAGGGTGATAAGAAGTTAACTGAACTTTTGAAATGTTGAGGTTACAAGCAGAAAAGCTCAACCCAGTGGACAGAAGGTAAAAGAAAACTAGTTCAACATGAAAGAAGTCATTTTGAGAGATGACATGAGATGTGATGACGTGATCTTGGCCATTTAAATACTCAAGTACAGCCAGGTAACCATCCCCAGGGACCTGAGGAAGAAATTCATGCACTGGACATGTAGCTGAGCTGAATGGCCTTTTGTGTGTGTAGCAGGCACTTCGTTACCTCCCCAAAGATGTCCAGGTCCTGATCCCACGAACCTGTGAATAGGTTACCTTACATGACAAAAGGGGTTTTACAGGCATGATTAAGTTGAGACTCTTGTGATGGGAATATTTTCTTTGATTATGAGAATGGGCTCAATTTAATTTCAAAGATCCTTATAAGAAGGAGGCAAAAAGTCAGAGTCGGAGAAGGAGATACGATGAGAGAATCAGAGGTTGAATGATGTAGGGCCAGGAGCAGAGGAGGACAGGCCCACCTTCAGGAGCTAGAAAAGGCAAGGAAATGGATTCTCCTTCAGAATCATCAGAAGAAATACAGCCCTGCTGATACAGTGATATTAGCCCAGAGAGACCTGTGCAAACTTCTCATCCCCAGAACTGTAGTCTATTTGCATGTTTTAAGCCACTCCATTTGTGCTGATCTGTTACAGCAGTCATAGGAAATGAATACAATATGCCATGTAAACTTCCATTACCTCAGGACATCTTCAAGGAGGGGACAGAGCAAGGGGCAAGGGCAAGCTTCCCAGGTAATTGACATCAAAGTAAACCACATACATGGAAAATTTTTGCATGGGATGAAAAATTAACTTTGGATTTCTCACATGGAGTACGCTTGAGTAAAACATACCTGGTGTTCTTGCTTCTGTTTTATTTTAAAAGAGTACTCTGAGATGTTGAATTTTGAGGGGGTAGATTTTTAAATTTTTTTTTTTTTTTTTGATGACTAACAAACAAGCAGTGGCAAATGATAGCAACAACAGTCACGAGGGGCTTTCCAGGCAGTGGTGCAGAGAAAAAGGAGCAGGACCAGGGTGCCCTTCACACTCTAGGACAACACAATCTATCTCTGATAGCAGTAGCTGGGGAAAACCCTACACCCATGGGCAGTGGGGCATGTCAGCTTCCTAACCTGGGGGCACCAGCTCTCCCCCAACATGAACTTGGGCGGGATCCACCCTTAGGGTGACACAATAGACTCTTAGCCTCTCTCTCTCTCCTTGGTCACTGTGGCATTTGTTGGTTAAGAGACCACTGTCCCCTTGGTAAGGGCATGAAGAGGGGGTTCAGATTTAAGCAGACCAGTTGCAACTGTGTGATGTAGAGGTCCATGACTTGGCCTGGGGGTGGGTGAATTTTAGTTAGATTTAGGATATATTTTTTAGAGAAGACCAAATCAAGTAGGTTCCCACCTCTCTCTCTAAAAGAATGATTATTTGTGGCAATTCTATCTGGTGATGTACATATCTCTTCCAGTAAGCGGTGAGTGAGTGAGTGAGTGAGTGAGTGAAGTCACTCAGTCGTGTCCGACTCTTTGCGACCCCGTGGACTACCAGGCTGCTCCGTCCATGGGATTCTCCAGGCAAGAATACTGGAGTGGGTTACCATTTCCTTCTCCAGGGGATCTTCCCGACCCAGGGATTGAACCCGGATCTCCTGCATTGCAGGCAGACGCTTTAACCTCTGAGCCACCAGGGAAGCCCTACTAATAAATATATATATTTAAAAGAATGAAACTATATATCTTCTTAAATGGGAGGCAAATATACCTACAACATTCTTTCCCCAGTCTTGTAAATCATTATCTAGTCAACTTTGACCAAATACAAGTTTGACTTACCTGAACTACTGCCTAAAAACAAAAAAGGAGGCTTACTCTTGAAGACACTTGGAAAATAAAGTTAAATCTTGAAATCACCCTGACAGCTACTACTGCTGGCAATCATTTGAAACACAGGCTCTGTTAATAATTTTAGCAAGGTCTTCTAGTCTCCAAATCTCAACTCTTCATGGCCCCATCATTCTACGACTTCCCCATAATTCCTTGTAGGATTAGGAACTTTGAAGATGTACTAAAAGGGAATGCACTGGAAGGTACTAATTAGAGCGGCGCAGTGGTAAAGAATCCACCTAGCAACGCAAGAGACTCAGGAGATGTGGGTTTAATCCCTGGGTCAGGAAGATCCCCTGGAGGAGGAAATGGCAACCCACTCCAGTATTCTTGCCTGGAGAATCTCATGGACAGAAGAGTCAGGTGGCCTACAGTCCACGGGGTTACAAAGAGTTGGACGCAACTGAGCCACTGAACACACACACACAACAAACAGGGACAGTTTTCCTGGCTGATGTGCGAGTATCCCATCAACAGAGGAGCCTGGTGGGCCTAGTCCACGGGGTCGCAAAGTTGGACATGACTAAGCGACTAACACACACGCACACACACGAGAATGAGTCTTCAGGAGAGTGTGTACAGGTAGGGAAGGTAAAGTATGGAAACCAGGATGACTGCCTAGAATCATAAACTCAGAATAAGAGTGGACCCTTAGGGTGGGAGGAGGGCACAGACTGATCACCCATGACATGCCTGACACATCAGCCAGCTTTGTTCCAAAATGTCTGGTGGGTGGAAAATTAGTCCTTCCTGATATTCAGCAAAGGCTCAAGATCTGTCTGTACAGTCTGTTAAGACATTTAGAGCTTGGCTGTTCAATCCTGTAACTACTGCCACACGTGGCAACTGAGTCCTCGAAATGGGACTTGGCTGAAAAGAGATGTGTTGTAAAGTATAACAGTTACCAGCCTTCAAAGACTTAAGTTGAAATAGTGTAAAATAACTCATTACAAAATTTTTATATGGACTATCTGTTGAAAGGATATTTGGATGCATTGGGTTAAATATACTATTAAAATTAATTTCATCTCTTTCTTCCTATCTTTTTTCAAGTGGTTACTGGAAAGTTAAAGTTACATTTGTGGCTTATATTGCATTTCTACTGAGAGCGCTGATTGAAACATTTTCAGCGCCCTCCCTCTCATAAGCTCAGAGACCAGACCATGGAACTTTCTGCAGGGTTATTTGGTTTGTAGGTGGCAGTAATTGAGCTTCACAGAGGGAAACTTTTCTTCTTTAGAAATTCGGTAGGGCTAAGAAATAAAGTGCTGAATGACTGACCCTTAGTAACAGAGGACTTCGTGACAAGGCAAAAACACAGGGGCAGGTTGCCTCTTTATACCAGGTGACAGTCCAGAGATCAACCCATGTAAAAGACAGACCAAGAAAATGAATCTCTATTTTCATGTTTTTCCCATTCCAAAAGAGTTTGGCATTGATGACATTCTGTGACCCTCAAGAAAAGTTGTGTGTATGTTCCCATTAGTGTCAGGACCACAGATAATTAATTCTGCAGAAAGACAGTGACTAAGTTAATGAAGGTCCTGTAGGTATAAACACATGCCTCACCCATCCTGACCTCTCTATCAGAACACAAATTAACCCTGGAGGACAAGTATAGAGAAAGAAAAAGAAAAGAAAAAAATCACATTAGCAGACTGTCAGTACAACACTGAGATCAGAAATGCTGTTCACATACATTTTTCTCATTGAAAACTCAGCTCAAGTTTTCATCAAAGCCACAAGTGAGAGAGTGAAAATTAATTGGCAAGTCAAAAATCTGAAAATAAAGAAAACAAAACAACGGCTGTTATGTTTGCCAATGTAAAACATTCCATTGAGTTGTAAAGTTGCTTTCTTTTCAGCTGTTTAAGTTTATACACACATCTCTCCCTTTTCCATCCAATTTGTAAGACTCAGAAGCCATAGGAAAAAAAGAAATGAAAGAAAAAAAAGAAAATGCTTTAAAAAAATTCTCTTGCAGTCTCAGGCACTACAGACATGTGTCTGGGGAAGATTGAGCCCCTGGTCAGCATCAACCCTGCCATCGTGGTGCAGGGAAGGGACAGAAGTAAGCCTGATTCCACAGTAAGTTCATTTCCATCATTAAAGCCAGACAAGAGCTGCATGAGCACAGCACATCCCAGACAATTATTCAGCCAGTGAAGTGTCATGTTGCTTGGATATTTTTTCCATTTCTCAACGATACTGCTCAGAGACCAAGCTAAGGAATTCTTCCAGCAGCTGGCTGCATTCTGTTCTAAAATATGTTTTTTATATTAGATTTACCCATCAATTTGCTTCCCAGTGGGATGAAATTTTTTTCTTTCTGCTAAAGAGGAAATACTTAGCTATTTATAGCAACTGAAGGAAATAATGAATGGTTCTAAGAGCCAATGGATAACATGCCATCACGTAAACAGTGTTATAAACAGTCATTTTTGACAATAGTTAACAGGAGATGCTCAGGCAGACTGGGTCTTTAAGCTGGGTCAGGTCATCTCAGGAAACTTCCCAGGCTGTTCTCTTAGCCCTCCCTGTGTGAGTGATTTCCATCAGGAGATCAAATGTCATAGCGATCAATGTCAGTCAGTTTCTGCAACATGTTAGGTCTTTATAGATAACAAACCCACCACTAAGTCTTACAGCTGTAACAGGGGCCTCGTCCGAAGCAATCTTCACAGTTTGCTTTTTACACATGGGATTTAAACAGTGACTAAAAGGATCTTGTTTCTAAAAATACTGTCAACAATTTGAGACTGTTTGGTTTTTCTATTTTTTTGCTCGGTTGTGTAGAGTAGGATGCAGAACCCTATGAAAGACTATTACTTGGCATTTACTTTGACAGTGTGAATCTCCTTAATCTCTACCATTTCCACTCAGAAGCACTTTTTAGATTCTCTTTGGAATTTCCTTTGGTTGCTAATATAGATCTAATGTATATATACAAATAGAACTAAAAATACATATGGTATTTGTATATGGCTGCTTAGTTACATACACATATACCTCTGGTGTAAAAATCCTCCAAGAAAGGCTAACCATTGCTTAATAAATGTTCTTATCAAAACTTGTAAGGATTTCCCTAAGTGACTTCAATAATACTTCCCACCAAAGGGTAAAATATTTTCTGAATTCAACTTCAGTTTTCCTTCTTAATATGGTCATAATGAAAAGCAGGCATGGCCCCCACAAGTTATCCATCCCGATGTGGAAAAAATGTAAAGATTAAAAAAAAAGAATTAAGTGTCTCAATTTATTCTTCAGCATGGCGCATTTGAAGTCTTTGAAGCTGACAGTTTGAAAACTTTCTCAAGTGCCAAAAGGAGACAAAATATTTTATCATGTGGTTCATTCTGAGTCACTTACCAGGCATAATAATATTAGAAAAACCCAACTTCCTGGTGATGGATACTCCATGAGAAAATACTGATGAGTATTCCCTTCTGATTTGTTCAATGTCTCCATGCAAGAGTTGTAAAGAAACAGCTAAACCTAAATTAAATGAGACCAGAATTAAAAACAGAAGGACAGAAATAGCATGAACAGAAACTGAAATTATTTCAACAAGTCCAAATCTACGGGATCATTGTTTTAAACTAAAGATTAACATTCATACAAAATTAACAGAGTCTATAAGACAAATATCTAGAGAACACTTTTCTAACTTGACCACCTTAGTTTATCCACTTATAAAGAAGGTCCCTAGAAGCTGGAAAAACTTGAACAGAACACTAAGAAGAGGAAGTTTGGCTGCTAGTCCCAACACCCACTTCTCCATTCCCTGTCTGACAGAAACACCCCCGCACCAAACTCATCCTTGCAAATGGCAGGGGCATTTCAGCCCTGAAAGACACCGAACTTAAAATGGGAGTTCTAATTCTTAAGGGCTTCCCTGGTGGCTCAGAGGTTAAAGTGTCTACCTCCAATGTGGGGGACCCGGGTTCAATCCCTGGGTTGGGAAGATCCCCTGGAGAAGGAAATGGCAATCCACTCCAGTATTCTTGCCTGGAGAATCCCATGGATGGAGAAGCCTAGTAGGTTACAGTCCATGGGGTCGCAAAGAGTTGGACACGAATTCTTAGAAACTCTATAAAGTCTGTAAATAATTACTTATCAAATACTGTAAAGATGAGCAAAAATCTAAAGACATTAAAATTCAAGGATTTTAAGGATATCTATAGAGCTGTTTTTTTTTTTAAGTAAGAAAGATCATTAAAATGAAACAAACATTGTATTCTTAATATTACATATGGTACAAACTCGTAATCACATTATTTTCCACCGAGCATATATAACAAGATGCATGCCATTTTGATAAACAAAAGGAAATTTAGTCAGTAAAACGGTAAAAATTATATTTTTTGTTACCCCAATTATAGTGACATGACCACAGTAGAATATATTCAAGACACTGAATGACACATTTTTCATACCTCATTTTTCCAAACCTCAGGCAAGAGCTAGAGAAAAAAAAATTAATGTCTTATCTTTTAAATGTTTCCCTATTTTCAACATGCTGCTTCTCTTTAGTTCCCTATTCCTTTTGCCATCTATTATTTTAAAACAAAGAAAAAAAAGTCCATCACTTACATTAGTAATAGAAAATGAAACCAGTCAAAGGTGACTTATATTTTTAAAAAAAACTTGCAATCATCATTAACCTGAACTCAAAATGAATGTGGATGATAGAATCAACAGAATGATCAAACCGTACTCTAAAAATCCTCTATCTACATTCTTATCATCCTTTTCACTCAATAACACCCTTACTATTGTGCCACTTGTCACTCCCAATTCCTAACACACAGCACTACAAAGCTAATTGCCAACATACACCATAAGCCTGGCAACAATCAGGCTGGGATGAAACAAATGTAAGATATTTGTCATGCATCTAGATTAGGATCTTCCTTTCACCCCTTCAGCAATAAGACGCAACAACAAAAGCAGTGCTCTGTTGGCTGGTTTGTTTGCTTTTCAGAGCACATAAAACATCAGAAAAATTTGTCTTTTTAAAAAAGCATTATGCTCAGAGAGAAGATGAAGCCTTTCCTGGGGTGCAAAGCAAACCAGGATGAGGCATACTGAAGGGGCAGAGACGTAAGCAAAGAAGGCCAGGATGTGGCTGCATCACCATGTCCTCTGGTGTGTGGATCTAATAGAATGTTGGTGCTGGAAAGTTGCTTTGAGAATTAGATTAAATCTGGCAGGCACTCAGGAACTTTAATTAAATCTTCATCTTATTTTTACCTAACTATCTTTTAGCTCACTCCCCACCCTCACTCCACGTGAGCTGGGTGACTGACGTGATAAAATGGAGGTGCATCAGCCCTCTGAAAGCCACATGGAAGCCAGGGAAGAATGAGCAGTCTGATGGTTTGATGGTGACAACTTTGATGTGGTACTATTGGCTCCTTTTAAAACCCAGAGGCAGGCGAATGAAGATGAACTAACACATGTTATAACCCATCTGTCTCAGCAGCTATTTCTTCTTGACTCACGCTCTCCACTACCCCCACCTCATTACTGGTGTCTCTGTTCTCCCTCCTACTTCTGTCCTTTTGCCTTCAAAACATTCACCCACACTGTCACCATCATCACGAACATCATCAGGGTCTGGTATTTGTACAATAGCAGTGTGTGCCAGATAGGGTATGTAATAACAGTCCCTCCTGCTGGGTAGAACACTGTTCAGTCCTGGGGTACTATCAGCAATGCTTTCAAATAGAGAATCACATGCACTAAATTCCTGAGGTCCTGCGATGTTTTGCAAAAGCAGGTCATTTTATTAGAAATTCTCATCAAAGGACCTGATCAGAGATACTAGCAACCTTATATGGTATGTATAAAGTAAGAAGAGAAAAGAACTAAACAATAATGAAAAAACAAAACAAAACAAAACAGATCCTGCTATTCAGGGTAGAGGTTGGAGGAAGGAAAAGTGACGAGGATTCTTGTTTGGCTCTACTGGAGGCAGAAATCATTTAACCACCAGTGAATTTATTTATGTAGGGTTTCCAGGTGGCTCAGTGGTAAAGAATCTGCCTGCAATGCAAGAGCCACAGGAGATGCAGGATGCAGGTTCTATCCCTGGGCTGGGAAGATCCTCTGGAGGGAGGACATGGCAACCCACTCCGTATACCTGCCTGGAGAATCCCATGGACAAAGGAGTCTGGTGGGCTACAGTTCAAGGGTTGCAAAAGTTGGACACAACTGACGTGACTTAGCACTTCTGTGTGTGTGTGTGTGTGTGTGTGTGTGCTGAAAGGATAAGACCATGAGAAAATAAGGGCATTCAATCAATGTGAATGTTAAAGACAATTGAACATAGGCAATAGAGAAAAAATGTTTTCAGGGAAGACGTAGATGTAAGCATGAACAAAAAAAAAAATGCCTCAATGTTCTCCAGACAGCCAGAGTCATAGAGATGAGAGAATGCAAGAGGATAGAGGAGATCCACGTAGGAGACAATGGACAGAAAGGAGCCAATGAGGCAACGAGAAAGTGATGAGGGAAAATAAATAGTATGGAGGAAAAATAGTACAAAATAGTATGGAGGAAGAAAGAAAACCAGACATTCTAGAATTGGATGCATCCTAAAACATTTGGTTAGAAGACATAGTAGTTCTCAGTCTGAAGGTTTAGAAAGACACAGATAATGATTAGATAAAGCCCAGGGTAATGATTTCATTTGTTTGGCCAACTGATATCAATTTGCAGGGAGGGCAAGGTATTGTTGAAGTGACCCAATTTCTTCAGAATGAAGAACTCACAGAGAATTAAGAACTGGGAAGGTCAGGTGGACCAACGGCTTGACCACAGTGTACTTGGCTCTTCCCAAATCATCTATTTCCATAAAAATCACAACACATAACAAATAAACTTCAAAGTGGGAAGTCAAAGAAACATGATATAATAGTGAATCCACAGGAACCAGCCCACCAAGAACCATAGCAATATTATTTATCTTTCATTCAGGGAAACTCCTGAACCTGTTTTTCTAGTGGTTCTTAATTATGCTGACTACAATGAACAGGTTGGACAAATGATTCACTAGATAATAAGAAATACTGTATTAACACAAAGAAACTATTCTTCACTATAAACGGGAGATTTATCAAATATTCACGCATTCGGATGACCTGAGGATTCATCCTCTCCTTTCAGGAGAGTAGCTCAAAATGTAAGGCACGTTCCCAGAGCAGTATTTTCTTCCTATTCTCTTTCTTGTCAGATCACTTTACTATCGTCACCTTACCCCTCTCTCTAGGGCTGAAGCAACTTCTAAAATTCTATCTGCACACTTCAACTTATTGCTTCCACAAATTAAAAACTGTCCACTTTGGGCAAGGCAATAACTTCCAGCTTGAGAGGAAGATGAAAGTCAAGATATAAGGATGTATTAATATATGATAGGGTTCCTGCTCCACAGAAGCTGATCATCCAATAAGGAAAGACACACACACACGTTAAGTAGAATATGAAGCAGTATGGGTTAAATGCATGATAGGAATATTACAGTAAAGAAAAAATTATGACTGATGGAATTTAAAATTTCAGAGAAGAATTTTTATGACAACAAATAAAATTAGGTTAAAATTTTGATTTTACAAATAGATCAATAATGCCCCACAATCAGTTTTTTCTGGCACCTAACATAAATACCAAAAATGAAATTACTAAGGAAAAAAATGTTACTCTTAACAGAAGAAATAAGCATTAAGCTAAACTTTAAAAAATCAGTCTAGATATTTATGACCCAATTATAAAGATTTTTAAACTAATTTTAAACAGACACTTAGTCATTAATTAATAATGAATCTAGAATCACAAAGCAACATTTTTTCAAGATTAAATAGCTTATGGGACAGAACTACAGGAGAGAAAGGCTTTCTATCTGTTAAACCAAATGTGCTTGATTCCTTGGGAACTCTTAATTTCTTAGGAATTGAAGCTAACTCACTCTATGAGATGAGTTCTTTTAAATTCATGAAATTCTGCACTTTTACATAAAAAATGGCAAGTACAGCAAGATTTATTAAGTGGCAAGCAAAATTGATTTTAGACTAGATCAGCCATTTTGCCACCAATGAACCAAATAATACATAGCAAATGCATAACAATGCAATCATGGAAATTTGTGGCAAATATATTTGATAAAGACATGTTGTGATTAAGTGTGCGGTTTAAGAAGCCTGTCGTACAGCATCATGACCCTGCCTCAACGTTAACTTCTCTGTGCTTTCTTTGGTTTTCACATTTGTAAAATAACTCCATAAAATACTTTGGGCAATGCCTGCTATAAATGAAATGCTTAAAAATGTTAGCAGCTACTACTACAACTACCACCGCTGTTATAATCACATGATTGTTTCTCTTTCAGTTGTGCTCATTTGGTATTTAAGCAGTACACTAATTTTTTTCAATGACTTCTTTAAAATAATTTAAGAAATTCTATTTAGTTCTTTCTCACCGATAAAGCTAAGCACCTAGAGGACAGTTCAGTTCATTTCACTTGCTCAGTCACGTCCGACTCTTAGTAACCCCATGGACTACAAGCAGGTCAAGCTTCCCTGTCCACCACCAACTCTCAGAGCTTGCTCAAACTCATGTCCATGGAGTCAGTGATGCCATCCAACCATCTCATCCTCTGTCATCCCCTTTCTCCTCCTGTCTTCAATCTTTCCCAGTACCAGGATCTTTTCCAGTGAGTCATTCATTACATCAGGTGGCCAAAGTATTGGAGCCTCAGCTTTAGCATCAGTTCTTCCAATGAATATTAAGAACCAATTTCCTTTAGGATTGACTGGTTGGATCTCTTTGCAGTCCAAGGGACTCTCAAGGGTCTTCTCCAACACCACAGTTCAAAAGCATCAGTTCTTCGGTGCTCAGCTTTCTTTATAGTCCAACTCTCATATCCATACATGACTACTGGAAAAACTGTAGCTTTGACTAGATGGATCTTTGTCAGCAAAATAATGTCTTTGCTGTTTAATATGCTGTCTAGGTTGATTACAGCTTTTCTTCCAAGGAACAAGTGCCTTTTAATTTCACAGCTGCAGTTACCATCTACAATGATTCTGGAGCCCAAGAAAATAAAATCTGTCACTGTTTCCATTGTTTCTCCATCTATTTGCCATGGAGTGATGGGAACGAGTGCCATAATCTTAGTTTTTTTAATGCTGAGTTTTAAGCCAGCTTTTTCACTGTCTTCTTTTACTTTCATCAAGAGGCTCTTTAGTTACTCTTGATTAGATTAAAGATGCTTAGATTAGATTACTGCTACTGCTAAGTTGATTCATCCTTTCTGACTCTGTGCGACCCCATAGATGGAAGTCCACCAGGCTCCCTCGTCCCTAGGATTCTCCAGACAAGAAAACTGGAATGGGTTGCCATTTCCTTCTCCAAGGCATAAAAGTTAAAAGTGAAAGGGAAGTTGCTTGGCGACCCCATAGACTACAGCCTACCAGGCTCCTCTGTCCATGGGATTTTCCAGGCAAGAGTACTGGAGTGGGGTGCCATTGCCTTCTCCGTAGATTAGAGATGCTTAATATTTTTTGATGAATGGATTAAAAACTCTCCCTGTTCATTGCTTCCTATTTTCTTTTTCATTATGAACCCATTTTTCCACCTTTTATTTAGTCTTTTCCTGATAGTTTATTATCTAAACTTCTAGGAGACATGGTTTAGGGAATACACAAGTGATACTTAGAAATGAGTCCTCTAATACTGGGCTTGAAAGAACTGTTCTCTGTTTTAAAAAGGTAGTGAGAGGAGATGATTCCCCAGTGAGACAGAAAAATCTAAGCTTAAGCCACTGAATTTAAATTAACTCAGCAGTTTGGAAAAATCCATAGCAATGAAATCCAGGGTAAGTACCCAGTCCCAGGGGAGGAGCTTGAAAAAAGGAAATGTATAATCATTCCACACTATCATGTTCACTCCCACAGTTCATGAGATTCCTGTGGATAAAGCAACACCCACTGAAAATGGGTCACAGTAAAATAACAACAGCAACCATCCATCATAAAATAATCAGCAATTGGGGAAAGGGAGCAGATATAACAAATCATGTCTTGACTTCTATGGAATATTTAAAACTTAAACTTCCAAATGTCAGGACCTATCTTCACACCCTTCCTCCCTGTTGGAGCACAGACTGAAGTGTTTACTCCTCCAGTTTGGACCTCCCTATATAAGTCAGCAGGGCTTCCCTCATAGCTCAGTTGGCAAAGAATCTGCCTGCAATGCAGGAAACCAGGGTTCGATTCCTGAGTCCGGAAGATCCTCTGGAGAAGGAAATGACAACCCACTCTGGAACCCTTGCCTGGAGAATCCCATGGACAGAGGAGCCTGGCAGGCTACAGTCCATGGCATCACAAGAGTCCGATATGACTTAGCAACTAAACCACCAGTACCACTATACAAGTCAGCAAGATGTCCCTTCCTTTCTTTGGAGCTTTGTTTTCTGTTTCTTACCACATCTTGGTTATAATTTATCCAGCATTTTTATGTGTTTGTAGTTGAAGAGGAAGTTACAAGAGGCAGTCTACCATGTTTCAAAAGCCAATTTATTTAAAAATCTTTGCAATCCCTATTGCTTCCCAATAACACAAGCAGTCTGTGAAGAATATAGAATAGTGTGCCTTCAATGCACACTTAAATTGTAAATGGGTAAGTTAATTAAGTGAGCAAAAATTTACTCTATTTATATAGTATTTAAGAACTATCAATCTCACAAATATTTAATTCAAAGACTGCCCTTTGCTTCAAAAAATGTACAAATGTGCCAAATTAAGGCATGAAATAAAATCATAATAGATTAACTGACTTAAAAATGCAACAAGTACTTGACACTACACAATTACATTTTTCTTTTTATTTCTCCTGAGTTTCTATACAAGTATAGAAGAAAAATGGTAGCATATTAAAGTATATGTTCTGCAAATACATATGCTAAAAACATTTGAGCTAAGAAAAGATGTGATAATAGTGCAAAAATATCATCACAAGTGGGGTATCCAAAGATCACATTACAAACCCAAACTAATAACAAATTTCTGAAGCGACCTATAGGGGAGGAAATGGAGAACATAGTTGGCATGTATCTATTAATCCTGAGTCATTTAATTTTCTCAATTAGAAATCTCATGAAGTTTTATGACCAAACTGATATGGTCTTTTCTTTTCATTTTCAGCATTTAAAAACATCCACATGCCAAGAGAAGGCCAAAAACTTGCTTCATTTACTTTTTCTCAAAATAAAGTGTGGCACATAGAGAACCATGAATTAGGTTTTTATCTCAATACAGCCAGAATATTGTAAAATTAAAAGAAACTCATTTTGGAAGACAAGACTAACTGAACAAGCTTAAAAGATTTGAAAAAAAAATTCATCATATATTACATAGAAAAATCTAAATGAAAAAGTCAGGGAATAATTTATCAAAGGAGGTGTTTTATTTATTTTTTTAGAATGAAGTAAAGAGAAGACATATAAAATATAGCAGGGAGTTGTGAGTAAAGACAGAAAAACATAGAATGGGTAAAAGAAATGTCTTTGCCTGGTTTTGTTCTGAAATCAGTGAGGTCTTCTGGTTCCTAGTAAAATTACTGAAGGCTGTATCACTAGTTCAATTTCTAATACTATCATAAAGGCATACATTTCTGGGGCATGAACATTAACAGTACCGTAACTCTATGTGGCTACTAATTCCAAAATCCAAAGAAGGGTATATTGGTTTGAAGGTAGAATGTGGGGGAGACATGAAAGAGAGGCTGAGCCAGGGACTGAAAGCTTGCCTTACAAACTGCACAGGAAGGAGTCAAGTTGGGATGAACTGATAAAACTTGAAACGGGAAATGAGACACAGAACAAGTTTTCACACGACAAAGAGGATTTTGGCAGCACAGCAGAAGACGACCTGGCAGGACACAAATCATGGCTAAATTTAACAGTTTAGGTGAGAACTACGGAGGGATTAGGTTATCATAGAGGATAGGCATGAACTTCAGTGACCGTGAAAGTAAACCTACATCCGAAACCAGTCTCTTCCATTCAGTCTCTAATCTCTTTTTTTCCACTCTTATGAATTAATACTGCAATCCTGGATCTACAGGCTCCAAACTTTTCAAAAATCTCTGACATCTGTCTTTGATGTCCTCAATAACCTGTCCCAGGTTTGATTCCAAAGTGACCATCCAAGCTGCTGTTTATCTTGTTAATGTGGCAAAATTCATCAAAAATCTCATATTCTTCCATAATAATCCCATTTCTAAGGCTTTAAAGTCATATTCTGAAATATACGAGATGTTCCTCACATTATTACTTACAAATGTGAAAAACTTGAAAGCATTTGAGTCCAACAAGCAGGGTTGGATACAGAAATTAGGGCCTTAAATCTCAAAGCTAGAAGACAATGCAACCTCCTTAGAGCTCAGTAGATTACTTTTTACTTTTAATGTTTTCTTTGGTACTAGGAAACCAAAGAAACAAACTTAAAGCAAACATCTGATAACTGTGTCTTTCATTCATTCATGAAATAGATGCTGTCTGTTAGTCATTAAAGAATTGGGCATTTTAAAATTTAACTAGATTAACAAAAAATTTAAGTAGTACATGCATATGTCAAACTGTACTAAAGGTTCTGTTATGGAAGGAAATGTACTTCCTTACCTCAATTACTGAGTTCTGTTTACTAGAATTAATCCATGTTTAACAACTTCTTGAGTATCCTACCACAATTTTTCTTTTTAAACTGTGATAACTGTCATAAAGAAATCAAACCAGAAGTTGAGATAAAAATAATAAAAGATAAATGGTTTTAGAAGTCATTTCTGAAAGAGTAACATTCAAGCTTGTAAAGAGAAACAAATGGCAATGCAAAAATGGAGAGACAGTGCTCCAGACAGAGAAGAGAGCATGTGTAAAGATCCTGCAATAGAAAAGAGCTTGGGTGATGGAGAAGATGGAAGAAGGCCACTGTGTCTGAGCAGAGTCAAATGAGGCTGCAGGGGGGACCAGAAGATAAGCAGCAGTCATGGAAGCCATGATTAATTACTTTTATTCTAAATGCAACAAGGGGATCCCTCCTGGTGGCTGAGATGGCAATCTACCTGCAATTCAGGAGACTAGGGTTCAATCCCTGGGTCCAGAAGATCCCCTGGAGAAGGAAATGGCTACCCACTCATCTTCTTGCCTGGGAAATCCCATGGACAGAGGAGCCTGGTGGGCTCAAAGAGGCAGACATGACTGAGCAACTAACACTAACACAAATGCAACAAGAAGTCACTGGAAAATTTTAAATAAAAGAAACATGATTCAATTTGTGTTTTAAGAAAGTATTCTTAGTGTTGTCTGGAAAATGGGATCAGAAAGAGGAACAGTGAAACTGATGAGTCATTGACCTTCCTGGACGTGAACATCAGCTTTTTATCCAATTTGCAAAATTTTTTGTCAATATTTCATTTAATATGTTTTCTGCTCCTTTCTCTCTCCTTTCCTTTTGGTATTCTCGTTTTATATGAGCTTGGTGGAAGTTTTCTGAGGTTCTGTTCCTTTTCTTTCAGTCTTTCTGAGAAAAAAGTTTTCCCCCAATGTCCACAGTTCAAGAGTTCCTATAGGTTTAAATTTCTGCAGAGTGTTTCAAATAAAGCCATTTTCTTTCAGGAGAGCTTCTTTTTATCAACTGCCTCTTCCCTGGGCCAAATCTATGATTCACTGCTCCAGAACTGGAGATGGGCACAGCAGTCCATTCTTTAGAGCAACACCCCTGCTTCATGTGGTGAAAGCTAGGCTGGAGCAGGAACCTCTGGTCTCTCGTGTGGCATCTCCAGCCAGTGAGTGAGCTGGGGCAAGGACGACTGATGCCTCAGTATTCTCAGCTTTCTGTGTCTTGGACAGAGCCTCTGCCTTATGAGTGGCAGCCAGATGGTGGAAGGGAGCCACCAAACTCTGAGCCACTTCTGTCAGGAATGTAGCCTGTGCAACTCCCCATTAGTGGAGGTGAGGGACACCGGAGGTCTCCACTTCTTGATAAGATACAGGATCCCTTGACTGAGGGCTGAAAGGAGAAGCAGTCCCACCTCGGCCACAAAGCACCCAGAAAGCTTCCATCAGGCTGAGTAGCGCCAGTGCAAGGGAAGAAGTCGACTGTCACACACATGGCACAAACTCTCTCTGTTCTCACCAAGATTTAATATTATTCTTCTTTTTAAGCAATTCTTATTGGAGCATAGTTGGTTTACAATGTTGTATTAGTTTTTGCTATATAGCAAATTGAACCAATAGATATTCATATAGTAATCAGAGTAAATATATACTCATCAGAGTGAAACTGGTGAGCCATTGAGCTTCCTGGATGCAAACCTCAGCTTTTTATCATAGATACACTGTATGTTCATCTACATCGCCTCTTTTCTGGATTTCCTTACCATTTCGGTCACCACAGAGCACTGAGTAGTTCCCTGCGCTCTACAGTAAGTTCCAGTATTTTATACATAGTATCAATAGTGTATATATGTCAATTCTAATCTCCCAGTTCATCCCACAGCCCCTTCTTTCCTTGGTATTAATACATTGGTTCTCTACATCTATATCTCTATTTTAGCTTTGCAAATAAGTTCACCTGTATCATTTTTCTAGATTCCACTTTTAAGTGATGTTATAGGACATTCATTTTTCTATTTCTGATTTAACTCACTCTATATCAGAGTCTCCAGGTTCAGCCATGTCTCTGCAAATGGCACAGTTTTGCTCCTTTTTGTGGATGAGTAATATTCTGTTGTATACATGTACCACATCTCCTTTATCTATTTCTCTGTTGATGGACGTCTCGGTTGCCTCCTTGTCCTGGCTACTGTAAATAGTGCCGCAGTGAACACTGCGGTGCGTGTATCATTTTGAACGATGGTTTTCTCCCAATATATGCCCAGGGCTGGGATTGCTGGGTCATATGGTAAATCTATTTTTAGTTTTTTAAGGAAACTCCAAACTGTTCTCTATAGTGGATGTTATCAATTTACATTCTCACCAACAGTACAAGGGTTACCTTTCAAAATCCATACTCTCTCCAGCAATTTTTGTAGTTTTTTTGTTAATGGCCAATCTAACTGGTATTTTGATTTGCATTTATCTAATAATTAGTGATGTTGAGCATCTTTTCATATGCTTTTGGCCACCTGCATGTTTCCTTTGGAGAAATGTCTACTTAGGTCTTCCATCCATTTTTAATTGGGTTGGTTATTTTTTTGATATTGAGCTGCATGAGTTGTTTGTGTGTTTTAAAAATTAATTTCTTGTTAGTTGTTTCATTTAAAAGTATTTTCTCATATTCTGAGGGTTTTCATCTTGTTTATAGTTTCCTTTGTTGTGTAAAAGCTTTTAAGTTTAATTAGGTCCCATTTGTTTACTTTTATTTTAATTTTCAAAATTAAGTATTAAATTTTATTCTTCAGTATTTCTTCATTTGCTGTACACACTCAAGAAAATTTTCAGACTTTAATGTTTTTTTAAAAATATGATTATTACTAGTTATAGTTTGGAGTGAGTCCATGCAGCGCCTTATGCTGCCATTCTGGGGCAAGACTCTGAAAACATTATTTCTTGATAGTACTTACATACTTTGTGTTTGGTAGGCAGGGGCCAAAGGGTAAAAACCTAATTGTCAGGATTTCTCAACATGAATGCTAATTACTAACATCATCTGGTGTCAGAAAAACTTCCTAAAGGTGATTATCATTAGATCCTTCCATAAATTCACCTTCAGTAAAATCTATTAATTTCTGAAATCCTAAGACCTCATTATTATCAGAGCAAGGATTTTCACTTCTATTTCCTTCTTTGTGCTTGATTTACAAAATCTGTCATCTGAGTTTTGCTTTGGATCCTACAGTATTCTATGTTGTGTCTGTAAGGTAAATAAACTGACTTTTAAAATAAAACACCGGAAGCATATATAACTTTCAGGGATACATCCTGGTTGCATCAAGCAGTTAAACCCTGACAGGATCAGGCGAGGTGTTCACACAGCAAAGTCAGCCACAGAGTCTCAGGGCCTTTGGAATACAGGGAAGAAAGGAAGCCAAATGTCTGCTAGGAGTGCTGTCAAGTGAGACCACACTGTTGGAAAGTGAGTTAGCGGAGGAAAACCAGGAAGCATTAGGAAGAGATTAGAGTGTAGAAATGGATTAGGTTCAGTTCAGTTGCTCAGTCATGTCTGATTCTTTGTGACCCCGTGGACTGCAGCACGCCAGACCTCCCTGTCCATTGCCATCTCCTGGAGTTCACTCAAACTCATGTCCATTGAGTCAGTGATGCCAACCAACCATCTCATCCTCTGTCGCCCCCTTCCCCTCTTGCCCTCAATCTTTCCCAGCATCAGGGTCTTTTCAAATGAGTCAGTTCTTCACATCAGGTGGCCAAAGTACTGGAGTTTCAGCTTCAGCATCAGTCCTTCCAATGAATATTCAGGACTGATCTTCTTTAGGATGGACTGGTTGGATCTCCTTGCAGTCCAAGGGACTCTCAAGAGTCTTCTGCAACACCACAGTTCAAAAGCATCAATTCTTTGGCATTCAGCTTTCTTTATAGTCCAACTCTCACATCCATACAGGACTATTGGATAAACCATAGCTTGGACAAGGCTAGCTGAAGAATTAAAATGGGAGCCATGACAGCACTGCAGCCCTTTTGAAATGTGTGTTCATTGCATGATTGAGGATGCTGAGCTGCTCAAAGCCTCCCACCAGCAAGACCACATTACCCGAAGGACACATATTCTTTAATGTTTCCATTCTGAAAACTAGACACTTATGTCTTTAATGCTGCAAAGCTCAAATCTCCTCTTTCAGATGTACTTTCAAAGCCATATAAAGTAAACCGAAAAAAAAAAAAAATCACTCCTCTTTCTAAAGGGTCATATCTTGATTTCTGACTTTCAGCCTATATTATTCAATCTGTGAATAAGAAAGCTAACAGCAATAGGTATAAACTGCCTGATGAAATAAAAATTCATATTCCAAGGCAAGACAAGAAAATTTTAAACATCAATTTTTCTCTGCCTTTTGGGCCTTTCTCCCCCTCCTGCGTGCATTGTGCGTCTGTATTATAATGTATTAATTAGGCCTCCCCAATGGCAGAAATACCTGATCAACCATAAATTAGATCAGTTTTTCTTCTTGTGGTGCCAGTCATGTAACTCCTTGGAAGACAACATTCCCTTCTTAATCCTGTAAGGTATCTACCACTCACCTTATATGAGTGGTAGGTACCTTACACCTACCTTACCTCACCTTTATGTATAATTTCTTTTAAAGACAGCAGCTGGTGCAGAACAGACAGCTCAGATAATCTGAGCTGAACCTAATTGAAATTCTTAGTGTAAATACTCACTTATGACCTGATTAATGTTACTAGCTATACTACTTGTTGGGCCTCCCAGGTAGTTCAGTGGGTAAAGAATCTGCCTGCAATGCAGGAGACCTGGGTTCAATCCCTGAATTGGGAAGAACCCCTGGAGGAGGGCATGGCAACTCACTCCAGTATTCTTGCCTGGAGAATCCCAGGGATGGGTGAGCCTGGAGGACTACAGTCCATAGGGTTGCAAAGTCAGACACGACAGAAGTGATTGAGCACACATATGACTTGTATTTTCCCTATTTTACAAGATTATTATTTCTTGATCACCAAGTGGATGACTGAGGTAATAATTAGGAGACTTGAAACAACTGACCAAATATACAATCCCATTAAGACCAATGATTTTAAGAGTGTAAGTCTAGATAACAGAACAAGCAATAAGAAAGAACCATTCCCTAGACCATAAGAGAGTTAATAAGGCAGGTGGCTGAGAAGTTTTGGTTACTGTGAACAGGACTTAGTCCAGAAATAGCACACTGAGTGGCCTACAACAAAATCCTTGCCTGTTCCTAGCTCAATAAGACAAATTGGTCATAAAATGCCTCCAAAACCTTGCTCAAATTAAGACTGAAAAGGAAAAAAATAAAGCACGCTGCCCATCATCCAGTTACTTAAGAATCAAGTCATTGCAACTGCTGACTTACAGTACAGGACAAAGGTCAGGATGAGGTACTTGTGCTCAGGGGTACTTGTGCTCGGGGAAGACTGGCAGAACTGGTCCTCACAGATTACTTTCAGGAGAAAATTTTATGAACCCAGTTTCCTGCATCTTCCCATACTTAGAAAAGCACCAATAACTAAGGTATCTATACTCAAGAATAGCAGTGACCTTCTACCAAGATGTCTGACTGCATATACCCCTTTGTCTAGATCACATGTACACTGTTCCCTCCACCCCCCAACCTTTACTTCTTCAGACAGTTCTCAGAGCTCTCTGAGAGATGGTCTCCTGGGTTATAATCCTCAGGTTGGCCCAAAGAAAATTTTCCATTTTTTTGATAGTATGACATAGTTTATTTATTATTAATTAGGAGATCATTTTACAATATTGTGCTTGTTTCTGCCATACATCATCATTTCTCTTTAGATTACTATGAATCAATTTATTTGTTGACATATTTAAGTCTGGTGTGTGTCTGTGTGTGTGTGTTAGCTTCTCAGTCGTGTCTGACTCTTTGCAACCCTGTGGACTGTAGCCCACCACGCTCCTCTGTCCACTGGATTCTCCAGGCAAGAATACTGGAGTGGGCAGCCATTTCCTTCTCCAGGATTTAAGTCGTAAAGGATGCAAGTCTAAAGGAGGATGAACAACAGGCTGACCTTTAGAAAATCATTACCCTGATATATCTACGTAGGTAACACTATCCATTGGGATGCTGACTTCCTAACAGGTAAAAGGTATGAGAAGTATGGGTACAAAATCTCTTGATTTTAACTGCTAGCCCACAGATCTGCTATTTCCAAGTATTGGGAAGGCTTTTATGTTTTTCTTCAAGAAGTGGTTAGCCCACGGCTAACAGTTATTGAGAAAACATGACTGAAGACTGAAGTAACACATAATAAGTCATGGAATGTCAAACTAAGGCATATAAGCAACATCTGGAATTGTTTAGTTTCATCAAGTCTTAACCAGAAAAGAAATTTATTGACCAGAAATGAAAGACAAAGACCATTGGCATATAGTGGAAGCTTTAATTGTAGGAGCGGATGAGACCATTCAGAGAGAATTAACATTTTTTAATAAAGAACTTTCACCTTAAAGTTTCCATACTTATTTTTAAAGGCAAACACTAAGGAATAGGTTAATGGATAAAAGGTTGTTTATTTGCTTTCTATTGTAACTATTACTACTTATTTGTAATTTTTTCAAAGACACAGTAAGCCACTGGCTAAAAACAACTTTTAAAAGTATATATAGACCATGGCATAAATGAGTGTATGTAATATCTGATGTATTTAACTTATTGAAATACTTGTTATAAATTACATTTTTTTCTATGTTGTGTATTTTTTCCTATGCAGTATAGAAGATAAGATGGTTGGATGGCATCACTGATTAAATGAACATGAGTTTAAGCAAACTCTAGGAAATAGAGAAGGACAGGGAAGCCTGGCATGCTGCAGTCCATGGGGTTGCAAATTTGGACATGACTGAGTGATTGAACAGAAATATTTAAATTGGTAAAATATAAGTAATTCAGAGAATAAAACAAGGCTCTAATCACTGCTTCCATTACCTTATAATTTGAGTTTGTGTTTGTGGTTTTTTAAAAGTACTACATGAAGTAAATACCTTCAGTAGGTAGGATTAGTCACTAAGTCATGTCCTACTCTTGTGACCCCATAGACTGTAGTCCGCCAAGCTCCTCTACCCATGGGATTCTCCAGGCAAGAGTACTGGAGTGGGTTGCCATCCCCTTCTCCAGGGGATCTTCCTGACAGGTATCCTACACTGCAGGCAGACTCTTTATCAACTAAGCCACCAGAGAAGCATATTTTAATATATTTTGAACTCCATCTTTCTTCTTCACTGTCATGAAAAGAGAGTGGCTTAAAGGAAACTAAAAAGATATGACAACTGCGTGCAATACAGCCTGAGTTCCTTTTGTTAGAAAGGACATTGAGAAAATTGTCAAAATCTGAATAAGACCTACAGAGTAGGTAAGACTATTGTATCAATTTTGATTTTGATTGATTTTGATTACTGTGCTGTGGTTATGTTGCCATGTTCTGAGTAAGTAGAGATAAAGAGGAACAATTCCTATAGTTTGTTCTGAAACAGTTCAGGTGGGAAAAACATATGTAAGTGTGATATATATGCATGTACATATACATGTATATGTGTGTATGTATAAACATCAGGGGCATTAATGCAATCCTTAAGAAATACACCAATTCAGTAATAGTAAATTACTATCTATAGAGTCCATAGAAGATACACACAAATATATGTGTGTGTGTATATATATATATAAAACACACAAATATATATATATATGAATAAAGTGCCTGTGTGTATGTGTGTGTGTGTGTATAGAGAGAAAGAAAGCAACAGAAGGATAATGCAAATACAGCAAAATGTTAAACTTTGAGAAGTTACATATTTGCTGTACTATTCTTAAAACTTTTCTGAAAGTAAAATTAATTGAAAGCTAAAACCTCAAAAAGAATAAAAATAAAGCATGATTTAATAATTGTGTGTGTATGAGCTCAGTAATGTCTGACTCTCTGTGAACTTATGGGCTATATCCTGCCAGGCTCCTCCTCCCATGGAATATTCCCAGAAAGAATAGTGGAGTGGGTTGCCATTTCCTCTAAGAGATCTTTTAGACCCAGGATCGAACCTAGGTCTCTTGAATCTCCTGCATTACAGGCAGATTCTTTTATCTCTGAGCCACCAGGGGTGCCTTCATTGAACAATTAGGAAATTATTAATAATTAGGAAATTCCAAAAGTGAGCCAAAAGGCCATATACTATATGTCTAGCCAATAGGTGGTGCCAACGAGTACCAGTTTTCTTTAAACAATATTAGAAAGCAAAGTTTCTAAGTGCAGTGTTCAAAAGTCAGGAGTATTGACACAATCTTCAAGAAATATGTATACTATCATATAAGAAAGAAGTGCCAGTCTATGTTCAATACAGGATACAGGATGCTTGGGGCTGGTGCACGGGATGATCCAGGGAGATGATATGGGGTGGGAGGTGGGAGGGGGCTTCGGCATTGGGAGATTGTGTACACCTGTGGCTGAGTCATGTCAATGTATGGCAAAACCAATATAGTATTGTAACGTAGAAGAAAGTATTAAAAAAAAATTAAAAAAAAGAATTATAACAGTTCAATACTATTGAATTAAACAACTACCTGTCTATGTGAGAACAGGATGCTCAACTCCCCCAAATACAGTCTAACTCTCTCAAAAGCCTCCTTTCACTTCAGTTAAATGAAGAACACCATTTACCTCCTGCACAGAGTTAAACTGCCGTCCTTGTACAAGTAAGTGGGCTCTTATCTAGGTAATTCTGCAGGAGTTTCACCTTTTGTGGGGGTTAAAATGTATAACTGGCAGGAATGCAATCACAGTGCTCATCTGGCCAAGGCAAAAAGTAGATGGTAGAAACTGACCTGATTAGCAAATATGATTTCTTCTAGTTGTAAGTTACATGTACAAACTACAGGGAATAGGATTGCATAAACACATAATATTAAAAGATTCTGAATTTTCTCTTAGGACATACTGAACAGGAGCCAAGGATTTTTACACAATTTATTTCAAATCATAGAACTGAATGTGTTTCAGGAAATCATATTGACCCAGTCTTATTTCACATTCCTAGAATTCAAGGGCTAATGTCTATAGAGGTGACATTAATAATAACCATTTGCTCAACAAACTTCAACCAGGCTGATTCTAATGACTATTTTTAGAAGTTCAAATTCTCACAGTATGATTTTGGATTTAAAAATTCTCACAGAGTACAACTTTGGAAATTTTGAATTACTGCAATGAACTAAATCCAACCATACAAATATGTTAATTCAATTATATTTTTACCTTTAAAAGTTAAATGGATCACCTGAAATTTTCTTCCAGTTTCTAAACCCAATAAAGATAGTGGTTAATGTACCTTAGCAACACAGGTCTTAGGTTAGAGGGGGGAGAAAAAAAACCAGTTTTCTAGACAAATCCATTTACCTATTAAATAGTCAAGATTACAACTCCAAAAGATAGAAGCACATCAATGAAGCATAAAAGGCCTGAAAATTAGGTGGTAGAATTTGATTCTAAAACTAATTTAGAAGTTATTCTTTTTTCTCTTTTTAGTATAATGACCAAGGAATAGCAGGAGGAAAGCAGGGACTAAAACAACACTTTGTCGAGTGAACTAAATTCTCTTGAAAACATCTGACTGCACTGCTTCCATTTAATCAACTACTCCATGGTCCAAGGAGAAAAAGTCAACATTTCACTGCGATAATTCAATCAGGAGGCATCCCAATTTCCAACTTCAATATCCTATACTCTTATTTCCCTCTTAAGTACGCTATCAGATGCCTCCCTTTCAATAATAAAGCCAAACAGCTCCTAAAACTTGATCCATTATTTTTATAATTGCCTTCCCTCAAGACAGGTGACAACAGAACAATGTTCCACTCTCCAAGAAGAGTGGAAACTGAAACGGAAAGAAAGAGTAAAGAGTTCATTTACTAATTTTTAAAAGTTTCTGTCTGAGCTTTTTCTCTCTGCAGCAGTATTTTGGAGTGACAAGGCTTAGGGCTGGGTTTGCCTTGCTGTGAGAGAGCTAGAAGGAACCAGAAGGAGACCAAAGGAATAGAAGGCGAGTTGATGCTAGCTGGATGCAGCTGGCTGGGACTCAGGCTTGAAAGGAGGGGGGAAGGAAAGGAGCGGGCTGTAAGGACAGGAGAGCAGGCAGGGCTTTGCAGCAAAAGCCAAGCATAAGGAGTATATATTCAGCTATCTAGGAATCTCAACATCAAGATAGGCAGCAAAATGCAGGATTGATTCTGCCAAAGCAGAGAAAACTTGCTAGGCAGGGTTGCTTGGTAAAATGGTTTCTTTTACTCTTTCCAAAGATGCAACAAGTAGTTTTTCATTTCATTACAATGTATGTAAACACAACAGGTAAGACCCACTGAGCATCACTTCAGTCAGGACAATGATAAATTCAAAGGATCCAACAACAGAAGAGGAAAGACCTGGGAGTTGACAAGGAGTTTGGAAACAAGTATATTGGAACAGATCAACACACTGTGCTTAGTCAACACTGCATCTATGATAAAGGAGGGAAGGGACTACATGGGAAAAATCAGGTCAGGGTTAGTTTTATATTTATTCACATAGGAGGCAAATGCAAGCAAATTAAAAATAATGGGACTCTGGGAGAGAAAGAAAAAGATACACAATGGCTACAAACTTCTCCACCCAAAGTTAGTGGGCAGAAGCAAAGGAGTGAGGCATAAGGAATGTGAGGCGTCAAAAGAGCTCAAAAAGGAAACTCTTTAAATCGAGTCTACAGCAGCACTTCCCAATAGAACTATGATATGAGCCACCTATGGGGCTAGTAACCACTTAAAAACAGAAACAAAGTTAACTTTTATAATATATTACGTTTAAACCAATATATCCACAATGTTACCTTTGAACATATAATCAATGTAAAAATTATTAAAAGGCTGTTTCATATTCATTATATATGTATCAAGTCTTCAAAATAAAGTATGTATTTTATAAGTACTACACACTGTAATGGCATCCCCAGTGGCTCAGCAGTAAAGAAACCGCCGGCAGTGCAGGAGACCCAGGAGACACGGGTTCAATCCCTGGGTCAGGAAGATCCCCTGGAGAAGGAAATGGCAACCCAATCCAGTATTCTCACTGCAAAAATCTCATGGACAGAGGAGCCTGGCGGGCTACAGTCCATAGGGTCGCAAAGAGTCGGACACAACTGGTCAACTGAGCATGCATGCTCACACTTCAGTCCCAGTGCTATACCAGCCTCATGTCTAAGGCTCAGTAGCCACAGGCGGCTGGCACCTATCAAGGTGGACAGCACAGGTGCAAAATACATTTACTGATAAAAATAATCGATGGCATCAAGAAATACCAAAAATCTGTCAAAAGTAATGAATTTGGTTAGAAGTTTGTCAATGAATTTGGCAAGATAAGTTTTAAAAAGCACTAGGCCTACCATCTTACTGAAAGTACATTTAAAATAAATCGCTTGGTCTCTACACAGTAAGTGCTATTTCAAGTCTTTCACAGAAAAATGGAAGACAAGTGTAAACAGCAGTTTCTAAGGTATACTTATTTCAAGTTATATTCACTACTAAAATCTCCTGGTCCTTCAGAGACTCTACCTTTAATAGCAAGTGTAAGTATTTTGTTTATTTAGTGGTAGATGGAGGATTTTGTGTGGATCTAAGGAAGCCAAGTTCCCTCCCCTGGTCTTGGGAAACTGAAAAGAAAACTGACCTCACCATTCATTACAGCCTGAAGTGCTGCCACATGAATGAGCTGTGAGTACTTATGGCTCTCATGTGACCAAACCACAGAGACTGTCTGCAGTTACTTTGTGGGTTGTTTTGGGCTGATGATGTGGGATCGTCATATGCAAAGGGTCCTCTGTTCAAGGAAGAATACTGCAGTGGGTAACCATTTCCTTCCCCAAGGGATCTTCTCGACCCAGGGATCGAATCCTGCAGGGTCTCCTGCACTGTAAACAGATTCTTTACTGTCTGAGCAACAGTAGCATCTGCCTGCAATGTGAGGACCTGTGTTCGATCCCTGGATCAGGAAGATCCCCTGGAAAAGGGAATGGCAACCCACTCTAGCAATCTTGCCTGGACAATTTCATGGACAGAGGAGCCTGGCGGGCTACAGTCCATGAGATCGCAAATAATTGGACACGACCGAGTGACTAACGTTCTCACTTGGCCTGGTGAGATGTACACAGGTCTGAAGAAAAGGTGGTCTAAATTTAAATTCAAGTTCTTTTAATTGCCAGGCAAGTTGGACTATAACACAACCATCTACATTCAGGGTACTTTAAAGATCAGCCACAAAAAGCAATGCATTCAGTTCAAATATGAGTTGATTTAGAAGTTTCTTTAATTAAAGCACACAACTGCATAGTTTATTCTGCTTCAACGTGGGTGTGAAGGTGGGACAGGAACAAATAATATTCAGCATGTTTTTGTATACTGATCAAACTTAAAGATGTCATTCAATATATTATATAATCTACACATGCTATAGTGTAAGCCTAGTATATTACTAGTGTTAGAGTGTGCACCACCTGGTGTAGTATATGTGCTTCCCTGGTAGCTCAGCTGGTAAAGAATCCGCCTGCAATGCAGGAGACCTGGGTTCGATTCTTGGATCGGGAAGATCCCCTGAAGACGGGAAAGGCTACCCACTTCAGTATTCTAGGCTGGAAAATTCCATGAACTGTACAGTCCATGGGGTCTCAAAGAATTGGACACAACTGAGTGATTTAAACCACTCAGTGATTTAAACTACTTGTATTACATATAACTTATAATGCTTTATTATATTACAGTTCCTGCTGGATGGCATGCATATGCTTTTCTCTATATGATACTATAGCTATAGGCAGAGAAGCATGTTTTTCTTGGACCTTATTGACAAAAATTTCTGTTCATCAAACCCGCTCCACACAACTGTCATGAACCGAGGCATATTTGTCATTTGGTTTTCAGCAATCAGCAACAACCTGGAGATCCCAAGATTAGAGAATAAACTCAGATACTCTACCTTGACTCAAACTGGAAAAGAATATATCTTTTAGAGTTATAGCTATAAACCTATCATACAATAAGGAGACATACCAGCATGCTGACCAAGCACTTTTAGGGAGTGAATAGAGAGAAAAACAAAGGGCTGAAAATTTTCTTCTTCACAGACAAATAAAACAAAGCAACTGAAATGAAAAGTGTAGACTCATGTACTCACCTGCATTGGAGCCGGTCAAATTATAACGTGCATTCAACTTCTTGATGATATTCTCATGGATCTGGTACCACTCACTCTCTGTATTACACCTGTGAAATCACGGCCACTCTGTTAAGCTTTGATTACGCATGAGACGACCTTCCTACACACCTGCCCCTTTTCATATAACCATTATAATGTACTTCCTTAAACCTCCCTGCAGTTCTCAACACAGAGAACATGGCTTGGCTTAGCTGCCCCAAGATAAGCAGGAATGACCATACCTGGTAATGCATGACCAACTACTTCATGAAGTAGCTGAGATGAACAATTCAGTTTATGAGAAGCTCAGCGAACAAGGCATACAGTGGAAGGAAGTACAGGCTAAGATTCTGACTCCCTGGATTTGGATCCTCACTATTAACTGAGCTATATTCTTTGGGTTAGTTAATTATTCTGTGCCTTGATCTGTTCATTTGTGAAATAGGGGTAATATACTAGAACACTGAACAAGCTTGGGTTTAGGATAATCCCTGGCAAAAAGTAAATGCTCAGTAAATGTTATTTCTCGTTATTGAATCTCCACCTATTATATCATGACCAAGTGATGGTCATGGCTAGCATCAAAGTGCAACTGAGGTTAACATAACCTGCACTAGCAAAAACCTGGTGGGATTTACTGAAGGGGAATTAAGGTAACTCTTCTGGATTTTCTACTTCTAGGCCAAAAGGGTTTCTCCATCTCTCACCCGGACAGCCATCTGTACCTTAGTCTTTCAGCTCTTGTCTTTCACCAGCTCATGCTAGAGTTCACCTAGGAGACTCTGAAGACTCTTGAGAACTGGATCTGGGACTGGAGATACCTGTGTTCCCCTCAGTACTTTGAACACCATAGGTGCTTAAAAAAACATACCAGCTACCTGAATGGCTGAATGGATATCCCTCTGACTGTTACTCCTGATAATTTGTTAATATCTGGGTCTGCTCTGTTCTTACTGCTGAGACTCCCCAGTTAGGCTGGGGAGACCCTCCTTCATCTGAATGCATTTGTAAATTCACTACTACCTTTCACTAGCAACAAAGGCTCTCTTCCAAGGGTCCTGACTATCAAAGATTCTGTAACTATCAATCAAAATATTCCACCCTATGGAGACTTCTTCCTTCTGATCTCACCTGTAGCCAATAATTCACAATGTGCTTACATATTTATTTATTTCACTGCCATAAGCTTTTCCAGGATAAACTTGATAGAGGTTATTTTTGAACCAGTTAACAGTAGGATAGCAAATAAGAGCACTGACACTGAGAAGGCTAGAAAATTAAGATGAAATAAAACCATTCCACTTGTCCAGCTGTAAGATCCCAAACTGCCACTTAGAACACCCCGCTCCTAGTTTTCTTAGTTCAGCTCAGTGGGGAAGGAAGAAAGATAGCTTGCTTCCTATTAAATAGTTAAGGGACTCCAGAATTCATGCTTTAACCTACAAAACTCCAAATAAAAGCTTCTAAAGTATATGACTGAAATATCTTCCAGGCTCAGACGAGGTATTTCTTGCTATTCTCTGTTTGAGTCCAGTTTGGGCTAAGGATTTGGTCACCTTAACAAATACAAATTTCTTCCAAATTGTTTCTAACAGTCACTCCTCTAAAATGTTTTAATAAATTCTAGTTTCTTTTTCATCTACAGTAAGTGTTTTGACTACTTAGCATTCATCCTGGAATGGATTCATAAATTGCTGAACTGTAATTTTTAAGGGACCTCTCTTGCATCAAGAATAAACCCAAATCTTATTTGATATTTATGAAAAAACAGACAATAACAACCGCAAAGAGCAGTACAACTTAATTGTAGGAGAATGAGTATCTCCCACAGAACTGGAATTCATGGGTCTTCCTTGGTTGGTTGCATAATCAAGAGGGATGCAAGCAACTCCAGGTCCCCCAGTTTTCCCATTGACAAGATAAATCAAACACTTTCTACGCATACCTGGAAAGATCACTCAAAGAAACAAAGAGATTGCATTTGTGAAAAATTTTAGTTTTTCTTAAAAAGCAAAGTCACCTAACAGCATCATTGTCACATCACTAGACAGTGGTGTGAAATAACACCCTGAAACGTATGACCTGGTAACATGAGAGCTCAGGTTCTGAGTTAGGCAGTCCTGACTTCACAGCTGGTTCCTGTTTTGATTAGTCAGGTGATTTGTGGTGCTATTTAGCCTCTCTGTCCCCTTATGTGGAAAACAAAGCCAACAGCATCTGCTTCATGAGTTTGTCATGAAAATAAAGTGACAAGACACATGCAAAGTGCTTATTAACATGGTTCCTTGCACACAGTAAGCACAAAGTAAATGGTGGCTTTTATCACTAGTATTGTTGCAATTAACTTATGCTTTACAATCACCAGTAAAATTTAGAAAGGGGATTATACTGGATTTACGCTCCACCATGGGATAAAAGAGAAGCATGCTTTACTACCCAGTACTATCACCAAAAGTTTTCAAGTTTAATATTAAGGTCACAGATTTTATCACTCTTAAAAGAGACAAAGAGAGTTTCTAGCCCTAAACCATAGGCTATAAGTGAATCTTTGTCAACTGATTAGCAAACATGTGGTGCAGGTCCCAGGGCCTCCGGGTAGAAGATGGATAAATCCAAGAAACCCTGCTGCTGTTGTCAAAAAGCAACCTGAAGTATATGTCCCACAGATAGTGGGCCACGTGGGTCCCCCTCCACATATGGAAAAACCATTGGCACACGTTGCAGCAACCGGAACAGATAACTAAAGCGAGCTCACTCATGGAGGAGGTCAGTAGTGTGGTCCTCAAATCAGGAATGCGGATCCCAGATCCCCCAACCCCCAGTGCATCTGCTCTGAGGATGTCACTTTGTGTCATCTCTCCATTGTCAGACCTGTGGGGAGGTGC
The DNA here is from genome assembly GCA_917880005.1 of Nanger dama. Taxonomy (NCBI): domain Eukaryota; kingdom Metazoa; phylum Chordata; class Mammalia; order Artiodactyla; family Bovidae; genus Nanger; species Nanger dama. The sequence goes on from CAKJTW010000007.1 coordinate 3,774,985, forward strand.
TCAGGGAAGGGCAATTGAAAATCATATGCCTTTTTAAAAACTTAGGATGTGGAATACATTAAGTGGATTTTCTTCGTGGAATGTTCAAACTGAACTCTATCTGCTGCCACTGACCCTCAAAAGATGCATAGACTACATTCTGAGGATCTTATTTGGAAATAGGGTTTTTACACAGATAATCAAGTTTAAATTAGGTTGTTTAGGGTGGGTCCTAACCCAATATAACTAACTAGGCCCATATAAAAAGGGAAATGCGGTTACAGAAACAGACACACACACCTGGAGAAAGTCATGAGATGATGAAGGCATACATCAGGTCGTGCATCTACAGGACACCAGAAGCCAGGAGAGAGAAGCAGGGAACAGAATCCCCCCCACAGCCCTCAGGAAGATTCAGCGTAGCCAACACTGTGATCTGGGAACCGTGGCTTCCAGTGAGGCCATAAACGTCTGTGGCTTAAGCCTCCCTGTGCTTTGTTAGGGAAACCCTCAAATGGGTGACTCAGTCAGTAAAGAATCCTCCTGCAATACAGGAGACCTGGGTTCCATCTCTGAGTTGAGAAGATCCCCTGCAGGAGGAATGGCAACCCACTCCAGTACTCTTGCCTGGGAAATCTCATGGACAGAGGACCCTGGATGAATATAGTTCATTGGGTTGCAAAGCGTCAGATATGACTTAGTGACTAAACCACCACATAATAAACTAATAATACATAAAGTAAGAGGGAAATCACCCAATCTGAACTTCCTTTTTCTTAATTCTAATTAGTTTATGTTAAAAACTATTTCCGTTTTTCAAGAACAAATGAACTTTCGGAGGATAAAGATGTAACAGGCTTTAAATTATTGGGATTTAAATACAGTGGATGGTCCACCCAGTGGGTAAGCTATCTGTTCTTTTTGATTCTGTTTCATAATCCTCTGAAAGGCAAATGATGATTTGTAGGCTTAATTGTAGTAGGCCTAGAGATTATTAAGTTTTTGAGGAATGGCTCATAAACTCTGCCCATCCCTGGCTCTTCCATTACCCACAGAAAGAAGGATTCACCACACAGGATCCCCATGTACCCCAGTGCCCACCCCAGCCCACATCATGTGCAAGCTTCTTACATGTACACCTTCAGGATGAGGTCATCTTTCGTTTCTCCAGTCAGCAGGTCAGCAATGCTAAGGACTGCACAGCCAAAGGGTCGCCGGTACTGGACACTGCAGGCATTCTTTTTTTCTCCTGCCCCCATTCGACCTGTTCAATTAAAAAGCACACCTAGTTCAAGGAGCCATTTGATTAATCCAGCTTAAGACGAGACACATACAGCTATAACATAAGCCATATGAAATGTAATGGGTGATGGTAAAGACACAGATTTGGCACAACTGTTGCCTCCATCGGGCACTCAGTGCAAACTCTGGCCATTGGCTGTTACCTATAAAACATGAAGACTGAAGCTGAGCCCGTGTGTGGGTACCCTTCCTGAAGCATTCACGAAGGCACCCCAGGAGAATCACATCCAAAAAGGCAGTAAGGGTGCCTATTTCATTTTCTACTTGTAAGATTCTCCATATTTCAAAAGATGATTTCAAACACTTCACCTCTGAAAAGAAGTGATTTGAGATTACATGATGGTATAGCAAGTAAGCACAGGTGAGCGAATGAGCATGTTTTCTCCAGACTCAGTACGCAGGCTGAGATCTCCAGGGATCCTTTTAACTCTGACATGGTTTCTGCTTATTTAAATTGTTAGAGATTTAAAAATCTGTGGTTGAGATACTGTTTTAATTTATTGTTGTATTTAATTACCAATGGGTTATTTTAAAAACTGAAAGCAAAAAGCACACTGGAGCTGAAGCATAACAAGCTAACGTGAGGAGAAATAATGAAAAAGTCTGTCAGTCTGTTTCCAGATGCTAGGGAACAGATCTGTACGTTATTTCCAACTGATTGAAGTCCTCCTACAGCATGTCTGCGTGGCTCTAGTACTTTCCAAATCCAATGCTAAATAGAAAAAAAGAAAGGAATGGCAGTATTCAATTCGGCATTCATTCTTCAGTAATAAAGGAAAATTGCCCCTCTGATATATCAACTTCAGAGTAATATTTATAAATAGAAGCTGGAATACCACTTAATGGTGGTAAAAAACCACAGGGGAAAAAAAAAAAAAGAAGAGGACTTCTGACATAATGAAAAGGATTTTTTCCCTGTTGAAGTCCCTTTTGAATAATTAATGTGTGATAGCCTTGAAAAGTTCTTTCTTGGATGATGTTTCATTTTCATTGGTATATTACTAGTATACTGATTAACAGGCCTAAGGATAATAAGAATTCTGATTTACAATGGAATCATGTACTAGACTCAATACTATAAAAAGAGCTGAGAGGACGCCTCTGAGATCAGGGACTGGTGTTTACTATGTGACATGCATGGGTCTGGAGAGTCATTAGGGTATTACCGTGTAGGTTCAGGCTTTCCCAGGTGGTGCAGTGGTAAGGAATTCACCTGCCAATGTAGGAGACGCAAGAAATGTGGGGTACGATCCCTGGGTCAGAAAGACCCCCAGGAGAAGGAAATGGCAACCCACTCCAGCATTCTTGCCTGGAGAATCCCACGGGCAGAGGAGCCTGGCAGGCTGCAATCCATGGGTTTGCAGAGAGTCAGCTACAACTAAGAGCATGCGCAGGCAGCGCAGGGGCCCCTGTAGGTACAGGCTTATCAGCAGGGTGACTACATAAACCTGACTTCTGTGAATTCAAGAACAGTGAGCAAAACAAGGATAATAAGTGTAATGAAGGCTGTAGTAGGACTAATAAGTATTAGGGCAAAGGTTGTTTCTCCAATTACATGAATTAGTAGCTGTCCAGCTGCAATATTAGCTGCTAGCTGTTTGTCATATAGCTAGGGCTACTGGTTGGGTGAATACACAAATAGTTTCAATAATTACACATATACTGGTAAGAGGAATGGGTATTCCTTATGGTAGAAAATACCTTAGAGATGCTTTTGTTTTATGGTGAAAGCCTATAGTGATCGTTCACAATAAAAAAGGGATAAATATACCTAAAATTATGAAACGCTGAGGGTATAAACGAATGTTGTAAAAGACCAACTAAGTTTGTTGGGCTGATAAATAAGCAATACAAGTATTTCTGTTCAGGTTTGTCTTTTATAGTTATGAATGGCCATCATCTGTTTTGTCACAAGTTGAACCAATCATTGCTAAATAGAAATCATGCAGTTATTTATGCATCTAGTGTGGGGAAACTCTTTCTCTTTATTTCTTCCCCTTCTTTCCAATCAAAGACCAGGCCTCAAATTCCAGGGCAGGTGCTGTTACTCCAGCTCTCGGCAGCCACTGCAGGTCAGTGTGCCCTTTTCTTACTAAGTCTGTACAAGGAATATTCTAGAAAAAGTTCCTACTCTTTCTAGAATAATTTTTCTACTTATCCCTGATAGACAAGTATCTTCTACTCCTTCATTCCACTGAAGCAGATTAAATCTTAACTTTTGTGAGTTTCTTACCTTCATTATTACTAGACTGATCATCAGGCAAGTTTTTGCAGTAATGTCAATATAGAACTAATTTGATCAAAGCTTAGGGAAGGAAGGTAGGTAATTTAGGATTTAACATTCATTCTGATGACTTAATGATCATAAATAGCTTACTAAAATATACAGCCACTAATCAAATGTCAGGTATTTGAAAGGCAGCCCTGTGATGGGTAATACTATGCTGTCGTTTCCTCATCTGTATCCTGGGGAGTGAAGGACAGAGATACCCAGCCCATGGGCAGGCAAAACATGTGATCATTTTCTACCACCAAAAACCTGTAGATACTTTTCTAAAAGTTCTGAAAGCCAAAGTGGTTTAGTTTTTATCTCAACCTTGTAGAGGATTATGTTCAAACTGTATCCATGTTTACATGAAGATATCCAAAATCACATTTTACATTAACAATTGCTGTGAAAAATTTGAATAAATTTAAAAAAAACCACTAAGAACTTCATAAACTGCACCCCTGCCATCCTGGGCACAGAGAGAGGCTCTATCTCACAAATACAAAGAAACATGCATTACAACTTTGCCAGTTTTAAAAGACTTTCCAATTTCCACACCCCATACTCATGTATAAAAAGAAAATTAAAACAAAACCAAAGATAGTTCACTTATTTATTTATTTCTACTGTCCCTCAAATATGAAAAGAAGATAAAATTAAATGGGTTTTTCAGAACAGACTTTTATGAGGAAAAAATGCTTTCAAAATCTTTGTTGAAACATTTTATAGTCTCACTCAACGCAAAATGGGGTCATCATGTGTATAAAATAAAAACCATTAAAAAAAAATAAAAACCATCATGCAAAACTATACGGTGAGATAATACTATTCTGCAGAAGTTCTCCTCAGCAAGTCATGTAACAGTTAGTGAGGAAGGGGAAGCCAGTTCTCAGTATCCGTTGGTTAGCTTTCCTAGAGAAATAACTTAGGTTCCACCATGCATTTCCTCTACCATAAAATCCCTGCTCTTGGAGGTCTTATATGCGTAAACGTAGTGACCATATTTCGGTTTTGATGTCCAAGGGCATCATAGAACACTGAAAGTGTGTTCTGCAAGAGGTTAGTAAGTGTTACATAATATAAGTGTTTCCACAGTCAATCAAATCTGGAGAGAGCTACAGTCAACAAAGTTAGAGGAGCAATTTTTTTCTTCCTTGTAGGATTTCTCAAGACTCTTTAATAAGCTGATGAAATTATACAGGTGAAAAATATATATACAGCATTCAATTTTCCATAGCCTTTTTCTTATAGCACCTTGTGTATAATAATGTTCTGTAGCCTTCCACACTTTGGGAAATGCCAGTTGGTGTAAAGCTTTCATAAATGTATAGAAAATCCAGCTCCTAAAAGTTTAATGTATGCTGTTAACAGAAATTAGAATTTGAGTAGACAAATACCAAGTGTATGAATCCAATATTTTTAGAAAGTTCAATAAAACAAAATGAAATGCAGCAAACTAACTAATGACTTATATGGCGAGAGAACAAACTCTATTTATGGCGGTGTGAGAGTCTGGGGAGACCAGAATCACAAATTCTGCAAACACTGGATTCAGATCTTGCTTGGACTTCTTTTTGATCCAGACAGCACATAAATCACAAGTACACAGAAACCTCTCAGCAGTTCTCCCCGTCATGCTCCTATCGTACCAACAAGTGTCATACCTACCGATTCGGATGATGTGCACAGTGATATAGATGTCCTTTCTGAGCTCGCTGCTACCCAAATCCTACCAAAAAACGAAGTCTGGTCATTGTAGAACTCATCCTTTAGAAACACTTGAAGGGATAGCACATTGTTTTAACAAATAACAGAAGAAAGACAAATATGAGCATTCTTGATGGATTTTTTTGGAGCAGAAGCACATAATTCAAATCCTGTTCTAAAAATACCACTGTGATCAACTTTACTGTAAGTCTACAGATGTCAAATAAGACTTAAAAAAGAAAAGCCCATTCTTTTTCAGTCTCTAGCTCACTCATTCTTTAAATATTTCTTAAATACATACATACTAAATACCACGTGCCACTCTGAGCCCTGTCACACTGGGCTTCAGCCATAAAGAACAGGCTCTCATACACAATGAAGGGACAAAGGTGTGATTGTGACAGCTCGCATTCAGATTTCAGGGCATTATTGTAATTTATACTCTTCCCTAGTGGCTCAGACAGCAAACAATCTCCTGCCATGCAGGAGATCCGGGTTTGATCCTTGTGTCAGGAGGATCCCCTGGAGGAGCAAATGGCAACCTACTCCAGTATTCTCATCTAGGAAATCTGATGGACAGTGGAGCCTGACAGGCAAAGAGTCAGACACCACTGAGCAACTAACACTTTCATACCATTTTCACCATAATTCATGTGCTATTTACAAAGTTTCAGCAAATCTATTATGTTCTCTCATAATAACTTACGTCTCTTAAATAAGATAAAGTACTTAAGAAAGAATCTGCCTCCTAGATAAAACAAGATCCACTTACCACGAAGAGAGAGCAGTGCCGTTCTGGTTTATCTGGGGCTTTGGGAAGCCCATTTCTATTTAGCCTCAAGAAAAATCTCTCACTACAAGAGAAAAGAAATTGAATATTTTACAATTATTAATATTTAAGGACTCGTCACCTTTCTAGCTGCTCTTTGTCCTAAGGGTTAAACTCAAAATTTTTAGGCTTTTCACTGATATCAAAAACTATGTATATAAATTAGAAGAGTACCCAAGACAGTAAATATTTGCTTCACTTCTGACAAAGCTGGCAAAGCAGAATGTGCAAAAGCAGAAAACATACATATGCAAACAAAAAATTAACTTTACAAAGTTTCCATATACATGAAATCGTCACTATTACTTTAAAAAGTAGAGACAAGGACACCAAAAGGAAAAAATCTGACTTAACATGTTCTGTGTATTTGCACCTAAGATTATTTTTCATGCTTTGCGGCACAGTATTTACTTCACATCACACATGAACATTATTCCGAGTGCTAACTAGCCATTAGAAGGCTTAGTATTTTATGCTCTTATCAACCTAATCCAAAACACAAAAAGAGAGACCAGGTAGTGAAACCTGAATATTCTTTGGTCCACAAAGGAATAGAAGACCTTACAATGCCAGCAGAACTTGCAATTGAAATTGCAGCAACACCTGGATTTAAATACAAATAACGCTATTGATCAGCCACTAATTCAAGTCATTTCAAGGTAATGTGTTACAATATTTATATTAAAAAAATAAAATGAGTATCACCTCTGCCCCCACATTAATGTACCAGCTACCACAAGCTTCTGAATTTCAATATCCTAGTGCCTAGGATAGAATCAAATGGCTAGCTGCCTCAGGCAGAGAACACACAGCTAACATCTCCAAAATGTGAAATTAGCAAATGGCGTGGTCTTGGTCAGTAGCTGCCTTCAGTCTAGGGACCAAGCAGAGAAAGGGAGAGTAGAGCATTAGGAAGGCTCAGACCCTTCCAAGTCCCCATGCATATTCATCACTTGGTTCTTGCCATAAATAATGGCGCTGTCTTCCAAACTCTCCCTTCTCCCCTAAAGGGGGAGAAATGAGAACCATAATCAGATCTCTAAGGAAGCATATGGTTTTAAATTTATGGCTGTTTTGGAACATTTTTATTCTCTTTTGCCATTTAAATCAAGACAGATATATTTAACAGATTCAACTACGTGGCTCACCCTGTCCTTTTTAATGCCTATCCCTGATCTTCCACACAACAAAGAGCAAGCAATACACATGTCTATAGGGTCACTTCCTGCACCTATTACCTATGTGTTATTCCACAGAACAGTGGCCGATGTGATCGGCTGAAGAAAATATAAATTGCCGCAATGATTCTCAAATGAAGCATACGAAGTTCCCATATAATTCTGAGGCAGAGGCTGGAAATGACAAATCCTACCAAGACTGAAGAGTTAAATTAATCTTATTCAATTGTCATTTACTATAATTCATAGCAAAGGACTGCAAGCTCACCTCAGAGTGGAAGAATATTCACTATTATTTCAAATTTAAGATGTACTAAAAGGAAATGTACAAAAATCCATCTTAGAGAAAAATGAATTATACTTTACAATAATCATAGCATTAGGTAATACTACTTCTTTAAGAAAACACTATTTTTTGTCAAATGGGCACTGTATTAAGGACTTTACATGGATTAACCGCTTTTATCCTCACAATGCTCTTGGGAAGTTGGTACTCTTATTACCAACTCTTATTACCCTGGCTGCGCAAGCGCAGGAGGGCCTAGAGGAACTATCCCATGTTGAAGGTCAGGAACGGTTGTGGTAAGGAGATACCCGTCGTCCAAGGTAAGGAGCAGCGGCTGTACTTTGCTGGAGCAGCCGTGAAGAGATACCCCACGCCCAAGGTAAGAGAGACCCAAGTAAGATGGTAGGTGTTGCAAGAGGGCATCAGAGGGCAGACACACTGAAACCATACTCACAGAAAACTAGTCAATCTCATCACACTAGGACCACAGCCTTGTCTAACTCAGTGAAACCAAGCCATGCACCCAGTGGGCAACCCAAGATGAGTGGGTCATGATAGAGAGGTCTGACAGAATGTGGTCCACTGGAAAAGGGAATGGCAAACCACTTCAGTATTCTTGCCTTGAGAACCCCATGAACAGTATGAAAAGGCAAAATGATAGGATACCAAAAGAGGAACTCCCCAGGTCAGTAGGTGCCCAATATGCTACCGGAGATCAGCAGAGAAATAACTCCAGAAAGAATGAAGGGATAGAGCTAAGGCAAAAACAATACCCAGCTGTCGATGTGACTGGTGATAGAAGCAAGATCTGATGCTGTAAAGAGCAACATTGCATAGGAACCTGGAATGTCAGGTCCATGAATCAAGGCAAATTGAAAGTGGTCAAACAAGAGATGGTAAGGGTGAACGTCTACATTCTAGGGATCAGCGAACTAAAATGGACTGGAATGGGTGAATTTAACTCAGATGACCATTATATCTACTACTGCAGGCAGGAATCCCTCAGAAGAAATGGAGTAGCCATCATGGTCAACAAAAGAGTCCAAAATGCAGTACTTGGATGCAATCTCAAAAACGACAGAATGATCTCTGTTCATCTCCAAGGCAAACCATTCAATATCACAGTTATCCAAGTCTATGCCCCAACCAGTAATGCTGAAGAAGCTGAAGTTGAACGGTTATATGAAGACCTACAAGACCTTTTAGAATTAACACTCAAAAAAGACGTCCTTTTCATTTTAGGGGACTGGAATGCTAAAGTAGGAAGTCAGAAACACCTGGAGTAACAGGCAAATTTGGCCTTGGAATGCGGAATGAAGCAGGGCAAAGACTAATAGAGTTTTGCCAAGAAAATGCACTGGTCATAACAAACACCCTCTTCCAACAGCACAAGAGAAGACTCTACACATGGACATCACCAGATGGGCAACACTGAAATCAGATTGATTATATTCTTCGCAGCCAAAGATGGAAAAGCTCTATACAGTCAACAAAAACAAGACCAGGAGCTGACTGTGGCTCAGATCATGAACTCCTTATTACCAAATTCAGACTTAAATGGAAGAAAGCAGGGAAAACCTCTAGACCATTCAGGTATGACCAAAATCAAATCCCTTATGTTTATACAGTGGAAGTGAGAAATAGATTTAAGGGCCTAGATCTGATAGATAGAGTGCCTGATGAACTATGGAATGAGGTTCGTGACACTGTACAAGAGACAGGGATCAAGACTATCCCCATGGAAAAGAAATGCAAAAAGGCAAATGGCTGTCTACAGAGGCTTTACAAATAGCTGTGAAAAGAAGAGAGGCAAAAGCAAAGGAGAAAAGGAAAGATTTAAGTATCTGAATGCAGAGTTCCACAGAATAGCAAGAAGAGATAAGAAAGCCTTCTTCAGCGATCAATACAAAGAAATAGAGGAAAACAACAGAATGGGAAAGACTAGAGATCTCTTTGAGAAAATCAGAGATACCAAGGGAACATTTCATGCAAAGATGGGCTCGATAAAGGAGAGAAATGGTCTGGACCTAACAGAAGCACAAGATACTAAGAAGAGGTGGCAAGAATACACAGAAGACCTGTACAAAAAGATCTTCACAACCCAGATTAATCATGATGATGATGTGATCACTCATCTAGAGCCAGATATCTTGGAATGTGAAGTCAAGTGGGCCTTAGAAAGTATCCCTACAAACAAAGCTAGTGGAGGTGATGGGATTCCAATTGAGCTGTTTCAAATCCTGAAAGATGATGCTGTGAAAGTGCTGCGCTCAATATGTCAGCAAATTTGGAAAACTCAGCAATGGCCACAGGACTGGAAAAGGTCAGTTTTCATTCCAATTCCAAAGAAAGGCAATGCAAAGAATGCTCAAACTACCGCACAATTGCACTCATCTCACATGCTAGTAAAGTAATGCTCAAAATTCTCCAAGCCAGGCTTCAGCAGTACGTGAACAGTGAACTCCCTGATGTTCAAGCTGGGTTTAGAAAAGGCAGAGGAACCAGAGATCAAATTGCCAACATCCGTTGGAGCACGGAAAAAGCAAGAGAGTTCCAGAAAAACATCAATTTCTGCTTTATTGACTATGCTAAAGCCTTTGACTGTGTGAATCACAATAAACTGTGGAAAATTCTGAAAGACATGGGAATACCAGACCACACGACCTGCCTCTTGAGAAACCTGTATGCAGGTCAGGAAGCAACAGTTAGAACTGGACATGGAACAACAGACTGGTTCCAAATAGGAAAGGGAGTACGTCAAGGCTGTATACTGTCACTTTGCTTATTTAACTTATATGCAGATTACATCATGAGAAATGCTGGACTGGAAGAAACACAAGCTGGAATCAAGATTGCTGGGAGAAGTATCAATAACCTCAGATATGCAGATGACACCATCCTTATGGCAGAAAGTGAAGAGGAGCTAAAAAGCCTCTTGATGAAAGTGAAAGTAGAGAGTGAAAAAGTTGGCTTAAAGTTCAACATTCAGAAAACGAAGATCATGGCATCCGGTCCCATCACTTCATGGGAAATATATGGGGAAACAGTGGAAACAGTGTCAGACTTTATTTTGGGGGGCTCCAAAATCACTGTAGATGGTGACTGCAGCCATGAAATTAAAAGACACTTACTCCTTGGAAGAAAAGTTATGACCAAACTAGATAGTATATTCAAAAGCAGAGACTTTACTTTGCCAACAAAGATCCATCTAGTCAAGGCTATGGTTTTTCCTGTGGTCATGTATGGATGTGAGAGTTGGACTATGAAGAAGGTTGAGTGTCGAAGAATTGACGCTTTTGAACTGTGTTGTTGGAGAGGACTCTTGAGAGTCCATTGGACTACAAGGAGATCCAACCAGTCCATTCTAAAGGAGATCAGCCCTGGAATTTCTTTGGAAGGAATGATGCTAAAGCTGAAACTCCACTACTTTGGCCACCTCATGCGAAGAGTTGACTCATTGGAAAAGACTCTGATGCTGGGAGGGATTGGGGGCAGGAGGAGAAGGGGACGACCGAGGATGAGATGGCTGGACGGCATCATGGACTCGATGAACGTTGAGTCTGAGTCAACTCCGGGAGATGGTGATCGACAGGGAGGCCTGGCATGCTGTGATTCATGGTGTCACAAAGAGTCGGACACGACTGAGCGACTGAACTGAACTGATAGTTGGGAAAACTAAGAAATAGTAAATAGTTTTGTCCAGATCACAGAGCTGATGTGTGACTGAGTAGGAATTCTATGCCACATAATACCTACCTTCATTTGAATGATATAAAATAAATTCTTTCTGTGCTTCATAGAATAACTGAGCATTTTTACAGAATATTGAGATACGGAAGAAGTCATTCATCTCTAAGGGACACCCACTGACCTCGGTCAAGCCTGGTCCTAACTCTCTCCATACTCTTTCTGGGCTAAACTTGATTTAGTACATTTCAAAGCCATCCCTGGTTTGAAAGTGTTCCTTGGTAAAATTTTTAATGAAGTATTCTTAGAAAAATGATTTTGGAAATAAATTTTACTAAACAAATGTGAAGCTTCAGAAAGATTTAAGTATTTGGTTTTAGTTGATCAAAACTCCTAAAGTTTAAGACCAGTATTTGGTTTTGCTTCTTGGTCAGCATCTACTGACATATTTATTGATTATATTCTAGCCCAAAATGAAAGCAGTGTGATCATTTTCCCCTCTTCTGATTATAGACAGCATGCTCTATTCTATATTTTTGAGGTGCATTTATGTTTGAGACTCCTCTTTATCCAGACTAAAACATTTGAAAGAAATGCCACTTTATCTTCTAAAAGATAAGTCAAAATGATAAATAACAATAATATTAATTCCAAAAGTCAATATGGCATTCCACATATTGATACCTTAACTTTAATGTTGATATGAAATACTATTTTATATTCACAAATTTTATCAATTTTTTGGTGAAATGTTTTCTAAAGCATTCCATTTCAGGGATTCCTTTTCCTCTGTCACTATTTTAATCTCACCAGTCTAGACAGAATCCTGATTATGCAAGTATTATATCATATCCTGTTTCAGAAAGAATACTAATATTTACTAAGCTATATCCCTTAACTAAAGCATGTCTTCTTTCTAAAAATAGACTGAAGATGGGTACTATGGAGAAAAAAGTCATGTGCAATTTTCTTAAAGCAGACTTCTAAGAGGGGGAAAACTCTTTTATGGTCAATTAAATAAAATCTTTTTATTCATCTGGTGACAAGTTGTTGGTATACAAATTCAATTTCTTTCAGCTTTGGTGATAAAGCAACCATTTAATTGGCAAATAGTTTCAGAATAAAGAAAAAAAAAGAACTACAACAACACATTTCAGAATCTTTGAATTACAAATAAATGCCCACCCACATGCTCACCAGGTGGTTTTAGTGTTAAGGAACCTGTCACCCATCTGCAAGAGAAGTGGGTTCAGTCCTTGGGTGGGGAATATCCCCTGGAGGAGGGCATAGTAACTCTCTCCAGTTTTCTTGCCTGGAGAATACCATGGACAGAGGAGGTCACAAAGAGTCAGACAGGACTGAGCAATAAACACTTTCACTCTTTCACACCCTCACACACATTTGGAGAATGCCAACATGTTGCCTTTAAGGCCAGCGAAGAAACTAACAGTGGCATTCCACCATGGCACATCTAAAATTCTCTCAAAAGCTTTTGTGGCCACACACAAAGATATTTTCAGCTTTTACAGCTGAGTCAAAGAGTGGCAACTCTGTTCAGAAAACAAAATTTTTGTCAATTTAAAAAGTGTCCCATTACCAGCCTGGAAGAGAAGGGGAGGTTGGGAGAGAATGGATACGTGTATATGTATGGCTGAGTCCCTTTGCTGTCTACCTGCAACTACCACGATATTGTTAATTGGCTATACTCCAAGAAAATAAAAAGTTTAAAAACAAAGCAAAAAAATGTTCTGTTATAAGATGTGCATACTTACTATTTCCATTCCCAGATATCAGCTAATGATTTGGTACCTTCTAGGTATTTAAAGATTGAACAAATACAATCTTTCAGGAAACAAATACAAATTATTGGGTAGCAACGTTCACTCTCTTCCATATAACATCTTTTACACTTCATGGTAGCAAATTCTCCAGGGACATATCAGTCAATGGCACCTTACCATCAGATGCAAGAGTCACCTAATTAACTTCAAGGCCACTCTAGATTCTAGTCCATGCCATGTAACTGTCCACCATGCACATTCTAGGTCTTTATTATAACAAATATATTGTAATGGAGGTATCTATGGTGACATATTTTCAAATGGGAATGCCTCCTCTTCATCATCAATGAATTAGCACATAGAACGCTTTCAGCAGCCCTGAAGAAATGGGATTTGATATCATTACTAGCAGAGAAAAATCATCATTTGACTTCCCCTTACAGTGCTGTGTGCTCCCAGAGGAAATTTCACTGCCAGAGAAATTTAGTGTCCACCTGAATTCCTTGTGTGAGCCATTATAAATCATTGTGTGATAAATCAACAAGAGTAAATTGTGTCTTTGGAAATAAAGAATGAAAAATCACAATTATTTATTATTTATAACATGCCTTCTTCTAAAAAGGATTTGAGAAAACCAAGATAGTGAGGTAACAGTGGGCATATTCATCCCCAGATATCCCAGGGAAAAATAGTACAACTCAAAATAGACCCCATCCTGGTGTACATACACTTTACACGGATTTTCTCTAAGTTTCACAATCATCCCCATTTTACAAATGAGAAAGCTGGAGCTTGGAGATACTGGGTAAGTTGGCCAAAGTTGCATGGTCAGTCAAGGATGGAGCCAAGAAATTAATTTCAGGGTCTGATTCCGAAGTCTCAGGTCTTAACCACAAAGCTATCTTTATGAGAACAGAACACCTCATAATAGACACAAAAAGAGCAAGTCTAACCATATCATGTGAACCCAGGGTTTTTATTGTGAATGTGTACAATAAAATAAAAAAATAATTATTAAAAAATGCATGAAGCCAGACAAAAATAAATTAAGCCACAAACTTATCTGAGTCTAGGGAGTTTATGTCTATTTCAACAGCATAGTTGGTAGAAAAGTTCTTACCAATGATGCAAATAATGTGGGCGGCACAGTAGAGATCTGAAGACCCTAATGGCTTCTCTTCTCAGCAGGATAAGATGCTCCTATTTTCCTACTCCTCCTTCTAACACACAGAAGCAGCTGTCCTTCTAATGGCCCTACCTAATGTCTTGGAGGCCTTCTGGCAGATGTGGGAGGGTCCTCCCAGCTTTCTGAGTCATCATATCAAGTGGCTCTCCGATACAGCATTCCGAGGACAATCATTTGCTTTCACAGAGCAATGTACCAATAGTTAGGGATGACCAGCATCAAGGACATTTTTGTATTTCTCTGTATGGACTTTTGTTTATAACTCTATATCTTCCCTCTCATAAGAAGCAATGTACATATAGTTAGGAATGCTTAGTGGTTTAATGTTTGTGAAAGTTACACAATGTATAGCTACCTAGTGGTTAAATGTTTGTGAAAGTTACACAATGTATAGCTACCTAGTGGTTTAATGTTTGTAAAAGTTACAGAACATATACTTTATTCAATAATTTATGATGATAATATATTGAGGTTGAAGTCTGATTAATCCATAAAAATTGCAAAGAATACTTTCAAAATCATTTTGGACAGTTAAAACACTGAAATAAACTTATGTTCTCCAAAAGCAACAGTAACAAAAGAGAGGAAACACTTGGATGGTCCTGTTCTGGTACACAAACTGGAAAAAGAACTATCTGGTTCAGTTGTGTTTATACTTTATAGAGGGCTTCCCTGGTGGTTCAGCAGTAAAATCCATCTGTGATGCAGGAGACACAGGTGTCATCCCTGGGTCAGGAAGAGCCCTGGAAGAGGTCACAGCAGCGCACTCTAGTATTCTCACCTGGAGAATCCCATGGACAGAGGTGCCTGCCAGGCTATAGTCCATGGGGTTGCCCAGAGTCAGACACAACTGAAGCAACCTAGCACAGAGACATGCATATTTTATAAGACAGCTGTACCAAAAAAATACCCCATGTAGCATCTTTGAAAGAACCAAGTTCCTTGTCTTAAATGTAACTGTGCTGTGTGTGAGGAAAATTACTATTTATTGTACACTGAGTAGTCATGCAGGGAGATGCGCCGAGAGCCAAGGAGGGAACATTCGGAGCAAGAAGATGGAAGGAGAAGAGGAAGGAGAAAGGCTCTGCTGAGCTGACTCTAGGGCCTCTCCCCAAAAGGCCATAGTATACGATAGGTGTTGACCTCAGTGCTTCTATTTCACCGTTTCTCCTGCATTTTCTCAGGAGAGAAAATGCTTTCTGATTGACTAACATTGTAAGCTGCTGCCAACAACCTGCGCAAGGAACTGTTACTGTGTTCTTTCCTAGGACAAGTGGCAAACGACAACCCAAGGAGCATTCTAAATAGCCACAGTACCAGGAGCTGGAACTGCCACTGACCAGGCAAGATACTCTAGGGCAGTGAGGGGAAAGTGCGCTAGCTGCCCTGGGGTGGCCACTGGACCACAAGCTTCAGTGTTCACCATGGCGCAGAAGGAGGGACTCTCGTCCAGGCCATCTTGTAACATGGGTGTGCACAACATTCCCCTGGGGAGCTGTAGAAAGCCCAGGTCCCAGCCTGGGGATCTTGACCTACTTACTGTACTATGGATCTAAAAGCTCCCTGAATGTTTAAAAGCAAAGTCACAGTTAACAGCCACAGTTTTGACCCAAATGCTTAAGCCCTAATGAGTCAGAATTGCTGACTGTCCTTACGACCATCACATACACCAGGAAACAGGCAACACATGCCTGATATGTTCAGGTCAATGGCTTCTCCCCTTTCGTCTCCCAACGTATGACGGATGCAAACAAAGTGTTTCCTTGTCAATAAATAAAACCAACTCCTCAAGCAAGTCTTCCTAGATAAAGCTATTAATAGGCTTTCTAATTTTAAAAGTAAAGCAACACAAGGGTCATGAGCTCTTCTAACTAAAGGGAAATGAAACAAGGATCACTGAGACCAGGATTTCCACAGTAGTTTATGCAAAGAGCAGACAGATTCTGAGTTTTCTTTTTTAATATTACTGTCCAAACCCAGATTCACTTGACAAATATTTGAAGTTGAAGGACTAAGCAGTCAATTAAAGGGATGCTTTGTAAAGACAATAGAGGATTTTGCTTCAGTTGAACAATGAAAGGGAAGATATTTTTTAAACTATAGTCAATTCTATAGACAATGCTGAACACCAAGCTGTTTCTTTCTTATTACTTAGAATGATTTCAAACCATTTCATGGTTTTTTTTTTTTTTTTTTCAGAGTGTACAGCTAGTTGAATCAGAACTCTTTTAGGACGGTAAAGCTCAAAAAAGGAATGTGGTTTAAAGTTACAAATAAGTGATGTACAGACCACCTGCAGACCAATATACAGACCAATGAATGAAAGAAAAGATTTGGATCAACTGTTGATTTGACAAAATCCATAATGGCAATAAGTTCTAAAAAGTTGATGTTCTAAAAATCCCATTGTTGAATTCAAGTAAAATCCTTAGAAACAGCTTAACTGTTCAATTGAGCAACTCAGGAAAATACTTGCTTGTGTCTATCTCTAGAGAACTCATTAAGAATTTCAGTAGAAAAAAGTTCCTCAGAGAGGTAACTAAAAGTAGGTGATGATGTGATCTGGCCAACAGAACCAGGGAATGTGAAATAAGAAAGCTTGTTTATAGGCAGAATGTCTTATGCTTATTCTTAAAATTTTCATTAATTTGATTATGGTAAACACTGTATCTATGACATTTCATGAAGGAGGAATTGCTCTGATTTATATACAGTAATTATTTTGACCTTTCTAACAATGGTTCTTTGTTAGGGAAAGTATCTATAATAAGGAATCTTGAAAGTTAAGCAAACCTGAGCTCTTTATAACTACTCTGGGTTGAAGCATGCAGTCCTTTGCAAAGGTAAAGGAAACCTTCGTGAAAACAGAATAAATAATAAAAATCAAGTAATTCAAGCCCTGTAAAAATGCAAGAAAATGTCTTTCATACATCTATAATCTCAAAAATATGTCCTAAGTTTTAAAATGAAATAAGCTAAAATCAAATGTCCTTTCAACAGCTTACTAATACTGACAGATTCTTTATATTCATTATAACTTTGAAAAATGAAAACGTATGGTGGTCACCAAAGGGGAAAGGATAGGGAAGGGGAGGGATAAATTAGGAGTATAGGATTAACAGATGTATACCATTATATATAAACATAGATAAATAATAAATATTTGCTACAAAGCACAGGGAACTATAATAATCTATAATGGAAAAAAATCTGAGAAAAATATATGTATGTCTGTAACAGAATCAATTTGCTGTACATCTGAAACTAATACAATGTTGTAAATCAACTACAATCAAAACAATTAACAACTATATTTCATTAAATACTATTTATTAACTAGATGATGCATGCAATTGGACTTTCTAAAGGTCAAATGCTTTTTCTTTTTAACCAGGGAGCTACCATTCCTCTACATTGATATGCAAATATTCATGTGTATGAGAATAAGTACATTATTTTCTGAAGAGCTCTACAGTGTTCATAAGTTGGAAAATGCACTGAGAAGTGTAGGAAGCACTGCTCTAGACACCACAAGTTGTTTTTTTTTTTTTTTTAATGAAAATAGCACATTGATTACCATGCACAGAGAAACTAGCATTTAAAAATATTTCTTGACTTCAAGTTTAATAATCTTTTGAAGATCAACAGAATGTAAGTTTTGGGAGGGCAAGAATTTTTTTAATTTTTTATTCATTGATGTGTCCCCAGTGTCCAGATCAGTGCCTGGCTCTGAGAAGGGAGATCAGTAATTGTCTGCTGAATGAATGAAGATCAGTGATTCAACAACAATAGCACGTAATCTCTGACGCTCAACAGAAATAAGATTCAGTCTCTGTTTAGCTTTTTTGTCAAAGATCTCCAAATGGAAGTACTTAGAAGATGCTACACAGATTTTCCTCAGTTTTTAGGGTTATGTCTTGATAAACCCACTCAGCTTCAACAGAGTACTATAGCTCACATGGCTAGCCCAGGGAAAGATCAAAATTCCACGTAGTTTCCAATGAATGTTCATTGCTTTAACGTTCATCACTGTAAAGTCAAAAAAAAAATGCTATTGAAACACTGTAAGTCGAGGACAGTCTACAAACTTATCTGCCAGCTTTTATTTACTTTTTTTTTTCTAGAACAGATTTTGCAAATGATGCTCCCATAGAGACATATCTAAGAGCATAGCTCTGATTAACACAACAGAGCATGAAACAAAACTATCGACTCCTCTGATGCAATCAACCTTGCCCTTATCAAGAAGCACATCCTCACCGGAGTGGAAGAAAAACCGCAAAAATTAAGACAATAATGACATGATCTTTTCATACTTTGCCTCAACAATAGTGAGAGATTTGTAAATTACTTTTAACTGCATTAATGCCCAGCCTGTGTAGGGCATTCTGCAAGGTTCTGAGAACAGAAAGACAACAAGAAGGTAGCCTTATCTTCAAAAAAGGAACTAACTAGGGCCATATCACCAACAATTCTTTTGCTGGTGTTGAATCACTTACAAAACAAATGTCAGTGAAGAGCAAAGAAGTCCTGGAGAGGTGATAAGCATGATTTAGTTGGTAGCGAATTTAGGGAAACTAAATTAATCTGAATTCCCCTCTAGGCAGCAGACACAGGGCAGAGGAGGAAAGACACAGCTGATCAGAATCCTGGTGAAAAGAACACCAATCTGGTCATCCTTTAAAACACAGGAATGTGGGTTAAATCTGATTAAAACATTGCATGAAGTACCATGAGACAAATAGGCTGCACAGTGTCTGGAGCTAAAGGGGATGAGAAAGTCAGTCTAAATCCACTTATTCTATGAGTTTTCAGTTTCCTACCCCTTAAAATTCCAGTCACTTTTTCTTATAACAATGTAATAATTTACAGTTTCAAAAATAACTGGAATTGTGTGGCTCTTAAAATTCTACAGAGAAAAACAGTGGATCACTTCTATGCTGGGTGTTCTCGCAGCATGAACATAATTATTTGTTTCTTTTGTTTTAATTTACATCCTCTTCCTGGTCCATTTCTGAAAATATCTCCTATTAACATCACTACACCTCTAAAGCAATATTTTTTGTATGCAACATAATGTGACCAAAGAATCTGATTAACTTCAAAGTGAGAACAATCTCAATTTTTATGCACCTGCTGGAAGAATCAAATGATGGAAAAGATGTGGGAGAGTGGAAAGCACTCATGCCGTTAAACAGGAGGCCTGAGGGAAGGTCACTGTGGGGTCAGTGATGTACAGACACCCACAGAGAAATCTGTGCCAGCACGTCTAGACACAGCAGGAAGCACGCTGGGCCGTATGGAATGGTTGATTTTGCCACAATCCAAAGAGGACCTCTGAACGCCTTCTATTTCTGTTCTCAGTCATGCTCCCTGCATGCATGGCCAGTCAGAAAATTTCCCCTCCATTATTGCTTTACTTTGGAGAGATTACAATTTCCAGTTAATTTTATAAAATAAAACTATAAAAAGAGATCTATACCAACCATCTTTCTACATTCCAAACAACAAATGCTCCTAATTTATGTTAAAACATAGATGCTGAATTTGTCTGATCACACTATAATAAGTTGTAAATGAGGTATGAAATGAGAAATTCTAGCACAGTGCTCGAAGAATTTAAAAATCACATGTGCTCTTTTAACTGTGTTATGTACTATAATATAGACACAAAAATATTAGCATTTTTTTTTCTAAGAGGGGACTAAATAACTATTCTCTCCAACAGCTGTAAGGGCTTGAAAAAATTTCCCAGTACCTAAGTCTTTTCAAAAAAAGCCTGAGTTCTTTAATCTTCTCTTAAAAATGAAAAGCTTTTAGATGGCGTCAACCTCTGAAGAGACCAACTGGAAGTTATGGTTGTAATTTCTTTAGTTTTCTCCTTATTAGGCTAGATTCCCATTCTCAGTTTTATCCATATGTGATGTGTCAGACTCCAGCTCCACCACCTGATAGCTCTTTCCTGAGCACATCTGGCAAAAGGTAGCTAACTCGGGAGCCAGGAGTCACCACCAATTTCAGACATCACTTTTGCAGGGGCCTTCCTGAGCTCAGCGATTCCATCATTCATCAGTAACTCACTTCCTATCACATTTTTGCTCAAAGGGCACTGACCTTGTTTGTGCAATTCACTTTCAGCCCTGAACTCCCTTTCCTTCTCTTTTCTGCTCTCCAACAGCAGTTCATCTTGTTCCTCCACTTTTCTTATAAAAGGTCAAGGCCACAGACCCAGGCCCTCTTTTCTATTTCAACATCTGAAACCCATTTCGCTGTCCTCCCTTCCTCCCACATTAGTGGAAGCAGCAACCTTCCTCTTTCTCAAAATACATTTCTCATGTGTGTCCTGCATCCCTTCTGCCATCTGCTCCAGAAGTCACCTGAGCCTCCAGCAGGGTCTCATGCTCCTGGCATCCCACCGCTACTTCTATGACTGTAAGACAAGTGAATGAATGAACAAGGAAATGGGGAGAAGTAACACGCTATTCACCTACATGTAGAAATTCCTCACCTTTGGGAGGACAAACCTCTATTGTTATTATCTTTAAAATTTATTTTATTGAACTATAATTGATTTATGATGTTTTAATTTCTGCTGTGTAAACAAAGTGACTAGGTTATACATATATATACATACATTCTTTTTCATATTCTTTTCCATTATGCTTTATCACAGTATACTGATTTTAGTTCCCTGTACAATACAGGAGGACCTTGTTGTTTTGGACAAACCTCTATCAATTCAGAGTTTCTGGGAACTTGATTTTTATATAGACATAGGATTTTGCTTAAGCATATAAGGTATTTCCTCTCACAGAACATTCATCTTCTAAAATTTGCCTATTTTATATATGAGTCAGACTTTATACTTGAAAGACAACATTACTATAATATATTTGTTACTATACTACTGAATGTCCTAGACCTTCAGAAAACATTTCTGTTAAGTTCTGCCAAATACAATATCAAAATATTATTGTCAGTTCATAGGAACCCAGGAATACTATTCCAAGCAGAATGGAATCCAAACCATGTATGGGGCTAGCGACTATATCAGATTAATAAATCTATCATCTTTCAAAGAAACTGAAAAAAGGACTGCCTTCACTGCCTTACTATTTATATGAATTAAAAACTGATAACTTTAAGGAGGTAATTCATTAATCATACATACTATATGCTAAAGGTTAACCAAGCACCCACAGATCTTATGCACAGGAAATTTACAACCATTCAGTTCTGCGGATTGATCCACCTATTTCTCTTTGTTCTTTCTTTCTTCTCCTTTTTCTTTCTCCCTTTCTTCCTTCTCCCGTTTTGTTCTTTATTTTTTTCTGTTGCTAAAGTATTTAAAACCAAATCATATCCCTGGATGCCGTTCTACATATTTACTAGTCTCTCTAAATCTTATGCAACTATAATAACATACACTTTAACAATTAATAATAATTCCTTAAAATATATTACTTCTTTAAGAATTCAAGACCAAACAAGACATATCATTTCTGGATATGTTAAAGTGCATTTCCTAGCTTTTTCTTTTGTTTTGGTTTAAATCATCATCATTATAGCTTATAATTACTGGCCAATGACCCAGTGTCAAGCATTAGACTAAGAGAAGTATATGCATCATCTCATGGAATCCTAAAACAATTCCACAAGACAAGGACTATTCTTATCCTCACTTAGCAGACAGCTTACAGCCAAAAGAGACATGAATTCATTTGCTCAGGCTGAGGGAGCTACTGAATGACAGTGTGGGTCCTCTGACTATAGAGTCTGACCATTTATGTACTATAGAACGGTACCTATAAGATACAAGACATACATCTTGAGTATAGAGAGAATTTCAGATATATTTCATAGTCCAGAATTGGGTCATGTAAAAAAAAACTTGCGAGCTAGGACACGGAAGCAACCTAGATGTTCATCAACACATGAATGGATAAAAAAGTTATGGGGTGTGTGTGTGTGTGTGTGTGTGTGTGTGTGTGTGTGTGTGTATGTGTATATGAAATGTTCAGTTCAGTAGCTCAGTGGTGTCTGACTCTTTGTGACCCCATGAATTGCAGCACGCCAGGTCTCCCTGTTCATCACCAACTCCCAGAGTTCACTCAAACTCACATCCATAGAGTTGGTAATGCCATCCAGCCTTCTCATCCTCTGTCGTCCCCTTTTCCTCCTGCCCCCAATCCCTCCCAGCATTAGAGTCTTTTCCAATGAGTCAACTCTTCGCATGAGGTGGCCAAAGTACTGGAGGTTTCAGCTTTAGCATCATTCCTTCCAAAGAAATCCCAGGGCTGATCTCCTTCAGAATGGACTGGTTGGATCTCCTTGCAGTCTAAGGGACTCTCAAGAGTCTTCTCCAGTGCCACAGTTCAAAAGCATCAATTCTTCAGTGCTAAGCTTTCTTCAAAGTCCAACTCTCACATCCATACATGACTACTGGAAAAACCATAGCCTTGACTAGATGGACCTTTGTTGGCAAAGTAATGTCTCTGTTTTTGAATATGCTATCTCGGTTGGTCATAACTTTCCTTCCAAAGATTAAGCATCTTTTAATTTCATGGCTGCAGTCACCATCTGCAGTGATTTTGGAGCCCTCAAAAATAAAGTCTGACACTGTTTCCACTGTTTCCCATCTATTTCCCATGAAGTGATAGGACCAGAATCATGATGCCATGATTCAGTTTTCTGAATGTCGAGCTTTAAGCCAACTTTTTCACTCTCCTCTTTCACTTTCATCAGCAGGCTCTTTAGTTCTTCCTCACTTTCTGCCATAAGGGTGGTGTCATCTGCATATCTGAAATTATTGATATTCCTCCCAGCAATCTTGATTCCAGCTTGTGCTTCAATCAGCCCAGCGTTTCTCATGTTGTACTCTGCATAGAAGTTAAATAAGCAGGGTGATAATATACAGCCTTGACGTACCTCCTTTTCCTATTTGGAGCCAGTCTGTTGTTCCATGTCCAGTTCTAACTGTTGCTTCCTGACCTGCATACAGGTTTCTCAAGAGGCAGGTCAGGCGCTCTGATATTCCCATCTCTTGAAGAATTTTCCACAGTTTCTTGTGATCCACACAGTCAAAGGTTTGGCATAGTCAATAAAGCAGAAATAGATGTTTTTCTGGAATTCTCTTGATTTTTGATAATCCAGCAGATGTTGGCAATTTGATCTCTGGTTCCTCTGCCTTTTCTAAAACCAGCTTGAATATCTGGAAGTTCACGGTTCACATATTGCTGAAGCCTGGCTTGAAGAATTTTGAGCATTACTTTACTAGTTTGTGAGATGAGTGCAATTGTGCAGTAGTTTGAGCATTCTTTGGCATTGCCTTTCTTTGGAATTGGAATGAAAACTGACCTTTTCCAGTCCTGTGGCCACTGCTGAGTTTTCCAAATTTGCTGGCATATTGAGTGCAGCACTTTCACAGCATCATCTTTCAGGATTCGAAATAGCTCCACTGGAATTCCATCACCTCCACTAGCTTTGTTCATAGGGATGCTTTCTAAGGCCCACTTGACTTCACATTCCAGGATGTCTGGCTCTAGGTGAGTGATCACACCATTGTAATTATCTGGGTCATGAAGATCTTTTTGTACAGTTCTTCTGTGTATTCTTGCCACCTCTCCTTAATATCTTCTGCTTCTGTTAGGTCCAGACCATTTCTCTCCTTTATCGAGCCCATCTTTGCATGAAATGTTCCCTTGGTATCTCTAATTTTCTTGACGAGATCTCTAGTCTTTCCCATTTTGTTGTTTTCGTCTATTCCTTTGCAAGATAATCCACCAGCAAAAAGATGAGGGCTCAGATAATGGTCAGCATTTTTAGCAATAAAGTATTTTTTGATTAAGATATGCACTTTCATTTTTTTCCAGGCATAACAGTCCTGTACACTTAAAAAACTATAGTATAGTATAAACATAACTTTTATATACACTAGGAAAGCAAAAATACGGTTCACTTCCTTTATTGTGATACTGACTTTATTTTAGTTGTCTGTGGATTTTAGTTGTCCATGATATCAAACCTGGGGTTTGATATATTCACACAAATCCCCTCTCCCTCATATTCCCAGTCCTGTACCCCAGTTTATGCACATCCACACTCTGCCCTTTCTCCCCTTCTCTGGTACTTGACTGGTCTTCCCACCTGCAATTTCAAGCCTGTTTCCTGATACCTCCTAAGGGACCTTGATCCAGACCTCCCCTCTTTGCTGAGTGTAAACTTTCCCATGTTATTGGATCCTTCCTGTCAATTCTTAGTAAGCTCAAGCTTCTTCTACTTCCGTTCCTTATAAAAAAAAAAAAAAAAACTTCAACAGACACCTTGCTACATACTTGTGATTAAAAACTGGAAGCAAACAGAATATTATTAATATTGAAGTTCATGAGAATGGGTATTAGAAAAGTGATTAAGGATACTGATGCCTGATCAGACAGTATGTTAAAATATGGTCTCACTGTATATATACCAGCTCTGTGGCCTTTGGCAAGTTATTAGTCTCTCTGATTAATAAGTTTCCTCATCTATAATAGTGAGGACATCGTCATTTCTGTATCTGTAGGCATCTGCAGATTCAACCAACTGTAGACAGAAAATATTCAGGAAAAAAAAATTCCAGAAAGTTTTCCAAAAAAGCAACTATTTAAACAGGAGTTATATTTTATTAGGTATTCTAAGTAATCTAGAGATGATTAAGAGTATATGGGAGGATGTGCATAGGTTATTTGCAAATAGTATGCCATTATATAAAAGGGACTTGAGTATCTGTGGATTTTGGTACCTGAGGGGTGTCTTGGAACCAATTCGCTACAGATACCAAGGAAAGAGTATAGTAATAGTGCCTACCTCATAGGGTTGTTACAAGGGATATGTAAGTTAATATTTTTAAACAGCTTAGAACAGTGTCTGGCACATGGTAATCAATATATAAGGGTCAGTTAAATGAAATGAATAGAACTGAATAAAATAAAATTACAGATGCTATCTAGGGAATTGATTCCTGACTTTTCTAGCTATAACCTTTTACAGCCTTGAGAAATTACAAAGTTTCAACCAGATATATGCACTCTAAAAATGTTTTACTCATTAGTAAATATTTTTAAACTAAGAAATTATCTTTTATTTTTGTATATTTTACATATTTATATATTTTATATATTTTTATATATATTATATATATTTTATACATTTTAAATATTTTTAAACTAAGAAATTATCTTTTATGGTGAGAAATTATGTCAAAGACTGGGAAAAACTCACTCAAGAAAAGTATGTTATTTCTCCTTATAACTGAGTCCAGTGTGTAGCTGTACCCACCGTGCAGATGCTGTGAAACAAATGAGGAGGGAAAAGTGGAAAATAAGCGTGGGGTAGGTGTACGTTAGCAAGAGGCTGTTAGAATATGTTTGAATCTTTCTGGCACAGTCAGAGGCGTCTGCGACATGCATTAGAGGCTTAATATTGGAGGCCATCCCCACGCAGAAACTGTCTGGAAATATGCATGGGCTTTTGAAATACCATCCAACATCAATTTCTAAGTTTCTGTCAGAGAACATATTCCTCCTGGTGCTGAGGAAGTACTATGTGCTTCACTCAACCACACGGTGAACTGGAAGGGAGTAATTTTCACGTGCTGACTCCTTTTGCATTTGACATCTCCAAGTACTGACTCAAGGTTTTCATCACAGGCACATGGCAAGAGTCAGCGCTATTTTGCTATTCTTCAAGTATCTTGAGAAGAACTCAATTTCTACAACAACTTCTATAGTATAGAATATTTCTGAGGCTTTATATTAGTTTCAGTGTTATCATTACCAATAACTTGTAACAATTTATTATCAGGGCTACCAGTCTCTGGAGGTCTCACTCTGGCTAATGAAATCTTGCTCAGTGATGGAAATTTCCAGAAGCCCTTGATGAGGCCAATGGGGTGGTGTTCAGAGGACAGACTTCGGGGCCACATGGCTGGCCTGCCACTCTGCTTCACCTCTTACCAGTGTGGTAAACTCAGGCAAGTTTCCTGACCTTTCTGTGCCTGACTTCCTCACCTATACAATCAGCGCATACAATATATTTCAAGTATTGAAAACAAATTCTGGCAGACTTACTTAATAAAATGCTGGCTGTGTGATTCTTAGAGGAAAGAAGTTAAATGAATAAATTCTAGCCAGTTGTCTGCCTTACGAAAGGAATAAACTTATTTCTTTTTTTTTTTAAGAAAAATGTTATTATTGCCTTTTTATTATTTTTTTATTTTTTTAATTCTAGTTTTTCTTTTTTTTTTTTAATACTTTATTCTACATTACAATACTGTATTTGTTTTGCCATACATTGACATGAATCAGCCACAGGTGTCCACGATCTCCCAATGCCAAAGCCCCCTCCCACCTCCCACCCCACATCCTCTCCCTGAATCATCCCGTGCACCAGCCCCATGCGTCCTGCATCCTGTATTGAACATAGACTGGCACTTCATTCTTACAAGATAGTATACATGTTTCAATGCTGTTCTCCCAAATCATCCCACCCTCTCCCTCTCCCTCAGAGTCCAAAAGTCCGTTCTATACCTCTGAGTCTCTTTTGTTGTCTCACATAGAGGGTCTTCATTACTATCCTTCTAAATTCCATATATATGTGTCAGTATACTGTATTGGTGTTTTTCTTTCTGGCTTACTTCACTCATTTCTTTCCTAATCAAACCTCTATAGGCTTTGTACATGTTGGACACGACTGAGCGATTTCACTTTCACTTTTCACTTTCATGCATTGGAGAAGAAATGGCAACCCACTCCATTGTTCCTGCCTAGAGAATCAAAGGGATGGCGGAGCCTGGTGGGCTGCCATCTATGGGGTCGCACAGAGTCAGACACAACTGAAGCAACTTAGCAGCAGCAGCAGCAGCAGCATTCCCTGAATTATACCATCTTTTGCCTACTAAATTTCACTCTTTGGATTGGACTTCAAATGCTGAAAAAGAAAGGAAAATCATGATCCAGTCTCTTCAGCAAATAAATTACAAATAATTTAAAAGAGAGAGAGGGAAACTACATATGAAAGGTGACCCAGGAAACTAATCAACCATGCAATGGGTGGGTTTTATTTGAGTCTCATGAATTACAAATTCCTTATTTAGAATCTGTAAAACATAATCATCGGTCAATAGCAGAACAGAATACTGACCAAAAAGAGATATTTGATAAAGTTAAGGGAATATTTATCTGGGAGGGTGGCAGGGAAAGACAGTGAAGCCTGGTGTGCTGTAGTCGATGAGGTTGCAAAGAGTCGGACATGACTTAGTGACTGAACAACAAGAAATTTTTAGAGTTTCTTTTTTTTTTCAGATAGGTGTATCCTGAAATATTTACATATGAAAATTTGATCTCAGGGATTTGCCTCCGTATAAGCTGGGAGCAAAGAGGAGGACTGGAAAGATACGCGGTTGAAACAAGATCAGCCCTGAGTCGATCACTGTTGTCACTGGTGGTGGGTCTATGAAGCTTTATGACACTATTCTACTTTTTAATATATCTGAAATTTTTGAAAGTAAGAAGCTTTAAAAAAAAATATGAGTTGATCTTAAAATACTCACACATCCATTACTTTCTCTCTCTAAACCTCATCTGTTATAGGTGATAGTGATGTTATTTATCTCATTGTTTCTAAGATTACATGCCAGAGCACACTGGAGAGTTTACCTTACAGCCTGCCACGTGGTAAACCTGCAAATGTAACTCAAAGAGGTGAGAAGCAGTTATAATCTCTGTATGTTTGCAAATCAAGAAATGAAAAAATATACTGTTATACTGAAAGGAGAAAAACTGTTAACGAGAAAAAAATAACCCACACATCTCACACTGAATTCGCTGTTGGGTATAAGAAGAAATACAACAATGCCTCAAATATCATATTGTGGCTTTACACTACCTTCTTCTGAGAAGATGCAACAATTTGCAATGCTCAGCTCTGCCAGGAGCAATGAAGGAAACAAGACTTGTCACCAGTTTCAAGATGAAGAACTAGACAGAGATTAAGTTAAAGGGTCGGAGCAGCAGCATTGAACTGCAGAGACAAGAATCAAGCCTGTCCTCAGAGCTGTGCATTCCAAGGTCTCTTCAAAAGGTACATATGAAGCCAAGCTACTCATAGCAAGGTTTTGAACACTCCCTAAAAGAATAATCACCACCATCTGAAACCTCACAAAGTTGAGAAAAGAAATCTGAGATCCTTCCAAACACCCAGTAATTATGTAGTTTCATTCTTCCTCATTCTTTTGTCAATCAACTTCATAGAGATGATGAGTTTGCGAGCTGAGAGCCCATGGCCAAACTCATCAAGTGGAAGCAGGGGAGAGAGATTCAGGCTTGATTTCTCCTAGGGTTATTCTATCAGGTGTGTCACAGAGGGAAATGGAGACTGAGAGAGAGAGGAAGCAGGAGGGGAGGGGTAGAGGGAGGAAGGGGTAAGATGGAGAGAAAGGAAGCCTGGAGGGTGGAGGAGGGAGTCCGGCACAGATATAGCTCAATCACATCACAGGCCCAGCTCCGGGGCAGAACCCTAGGAGCCACTGAAACAGTATTCTGGAAATTCTGCATCCAGGTTTTTTTCCCTACTTTCACCAAGTAAATAGGAATAAAAGAGGAGGAACTCTGTCAATCAAAGCCTGAAGGAACGTTTAAGAAAATCTCAAAACGTTTATAACACACCAAAACTGAAAGACAAGCTAATATTAATCTTCTGTCAATGCCATTTGAAAATTACTGGCAAAGGGGAATGTATATTCCTCAGAAACTTTAGCTGAACAGGAATGAGCAAAAGTGTGATCTCCTTTCTCTATTTTACATTCCATACAGTTCATTAAATATTTTAGAGACCATACATGACACAGACAATGTTACGGAGCCACTGGTTAAATTACACTACCTGGAAACCAAGCTTTCTAATACACTTCAATGTGTAAGCAGGTATTATCTCTAAGGAATCTTTCATACTTTTAAAATCAGGGCTAACCTGTAACATGGATACTTTTTTCAGGCCTTTATCTTCCCTTTTTAGTGGTGTTGATTCGGGAAGAGGAAAGGGTCTTTTAACTCACTGACTCATTTCCTGCGACAGTGTATAAAGTAGATTTGAAACTGTATTCCCATCTTTACTTCCACACCTCATAAATCTTGCGCTTGCTGTATAAACCAACACCTTTAAACTATATGGACACAGTTCACTGTTAGGAAGTAGAAAGTATACTTTCTAGCAGGCAATGAATAACATATAAGCTAATTCAAAGATTTTATGGCTATAAATGCATTAAAAATAAACTTCACACAGATTTCCTTTAAAAAAAGATTTTCTTTTTACCAGAAAAGAAATACTCCAGGATTAGTTTGTGTTTATAAAATATGCAGCTCATTGTTGCCTAAAACTGTCAACATTTATTTTAGTAAGTATTATTTTTAAAGTGGGGTACAGTTGTATCATTATGTGTGATCTGTGGTATAATTTTAATTCTAATTTCATACTAAATTTTTTTCATGTAAAAGATAGTGTGGATTGTGCTCAACTTTAAGATTAAAAGATTTTTACACATAAAGAAGTCTCAGAAAGGTTGAGACTTCTGGATAACAAACAAAACATCCATTGTTTTCTTAAGTTTTTCTTAAATACTGAAAGCTCACCATGAGAGAACTACAACAGGTAAGACAGAGAAAGAAAAAATGTATGTGAAAACTGTTTAATTATTTCCTACCCCTGAAACTCTAATGGAAAGGTTTCCACGTATTTAGTTTTTCCTCAGTATCATTTGATGTGAACAGGGTAAGAATAATTTAACTGTTTACTGAAAATTTGAAAAATACAATGTATTGACCTTGAGATGCAAATGAACTTCAGGATTTAGAGACATCATGTCTTTTTGAATTATCAACACAAAACAACTCAAACAAATAACAGACCTGCTATCAATGACATATTTTCATTTAATAATAATTATGGTTCTATGGCCTTTTTGAGTTTTTCGAAACAAACCTTTTCATGCCTCATCTCATTTAACTTTCAGGAAACCTCCAGAAGGTAGGCAGCTTAGAAATTCATAAAGTTCTAAAGATGAGGAAATAGGCTGATAGAGTAAAAGTGTACAAGGTCACACATCCCAAAGTTTGCCAGTTGCAAACACCCACCACTCCACCATTAAGAAATTCAAGCCACATGCATTTACCTGATTGGCCGATTCTCTTTACTGTCAAATAGTGAAAAGATGACCTCAAGCTCCTCTCCC
The DNA here is from genome assembly GCA_917880005.1 of Nanger dama. Lineage (NCBI taxonomy): Eukaryota > Metazoa > Chordata > Mammalia > Artiodactyla > Bovidae > Nanger > Nanger dama. Next base: position 3,805,456 of record CAKJTW010000007.1, read on the forward strand.
AGGTTGGAACACATGAGACTCTTCATCTGCACAAAGAGATGGTGACTGCTGGCCTGCACTGGGGTATCTTTCTTCCGATGTCGATGCTCCATCTGTATGACATCCACCAAAAAACAAGATCAGTGTGGACCGAGGGAAACAATGGAACCCAACAAACTAGTTATCTATGGTGTGATCATAACGTCCTGTGCTTTTTTTTTTGGCTGTGAATTTGGTATCCAGTTGGATGTTAAATTCCAAATTTTCTTTCAGCTTCTACTGAAGTCTGCAGACCATCAAGAATCCTGCTTTAAGAAGATTTGTTTCTTAATTATTAACATTAAAATGATACCAACTCACAGACAGCGTGACATGCAAAGGATTCTACTGGTCCCTTGTCAACTCCCAGGGTGATAATAAATTGTTAGTCATCTTTTAAAACATCAGGCTAAATTAAAAATCTAACTGATCATTTCACTGATGGGAGCTAAACAATGTAGCTATGATTCTGCTTTTCTCATAATTAAAGGTTATTTTAAATTATACTAAAGTTTTGGTAGTTTTCCAAGATAGGCAGTGGCAAATGATATTTGATCATTAGAACAAGAAAATGCTTCTAACCTGATGTGGAGATACAGGGAGACCTACAAAACTCAGTGAGTGTCTAAAGGCAAGAATAGTCTCTGTGTCCATCTCTAGTTTCTCTTTTAATACAGCTAGCCTGGGCTACACATGAGAGGTGGGACCAGAAGTAAGAGTTCCCACATGCTGAGGAAGGAAAGGAATCACCCAGGGTTCCAGGGGTGAGAACATGGAAATGATCATTTATTAGCATATTTGTTATGTGTCTATAACATGCCCAGCACTGGAAATGCAATGATGGATAAACACAGAAATAGCCTATGCCTTTGTGGAGCTTTTCTACTAGGGGAAATAGCTATCAACAAAACTGTCCCACAAGCAGATAGAAAACTGCAACTATGATGAATGGAGGATCTGACTTGTGTCTGAGCAGTCAGAGAAGGCATCTTGGGAAAGCAACACTTTAAGAGCTAAAGGGTGAGAAGGAATTATGAACCATCTGAATAGTGCTTCTCAAATTACCTGCAGTCAAGGACCAGGCTGTTTTCCCCTCTAATCTACTGCAGGTTGGTATTTTCATAAAATACAATCAAAATGTCATGGCAATGTCAAAACGTCATAAAGGCTTCTGCACATTTACTCACCATTTTTCTACTTGGATCAGTTACAAACAGTTCATGATTCAGCCAGTTCTTGGACTACACTGAGCAGAACTGGCCCAGGGTGAGAGAACAGGGAAAACATATAGAAAGGTGGTGTACTAACAGAGCAGGTGCTAAGACTGGGACGATTACTGCTTTCATAACGGGCTACTAAAGAGGGCACGTCTTCTGGATCACTTGACAATTGAAAGGAAGGAAGGAAGGAAGAGAGCAAGAAAGAAGGAAAGAAAAAGCTTGGTGCTTAACTCCAAAGGAGTCATATGTTTTGCTTGAAGTTAAGGTACAAAACTCTTATGTCTACCTCAGCCACCTTTTAATGTTTCTAAGTATAGTTCAAAAACTAATGACTAACCAAGGTTTGAATGCAAAAATGCTATTTACATTTACAGTTATAAATGCAACAACATAAAATCACCAGAATTTTTTTCATGCTTTTATCATTTAATCTGAACCACTTGAAAAGTAAATAGCTTTAAAAAAATGCAATTAACCAAATATCTATAATTGTTGTATACTCGACAGGTACACTGAACATGCCTCTGTAAAAGTGAGGAGTAAGTGCATTTTCTTTTAAAGTGGACGTCAACATTGTGGTATGTGTTGGCCATAATTACCAGAAAAGGCTTCCTGGAGAGAAAAAAGCATAACTCTTTTTTCTATGATGGTTGCTCTATTTTGTACTTTAAAAATTCTTTATAACAGGGCAAAGGAAGCATCATACATTCATAAAACTACATCTCTTTAGTTTCTCAAGTAGTTTTCATTTTCTGAAATTGCTAATTTATTTACTGATTTACTTAGAAGCACAAACTTCTATGAAGAAATGAGTAACTACTAAAGGTTAGAGCTGGAAAAACAGATATAAGAACTAGGATATGTATGTCTGGTCTTTATTTCAAACAGTGCAAAGTTCCCAGCATCCATCATGACATTCATTAAACACTGAACAAAAGAATTAGCTCCTTACTCATGCAGAGAATCCAATATATCTAGATCAGTGGTTCTCAACCTTAGCTGCACTTTAGAATCACCAAGAGAGCTTTTAAAAATACTTATGTCCAGGTCCTATCCCAGAACAATTAAATTAGAATTTCCAGGGGATGGAGGTCCAGAGAGGAGAAGTTTTAAAAGCTCCCCAGTTGATTCTAACGTGCAGTGAGGGCTGAGAATCACTGATTGAGATCACACCAAAGGAGACGCAAATCCTAGCAGATCAAAAATGTATTGTTACATCTTTTGTATAATTACTGCCTTGAAACATTTGGTCTCTGAAATCACCTCTCTTTCCTCACCTATAATGTTTCCAAGCCTGAGATGGATTTGAACTTCAGTAGGTTATGAGGACTTGTTTATCTTTTGGTAATTTACTACTTTTGGGAACTGCTAAAAATATCTCTGTGAAGATATTATTACAACAGCAAAATGAAAAAGGCAAGTCCATACTTCAAGAGCTATGATTCAATAGTTATAACACAGAGACAAAAATCTTTCTCTGAAACAGACATATCTATCTCAAATAATTTACAGTTACAAAGGCACTTAGCAGTTACTCTAAATGTACTTACATGTTAACTAGACCATTGACTGGGGAAAGAAAGAGATGCATTCCAAAGACTTAATAAAGTGATACCAATTTTTAATCCTCACCAATGCATCAATTACTAAGTGAACTGTCTATATATACCAGGGTTCTCACCTTCAGCACTGCTGATAATTGGGGCTGGTTCTTTCTGTGTTGTGAGAGCTTTGTGGGATGTTTACCATCTTCTGGCTTGTACCCACCAGATGCCAGTAGCACCTCTCCTGACCCCCTACTCCACACCATCCCCAATTGTGACAATCAAAACTTGTCTACAGACATTGCCAAACGTACCCTGTTCTATGTTTGATATCCACTGGCCTACCCACTAAGGATCACACAGCAAGCTGCTAACATGATCTTATAAAAACCAAGAAAGTTTCCTAAAAAGATTCTTCTAATGCACAAATTAACTAGATAATCCAGCCAATAAGGTCCTCTTTATTTACCAAAGGATCGAGCTCTGGCCATTGGCAGTAAACCAAGTGGACATATGTTAACACTGTGAGGTTTAGCACATTTTACTGCTTAGATGAACACAATTAGGTGAGAAAGATCTGCTAACAGGGCTATCAAAAACTGAACACAAGACTTTCTTTTTTTTTTCCTAATGATGCAATATGGAGTTAGTAAGATGCAAACACCTGTGTTTCAAGTACTACATGGCAAAGACACAGCAAAAGAAGAGACGTAGCAACAATTAATCCAACGTCCTGTGTTGGGCATTTTATCTCCATGACAGGATCCTTGATGCATGAGTGACAATAAATCACTACCCCCACCCCCAGCCACAAGGGATTTGGTGGTGGTGCCTGCCAACTCTCCTCGGTGAACTCAGCACAGTCGGTCATGTTTACATTGCACAGAGAAAAGGCCCAGTGCTACAGACAACTTGATTACTGCTGCACCAGGACATAAACAGGAACTCGAAGCTGCCTTAAAGAAAAAACATGCCCTTCTGAAGTTTATAATCATTTGAGGTTTCCTGGAGTATTGTCTTTACCTTAGAAACAGTAAAATGCAAAGGAAGGGGAGAATCCCAATTGCATTTAAAATCATAATGTTTTTCACAAAGGAAGACTGTGGACTAAGTTCTGAACTATAAAATACAAAAAATACAGTCACCACAGCCCAGATGAGACCCCAGAATCCTATCAATATAACACTCCCAGCAGCCACAACTAACAAATTAGAATGTCCAAAGAGACAAAATAAATTTCTCATCCTATAGATGACATTAAGTAAAAGGCAGATAGATAAAATTACATGCATACAAAATCAAACCTGGGGAAATAAAACATATTTTTGATACTGTTAGTGGCTTATCAAATATCTGACATCCCTAGCTAAATATGGGGATGTGACAATGCCCTAGCCAAAGAAATATAAGGGCAAGTATTGTGCCGGGTTTCCAAAAGGGCTCATTAAAGTAGCTGAGTCAACTGAAAGGAATCATTCTCCTTTCTACTGTTGGAGAGCAATGTAATGGCTAGAGTTCTTGCAACCATGTTGTACTGTGAAGCATCCTGGATAAAGAATCCTTTTTGCTTCTGACATAATGAATCCACAAATAAGCCCAAGACCTGCTGCCTGGGCTTGTGTACTATCAAAGAGAAATAAATTTCTATCATGTCTAAGCTTCTATTATTTATTTCATTGAATGCAGTCAAATCTAATTTTAAGAGGTAACATAGTGAAATTCACCCAGTCATGTCTGACTCTTTGTGAACCCACGGCCTATACAATCCATAGAATTCTCTTCTCCAGGGTATCTTCCCAATCCAGGGATCACACCCAGTCTCCTGCACTGCAGGCAGATTCTTTACTAGCTGAGCCACCAGGGAAGCCCAAGAATATTGGAGTGGGTAGCCCATCCCTTCTCCAGTGGATCTTCCCAACTCAGGAATAGAACCGGGGTCTCCTGCACTGCAGGTGGGTTCTTTACCAGCTGAGCCACCAGGGAAGCCCCAAAGACATAGCATGTAAGGTAATAATTATTCTTGCCACTGTGCCTCTCTTACAAGGATGAAATAAAGATGAGAAAAGAATGAAGACTGACTGAATGCTTAGGTGTTTTGGAAATGTTATCTGTCAAGGAAAGGCATTTCACATGCATGTCTTATTTAATCTCCCAAACAAACATGATAAGAATGATTTCTCCATTTAATAGACGAAGAAACTGAAGTGCTGAAACATTGAGCAATAAGTCCAAGATCAGAGAACTGATAGAAGGAAGAGATGAAATTTAAATCTAGTTTTTTTGATCTCCAGCCACGGTCTTCTCATAATATCACAATGACTTCAAAACCATTAAGTGATTGCTTACTGAGTGCAAAGCACTGTACGAGATGATTTCAGAGGGAACAAAGGGAGATAAGACATGGTGCTCACTCTGAAGAAACTTCAGACTAATTGAGAAATTAAAACAAAAGTGAGAGTCAAAATTTGATGCCCAACAGTTAAATAAACTACAATACAAATATCCCACTAGAGGATGTGTCTGACAAATTCTAGTGATTGTGCCATATATACATATATATATATATATATATATATATACACACACACACACACATAAGCTAAGAGTTAGTGATGACTTTAAACTTTACTTTTAATCATCTCTGCCCTCCTCCCTCCAACCACTCTTTAACTGTGTTTTTGCTCTGTGCTTTACACTCCACTTAGCACTAATCTCACAGAGGAGATACAGCATGAAACACCACTCTCAAGAAGCTCAATGTAAAGGAAATTCTTCACAGAAAAAGAATTTATTCCAACTGACATAATGAGTGTTAAATAATCTGAACAGATTGATGACAAAGGAAAAAAAACTGAATGTGGTATTAAAAATCACTTTCTCAAATCAGACATATGTATATTGGATTTACGAATGATTTTTTTCCCATGTTTTTCAGATAATCCCAGGTCAAGAATAATCTGTGATTCTATGAAGAATGTTACAAATTTGGGAAGTTACCTCCAAAGAGGCAGGATCTTCCAAAAAGGAATCCGGTGTTGACCACAGTCATTCCTCCTTGGAACATTATGAACAGATACAGTAGTAACTAGAGCAAAGCAAAATTACACCTGGGATGATGACTGAATGTTCTTCCAGACACATTTTTCTTTGATTTGAGGTTTTAAAAGAGCTTAGTGAGTAACAGGGACTTCCCTGGTGGCTCAGTTGGTAAAGAACCCATCTGCAATGAATAAGACCCAGGTCTGATCCCTGGGTCAGGAAGACTGGTAGAGAGGAAACAGCAACCCATTCCAGTATTCTTACCTGGGAAATCCCATGGACAGAGGAGCCCTGGCAGACTACAGAGCCTGGGGTTGCAAGAGTGAAAGATGACAGCGACTGAAACATCACACCACCAGGGAATAACAAGAGATTAGGTCAACTTTATATAAATATTAAGAATATGAGGCAAAATACAAGGCAGATGGGTCATTCAGGGAACCTAGACACCAAGTAAATAACTAGACTGTAACCTATCATGTAACTAGGTAAAAACTCAAATCATGGGTGATGTCATGGTGGGCGACATGACCAAATATCTTATTATTAATAAGCTTCAGTACTTAGAAATGGTCTCTGAGAGATGGGGGCTAAGACCAGCATCTGGAGACCAAGGAGGACACACTTTCAGGAGTCTGTGTATGTAGTGATAAGACGAGAGGGAAGGGAGTTAACACGCTGATGAGCACTAATTGGAAACCATTAGTCACAACAATGTTTTGATATACAACAGATAAATATACAACTTGTAAGCATTTCACTAGGCCAGGCAAAGTACAAAGATTTAGGAAAAAACTTAAAACTTCTTTGGCTTTACTTCCTAGTGTCTGGGAGTTGAGGGCTCAGTAAGAATGTCAGGTAATTCTGAGATGGGTAAATTATCTCAGTTTTGTACTTAGGGCAGGGTCACCTCAGCTCTCAATTCTCTTTACTTGCTCCAAATTAAACCTGGAACATCCTGTTCTTACAAAATCAAGCAAGAATGAAAAGTGTCATGGAAACCACAAAATTAGCAGTGAGACTGTGAGCCACAGATTCCCATACCTACCAATCGGTAGAGCTCAGTAATGCTGATGTCCTCTGGATCCACCATCGCATACTCTTTCCTAGGCACCAGGTCCAGTCCCAGTTGTCTAGAAAACAAATTGCAAATGTTTGGAAGAAAAGTCACCTCAACAGAATATATTTAAAATAATTATCTTTACTGTATCACTCTAAAAAAAAAAATCAATACATCACCCTTTGTGCTTCTCTCACCTAAACTTTTTACCTTATATTAACCTTTTACTGTGCTCGCACTACACAAGTAGGCTGAACACTGGGCATAACTTGAAGAACCCAGAAGATTACAAAGGCAACAAAACAGGGATGGGGTGGGGATGGGCAGGCCCTCTTGGTGCTGTGCTTTTGCCACTCGGGGCCTTGGTTCTACCGATCGGGGAGCCTTTAGCACCCTACAAACTATTACCACAGAAACCTTCCTCATTTTGCTGGCCTGGAAACTAGACATAGGCATCATTTTGTTCTAGAACACAGAGTTGAGGAGAGAGGAAGCCCGGCCTTGAGGATCTGGCCTGGCACCAGGGGTTGGTTTTATGTTAACACAGTCACTGAACTGCACTGGGACATCAGGAAGGAAGAATAAACTGATTCTCTCTCCACTATCATCACCACAGGAAAGTCAAAGGGCAGCACAGGGCGCTATGGAGAATGGGGAGGCTGCCATTGCTGTGACTGTTTGAGGCTTTCAGGCAAGAACACTTCTTCTGATGACCCTGATGGGGAGTGAGGGGACTATCTCCTCCTCCTCCCAAGCTTCCTCCACTTTAGTTTTTCCCTTTCAGTAAAAACACTATATTCAAAGGAAAACAGTGAATGCACAATCTGTAAACTGTAAGATATTTTAAATAAGTTGTCAAACTCAAAGAACGCAAAATCAGAACTCTGAAAATTCATGAATTTGAGGATGATCTAAATAAATTATATTGCTCATTTTCAAACATCCATGTTTTACCAACTTACCATAAATTAGCCATAGAATTGCCCAAAGCATAAGCTGGAACTTACATGAGTCAAAACTGAGCCATGATTCAATCATAATTAATGTTTTTCCCTCTTTTCCCTTCCTTATGTCATTATCTTCCTTCCTAAAACTGAAAAAGTATCATCTTCTTGCCTGCTATGTATTTCTAAGCTATTTTTGATAAGCTAACTTCATCCAACTTTCTTCCTATTTACAAACTAGTCTTTTAAAGGAAGATCGGCATGATGACTAAGGGCCAACATGATTCAGAGAACCAAGTTTTTTCAAAACAAAAAGGAAAAACATTGAAAAACATTCAAAACATGAAAGATGGGCAGCCTAGGTCATGGTCAAACAGTCTTCAGATCTACCCCTCAAAGGGCCACCCCATCACACACAGTGAGACCGGAGGCTCCCTGCACATGGCTGGCATATCCCATCTCTCAGGAAGCGCTCCGTGCTGTGAATCACATCGGTCTGGAGTGGACGGGGCCTTAGATCTCTTCTGGCTCAACTTACTCCTTTGACAGGTGACAAGTGAAGAAACTGAAGTCAAGGAGGGCTCAGGAATTTGCCTCACATCTTAAAGGAGGAGAGTTCCGAGTTCAGTGTCTTGCTATATTCCACCTCTGCCCTTGATTCCCCACAAGGAATAAACCTCCCGAGATTAATGAATTAGGACTGCTCTCTCACTGTCTACAAAAGGATGAATGGCACAGCTCACTCAGCAAAATAACAGAAGGACTCTGGAAAAGACAGAGGTTTAAAATGTGTTATATACTTCACTCCTGTAGTGTATGTCTTAGCAGGAATCAAAACTGCCTTCTGATAAAGTGACGTCCTATTCTTAAAGGAAGCATTACTCTTGATTTCAAATTGGTTTTTCCAGATTCAGTAAGGGGCAAAATCATCTGTGGTATCTTTTACTGCCTTCTTCTTTCCTGTCTGCTTTTCTTTTTTTCTATTGCTCTAAGATGCTCTGATCCACACAGGATCACAATAAACTGTGTAGATCACAATAAATTGTGGAAAATTCTGAAAGAGATGGGAATACCAGACCACCTGACCTGCCTCTTGAGAAACCTGTATGGAGATTAGGAAGCAACAGTTAGAACTGGACATTGAACAACGACTGGTTCCAAATAGGAAAAGGAGTATGTCAAGGCTGTATATTGTCACCCTGCTTATTTAACTTATATGCAGATTATATCATGAGAAATGCTGGGCTGGAAGGAGCACAAGCTAGAATCAAGACTGCCGGGAGAAATATCAATAATCTCAGATATGCAGATGACACCACCCTTATGGCAGAAAGTGAGGAAGAACTAAAGAGCCTGCTGATGAAAGTGAAAGAGGAAAGTGAAAAAAGTTGGCTTAAAGCTCAACATTCAGAAAACTGAATCATAGCATCATAATTCTGATCCCATCACTTCATGGGAAATAGATCGGGAAACAGTGCAAACAGTGTCAGACTTTATTTTGGGGGCTCCAAAATCACTGCAGATGGCGAATGCAGCCATGAAATTAAAAGACACTCCTTGGAAGGAAAGTTATGACCAACCTAGACAGCATATTTAAAAGACAAGACATTACTTTGTCAATAAAGGTCCATCTAGTCAAGGCTATGGTTTTTCCAGTGGTCATGTATGCACGTGAGAGCTGGACTATAAGGAAAGCTGAGCACCAAAGAAATGGTACTTTTGAACTGTGGCGTTGGAGAAGACTCTTGAGAGTCCCTTGGACTGCAGGGGAGATCCAACCAGTCCATCCTAAAGGAGATCTGTCCTGGGTGTTCATGATGTTGAAGCTGAAACTCCAACACTTTGGCCACCTCATGCAAAGAGTTGACTCACTGGAAAAGACCCTGATGCTGGTAGGGATTAGGGGCAAGAGGAGAAGGGGACAACAGAGGATGAGATGGCCGGATGACATCACTGACTGGATGGACATGGTTTTGTGTAAACTCCAAGAGTTGGTGATGCACAGGGAGGCCTCGCTTGCTACGGTTCAAGGGGTCACAAAGAGTCGGACACGACTGAGCAACTGAACTGAACTGAAGATGCTCTGAAGGTCCAAACAGTGAATGGGGACTTGGGGAGAGAGGGAGGCCATGACCTTAGATGATATCGAGGGCCACTTATCTTCCTTACGCTTGAGCCCACATAAGCCTAACATCATAGTCAAACTTGGCTTATTCTAATTTCTCACTCATATATTAACATTCATATTTAGCACAAAATCAGCCTCGATCACTGCTTTAAGTGACTAGATTTACTATTTAAAGTACTTGGCTAGTGTTTCAGATTAGTCAGTTACGTTTTTCTTTTTTTTTTTTTTAAGAGCAAATCTTGGTCAAGATCAGCTTTTATCAAGTTTTCCCAAGCAGCTCCTCAAAAGACACCAACATATATGCACAGGCAGAATCGGGGCAGTAAGGAAAGCCACTCCTCACCCTTTCCCCACCACCACCCAGGATACCTGTCCCTAAGACTTTTAACAGAAGCTATCTCCCTCCACATAACATCAACAATCTATTACCACAACAGCAAAGAGGGATGTATTTAGAAAGAAAACCACATGTCAAACCTAAAGCCTTTTGAAACAAGATGTACTCTCAGTGTAGGGAAGGAAATGGCAGCCCACTCCAGTATTCTTGCCTGGAAAAGTCCATGGGCAGGGAAGCCTGGTGGGCTTCAGCCCATGGGGTTGCAAAGAGTCAGACATGACTGAGCACACAGTAGTGGCACTCTCAGTGGAAGTCACATATCTGACTGACCCCAGTGAACGTTTTGTACTTTGTGAACACGTGCACACTGTCAGACCACACAGAGCAGTGGAGAACTGACAGCATCCTAGGACCCACACCAGCCCTAGAAGATGCGGTTCTCTGCTCCATCAGTGACAGTTTGCACCAAGCCCCCCAAAGGAGAAAACGGGAAAAGCTTCCTCTGGTGTTTTCCAGAGATACGAGCACACGGTGGCTCACACCTGTTGCAGTCACACCCCTGTGTGCACCCACCAGAGCTTGTCCCTGCGGTGGCGGGTACTCACTCGTTGCCCCAGTCCAGGCGGGCGGTGATGTGGCGCTTCACGTCCTTCATCCGGTCATGGGTGAGGTGCCCCACCAACACCTGCCGCCGCAGATCCAGGATTTCATTCATGATATGCCACAGTCGGTGGAAGAGATCACCTTCATTTCTCTAGGACACAAATGCAGAGATTCAGTGGTCAGACACTGAGACATGGGGTAACCACAGAGGAGCAGAGGGCGAGGCCCGTTTACCCTCTATGTGCTGGGCACTCTGAGGACAGACTTTGCATTAACAAATTCTCTCCTCGGGTCCTGAAACATCCTCACTTCTCTGCATCCTTTCATCCTGTTTCACAATGCTGCTCTCCTGCCCAAGAATCCAAATCCAACTTCGCTTCTCAGGCTCCCCAAAACACACATCATGTCACAGAATCCTGATGACGTCTCCACACCTGAGTATGGCCCGATCTCTGACTTTACATCCTCTACTTCCCTTTCCACCTCAAATCCTCTCTTTCTTTTAGCTCCATCCAATTCTACTGTCCTTCAAGGCTACAACTGACTTCCCCCTGCCTCAAGAAATCATCCCTGAGAGCTCTTGCTCACATGGTTTCCTCCCTTCTCTGAACCATGGCTGCATGCAATGAAAGCCAATTCACAGGAAAATCTTATTTTTCAATTACTCCGTGTGTGTTGGTCTTAATGCTTTACTGTTTCCCATTAGAAGCTGGGTACATAGAGGACTCTAATGCTTGTTCATTGAGAAGTTTTCACTGCTAGCATCTGGACAGTATTTAGACTTTAAAAAAAGTTTTCTTTCTTACTTATTAAATTTTCGTGTAAATTCAAGCTAATCTCCTGTGAAATTCATCAAGCGAGGACACTTAGTTGGAAAGAGGATTGGTTCAACTCATGGCTTCAAATCTTGGTTTTGCCACTTAACTAGTTTTATAGGCTTTGAGTATGGCTTCTGTCATCTGTGAAACACGTACATGGAAGGTTATTAGAGATAACATTTGTGAAGAGAGCCTGATAAGACAGTGATTAAGAGCACAGACTTGAAACACAAACTACCTCATTCTGCATTCTAATGTTGCCCTTCATTGGCTAAAAACCTGTGGCAATGTATCAACCTCATGGTGCTTGTTTTCCTATCTGCAGAGTGGCTATCATAGGACCTATCTCAAAGGCTTATTATGAAGATTGATGACTTCATATATTAAAACTCTGAGAACAAGGTTTGACCCACAATAAATACCAAGTAAGTATTAGGTGTTACTAGTGCTGTTATCATTACAGTTTTGATCCAGAATAAACATAAAGTTAAATCCAGATCCTCTTATAAATACTGCATCTTTATAAAAATCTAGCTGTATGTCTCTTACCCACAGATATTTAGGGCAAGCCTTTGGTAAGTATTTCACCTTTCATTAACTCTTCATCTTTCTTAAGCAGAAGCTATGCTTTCACTTTGTATGAAAATTATTAATAGGCTATATGAATAACGGCATGAAAGTATTGAGATTATCATTTACCAGAAATCCTCTACAGAGATAAGCTGCCAAAAATATCTCTGTCTAGTCATAACATTCTTTAGGGGGAAAAAAAAAAAGTAGAGATGGATCTTCTGCTTCATTGATGCTTGGTGACTGCAAGTGTTTTGGGGAACTGAGTAGGTTAGACAATGTGCCAGTTGAGCAAGAAACATTCTCCATGACACCACCCCTGATCCTCTGAGCTCGAAGTAATCTTGCTCTCAACTCCTATACCACTCTCTTGAGCCTGTTCCACGACCTCTCTCTCCTCATGTTATACACTCCCATGCAAGTCATCACAAGAGTGCTGCCATGCAATAGTGTTGTGAGTCACTGGTCGATGCCTGTGTTCTTCAGCTGATGTGAGCTCCAACCACAGCGGCTGAGACCACCCTGGGTAGTCCCAGCAGCTGGAGAATGAAGGAGAAACACCTTGATTTTAAGGAGCTTCAGGGAATCTTGAGAGGTGCATTTTGTTTAGATCATATAAGAGAATAAGCAGGGAAGATCAAGAAAAATTTGAGGAGAACGGACATAGGGATTATCATACTAAGGGAAGGAAGCCAGATGAAGACAAATATCATATGATATTAATCATACATTGAATCTAAAAAAAATGATACAAATGAACTTATTCTTAAAACAGAAAGACACAGACATAGAAAACAAACACTGTTATCAAAGGGGAAAGGGTGGGGGTGTAAATTAGGAGTTTGGGGATAGCAGACACATACTACTATATATAAAACAGATAAACAATAAGGGAACTATAGCTGTATAGTGCACAAACTATATTTAGTATCTTATAATAATCTATAATGGAAAATAATATGAAAAATAATACACACACATACACACAAATTTCCCTGATGGGCTCAAATGGTAAAGAATCTGCCTGCAATGCGGGAGACCTGGGTTCCATTCCTGGGTCAGGAAGATCCCCTGGAGAAGGGGATGGCAACCCATTCCAGTATTCTTGCCTGGAGAATTCCATGGACAGAGGAGCTTGGTGGGCTATAGTCCACCAAGAGTTGGACATGACTGAGAGGCTAACAGTTTCACTTTCATATATACACATACTTATACACAGACACATACATACATACATATATATATATATATATATATATATATATAACTGAATCACTCTGCTCTCCACCTAAAACTAACACATTGCAAATCAACTATATTCAATTAAAAATTAATTTAAAAATTAATACTAAAAAAAAACAAAACTTGAGGAACCCCATGGGCAGAAGGAAGAGTCCACTCAAGTAGTCAAAGAAATTACTTACCTAAGGAAGATATAATGCAAGCCAAATCTCATGTGGCAGGGAGACAGCCAACTCCTGCTTAACATGACCACCACCATGTGAAGGGCACCTGTCTTGCTTTCGGGGAAGGTGTTCTGATGTTGTCCAGAGGGATGGGCTTGATTTCCTAATAATATCACCTCTAGCACTTAAGTTCAAGAGCACATTGAGCTGAGAAGAAGTTGGATTTACAAAAGAAAAACCAGTCGGTCTGCTCTCCCTTTCAGAAAGGGGATACTGCAGCACCCTCCCCACTAATGCACGAAAACAGTATGTAACTGTTTTGATAGCTAGTCAGAAAATGATGCCTCTTTAAAAACTAGATTTTTTTTTAATGGATAGTTATGAAGACTCTTCAGGAAACATGAAAAATGCTTTTAATTAAATGTTCAATGAAAGAGGCAGGATACAATATTAAACACTTAAAAAGAAAAATACATAAACATTTTTACAATATATCAGAAAACTTCTGCAGCATTTATCTGCAAAAAAATGAACTATAAGTATTTTAGTGTTGTAGAGAATAAGCAAGTTTTGATCTGCCTCAAGATGGAAATAATATAAATTTTGGAGCAGCAGACAATTTACAGCCAGGTTTTCCTACTTAGCATGTGACCCTAGATAGATTATATCTGATGAGATTTGAGAATAAAAACTACCTGGTAAAGTTGCAGGGAAGAGAGCCGTGCAGTACCCAGCTGAAGGTCTGCACAAAGGTACTTGGAAGAAGATGACCTGTATTTCACCTAAAGTTTTGTTGTTACTGCTATTTTATTAAGTGATACTTTAAAGGACATTATTTAGACCATGACCAGTGTACTGAAAAAAGCAAATAGCACTTCTTGAGCATCTACCATGTGTGTGGTTGTTTTTTTTTAGGCTAAATGTTCTATGTTATATTAAGATAAAAGTATATCTCATATACTGGTTACCATTGACAACATATGAGTAGCTCATCAAACACCCAGTACCCGATACACTTATGCATGATGACCTTGAACCAAAACATTTAACAAAAACATTTATATTAAGAAAAGAGAAACCAAAAGGTCCAACAGACACAAGTCAGCCAAATTCTCAAGGTTAAAAATCTATTATCTCCAGGTTACATTTTATATTTGTTCCTAAGAGAACTATTATTCCAGCATTCAAGGAAACTTTGAAATAATCATTTATCTCCATCACTCAGGACAGTAGGAGGTGAGGAAGTTACTCTTAGAGCTTACAACACGTAGATTTTCAAGCCAATCAAGTAGTCCCCAAAATAGATGCTCACAGCCTCAAAAGCAGGTAAAAATAGCTAGATAGGGTAGAACAAGAGGAATTCAACTTTGATTCTCACTAGCAGCTACATAAAAGGGAAAGCGCTCATGTCTTAGCTCAATTAATGGTTCACACTTACACTGTCATTATTTTTATGGTGAGTATTTAGGATGCAGTAATTTGCACATTTCACATAGTTTTAATTTTCATCTTAATGTCATGCAACATTAAGTGAAATAATACTTGGATTTTATTCTTTCCAAGACACATTTTAAAATCTAAAAGGAGATCTGCATTTCCTTTGTACTCTCCTAGTCCAGAGCCCGAGTTCAGTTATGCTGACAGCGTGTGCACTGCACCCTAGCAAAGCCTAGATGCCGCGTGCCATTTAAGATCATCTTGTGGATTTTAGTAAGGAGCCCTAAAGCCACCAGCTCCAGGAGGGCATGGTCAGAGAAATCCAGCATCAAATGGGTTTTTATTAGTGACTTTTCAAGATTTTCTTGCCTCAGTGAAATATTCTACTGCATTTTCTATGGAGCAGAAAATAAAAATGGTCATTCTTTGTCCATGTCCCTCACTAATTTGGATTCTTCTCTTTGACAGGCTATTTCAAATCGTGTTGTCAGGATAAGTATACCTTTGTATTTTGAGCACATCCCTTCAAATGACTAAGCTGTTCTCTAAATTCCTTTGAAAATCAAAGAAGAAATAAATTCATCTTTCCCCAATTCCCCACAGACAGTGGTTCAGTGAGGACGCTAGATTTACATGTGAATCCCAGCTTAGTCATAGTCATTTTCAACTGCTTGGCCTCCAGTAAGTACTTCACTGTCATTTTCTTCATTTGTGAGCTAGGGATGATCATAGTCTTTATTTCCTTGAGTGGTTGTAAGGCTTAAATGAAATACTACATATAGTGTAGTTCTTACAGGGTTTGCAACATAGAAGGTTCTCAGTAAGTATAACATGTAAATAGGTATGTGTTTGTGTGCGTGCTAAGTTGCTTCAGTTGTGTTCGACTATTTGTGACCCTGTGACCTGCAGCCTGCCAGGCTCCTCTGTCCATGGCATTCTTTAGGCAAGAATACTGGAGTGGATTGCCCTCTCCAGGGGATGTTTCTGACACAGGGATCGAACCTGCAACTTTTATGTCTCCTGCACTGGCAAGCAGGTTCTTTACCACTAGCACCACCTGGAAAGCCATATATATACGTATATAGCCAAAACACTGACTCTCTTTTTCCCAAGAAACATTCCTTTCTCTTGTAGTCCTAGAATCTTCTCATTGATTCTAAATAGCCTATCATTTTTAGTATACCTGAGCAATGTACAGAGAATTAGAATATAATTGAATCATCATTATGAAAATTATATTGAAAAATAAGCTTATTTCTCTGTGACAATTAAAATTATTCAGAAAGCCTAAATCTAGGTTCCATGTAAATTATCCTATTTGATTAGATGCCAGGAAAGTTACTCTTTACCTTCGTGCAGCTTGAAAAAGAATTTACAAAATCCATGCTGGATGGACACAGGGATAAAAATCAGACTATGTTGTATTAAGTTCTCTATCCCCAATTCCCGGAGGAGTGGCAGTGCTCAAATACTAGTTGACACTCACCTCATTCATGTATTTCTTGAAACAATTCTCTACTGAAAAAGTGATGCTATTAAAAAGTTACGTACCACATAGAGTTGTTTCCACATAGCTCCCCAGTCTCTTAATGTTGATGTCATTTCTGTGATCACAGAGTCTTCAGTGGGAATAACCATTTCAAACTGTCTGTGAAAGTGAACAACAAGTATATATGCAAATGACATAGTCAGTAATCTTCTTTTAAATATTCTAAAAGACCAACTAGGAAAGGAAGCTGCCTAGTTATTTTTGGTTCTGCAAACAGAAACCAGGATCTGAATATGAACTTGTGTGAGGAATGTGATGTGGGTTACGGCAGTACAACACCAGAATGACCAGCCACTTGACCTAGACCAAAGTTTAAGCAGTGTGGTGAAGCAACACTACCAGCGAGGCTGTGCACCAGGCACAGTTTGCTCTCTCAACAGCAACTCACTTAAATTCTCCAAGCCCAAAAGTCCTTGTATGTAACCTGAGGTTACCAGGCTATCTAGACTGTGAGATGGCTCTTGCCTTCCAAGCGCTATGGCCATTGGGCTCAAAGAAAGTGAAAAGCTCATTCAATGATCAGGATATGATGGCTGCAAATATCCAAACTAACTCAGTATTATAAACAACTAGACACTGAGGTACTGACTGAATACTCACTTGGTCTCATTAACACCTCATTTTTATTACTTGCAAACAGGACCATGAAAAATGATTACTAGTATCAGTAATGCTGTCATGCATCTCAGAACTTATAAAGGATTTAAGACATCACAGGTATTTGAATATCCATTACAGAATGCTCCTCTCCATGATTAGGGTAATATATTCCTTCTATTTCTTTTCTATGTGTCAGAAACTATACTTGGAAAATATTCATACCAATATTAGCAGGGTATCTATGGTGGTCCTGATGTTGAGAATATACATAAGGAGATGGAGAGAAAAAAACAGATTGAATTTGTCTTCTGCATCCTATCTTTGACATACAATAACCTTTATTTTTTCATCTCTCATTTCTTTTTTAAATTCTTCATTTTTGTGCAGGTTAAAATGGGTAAGTGCCTTTAATTCTACTTCCCAAAAGAATGCTAATTGACTATACTGAGAGGCATTATCTTCTTCATTTGAGTATCTTTTCTAAGAACAGTGTTCAGTGGACACTGAACCAGGTTATGCAGATTATCAACGGAAATTTTTATTTCTTATCATGAGGCTATTAACTGTTCTGTGTTCCTTCTTGATGTTAAGTCCAAAGTGTACCTAATTGCCTTTTGTAAAGTTTTCTTGGCAAGTATGGGAATTAAAATCTTGCCTTGATTTCTTCACCAACAAAGTCTCATTTCATACTTCTGCTAAAATAACCTATGAATATTTTACTTCTTTCTAGAGCTTAAACATAGCTGAAGATGTAAAACCAGAAATAAAAGTAAACAGTAATATATGAACTGTGACATATATAGAACCTTTTATCAAGTCTACATAATTGACATTTTCAAATGGTAGTGCATTTATTTTGCAAAGCAGCTGCTGCAATTTAAATGATGAGTATTTGGAGACAGACATTTTAAAATGATAGAATGTAAAGTCTGGGCAGGAACAATGAATTCCCAAGAAAACTCAACAACCTACTTAACATTTAAAAACTGACATGACCACAGCAAGAATTAAATGACAAAGAAGTGACCTCACCATTCACAAACTATAATTTAAGGACCCCCACCCTCCACCCCCATCAGTTTTGCACTGCTCTGAGACCCAGGAAAGAATATAAAGGCAATTTAGTCTGTGGGAAGTTGGTATGGGGTTTGCTCAACCAAAATGTACATTTTTAAGAAGCACAAAATTGCCATTTTAGGTGAGCAGCTGTTTCCTCTTAATTATACCAAAATCAACATTCAAACGGTCTGACATTAGCTGCCCCTGAAATTATATTCTGTTGAGTTCTTCTGAGATGTACATTGCAGTTATTTCATCCTGGTGGGCCATCAGTCTGCTAATCCCCTTAAAATAAGACAGGCAACATCAAAAGCCTAAAGAGATTGCTCTCTGGGAAAGCAATCATCTGGCAATACGTGTTCTCAAATGTTTTCAGGTTAAAGTTTTTCTTCCAGTTAACGGTCCTAGAACCTAACGTCTCCATCAATTCTAACTTTTTTTAGAAAATAAACTTTGGTTCCGCCCTGAGGTTCTCTTGCTGTATAATGCTCATCATGCCCTGTGTCAGGTGTTGAACCCACACCAAGTCTTAAACTAACAGCACCAAATTTTGAGACAATTTTATCCATCTTTAAACTTCCTCAGAATCAAGGGAGGCAGATATTCACCAGTTACTGACTAGGACAAACAAACAAGGTACTTGTTTCAATTAAAACTATGTCCCACCACAACACATTTTCAGAGAGAGAGGACTTAAACTACACAGAGTGATGCTTGACATCATCTTTGCTAGCATGCTATTTTCTCTTCTTCAGTCTGCATGTAGGATGGGGTCAGGGTGGCTCTCTGCTCTGGAGGGTTTTTAGGATCAGGGTTGGGTTTGGGGCAAAGGCAGCAAAGAGACTGGCTGCAGGGGTTGGCCCAGGTGGATCCTTTAAGAGACAGGGTAGAAAGATGCAGATCATTAGGCCAGAAAAGTAGGAACAGAGTAAGCGTGTGTTTTCTGGTCCCTTGGTTTACTTGAGGAGGGCTGGATAGACACTGGTTGGAGAACTCCAAAAGGACTAATAACTCTGCTTGACTCACTTCTGGTGGGTTGTATCTGCACAACATTTCTGAAGGACACACATTCATTAAAAGAATAATAGTAGTGGCAATTATTAGTATTAGAAATATATATTCAATCTAATATTTTAAGTACTTACTACTACTACTATCAAAAAGGTCTTAATGACTGGGATAACCATAATGGTATTGCCACTCACCTAAAGTCAGACATCCTGGAATGTGAAGTCAAGTGGGCCTTAGGAAGTATTACCACAAGCAAAGCTAGTAGAGATGATAGAATTCCAGTTGAGCTATTTCAAATCCTAAAAGATGATGCTGTTAGGGTGCTGTATTTAATATGTTAGCAAATTTGGAAAACTCAGCAGTGGGCACAGGACTGGAAATGGTCAGTTTTCATTTGAAACCCAGAGAATGGCAGTGGCAAAGAATGTTCAAACTACCAGACAATTGCACTTATTTACATGCTAGCAAGGTTATACTCAAAATCCTTCAAGCTAGGCTTCAGTAGTATGTGCATTGAGAACTTTCAGATGTACAAGATGGGTTTAGAAAAGGCAGAGGAACCAGAGATCAAATTGTCAACATTCACTGGATCGCAGAGAAAGCAAGGGAATTCCAGAAAAACATCTTCTGCCTCACTGACTACACTAAAGCCTTTGACTGTGTGGATCACAGCAAACTATGGAAAATTCTTCACGAGATGGGAATACCAGACCACCTTACCCGTCTCCTGAGAAACCTATACGCAGGTCAAGAAGCAACAGTTAGAACCTGACATAGAACAATGGACTGGTTCAAAATTGGGAAAAGAGTACGTCAAGGATATATATTGTCACCCTGCTTGTTTAACTTATATGCAAAGTACATCAAGCGAAATGCCAGGCTAGATGAGTCACAAACTGGAATCAAGCCTGCCAGGAGAAATATCAACAACCTCAGATATGTAGATACCATTCTAATGGCAGAAAGTGAGGAGGAAGTAAAGAGTTTCTTGATAAGAGTGAAAGAGGAGAATGAAAACGCTGGCCTAAAACACAACACAAAAAAAACTAAGATCATGACATCTGGTCCCATCACTTCATGGCAAATAGATGGGGAAAAACTGGAAACAGTGACAGATTATATTTTGGGGGCTCCAAAATCACTGCAGACAGTGACTGGACCCATTAAAAGATGCTTGATCCTTGGAAGGAAAGTTGTGATAAACTCAGACAGTTTATTAGAAAGCAGAGATGTCACTTTGCCAATAGAAGTCAAAGCTGTGGTTATGTATGGTTGTGAGAGCTGGACCATAAAGAAGACTAAGCATTGAAGAACTGATGCTTTGGAATTGTGGTGCTGAAGAAGACTCGAGTGTCCCTTGGACTGCAAGGAGATCAGACCAGTCAATCTTAAGGGAAATCAACCCTGAATATTCATTGGAAGGACTCATGCTGAAGCTCAGCATCAGCTAAAGCTCCAATACTTTGGCTACCTGATGCCAAGGACTCATGGGAAAAGACCCTAATTCTGGGAGAGATTGAAGGCAAAAGGAGAAGGGGTTGGCAGAAGATGAGATGGTTGGATAGCATCACCCACTCAATGGACATGAATTTGAGCAAACTCTGGGAGATCATGGGAGACAGAGGAGCCTGGTGTGCTGCAGTTCACGGGGTTGCAAAGAGTCAGACAGGACTTAGTGACTGAGCAATAACACACAAGGATATGTTTTTAAGCCGAATTAGGAAAATAATGGCAGACTCAGCTACTTTTGATCAGTACTGAATCTAGGAAATTCCTGGGTTGAGATATGACTCAGCATTTGATGGCTATGACTGCTTGCTTCCCTACACAACAGGAAACCAAGAAGAACCAACTCCTTTTGTTTAAGATTAGGTAGATTCTACGATTTCCAGACAATGAGAGACCTCCAGTGCCCTAGATTGTCCAACATACAGATGTGGTTCTTTCATTTTCTCCACAAACTGCCTTAATGCCATCTGTCTTTTATCTAACAACACAAACAATGGCAAGAATCAATTCATTTTTTCAAGACAATAAGTCTTTCATATTCCAAAATAAGCAATGATTGTGTGAAAACTCTCCATTAATAAAATTTATTTCTTACCCTTTGTTCTTTACACAGGCATTTTTCAAGTGAACGTAGCTGGAAGGAAATATACCCTGGAAGAGAAAATGTGAAGGTTATGTCTATTCCAGCAGAATAAATTTCATAAGTCATATGTATAAAATATCACCACACAACCATAACAGTACCAGGAAGATGGAATCTCTAACACATTCTCTAGGTTAAATCTATTGTAGCTTAGAACCAGTCATTTTATTTTGAATATTTATCAGTTTACAAATTTAGAGATACTTTAAATATAATCAAAACATTAAATCCCACTCAAAAATATATTCTATATATAACAGAAAATTGTTTGTATTTTCAAGAATTCTATATAGAAACATGTTAAATAATTTTTTTAATACTGCAGTTTTTTAAAAAGGGGTTTTAGTCTGCTTCTTTTGGTTGTAGTTCTTTTTCTTCTCTTCAAACTACTCATGTGTCTATTTGAAAAATACATACTAAAAAAATAACACTACTACGAATTTAGAAACAGTATGTATATTACATGTTTAGGAATGATCCTTAATGAAAACATAGCAGCAAATCATCACCAGGCTGCCATTCTGATAGAACAAAAATTAAACAAAAGAAGACACGCCAGCTTAAAGTTCTTTATTGTAGGGAAAGGCTAAGGCAAGGAAATTGTTCCTTTGTTCTAAATGAGAAATTGCAAAAAAAAATTAAAAAGAGAAATTTTATTATCCATTAAATGACAATATTCTCTGAATGATTTTCTATGTACAATTAAATGGAAAATTCAATTAAATATTTAGGAAAAACAAATGTCATTTGAATACATTATCACCACTGTGGGTCCAAGGATAACATAAAATTTAACTAGCAAGCTCTGTATATACAACAGTAGTGAATAGGCATAGGTTTAAAAAAAAAAAACACCATTTTTTCCCTTTGGAATTTAAATTTATCTCAATATGGTAGGAATAGCAAATAAGAGTAATTATTGGAATTAACAAGAAGTCAGAAATTGAGGTTCTTTAGAGGAGAAATAAAAGCAAAAATCTTAACACTTTTTAAAGTATGTTCTAAATGAAAATATTGAAGTTACATATGTATGTGCCTGCAGATGTTCAAAAATAACTTTAAATGAGAGCTAAAGTATAGACTCTCCTTTAGAATGACCTAAAATAAATGAAATAAAGTAATTAAAACAGTTGGATGATCCAGGAAAAAAGGTATACTTAAACAGAAACGCAGGCAAAATAGATTACTTATATTTTGGAAATGAGAAATGACACACTTTCTTATCTACAATCCTAAGAAAACCAGAATTAAACCAAAAACTGAACATGGCATGTAAGAAAATATTAGTGAAGCTGGGTAGCATGGGTAAAGATGGGAAGATAGGAACAAAGTCGAAAAATACAGAAGTAAGGATTAGTGTTAACATTATAAACTACAGAAAGGAAAGGTAAAAGAAAACTCATATTACTTCCTACTGTAATTCCTTAGGATTTATATAAATATATAAACGATAATGAGTCTTAGTTTCTGTCTGGAATGGTAAGAAAGATGGACTCTTTATAATTTGATTTTCCCACATTTCAGCTCCTCACACCTAAAAGGACTCATAACATACCTAAAATAAACCACTCTCCACGCCAACTTTTACAAATGATATCACAGGAAATAAAGATTAAATACCTCTATTCATTATGTCTTTTGGAATATATATTTCTGCTGCCTGAATTTTAATTTAGCTTTCTGCAAAACTCACACTTCAAAAAGATTTTGTTTATATATAATAAGCTTATTAAGGTCTTCTCAGTATAAATTTCAAGAGCTACACAGGATTATCACTTGAATAGTACATCTTAAGTATAATCTAAGTTCAAAGGAATTTCCAAAATTATGAAAATCTGTTTTGCCATTTAGTATTTCAACTAAGAGTCCCAAGTGTAATTTAAATTGTATAAAGAAATAAAGTAAATTAACTATCTTTCTTAAAAATCCCATAATTACAGTTAAAAGTAATTATTTTTACCTTGATATTTGGGTTTTTAAGGCAAATCCTCTGTACCAGCCTGTAGAGAAATAATCATGGTCATATTTCAATAAATCATTATAATACTTTGAAGAAATCATTAGAAATCAATGTATCTTTTGCTGACAGACTTTACCTTACATATAGATATTCTAGGTATAAGCATGCGGGAGTTGGAAGTAGGCTAGATTATAAAAGTCAAGTGACTACAAGTTTAAGTCTTCTATCAATAAAATCATTTAAAAATTGTATTGGAAGTGTACATAAAAATACAACATGCATAATGGAAGTAGAGGTTTGAGAATCAGAGCACTGGGCTTAAATTCTGGTTTTATTATCAATAAGTATTAGCTGTTGAAATCTTGGGCAAGTTAAGTGACCTCTCTGAGCCTAGTTTCACTCCATTTTATAAAATGTCACACTGTATCTCAAAGAAATTCAAGAATCTACACAAGATTTAATATAGTTCCAAACTGTCTTTGCCTGAATACAAAGTCCTGACTCTGCCATCAAAGAGCAGTGCTTAGCCAGCAATTCTGTACTGAGCTCACAGATCGCCTACCAGCTTGGGTGAGGATCAGTCTGATAGCATAAGAAGAAAGAAGCCAGGTCTCATCCACTTAGAGCATTAACGGCACTCTCTCATCCAATGTCCCATCAACTGACTCACTATAATTTTTATTCTGCAGAATGTCTATTACTTAACCTCCAAAGTGACTCAGTAAGTTTTACAGCACTGTCTTTAAGGGGGAACGTAACTTTTTATAGTTTAAAACAATTACAGAGTACACATATATATATATATATATGAATTTATATAGCTAATATACATGTGCTGTGTGTGTGCTCAGTTGGTTAGTTGTGTCTGACTCTTTGTAACCCCATGAATTGTAGCCCTCCAAACTCCTCTGTCCATGGAATTTTCCAAGAAAGAATACTTGAGTGGGTTACCATTTTACTCCAGAAGCTAATATACAGCCTCCTATAAATGTATTATTTTCAACTTATTGTTTCTTCAAATATTGAAACCATTTTGCTTATTGGAAGAAATTATTTTATCATAAAACCAATGTTCTATTGAATTGAATCTTTTTGATTAATTGAACTTTTAGAAAGAAGTATTTGAGTTTTGTATTTAAATATTTTTGTTCCTCATGAGTTTTCTTAAAAAATATTTTATAAAACACCATTTTACATTCAGCCTGGAAAAAGTAGAATAAATTGAGCACTGCAATCTATAATGTCAGGATTTATTAGATTCTTTAAAGACACCCACTCAAGAAATATATCCATTCTTAAATAGTTATTTTAACAGTAACCAAAACTTTTTGAGAATTGCAGAAATGTCACAGTGAGGTCTCTGTCCAACTACATCATACAGAAAGATGTTTACATTACAAAACAGCTCCCATTAGCTGGTAGGTATATTTTCACCCATTCATAACAGATTTTATATTTATCTGTAAACGAAGTGGAAGCAGACAAAATATATCTGGCAATGACAGAGAAAAACCTTATATTTTTAAATATATCAGTGACACTGGATAAAATAAATGTCCATGTATCACCACCATTTAATGACAGACTCTAAATAAAAGCAATAGCTCTATTTGGGAGAACACAATTTTATCAATAATGAATCTTAATTTGATAGAGTCTTACCATATTATAAATTCCTAATAGTGACAATGTATTGAGAGGAAAACCATATCTTTGGATATGATGATGGGACTTTACAATATGACCATTTTGTTAAGCAAAAAAAGTAGTCACTTTATCTGGGATCTTTAAGGACTAGCATTTAAGGATGTTTTGTTACGAGGAATAGAAGCATTTGAGAACCTACTAGGTTGATTTCGGAGAAGGCAATGGCACCCCATTCCAGTACTCTTGCTTGGAGAATCCCACGGACAGAGGAGCCTGGTAGGCGGCAGTCCATGGGGTCGCTGGGAGTCAGACACGACTGAGTGACTTCCCTTTCACTTTTCACTTTCATGCATTGGAGAAGGAAATGGCAACCCACTCCAGTGTTCTTGCCTAGAGAATCCCAGGGATGGGGGAGTCTGGTGGGCTGCTGTCTATGGGGTCACACAGAGTCAGACACGACTGAAGCAATTTAGCAGTAGGTTGATTTAATGAGGTACCTCATATAAATTAATCAGGAAATAATTTCAGTCCAAATTTGGGGGAGGTGAGGAGGAAGAGGTTGTAGGACTAGAGCAGAGTTGGCCAGGGCAGGAGTCCCACCCCAAGGAATCTGGTTACCCAACCTTGGTTAAAGCATCTCTGCTCTGGACCTCTGTTTCTTTCTGTTCTGGGGAGCCCACCAGACTCTTGACATTCTAAGAAAGGCCTTCGAGTTTGGCCCTGAGTCATGAGCTCTGAGAAATTTAACAGTCTCAACTGATCTAGCAAATATAAATAAATAATATTAGGAAAAAATATGATCAGTTTAAAAACCCCAAACAATGTTTTCCCATAAGCCAAACATTGAACATGCAAGAAAATAGTTTTGTAAAAAATGGTTCACTGTGACTAAGGGGAAAATCCCAGAGATTAATAGAAGTATGAAAAGAATTTGCAAATTTTATGAGCTGCCCAATGCTGAGGATATCGTTTACCCAACTGCAAACAATCAGTACTAGTCTACTTACCATCACACTTCTCCAGGATCTGAACTGTATCTCCAATTTCCAATGACAGACCATATGGCACAGTTCCTCGAAAACTGGCAATAACTGTAAGAAATAACACAGAATATATGGGGATAATCATGTCAGTAATGGCCAGTTATACTGCTGACTACTGCATGTTACTGACCAGGAAAAAGGAACGTAAGCAGGAAATAGGCACTGATGGTTAGAACTGGCTGTCATATTTTAATGCGACATATTTCAGAAGAAAACCAAAGTTTACATACTTTGCTAACTGTTTGGTCAACAAGTGTTATTAATACAAATTTCAAAGGTGTGATAGTTACTAAAATAGTAAACAAAATATTAACATCACTCAATAATATACGTAAAACAAAGATACTGCCTGAAGAGCTGCGCAAGCCGTGTCCCTCTACCTCACTGCGACAATCACTCCCCATTCAGAAGCCCACCCTATGGTAGGGACTCATTGTGTTCAGTAATAAACGAGGACTATATGTCTTACTCATTAATAAGCTTGGTTGACCTTTCTAGTATGCTGTCTTCAGGATATTTCTTTTCCATACATTGTAAGGTCCTCAAGAGAAGGGACTATGTCCTCACTACTCACTGCTCACTACTGTGTCCTCAGGGTCTAGCCCAGCACATGGTGTTAAAGCAGTCTTTTTCTCTGTAGTAATCAGTGGTAATGGTTGCTTCTCTCCCCTGGGTCTAAACACATGGCCAAAATGACAATTCCCACATGCCTTAGCTCTCAGATCATTTGAACTGGGGGAAGAGGGGCACACAGAGAGGAGTCATCGTTTAGCCTTACCTAATGTTTACAGACTCACTGGTTTCTTAAACACGGTGCGGGGCTGGGCAGGACTGGGATATAATACCAGAGATTAACCATCCCTAGGCAATTTGAGGGGTTAAGAGAGAATGAAGGACAGAGATTCTTCCCAGGAAATTAGCACCTGAGTCATGAGAGAGACCAAGCTAGAGAGTAAAGAAAAGGATCGCAACACACAGAAAGAGAAGACACATTTCCTATTAAATATTTCACATGCTGAAATCACCTTGCAAGTCACATCCAAAAAATGATAGTAGATGCTTTGACCACCTGATTTTTAAAAGCCCCCAACTTTGGAAGTGAATTATACAATTTTCTATCTCTCAGATCATACGATTTAGAAACACCACCAATCCCCCAAGTAAATTATTGTTACTGCTATGAATGTATTTTAAAAGCCTGAAGGGACACATGAATCTGTCAAAAATCAAAACATGTCAATAAGTAATGGGCTTTCAGAGAAGTCTAAAGCCATTTTATGATCTTAAAACAAAATTAGCAGTAGTAATCAAAACACAGGACAGAAAACATAGCCCAAAGTACATAAGACAGATAAAAATAACTACACAGTAACCAAGTTAAAACATTCTAGATAAGCACTAATCCATGATGTCATTTTCTAACTATAACCATAAATACCCTGTGACCTCATGTTGATGGCCTCAACAGTGTTTGCTTGAAAAATAATCAAAGGTCTGTATCTTGACAGATTACTTCAAATAACTTTCAGGGACCTCTTCTTAAAAGGAATCAACCACCAAATAGACAGTAGATTGAGTACAATTTAAGACTCCAAAGCAAACTTACCCTCAGAATTGCCTTTTGACACTCATGAAGTTACCTTAACCTCTCACAACCCTAGTGGTTCAACCCTGCACTACTGATGCTTCTCCTAGAGGTCTAAGTATGTGGGTGCCCTAACTCAGCTCTGGGTGTAGCTCTGACCACTCACGAAGGCAGCCAGAAATACCTCCCCTACTGCTGGTGGCTCGCTCCTACCCCATCACCTTCTTGAACACGGCAGTCCCACTCATTAGTTTCATTCTTCACCACCCCTTCCCGCCTCAGCCCTTCACTTCACTTCTGAAATCGCTGTCTCCCACACTGTCACGGCTTTCATATTGCCTTTCAGGAGGCCGTCCTCTCTTCTACCACTTCTCTCATACCTTCCAGCCTTCTGCTGTAGATCTACTTTCTTAGCCCTCTTTTTAAAAATTTACTTATTTTCAATTGGAGGATAATTGCTTTACAATATTGTGTTGGTTTCCACCATACATCAGCATGAATCAGCCATAGGTATATACATGTCCCCTCGCTTTTGAACCTTCCTCCTACCTTCCTCCCCATCCCTTCCCTCTCTGCGGTCACATAGCACATTTTCACTATCTATTTTACCTAAGATAATGTATATTTTCCATGTTACTCTCTCAAGTCATCCCACCCTGCCCT
This sequence comes from Nanger dama, assembly GCA_917880005.1. Lineage (NCBI taxonomy): Eukaryota > Metazoa > Chordata > Mammalia > Artiodactyla > Bovidae > Nanger > Nanger dama. The sequence goes on from CAKJTW010000007.1 coordinate 3,833,849, forward strand.
TCCCCTACAGCATCTACAAGTCTCTGCTCTATGTCTGCATCTCCACGGCAGCCCTGCCTATAGGTTCATCAATACCATCTTTCTATACTTTATATATATGCATTAATATCCGAGTTAGCTTTCTTCTTAAATGTTGACATCAAACAGGCTGGGTGTACAGACTTCCCTAGTGGTCCAGGGGTTAAGACTTCAAGCTTGAACTGCAGGGAACATGAGTTCCATCCCTGGTTGGAGAACTAAGATCCCACATGCTGAGTGGCCAAAAACAAACAGACAAACAAAAAGGCTGGGTGTAGGAAAAGAACATCAAACTTGGTATCATGAGGTGGGTATGAGCCCAGATCTGACCACTTATTAGCTGTGTGATTTGGTCCAAGATCCTAATCTCTCAAGAGTCTCCATTACCTCATCAGGAAAATGGAGTCAATGATAAAGAAACTGCAAAAGGTAGTAAAGGAATAGATAAGGCTTCTTAGAGTAGACTTTCTTGAAATACGTCCTCTCACCCCAATTCCATGTGCTCATAACACCAGATACCACTTAACTAGCCTCCCTTATTTGTGCAAGTTTTGGAAGGATGTCTCCTGCAACAGACTGGAAATTCCATGGATATAAGAACTAGGTTGGTTTCAGTTCCCAGTTGTCTATAAAATTCAGTATAGAGCCTAGCACACAAATTGAGCTCAGTAAATAATCACTGAGGGAATGAATGAGGGCAGAGCCATTCCTGTTAAGTGTTCTGGTCTTAGGCAGTCAGCTTCCTTTATTACGGGCAATTCTATTTTAAGAGGGCACACAAAATTCTAAGAACCAAACTATATTACCTGTGAAAACTCATTCTTTCACAGGAAATGTTTAAAACTGGGATGACAGGTTGTATGGGTCCTAACTGCGCATCATCTCATTTCTTACCCAAGGCGTCTATGTGGGTGAATTCTGACTTCACTCTTCACCTATATAATATCTGATAACTATTAAAGGTGAGCTATTATGTTCTTCAGTCTCACTGAGCTTCAGATCCCTCCTCTATAAAAGAAGAAGTTGAGCAAGGTGAACTGAAAGGTCCCTGCCAGCCTGCAATTCTGAGAGTCTGGAAGAAGTCTTTCAGCTCAGCACTGACAGGGTATAATATATAACTGAAGCACTCTGTCCCCAAACCAGCCTTGCTTCGGTTTTAGTCACTGGCTGAGTTCTGAAAGAATGGACATTGGTCCCCACCGTCTGATAAACCAGAAGGGAAGGTCTGCTCTCAGCATCTCCTACAAAGTCCTTTACCACTGCACTCCCGTTCCTTTCCAGGCTCCCATCCCACCTATCTCTCCACACAATGCCCTCCACACTACCATATCCAAATCCTCATCAGGCTCTTTCATGCAGAACTCAGTGCCTTTATACATATTACCCCCCTTGGGGGCAGTTGCCTTCCCCACCTCTTCTATACAGGAACTGCAAAGTAGCCTGAGTTGAAGGTCTAGCTCCAAGGTTAACTCTTTCTCTTTCCCCATCCTTAGACCCAAATGAAATCAATTATTCTTTTATCAATGCTCCAAGGTGACTATGACCATATCTTAAATAGCGCAAGGTATCACATACACGTGACTTATCTTTGTCTTTCTACTTGAAAACTTGTTTCGAATTCATCTTCCGTACACCAGCATAGGATTATGTCAGTGCATGAACAGAGAATGACTAAACACAAGGAATGAATGAATGAAGCCTCTGAAAAATGGTACCCAAGTTTTAACAGAGTCAGAGAATATCAAGGGCACAGCTCATAACTTAAAGCATCTAAAATATATTAAACCACAGATCATATTGGAGAGTAACACTTTTTTAAGATATAGTTCAAGGCAGGACTTTGATCTTTACTTTCTAAAATGGCTAGCCATTTCTAGTCTTTGAATTACACAAGTAATTCTACCTGCAATGTACTAAGCTCATGAATGGATGGATAAATACTATTTTATTTATGCTTCAAGTTATGCAATTGAAAGGGGAAGGCAGTTCCAGGCCAAAGAGCAAAAGATCTGAAAGCATGATTGACTTGTGTTTACTAATGGTAGCATATATCATATCATAAAGGAAGGGAAACTGGTTTCACAAAGCAAAGATTCAAAGAAAACTCAGGTATTCATGAAATCTCAATCTGCATTTCTATCAAATGCACTTGAAACATATGGAATGCTTAGATTCTACTCTGGATACAACTTTTCAAGTAAGCTCCCAAATCCTCCAAGCATTTTTACATGAAACAAGTCTATAGCTGAAAATTCATCTTGCCACCAGTTGTTAGACAGTAGCTCCGTCTTCAAATGAAAGTCTTCTCATCCTATCTTTCCAGGGGCATCCCAATAGTATTTGGGTTTCCTGAACATGACCACATACTGTCTTGATCCTTTGTTTATTTTCTTATAAATTGAAAAAGAGCTATAGAAAAGATCACAGAGAATGAATGCTTCATAGAGTTTAAAATACAAAGGTTCAATGCTATTGTTTCAGTCCTAAGGATCCTGAGAATACAGTTTTAAACAGACATAAAAACTACTGTATGGTATTGTTTTCATCTCTGCCCATTTGCTACTATATAGAAATTTATTTGGGTTAACAAATATGTACATAAACATAGCTTATGTTCTAGTCTTTTAAAATTATATGTGGGGAATTCCTTGGCAGTCCAATAGCACTCCATGCTTCTAATGCATGGGGCACAGGTTCGATCCCTGGTCAGGGTACTAAGATCCTGCATGCCATGTAGTATGGCCAACCTCCCCCAACAACAACAACAAAAAAACAGCTAAAATTATGTGTGTAAGCTGAAAGTATTAATTAAATGTATAGCTTAAGCATCTTGAAAATCAGAAACAGTTGCCTCTTAACACATATTATTCCTTTACATAATATCAGTTTAGTATCTAGTAACTTTACTAAAAATAAGTGGTTTTAAAAAGCATCCTATCTATAACTCACTAGTGTTTTCTATGAAGACTGAAAAAAGCAAAATCATGCTGTGAAGCAGGAACTTATTTCTCAGTTTCAGTGACATTGCTTGCTCTTGTAAAGAACAAATTCATACTTTAAAATTTTTAAACTTAGTATGGAGCAATTCAATCACAGAGTTGTGACTTTTAAAAGCAAAAACAGAAACAAATTATAAAAACTACTAGAAGACAATCATGTAGCTCTGTATCACAGATGATACCATATTCATCATCATAATCAAAATAATATTGATGATGATGCTACACACCACAATTCAAGTCAAGCCTGGCAAACACTGCCCTTGCCCCTTATGAGTTGACAATCTAAGACTAATGGAACATAATGTGGGGAAAAAAATAATGAAATATTTTGTTCCTTGTGACACAAAGGAAGGAAACTCATCCCTCAAAGTCAAAGTTTTGGCTTCATCTTTCTGATAAAAGGATTTCCAACTCAGAAACAAGTTGTAGTCTGAAAGGTCACTTGGAAGTTATTTATACCACAGAACACGATGGATGCTATTGTTCTTGAGTTCTGAGACTATTCCATGGAATCCCATTTAACACAAATGAAACTCCTTTTTTCACAACAGAAATGAGCTATGACTGCACCAGAAATTAAATAAACATTTTTATGGGAGTAGTTGTAAAATTCTGAATGCTGGTACTTGAAGCATGTCAGCAACAGTGAGAAGGCAGTGAAAAAAGCAGGGCTTTGTAAAGGAACTCAGAGGACATTTAAAACCGGTTCTTTCCATGTTCATGTGCATTTCATACTATATTTCACTCTGGTTTGTCACGAATGTGTATCTACATTCAGGTTTATCAGCTTTATGAGTATCATTGTGTGTGTTGGGGGCATGCACAAATGGAAAAAGTGGGGAGGAATAGGTAGAATTTCTGAAGGGTCAGAAGATTTTTTTTTTTTTTTTGATAAGAGCTGGCAGACACAGTGAAAAGAGAAAGGGGATTAAGCAGAACTATATTCTTTTTCAGGGATTTTTACTTCATAAAATAGGAAATATCGGAAGAAGAGAATAAGGGGTCATCTCCTCTGCACATGCACAAAATTCTCCTGTAGGGAAAGATAAAATACGATGGGGAAATCCAAGTTAATAGTCTTATCAAAGATACCACCTTATTTTTAAAGAGCTGTCTGGATAGGCCTTGAGGGAAGATGAAATAGAAGTCATCTGGAGATCTCTATTGGTATGATCACAAGTGCAGGACAGAACTGTCTTTGTCCCGTAGCCCCTTAACATCTTTCCCCTCCATGAGATGACGTTAAGACCAAAAGGGTCATTTCTACCTTCAAGGGACTCCCAGCTGGCCATCAGTATGACAGCAGGGCCATGGGAGCAGGCGGTCTAGAAAGACTGGAAAAAAAAATTTCAAAGGAAATGTGGGAGGGGGCAATGAGATGCCTGCTCCTGAATATGGCTTTGATGCTGAAAATGAACTCCATAGGAAAATCAAAGGAAGGCTCACTATGCTCCAGCTTCTCATCCTCATAATTGCCATGCATTTGAGATCAGTTCCATTCTGTCCATGCAGGCAGGCCTGTGGGGCAGACATATGCACATCGACCAACAGGACTTCATTCTTATGCCACGGGTACCATGGTGAGGCCTTCAGACAGGTCACAGGACTCTCTCGGGCCTAAGTGACTTTGAAAAATCAGAACATGGAATAAAATGTATTCATTTCTGACATGTGACAAGTGCTACTTGAAAATATACTGCTGTCCTTGACTGTTAAGAGGACATTTCTACCAACCGCAGAACTCCATTCTGCTTGAACCACTGCCCTCTGGACTCCAGGCAAACATAAAGTAAGGTCGTGGGTGCGGCCACACCAAGACCCCTCTTTAGAAATGGATGACATATTCTCCCAGCTGCTGAGAGCATTAGGCGGTCAAGGGGCAGCCTTCTAGGGTTGCCTCAGCTGAAGAGAGCTGATTTGCCCAAGGCCATGTCCTTTTCCCAGGTGGCCTGTGCCCAGTGACCTCGAGGGCCAGGCCCTCCTGCTGCAACTCTGAAGGACCACTCCAGCCGAAGCTGACAAAGGTTGTCGCTGGGCTGGCACCACAGGTCATGCGTTCTCTCTGCCCAGTCCTACTTCTCCACTGTTCCTTCCACTGGTGTGACACCCAAGAACACTCTCTGATATACACCCTGCAAGCTCATCTCTGCATCTCAGAGTCTGCTTTCTGGGGAGGCCAACCTGCTCCAAGCTTACAGTGTCCTGTGTTCAGAGCCGACTTCTTGCCAGATCCATTTTCAAGGGAGAAGGAAAGTAGCCTTGTTGAAATACTATCTGGTGGTTTTGCTAAGCTCTTTGTTTATTATTTCTGATCTTCTATGATGGGGGTGTTTCTATTCCCATTTTAGAGATAAAGAAGAGGACAGAGGCCAACAAGGGAATGAGTGAACATCAGGAGGCTACTGCTCCACACGAAGATTTATTTGAAGACACTGTCACTGTGGCAGGAAAGGAACCCGTTTTTATTCCCCAAAGAGTCATAAACATACTCTTCCCCTTGGTTTTAATGTTGTAAAGGCACTTTCCTAAGTGGCTACAAGAACAACTGAAGGTCAAACAGTAAAATTCTGAACTGATGACTGCATCCACCCATCAGTACTTCTAAAAACAACTTTCAGATGATAGAAAAGGTTATGGTTTTGGGCAGCTGCCAGTCAAAAGGAGCATCTTGGAAAACACAGAGTTTAAGCAATTATCTCAGAAGTATTTCAGCACCAAGGAAAAGGAGACAATATTGAAAGCTCACAGTGCTGCTTTCTATTTTGGTGGGGGGCGGCGGGGGGTGCACAACATGGGGAATCTTAGTAGCTGACCAGGGATTGAATCTGTTCCTCTTGCACTGGAAGCGCAGAGTCTGGATCACCAGGGAGGTCCCCTAAGGGGACAATACTGAATAGGGAGATGAAGGACCTGGGTTTAGCTCCACTACTTACGAACCATGCAGTCTTGAGTCCTACTATTTGCAGGCAGAATGACATCACCTGCCCGGGCTAGCTCCCAGAAATGTCATGAGGATCAAACAAATGTATAAGAACTGGATTTGTAACCCTATAAATGTAAGTAAATACAGTGTATTCTTTTTCTCACAGTCACTGTTACCTAGAAGCTTGGAGACTAGGGTCTGAATCTGTAACAGACAAAAATAACGTTTCTGTTCACAATCATTAAATCAAAAACCCTTGCTTTGTTTTGTGATTACAGATTCTCAGAAACCACTATTAACAAGTTAAACTTAGAAAGATTCAGGTTCAACTGCTCCAGAGGGGAAAGAAGGCTGGTACTATTGCTTCCTCTGATAAAACAGGAAAGCATCTTTGGCAAGTGAGACAGATTTTTTTTAAAGTAACAGAGTTAAGAAAGATTTCCCTAAAATGCTGAAGCAGAGATAGGAAGGGAAGAAGATTCAGCTTTTAATACACACTCTGCCAAACAGTGCATTATTTGTCCTAGGAATACCAGACAGCATCAGGAGTAAAAATTACAATGCAGACTTCATGCCACAGAAAATAATAACTGCTTTCCCCACACTCCAAGGGAAAAATTTTCACTAAGAAGTAAAATACCATTTCCCAAGCAGACATATTAAATCTGCCACCAAATATTTGGTTTAAAAAAATGTATATATAAAATGTATAGACATGTATATAAATAGTTATATAAAATATATTTCCTTTCCCAATGTGAGATGGTTAATGCTAAAATTCTATCCTTTAAGAGAATTTTTGAAACACAGGATTAAGTTTCAACACTTTTTTTATATTTACTATTTTGCTATAAAGAAAGAGATAACAAACAAAACCCTGTTATATCTTTCTGTGCTCTGTTCTGATTTCTCATTCCAAGTACTAAATACTCAAAGTCACAAAATGGTACATAAGAACTCAAGTGGTACATCTGGGCCTAGCCATCTAGCCATCTCACCCTCTCCGCCTGCACCAGAGAGACTCACAGGTCACCCCCAAATGTGTGTGCTTAGTCATTCAGTTAGTGGCCAACTCTTTGTGACCCCATGGACTGTAGCCCACTAGGCTCCTCTGTTCATGGGGATTCTCCAGGCAAGAATACTGGATTAAGTTGCCATGTCCTCCTCCAGGCAATTTTCCCAACCAAGGATTGAACCCAGGTTTCCCACATTGCAGGCGAATTCTTTACCAGCTGAGCTACCTCCAAATGGGGAGAGGTCAACCTGTTCTTACAGCCTCTTCTAATGTTCTCTCCAACTTAACAGTCAGTTCTGTCTCATATGGTTATTTGTCTGGCTCACACAATAAAGCACTCTAATTTTTTCTTCCACTGCTGCTGCTGCTGCTAAGCCGCTTCAGTCATGTCCGACTCTGTGCGACCCCATAGACAGCAGCCCACAGGCTCCCCCGTCCCTGGGATTCTCCAGGCAAGAACACTGGAGTAGGTTGCCATTTCCTTCTCCAATGCATGAAAGTGAAAAGTGAAAATGAAGTCGCTCAGTCGTGTCCGACTCTTGGCGACCCCATGGACTGCAGCCCACCAGGCTCCTCCGTCCATGGGATTTTCCAGGCAAGAGTACTGGAGTGGAGTGCCATTGTTTTCTTCCACGGAGTTTTCTTTTTCAACTGGAATTTGACTTCCATTCCCAACAGTCACCTCTCAAGAGGTCCACTGGGATATTACCTGCAAACCATGTAACTTCCACCAGAAGAGAACCATTCTCATGTTCTTATACTTTAATACTCCCTCTTCTCCTTTGATGAATAAGCCAATTTCCAATTTTGAACAAACACTAGTTCTGACTTGTTTTGACCACTGAAAACCAGTCAAAAGCAAGTTCTCTAGAAAATGGGAAACCAGTGAACAGGTCAATGGAGAAAAGGAACAAAGTTCACAGTTCTCTAAGAATCTGGTGCCTGCATACTTTTCTAATCTCAGCCTTTACAAACCAGAGTCAACAGTTACACTAAACCTCTTAGCTGGGTCTTAGCAAGTGCTGTAAATGCTTTTCACTATAGTCAGACCTCCTTTTGCCTGTTTCCAACAGATATTCTTCAAATTACCTCCAGCCTCCTTGACTCCTTGGTACCCCTCCCATTTACATCTTTCTAACACTTAACTATATCCAGCATCTCCAGGTGTGAGAGCCCCTTAAGTTCCCAACACCACCAAGTGGCTACTCAATACATGCTGTACAGTTTACTCCTTCGTTCACCTTCTATGTGCCAGCACTGTGGCTGGTACTGGAAAGACACTGGCGAAGGAAACACTTTACATCTGCTTCGGGCTTCCCTTGTGGCTCAGCTGGTAAAGAATCTGCTTGCAATGAGGGAGAGCTGGCTTCGACTCTTGGGTTAGGAAGATCCCCTGGGGAAGGGAAAGGCTGCCCACTCCAGTATTCTGGCCTGGAGAATTCCATGGACTATATAGCCCATGGGGTCACAAAGAGTCAGACACGACTGAGTGACTTTCCCTTCACTTCACCTAGTTCACAAGAAAGAATGTTTCCCACATCTTTTCGTTCCTAAAAAAATTCAACACTGAATTTTATACTTCCAGTGATTTTTTAATTGTAAAATTGCTTTTATACAAAACCAACAAATTTATAATTCTATCATTCTTGTGTGGAAGAAAAATTAAGTCTATTGTCCATTTTAACTTTCAATTTTTAAATTGCAGATTTATATTAAAAAACTATGAAAATAGTATAAAAATTGACTCAGCCTTCAGTTAGTTTCAGAAAATGTTAAGATATTAAATAAAGCACACTTGCCAAAACCAGGGCTTCCCTCATAGCTCATCTGCCTGCAATGCAGGAGACCCCAATTTGATTCCTGGGTTGGGAAGATCCCTGGAGAATGGTAAGGCTACCGACTCCAGTATTCCTAGGCTTCCTTTGTGGCTCAGCTGGTAAAGAATCTGCTGGCAATGCAAGAGACCTGGGTTCGACCCCTGGGTTGGGAGGATCCCCTGGAGAAGGGAAAGGCTACCATTCCATTATTCTGGCCTGGAGAATTCCATGGGCTGTATAGTCCGTGGGGTCACAAAGAGTCGAACACGAGTGAGTGACTTTAACTCACTTGCCAAAACCAAGCAATTAATGTTGATATAATATTCTTAACTATCCTACAGATCGTATGCAGATTTTACCAACTCTCCAACCAATGTCCTTTGGTTAAGGGTTCAATCTTGGATTCCGCATTACATTCAGTTGCTTTATTTCTTTAGCCTTTTCTCATTCAACAGCTTCTCAGTCTTTGTCTTTCATGACCTTGATGCTTTCCAGAATACTGTCCCATTATTTTGCAGAAAGTCTCTGAATTTAGTTTTGTCTGATGTTTCCTCCTGATTAAGTGTAAGATATGCAGTTGTGGCAAGAATACCACAGAAGTGATGGTGTGTACCTGCTCGGTGTACCTTATCACAAGATACATGATGGCAATGCGTCTCATTGCTGGTGATGTTAACCTCGATCACTTGGTTAAGGTGGTTTCTCCACTGTAGAGTTACTACTTTTTTTCTTTGCAGTTAACTATAGTATCTTGTGGGGACATACTTTGAGACTATGCAAATATACCATTTTTTTCACCGTATTTTATAGCATCCATTGATGATTCTTATCTGGAACCCTAGCAAATTTAACTGTGGTGTTTTTTCATAGGGTTATCCAGACACAGCTGGTTTATTTCAGTTGCAGTTAAAACCTATAATGGGTCCATGTTGAAGCTGGCACAATATCCTGACTTCAGCCATGATGCCTTGATTTCCTAAGCAGAAAGCGTAGAATTAACACCACTATTACCATAGGTATTCTTGACATGACCTACTCATCATATCAAATAAAATCTCAACCATAACATTTCATTCATTTCAGAAAACGAACAGACTTAACATTTTTGCTTAATTTTCAGTTATACTACTTGGTCTCCTTAAGTACTTCTTTCTTAACCAAAGAATGGATATATGCATTTGGTAAAATATAGCTTTTGAACTATTTCAGCTAATTTTCAAGAAAGAGTGAATGGGCTTGTCATTAACTATAATCGTTCACAGGTTTGAATTAAGCCTTTCAGTCTTTACTTATAGGTCATTGATAGGGAATTGTGGGAAAATCTTCAATTTCTTTTATTTCAGTGAGAGAATCTAGTCTTCTGTGATGGCTAATTTTATGTGTCAACTTGACTGGGACATAAGGTGCCCAGATAAAGCATTATTTCTGGGTGTGCCTGTGAGGGTGTTTCTGGAAGAGATTAGCATTTGAAAGGTGGGCTGAGTAAAGCAGACTACCTTCTCCAAAATGAGTAAACATCATCCAACCAGCTGAATGGAGGAGGAGGAGTTTGAGTTCTCTGCCTGTTTGAGCTGGGACCTCAAACTTCTCTTATCCTGCCTAGGACTTTAGTCATTGGCCCTCCAGTTCTCACAACGACATCACTGGCTTTCCTGGGTCTCTGCTGCTATAATCATGAGATAATTCTTTATAGCAAGTCATATACATACATAAATATATCCATATACTTATGCATATGTATATGTATGTATCTGTATATATGTATGTATCTTATAGGGCCTTCCCTGGTGGCTCAGATGGTAAAGAATCTGCAATGCAGGAGACATAGGTTTAATCCCTGGATCGGGAAGATCCCCTGGAGAAGGGAATGCCTACCCACTCCATAATTCTTGCCTGGAAAATTCCATGGACAGAGGAGCCTGGAAGGCTACATACAGTTCACGTGTTTGCAACAGGGTCAGACACAACTGAGCGACTAAACAGTATCATGTATGTATTCTCTGGAGAACCCTGACCTAATACACCCTCCTAATGACTGTGTACAATAATACTGATTTTAAACTAAAGTCTTAGGTTTTACTGATGTTCCCAACAGCTCCTTAAGTTATTAATTCTGGCATACTATATTAGAACCGATTATAAAAATCTTACTTAAACTAAGATATTGACTACAAACTAGAATGTCTAACTTATAAGTGATTTGTGTTTTGAAAATTTTATAAAGCTGGTTATTTAAAATGAATGGATTCTCAAGCTGCTGTGTAATAGTCTATTTGATTGATGAAGCAACTGAAACAATCATTCCACATGCAATGAAACTTCAGGGATGGGAGGGGTTTATAGTCTGGGAGATACTGGTGGAGAGGCACTGGTTAATGTGGGAGAGTGGGTATACTCTTAATTCCTTCCCAGTACCATAATTCTCATCCTGGACTCCTATAAAACCCCATGCATGGGGAGCACCACCATACTTCAACTCTGCAGTGACCTGGTGATTCATCTACACCCCCTCAGCACCCTCAGTACAGACTACAGTTATGAATCCATCTTGGCCTTCCTTCATTATTTCCTTTTCTCCAGGGAAACACAGCTGTATTAGAATATCTCGCTCAACCTCTCTCTCACCCCTATCCACAGGGCAGACCCAGTAGCCATCTGATCAGTGAGACAGGAAGGAGTGAACATCCAAGTCCTCTGGAATCTGGTAAGAGCCCAGACCAATCATTCTTTAGACTTACAGTATTAGAACTGGAGGGACGTTACAGGAGCAATGACATCATTATATACATGGTATTTGTAAACCTGGTACTCATGTGGCTTATATTATCCAGGAAATCCATTGAACCCTGCTATTTCTACTTTATCAATTCTCCATGAAATCTTTCTGCTTCCCCTCAATGACTATTTTTAAAATTAAAAGATATTAAGAAAAGAAATGCTGCCAGTTTATCACTGAGATTTTAATGATAAGTTAAGGCAAAACTCATGAAACTGTAATAGCCAAATCAGGGAACCAGGAGAAAAACTGAACATTACCGACTCAGCACTTATCAATTATAAATGAGCTTTTAAATCCTTCCTTGGGTTTTTAGAGAGTGTCAAGTTCTCTGGGGATCATGCCCTCTGTTCTTTGACTCTTCCAGTTTTATGAACTAATGAAGCAGTTTCCCACATCTTTCTTCTCACTGTAAATTTCAGCTAACTACTGGTTCCAGGTGTGGTCTGCAGTAATTGAAATCTGCACTCTTTGTTAGCAAATTGATGTGCTATTGAAAAGAAACTTTTAAAAACTACCCCCTTAAACAGACTTATTTTTTAAAATAGAGATTAAAAATCATTGTGCTTGGTTAAAATCTTAATTATTTGTCCTTTCTCCCCTCTATAGTGAAAGTTGCCAAGAAAATTTGATACGTTTTCCAAAATATCTTCAAAAACAGACAACAGGTCTGGTTTTAGGGCCAAACCCAGTCATTTGTTTCACAATATGTTAATTAGGAACAATCCATCTATTGCAGTTCTTTGGTCTGAAGGATAATTCTGCATTTGTTTTTATTTTTCTGAGCAACACTGGAGGTGACTCAGTCTGCTCGTGAACTAAGTCTGACAACGTGAATGCCCTTGAGGTTATGTACAAAGTGAGTGACTTTAATATTCCAGCCAACACAGACTGAAATAACAAATGCCCAAAGATGCTAAGATTAAAAAGAGAAAAACATTTCAAACAACATAGAAATTTCTATTTTTTGGAAGGTAACTCTAGTTCCCCAAAATAACCTCAATATAAAAAAATTAAATTGAAAATGTGATGGATTCTTCCACAGGTGTGTGGGAATTTGAGGATAATTCCATTTAACAAAGAAAAATGAGGAGGTCAAATTCCTAAGCTTACTAAAGAAGTACATCTACATGAAATATACATATAAGAAAGTATGGCTATTTCTTCTTTTATTCATGACTATAATTAAAAGCATCTTATTTTAGAACCTCTGGGAATAGCCATATGTTATGTTTTATAAAGTATTGACAATTTACTGAAAGTTTCACTATTACTAATAAATGTAGGTGAGTGTAACAAATTCTTAAAGTTAAAAAGCTATATATTGCATTTTCATTTATATAAATGAATAATTTAGCTATTTCTAATACAAATACATTGATCTAAAGCTGATCAGGACCCCCATAGGCTATCAAGTCCCTCATAATAATATGCTTAAAATTCCTGAATCTATCAACTTCTTATAAAATTCAAATACAAAGGAGTAAATGAATAAATAAATGTTCCTGCCATTTCTCTTAACTCTAGTTTTGACAGCTGAGTGAAATATTAGCAAAGATACTTTTTCAAAGATTTTTCAATCATTGAGTTTTAAGGTCTTTGTGTTCCAAATATTTGTGCATTTAAACATTTTCAGTGAATCCAGAGTAGTATGTCTACCTAAAGAAAACCCAGAATTTTAAGAAATTCTGCATTTTTCTGTGAGTTCATCCTAAAAACATTCACAACAAGGTCAACTTTTTTTGTTTATTTGTATATATAGGAGAAATTTGTAGTTCTAAATAATTTCATGCCACAAAATTTCAATTTACAGTTAGAACTACGCAGTTAAAAATAATAAACCTTACAGGGAAAGACTTCCCTACACTGTATTTGAAGCTGTGTGACAGATGTCTTAGGTTTTTTCAATCTCTCATCCCTGCCACCCACCCCAATTCTGACAGACACTTACAGTAAGCAAATAGAACATATTAACCAAAATCTCATCAAAATAGGTAAAGTGGATCTTGTCTTACCTCCATCAAGCTAATAGTTTCATAAGACTGAAACTTTTAAGTTCCTGACACATGCAGAAAAAATAAATCATCCTGTCAGTTTCCCAAAGACTAGTGAGGTCCTGCTAGAAGTAACATATGTCAAGCTACTTAATGTTCATGCATCTCAAAGCCCCAAGGTGAAAAAGTTCAGCTTCATAAAATTCCCCATTTATGGCAGGTCCTCCTGTTTGTTAAAAAACAAAAAAAACCATCTCTGATGCCTTTCATTTAGTCTGCAGCTTGCACCTACTGGCCTTATGAGAAACAAACATCTGATTTACATTTGTTTCTTGGAAAATGAATACATATCAATCATTTCTGGACAACAAGTCTTTGGCTTAAATGATCAAACCTTCAGTATCCCAAATCCGAGGGCCTTATAAGATCATATGGCATAGAAATGGGTTTTGTTTTCTATGCCAAAGAGCCACTGGTAGGCTACAAGTAAAAACTTTAAAAATTTAATGAATGGGCAAAAGCTGGGCAGGAGGGTTTAGGGAGCTAGAAATAATGACAGGGTGTGGTAGCTTCTAATCACAATGGCCTGGCTCAAGGTGAACATTCTCTCTGGAGATCGGTTCCTAAAGACTTTCAGGATCTCCACAATAGTGTAGTTTAACATTCTTAGGGAATTAGCTGGTTGCCCAGTGGTTAGGACTCCTCCCTGGCTGGGGAATTAAAATTCCACATGTCAAGCTGGGCAGCTAAAAGGGAAAACTATGAAAAGAGTTTACATAGTGAAAGTAAAAAAAAAAAAAAAAAAAAATCCTGTGAGTCTCACCTAATACCCAATGTAGCCATATAAATAAATATTTTAAAATAATAAAATTGAAAGTAAAAAAATTAAACCTTGCCATCAACTCATGTAATCAAAAGAGAACTTTCCTCACTCTGTATTTCTGCTCTCTCTACTCTCCATTCCTACTACTCAAACAGAATACTGTCATTGATAAATTTCAACATCTAGGAATCTGGGAGGGTGGTTCTTGGATTTACCAGCCCACGCTGGATTCTCTAGCTGAACAATATGTTTACATATTACCATTTGTATTTTTCCTTCCCAGTAATTTCCTGTGCTCCTTAGCCCTTCTCCCACTGAGGCAGTTGAATTGTTTCTTGGGGACAACAAAACAAAGGAGACATGCTTGGTCTTCCACTTCCCAAACAGACATGGCTCATTTCCCAGTCAACAGCTGTGAAAGTCAAGGCTTCCATTTGCCAAGGCTTTCATTAACAAGGGCCTGGCTTTACTGGGAGAAGTGTACTCTAAATTCCTAAGGCTGTCCTTTAAATATCTATATTAGAATCTAGAGATCTCATAGTTCTGCTATAAACCACAGAGCATGAAAGATGCAGGATGGTTTCCCAATATGGAAGGAGAAACTCTCTACCAATCTAGGAAGGGAGAGAAGGGGGAGAGGGAAGAAAGAGGTATTTGGGGTGTTGTACACAAGCATAGTGCCTATTTGGTATCCTACTGGGGCCAGGACCCAGGAATGGGGAAAAGGTTGAATAGATTCCCTGATGAAATCTAAAAATTGTAAACCAAAGAGGTCTGTGTTCCCTGTTCTGTGGTACTTTGCAAAGGTACCACAATAAGAACAGTAAACAAAGAATAGCAGAGTTGGATCTGAATAAGGTAACCTTCCTCCCTCCCCTCAAGACAATCTCTCCCAGGTCAGAGGACAGTAGAAAGCAATTGAGAACACAAATCACATTCCTGCCAGGATTCCAGAGTCAACGGCCCAGAGTCTGGGTTGAATGAAGTCTGCAAATGAGGCCTGAAGGGTCCACAGCATCCGTTAGACCCAAGGTGGAGGCTTAGTGAGGATGGGAAATGGCCCATCACCATGTCCCACCCCTGGCCCAGCCCTGACCCATCACCATGTCCCAAACATGGATGGTACGCAGAGGGCAAGGGCCAATACCCAAAGTCACTGTAATTTTTCTCCTCTAAATTATTTTGGCCCAGAAATCAGCCCTTTGATTTAGCATGAAAGAAAATCAATCAGCTGCTGGAATGAGTGTCATGAGCTTCAGAGTATGGACTTCAGCAAATGTATCCTGTTACTTCAGAAAATTCCTTGTCAGTTCTTGGCCATGTGATATAAAGGTGTGGTAAGTCCCAGAAAGATGGGATCTTACAGACACCTAAGATGAGGCACCTGTCTTCAAAGTGCCTATACCTCGGTAAAGAAAAAGGGCAGATACAAATGAAAAATAGGTAAAAAAGCAATCCTGTCAATCCTTCGACCAGCTTATTAGAAAAAGAAAGAAGGAGTGCATGAATGTCATACATAGTTCTCTAGTATAAACTGAATTAAAAAAAAAAAACCAAAACTCCCTAGGCTACTTGGCGGTTCAGGAGGAAGTGTAACATCTTCCCTCAGTCATCTGCAAAGGATCTCATCATCATTTCCATAAATTCACTCACATCTACTCAGTAAGCTACTTTCCCTGCATCTTTCCACAGCTTCTTTAAAATCTGTGTCTTTTCATTGACTTACTGCACGAAGTGCTCTGGCCTAAAACTTCCTCGAACAATTCTAGAACCGTTCCTATCTGCCAAACACAGCTATGCACAAATGGACCACAGCTCTTCTTCACAGGTGTACTGCCAAGCACCTTCTCCCTGATTTCCTAGTTTAAATAAGCCAGTTGGTCCCCACCACCCACAGACTACAGGGCGGACATCTGGAACAGTCTTCAGAAAACCTAACACCATGTTAAGGGCATATAAAATGTGGTTTTTATAAAATATTCACTTGATTATTTAAGCTAATTAATATCCAAAAGGTAAGCTGAGAAAGACCACATGTTAACAGCAGGAATGCAATTTCCTGGGTGCTGGTCTGTATCATGATGATATGAGAAACACCTAGAATGGAAGTTTTACCCTTCCTCTCCACATGCAATCTCCTTTATCCCCACCTGGGTTTCCCCGAGGAAGCTATGGTATGAGTTTAGAATCAGTAAATGTTTATTAAAGATCTACCACAAAACAAAATGATCTGTCATAGACTGGGCACTGCTCTTGATACCGAGCCAGGAAAAAGTGAAAGTCACCCAGCTGTGTCCGACTCTTTGAGACCCCACGGAATTCTCCAGGCCAGAACACTGCAGTGGGTAGCCTGTCCCTTCTCCAGGGGATCTTCCCAAACCAGGTCTTCCGCACTGCAGGCAGATTCTTTACCAGCTGAGCCACAAGGGTAGCCCTTCCCTCTGCTGAGCCAGGAGCATCCACAAACGCACTGTAATGACTCTTCTCAGCAACTGTCTGCAGTAACTACTTCTATCTCTTCCTCACAGAGGAGGAAGGCTGAGCTTAGACAAGTGAAGTCATTTGCTTAAGGTCACAAAGCTCGAAAGTGGTACTCAGGAGAGCTCAAACCTCAGCTGACTGATGGATGTCCCAGCTGCAATTCCTGCTGCTTGAGTGGAGTACAGGTACCACAGCCATGGTGAAGAACACCATTGGACTTCTGCATAGATGAGGCTGTATATTGTCACCTTGCTTATTTAACTTATATGCAGAGTACATCATGCAAAATGCTTGGCTGGATGAAGCACAAGCTGGAATCAAGATTGCTGGGAGAAGTATCAATAACCTCAGAGATGGTACCACCCTTATGGCAGAAAGCAAAAACTAAAGGGCCTCTTGATGAACGTGAAAGAGGAGAGTCAAAAAGTTAGCTTAAAACTCAATATTCAGAAAACTAAGATCATGGCGCCCAGTCCCATCACTTCATAACAAATAGATGGGGAAACAATGGAAACAGTGAAAGACTTTATTTGTTTGGGCTCCAAAATCACTGCAGATGATGGCATGACTACAGTCATGAAATTAAAAGACGCTTGCTCCTTGGAAGAAAAGCTATGACCAAGCTGAAACTGAAGCCGCTCAGTCGTGTCCGACTCTGCGATCCCATGGACTGTAGCCTGCCAGGCTCCTCAGTCCGTGGAATTTTCCAAGCAAGAGTACTGGAGTGGGTTGCCATTTATTAAAAAGCAGAGACATCACTTTACCAGCAAAGGTCCATCTAGTCAAAGCTATGGTTTTTCCAGTAGTCATGTATGGATGCGACAGTTGGACTATAAAGAAAGCTGAGCACTGAAGAATTGTTGCTTTTGAACCGTGGTGTTGGAGAAGACTTGAGAGTCCCTTGGGCTGGAAAGAGATCGAACCAGTCAACTGTAAAGGAAATCAGTCCTGAATATTCACTGGAAGGACTGATGCTAAAGCTGACACTCCAGTACTTTGGCCACCTGATGTGAAGAACTGACTCACTGGAAAAGACCCTGATGTTGGAAAAGATTGAGGGTGGGAGGAGAAGGGAACAATAGAGGATGAGATGGTTGGATGGAACCACCAATGTGATGGACATGAGTTTGAGTAGGCTCCGGGAGCTGGTAATGGACAGGGAAGCCTAGCATGCTGCAGTCCATGGGGTCGCAGAGTTGGACACAACTCAGCTACTGAACTGAACTGATAGATGAGCTCAGATCCCATTTCTGCTACTTATTCACCAAGTGCCCTCATCAAGCTATTATTCTCATTTTGCCTTGGTTTCCTCAAACTGTGCAAGTGAGGTGATAACAGTATCTGCCTCACAGGGTCATACGTCCGTGGAGAATAGGGAAGGCACTCAGCACAGCGACCGGTAGACATGTGCAGTCAGTACCTGTGAGTCGCGGCCACTGCTAGCCTTCCACCATCATGGCTACCATCACCTGGCTAGTAGTTAACACTAAGGAATGTTTCCTTGATAAAATACTTCCAGCACTTCCTTCGTTTCCCACCTGTGATTTGCTGGCTATAATTTTCTATTAAAAATAAGCACACGGGTTAAAGGTCCATAAATTGTTCCAGAAATAAAGTACAACTTCTAATCTCAGGGAAGCCTTTTCTAAGGAGCCATCCTGATGGGACTTCCAGAGTTACTGCAAGAAGTGAGGCATGTGGAAGGAGCAACCCAGAAGCTGACAGGTACTATGACACGGTGTTAAGTTTCTGCAGGGCACATGGCAAAGGCCTCTGGTTCCCACCTAAAGACTTGGCATCGACTCCCACTCAGGTTGTAAAGAGCACAGAAGAAAATCAGGCCAGGATACAGGGCAAAGCTGCATTTCTCACTCATCCAGATACATCATCTGCTTCTCATGGGTCAAAAATCTTAGTAAGAAAACTATTAGATAACATCATGCCTTCTCATTCCAAGAACAGAGATTTTAGGTTATTGTGCCTACTGTTTTTAAAATCAGTAATGGCAAAAGGCTTTTTCCTCCCCTAAACTTTGTCCTTCAAATCGAAGTCGAATTTGCCTAGAATACTAATGAGAGAGAGTTGGGCATTTTGTACTCCGTCCCCTGAAAGATCGTTGTGTGCATTATGTCTGCAACCTGAAAATCTACAAAGAAAATCCTCAACTTGTCAATTCATTACGTGCCTTTGAGGAATTAACAAAAATAAGTCTCAAAGACAGGCTTATTCTTTAATTTGCATTCTAGTTCTTTTCATGTCCTTACAAAATAAAACTTTGATATTTAGTGTTGCTAACTGCTAGCCAGGAGACCAAGTGATACCAACACATAAAAGTGTTTCTTCTCTTTGGTTTGTTAGCCATGTGCTGGTCAATAGCTTTCCCTCTTAAGCTGATTTGCTTATGCCCTTCAAAGTCAAGAAAATGTTTATCAGGTACATTTTGGTTCATCTTCAAGAAAGACTGCTTATGTGCATGTCTTTTAGAAGACATGATCAAGGATACAATGCTTTCAATGTTCTAATTTTAAAAAGCTTCATAAAAATAATCAATTTGCCCTAAAGACTTAATAAGTATATAATCCAATGTTTCCAGAGACCTTTGTCAGCCTCCTGGCTTTATACATCATCTAAAAGGTAATGATTACCACACTGATATATCTACATGGGACCTTCTTGAGTACCAGATTAGTATATTCAACTTTCTGCTTGGTTTCTCCATTAAACTGAACTCTTCATCTCTCCTTCCCACATGACCTATCTCCATACTCCAAAGCCTGTTCTACTCTCAGCCATCCATCTCAGGAAATAGGACTGCCATCTCCCAGCTGCTCAAGCTCAAACCTAAAAGTCATCCTTGTCTCTCTTCTCTTATACCCTTTAACCAACCCATCAACAAATCCTGTCCTCTACTTGTAAAGCATATATCGAATATGGTCACTTCTTACCCTCTCTAACAATAACTACCATCATCTCTAACCTGGATTATTACATTCAACCTCCTAAAACCCTTGCAGCTTCCAAAACCTTGACTTTCAAACAGTGAATTCTCCACATTGCAGCCAGACTGATTTTTCTAAAACTGAAGACAGATCATTCCATGTCTCTGTGCAAAATAAACACAACTTCTTCCTCGACTGTCTATTGACATTGGTTATTTTCATCTATTTTGCTCTTCTGAACCGGTGCTGCCATCAAGACCTATATTTTTAGCCATGCATAATGTCAAATTAGCAAAGTGATACAAAATCTTTCACAAAATTAGCAAAGTGATACAACTCCTTCCTTAGTATTTCATGCTACTAAATACATTTACAAAATAACCAAATTTCCAAGTTTAGAAACTTGGTTTGCATAACACAGCTGGTCACTGAGAAAGCACTAATCAACAGAAATATGGAAGATCAACCTTAAGTACTCACTGATGATAGTACAGATGTCTTCCAAATGCTGACACAGCCAAATCCGCAACATTCACTCAGCACCACCCATATGTTGGCACTGTGCTGGGGGCTAGGGAGCCAGCAAAGGTGTGTGTGTGTTTTTTTTTTTTTTTTTAAAGCTGCTGTTTCTACCTTATCCTCACTGAGTTCCCTAAGCTCTGTGTCACAGAGCTTCCAATTCAGCTCTATTCTATGCACACGAACTCACCACCAGCTCAGAGACACCCTGGGCAAAGACAAGGACGAAAAACAGATCCAGCTTCTGATCTAAATTGTGGATGGTAGTGGCACACTGTTTAGAGCTGTTTTGAATGTCTTGGCCTTTCTATCTCAGTTCTAACTGCTGAGTTATCAGACCAGCCAAGGAGAGGACAACCTATTCTCCCAGGATGATCCACTCCTTTTTCGGCCATCCTTCTGCTGCCTTCTGCCTTAGTACCTCAGACGCTGCCCCCATTCCAGTGACAGTGTAATCTACCTCCAGCTGAGCTGATCAGGTCTCTTGCCCACAAAACCCTTCGATGGCTCCCTGTAACTGCTAAGATAACAGTCTCATCCTCAGTGGCCTGGCCCCACTGCCTACCTTACTTGAGGACCTCCTCTCTCATCATCCTTTATCTTCCATCAGTTCCTTATAGTTCTGCTCTCTCACAATGCTGTTTCTTAACTCTTACTGGCTCATGTGGGCCCAGGTGCTGGGAACAGCCTTCAGCTTTTCACTGCCTGTTTCATTCTAAATCATTTCAAATTCAGCAGAGTGTTACCTCCACCCAGGCAGTCTCCCCTGCCCACTCCTGTACACAGGCAGAGCTATCTCCTCATTTGCTTAGGCTTGACAACCTAATAGGTGACCACACAGACAAGAAATGGATTCCCATCTTCCTAGAATGCTGTGAAAACATACTACTTTTCCAAGAGCAAAAGCACTTTGTTGGCAGAGTCCAGGCCAGAGGGCGTGTCCAAAGGATCAATCAGTGTATGTCTGAAAACTTCTACCCCACTGTTCCTAACACAGACCAATTTCATCTCACTAGTAGTGGCTCAGCATTACTTGGCTGCATTGCAATTGCCTGATTATACCTTTAAAAGATCTAGTTAACCTCTTCTCTTAAAGAATCAGCACATGGCTGAAATCAAGCGGGAACAATTTTAACTCAGAAGGAAAGCTTTCTGCAAGAACCTGGATCAAGTGAAATGAAAACTTGGAAAAGAATGAACATCTCTAATGACCCTCTGCACAGCGAGGCACAGCAGCACTCTAAGTCTAATTGCCTCCCCAGGCTCCTTTAGTCCATTTCTCTCTCAGCATGGACAACACACATTTCACACTGAATCATACCACAACTCTAATCATTTAAAAATAATAATGCTAGAGCTAGCATTTTCCGACTGACTACCCAAAATGGAAATCAGATACCGAGCCAGGCTGTTCCGGCGATATTACGATACAAAGGTATGGATACATTCTGAGTTTTTCTTCCTTTCTCTAAGCACCCAGCTCCTTTCAGATGCCCTTGAAGGATCTATCACTGCGTTGGTGACCCCCAGCTCAGAAATGTTTCTTTTCATTCCTTAGTTCTGCGTCCTATCACTGTACTTACAAGATTCAAACCAAATCCGGTAACTTAATCATGAAGGCACAACTGCAGAAAGGCTAACCAGTTGCTCCTGGGGTGCAGAGGCACTTCAACCATAACCTCTCAGCGGAAGGACATCCACTTACTCTCCCATTCGACCACAGCTGACTTCCTGGGCACCCACAGGAGCCTTTTGGACCTCTCAAATTATGTAGCATAGAACCTCTTCTTTCATAGGGAGTTCTGGATAGAAATCTGCTCTGTCAAAATGAAAATCCTAAGCAGCCTCAAGGGTCAAGAATGGGGAAATATAATTCATTAAATGTCACCATTCATTTTCCTCCCAGGACAAATGGTTAGTGCTGGCAACATCTCCTGCGAAGTCAAACTGACATTGGATGAGAACGCTTATTAACCTCTGAACTTCCATGCTAATGTGATGGATAAAACTTGTCACTTGGGTTTGGATAATCTAAAATGTCAGCCAGCAGTCACTCTTGAACTTAGGTGGAAATTCATTAGTTCCAACAGACAGCAATGTTAATAAAGACGGTAAATATATTCAATGGGTGGTTTATTTGCCAGTGTCCATGGAAGGAGATACTCTGATGGATGAATTTGACCCCACGGAATCCTTGGAAGAACAAGGGTAAACTACTGAAGCAATACAGAAGAAATTATTTGTGGTTTGGTTGAACCTAAACAGGATCACAAGTCATTGTTTCTCTAAACATGTCTGACAATGAAACAGCCATAATATTTCAAAAAGATCCAAATGGCTAAAGCACCGAAAAATATAACCTTCTGGTTCAAAACAACTATTCGCTTTCTTAATATAAGCAAACCAGTTAAGTGTGCAAACCACTACATCTGTAGGAAAAACTTTACTAAGAGCAAAGTCAAGAACTTTGCTGCTGGTGTGCTGTGTCTTTCATTTAAATGCTGGTTTCAGATTCATACTGATCAACCCAAAGTACCAGGACCCTGGTTTTATAGAAAGCAGGTATGATGCCCTTTAAACCTAAACTAGCAGTTGGGCATGGAACAGCAAGTTCTACAGTATCTATTTCCTAAGGAAAATGCACAAGATGGCGAAGAGGCTGGCCTGGAAGCTCAGGTTGGGTGTGAATAGCAAATCTTCACATCTGCAACAAACATATTCCACTGTACAAACACAATCGCCATCCAAAGTCAACCACAGAGAAAACACGCTGCCTCAACTAATGCAGCTAAGTAATGGAATCACTCTTCCAAGTGTATCTAAACCACAATGAAATTACAAAAGTCACAAAACAGCAAGATAGGAAAAGGAGTACGTCAAGGCTGTATCTTGTCACCCTGCTTATTTAACTTATATGCAGAGTACATCATGAGAAATGCTGGACTGGAAGAAACACAAGCTGGAATCAAGATTGCCAGGAGAAATATCATTAACCTCAGATATGCAGATGACACCACCCTTTTAGCAGAAAGTGAAGAGGAACTAAAAGCCTCTTGATGAACGTGAAAGTGGAGAGTGAAAAAGTTGGCTTAAAGCTCAACATTCAGAAAACAAAGATCATGGCATCCGGTCCCACCACTCCATGAGAAATAGATGGGGAAACAATGGAAACAGTGTCAGACTTTACTTTTTTGAGCTCCAAAATCACTGTAGATGGTGACTGCAGCCATGAAATTAGAAGACACTCCTTGGAAGAAAATTTATGACCAACCTAGATAGCATATTCAAAAGCAGAGACATTACTTTGCTGACTAAGGTCCATCTAGTCAAGGCTATGGTTTTTCCTGTGGTCATGTATGGATGTGAGAGTTGGACTGTGAAGAAGGCTGAGTGCCGAAGAATTGATGCGTTTGAACTGTGGTGTTGGAGAAGACTCTTGAGAGTCCCTTGGACTGCAAGGAGATCCAACCAGTCCATTCTAAAGGAGATCAGTCCTGGGTGTTCATTGGAAGGACTGATGTTGAAGCTGAAACTCCAATACTTTGGCCACTTGATGAGAAGAGCTGACTCATTAGAAAAGTCCCTGATGCTTGGAAAGATTGAGGGCAGGAGGAGAAGGAGACAACAGATGATGAGATGGCTGGATGGCATCACCGACTCAATGGACATGAGTTTGGGTAAACTCCGGGAGTTGGTGATGGACAGGGGAGGCCTGGCGTGCTGCAGTCCATGGGGTCTAAAGAATTGGACACGACTGAGCAACTGAACTGTAGATGCAAGATGGCTGGAGGGAACACACTTGGGCAATGTGCGCTTCATTTTTTCTAATTACTCTGTATGGCACCTGTAGCTTATGGGGGATGGCTCCGCACATTTGACACCACCCTGAGCCCACTAACAAACGGGAATTAACAGATTCTTTGCTCTGACTTTAGCAAGAGCTGATGAGAAAGAATATCTTTCATTCCTTAGGGACTTGGAGCTCTAAGAGAGGTGAAAGGCTAGAGCTACAGGGAAAGAGCTGCTAGAAACAGAAGAGTTGGTAGAGGGGTGAAGAGAGCTCTGATGATACAGTGACCTCCTGGATCTAGTAGATGCTGTTACAAAAGTTAGCACTTCAGATTTCTCAGTTTAATGAATGTTTTTTAAGTTCATTTGGGGGATTGATGTTTTGTAACTAAGAGTACTGGGCATATACCATGGCAAATACTCAGAGTGGGATGCAATGAAAGCCAAGGGATGGAGTTTTATAAGGCAGAAATCACTGATGTGTATTCTCTTATGACTCAGAGTTCATCATGGTAAACACATGACATGTCGGTGCCCTTCATTTAGTGCCACCAAACCAGAATAGAGCAGAGGGGGAGAGAGCAGGACTATAAAATGAGTAGCAAAGGCACTATACAACCAAGGCCATTACTAATAACAACTAGGCTACAAAATCAGAGCTACCGGCAACCACGTGAAAGCATGTAGGGCGGATACCGGATCCATGGATGCTGAAACAGGAGCTGGTTCAGATCCTGTCTTAGTCAGTTTGGGCTGCTCTACCAAAGTGCCATAGGGACTGGGTGGCTTATAAGCAACAGAAATTTACTTCTCACAGTTCTGGAGGCTGGAAGTCTGAGATCAGAGTGTTAGAATCATCTTCCTGGTTTGCAGATGGCCAGCCTCTCACTGAATCCTTACATGGTGAAAAGATAGCTAGCTCTGGGGATAAGGGCACTAATCTCATTCATGAGGATTCCACTGTCATGACCTAATTACCTCCCAAAGGCCTCATCCTCGAAGTACCATCATACTGGGGTTAGATTTCACCATACAAGTTGGAGGGAACACAAACATTCAGCAAGATCCTCAGCACATAAGGTTAGCTTTCAACTCAATCCATTGTTGACTCAACTAAGCCATCCTCCATTCAGTCAGTCAATGGATTCCCTTTCTCATCTGCTTCTCCAATGGAGCTAGAGTATCACTCTCCTGCCTACTTAAGGTTAGATGCCAGAGTTTTTTCTTCCTTTAGGGAACCTTAATTCCATTCTCTTATTCTTCAGTTCTCTTCCCTTCTCCTTCCCTCCCTGCCTCCCTCCCTCTCTTCATTCTCTCTCATCTGTCCTTCTTCATGTCAGCTTTATTTTGTCAAAGATTAAATCTTCTTACACACTTCAAAAAAGAAAACCAGGCCTGGTTTTTTTTTTACAAGCTTTCAGAGTGTGTCCTGCTTTCTAAGCCTCACTCATGTTGGAGCCTCTTACTTCACTCCTCACCCTCCTCCTTTCCCTCTCTTGAGCTGTAACTCATGGACTGACTTTGTTTCAAAGAGAATTTGCTAAGTGTGGTTCATCATTTCAAGCCTCTTCAAATTAATCTCATTGCTACAGGGTGATTTCCTGCTTTACTCCAGGAACATTTTTTAAACCATTAGATTAACCCTTGAAAAATACAGACTTCTGAGTAAAAATGCTGACAAACCAAAATTAAAGTGAGGTGAACACATCATTAAAATGTCAAAATACCAAAAGACACATACATGGTACATTAGAAATTCAACTCAACCATATCAAATGATATTGCTTCCTTTGTGTCAAAACACAAAGCATGTCTACCAGAAAAGAAGGCAGTGGGTTTGCATGACAAACCTGGCCATTATCTCCATAGGAACAAGGCTGGAAAACACAAAGTGCAATTGCTGAATCCACTGCAGTCTGCAGCATGCAACTCACCAGAATTTTTAATCTTGTCAGAAGACCCTTAAGTAGGTCACAGCAAGCTTAAAAATTTGACAGCAAACAAAGTGTGATGGGTGACAACGTGTACATCATCTTGGAGGGAAAGTCAGTAATTTTGTTATTCAGACCAAACCTCAGGAACATTAAAATTATTAAATATTTAGGAAGAGCATGTACAAAAATATCTACTCCAGCAGAAACTGAAAGACTACGACACCATCTTAAACTAAAATATTTGCTAACTAATTAGGCTTAAAGTGCTGTTTACCTAAAATTGGAAATTCTAAGTGAATGGCTATAGATATCAAATACAATTAAGAAGTGACCTATGCAAGTGAGTTGATTAAATAAAACTAAATCTTTAATGTCTTACTAGGGTGGCATCTCATGTAATTACTGTCCTCGGCACTTTCATGTCTGGGGCTGCTTGCTTTGTTCTTTTAGAAAAATTTTTATTGAAATACAGTTGCTTTAGAATGTTGTGTTAGTTTCCACCATACAGCAAAGTGAATCAGCTATACATCTAGTCCCTCTTTTTGGATTCTTAAAAATGGCTCTTTGTTGTTTTGGTATTCATCGCAAGGCACCAAAGCGTTGAGGAAGGATCTGGCTTAATCTGAATTCCTCCCTACGTGATACCGTGTTGCAGTTGAATTCCTCTGAGGTATGTGAATACCATATAAAATAGTAAATAAGGAAATGGCTGAAAGGCAGACTAGATTTCATCCCACTGCACTGTGACCCCACCTTAGCTACTTTTGTCTCATTTCACCCTCATGTACCACACTCATCTAAAAAGGGAAGATGAGTAGGGAAGGGATGAAAAATAATGTCCAGTCATCCCCCAGTACCTATGGGGGACTGGTCCCAAGACTTCCTGCAAATACCTAAACTTGAGGATGCTCAAATCCCTTCTATAAAGTAGAGTAGTCCAGCTGACCATCTGTATCCACGGCAGGTTGAATTCACAGATGTGGAATCCATGGCTATAGAGGGTCTACTGCATTGCCTTTTATTTGTAGCTTCAAATTACATTTAAGTATTAATTAATTTTCTCCAACATATTTTTACTTTCCATAAGAAGAATACATTCTAACCTCTGAGGGGAAATTTTTTTATTACTCACATCCTTAAAGGGAGGTATTAAAACACTTATTTATTTAGCTAACAAATGTAAATAAAATAAAACTCACTGGAATCAAATCTGACTTCAATCACTAAATGTATCTGTTTTTTCAGCTATAAGAAATCTGAATGAACAATGAGACATAAAGGTATATTTTACCCTTTAATTTTAATTAAAATAACTGCAAGTATTTCTGAAAAGTTCAATATAAAGTAAATAATTCTAAAAGAAATATAGTACTCTAACAGACAGATAAAAGAGAATTTAAAAATAGGCCAAACTCCTTTACCTATCTAGACTAGAAAAAAATTGCTTAAAAAGCAAATATAAAAAATGACTATTTCTCTTGTTAGCTACTGTTTGAAACCTGAATGTGCTAAGTTGCTTCAGCCATATCCGACTCTGCAATCCTATCTGCTTGTAGCCCACAAGACTCCTCTGTCCACGGGATTCTCCATGCAAGAATACAGGAGTGACTTGCCATTTCCTACTCCAGGGGATCTTCCCGACCCAGGGATCAAACCCGAGTCTTCTGCACTACAGGGAAGTTCTTTACCATTCGAGTTGCCAGCAAAGCCCCCACAGGAAGATGAAAAAGCCTAAAACTTCAGATTTATAAATGGAGTTTCAATGCTCCCAACCCCATTTCTTAAAACAAAAGAAATCCAGACAAAAGTCCCTCTTTGGGAGGGTCTTTTATTCTGATGGCACATGCTATGTCCTACTAACAAGTTTGGCATTTTCAAGGTGTGCCTTAAAATTCTTCCTGAAATTTGCTTATGCTTTCTCACTTTCATTCAAAACTTCAAACCTTCCCCTCTTTCAGGTTGTATCACTGCAGCATTATTCTCCTGACCTTATCAGAAGTCCTCAAGATTGGGCTTCTCTTTGGATCAACGTTAGAGGATACACATTTCTTCAAGCAGTTCTGCACACATGGACAGAGACCCAGTGCTAGATTACCAAGTACATTCTCATTGGGCCAAGTAACACAGTCCTTGGAAATATGAACCACTACTTCACTACTGGGAGATAATCTTCTTTATACTTCTAAAGAAATAATCTTAGGAGAACAAGTAAACTCAACGTAAAACCTATATCAGCATTAATGTTTCAGTGTTAAATATAGTGTTCAGTCTGGAAAAATCCCTAGAAATAGAGGTCTTAAACGATAGCATCTCAATGGACAAATCCCGCAATAAAGGAGAGCATTTTCAATTCATGGGCTAATCTAGTATGCTTTTGATTGGGGTTTGCTCTCAAAGCTCTATTTTTTATTTAAGTGCCTAATATTTCCTCCTACATACATGTATGGGAAAAAGAAAGCAAGAGAGATTCATGTCTGGTTTTTGGTGAGGGAGAAGAGGATGAGCAAAGAGAGAATATATAATGATGAGTCAATTGACCAGCTTTACTTTATAATGAACTGGCTAAAATGTTAGTCACTCAGTTGTATCCGACTCTTTGCGGCCCCATGGACTGTAGCCCGCCAGGCTCCTCTGTCCATGGAATTCTCCAGGCAAGAACACTCGAGTGGATTGCCATTCCCTCCTCCAGGGGATCTTCCTAAACCACGGCTGGAACCCGGGTCGCCTGCAATGCAGGCAGATTCTTTACCGTCTGAACCATCAGAGAAGCCCGAACTGGGTAACAGCAGTAGAATCAAACAGGATTACTGAATCTATTTCCTCAAAGGGCTAAGTGGAAGTTTTAAAATATCTTTTTAAAGTAACTAAACAAGGAAAGGAAACTATGCGTGTGCCTACCATTTTTTGACAAGTGCAGCTGAGAGATGGAGCGAGACTCTGAGAGCTGCATGGAGCAAGGCCCGGAGTCCTGTTCGCATATTCTGCCTCAGAAGTGGTGTCGAGGAAAAGAATAAGCTGATGAAACTCTGAACATTCTCACTCAAATGATCTCAACTGGCGAGAAGCTGACTTGGAATCAGAAGTCTTAAAGGGAAAAAAAACCCCATGAGACTGGAGTCCTGTACTTCCTCAGGTGGCCCAGGATAGCCACGTCCCAGGAAACTAAGGAGAACTGGGGTCAAGCTGAACCAGCTGCAGCTACGTGGAGCGGACAGGGGCCTAGAATGTTTAAAAACTAGTAGAAAATAAAGTTGATCCAGGTAGGGTGACCAGCCTTCCTTGAGACCAAGAGGGTTTCCTGGGATATGGGACTTCCAGTGTGAAATCGGGGCAAGTCCTGGAGCTAGCACGATGGTTAGTCATGCTGGATCCAGGTCCTCCAGCAAAGACTACTCATCTCCAGGGGCATTCTCCTCATTCTTCCACCCCTGGGTTATAAATACTGTACTGAAACTGACAGCAAGCCCTCAAACTGGAGGCAGGGATTTAGAAGATAATTTAGTCCCAGACAAAGTAGAAACAAGATCAAGTAAATTCACTTCTACTTGATCAGAATAAACAGATGATGTGGAGAGTGGCCTCTATCATGCACGAGTGAGAAGAAATAAGAACGATTATAAAACTCTGCTAAAACAAAAATGCAAGAAAAGGATCCAGCATGTGAACAACAGATGTGGAACTAAGATTGTAAGGAATATAACCCTAGACACAGACAACTCTCAGTGAGTGTCTCGCATTCTATTAAAAACTTCCTAAGACTATGAATTTGATAAAACAAGGACTCAAAGACTAGAAGACTCAAAGACAGAACAAAAGTTTAAAATGAAAGGAAAATTATCGATATACAGAAATGCACACAAAGCCACAGTATCATGTACTTAACAGACCAATTAGAAACATCAAGGAGCAGAAGAGAAGAAAAGGCAACTAATGGCCCACAGTAAAGGTTAGAGATAATCACAATGAATGAGACAAAACAAAGGAATTAAGGTACCTAGAGAGGAGGTGATACTTGGAGACTCTAGGTAAGAAAATTAAGGATGATCGTTGTTCCTGAAGTAACACACACAGGAAAGAGAAAAGAAGGGTTCATATTTTAAAAAGTAGAGGCTTACAATACACTCCCCCAAAGCTCTTCAAATAAGGGAAGAAATGAAACTGTAAATCAAAAGGACATTCTTATGCCAGGGAAAATTTACACACAGTAAAAAAACAAAACAAAAACTCAAGCAATAGCTTCAGTTATTGAATATAAGAATTAAACATTTTTCAGATACCACGTATGAAAAACCAAGTCATCTACTAGAGGGAGAAAGAAAACAAAACTAGGCTGACTACAGACATCATCATAGTAATATTCAATGTCGAAGACAGTGTAGTGTCCAAAGACAGGCCATGTCTTTAACTGAGGAAGCTTATAACTGAAGATTATTAGATCCAGCTAATTGACAGTTCAAGTATAAAAGCAAAAGGCAAACATTTGAAAACTCATGAAACAGGATATCCATGAGTCTTCCTTTAGAATAAACAAACCAAAAAATTGCTTGACCATAAAATCTGGATAAACAAGAGATGAATCCAAATAAAGAATTCAGCAATGGAAAAAGTGTGGCAAATGGATCCGTGGTTCTATTTAAATATAGAACTAAGACTAAACAACTAGGGTATTATGATTGCAAATCAGAGTATGAATGTTGTGAAGCCTGAAAAAAGAAAAACTAATATAAGCAACATAAGGGCAGGTGGGAGGAAGAATAAGTTTGTTAATTCCTCTTGTTTCTGAACAGAAAGACAATCCATAACAGCTCAGAGGTTTAAATTGAGTTTGTTTTTTTAAACGTTTAAGTTGAGACTTAATTATATACAATAAAGTACACAGCTCTTAGGTGTACAGTTTGATGGGTTTTGACAAATATATACACTCATTTAACCGATATCCCAATTATGATAAAGAATACTGACATCATCCTAGAAAGTTCCTTTCTAGTCTATACTCCACTCATCTCATGGCAACCCCTCTTCTAATTTCTATCACCAGAGAAACAGCTGTACATGTTCTAGGACATAATATAAATGGGTTTATAGAATATGTACTCCTTCGCGTCTATCTTCTTGGCTCAACACAATGTCTACAAGTCACTCATGTTGTTGCATGTCTTAACTATGATTCAATGCAAAATGACTATTCTTGCACAAATCTTTTTGTGGACATGGGGTTCCACTTGGGGGAGAAAATTACAGTGAAATTACCAGATCCTCAGATAGAGGTATATTTAATTTTATAAGAAATACTTTCCCATAGAGTCTATACCATGTTACATTCCCATTAGGAATGTAAGAATAAAGAATCCCAGCTGTTCCACATCCCCATATCTGTGAAAGTGAAAGTGTTAGTTGCTCAGTCATGTCCGACTTTTTGCTTTCCCATGCATCATGATCTCCATCCATGTAATTCTCCAGGCAAGAATACTGGAATGGGTTGCCATTTCCTTTTCCAGGGGATCCTCCCAACCCTGGGATGGAACCCAGTCTCTTGCCATGCAAGGCAAATTCTTTACTGTCTGAGCCACCAGGGAAGTCCATGTCACCATATAAACTTTGTATTTTCAGTATTTTTTATTTCAGCTACTCTAACAGTGCACAGTGGTAAGACTATGATGGCTCCAATCTCCTAATGGTTCTTAACTCTCTGAATTACTTTGGAGGCATTATTTTAGATATTAATGATTTTTAAATAAACAAACTTAATCAGAAGTTCAAAAATTCCTCCAGTTTCATTTCATTGAATATAATGCTTTAACTTTTGAAATAACATGTACACACACTATTATAAAATTATTTGTGCCTGTCTACTTATATTCAGTCATTCATCCTTCTATTTATAAATTTTCAGATGCTGACATTCCCCAAATGATAACATTTTATTTCTGGGAGGTAAGACTTGGAGGTGATTTGTAACTGTCTTCTTTATATTTTTCTATATTTCTTGAATTTTAGAAAAATGAACACATCTCCTATTTTAGAAAAATTGTAAAGCTGTTTTCTGTTTTAGTGGGGACTGGACACCATACAAAGTCACACAGAGAAAGATACGAAAATGAGATGTAAATATTTTTGAAAAAATAATTAACAAACGTATCAACAGGTCATCTCTATTCTGGGGCCTTTGATTCTTCAAAAACTTTGTAGAGAGGAGCAAAGGAGAGGCCTAGTGGTGATGAATACTAATGTCATCTTGCCACAAAAATGAATGAAGACTGAAGATCAATATGTCAAGGGAGGTCGAGAACAAATAGCTTGGAAGTGGCAGAACTGCCATACCAGTGCCACGGCTGGCTGGGGACTTCAGCTGCACTCAGGACAGGGCACACCCCACACCGCCACTGAGTATGTATCCTGAAAATCAGCACCAGCAGGACCATGCTTCTCCCCCAGCTGGCAAAGTAACAAATATAAAATCCAAGTAGAAGGTGGATAATCCTCAATCAGAGGTATAAGTCAAACCCTGTTTGGTTGTATGGATAGGACCCAACTTTTGGCTAGAGCGAACCAGCTAGAGCTGATTTCAACCTTGCTCCTTAATTACCAGCTCTAATGTTTTGTGACTATAAAGAGGATCATGTCTATTTCACTCAGTAGAAACTTATTAGAAACCAGCATATTGGACCAAAGTCACTACCTTCTGGACCAAAGAACTGATGCATCAACATGTTCACTCACACACAGGTGTTCACATGACTTTAGATGGGTCCTTAGCTTCTGAGCAATGGTTTAGTCTCTTCACAATAGAGTAAATAACAGGAAAGGGATTTAAATGAGGGAGTCAGAACACAAAAGTGGGCGTGTTTACTTTCATATACCATAATATATTGTACTATTTCAGGCTTAGTGAATATCCAAGCTTCCCCAGAATCATCATCCACATTTAAACACAAACTTCAAATGCATTCTGCTCTTAAGTATAAGTGATGTCAGAATTATCTCCAGCTCTTACATTATTATTTCACTGGAAATATATTTACTGATTATCCACGGTGTGAGGAACCCTGCCTCAATTCCTGCTGATAAGGGTGAATTATCAAGCACTTATTGTGCAACGAAGAAAACTGAAGGTCATAGAGGATTTCATTTGGGAGCCTTAGAAATGCATAAATCTAGTTATAAGCTGTTATCCGTTTCTTTTTTCTTTATTCTTCTTAAGTAATTGTGTACTTGAAATCTTCTGGCTTTTATATTATGATACCTATCTTTTTTTTTTTAAAGGCTTGTCACTGTTGAGTAAAAGTCTAGTTAGCCTCACAAAGAGATGACTGGACTTGCTGGAGTTCACATCTGTGGGTGAAAGACTTCGAACCTGCGTTTTCTCACTCTGAATCGTGTGCTCTTTCCACTAGTCCTAGTTTTCATCAACATCTTACTCTGGCCACATGTCATTCATGTTTTCCAAAAAACTGGACAGGCCTGGGGCAGCAGAGATCTAGACATGAAGGCACTCCAGATGACAGGATGTTAAGACAATTGGTTTCTATAACCCCTTCTTGCCTGATGCCTGTTGGCCTCAGGGACAGTCCCAACTGCAAAGGTCTCATCTTGGGATAATTGGGAAGCTTCTAGAAAGTGGCACTTGAAGAGGTTTCATCATCTGAATATTTTATCTATCCTTAAAGTAACTCTGAAAAGATGGATATAGGAAGCAAAGCTTTCTCTTTCTGATGGATCCCCCAGTTTCCAAAGAGCTGAAGACCTGCCCTAGGGCAACCTCTACATAGACCTGTGGACTAGATTAGATGTCTCCTGTTTCACCTGCACTGTGTTTTCAAACAATTATGACTACTATCAAAATTTGAGAATTAGGAGTCTTTCATAAATAATTTTCAGCTTTTCTTGAAAAAATGAGAAAATCCAGTTAATCAGAGTCCTTATTTCCCATGCTAAGATGTAATTTGATTTAAATAACAGCTGACCTCTTTAGATGAGAAAACAGCCTCCGCATATTCCTAGTACTTACCCCTGGCCATATCTACTCATGCCTGGCACCAATAAACATTTGAATTTTCAGTCTCCACTACAAATCAAGTGCATTCCACTGGTAACTGCCTTATTCATTCTGCATATATTTTCATTAATAAAATGTGAATGACTCAGGCACGGCCTCAAGCCATCTTATATGTAGCTCACTGGTAGGGAAAAGAAAGACTCTCCACATATGCATGCTGACCCAATTTAAAATTGGGTCAAAATGTTTTACAGAGAAAATTTAATCAATATGAAAGAACAATAAGTGATTAAGTGGAAATCCTTCAACAGGATTCTCAAATGATCAAGATTAAATCTCTAGCTTCTATATTATCAAATCTTATCTACTGATTAGAATACTAAATAGAAAGGCTCTCATACTGAATGACAAAAATATGAGAAATGGTAGACTCTGCACTTTTGCTTTAAAATGTCCAGTAATAGGGTTCGATGAAATAATTCATAATGTCCACACAGAAGAATACTAGCATTAAGAATGATGTTATATAGAAGGGAATTTAACTACATGAAAAACTGACCGAGATGTTGATAGCTTATGGTGAACGATGTTGGCTTCGGGATCTCTGAAGAAGATTTAGCTTCTTTGGGACCAGGGACCAGGCTTGATTGCTCAAGAGCTTTTGTGTAGCAGAGTTTTATTAAAGTGAAAAGGGACAGAGAACATTCTGACACAGACATCAGAAGGGAGACAGAGGGTGCCTCCCCTGCTAGTTTTAGAGGCTGTTTTAAGTCTGTTAGTAAGTTATTAATCAGTGAGACATCTCAAGGCTGAAGGAGTTTCACCAGGCCCCCTCCCACAATATGCACTGTTGAAATAGGATGGTATGAGGTATGTCATCCCCCAGCCATAAAACGATTGATATGAATACTGGTTTGTTGAGTTATCATTAGCCCAAGGTTTGAGAAAAGGAAAAAAGTTAGTCTTAGCTTAGCAACCATTTTGAAGAAAGGCAAATTCCAAAGCAAATACAGTTTCACTAACCTAGCTTAAGAAAAACATTTCCATAAGAAAAATGCATTGGTTAGCTCAAGGTTTCAGAAAAGTTAAGTTCAGGGTGGAACCAGGTGTCATCACAGCAACACAGAATTTTAAGAGACACTTGCAGCCTATTTCCTCCATTTGGAGACGCCTGGCCTTCCTGCTTGTATCATTGTATCATTCAATGAAAGGATAACATTCTAAAATAGTATGTTTAGTATAACTCCTTTTAAAAAATTTATAAATTATACACACATGCATTAAGAATGTACAGTTATACATATGAGACTCTGTAAACATGCAATTAAAAAGACAAAGTATATATAATGTCTAAAGCAGTTATCTTTGAGTGATGGACTTTGAAGTAGTTATTATTTTTCTATTTTTTTAACATTTTTAACAATAACTAAATATTATTCTTTAGTAAGGCAGTGATAAAAAATACCAGTTCATACTGAGATGCAACCCTAAGTTGAAACCATTAGTTGAGGCATCTTATGAACTATTTTCCTTGGGTTTAACAGGAAAACAGTGATGAACACTGCTGATAAAAATCCTTCCTGAGTTTCTAGTACCCATCTATTGTGACAGGAAGGTCAAAGAATGCCCAATTATTA
Source organism: Nanger dama (assembly GCA_917880005.1). Classification (NCBI taxonomy): domain Eukaryota; kingdom Metazoa; phylum Chordata; class Mammalia; order Artiodactyla; family Bovidae; genus Nanger; species Nanger dama. The sequence goes on from CAKJTW010000007.1 coordinate 3,869,512, forward strand.
TCTCTCAGGAGAGGTAAGACCGTGAGGTGTAGCTGTCAAAGTAGATAAAAATACACAAGTATAGGAGTTAAAAAATATATTTCCCCTGTCCTCAAGGTAATGGGGAAGAAAAGAAAACGAGGTCATAGTGTATTTCCATATTAGTCACCATTTTTCTATCCAATCACAATCTTGAACCAATTTTAGGTATCAAACTATAACTCAGTGAACAGACAAAATTCAGATGAAAGCAGGGTCACCAACAAATCCACCATTCAATGGATAATGAACAATTTTGAAAGTGATTGCAGTTAATTACTTTGAATCATAAAACTACTATATAACAACAGACCTGGGCATAAAACCTCCAGTCTTCAAATTGTAAACTTGATACTGTTTCTGCTCTATCACTCTGCCTGTTGTTTCATTTCACCATAAGGGTAATACAGGACTACAAAGACTTTTTAGTAATGGTTCCTGTGCTGCTATTAACTCTCATTTTGGCAAAGACACTCCATTTGTAAGTTTCCTTTAAGGGGCAAACTGACATGATATCCATGATCCCTCAAGCCCTAGAATTCTATGATTTGACAGCAGAGAGAAGATATTTGCTTGGGCCCCAAACTGACCCTTTTTGCTCAGAAAAATCTACTTCTGGAGAGTCAAGCGGTATATACATTGGTTTAATAGCACTAGTCTGTGGATTTATAGGGTACAGCTGTCAAAGTAAATGTTCTCCAGTCCATAACAGGATGAAAAGAACAACCAGCTGCAAGGAGATAAAGAGTGATAATCTCTAAGGATGTTAACCTATCATTTTAGTGACTCCCCAACTCTGCTCACTGGAACAGACATCACTGTAGTCCAGAGTAGTCAATGATGGGGAGATATTATCCTCATGCCTTATGTGCCCTGGGACAGGAAGATTAGGCCAAAATATGAAGGAGGATATTGGACCATAGACGAGAAAGGATCAGGCAGTTAGCAAACACAACTGGTAAAACTCATATCCAAGAGAGCAAAGACCAATAAAATCTATAGCTATATGAGAAAAGACTAGGCCAGTCTGTGCTGAGTGATAATTCCTTGAATATCACATGATAAGAATTAGAGCTAACACATCAGGGGTGGGGACGGAAAGGTAGTAGATAATCCACATGCTACACAAAATTACATCTTTGCTGTTCAACTGCTTGCTATAGGAATAACTGATTATCCATGGGCAATAATGATGCTATTCAGTCACCCTACCTGACAACCAGCATGTCAGGCAAAAGAGGAAAATAAACAGACATCATTCCCTACCCAATGAAACAGAAAGAGACTTTCACATGTCTTGATCAAAATGATGCATTAAATCTTTTATAATCAAAAAGAACCTAATCAATAATCTCATCATTCCCTCTGAAAAACTTAACACTTTCACTAACAATCATAATCAATTCTTCTACAGTGAAGAAACTGCTATAAATCATTTCTTAATCACAAAGGATGGGGGCCTTAAAAACAGGAGCTTACTTGTTTTGATCCATATACAATGACGCATTGATAACATAAAAACACACCAGTGAGAGGTTACAGTGCAGATAACCAAGACATTGTTTAAAATGCTAAAGGCTAGATTAAGATCTCTATTAAAAAGAAATCCATAAAAGCTATCAATGGAGAGAATAAAGTATCACAGAATCATGAAAGTTTAATGAAGAGGCAGATAAGCCACTCTCACAGAATACAGTCAATTAAAAGAACAAAATGATGCAAAAGAGCAGAGTTTGTTTCCAACTAATTACCAGCACCAGGAGATCCAAATGTCAGCAAGAGAACAAACTTGGACAGAAAGGATACGAGAATATCTGACTACAACAGGGTTTACATGTAGTATTTGAATATTCCCAGATATCTAGCCAATTCTGGCTCTCCAAGAAGTTGTAATAAAAGTGCATAGCTTCCAATCTGAAATATGAATCTTAAAGACAACATTTACCAGAATACATATTTTATACATGAGCCATGGACACTCAGGCTAAAAAACAGACTTACTAAAGATACCCCAACTAGTTACTTAGCATAATAATTCATAATAATTATTACTACTGCTACAGCTTCACTTGGATAGCACTAACAATCTAAAAGATATTGTTTGAAGTGCTTTATATATATATATACCTGTCAATTAATCTTCCCATTTACTCTATGAGGTAAGTACTATTATTGATCACATTTACAGATATGGAAATTAAAGTGCAGAGAAACTAGGTTATTTATCCATAGTCACATACAGAGTGAGTGAGAGATCCAGGATTAGAACCCTAGGAAATCTGCTCCAGAATCTGTGCTCAACACTGCCCAACACCACTGCTACCATCCTCAGCTTTTATATTAGTGGAGCTAAACCTATTCTACTACTACGGCAACATGGATGGTGAGATGTGCACACATGGATGGTGTGCACTGAGATGGAAACAGTACTGATGATGGGTTGAGTGACACGGGTGCCACCAACATCCTGTGTGTCCTTGGGCATCTCACTCTACTTTTCCAGCTTTAGAGTCTTCATTTGTAAAAAAAAATATGTCTGTGTTCAGTTCAGTCGCTCAGTCGTGTCCGACTCTGCGACCCCCGTGAATCACAGCACGTCAGGCCTCCCTGTCCATCACCATCTCCCGGAGTTCACTCAGACTCACGTCCATCGAGTCCGTGATGCCTTCCAGCCATCTCATCCTCTGTCGTCCCCTTCTCCTCCTGCCCCCAATCCCTCCCAGCATCAGAGTCTTTTCCAATGAGTCAACTCTTCGCATGAGGTGGCCAAAGTACTGGAGTTTCAGCTTTAGCATCATTCCTTCCAAAGAAATCCCAGGGCTGATCTCCTTCAGAACGGACTGGTTGGATCTCCTTGCAGTCCAAGGGACTCTTAAGAGTCTTCTCCAACACCACAGTTCAAAAGCATCAATTCTTCGGCGCTCAGCCTTCTTCACAGTCCAACTCTCACATCCATACATGACCACAGGAAAAATCATAGCCTTGACTAGACGGACCTTAGTTGGCAAAGTAATGTCTCTGCTTTTGAATATACTATCTAGGTTGGTCATGACTTTTCTTCCAAGGAATAAGCATCTTTTAACTTCATGGCTGCAGTCACCATCTGTGGTGATTTTGGAGCCCCCAAAAATAAAGTCTGACACTGTTTCCACTGTTTCCCCATCTATTTCCCAATCTATTTCCCATGAAGTGATAGGACCAGATGCCATGATCTTCGTTTTCTAAATGTTGAGCTTTAAGCCAACTTTTTCACTCTCCACTTTCACTTTCATCAAGAGGCTTTTTAGTTCCTCTTCACTTTCTGCCATAAGGTGGTGTCATCTGCATATCTGAGGTTATTGATATTTCTCCCGGCAATCTTGATTCCAGCTTGTGTTTCTTCCAGTCCAGCGTTTCTCATGATGTACTCTGCATAGAAGTTAAATAAGCAGGGTGACAAATATACAGCCTTGACGTACTCCTTTCCTATTTAGAACCAGTCTGTTGTTCTGTGTTAGATAATGCTAAATATTATCTCATTACTGCTCAGCAATATACATGAATTTGTTTCTCCTTTCATTATAATATGCCGTAAGACGTTTATACCTCTTAGTTCCAATTCCTCCTCTCACTTTACATCGATATAGTCAAGTACCTACTTGACATCTCCATTTATGTCTAATCAGTGTATTAAACATACCAGGTCCAAAATCACATTCTTTTTTCCTACCTCTCCTCCAAAACCGCTCATTCCATCCTAGTTTCAAACTCTCTCCTAAACAGAATTCTCTTCTATCAGTTGTAAAGACCAAAAACATTAGAATCATCCTTGATTCTTTTCCTTTTCCACACCCTACATCCAACCTTTCGGCAAACCCAAGGACGGGTCCTTCAAAATATATCCTGAATTCTTAAACTGACCACTCTCACAACATAACTAACCCCACCTGAGCCAGAGCTGGCGGGACTCTCTCCCTTGGACTGGCGTTTCAATAGCGTCTCACGGCCGCCACCACCCACAAAGCTGCTTCCCTCGGACCGCGGACCGCGACTGGCCAGATTCCTTTTAACATCCAAGTTCCTCAGATCTCTCCTATACACTGAATCCTTCCCAACTCACTCACATTCTTCCCACCAGGGTAATAAGAGTCAGGTGATCTGGCTCCTCCCCCTACCCTTTCTCTGGGAGAAGCGAACTTTCCGCTTTTCTCCCCTGCTCATTCCACTGGCCACTCCACTCTCTCTGTGATTCTACAATCCACGTCAAGCACAGATTCTTTTTCTACTTTTATATCTACCTCTGTCTAGAATACTCTTTCCTCACATAACTGCATATGTTAATTTTTTTTTAAGGTTTCTGCTCAAATGTCATTTCACAAAGAAAGGCTTTCCTAACCAGTGGAAAATATAGAACTTTCCCTTTGTGAAGAACTCTCTCTTTACATTAATTCACTTTTATAGCATTTACTAAATACCCTCATCCCAGCAACCCCCCATTGTTACCTCCATGAGACAAGGAATTGTTTCCTGCTATGAACACACAGACTGTGAGAGTATCTGACAAACAGCAGATTCTCAATACATACTTATTAAACAAACAAACCAGTAAGTGATTATTTTCCTTCTGAAACATATTAACTCCTTTCTATGACATGTCAAGGGGTTTCCATCATAGCTCAGTCAGTAAAGAATCTGCCAGCAATGCAGAAGACCCAGGTTCGATTCCTGGGTGGGGAAGATCCTCTGGGGAAGGAAATGGCAACCCACTCCAGTATTCTCACCTGGAGAATCCCATATACAGAGGAACCTGGCAGACTACAGTCCATGGGATTGCAAGAATCAGACACGACTTAGTGACTAAATCACCACCACCACATGACATGTTAATAACTAGTAGATTTAAAAGCCATGCCTCTAAATCTGATAGGCTGGTGAAAGTTTGCCATTTTGTTTAAGAGAGCACTGTTGACTCCCTCCCCACACACAAAAATCCCTAACATATATCAAAGGCACTGCCATTAAGAAGGATATCATTTAACAGATGAGAGAATATATGTCAACTGCCATTTGGCACCAAAAATGTATATTAAAATTTATGCTTCATGATGTGAGGAAAAATAATAGTACATTTTCATGGAACAAAAAGCAAGCAAATTCCCCTTAGCTATCATTTATCATTCATAAGTTTATATTCATGGCATACTGAACAACTGCTTAGGGAAATCATTGCTCAGTACCCTGTTTCTTGCATAACAATGGTAAAAAAAAAAAAAGACAAACTTGTCAACAGAAAACTTGCATCTGATTTGAGCTTGTTTCTTTGCTGGATATATGTCATATTTGCTAGATTCTGGGAGCTTTTATTAGTACTAGTGGAAAAAGTAATCCTGGTCAATTATACCTTAAAATCGACACAAGACAATATAAAAGGCAATAATCAATCAAACCCATGTAAACAATCATCATCTGTACAACCTTTGAATTAACAAAAAGAGCATCCATCAGGGGGCACTGGATACCAGTTAGCCTTTTTGTTTAAACCTGGGGCTCATGGCAAAGAACCAAGTTTCTTGTTTATCCCAGCTAGAGATATTTAAGAAAATTCAGACAGTAGAAAAAAAATCAATTCAGGGAAATTGTACCCTTGTAATAAAGGATGCATGCATGCATGTATGCTAAGTCGCTTCACTCATGTCTGACTCTGCAACCCTATGGACTGTAGCCTGCCAGGATCCTACTGGACCCACATCTCTTACATGTCTTGTATAGGCAGGCAAGTTCTTTACCACTAATGCCACCTCAGAAGCCCTGTAATAAAGGATAAGGGCCAGGAATAAAGAAGTAAAAAACAAGGGAAAGGAAAATAGTCTCCCAGAAAGCTGACAAATGGGTAAAGAAAAAAAAATTCTTCAGTGAAAATTTACATCTAATACTTCAGTCTCCAACTGAGATGGAGTACTAGGAACTAGATATAATCTTCTACCTGAAACAACCAAAAAACTGAATAAAATAGATGTAACAATAGTTTTTAATACAATGGACATGAGACATCAAAGGACAGTGATCCCTGAGAGATGAGATACATATCGGGTTTCCCAGTTTTCTGCCCTGAATGACAGTCCAGGCCATAGGGCCCTGAGAGGAAGCCTGGATGGAGTTCAGCAGACTCCTTGAGTTGAGGAAATAGAGTTGGGGGTCTGGGGAGATCAAGGAAGCTCACAGGAGCAGAGAGGATAGAGTTACAAAGAGAAAGAACTGCACAGGTCTGCAGAAGGTCCATCTCGAGTACTTAGGAGACTGATGAGTGCAGGCATGTGAGGAAACTACATGAGTGTGGGGCGGGGCAGGAATCACCCTGCAAGATTAGAAGAAATAGTGTCTGGAACTCACACAAGACCTGTTCCCAACAGTCAGACTGGAAATCCTCAGAATTCATGGGATATTAAGTACAGAATTTTGCCTCAGTATTGGGACAAAGTATCTACATACCTAACAAGTGATCTTCAAAATGAATCTAAGTCAGATGGGCTGGAAAGAGTATGGTGCTTGGAGACCTGGAGACTTACATCTGAATATTAGCCATACCACTGATAATTTTATGATCCAGGGCAAGTGATTAAAACCCCTCATGAGCATCATTACTTTATCTTTACTAATGACAACCTCAAACCTACCTATTTTAAGGATTTAGGAGGATTTATCTCAACACTTAGCATGTCTGATAAAGAGCAGGATCTCAGAATTGGTTGTTCTCCCTTCCTTCTGCAATATCTATTGTAGCATTCCTTCTAAAATAAGAGGTTTGCCATCATAAATAAAATCTGGCATTTTCTCCCAGAATTTAAAGAGGCTTTTCTCCTAAAAGTCTTTAAAGTATTGGTCATCTTTGGATCAGTCTTGTTTTGTTTAAATTTTATGGGTAGCCTCCTGCTGAGTTAAGAGGCAAGTGGACTAGTCAGGGGTAGCTCTGTTCCCATAAATGCCAAAGTCACTGGATTTATTCCCTGACTTGAAATGAACTGTTTCCTGGTGGCTCAGACAGTAAAAAATCTGCCCACAATTCAGAAAACCTGGGTTCCATCCCTGGGCCAGGAAGATTCCCTGGAGTAAGAAATGGCTGCCCACTCCAATATTCTTGCTTGGAGAATCCCATGAACAGAGGAGCTTGGTGGGCTATAGTCCATGGGGTCACAGAGTCCAACATGTCTGAAGTGAGTTACATGTCATCTGCATAGGTTATAGAACATTATACTTATGCAGAAAAAAGTACTTTTCAGTACTGAATTCAAATTTTTCTTCCACATTGTCAAACAACTATGTAGAAAATGAAAAGTAGCCATTATTATGAATGACTTACAAAAGTAGTATGATAGTCCTTTCTTAAACAAAAGTCAAATAAATTCACTGGGAAGTTATTTAAAAAAAAAAAAAAGCAACAACAGAGAGCTCCAGCTTCCAGTGCAAATTTCCTCTTTTACCATTAACTTTCACAATAAGGAAACTGCTGATTGAAATAAACTGATTTTTCACTGACTTAAAGTCTACATAAGATTTCATCTCATCAAGACAAATTAAGACTGCCAAATATTACTAAAATGCAAATTCTGAACCAAAAATATCTATGGGCTGTTTTATGTTTAGCTCAGTATTTCACAATTAATAATTTCTGATTCAGTGATATACAGATGAATCAGTGCTTTGTGGCTTTGCAATATGGCCTCAGTTCAGTTCAGTTTGGTTGCTCAGTCATGTCCGACTCCTTCCGACCCCATGAATCTCAGCACACCAGGCCTCCCTGTCCAACATCAACTCCAAAAGTCTACTCAAACTCATGTCCATCGAGTTGGTGATGCCATCCAGCCATCTCATACTCTGTCCTTTCTCCTCCTGCCCCAGGTATTAATTCTAAGAGTAAAATACAGCCATTGCTCAAATTTTTTTTAAGGCAGTATTAAGTACACATATTCAGTTCAGTTCAGTCGCTCAGTCATGTCTGACTCTTTACAAGCCCATGAACTGCAGCACGCCAGGCTTCCCCGTCCATCACCAACTCCCAGAGTTCACTCAGATTCACGTCCATCGAGTCAGTGATGCCATCCAGCCATCTCATCCTCTGTCGTCCCCTTCTCCTCCTGCCCCCAGTTCCTCCCAGCATCAGAGTCTTTTCCAATGAGTCAACTCTTCGCATGAGGTGGCCAAAGTATTGGAGTTTCAGCTTTAGCATCATTCCTTCCAAAGAAATCCCAGGGCTGATCTCCTTCAGAATGGTACACATATTACTGCTATATAATACTACATACAATACTAACCTCACACTAATGTCAACTGGTAGTATGATTTTAAAAAAAATAAGGTTTAAGGTTTAGGGAGTCGTGGCAATGGAATAGCAAAATCAGGGTGGACATGACTGTAATGAAAAGTTTCAGGAATGTGTTGGGAATTCTTTAAGGCTTTGGGGGTGGAAGGTTAAAAAGCTCTCAGAGAGGATGTGGTACAACATTTCAGCATCAGGATTTATTCATATGATGGAGAGAAAATTTAGTGGCACCAGATTACAAAACACTTTGAAGTTTCTGCGTACACATTAGTTATACTCTTCAGGTAGGGAATTATCAATGACACTAAATTACAGATTCTTTTCAAATGACCTCTTTTTTGAGGAAAAGAGGAGCCAGGAAGAGTGAAGGAGGAGTTAGGAGATGAATAAGTAGGCTCAACACTTTCTGGTGTTAATTTCTGAAATAAGAGATCTAAAAATGATCACAATCACTTTCAGAGAAGCCATTAATAGGTTAGAAAAAGATCAGAGAAAAGAATGATATTTTGCAACAATAAAAAGTTTAATTTGAACCTGGCTGCAAATATTTTTTCAATAAAAATTTGAGAATATGAAGGAAAGAACTTCTAGAGTTGTGCAAATGATACTGTATTATTATGTGAGATGATCTGATAGCACGAGAGATGGTAATAAACAGGGAGGGCAAGCGTGCTGCAATTCATGGGGTCGCAAAGAGTTGGACACGACTGAGCGACTGAACTGAACTGATGAAAAATATTAAGGGATTTTTCAAAAAGGCAAAGAAAGAAAATGCTTATATCTTCCCAAGGTTATTCCAATTTATTTTTCAGAAGACTCACTGTTAATTAAAACCTTAAAAAGGTCAATCTAGATAGCTCCCTATATATTGATATCTGTATTTATGGGTCTCTGTTCATATTTCTCTTTATGTATATATACAAAAGGAAATGGCAAACCACTCCAGTATCCTTGCCTGGAGAATCCCATGGATGGAGGAGCCTGGTAGGCTACAGTCCACAGGGGTCGCAGCGTCAGACAAGACTGATCTACTTCACTTTCATATATACAGACAATTTTATTCAAGTATAATTGATCTATAATGTTAATTTCTGCTTTATAGCAAAGTGACTCAGTTACACACATATATGAGACAAGTAATTTTTTATAAATAAGTACATGCTCAGTCACTAAGTCATGTCTGACTCTTTGTGACCCCATGGACTGTAGCTCTCCTGACTCCTCTGTTCATGGAATTTTCCAGGCAAGACTATATGTATATGCTAAGTCACTTTAGTTGTGTCTGACTCCTTGCAACCTCATGAACTGTAGCCCACCAGACTATTCTGTCCATGGGATTCTCCAGGCAAGAATACTGAAATGGGTTGCCATCCCTCTTCCAGGGGATCTTCTCAATCCAGGGATCGAACTCACATTTCCTATGTCTCCTGCATTGGCAAGTGGGTTCTTTACCACTAGCACCACCTGGGAAACCACTTAGATGTGTGTGTGTGTGTGTGTGTGTGAGTGTGTGTGTGTGTGTATGTAATACACTGTGTGGATCACAATAAACTGTGGAAAATTCTGAAGTGATGGGAATACCAGACCACATGACCTGCCTCTTGAGAAACCTGTATGCAGGTCGGGAAGCAACAGTTAGAACTGGACATGGAACAACAGACTGGTTTCAAACAGGAAAAGGAGTACGTCAAAGCTGTGTATTGTCACCCTGCTTATTTAACTTCTATGCAGATTATATCATGAGAAATGCTGGACTGGAAGAGGCACAAGCTGGAATCAAGATTGCTGGGAGAAATATCAATAACCTCAGATATGCAGATGACACCACCCTTTTAGCAGAAAGTGAAGAGGAACTAAAAAGCCTCTTGATGAAAGTGAAAGAGGAGAGTGAAAAAGTTGGCTTAAAACTCAACATTTAGAAAACGAAGATCATGGCATCTGGTCCCATCACTTCATGGGAAATAGATAGGACAACAGTGGAAACAGTGTCAAACTTTATTTTTGGGGCTCCAAAATCACTGCAGATGGTGACTGCAGCCATGAAATTAAAAGATGCTTACTCCTTGGAAGAAAAGTTATGACAACCTAGACAGCATATTCAAAAGCAGAGACATTACTTTGCCGACGAAGGTCCGTCTAGTCAAGGCTATGGTTTTTCCTGTGGTCATGTATGGATGTGAGAGTTGGACTGTGAAGAAGGCTGAGAGCCGAAGAATTGATGCTTTTGAACTGTGGTGTTGAAGACTCTTGAGAGTTCCTTGGACTGCAAGGAGATCCAACCAGTCCATTCTGAAGATCAGCCCTGGGATTTCTTTGGAAGGAATGATGCTAAAGCTGAAACTCCAATACTTTGGCCACTTCATGCAAAGAGCTGACTCATTGGAAAAGACTCTGATGCTGGGAGGGATTGGGGCCAGGAGGAGAAGGGGACGACAGAGGATGAGATGGCTGGACGGCATCATGGACTCGATGAACGTTGAGTCTGGAGTGAACTCCGGGAGATGGTGATGGACAGGGAGGCCTGGCGTGCTGCGATTCATGGGGTCGCAAAGAGTCGGAAACAACTGAGCAACTGAACTGAACTGAACTGAACTGAATACATATATTTAAGCTATCTTTTAACATCCAGATTTCAACACTCCTCTTAGAGAAAACTCTATAAATATGTGTTGCATTCAGTAGAATTTTAAACTTTCAACATTCTTTCCTATTCCCTCCCTTTTTCCTTCTATGGGGCAAATATGGTATTACAGATTTCCATGCTAGCTTTCTTTGAAACCAATTACAAAGTTACATTATTTCCATACTGGATCATCAGGCCTTTGTTGGGTCAGAGTTGTTTCCAAACATATCAATTTACCATCTATATCTCAATTTTCTGTCATGATGCCCTACACCCAGCCCCAGACTATTACATAAGAAGTTTTGCTGTTTCCCACTCACCCACCAGCAATAATGGCTACAGAGTCCTCACAGCAGCCAGTGGACTTGAACACCTACTCCCTCCCTCCACTCCCGTTTAATATGTTCATTTAGTGATTCCACACTCTTCTCTGATATTAAGCTCTTCATTCTTCTTCTCACTCTCATGTTACAGTTTTACAAACTAAAGCTCAATGAAATTTGCATAATTTATACCACATATAAGGCTCGCCTATTTTAGAATCACTTAACAGAACACACACATATGATTCCAGTTTCTTGCCCTGCTTTCCATATCACCAAACTGACAGTTTAAAGGCCAAGAGAAAAGCCAGTTAAATACCACAGTCTCCCCAACCCAGAGTTTATTCATCTCAATTATTATTATTTCAAAGGACTCATATATAAAGAGATTCAATTCTCTTAACTATTCAAAACCTGGAGCTAATAAAAGCACTCATTCTTACTGGCCAGTCATCATTCTGGAGAGGCAATAGCAGTCCATAAACCTTACTAATTATAGTACAATATTTGGCCACATCCAAGACCCCAGGGTGCTATTTATATTCTACTCCTCAGATCAAGTTCAAGGGTTTGCAGTTCAAGGGAAGGACAAGCAAGGTGGCACACTCAGACCTCACTGCTACAGACCATACCACAAGCAAGTAAGCACACCCTTGTTCACCTCATGACTTGACCCATGTGCATATCTTTAAAGGGGTTTTTCTGTAAAGGAAAAAAAAATTATTCCACTCATTTCCTCCCTACTCCAATCTCTGCTTTTCAAAAGTTTAAGAAGTAACTCTACCCTCTCTCATGAGAAAGCCCCAATAACTAGTACAACCCAAGGGGGCATCCAGCTTAATTGCAAAGTGACACAGACATTGTAACAATAACCAAAAAAGGCTCTTTCCAAACACTTGACAATACTCAACTTATGCTATAAAATAGAGGGATTTGTTTCTGTGGCTTATTTAGAATTACACTTGCTTTCTCTCCCAATGGTATGCATGCAACAACTAGATCTTGCAAAACCAGTTATGTCTGTCAGAACCTGGAGGAGAGAGGTCCTAGGGAAAGGAAATGTAAGCTATAGCATCATCACCACACCAGGAGTCAACCCCGGGCTGGAATCTGACCCAAACACCTGGGGAAAAGAGGAGTAATGAAAGATGAATTGCTAATGAAGAGGAGAGCTGGTCAGGGAAGAGGAGGCAATGGTGGCTAGAGAGGCCCACAACAGCTGTGCAGAAGCTCAGCCTGGAAGCTTCTCCAGAGCCCCCTGTGTGTGAGGTCTCAAGGCCTCTTAGGAAGCACTCTTCCAATGGGACCAATGAACAAATTAAAGCATTCAGAACGGGGATGTTCAGAACTACCTCCATTTCTGGGCCGGGTAGCAAAATAATGACTCCTGCATCCTGTTTGGGACTACAGAACTTTTAATTCCTCAGATAAGAGTTATTTAATATGGCTTTTCAATTTCAAACTAACAAACTCTATCATTACATACCTCAATAAATCTCCATTTGTCCCTACCACAACTGAGCCCAATTTCCAGGGAACACAATCTTCATTCTCCAAGTAATCCCAGCGTGAAATCCCTGATCAAAAACCACACAGAAGTCAGGACTGTATTAACTGTTAACTTAAAAGAGAACCTGGATGTTCATTTCTAAACTAGCCTCTGAACTTGAGAATCACTGAACAATGACAACACATCTACAAATAAAGAAATAAAAATGATTTACCACTTCTTACCACTTATTTACCATTTCTTACAGAGAAAAGAGATTTTTCATGTAACATCAGATTTAAATCAGTCACTGCATTTTGAATTCACTTACATTTATTTAGAACTTTCCTTTCAAATATATTAGACTTACCTGGTGGCTCAGATGGTAAAGCATATGCCTACAATGCGGAGACCCAGGTTCGATCCCTGGGTTGGGAAGATCCTCTGGAGAAGGAAATGGCAATCCACTCCCTGACTATTGCCTGGAAAATCCCATGGACAGAGGAGCCTGGTAGGCTACAGCCCATGGGGTCTCGAAGAGTCAGACACGACTGAGAGACTTCACTTTCTTTCAAATATATTAAGGTTGATTTTTGAATAACAATAAAATAGGGCATATTTTCAGAGCCCTTGTACTTATTCCAAAAGAGATTAAAGTAATTTAAGCTATAGACACACACACACACATAAATATAATGGGAATTTAAAATTTAATAAATTTATATTTTAAAAATAAAATTTAACTTCTTTAATACAAAAATAAAATGTAAATTAAATATGAAGCAAAGGAAAATAAAGGCAAGAAAGCAAGATAAAGCCAGGAGTAGGCCTGGTATCAAAAATGTATCCCATGCATTTCCATACATTGCAAGATACAACAGATGGAACTTAACACCATGCCAGGCTCAATACAAACGATGGAGCTGGTGCTAAGCTCTTCCTAAAGGAAGGCAAAGAGGGAAATGGGATCACTGACAAGAATCTTTGGATCCAGGAGAGAAAAATGAAGAGACCGCAAAGGAGAAGTACAGAGAGATCTGATACTAAGATTAGAGAGAAGTCTTTCCTAACTATCCTAAGTCAAACTTCTCTCTGAAAAAAAAAAACAAAAACAAAAACAAACACTTCTCTCTGCTAGCTCTGGCTGGGAGCAAGGAAGGGGCAGGTGGGAAAGGAACGAGGCAGGTGAGGGCAGATGGGTTCCCAGTCCTTTGATGCTGCTGCTTCAAGAAGAGCAGCTCTGGGTGTTTTTACATAATGGGCCTTTGTGCAAGAAGTTATTGGTGGGAGGGAGAAGTTATGTGGCTCTACTTTAAATAATAAATTTTTAACCGCTGATAGTCATGTCCACAAGATGAGCCACTGGGGAACAGGAGAACAAATGAGGATTTCTGTGTGTGTATATTCTATATATGTATATATAATATATAATTTTTACCTTAAAAATAAAGGACCTTAAAAAATTAGGAAGAGAATTATAATATGACCCAACAATCCCACTACTGGATATATGCCCTGAGAAAACCATAACTGAAAGAGATACATGTACCCCAATATTTGTTGCAGCATTTTTTACAATAGCTAGGACATGAAAGCAACCTAGATGTCCATCATCAGATGAATGGATAACAAAGTCATGGTACATATATACAACAGAATATTACTCAGCTATAAAAAAAGAAAAAGAAAAGAATTCATTCCAGTCAGTCCTAATAGGAGATCAGCCCTGGGATTTCTTTGGAAGGAATGATGCTAAAGCTAAAACTCCAGTACTTTGGCTACCTCATGCGAAGAGTTGACTCATTGGAAAAGACTCTGATGCTGGGAGGGATTGGGGCCAGGAGGAGAAGGGGACGACAGAGGATGAGATGGCTGGATGGCATCACGGAGACTCGATGGATGTGAATCTGAGTGAACTCCAGGAGATGGTGGTGAACAGGGAGGCCTGGGGTGCTGTGGTTCATGGGGTCGCAAAGAGTCGGACATGACTGAGCAACTGAACTGAACTGAATGAGGTGGATGAACGTAAAGCCTATTATACAGAGTGAAGGAAGTCAGAAAGAGAGAGACAAATATTGCATACGAACACAGGTGTATGGACTCTAGAAAGATGGTGCTGATGAACTCATTTGTGGGGCAGAAATGGAGACACAGGCACCAAGAACAGACTGTGGACAGAGTGGTAGACGAGGGTGGGATTAACTGAGAGAATAGTATGGAAATAAACACACTACCATATGTAAAATAGAAACCAAGCGGGAATTTGCTCTGTGACACAGGAAGCTCAACCCAGAACCCAGTGCTCTGGGACAACCTGGAAGGGTGGGACAGGGTGGGAAATGGGAAAAGGGCTCAGGAGAGAGGGGTCACGTGTATAGCTGTGGCTGATTCATGTTGATGCATGGCAGAAATCAACACAATACTGTAAAGCAATTACCCTCCAATTAAAAAAAAAAATGTAATCCAAAAATAAAAAAATAAAAGAAGCTCTCCTACAGTCTCATATTTGAGCTTTCCCTGGTGCATTCCCTAAATCACATGCTACTGGAACTGTGAAGTGTGGCATGAAAAAGGGGTTCACCCAGAGGAAACAATCCACACAGTTTTTTGTTCCCAGCATATGGTGAAAACTGCAATGCACCTGGGCCTGGCTAAGTAGGTTTATAAATAAGATTACATCAGTTTAACTGAACTCATTTACAAATGTGCAAGTGGCTTAAAAAGATTCCTGCAAAGAAAACATGGATTAAGGTTAGCACTAACATAAGCACATGCAAACAGACAGAAAATGGTAAAAATGGACCTTTCTATGGATTTAGCTTAATCAGCCATATGTTATAGGTAGAAACTGAAGATCCAATCAGATCTGAAAATAAGAGGGCAAAATCAGATTATGTAGCACAGGCTGTAATCAGTATTTATAAACTAACCTTCAAATATCTATATCGAAAGAAGTAAGCTTAGGTTAAAAATAATGAAGCATATTTAATCACATTGCTATCACTAAAATTATATGAACTTGTTACCTGATTAAAAAGACTTTATGATGTTGATAATAAATAACACAGTTTATCTTATAAAATGTGTTTCTGGAGGAGCTTAATAAGAATATACAGTACATAGGTATAATTTGTAAATAAAAACACATATCCTGTGAGTGCGAACACCGATTTTCTACTAGTGGAATTTCACTGACATAGGAGATACTGTATGAATTTTATTTAACAGAAATGTTTGAACAGTGTTTGGATAGATTCTTGGAGAGAAAGAAGTCCAGTAGCAGTGACAGCACCTTATCTTTGCATTCGCCCTTTTTATTCCTCGATCTTCACTACTGCCATGGCAAATGTTATTTTACAATATATGGTCTAGGCAATTCCTTTGTTTTCAATAAATCATTAAAACTTCTGTTATAAGGAACAGCAAGCATCACCTCCTCCACTGCTGGAGGCTTCAAAAGCAGTATGAAGTGATAACAATGTTATATGCCTAAATTATTTCCGTAGTATGAATTACCCTAGCCTAATTCACATTAAATTTCATTGGTGACCTTTCACCTAAGCCACGCTGCTTGATTAGAATCTCTGGTATGTCTTTCTAACCCTTTCAAATGCTTGCTGTCCTGAATGGGGCTCCATAAACTAAATTTGTCACCTGATCCCCGTTTCATTAACTCAATCATGAACACATTCAATATTGAGTCCCTTGGGCAAAAGCCTCATGTAACCAATTCTCAGAGCTTCAGTCAGGCAAGAGCCTTGATTATAGGCTTGTCTGCTGTCTCAGAGGAAATAGGCACAGATAATAAATAAGCACAAAGACAACAGAATAAAGCAGGAGAGAAGAACGGGAGAGAGGAGAAAAGGAAGAAAGCCAACTCTAGAAGTGGGCTACCTGGGGAAACACTGACAAAGGTCAAAGTCTGATCCCTCTTCCTTTTCCCACATCTCTGAGGCTCCCACTGTAAAACTGGGAAACAACAGTGAGCAGCTCTGGTTGAGACAGGAGAGAAAGCTCTTCCTAAGTCACAGGTTAAAACTGAAAGAAATGCTGATTTGGGTTAAAGATGAAAATCTAACCTGAGGCCATCAGGGGTTCCTCATCTACTATGGCCTAAATTTCAGAATATGAAATTTAGATTCAGAAGTTGGACCTTCTTCAGAACTAGTTATGACATTCTTAGGCAAATGAAATCATAATAATATTCTTATATACCTGTGACAATTTCACAGTCACAAAAGTATACTATATTTCAGAATTTTTTCACTTCAGTGAAAACCATCCTGACCAAACTTAAGGACCTATTCTCTTTCACGTATCAAGCCAAGATGTGATGATAACAAGCATCTTGCCTTTACCTTCAATTTCATTTAACAGCAAAAGTGATATACAATTATTTTATCAACGTATGATATAATTGATCAAAGAGGATTCTAGACATGCAGCCCTGATTAACCAACCCTGTTTCCTTAAAGAAGTCTCCACACTGGATTTATCAGCAATAGCCCACTAAAGCAAGACTTTTTGATTAATATAAAAATTAATATAAGATAAACATGGACATAGTCAAAGAAAAAGGATGAAAGCCATGGGATACAGACACAGTTACAGAGATGAGGATATGAACACTTTTGCATGGCTGTGCTCAAAACTTTAAGAAATCCTCCTTTTCAGACACTTGGATTTATAATACTAAACTCCCTCGCAGTGTGCTGCGGACAACCACTCGCAACTACTGCTGTCAAGGTAAGAAGAAAGAGAATATATTTAAGAAGTTGATAAATTTTTTTTCTTGAAAATTAAAATTAAGAATTTAACTTTAAGAGAAAACCTTAGAAAAATTCTTGGTTGTTAACAGAAAGAATTAAGGTCATTTCCAAGGTGGTGACTAAAAGGAGCACCACATTCAATTCAGCAGTTTCACGTCAAGCCCACGTAGCAGGTTTCACGGTTAGGCAGAGAGAAAACACATGTGCTAAGGACTGCCAGTTCCAACAGAGAGATGACTTCATCTCCAACTCCTTCAAGGAGAATTACAGAGAAAAAGAATAAAAGAGTTTCCCTCCTTGATTTTTAAGCCATTTAAAGGTTAAATGTATGCCCTAAAAGGAAAAGAATGGCCCGAATTCACAAGGTTATGAGGTAATTGAGATGATAATCTCTTACGTCCTACTTTACCACTCGTTCTCTCTTTTGTATCCTTCATTTCACACAGATACTTTCTAATATAAAAGGGAAAGAATGGAGTTAAAGACTACTCACCTCCCCCAACCCATCTGTGCATGACTTTGCTACAAAGACAAGATCACACACATGTAGATCACCATTTCCAATAATCACCACTTTGAGTGGATGTGTACGGCCCCTGGAGAGAAGGCATGGCTGTGCACCCTCTGAAAAACAGCTGCATGCTGTCCCAGCTGGCCTCCCCAGCACCCAGAGAATTGCAGACAGGGGTCACACCGACAGGCAGTGGCAGAATTAAGCCACAGAGACATTCACAGTCACAGAGGGACTGAGAGCCACACCAGGAAAGACTGTCCCAAAGTGCCAGGCTTCTGGTTCACGAGGTAGCTCAGGACAGATGCCCAGAAGCCAGGATGCAGACAAGGCTTTTCCTTCAAGGGAGCTTACCTAGGCCTGAGCCTGCTACACACCAGCCTTGCTATCACCTGCTATCCCACTATCCCTATTCACTATCCCATCCTTCCGCGTGATACTGAACGGGGGTCAGCACACACAGCAAAGTCTTTCTAACTTCCCTCTGGCCACTTAAAATGTCTTCAAGATAAACACACCAAAGTTTTGCTTTAAAAAGAATTATCCATGTAACTGTGATTTGTAGTAGCCTTTCCCAAATTTTATTTCGTGGAAATAACTTCTCTGGGAAGATGTTAATAATGTTATACACACACACACAGTGTATACAGTTTTTTTTAATGTTAAGGGATTCTTTTGCTGGAGAGCTTCCCAGTGTCTTTGTTATGATCATCTTCACTGGGAACTTCCTAGGGAAGAATAAAGTGGTGATCGTGGCGGTGATGGAAATGTTTACTGAGTGCTTCAACAGAAGCCAAAGCAGCAGCATCTTTTTTTTTTTTTTAAACATAAATTAGCTTATTTAATTCTCAAAACACATCTATGAGTAAGTAAAATTGTACAGTATATAGACAAGGAAATAGACTCAGAGAGATCATCATAACACAGCTAGGAAGGAGATCAGAAATCTGAACCCAGATCTGGCTGAAGAGTACTGCTTGCCATCCATCCATCCATTCATTCATTCATTCACACAGTGAGCTAGGAAGTATTTACTATTAGAAATATTAATTAGGATACTCCTGATATGTATGTCTCTCCAATAATAATGTTGATAATTATGACATCTATCCTCCTACCAACCTCATATTTTTGTAAATGTCCAACTTGCATGAAAAAGCTTGAAAAAAAAGACTCAGTGAATATCCACTCCTCCTGTGAAATTTACTTTGTGTAAAGCAAAGTAAGTTTCAAAGAGGAAAAGAACATAAGGGAATCATGGAAGTGGGAAAATGCATTATAAACATTCATAAAACTTTCTGAAGGGGCAGTTCTGTCTCCAATAAAAGCAAGGCTAATTTTTCAAATCTTATATTTTATACCAAAGTAAAGGCAGTTGTCAATACGTGAATGAATATTCAGCTCCTTAAACAGCACCTCTTTATGAACATATTGTCAGGATCATTAAGATGTGCTAATATTCCTTTATTGCTGCTCTATCCCCAGCACCAAAAACGGTGATAGCTTGAGCTGACATTCAACAATTCTATTTGAAAATGTGTGCATAAACAGAAGTATACATCCTATGAGTTTTACTGTGTCCTCCCCTGATGGGACCACAGTGTTCATCATCTTGACCTCATGCATATACTCAGGTGCAGCTGGACACTTCCACATAGATGCTCTCCCCCTCCTCCTTCCCCACCAAGGATAGAGAAGTTATAAGCAGAAAACTCAGTAATATTGAGAGTCCACCTCAAAGTCACAAAGTATGAAAAATTCCCCAGTTTAAAATAGATCACCGTTAAGCAAAAACATCTATACTACCTTCCACTCTGACCAAACTGGAAGAGACTCTCTTGAAACTGAAAGCTACGGATCTAGAAAGGCCTCGAGCATACTTAGTCTGCATTACTACCTGCCAGCCTTTCTCCACAACCTCCTCTCCCCCTTCACTCCTGCTGCATGGTACAATCATAAAAATGAAAAGCATTTCAACCAAAGGGATGCTTAAGATCTCTTCACGTCTTATCTTCTACTTGACGCTCTTTTGATCTCACTTGCACCCTCCCAAAGATGAAGAGACAATGAAGACAGACTCTGCTCGTGTTCTACAGTTTTGCCAGGGTAGGACTGGGAGACTTACATTACCATGTGAGCATATCTTGATTTGTTTGTTTTGGCCACGCCACATGGCTTGTGGGATCTTAGTTCCCCTGACCGGGGATCAAACTTGGATCCCGGCAGTGAAAGTGCTGAATCCTAACCACTGGACTGCCATGGAATCCCATTGTAAGCAGAAAAGAGGATTATTGAGAAGGACATTGGTGGGCATCCAAATTCTTATGCTTTCCTGTTTTTCCCAAAGAGGAAGGGGCTGTCTTCGACAGCTCCCCACACTGTGAATCCGCCCTTGTGAACACAAGGTGTAGCCATGAGAACAGGCTCTATCACTCACAAGTGAGATTTGATTCGGCAGTGAACTATGTGAGAAAAGAGCCAGGCCCAGGACACCCTCAGTGCTGGCACAGGTGATGGCAGAGGTACGAGGACAGGAGTCACCTGTGTGGCAGCTTCACGGCTCACGGCAGAGGTGGTGTGATTCGGAGGCTGGCAGCAATGGCAGCCCGCTTGTCAGGCTGGTCCCGTGGGGTGGTTCTAGGAAATGTTCATGGAAATGTAGCCTGGAGCGTGTTTCTGCATCTTTTCAGAGAGACTGTAAGCCAGCTAATATCCCATAACAAATCCCATTTAAACCAGCTGGGGCGGATTCTATTATCTGCATCAGAGAACTCTAGCAGATGCAGAACTCTGTGCAAATGAAAGGTTTTGAAGCTGCAAAATATCCCGGTAAGTGGAGCAAAAATTTCATAAGCCAGTTCCACACCACTTACCACAGCTCCATCGACATGAGAGGTTGTAAGGACACTAAGCCAGTCTCTCTTTTGCTTATGGTTTTCTCTCTTAGTGAGAAAACAGGTGTTTTGTCTTGTTAGACAGCTCCTATTATGATGGGGAACTGTCAATTACAAGAAGGCAGCCCGTACGGGCTGAATTGTCACAAAATAGAGCTTCTGGCCAAAGATCAAAAAATAAGAAAGAAAGAAGGAAAATTAAAAGGTCCATGGCACTCCCACGTGATAAAACTTCAGGTGTCCAGCTTCTGTTCAAGGACAGAACCAAGATAAACAGTGGCCATTCACATCTGACACTGAAAGCAAATGGCCCAAAAGGTCAACTCTGGTTGTTTCCAGATGGTAAGTTCATGGGCAATTTCATACCCTTTCTTTTCATCTCTTTTAAAAAATGCTACCCAATGAATACTATTACATTTATAATCAGGAAAATTAATCATATTAGTTAAGAAATAATCCTGTTCCTAGAATCGAACTGGAAAGTACCATGACTCCAAATAAACAAAACACAGTGGCAGTCCAATGCCAAGGGCCTGCCAAGGACGGCCATGGTGACAGTGCATCCGACTCGCTGAAGGGCTGGCCAGAGCAATGCCAGGCACCCTAAGAGGGGTAGGGGGCAGGAGCGTGGGTATGAGTCAGCTGGGGAGGTTTCCCAGAGGAGGTTCAACTTCAGCTAAGTTGTAAACAATGGAAAATACACTGAGCAAAAAATGTAAGTCTCGTACATGCTCATGGAGTGATAACTGGAGGCTAAAAAAGAAAAAATGTGTAAATGACATGGTAAAGCACTGGGCCTGCTGCCTGCTGCAAAGAGGCATTCATTTCTTGCAGGAAACAGGCAGGGACTGGTTTCCTGCCAGCTGTCCTAGAGCTGATAGCTTTGACTGGCCTCTAGCACCTACACGGAAGAGGAAACTCCTCAGAGCAACAGAGAGGTACAAAACATGCCTTCAAAGGCCGCCCTTTGAAATCCCCAGGAACTCTGACATCCTTGTCATGTGACTGCCACTGAGCATCACAGCAGATACCTATCAGATGAAGTCTGGCTGTCTGCTGGCAGGAGCAGCTTCTTTATTTACATTTTTGTGGAAGATACTGAATGACTTTACAGGGTGACCACATTCCATCTCAGCCTATTACTCACTGTGCTTAGAGTATTCATCTCGAAGCAGGTATGTAATTATATAGAGAGTCAAGAAAATTATGCATGGCCACACAATAGGGAAAGGGAAAATGGATTGAAGGAAAATATAATAAACTCCAGGTCGCTTTGTTCCTGCATAGTAAGTGGTTCCTATTTGTTTCATTGCTACTGGGAGTGCTACTAAGACGACTAGGCTGTTGTGTTCACAACCTAGCATTACCAGTTAGTAACAGATGTGTAACTTCACTCCAAACAAGCCTTCAAGGTCAGTCTCTTTAACTATAATGTAGAAAGAATGTCTTATATTCCTCATCAGTTCACTGAAATGATCAAATGATTCTAAAGGATCCTATAATGGCTCTGAAGGTTCTATTTTTCTAGACTGTTCGGGGTCAGAAGAGGTAAATTAATACAGTGATTTAGAGCACTGGCTTTGGGTGTGAATTCCAGCTCCATCCCTCTGGGTATATGAATGTGGACAAGTTGTTAACCTCTCTTTGTGGTGGAGAAGACTCTTGAGAGTCCCTTGGACTGCAAGGAGATCCAACCAGTCCATTCTGAAGGAGATCAGCCCTGGGATTTCTTTGGAAGGAATGATGCTAAAGCTGAAACTCCAGTACTTTGGCCACCTCATGAGAAGAGTTGACTCATTGGAAAAGACTCTGATGCTGGGAAGGACTGGGGGCAGGAGGAGAAGGGGACGACAGAGGATGAGATGGCTGGATGGCATCACTAACTCGACGAACGTGAGTCTGAGTAAACTCCTGGAGATGGTGATGGACAGGGAGGCCTGGCATGCTGCAATTCATGGGGTCGCGAAGAGTCGGACACGACTGAGCGACTGAACTGAGCTGAACTGAAGCCTCAGCTTCCTCATCTGTAAGACAGAGATAATAATATCTATCCCATAGGTTTATTATGAAATTTAAAAATAATACACATAAAGTGTTAAGCACAGTTTTAGACACATTACAAATACAAATTATTATAAATAATGATAACTTCTGTCTTGAGTGAGGATCAGCCTATTATGTAACCTAAAGAAAAGCACGCTATCCCATATAACTTTCAGGAATCTCCCCACTGGCTGGAGGGAGTCTCCCCTTTCTAGAGACAGAGGTGGTATCCTATTCGTAGCTATATCCCTGGGCATCTCCACAGGACCCTGCACTTAGGGGGTGTCCACACTTGCGTTCAATTAATGGCCCCAAATCCTTCTTGTGGATTCAGAAACTCTGATAGGAAGTAGGATCTCTGTCTCCCTGGAATACCCCCAAGTGGTTCACCAGGGAATCACTTCTTTAACGAGGTGCCATGAAAGAACCCAACTGAAACAGTTCAAAACAACAAAAAGAGCAATATTAATGAATGATCTCATTAGGATGATTTCCCAACTTTCATCTCTTATCCTTCCATGTCAACAAAATGAGCCTCCTTCAGAGTAGTAACAAATGTGCCTGCCACTTAAAACGCACTGTGAGAGCCTTGAATTAACACTGACTGGCTATTCTGAGCACCCAAATGATTACCTGTTGCCTGACATGAGTACTGCCAGACAGTGAATAAAACAATAAACAATAACCTTAGGTCACCGGGTGGATGCAGGCTCAATGCTTTTCTTCTGAGAAGAATGAGTTAACTTTGGCCCCGTAGGCTAAATATACTTATAACTCCCACACCTTTGCTCTTCTCATTTGGCAGTCATATGATCGGCTGGCTATTAACGACAGTCACAATTCTTGCTTTCAAGGGACTCTCAGCCCAATAAGGGAAGCAGCATGGGGTCACTGATAAAAGCTAAGGCTGAACAGTAAGAATAACTTCTTTAAATCTCAATTCCGCCTCTTGTTGGAAGATTTAGAGAAAAGGGCTTAAGTTCTCCAATTCTCAGTTTGCCTATTTATTTATAATAGGGAGGAAATAGGACCTACCACTCTCCTAAGAAGAGAAGAGAGAGCTACCTATCTCTTTTCCATCTTGTGAAGACACAGCAAGAAAAGCCCTCTCCAAGACCCCCTGACCATGCCGGCACCCGGATCTCAGACTACTAGCCTCCAGAACTGATAGAAAGAAATGCTTGTCGCTTAAGCCATCCAGTCTACGGTCATTTGTTACAGCAGTCCAGACTAAGACATGACTATTGTTGGCAGTCGTGGTGGTGAAAGAGAAGGACGAGCAGAGATAGAGATGGTTGGGGTCACAGCACAGATGAAGAGCACCCAATTCTCTGGGAGGATACAAAAAGACTTCCTGGAAAAGGAAGGTATCACCGATTCAATGGACATGAACTTGGGAAAACTCCGGGAGATGGACAGGGAGGCCTGGTGTGCTGCAGTCCATGGGGTCACAAAGAGTCAGGCACGACTTGGCAACTGAACAACAAAAAAAGTAGTCAGACAGACAGAGAAGAGAGAACAGGAAAGCTATCAAACTGAAGACCATATTTGCCCACAGGTTCGTTTTTACTTTGAAAGTCGGAAGAAGATGTAGCTGGATGGCCCACACTTGGGTCAATTTTTCTTTGAACAGCAGCCTCTGATTATCTTAGGCAGAAGAGCGCTTAGAGTGAAGCACTGGAGCAGAAGATGCTTCATTCTAAGAATTTCTTGCTACCAAATCAGTGCTTTGGGTTATATGACAGACAGAAAGACAATTTGTTCTACAAAGCTATTTTGCTTTCTAAAATAATAGCGTGGGTGATAATATGATTTTACCACAGCCCACAATAGGACTCTCCTCCCAAAAATCTGACATTTTTATTTATGTCTGACACAGGCATCTTACACCATCTTTTTTTTCCTCCTCTTCTTAACCATTATTACTTAATTCTCTTTCATTTTATCTTCCTCCCAACTAGCAGTTTTAAGTATTTTTGGATGAGGAACTTCTACCTTTTATATTAATATTTTCCACAACCCCTGCCTAGCAGAGAGTACCACACATGTGAGAAGGATCAATGCTAACTAAAAGAAGAATTTTTTAGCATCCTTATTAAGGATAGTTTGAAATTTCAATGACTCTACCAGATTTAAGTTATAAATCTTTATGGCTCCACCACCTGAAGGCAAGAACACTTTTTTAATTACAGTTCTATTACTTCTCTAACTGGAATGAACTCAAGAATGATTCTATTTCAATAGGAATGTTATACAAACTGACAAAGTGTTACATTCTCAGAGCAGTCTTCAATCTTCTCAAAGGAATGCAAGTATAATCCTCTTAAATATTTTCTAACCTTTGAATTTATTATTCACAATTACCTGCCAAATACTTACCTTCTTACTTGCATGTCCTTGCCCTTAGCATAGAAAACTAAAAGTACACTAGCTTTAGAAAAATGTACCAGGATAAATATTCAACACTGTTAGAAATAAAGCTGGAAGGAAACTGCCATCTGAGCCTTGTCAAAGAAAGAGGAGACTTATTTGACATTTTCAGTTAAAAAGATTAGACTGATGAAACCCCAAATTACTCCGCCTTTTATATGTTTAAGATTTTAATGGAATTTTCTTGACTCTCTTAAATTCATGTGAAATACATATCCCTTCATCCTGCTGAACTCACTTTTCTAAGAACTGTTGGGAAAATTCATCCCTGAGTCATAACCTGCTAAATGACATAGAGACTGGGAACCCACAATACCTTCTTCAGGTCTTTTTCTCAACAGCTCTAACCAAAGAGCTCCCATTTCCAGTCGGAAAGCTCTAATAAACCTTAACAGTTCTATGAACTCAGAAAGTACAAAGTGCTCACAGATTTACTATCTCTTTAGAAATTCTCTTGTGTTACAAAAGAAAGAAGAAAAAAAGAATCTATCCATGACCAGATTATCAGCTCGCAAAATAAAATAACAGGCAGACAGTCAACAATTTGCATTTCACTGAATCCCTTCTGAACATGCCCACAACCAAATACAGATGCTAGGCCCTTGTGATCCAGGTTCACTTATCAAAAACCTCAGCATCAGACATATCATGTGATTCAGTATGTTTCCAGACTTCGCCAATGTGGATTAAATATCAAGTATTACTAAACTTCCCAAACAGATGTGGATCAATGTTAATATCTCTGCACCAATGTGTATGAATATCATATCAACAATATAGATTAGATTTTACTGTCAAATAAGTAGATGGAGATTTTACAGGGATTTGGGGATGACAGGTAAATGATACACTAGTAATACTCCTGTATCAAGGAGCTCATGGTCAGGTAGAGATGACAATAGTTATTTATCCCTTAAGTCAGTTAAAAGCCATTACCCATCAGCTCCAAGTTCACCCGTCTATGTTCTGTTCTGGGGTGCTAGGTTCAGCAAACCCCATTTCTGCTTTGCCAGATGCTGGTTCCCCTGCCTGCCCCAGGAACATCCTGAGAGACTAGAAGACTGGGGAGGGAGAAGGGACACACTTCTTTTGGTGGGTGGATGTTCCCACGTGATTGTTGGCAGTTCCTGTGATTATCATCCGGGCAACACTTCTTCCCCTGGGCAACAGCCAGTCCCTCTTGCAGCACTGGGGTCCAGCCGGCTGGATTCCACACACTGGCAGAACAAGCCACAGCCAGAGATCTCAGCAGAAGCTAACTCCACACTGGATCCCAGCCCACAGGGGCTCTCAAGCCAGGGCACCACCCTCACCTCAGGTTGATTTCAGTTCTGTTGTTGTTGCCGTTCAGTCGCTCAGTCGTGTCGTGTCCGACTCTTTGCAACCCCATGGACTGTAGCATGCCAGGCTTCTCTGTCCCTTACCATCTCCCGGAGTTCGCCCAAGTTCATGTCCAGTGAATCGGTGATGCCATCCAACCATTTCATCCTCTGTTGCCCTCTTCTCCTTCTGCTTTCAGTCTTTCCCAGCCTCAGGGTCTCTTCCAATGAACGGGCTATAGGGCCCTACAATTCTGTAGGGTCCCCCTTCAAGCTTCTAAGTTTCAGTAACCTAACCTCTTCTTGCCACCAGCCCCTCACCCCACCCAGCAGTTTCTCAGGCAATACAGTTATACAATCCTTTATATTAAAGTATCTCTGTTCAGGTAATTAGTGTGGTTACTGTAGCTGACTGGACTCCTGCTGACATGCAACCCCAGACATACTATAATAAATCTGGAAATGCAGATTACGAAACAAAATATTATAACAGTGGGTTCAGGGGAATATTCTGAAGAGCTAATTGTTGAACTAGAACCTTCCAAGACAAGAAGGAGTTCACCCAGTAGAAAATGGGGGAAAGGGACATTCTGATAGAACAGAAGCAACCACACAGCAAAGGCAGAGCCTTGCTCACAGAATTTTTGCAGGAGAGGGGAAGGAGGCAAAGGTGGAGAGAGACCATTTGCTTGTGCTCAGAAATGTTTGCTAGAGACAATAGAGTATGGCTGGAGACTCACATGCAGTTCCCTGCTCTGTTCGGCACAGCACTGATGGTCGTGTAGAGGGCAGCTTGCAGGGGAGTACAGCACAGAAGAGAACTCGGAGATCAGTTAGACAGCTTAATGCTAAGACAGTCTCTCTCCTAAAAATGTATATAATTTAGCAGGAAATTCAGACACAGCTCATTAAATACTATAATTAAATATAACTAGATCCCAAATATTGAGCCATACTCATTGGCAGCAAACAATGGAATTTTAGTCCACTTCAAAAAGTGGTATGACAACTTTAATTTCTGAACTAAAGATTTTCATTAAAAAGTACTTCCACATAGATCCAACCCCCTCCCACATACACACAAAACCATGATGAAACTCGTGATTATGCAAATGTTAGTGGGGCTAAACTTTGCCTTAATTAAGGAAGGAAGAGAGGGAGGGAAGGAGAATAGTTCCCTAGAAAAACAAACACATGGTATAATAGGAATAAATTCTTCCAGTCCAAAAGAAGTACCCAAATAAATGCAGTGACTACTGATCTCTTAACTTGATTTTCTATGTACTCTTGTAGCACTTACAATTTTAATACAATTATCATTGGCTTGTTTCCTTGCATTATCTGTTATTTTGTATTCTCTCAAAGGGTAACCCACTCCAGTATTCCTGCCTGGAAAATCCCATGGACCGAGAAGCCTGGTAGGCTACAAGCCAGGGGGTCACAAAGAGTCGGACAGGACTGAGCAACTTCATTTTCACTTTCAAGTTAGATTATAAAGTTACTTTGTCAAGAGAAAGACTCACATGTGACATTTTTGCTATATTCTCCTAGAGTCTTTCATGGTGAATAAAAATTCCTAAAGTAATTTTTGTTGATATGTATGCTAAAAATATTTTCAGATATAAGTTTAAAGAACTCTTTAACAAGTGGAATGTGAAATTATTTTTTTTTTTAGAATAATTCTCAGTAGTTTGAATAGTGTGATTTATTTACTTTTGCATTCCCTGGAAACAAGCATAACTTCTTGCTCATAGTAGGCATGCAATAAATATTTGCTAATTTGAGTTGTCTGAGAGTCAAGGGTCATTAAAATATTTTGAAATCTAATTCTTCATTAGTTTAGGATCTGGACAACCAGAGTTAACGACAAAACTGGATTTGGCAAAAATAGTTAAAGTTTTTGGAACTCATTTTCATGTTAAATAGGTTATTTAAAAGAAAAAAACAGATGAGTAAAGCTTAGGAAACATTGGCACACTCCCACAGATTATTTGATGATCAAAGACATCTGGCTTCTTTGATTATTTATGGAATTCCACCCTAAGTATCACTTGATAATTCCAAAATATGTTTTGCAATATTTGGACACTCTCCAAGTGGCTGGTTTAATTCACATTTCCCCAAACACTCACCTTATTAGGAAGCTTGATTATTATTTCTTTATGGTTACAATTAAGTCCTATATTCTAGGCAAAGTGTGTTCAGAGTTTTATGAAACAAAATGAAAGTTTTAAAATTTCGTTTTTAATTTAAAACTGAAATTAAGCTTTGAGCCACTCAGTTTGTCATTAAATCTCATTTTTCTGTGTATGATGTAGAGAAGAACTAACTTTTACATAGAATTTCAATTTTTCAGGAAAAAATACTACATTTAATCAAGATATAATTAAATACACTAGTTCTTAAAGATTGACAGGTACAAGTATTATTTCCAATAGCATACAACAAAACAGGATGGGTAGGGAGGTTCTTTTCTCTAAGAGATCTGTTAAATATAAACGTCAAGGTGATTATGGTAAGTAGAATACTTAGACATGTTTAATTTTATTCAATGTGATGCCAAATGAGAAAAAGGCAGAAAAAAGTCAATAGGACTAGGAAAGAACAATTGAATGCCAACCAATATTCAACAGATGAGGTTAATGTCTGTCAGTAGTCAGAAGTTAGAAATTCAAAAACAGTACACTTTTCTGACCAAAGTAACCTTTGGAATAAATCTTTTCCTCATCTCCAACATGAATGATTACAGAGTAAATTAAATTATACAAAAAGGAAAATGCTTCAAGTTAGCCAAATATCCTACTAGCAAAAAAAAAAAAAAAAAAAAGGCAATATATTTGGGCTCCCTATGAGCAGTAAGAACAAAAATACAATGGTATTCACATCTACACAGTGGGAAAAATAAACCACATAAAAGGAAACCAAATTAAAGCATGCTTTATTTTTTACTTCTTATAGTATAAAAATATTTTAGAAGCTCCCTGGCAATCTAGTAGTTAGGAGTCCACACTTCCATTGCTAGGGACCCAGGTTCAATCCTGGTCGGGAAACTAAGATCCCACAGGTTGTAGGGTACAGTCAAAAAAAAAAAAAAATGTTTTAATGTTTATAGAAGACAGCAAGTCTTTTTGAAAATGTGTATACAAAACAGAAGATTATAAATTTTAAAGTACATGGTAGTCCCATGTACTTAAGAATGATGGAATAAGTATTTTGAAAAAGTCTTTCACTAATAAATCATTTATAAGCATTATATAATGAGTTGCAGTACCATGTATTATGAAATCTTATTTTAAACCATGGTATGTAACAGACAGCCTTGGAAAGAGCACTGATCATTGATATATACAGATACAGATATATATCTCTATATATGTTGTTGTCGTTGTTCAGCCCCTAAGTGATGTCTGACTTTGCAATGCTGTGGACTGCAGCATATCAGGCTTCTCTGTTCTCCACTATCTTCTGGAGCTTGCTCAAATTCATGTTCACTGAGTTAGCTGTGCTATATAAATATTTTTTAACGTGCAGGTATTTGTCTAAAATATTATGGCAACATTTTATGCTGAATGTTGATACTAGAAAGCATGAAGTAATATTTATAATTTTCTGCAAAGTTTTCTCAAATTCTTATAAAACACTATTCATTTTAATACTCCAGGAAGTAAACACTATAATCAGTAAACTTGAAAGGTAAAGGGTAGCAAAGAAATGTCAAAGCAGTCCCAGAAGAAGAATAAACATCAATTATGCTGTGGTAGGTGTTCATGACAAGTACAAGGCAAAAATTCTGACTATTTATTGAACGATTTCATAGATACTACACTTCATTGATAAGGCTGGCAAAAATATAAAATTGTTCTCTACTAAATGGGTGTTAGTAGATGGGTTAATTGAAAATATATCCACTTGTCAAATTCTTTTTAGAATTTTAGGGTTATCAGTGTATGAAAATAATTTGTCTCTTTTTTTTTAAATTAAGAGATGCTTAATTAACTGATACCCAAGTGAGAACTTTCCTTAAACAAAAAGTGCCTTTTATTTCCCAGTCTAGCCCACTTCTCTCAATATATTCTGCCCCTAGCTATAACTCACACCACTTGTTCAGTCACTCAGCCGTGTCTAACTCTTTTACAACCCTGTGAACTGCAGCCCATCAGGCTCCTCCAGCCATGGAATTTCCCAGCAAGGATACCACCATGGGCTGCCATTTCCTTCTTCAGGGGATCTTCCCTGCCGAGGAAGTGAGCCCTTGTCTTCCTCACTGGCAGGCAGTTTCTTCTCTGCTTCCCCACTAGGGAAGACCATCTAATACCACTAGAGATGTCCTGTTTCCTTCCATGAAACAGAAATAGCCTATAATCGCCCAGAAAAATACTTTTTCCTATTAACTCTCCAACACTTTGATTACTATGAGTAAAGTACTACAAGTAACAGTTTCATTATTTTGTGAGAAACTTTACAGCTGCAAATAGGGCAAAGAACAACATAGTGATTTCAGGATAGCATATCTGACTAGACCGGATTGATGGGTATTATGAAAGGAAAGTGATTTATTATGAGTTTGTCAAACTATAAGGGAGAAAAGTGCTATAACACAGCTCCAGCCTTCTTCCCCAAAGATAATAGGGTCAAACAGAACAGATACTCTGATGTCACTCTATATGATGTCTACATAAGCCAGCTGGGAAGACAGGCAGAGGTCTGTCTACAGGTGGTCTGGGTGAGGAAGAGCACAGAGAAGCTCATGCATCTTACACATCCTTTCCCTTGGAATCTGGGTCTCTGCTCTAAACATGTTTCATTACTACCATTATGTATATTATGAAGGATTACACAAGATGATATCAGGGCTGCTCTGATGGCTCAGTAGTAAAGAATCTGCCTGCCAATGCGGAAGATACAGATTCAATCCCTGATGCAGGAGGATCCCACATGCTGCAGAACAAAGCCTGTACGCACAAGCACCACTAGAGAGAAACCCGGCTCGCCGACCAGAGAAAAGCCCACGCAGCAAAGATCTGCACAGCCAAAAATTAAATAAATAAAAATTTTAAAGATCATATCAGGCAGAAAGAATGAGGTCAACAAAATATTTCCTAACAATTATACAAATAAGTGTACAAACTGAGAGAGACTTGCCTTACCTGCATTTTGTGTAGATAGAGATCCTAGAAGTTTTACTTGACTACAAGTTCAGTCTGAGGCAATGGTGCCATGTGGAAGTACATTTGCCACAAAAAAACAATCTCCCATAATGCTTCCACTATCTGACCTCCAGCATCCTGTACAAAGGCGATTAAAAACCCCGCTGTACTCTGCCTACAAATTATATTACATGCGAACTAGACTTTAAAATTTTGGCCATAACATATTCAAGGGCACTGGCAAACTGCAGCAAGCCTAGAGCTGAGGGAAAACAGAAAGGAGTCTAGAGACATTGTCCTACAAGGTACGACAGAGTGATTGAAAACGCAAAGACTACAAAAGAGAAAATAATTCGAGAATTGACAGAGAGATGTGGCCCTGGTTAAGCCAATTAACATCTTTGTGCTTTAGTTTCCAATCTGTAAGACAGAAATCATAAAAGCACCTATTTCACAAGGCTGTTGTAAAGATTAAATAAACTAAAACAAACACTAGAATAGTACCTTGCACATAATTCATCTCATTAATATAGTGCCATCACATTAATAATATCATCTTCATTTTTTTCTATAACCTCCAGAGGGCAGAATTAGTAACAATGGGGAAACATTAAAGGAAAACAAACATTGACTGGATATTAGCTATAAATCCTGCTTTGCTGTTTTGAGGATTCCATTCCATCTCTTCAATTTAATTTAATCAAATTGCAGTCACTTTGGCTTTTAAATACCTATGCCTCCTTGGTTATCTAAATTAAATTTCTATCAGAAGAACTAAATTTAGAGAAATTGCCTCTGTAAAGATTATTTACATTTCAAAAATACTCTAACTTATCTAGTAATTAAATATAGATCATCAAACATTTTTTAAAACTTGGATTTGCATATAAAATATAGAGTGAAAGTCATTCAATAGTGTCCAGCTCTTTATGACTCCATGGACTGTTCATCCGGCCAGAATATTGAAGTGGGTAGCTGTTCCCTTCTCCAGGGGATCTTCCCAACCCAGGGATCAAACCCAGGTCTCCCACATTGCAGGCAGATTTTTTACCAGCTGAGCCACAAGGGAAGCCCATAAAATAGAGAATGCTCGAATAATTATGAATTTCATAAAAATTACAAATGTTTTTAGTATAAGAAGGTCCTGCAAATTCCATGAACACACTTTAGCTTAAAAAAAAATTAATAAAAAATTTCATCATATACCTGAAATTAAAATTTAACTGGGTGATTTGTACATTTATTTGCTAAATCTGGCAAAGGTTTCAAAGGGTCAATGTTAACAAAACTCAGTCACTGAAAAAAATATTTTTAACAAATTTTTTGAAGATCTTTAACAATTTAGATGTATTCTAACATGGATAGGGAAACCTTATGTATCTACCACTTTGTGTTTAACACTAAGAAAAATTTCCTTCCTGACACATCCTTTAGTCATATCTCAGATTTCCGGTGCCAGCTGAAATTGCTCAAGAGGAGGTTAGGATCAGCCATCTACTTGTGGTAACTTGCAGGAACATCACTTCCCTCTTGGCTATAGGAATACAGACCTTGTGGTCAATTTCTGTTTTCACCTGTGTTAGGCAAAGATAACACAGATCCTCTGCTACAACCATATTTACACGAACAATGTACCCAAATATTTGAAAATGACCATTGTCAAAGAACACAGCTTCTATCATTTTCCTCAGGCTCTACCAATAAAGCAGTAACAAAAGGGCTGAGATGTGAAAGGGAGTGGGGTACTGTAAAAAGCCTACGAAAGAAGAAATGAAACAGGAAGGAGGCACCCCAAGTCAGAAGAATGCAAGCCCAGTGGATAATTCAAGGAAGCAGTGAGGTTTGGAGGAGCCCGGCAGAATGTGGGCAAGTTGTATTTATATGACTCAGTTTCAATTTGACTGCTGCTTCTCGGAGTTGTAGGGAACAAACTAGACAGTCCATACAAAATTATTCTGCACACTACAAAATCTTTAGGAGACGCTGCTCATCATGGTCACGAATCAAGATGACTTGAACCCAGGGCTCAATGTGAGGGTACACCTCTAAGAAGTCTGAGAGGGAAAGTGCCCACAGAAGAATTCCTGCAGAACAGACCAGGTAGACAAAGAATAAGCAAGAATGACCTGCAAGTGGGACTCTTCCTGGTAGTTCCCTTGAAGGAAGCTATTATATCTTCATATCTTCACAGTCTTTGAGATTTATTTGTATCTATTTTATCAGCTCCCTCAAATGTTTTACAGATTATAATAGGAAGAAAAAAACAAACAAAATCTTTGTAGCTCCAAATTCCTAACACAGTACTCCACGCACAGCTGACATTTAATACACATCTATTACATTAAACGATTAACAGTCGTTCCCTTTAGAAGACTAAGAAAGATGGTAACTAAACTTGAGACTCAAGAATGAAAAGAGGGAAAACTACGTGAAGTACCATAATTCAAAAGGTCAAGACCAAAGGAAGCGGATCACACAGTGATGGGGCACATGGCACCATGCTCACAGGTGCATCCTCAAAGGGGACATAGACTTGAGTTAGGGCCCTAGTCTGCTTCCTACCAGCCATGTGACAACTGCTGATCCTCTCTCCACCTTCAAACCCTGGGTGCATCCAGTGGATGTTGGAGGAATACCAAAGAGTTGTGGCAATTAATTGAGATTCCTACACATGTAGAGTCCTTAGCACAGTGCCCAGCATGGAATAAACCCACAATAAATGTTAAAAGAAACGGTAATAAAATACTTAAAAATGAAAAACTTTTTAAAAAGCCTTTTTCATGCCTGGGATGAGAGAAAATCTGTGTCAAGAGTACCATGCCTTGTGGGATCCTGAATACATGATATTTTACCCTGAAATTCTCATAAATCATTATGTCAGTGGTGGTTGTAACAGCCATCACTACATCCTCATCTGTGGGTCTGGAAGAACCCTTGAGATAGGGTTTGGTTAATTCCACAGGAGACTCGTGGACAGAAGAATGGCTACAAACAGGGGCAGTGGTTTCTGTGGTACAAAATCTACCTTAAAAAATTTTTTTTCTTATCGCTACTGAGGGATGACAAGATTGAAAATCCCTTAGCAGGCTGGGATTTCCCATCAAGTCCAGCATCAAAGTAGTTTATTACAAAATTCTTTTTTCTTCCTATAAGAAACTGAAAGGCCAAAGGAGAATGTATTGTTAAATTAAACCCTTAGCTAACATACACAGGGAGGCACTCGTGGAAGTGGCAACTCCACTTCCCTCTCCCACTTAGAATACATAACATTTACTACATTTAAGGCTTTCACACACACACACACACACACACACACACACACACACACACACACAAGACAGAGAGGACTCAAAAGGAGAGAAAAATACTAGCCACCAACTACTGAGACATTTCATATCACACATTACTATGAGATTGGCAGTGCTTTCCTTGTGCCTGAAAAATACACAATCTTGTAAACATGGCAAAATCCTACCCATGTGATTTAGTTAAAAATAAACCTTGAATTAAGAAAATATGATTTATTGTGGAACATAAGTAAGTAAAAAACTCTATTACTTTTAATTCATTATGGAGATTGTGAATTTAAAGTCCTTTGGGTCTGCTTTGTGA
Source organism: Nanger dama (assembly GCA_917880005.1). Taxonomy (NCBI): domain Eukaryota; kingdom Metazoa; phylum Chordata; class Mammalia; order Artiodactyla; family Bovidae; genus Nanger; species Nanger dama. The sequence continues at coordinate 3,904,986 of CAKJTW010000007.1, forward strand.
ACAGATTAAGCACATTGAAAATTAGCACTAATTATAATTAGCATTGATCATACCTCCAAATAAATGTTCTAATTTTTATAATGTATTTTTTTTAAAGTAGGTTCAAAACATTAATTTTTTAAAAATGTCTTTCTCCACTGATTGCACTAAGGTAAAGTAAATTTCAATGCATCTTAGGCAAACTAATTAGAAATCCGGAGAATTTTATACTAATAGGATTTTTAAATAGTTGAAAATAACTTTATTTGCTATTTGATTGCTACCACAATTCTTCAAGCTTTCATTTTTATCATCTCCACTGGCTATACTTACAAGTACCCAGAGACTAGGAAATTTGCCCCTGCTGTTCTGTGAGTTGGTTGAAAATATAAGATTAGAATCTGAAAGTCTAGAGTTACTAGTATAGTGTATGACCCAGTTACTATAACAAAATGAATTAACCTCTGTTTCCTAGCAGTTTACTTTTACATAGAGTTAACCTCTTACTCCCAGAAGTCAAATTTCTGGCAACATCAGGGATTCTTTTTAGAACAAACTGTATACAGAAAAGTAAAGGAAAAGTTTGCCAAGTACCCAAAACAGCCATGAAAATGCTTCATTTCCCAGGAGAAGGCCTGAAATCCTCATACAGAATTTATTTATCCTTACCTAAAAATGTTTCTTAAAAGACTTGTTTATCTGTGGTTCAAAATAAGCAGGTTGAAAGTAGTACGGATGTTTGAGCAACTAAAGGTACAAATAATAATTGTCCATAAAGTAAAGCCATGTTAGATAATCATATCAATGACTCTGGTTAGTATGATCAAATAGATTGGTGTTTAGCAAACTCTTTCCTTTTCCTTCTCTGTGTTACTGATGTTAGGTTCAGTATGTGACCTACTTTGACCAATGGAATGGAATCGATGGATACAAGAAGAGACTTGAAATGTGCTTGCACCCTTGGACTAGCTCTATTGTATCTCTTCCATCATTGTTAGAAAAGCTTTCCTTGGTTTGCTGCCCCTTCATATTGGACCCCATAACCAAGCCCAATCCACAGTGAGAACGCAAGGTCAGATAGGCTTGCAATAAAACCTACTAGAAAAATCCCTAGCCAGTTCCTCAGCATCCAGGGAAATGAAAATGAATGAAAATCATTTTAAGCCATTGAGTTGTGGGATTATTTGTTACACAGCAATAGATGTCTGATGCCGACATAAAGAAAAGGTTAAGAGATGTTTCAACTGTCTCTGCTTAAGGCAGTTACATTTTTAGTAAAATTTTTATCAGGAGCTATTAAAGTATTTTTAAAGTTTAGCATTTGAAGAGAGTAACTTTCAACTGAATGGAAAATTCATTTATGTGAAAGCATCCCCAAGCCACTACTTAACAACGTAATGCATAGTTCTTATGAGTTATGTGTCCAGAAAAAGAGAACGAGAGCTTTCTTTAAATAAAGTCTGCTTAGCTTTGCTGAACGGTTGTCCTGGATCCAGGGTTAATACACTTCCATCTGAGATTTCACACTGATGGTAAGAAATAGTCACATGATGCTGTGGACTGAGTAAACAAATCAACCACACAGGAAACTTCAAGACCTGCATAGTGAAAATGAAAGAAAACCCTTGCTTTCTCAAAAAAACCCTGCTTCACGTCTGCACAGTATGAAGTAAAAATTGAGACTTAATGCTAGAATCCCATGGATACGACTTGCTGCCATTTTTATGTTACCAACCACTTACTGGGCATTTCCTGTGCATGGCAGGCCTTTGTACTGGGTGTTTTACTGTTATTACTTCAAGTAAATCATACAGCCATTCTCAGAGGTCTGTATTATTACCATCAGCACTTTAGAGAACTGGAAAAACAGAAATGTAAAGAGTATGAATAACGTGACCACACTGTAGAGCCAGGAAGTGGTCAGGGGATTTGGAGCCAGTATGTCTTACTACAGACCAGTGTCCTTACTCATACCCTGTCATATGAGAAAACAGTTCCAGAATCTTCATTTTAACATCAGAACCTGCTATAGAAATCTTACCACAAAGCTACCTTCCAACTTTTTCTCCTCAAGACACAGTGGCATCTAGAGAAATACTCCATTGCTCCCTCTCAACCCCTGAATGCCTACTTGTCATCAGATACTCAACATGCCCAGAGTTATTTCCAGCACCCTTTATAATTCAGTAAACAAGACAAGAGATTTGATCCACTCTTGATCAAAGATTGATAAGACTGTGTCAAAAAGACACAGGGGTCAAAGTGGCCTAAGACAGGGCAATTTGAGCAAAACAGAATAATGACTGCAGTAGATAACCAATGTCCAAAAAGGATGAGTTCATAATAATACTTACAGGAAAGATTTCATTTCTCTTTACTAGAGGTTGCAAGGACACAAATTTATTACCCTACAAATTTATAAACATGGAAAAAGAATCAAGCATTTATCTTGTCTCTTTTGTGCAAACTGTACGTCAAGGTACTCAAACAGTGGATGTGGGGGAATTCCTTTTTATTTGAGAATTCCAGTCAATAAATGTAGAAGACATAACAGAATTAGAAAAATCAGCATTATCTAATTTCAAAGAGAAAGAATGGATCTAGGCAATGATTATCAATCAATACTACATTCATCCAATACTTTGGCCACCTGATACGAAGAGCTGACTCATTTGAAAAGACCCTGATGCTGGGAAAGATTGAGGGTAGGCAGAGAAGGGGACGACAGAGGATGAGATGGTTGGATGGCATCACCAACTCAACGGACATGAATTTGTGTAAACTCCAGGAGTTGGTGATAGACAGGGAGGCCTGGTGTGCTGCAGTCCATGGGGTCACAAAAAGTCGGACATGACTGAGCAACTGAACTGAACATTCATCAGGTGAGAGGATAATGGGGAACTTTATAAAGGAATCAAGCTGACACCTCCTGACTGAGTAATCTTGAGTAGTGCCCGTGAAGGAGGGACAGTCAGATACCAAGTTCTTGTTAAAAGAAGATAAAGGTACACAGCACCAATTATGCTATATTTTCCCAAAAGTAAACAAGTAAACAAACAAGGCTGAATCTAATCACATCTCTAGACCTAATATCCAATTTACAGAAAACACAGGTTGTAGAGGAACCAGTGAAGGATTAACACACCATGAGAAAGCCACCAGCTAAATCCACAATATGGACATCTGAATCCACACATGAGCTCATTTTGAAACTATTTACTTCAGATCAGGACTTGAACCCATGTCCTGGGACTTGAACTCAGCCAAATCCTTGCTTGGGACTCTAACCAATGTGGCTGGGACTCAAGCCCAGTCAAAACCCATGGTCTTCCAATTGAGATCAAAGATCTGGTTTCAGAACCTAATAAGCTCAGGTTCTTGACGTCTCATCACAGAAAGAATTCAGTGATAGACAAAGTGATAGGTAAGAAGTGGATTTATTCAGAGAGAAACATGCTCCACAGAGTATGGGCCATCACAGAGCACTAGAGCAGTGGGCCTGAAATGTGGTGTGGTAAGTTTTTATTTTTATGGGCTGGGTAATTTCATAGGCTAATGAGTGGGAGGATTATTCCAACTATTTTGTGGAAAGAGTGGAGATTTCCAGGAATTGGGCCACTGCCCACTTTCTGGTCTTTCTGGTCTTTTGAAGGTGCCTAGGAACTGTCATTGCACCTCTGGCTGTGTCATTTAGCTTGTTGATTGAGGATCAAAGTCTAGTTCAAGTTGACTTGTCTGCCACCTTGGACCCATTTGATTCTAATTGGTTTATGGTGTGTCCTTGAGTTATGTCACTCAAGGTTGTGCCCTGCCCCCTTCCCTCCTGTTTCAATTTTGCCAATAAGTCAAAAGTAGGAGGGGGAAAAACCAGAATAGCTGGGAAAGAAGGACAATAATAAAACAAAAGACTTAAGAGACCAAATAATCACTTCAAAATGTAGACTGTTTAGATCCTGATTTGAGAGAGAGGTAAGGAAGCACACTAAAAACATATCCCTTCTCAGGCAGCATTAGTGGTAAAGAACCCGCCTGCCAATTCAGAGACATAAGAGACACAAGATCCCTGAGTTGGGAAGATCCCCTGGAGGAGGGCACGGCCACCCACTCCAGTATTCTTGCCTGGAGAATCCCATGGACAGAGGAGCCTGGAAGGCTACAGTCCATGGGTTGCAGAATCAGACATGCAAAAAAACTGAAAAAAACAAACAACTTAGCATGCACGGATAGGCTGACTCTTATATTAATCCTTAATATTAATATTCATTCTATTAGGTATGATGAAATAATAATTACTTTTAAAAAAAACAATTCTCAGTTAGAAGTACACACTGAAGACTTTTGAGGTAAAATGGCATAATATCTAGGATTTGCCTTAAAGTACTCCAGAAACTGGAAAAATAAAAGGACATGATGTGATGTTAGATAATTAAGGTTAGCAAACTGTAGCTAATTCTTGAAGTTCAGAAAATACATGAAGATACATTATACTACCTTTATATACATATGTGTTCAAATTGTCATACTAAAATAATGTATAAAAGGGGAAAAAAAAACCTAACACATGACACCTAAAACTCTTTTAGTTCTAGCGACTGTTAGTCACTTTTCACTTAGTGTTTACTTGCCTCTCTGGTCTTATTCTTTATTTTCAAAATTATCAGTTTAGTTCAGTCGAACTCTTTGCAACACCATAGACTGCAGCATGCCAGGCTTCCCCATCCATCACCAACTCCCAGAGCTTACTCAAACTCATGTCCATCGAGTCGGTGATGCCATCCAACCATCTCATCCTGTCATCCCCTTTTCCTCCCACCTTCAATTTTTCCCAGCATCAGAGTCTACTCCAAGGAGTCAGTTCTTCACATCATCAGGTGGCCAAAGTATTGGAGTTTCAGCTTCACCATCAGTCCTTCCAATGAATATTCAGGACTGATTTCCTTTACGATTGACTGGTTGGATCTCCTTGCAGTCTAAGGGACTCTTAAGAGTCTTCTCCAACACCACAATTCAAAAGCATCGATTCTTTGGCACTCAGCTTTCTTTATACTCCAACTCTTACATCCATACATGACTACTGGAAAAACCATAGCTTCGACTAGATAGACGTTTGTTGGCAAAGGAATGTCTCTGCTTTTTAATATGCTGTCTAGGTTGGTCATAGCTTTTCTTTCAAGGAGCAGGCATCTTTTAATTTCATGGCTGCAGTCACCATCTGTAACGATTTTGGAGCCCCTCAAAATAAAGTCTCTCATTGTTTCCATTGTTTCCCCATCTATTTGCCATGAAGGGATGGGACTGGATGCCATGATCTAGGTTTTTGGAATGTTGACTTTTAGGCCAGCTTTACACTCTCCTCTTTCACTTTCATCAACAGGCTCATCAGTTCCTTTTCACTTTCTGCCATAAGGGTGGTGTTATCTACATATCTAAGGCTATTGATATTTCTCCCAGCAATCTTGATTCTAGCTTGTGCTTCATCCAGCCTGGCATTTTGCATGATGTACTCTTGCTTGCTTGCTAAGTTACTTCAGTAGTATCCAACTCTTGGCGACCCCATGGACTGCAGCCTACCAAGCTCTACCGCCCATGGGATTTTCCAGGCAAGAGTACTGGAGTGGGGTGCCATTGCCTTCTCTGCATATAAGTTAAATAAGCAGGGTGACAATGTACAGCTTTGACATACTCCTTTCCCAATTTGAAACCATCTGTTGTTACATTTACAGTTCTAGCTGCTGCTTCTTGACCTGAATACAGATTTCGCAGGATAAATTTTCAAAATTTTATATGCTTTTTAAAATTATAAAAATTATAATTTTAAAAGTTTAGTTTTGTATTAAATAACTAAGTTTGAGAGAAGTGTTTCCTAAAACAAGAGTCAGTGAAACAAAAATTAAAAAGAAATAGAACTGAGAGCATTAAAATTCATTCACTTAATAAGTATTTGAGTCTCTATTTGACTTCTCCTCATGAGTCCAGGGGGAAATCTGTGGAAGAGACATAGGTTCTTCTCGTTAAAATAGTGGTTGATAAAAATCTGGCAAATATCAGCTTCTCCCTTAGGGTCAGGAATAAGGATGTGGTAACAGATGCAATTTCCTAAGTCAACTTTATAAAACTTAACTCCAGAGTCATATCAAACTGATTCGGACAGGGTTTATGCTGAGCCCAGGCCATTCTGCACCAGCTCATTAAATGTTAACTGTGAATCAAGTGTGTGTGAGCAACCTAAGAAGCTCAGTCATCTTTGACTCTTTGTGACTACACGGACTGTAGCCCACCAGGCTCTTCTATCCAGGGATTCTCCAGGCAAGAATACTGGAGTGGGTTGCCATTTCTTCCTCAAAGGGATCTTATTGACCGAGGGATCAAACCTGGGTCTCCTGCATTGGTAGGTGGATTCTTTACCACTGCATCACCTGGGAAGTCCTTGAACAAAGCACATGCAGAGCTAAATAGTATCCAAAGACCAGAATGGGGATATATCACAGTTCACATGGAAAGGAGTACCAGGGAGAGGAAAGCAGAAGTGCTCAGGAAGACTGGAACATTCCACCATTACCACCATCGCCTCCACCCCCAGAGAAAAAAAAACAATTCAAGACAGACAGGATTTCAGTGAGGAACACTGCATGCTAAACCCAGAGCAAGAAGGAAGAAGAGTCAGAAAAACAAAGAGGAAACTCTTCGGATTATCAGTTCTACATTTTGTGGTGTAGACAAGACAGCTGACCGACCACACCAGGGCTGTGGTAAAGGAGTCCATGTTTTACATTTCAAGATGCCAGTTTAGACCATTTCAGTCTCCAACATTAATCTCTCTTTTTCGATGGCAGAGTTCTACTCATTCAGTGTCCTACACTGAAGGATAATGTTAACTGCGCAGGATAACCTCCTATTAACAGCACACATTTGGAGCCGGATGGCTTGAGATTGTATCCTAGCTTTGCCACCTAGTTGCTTTCTGACCTTAGAAAACTTCCTTAACCTCGCTAAGCCTGCTTCCTCATCTATAAAATGGAAATAACACTAGTACCTAGGGTCTGACATTTAAGGTCTGATTAAATAACATGTTTAAAGAGCTTACAATAAGTGCTTGTTATTATACAGTGTCTATGTAAGACATTCTAGATTTTGAATATTTGATTCTTAAAAAAAAGAATATAGAGTATCTAAATTTTTGTGTTTACATATAGAAATGATAATATTTTGAACATATGGGGTTAAATAAAATAGTATCAGAATTTATTTCTTTTACTTCTATTTTAAACTTTTTAGTGTAGCTACTAAGACATTTAAAATAATATGTGTGACTGGCATTCTACTGGACAGGACTGCTCTAGAAGGTTGATCTTTGAAACCAGAGATCCATCATCTCTCCCCCCTATCCAGAGCTACAAATTAGGTTTACCTGAATTTAAGAATATCTGTGTTTTATGGTCAATAACGTAATCTCCACACATTCCACAGTCCTGAAGAGAAAAATGATCTTCCTTAGGTCTTTCTTTACCAAGAGAAGGCTCTGCCCATCTATAAGCCTTCAGCTGACAATGTACATACTCCTGAGATCTGAAATGAATGGCGGTCCCTAACTGACACCTAGGATCTTTCCTGCACCTTCTGAAGGCATCAAGAGTTGAAAAGCATTAAGCCTATAAAGTTCATTTCATAAGCTTGTTATCTTTTTCTGAGTATCATCAGAGCAACCTAACCAGCCTTATCTCCCTACTCCCCATTTGCTTACATCAGCAAGTCATTCTATCCTAGGTGGGATGCTCACAATGACTTACATAAAAACCAAATCTGAGCACTTTGCAAACAAACTGCTGAAGCAGGGGTCCCCAACTTCTGGGATCTAACGCCTGATGATCTGAGGTGAAGCTGATGAAATAATAATAGAAATAAAGTGCACAATAAATGGAAAGTGCTCAGATCATCCTGAACCCATCTCCCCCTCCCCAAGCCCATAGAAAAATTGTCTTCTGTGAAACTTGTCCCTGGTGCCGAAAAGGTTGGGACTGATGTACTAGAGGTTTCTGGGTGTATCCTTATAGAATCAGGCCCCTTTCAGCTCTGCTCTCTAACACCCTACATCTTCACCAAGGCTGTTTGTACAGTAACTTTGTTTAATCAATGAAGATGCCATGAATTATTTTCTGCCTGACTAACACTGCAAATATTCTTATTCTGCCTCATGCTCACCTACCATGGAAGATGTGGGCTACAGTAGTCTGCCACATGCAAGGTAATAAATGAACATTCACTGAGGGCTTATGTATGAAACACTATTCTGAGTTACCACCTTTTATTTTTCAGTCCCCTCAACAACTCTGTGAGATATGTTTACTTACACTTTCCCACAGATGAAGATGTTAAAATTCAAATATATGTCCACAAAACAGCTCCCTATAGCTCTGACTTATGCATACTTTTGGTGTTAAAAATCAGAGACCTCTAGCCAAGGGAGCGACAGCCTGTCTCCACCTGAACAGGAAGAACCTGGGCTCTGGCTTGTCCTTGGACCTGCACAAGGACTTCAGCCCCAAGCATCCGGTGTCTTCAAAGCAACATATGAAAGCACTCAGGTGAAAAACAGTTTCTCCAAAGGCTACTGCAGTGTGAAACAACTAAAGATGACCTGGCCTCAAAGAGATGGTGATTTGCATTAAACTTTCCTTCCTTTTCTTTTTAACATGCCTGGCAGGCAGCAGTAGATCAGAAAGCCATAATCACTACTCCAGTTTTGAAACCGCGCTGTCCTCCTTCCCCAAGAAGATGGAATAAAACTCACAGCCAGCAGGCTCTGGGTACCAGTAAATTATACCCCCACACACCTTTGGATGTCAGAGGGGTGTTGCTCTCAGTAGGCATCTGGGAGAAGTGGGGGCAGAATGCTGAAATCTGTACCAGCCCAGAAACTGAAGGTGCCCTAAGGAATCAAACCCCAGTTTAACAACAAAGGATTTACCTTTTCTATCCTTCGCATATCGGTGTCATTATGGAAGATTTCACATGCTGGTGTCATTATGAAAGATTTGAGCACATATGGAGATAATTATATCTGGAAGCAGAAAAGAAAGTAGCCCAAACACAGTGGAGGGGTGTCACAGAATTCTTAAAGAGGCAGATAGTTACTGTGCGGCTTGAAAGAATACAAGTGGGTACATTATTACTCAGAAATTGTCTAATGGTCACCTGATCACAAGTAAACATGAAGGCGTTCTTGTCCTGTGTGCTCTCAATGCCCCCTCTATTTCCTATTACCCTACAAATCACTATTCTTATTAATGCTATAATTAATTCTCTCTGGGCAACTGAACCTGTTAAAAATATAATTTAAGCTGGTCTGCAAACCATCATTAATATTCTCATCACAAAAATACCTATGACTTAATACTACAGCCAGAATTAAAAGTCATCACGTGTTTCAAAAAGGGAAAAAGACAATTATATTATCTCTTTGAAGTTAGTGATGACTGTGCCCCTGATTGATTCATGTGGGCCAACAATTCTAAGAAGCAGGACCGTTTTCTCTGCTTTAACACATTCCTGCAGTAGAGTGGGCAGTCAGCAAAGATGTGGTTTCTTTTAAATGAGAGATGCTTTATAAGCAAAATTACCTTTCTATAGGGAAACTCATTACTATATCATTTCAAAGATTAGTGCAAAAAAATCCAGTGATTTTGATCCTTATTTTTAAGAAACAGAATGCCCCATACCCCATCTAATATGCAATTAACTTTATAAAACTTGCCTTTAAAAAATTCTATTGAAATATGAGATTAAGGAATTGAGCCATCAAGATTACTGGTTCTTATAAAGTAAAATAGTGATTGTCTATGATATAGGAAAAATAAAAGGAAAAAACTGTCAAAAATGGTTATTTTTAAAATCTAAAAACTGTAAATTTAGTTTCTATCTTGAAAAAACATACTGAGCCTAGATATAAACCCATTTGACTTACCTGGAGCAGGCAGAAAAATGTACTTAAATTGACAGATGATTAGAAAATATTTATATTATAATGAATACTAATAGGACTTTTCAGAAGCACATTCATGCCATCTTTCTCTCAAAAATATTGTAATTTATTCAATTCCACCAAGATAATAAACTTCTTTCTTCCAAAATATTGGTCTAATCATAGGTTAAACTAACAGCTATCACAGGGGAAAAAATGCAGTTATATCAGGTCAGGGCTTGGGGATGAGCCACAGGGAATTTTCTCTGTGACACAGTGGCAAGCTATACAAATGAAAAGGGAATATGAGAAACAGAGCTGACATACAGCTGTGTAAATTACACCAGCTTGGTTGTGACTAACTTGAAAGAAAGAAACATGACAACTGTCTATAAAAATAAAAAATACATGCAGGGATTAATAGAAATTATCTTATATACATTATATTTAGTAGAAAATGACAAAAACAGCAACCAAAAAAGTTCTAAAATTGAAAACTGATCAACTCTTAAGGCTATATTTCAATGATTATAATAGAGACTATCACTAATTTTTAAAAAATTTCCCCCTTAACTCTTTAATTTTAAAATTTATTTTTTAATTGAAAGATAATTTCTTTTATAATAGGTTCCAGTTTCATCCACCTCATTAAAACTGATTCAAATGTATTCTGTTTAATGGCTGAGTAATACTCCATTGTGTATATGTACCACAGCTTTCTTATCCATTCATCTGCTGATGGACACCTAGGTTGCTTTCATATCCTGGTTATTATAAACAGTACTGTGATAAACACTGGGTACACATGTTTCTTTCAATTCTGGTTTCCCGGTGTGTATGCCCAGCAGTTCAGGATGGGGAACATGTGTATACCTGTGGGGGATTCATGTTGATATATGGCAAAACCAATACAACATTGTAAAGTAATTAACCTCTAATTAAAATACATAAATTTAAAAAATAAATAAAATTTTTTTAAAAAGAAAGACAATTTTTTTACAGGATTGTGTTGGTTTCTGCTAAACATCATCCTGAATCAGCCATAGGTATCATTAATTTTTAAATAGCAATAGAATAACTTACAATCCTGAAAAAAAAATTTCTCTATTTTACTTACCATTGACCAGCCTTTCAAAAATAGAGTGCTAAATTAGGCTTTTTTTATTTTATATAGAACATGGACAAGCTGGAGTCAAAGAAAGGCAATACACTGAGTTGAGAGGGTAATGCTGAATCATGGAGACATGTATAAAGACATTCAGTTGCTAAAAGAAAATAAACGACTTGAAAAGGAAGAAATACGGAATGGTTGTTCAATTGTTATAAGAAATATTTAGTTTAGATTTACTTGAAAATCAAAAGAGAAATGGTAAACAGGACACAAAAGGAAGTTAAACCCCAAAGTTTTAATCTATTAAAGAGACAATATGTAATTAAGTGTCCCATGACATCTCTTTAAGTTATTTAACTCTATGAATCCTATGGACAGAAAATTCAGCAAACATTTCATAGACGTCTTCCTTCTCCTATTGGGTATAGTGATAATTCCCTCAAAAAATGGTTTCATTCTTTCCAAAACATGTATGCTGACTTGAAATGCTTTCATAGAAGTTCACTGAGGTAGAGGGACAAAAATAAAAGCAAGAAATCTTAAGAAACAATAAAACATTTCAACAAATTCCCTTAAGAACATTGAATAAGCAAGTTTCATGAATTTAGGTGTATCCAGAACTGAAAAAGCACGGGTATAATCAGGCCTTTCTGAAGCAAATTCTACAATTATATAAAATTGTGTGTGGGCTATATTTTTAGGCCATTCCTGTACTAATCATGTATCATGAACCAATTTTATTTTCTTCTCTCAACTGATTATGTGGCTCAAGAAGTTGAGATCAGGTCTCACTAATCTCTCTGTCAAAATACAAAGCATTGCCTGACATCCAGTTGATGCTTAAAAACGTTTCTTCAGCCAAAATGAATTCTCGTACCTTTGAATTCCACACAGGAGCCACAATAATGTTAATTGTCAGTGAGGTGCTCTACAGTGAGTGAGATATGGTTCTGGCCAAACTCAAAGACCAAGATATAGCTGACTAGTAAATACTCCAGTGAGAAGAACAGAAAGACACAAGCCAAGCCAGCATGACATGGGCAACTGGATGTTCCAGCTTTGGACCACAAGGCACAGCATTGGGAAGTATAGGAACAGAGAGTCAACTGGTGTTGCAACAGAGAACTAAACAGTCTGTGTAAAAGAGGCATAGTAGCAGGGGTTTAGGGGCAAGATTCAGTCACGAAGGGGGTCTATCTCTTTAAAAAGCAGGACACCAATACAGAATAAACGCAATGCGTATCTGAGAGAACACACCAAGGCAGGGCACAGGAATGAACACAGGACCTGGGAACCACAGCTAAAGCCAACTCTCATTCAAAGGGAAAAAGCAGCAGCTTACTCAACAGAACCCAAGTAAGCCAATCAAAAGAAAACAAGTGGCAGAAGAATACTGGTCCTAAGTCATTAAAATGAGGCTTTTTAGATTTTGGAGGCTAGGAAAAGGGTTATTTTCAGATCTCAGGGAAAGTCTAAACATACTGAAATGTTTTAAAAGCTCTAGGGTTAGGGACTTTCCTGGTGATCCAGTGGCTAAGTCTCCAGGTTCCGAATGCAGAGGGCCTAGGTTCTATCCCTGGTCAGGGAGCTATCTCCCCAAATGCTGCAACTACGACCTGATGCAGCCAAATGAATAAATGAATAAAGCTCTAGGTTAACGTGCAAAATAGGTAGCAGTGGGAAGCTCAGGAAGCGCAGCTTAGTGCTCTGTGATGACCTAGATGAGTGGGATAGGGGGTTGCTGGGAGGGAGGCACAAGAGGGAGGGGACATACGTCTATTTATAGCTGAACCATGTTGTTTACAGCAGAAAGTAACACAACATTTTAAGGCAATTATCTTCCAGTTTAAAAAAAATTTTTTAATTTAAAAGAAAAATAAGCTCTAGATAAAGGGATGAGGATTGAGATTGTTTCACAAGACTTCCGTAGACTAAACTTATGTTTTGAACATTTTTTAAATATCAACATGGTACACCTAGCCACACATACTTCTGCAGATTTATAGAAGTGAACATGTAAACAGAACTCTTAAGAAGATGTGGGTCTACAAATTCAGGGCCAACTGGTATTCCCTAAATTGAGAACAACGTATTAAGAATAATCCTGTCATTAGGCCAAGATGCAGAAGGGACTGCTAAATGTCAGAATGCCAGACTAACTCACAGTTCTAACAGTCAGGACACCAGAGGTTTGCCCATAGGAAGCTGAGAAGTTTTGGTGGAACTCAAAGGATTCCACAGTGTATTAGAGCATGGAAATTTTGTTATATAATCAGAGCTTTAAATATGCCATACAAATAATACACTCTTTGAGGAAATGCTTTCGTTTTCTTCTGCCTTATCTCAAATGGTTTCATCCTGCACAATGATTAGAAACTGCTTACATGTAAGTAAATACCAAAATTAAAAGTCATAAGTGCTAAGGACTTCTTTCATGGTCCAGTGGCTAAGACTTCACACTCCCATTGCAGGGGCCCAGGTTCGATCCCTGGTCAGGGACTTAGACCCCACATGCTGCAAATAATACCCAGCACAGCCAAATAAATAAAAATAAAAGTAAAAAGTAAATACTTTTTATAAGTCATAAGTGCTAAAAATGCAAAGATAATCCACATTCCTCTACTGAAATTCTCTAAAATATAAATTACCACTAAAGGAGATTTTATTTCTTATTCTATAAATTATATAATTTCCTTTAGCAGTGAATAGTTTAATATATACATGACACAATGTGAAAGAAGATCTAGACCCAAATTAACATATACTGAACTTTAAATAATCCAAGAAATATTTGTACAACACTAAAAAGTGCAGAACAAATTTAAATTTCAAAAACTTGCTATCACTATGTACAATCTAGAATGGCAAATAAAAGTCCACATAAATAGCAGACGTTAGCCCTGATGACCACGTCTGTAGTAGGATGCTCCACACACAAGCCTCTCTTTAATAATAGCCCCTTATTCTCTTTATCAGGAAGAAAAAGTTTATTGTATTCATAAACACAATTGATAATTTGTATTTAGTTGTTTGTTTACTCATTCAATGCCTGTCTCCAGGACTTCACTGTCTGTTCCATGAGGTCAGGGAAGGTGACAGTTCTGTTTACCACTAAGCAACTATCCTAGCACGTGGTAGGTATTCACTAAAATTGATAGACTGATTGGCTGAATCTGTGAGTAAACACTTCTTTCTTTTAGGTTAACAGATCTTATATAGACACAGCAACCAGAAAAACTTGCCTTTCAAATCAACCAAGTATAAAGAAACCCCATAATGTGTATCCACAAGAAAAGTAACAGATACAATTAAATAGACAACTAGCTAGATGTGGACACAACAGCAGATAAAACTACTCCCTCACCCACATTTACAAATATATTTAAAGGAATTGAGTACATTAATATATTCCTAGTGACGTAACTGTTGGCAAGACTTAAAAATCAATGAAAAAATAATGAACAGGTTTTGTTTCTGTAGATTGATTGTAAAAATTAAATACTGATAAATATTTGCTAACAAGGACTCCAAATAGTGTTTCATCCTTTTAATTCTAGGTTATTATAATTTTACAATCAGATCTTATTTTTAGACTCCATGGAATAGTATAACAAAAATAAACTCTGGCAGTGAAAATGAGTCGTGTTTCAAACCTACATATGCCAGCTATCATACCTCCTTCCAACTGTGAATAAGGAATATTATATTATGCATGAAGTATTTAATAGAATGTTTTGATACAGTTACAATTCAGGTACTGTTAACTATGTAAAGCACTTAGAAGTATGAGGGTCTCTGGGGAAGTGAACATGGTGTGTATTATGGAAGGATAGGATGAAGGAACACACAAAGTGAAAAGATTTCACTTTTGGCATCATTTTTAAAGATGAGAACTGTTACAGTCAGCAATCCACCAATAGAAAAAAAACCTACTAAGAATTAACAAGCAATTTTATCACAAGCAGACAGTGCCTGGGTATAAATTCAGCTCCATTATCCCACTGTAATATCATGTTGATTTACTATATATTTCACATGCTAGTTAGAAATTCATCTATCAAATATATCTCAACATGTCTTTTGAATTAAGACAATGATGACCCTACCTACGTCATAGCTCTGGTCTCCAGAGGGGTGAAATATGTGCTATAAAGAAGGAAGGCTTGATTTTTGCATGCGGTTGCTTAGCATCAAGTACTTTTATGTCAAAAGACAAATGGCACCAATAAAACAGCTTATTTCAAAGACTACCAATCAGCCCTAGAAAAGTCATGACCCACTGCCAACTTCCCGGAGCAATTCTCAGTTGAATTTGATATTTATTGTTGTTATGATTCTCCACACAATGAATCCCTCAGAACCCCTATCCCTTGGTATTTTTTACTCCAATACTTCACTTTCCAGCTATAACTTTTTTTTCCTTTCACCTACTGGTAAATATACTCATTTTCCTTTTGTCTTCAAATAGAACTGCAGTCCATTCCTGAACCATCTACATCTTATTCCCACTAATTTTTCCTAATCTTGTGTGTGTGTTGTGCAAGTGTGTGTGCACATGGTGTACACGTGCGCAGCGGGCTGCCGATGCTCTGAGGTCTTTTCTCAGATTCACATCCTCCACCACCGCCCCCAACAGAACAGATCTGTCTTTCTCCTCCCAACCTCCCCAACAGTTCTTGTTCTACTTCCCAATTCTGAATGCTCCTCGTTCTGCAACTGATATATCTGTACCCCACTGCCAGTCTGAGTTTCTGAGGACAGGACATATACTCAACCACAACACCTAATTAATAGCAGGTCTCAGTAAGTGCAAGACTGTGAGCAAGTGGCTGAGACTCTGAGAAGTGGGTGAGGCAGAAAAAGAAGCTAGAAACACTGCAAGTTCTGAAAGCAGGCACTGCTGCTGCTAAGTCGCTTCAGTCATGCCCGACTCTGTGCGACCCCATGGACTGCAGCCCACCAGGTGCCTCCATCCATGGGATTTTCCAGGCAAGAGTACTGGAGTGGGGTGCACAGCACAGTGGTTAAGAAGAAAAACTCCAGAACAAACTGCCAAGGTTCAAATCTCAGCCCAGCCATCTTATAGTCCTCAGGAAAAGTACCTAGCCGGTGAATATCACGAGGAATACCTGAGTTAATATACATTAAACACTTATAAAAGTGCCTTTAAGGATTCTAAACGTGCTGCATGCTGGAAATTAACACAGCTAGAATTAACACTAACTAGAATTAAGAATCTAGTTTCCCTAAGCTAATAAAATCTTTTAAGTTATTAGTAAAATCACAAGTTCAAAATTTTTTTACAGTTTTCTTATTGAAAGGAAGCAAACCCACAGATGCTTAGACCTCTGCTCTGGTAATGCTGATTTGTGCACTCCTGAGTTCACACATGAAAACCAGGAAGTCACTTAAAATATGAACAAAATTAACTCCAGTTACATGAAACACTGCCACTTTTTAAACTCATCAATTATACACATTTTCTCCAGAATACTATAGGACAATAACACAACATCAGCTTTTCTAATTCTCAGATTGGTGGTGGTGGTGGTTTAGTCGCTAAGTCCTATCCAACTCTTGCAATCCCATGGACTGTAGTCTGCCAGGCTCCTCTGTTCATGAGATTCTTCAGGCAAGAATACTGCAGTATGTTGCCATTTCCTTCTCCAGGGCATCTTCCTGACCCAGAAATCGAACCGGGGTCTCCTGCATGGCAGGCAGATTTTATACCAACCGAGCTACAAGCCCCCAAATGGGAAGGGGGAGCAAATGGGAAGTAAAGAACAAGGTGGAATTTTTATAACAAGACTAAGATGCAAAAGTACTGAAAAACAAATGGGAACTTGAGTCCAGAGAAGTCAAAATCACAAATTCAGATCTTCTCCTTCCCACCTGTTGAATCTCAGCCCCAGACCCCTGAGAGGCAATAGGAAAGCCCAAAGGACCACCTCTTAAACTGGTCATGCGTGTGTGATCAGCCGCTCAGTTGTGTCTGTTTGCGACCCCATGGATTGTAGCCTACCAGGCTCCTCTCACCATGGACTTCTCCAGGCAATAATACTGGGGTGGGTCGTCATGCCTTTCTCCAGAGGATCTTTCCAACTCGGGGACTGAACCTGCGTCTCCTACATTGCAGGAGTATTCTTTACCCATTGAGCCACCGCCTGGACAGAAGACTTACTTAGTCAAGGGAATCAGAGCTGCAGAATATTTGATTATGGCCCTTAGTCTTGGTGTAGGATAAATTGATGAAAAACAGTCTATTTACAGGATTAAAAAAAAAAAAAAAAAAAAGGATAAACTCATGAGTACTCTTGTCCTAAGAACAGCCCTAAACAATCATTCCCTTCTTTTTTAAAAAAAAATATATATATAAATTTACTTTATTTTTTGGCCACTCTGTGTACATTCAGGATATTAGCTCCTTGACCAGGGATCAAACCTGTGCCCCCTACAATGGAAGCTGAGTCAACCACTGCACCACTAAGAAAGTCCCAGTTCCCTTGATCTGAGACCAAGGATGCACTCCTGCTTATCCCTGTGGGACAGGACACAAAGCTAACTTCTCAGAGGTAGACCCATCTTATCAGCCTAAGCTTTAGGACAAGACAAGGAGAATACACCCAAGTTCCTGTGCCCCAGCTGCAACTCTCTTCTCCCTTCTGAGGCCAGTGCTTCAGGGAAGGCTCTTTAGAAAGTCTAGGTCTGAATCTTTTCCTGGTACCGTGGCCATTAGAGAACACAGGGTAGGTGGGTTAATGCCTTCTCAATCTTATAATGGTACTTTCATAACTGCTGTGTTATTGCTACTGTGTGTTCTGGAATATGAATCATAACATGCAGCAATTATGACTGAATTACTTTCAAGTACACCACTGAAACAGAATGCCTCATTAACCAGCCCTGCTCTCTCCATTAGCAAACTAATCATTTAAAGAAGGAGGGCACTCTAAGATGAAGGGAGGGAAACACCCAACTCAGAACCTTTACAGCTTCTTTGCACATAATTGTAGGCCAAGATTCGTGAAGTCTGGCTCTCTGATTGCAAGGGAAGCACGAAAACTCAAAATTATCCTCGGCTGATAACAAACCTAGAGAATCAGTCATCAGAAGGAATCTGCTTTCTCCTTCCTTCCCATACTGGACACCATGATGTAGAATGGACAGGTAGGAAATACCACTTTTAGGAGAAAAATATCCAAATGACCTTCTGTATTTTAAATTTGTGCTAAAGAAGACAGTAAGAATATTAAAAGTATAAGGCAGAAAGGTTCAAAGTGCTTATAATCTGGGACAGGTGAGAGGAAAAATGGAAGAATAGACTAAAAAGTAAATTTGGGAAATAAAATAAGATGCTATATACTTATAGTATCTTAAAAATATAAGATACTATATAAAGATAAGATACCCAATGTGAAATGGTGTGATATACCAATAATAAACAGTAAAGGGAATCAAGCAAGCATAAGATCAGTAATGTATGGAGGATGATGGTTTCAAGAATAATAATTGTGACTCAAGAAAAAGATTAAAGCCTCATTTTAGGTGGTTATCTAGAGAGTATTAATTTAATAATCTACTGGTATCATTAAAAAAATAAGAAAAGACCATCAGAAACATGTCAGAGACCATACTGGGGAATACTGAGGATGTCATTCTGTGTATCTTAGAAGAAAAACTCATAATCCCTGTTATCTAGTACAGTGATCTGAAACATGCTGAAGTTAACACACAGTTGACAGATCCTGTTATTCTTCCTTATTTACCAGTTTTACTTATTTTCAACTTTTCTTTAAATAAACAATGGAAAATTATAACAAAAACCATAGCAATCATTTTAAGGAAACAAATTTAAAAATTAGTGTGAAAATCTAAAACTCTCCTAAAATAAAAAAGCAGACATAAAGCATGAGGAAAGCTGAGTAATGAGTCCACGGGACTTCTCTATATTATTCTCAAAACTTCTTACAAGTGAATAATTATGCAAATATGATTTTTTTTAAGTCAGGAGAACAAAATCAAAATCCAAACATGATAATTATATGAGTTGACCTGAGTAACCATGATGAAGTTTCAAATTTGGTTCTAAGCTTCTTTGAAGCAAAGGCATAAAACCTGAAAACATTAAGGGAAATTTCTTATAAGAATCTTTATGGTTACATGAAGGATGGGAAGGCACATAATGGGCAATGGACTCCACAGCAGATTCCACTGGGTGGCTCCTCATTGATTATTTACTGGTCTGAATGATTATGCTGTCCTTCCCCTGTCCCCTGTAAACTCATCCTTGGATCCTAACTCCCAGCATAACTGTATTGAGATGACTAGGTCATGAGAGCAAAGCCCTAATGACTGGGATTGCAGGTGTGAGTGCTAAGTCACTTCAGTCGTGTCTGACTCTTTGCGACTCCATGGACTGTAGCCTTCCAGATTCCTCTGTCCATGGGATTTTCCAGGCAAGAATACTGGACTGGGTTGCCGTGCCCTCCTCTAGGGGAATCTTCCCAACCCAGGGATCGAACTCACGTCTTCTGCAACTCCAGCATTGGCAGGCAGGTTCTTTACCACTAGCGCCACTGGGAAGCCCAAAAACTGGGATTAGTGCCCTTATAAAAGAAGTCTGAGAAAGTACACCTGCCTCCTTCCACATTGTGAAGACACAGTGAGAAGAGGGTCTTTTATTATCCAGAAAGTGGGCCTTGATCAGACACTCAATCTGCCAGCACCTTAATCATGGATCTCTCAGCCTCCAAAACTGTGAGCAATTAATGTCTGTTGTTTATAAACCATCCCATTTGTGGGATTTTTGTAATAGCAGCCTGATCAGACTAAGACATGCATACAGCCTTCAGCAAGAGAAGAGAGCAGCAGGACATTCAGGTCCAGCTCAGGGAGGTGGCAATGCAATCCACAGGGACCTGGTAACGTGGGGCGTGAATGGACACAAGTCTTCAGGCACACTAAAAGCCCCCTCCTCCAGATAAAAGCTGCCAGAAAGGCTGAGGGTACACGTTAATCTGCACCCAGAGATTGATATTTCAAACCTCTGATGAGCACAACTCTATATAAGCACACAGAAGATCAGACTAGCAGACAGCAGAGCAGGACCTTGGAAATCTAATTGAGAAAGTGAAACAGACCTTTCCAAACAAAGCATCCACCCAGAGGTGGAGTGCTGAGGAGGCTGTGGGTTAAACAAGACATTTTCTTGCACAGCAGCAAAGATTCTCCCCTGATACACAGACACGTATTTGACATGCCCCACACATTGGAGAATGGCAGAAATGCTTTGAACCTTATGGGTTTTTCAAATGGGAATAACCTCTTTCTTAACATAACCAATGATAACTTCAAAAAATATTCCCAAGGAACATCTAATTCTGAGTAGCTAGGCTTGCTGATGAATCCTTTGATGTCACCAGCCCCAGAGAGCTGAGTGAATTGGCTTGTTACACCCAAGTGTTATTTAACAGTTGCTAATCGAACACAGAGAATGACTGCCAAAGGCAATGAAGATTCATGTGTGGATTTAAAAGGTAGATGTATTAAGTTCTGTCTTGACCTCTATTTTCACCTTGAGTTTATAAGACTGAAAAAAGGTATATAAGCATTACTTAAGTCTGAAGGAAGAAGAGTAACATAGTATTTTGGCAATGTTTAGTTTTTATAAATTACTTGGCAACATTCAGCTAAATCCATCAATAAACTTTAAGTACCCTGTTTTGACCACAGATCATTTCCATAAAAGTATAATAATAACACTAAATTTCTGAAGAGTTTATTTAATTAAATTTAAATCCAGCAGATACTTACTGTATCTGTATTATGTATGAGGCATTATATTAAAATTCAGTAAGTCCATTTGTACAAGGCGCTACCTTCGACTTCAAATCCCTCACAATTTAACCAGGGAAAGGAAAGAGGAGAAGGCATGTAATGTATAAGGAGTCACTGTTTTGGACTTAACTGTGCCCCCCTCCCCGCCCCTTCCCCCACCACCAAATTCATATACTGAAGTTCTAAGCCCCAGGGCTTTAAAACACGGCTGTATTTGGAGACAAGGCCGTTAGGAGGTTAATTAAAGTTAAATGAGGTCATAACGCAGGATGCCCTACCCAACCTGACTGGTGTCCTTCTGAGAGCAGGAAGACATCGCAGGATACAAGGGAGATGCATTCACAGCCAAAGTGACCGTGTGAAGACTCAAAGCGAACTCTGAAGGTCAGAGCAACAGGCTTCAGAGAAATCAACCCCGCTGACACCCTTGATCTGGGACTTCTGGCCTCCAGAACAGTGAGAAAATAAACTTCTGTAGCTTACGCCACCCAGTGTGCAGTATTCAGTTCTGGTCACTCTAGCAGACTCATAGAGCCACTCTGAAGCGGGAGGTAATGACATATACCATAAGAGGAAAGTGAAATTTTACTTAACTAAAGGAATCAGGAGAGGGTTCATGGAAGCTCATGGGATGGGTGGATGAAATTATGAAACATAAAGGGGTGGGAAGCGTGGGGGGAAAAGTCATTCCAGGAATAAACCATGATTCCAGGGTAGCAAAGAGGCCATTTAGAAAGCAGCCAGTTAGTTGCCCAGTTTGGTGACATTCTAATTTCCTGTGGGCAAGAAAGTGAGACCCTATTAAAGGCATACTTTAGCAAAGGGCTTTGAATGTCAGCCTGAGGAATGTATCCTAAATTTGGTAGAGGCAGGGCTGCACATATAAGAAATAAACTGTCAATTATATAGCCCTAAGTGCAGCAGGAAGGATTATTTCTGAATATGAAGAAGAGTCTTATATACAGCAGTGAAGTTAATAAAGTTGCTCAGCTTTTCTTTTTCAAAAAATACACGCACTAAAGTTTCAAGTTTAAATTTATTATAAAACTAAGATTAGAGTAATACAAACATTTCTGGGATTACATCCTTAGATAGACATTGGTATTATTTCACTGCAAGCTCATCTGAATTCTGAAGAGCTTGCAAAAATAAATGTTACTCTCTAAAAAAGGATACCAACCCGAAGACTAAATACATATTCATTACATAATCTGTTAGGTGTCACATACAACACTGGAGTGATACATATCTTTCTAGGAAACTGAATAGAAAAAAAAAAAGACTGAACTAAACAAACCCGTCATGAGAAGCATGTTAAGTTTGATAGTACAAGGAGACACACTCCTTCTGAATTGAAATTTTCACCTCAATTAAGAAATGAGAAGGTGTAATACTTTACACCATTAACTGAACTATTTATTATCACACCACTGAGGATACTTTTAGATCACTCTCCTGGCAATGAGGCATTTATTTATGCTCCCTTAATTTGCAGACTCTAGTATAACTCAGAAAATTAAAAGGGCAGTTAAGACTCAGGTCATTAGAAGAACATTGGCCAAACACAAGAAGTTTCCAGCGGTACCAAAACAAACTAAAAACCCACTTCAGGAACTGACCTTTCATCATACCCTTTCTATTTATTACAGACAAATATCAAAATACCCAAACGGTTGCATTCCAGTGTGAGGAGAAACCCAACAACTGCTAAATCGCATCCATAGATATGGATGCCATCATCCCACTTCATAGGGATTTAAGCTGGTAGAATGAAGGGAATTTCAATCTGCAGTAAATAAAACCAGACAGCTTTTCTCTGCACGCTGCCAGGAACCAGGGATGTAAAGTTGACCAACCTCTTCCAGTATCTGGCCCATTTCTATTTATTGGAGGAGGAGAAAAGGAGAAAGAAAAAAAAAAAATCATTATACCATTTCTAATAACTGATGTGAGTAGAAAGTGCTTTGCTACTCTTGAAGGATCTCTCTCAGAAAGAGAAGTTTCCTTCACTGAGGAGAAAGAAATTACCTCCCTTCCACATGATA
The DNA here is from genome assembly GCA_917880005.1 of Nanger dama. Lineage (NCBI taxonomy): Eukaryota > Metazoa > Chordata > Mammalia > Artiodactyla > Bovidae > Nanger > Nanger dama. The sequence continues at coordinate 3,927,916 of CAKJTW010000007.1, forward strand.
ACATTGTACTGGCATGGCCAGGAGGCTGTGGATCCTCACGTGCAGCAAATGGACAGACAGGATGCCTAAGAAGGCTGTAGCACTGGCTCCCACATGCCCTCTCGGGGCCACTTCCCCAAGCAAAACACACACAAACACACACACACACATGTGAACAACAGGGGACCCCTTGCCAACTTCCAAACAGACAAGAAGACAGATCTTTGCTGATCAGGCTTCCTTCCTCCAGGAAGGGTTAAGGAGGAGGCAACACTGAGGTGGTAAGCCACTGGCCAACTCAATTCCTCCATAGTCCCAAATGAGACACAGAGAAGGAAAAAAAAATACACATGGTAAGTTTAAAATATAAAAAGCAAGACTGTTCTCTTGAAGAAAATGCTGTATAAAGTCAGGCAATGCAACTCTCACAGAAATGCAACCAGCTTTCATTATAGAAACTTCTGGGCTACCTGCTCTCTCAAGGTAAAACCACTGAACTAAAAATAAGATTGTATTGATTTTTAGGGATATTGTATCTCAGAAGAAAAGGAAAGTCCTCAAGTGTTAAGAAACTTTAGAGGGAGGCTGGTTACTGAACAAAAGCTACACATTTGTGAGCGACCAGAGTACATTTCTATATATAGCAATATTTTTCTGTTAAGCTGCAGTAAAAATCATCTTTGAATGCAGTATTTGTATCCAAAAGCAAAGTCATTTGCAGATGGGCTCCCAGAAAAGTCAAAGGATGGCAAAATGTGAAAATGAGCCTCCAAATCTCTTGAAGCCTTTTTTTTCCCTCATCAAAATGTAATATATTAACAGATATCTTTCCAATAAAGGCTTTTAAAAAAAATCAAATACCAGAAAACCTTGTCTTAAAACACTGTTAACATTTGTAGAACTCCATTAGGATTAGAATAAAATTCTAAGTCAAAGAGTATTTCATAAAATCGTACACAGGGCCATGCATCTCTCCACCTACACGCCTTACTCTGCAGACTGAATTCACAGTGATACAAGTCTACTACCCACCCACCCAGCTCAGAGCTTGAGGTTTCAAAGACTGGACTAGATTATTGTATTTCAAGAAACTAAATAAAATAGAATACAAAATATTTATGTGTTATTACCCCTGTACCTCCTCACCTGTAGGAGAAGAGGGCAGCAGAGAATGAGATAGCTGGATGGGATCACCAATTCATTGGATATGAGTTTGAGCAAACTCCAGGAGATAGTGAAAGACAGGGAAACCTGGTGTGTTGCAGTCCACGAGGTTGCACAGAATTGAACACGACTTAGGGACTGAAAAACAACCACCACCCCTGTATCAGGTCCCAGACCCTGGGCCTTTCTAGGGAAGAGTGACATGGCAGACAGATCTCCAGGCCACCTCCATCAGCAGACGAAGCAGAGCAAAGGCCTAACCTGGAAGTGTCACATATAGTGAGGTCATCCAGAAATCTCTCACCTAAGAAGACGGTGGTCCCGTTTGCAGAGGCAACCTGGTCCCTGGTTGGGTGACTTGCTGATTATAGCCTTTTCAGATCAGACACTCCCCATTCCCATCCTTTAGACACTCTCACAACAGACCCAAAATCCATGCTCAGGGAAATCAGACAGGTATTCAGCTGGAGGGTGCATGCAGGTCACATGCTGCAGGAGGAGGCTCTCCTCTGGAGTCCATACAACTCATCTTCCACAGTGAAATGCAGCTGTCTGCATCTTCCCTATTCAGAACGCACCTGAACCTCAGCAAGGAGAAGTCCCACGTATGTCCCATCTATTGCTCTCCTCCAAGCTCCCCTCACCCTTCCAATACCCACCCTCAGGTCTTCACATAGCAGAGCGCTGGATGTGCAGGTGACTCACATGAGAAAAGGGTGCAGCCTTCTCTGAAAAGCACCCACAACAGGGAGCATTACCTGGGCACAAGAAGAGTTGGCCCTTTCAGCTCTTCCCATCTGGACTCGTGGTCCTGCTCAGCAGCTAGTTCTTGACAGCATTCAAGCACCCCAGATGACGCTGAGGAAGGGATGCAAACTTCCTAGGGAAGAATGGACCCACTTCAAGGGTTCCAGACTGTCCAGGAAGGTCTTGAGGTGTGAGCAGTGAACACGCAGACATTCCCTTATAACCCTTCTCAATGGGAGTGAGGTTCAAGGGAGAATGGATACACATGTATGTATGGCTGAGTCCCTTCACTGTTCACCTGAAACTATCACAATATTGTTAATCAGCTATACTCCAACACAAAATTAAAAGTTTAAAAAAAAAACACAAAAACACTCCCTTATGTGGGGACGGGATAAGGGATTGCTTTAGTTCCAATTATTTCTGCCTGCCTGTCCTCAGGCCATAAGTGGGACTCCTGGTCTCAATGCTGTTTACATGAGGCTGAGAAAAACATTATAATTATACAAACTGGTGAAACTCATTAATTTACATTGACATCAGTTACTATACATGGAACTTCTGCCTGTGAGGGGCATTTTTGCTAGTCATTTGTTAACTGTTTTAATTTCAACTAGTAATTTCTATTTTACATAGTTAGACATCTTTTGCAACTTTTCATTGAACAGTTTTTAATGTTTATGAAGTTTTTATTCATAAAACTTGTCACTCCATAACACTTCAGTTACCATCCTTCGCTTTTGCTCTCCGAATGCCTGTAACTAGGACCCTGAACTGCAGAGGCCCTCCTTCTATGTCTAAGGGTTAGGGCTGAAATTTCTGTACTGGACAGGGTATATGACCTGCTTGTCTAACCTCGGATCACTAGCTATTTTAATTAAGTATAGACTTCTTCATTCATAAAGAAAAGAGGAGTAGTCTACATGGTTTACATAATCCTCAGAACAGTCTCCAAGGGCCTCTGGGTTGCTCTTCAGCCCCAACGTGGAAGATTTTTCCACATTCATCAAGAAGATTCCTTCATGTAAACTGTGAGTGACTGGATTTTGCTTAAGATTTCACACAGAGAGGTACCAGAGTGTTTATACCCACACAACCACATCAAGCCTTGTAGGCAGAGCTCTTCTCAAAATTTTCTTTCCAGCCTCCGGCCACCAGTCTACACTCTCATCGCCTTTCCATGAGTGGTCTTTGATCCTCACTGGCTTTGTGCCCCCTTGGGGACATTTTCAGGGACCTCTCCATATCTCCCATTTTCCTATACAGAAAAGCTTGGTTCTATTCCAGTTTCTACCTCTTATCTTGTACCCTTCACCCAGCACTTAACACCGTCTTTGAGGACATAACGGGCTATCACTGTGACAGAGCTGATTCTATGCTCAGCAAACCACAGACTTCCCACAACCAGGATCCTTGAAAGGCGGAGATGTTATTACCAAAAGGAAAATTAAAAATTACACTACTGCATATCCAATAAAAACTAAGCTTGCAAATTAAAAAAACAAAAAGCAAAGAATTATGTCAGAGGCTATGGTGAAAGAAGCCATGATTAGGGAATTCTGGAGGCAAAGTGGGGTGCAGGCCACTTTGGGCAATTTATAAACCAGAGAGCTCTGTCCCGAGTTCTCAAAGACACCGACTAGTATCTGAGACCGGGAAGACAGGTCCCAAGTGAGCAGAAGCACCAGAAGAACTGGGGCCCTGGAGAAAACAGCTGTACTGAGAAGGCAGGTAGGCAAAATCCAGTGGCTCTCACAATGAGGGCAGTAGCCCTAAGTGGGCTAACTTTTGGCTCCATACAAGACGTTTTAAAAAAAGCAACAAAAAAGAAAATCATGATTATTAATGAAAAAAAAAAAACTTGGGAAAATGAATTTCTCTGTATCGTAATGCCATCCCCAAACAGAAAAGCTTCATTAAGTTTAGCTTCTTATCAAAAGATTTGATAAAGGATTAAGACAATTTCATATCAGGATCCAGCCAAAAGCAGAACAGCATTTTCCTTCAGCCTCCCCGCCTCTCCACCAGCTCCCTTGGTTGACTCTCATTTCTCATTAAAAGGACTAATGCTAAGTCCATCATGTCAAAACATCTGTGCAGTTTTTGGCTTTTTGACTGATCATGCCTCATGCAAGGGCCAAATCCTGCAAATTTGACCTACCTCATCATGCTCTCTGAATGAAGGCATGAATACATGAGCCATCTCAGTTAAGCCCTCATGACACAGTCACTCCCAATGACTAATATTGGAAAATACTGGTTCACTTAATCAGAGCTTCCAAATGCTGATACATCTCATCATACAATAGCAAGATATTGCAACTCTCATCAGAAAAGTTTTAATGTACTGGTACACAGGTGTGCACTGGCAGATAAAAAAATCTTTGAAATTCTCATTTTTGCTCGAGGGCAAATTGTCTCATTGGCAGTAACTGCTGTCTTGAAGTGACAGACTCATGTCGTTCACTTCCAAGAAGATGTCTGCCAAATACTCAGGACTGCATGACTACAATATGTTGATTTGTCTTCCACGTAAAAAGGCTGTTTCCTGGGGGGAAAGCAGCCAGTACAGTCTTCAGCTCAAACATTTGTGTGAATGCTTTTCCTCCTCCAGACAACCAATGTTGTCTGCACGCAGGAAAAGTGCTTTAGGAGTGCTTGCTATATTGCTGCACAGACTATTAAAAAGATGTGAACCTGAGGTTTGAGATTTTTACTGCTCCATCAAGGATATTCTTAAGTGAAACTGAAACCTTTTCTGTAGGTGCACAGAAATGAAAAATAAAAATGAAGACTACAGCTTGGTGCCATGGCCTTGATTTGTGCTAAGCCACCAGAAGTTTTCCTGGCATGGCTTTTGCATCATCAGTATTAATGTCACTTCCAGTGAAAAAGGCAAATAACATCTTAATATGATAAAAATAGCTTTATCTTGGCAGACCCTCCCTCAGAAAAGTCCCTCTGCAGATTTCACCTTTAAAATGCATTCCTTACAGGTCTTCCTTGTCTCTAGTGAGTTATACAGCAGATCATTTGTATCTCAAAATGCTGCCACAGTCACCTATCTAAAGCACAAATATCTATTCCTCCCTCCTACATCAAAATCATCTGAGTCCTTCCCACTGACAACACAACTAACTGCAGATTCCCACATGTACATGAAAGATATCCAATGAGGTTGTTTAAGCTGCTTTTTCTGCCTGACTCCTCCATCTCTTGCATTTATAGCCTCTTGTCTAGTCAAACAAAACTTATGTTCTTCCCAGCTGGGCATTTATTTTCTTCTTTAATTTCCTCTGCCCAGAACGCAGCTGTCAATATCCCACTGTTCCTTAAACCTGTGGTTATCAACTCTGCTGCATGTGAGAATCCCATGGGAAATCCAGAGGGTTCGATTTAATTTGAATAGGGCCAGGCCTGGGGATAGGTGCTTTTAGAGCTTCCTAGGTGACAACCAGTTGAGATCCAATGAGTCCACCTTATATGCTAGTGTCTGAAAGGAAAGCGTTTCGGATTCCTCCAGAAGAACAGGTGCACTTTTGGGGGATACCTGAAGCCATCTGTTGTCATCTTCTCTGTAGAGCATCTCATTTCTGTCTTGTAATCTAGCTCTTGTTCTGTTTATCTCACCTCCCTGCTAAGCTGTACAGTCCTTTGAGACAGCACCTCACTGCACTCCTTGCTGTGTCCCCTGCAGTGACGAGCACAGAGCTCTGCCCAGGACACAGATTCAAGACATAAGGAATATGTTCATTAAAATCTGAACCAAGGAGTCCTCTGCCAGGCATTTTCCCATATGATACAGACACCTCCCCCACTGCCCTCCAACATTCACTCTAACTCCAGTCACAAAAGAGGCAGAGGGTGGTACATGTCATTGATTATAAAAATCTATGTATGCTCTGAAATTTAAACAACTTCTTTAATGTGCTTTAGCTATTTCTGATGAATGCCATGGCTCGTCAGTCAGCTAGCATGCCAATGGCAATCATCGCTAACTATGATGTACTTCAAGTCCAAAAATTCATCTCTCAAGTTTTTTGAGAGGAAAAAAAAAGCACAGGGTAGAGAATAAACAAGAATGGGATGGTTGAATCAGAGTCACACCAGAGTTCCCTGGGAACCTGTCACCAGAGCTAAATTTCTTCAAAATCAAGACTCCAAATGTCCCATAATCTCAAGTGTGTGTTTGTACAAATTAGTGAATCACTAGTTCAAGACATTTTAAAAATTATCTGGGCCCTTTGACCCACATGTTATTTGGCAGTGTGTTGTTTCACCTGCAAATATTTTTATATTTCCAGCTTTTTTTTTTTTTCATTACTGCCTAGCTTCATTGATTTGCAGTCTGAGAAAATGTTTTGTAGGATTTCTTCTCTTTGAATTGTGACCTACAATGTTGTCTACCTCCATCAAACTTTTGTCTGAGCTTAAAAATGTATATTTTGATGTAGTAGAAGAAAATATTCTATAAATGCTGATTAGATTCTGCCCCCCCAAAAAAAACATCCCAGATTAGGGAATCAAGATTTCCTTATGGGGGCAGAAAAGCAGTTTTCACTTCTGAAGGAGAGTCTGTAAAACTTGAGAAACTTAGCCGAGAATCTCTGCGCAATCAAAATCTTTGTGCAAACTGTTTAAGCTCAGAGATGGGACAGCAGCAATGTTCTCTCATGGTTCTTGGGCTTCTTGTTGACATTGCTGGTGTTTTTAATCAAAGACAAGATACATCTTTTCTAGGTCTTGTAGGCCACTTTCTCTTTTTATCATCTATTCGATTGTTTTTTTGTAGAACAATCATTAGAAATCTTTAAGCCATTATTTCTGGGCCTTCCTAAAAAAAAAAAAACCTACACTAGAAACATGCAAAATCTCATCATTCAATTAGTTGAAGTAGCACAAGAAATGACTCAAGGACATCCCTCCTTACCTCGGACAACTTGGATTTGAAAGATGAGCGCATTAAATGACCGCCAAGTAAACAGATTCTAAACATTAAAGACAATTATATACCCAACAGACAGCTCAGCATGGTGGTATGTTTTAAAAGATCATGTCCACAATAAGCAAATGATGTAGTGATAACAACAAAACAAAGTTGGTGAATAAGAAGGCACATTCTAGAAGTTCAGCAGTCAAAAGAATGGAACAGTTTTGGTTTGTTTTGTGTCGAATGTAGGAGGAAAGGAAAACAGGTGTATTCAGATTATTTTCAGGTGAAGGGTTTGTCAGTCAAAGTTAAGAGTGGTGGCTTCTTTCTCCCTGGACCAACGCAGGGCTTCTGAGAATGTGTTTAGTTTTTCCGAAGTGTAGAGGTGATACATCAGGGCTACAACCAGCGCTGAGATAGCTGGGATCAGCCAGTTGGTCCACCAGCTGGAATTAGAATCAATGGTAGTAATAATACTTTCCAAAGGCTTGGTTATCTTTGATCTGTCATCCGGGTGCAGCTCCCCTAAGATAAATGTTTTGGACAATTCTCGAGCATCTGTAGAGTGTCCAACATCCTCAAAGTTTTCAGTAGCATCACCTCCAGCTTGTTCCCTTAAGACTTCCTCCCCACCAGGATGCTCCTCCAAAAATTTGGTCAAATCGTACACTTTGTAGTGCAGGATCAGCCAGGTGCTCTTGCTGTGGTTGTGCTTCTGGATCTCTTCCAGGGTGTAGTACTTAACGGGTTTGCTGGACTCCTCGGCCATTTCTTAACGCAGCGAGCTTAAGGCCCTAAAAACAGCAGGAGAGCGGGACGAAGAAGAGCGGGCGTCTCTACGAACTCGCCCCTGGGACATTCCCCGCTCCATTTTCACCATTTTAAAGCATGCAATTCAGTAGTACAAAGTATAATCACAATGCTGTTGCACCATCACCACTCTCTAGTTCCAGAATGTTCTCTTCAGCCCAAATGGAAACCCCACCTCCATTAGCAATCATTCCCCATAACCCTGTCTCTCCCAGCCCCTGGCAAACACTCATTTGCCGTCTCTGCTACTGCTAAGTCGTTCCAGTCGTGTCCAACTCTGTGCGACCCCACAGACGGTAGCCCACCAGGCTCCTCCGTCTCTGGGATTCTCCAGGCAAGAACACTGGAGTGGGTTGCCATTTCCTTCTCCATTTGCTGTCTCTATGGATTATATATAGAGAGAGTATGGAAGCCAGTGTGTGTTTATCTATATACATTTGACCTTTGAACAACATGAGTTTGAATTGTATTGCTCCACTTACATGTAGATTTTTTTTTTCAATAGTAAATACAATACTACACAACCACTGGCAGTTGAATCTACAGATGAGGAGCCTTGGATACAGAGGCACCACAGATACAAAGAACCAACTATAAATTCTATGTGGATTTTTGACTATGTGGAAGGTTGGAGCCCCAAGTCCCACATGATTCAAAGGTAAATTGTGTATTTTATGTATCTTCATATGTGTGTGAGGTGTGTGTGTGCATGAGCGCTCAGTCGAGTCCAACTCTGTGTGATCCCATGGACTGCAGCCCACCAGGCTCCTTTGTCCATGGAATTTTCCAGGCAAGAATACCAGAGTGGGCTGCCATTTCCTTCTCTGAGGGATCTTTCCAACACAGGGATCAAACCATGTCTGTTTGGTCTTCTGCACTGGCAGGCAGTTTCTTTACCAACTGAGCCACCAGGGAAGCCTATAAATCCATATAACATATGATAAATATATACAAGCATTGATGTTATATATCAGAGTTCCCACAGCCTTCCTTCCATCACTTCACAGTGACTCCCACACTGTAGCTCTCTGAAGCCCATCTTCACACTCAAACTTCAGGTCTCTGCAGTGCCATATTTTTGCAGTAATTATGTATGTCTTAACCACTCAGCATGTGCAAAACATACTCCCATTTTTATTTGGTTCCTATCTTTGTTTTTAAAAAGTGTCATTGATTACATTTTTGCATGTTGGGTCCCGACTTTCCCCATAAGCGCTGTGGGTTTTGTTATGCAATTTTGTGCGGCATGGTGATTTGTTAAAATTAAAGAGTTGCATTATAGCAGAACTGACTGGATGACTTTTAATTCCAAGTAGAAGCTTGGGTCAAAGACCAAGCTTTCATGACCTGCATCTTCCTTTGAGTCAATCCTGGATATATAAACAAAGATGTCACTGCACTCATTAAAAGCCTCTCTCCATTCAACTCTCTTTGAAACTTATTCTCACACCGTCCTAAGTATAACAGGAACGGCCTCCTACTCCAAAGTCAGAAAAATCCATGCAAGATTTTCTGCACAAGATGCAGTGCTGTTGGGTAAGAGAACTCTCTTCGCACTTACCAAATCATCCCCATTTTCCACAAAAATCTATGGTCTGCTTGCCAATTGCTTGTTTACAAATGAACAATACCAGAACCATGGACACAAAATTTAAAATATCGTTTCTCTGAAAATCCCTGGATCTTACTTATAGTATACTCAATTTTCTCCATCCTAAAGTTTAAAGAATTTATGGGAATTATTGAGTAAGTTATTGTCACAATGAACAAGACTGAACTGACCTACTTCAAGTGAAAATCAGAGAGATGCAAGATGACAATCAGAGATTTCAGATTAATTTGGGAAGCCCATTTTGGCCTCTTACTGTACCCAAGTATTCTACTTAGTTGAAATTAACTAATATTTCACCTAAAAGTAAAGTAGGACTTCCCTGGTAGTCCAGAGATTAAGACTCCTGCTCTCACTGCAGGGGCTGAAAGTTCGATCCCTGGTTGGGGAACTAAGATCCCACATGCGGCATGGCCAACAAAAGGTAGAGTAAAAAATACTCATTGGCTCTACATTATATGCAGCAATAATTGCCCCAAAAGCTGTCCTCCTAGACTTTATAGTCAGGTGGCCACTAGAACTTCACTGCTTACTGTGATTCTCCCTCCTACCTCCCCCTCTCTGTAAGCCTGTGGGGCTAAAACTATCTTCTCTCACTCCTAGAAACCCAGTCCAGGGACTGTCTTCAACCTATAAATCAAACAGGCCTATTTAGAAAACACAGAGAGTGGCAAGGAGGGGAGGTGGCGCTGGCAGTTGTCACTTCTCTATTCCAGCCCTCCTGCTGCTTCCCAAACTTGACATCTGCTGTGTACATGGAGCCACAGCCCAACCGCTTCACTGTCTACCCAGCAGATGCACGGACTCTTCATTTCCCCCTCAGTGTAGAGGTGTCTTTCCTCCGAAATCTAAGTGTTCAGTGTCCACAGATAACTCTTATATGTCTTCATCTTTTTCTAATGATCTTGTGCATCGTAAAATGAGATTAATAGACTTCCCTGGTGTTCCAGTGGTTATAACCTTGTGCTTCCAATGCAAGAGGTGCAGTTTGACTCCTGGTCAGGGAACTAAGATTCCACATGCAGAGAAGTGCAGCTACAGAAATAAAAACAAATTATAAGAATTGAAAAAAAAAAAAAAGAGTTCTCCTATCTTTTGCTTTGGGAGATTTGGTTGTATTGTTTTGAATTCCCCAGTGGTCCACTGGTGAAGACTCCAGTGCAGGCGGCATGGGTTTGATCCCTAGTCAGGGAACTAAGACCATACATGCCACTTGGTACAGCCCAAAAGACAGAGAAATAGAGACAGGCTTGGGCCAGAGCTAGTCACTCTTATTAGCTGCCTGTTTCCAACCATTCCAGTTCCAATATAGAGGTATCCATAGACAACAGACAAGGAGTTAATATCAGTTCATCAAGGCCCCCGTTCAGGAAACAGGAATTCCACTCCAAGACAAGTGGAAACCACTGCAGAAAAGCAGAGGAGAAAAAAAATGTCAGAGGAAGACAGGGCACTGAATGAATGGCAGAATCCCAAAGGCTTTGCTAGAAGCCCCCTCCCACCAGCGCCAAGCCCAGGCTGTAGGTGGAGGGGTGCAGGAGAGGTCAGAAATGCCTGCCTGTGGAATGAACAGTCCCTAGCCCTCCAAAGTGAAAAAAACAAACACTGTTTCAGGATCTCACTAGGGTTTTAAGATCTACAGTGCTGTTGACACTCAGATGCCTCAGACACATCAAGGCTGGCCCACGAACCTAATACTGATCAGAACACAGAATACGATTATTATCTATAGTAATGTGTGTGCCAACTCCATTCAACTGCATCCTAAATGAATTTTGGAAACACAGCCCTTTCATGAAGAAGCAGTCAGGGTGGTGACAAAGCGTGGGCTCTCAAGTCAGACAGCATGGGTGCAGTGTTGAGCTCCACCCTCTGTGGCCTTGGTTTCAGGCAGTCAACCTGCACTAGTGAACTAGTGAACTAGCAGCGCAGATTGAGCCCTACTGTGCGCCAGACACCATGCTAGGTATTTTATGTATATTCTACCCTCATAATAACACTGCAAGGTTCAGTAACTTGTCCAGCATCACAAATGTAGAAAATGGCAAAGCTGAGATTTGAACCTAGGGCAGCCTGACTCCAAATCTCATGCCTCCTTCCTGTCTCAAATAGTATTTTTACATTACATATGATAGACTATATTTCTACATTATATATGATAAGTATGTATGATAGATATCATGATATATGACATATGATACTCGTCTGTTAGTAAAGAGTCTCTAACTTTCAAGCAGTCTTCGTCCTTCTGGGGGCAGGAGCAGAACTTCCTATGATTAGATTCGATGAGTTCCCCTCTGGGTTCGGCTGAGCACAGAGTCCCAGCACTGCTTAAAGAGGTCCACTCATACTCTCCACTGATAAAGTATTTAGCGTAATTTCCTACAAATCCATGGGGACAGCAGTTCTCCTTTTGACCACTTCATGCTCTCACAGTTACAAACCTCTTGGTATTAGTTTAGATTCCCTTGAACTTTCAGAGCCTTCTCACTTCTATTATCTCATCAGCCTTGTCGAGGAACTCCCAACCACTCAGCAACATGAGAGAGAACAACATCACAGTTTGAAGACCTTCACTGTTCACAAATTATATTGCATTTGCACATTTCAGTAGAGAATAACTCCAGGCAGGAAGACTCACAGACCAATATGTAGATACTTTAGTCTGTGAGTCCCCTCTTAATAGCTGCCTTTCATTCCTCTACATGAGGCATGTGGTTTTGACCCCATCCATCCACTGAGACTGTTCTCATCAAAGTCACTGATGATGCAAAATGATAACAACTTACTTAATATAGAAAAGTTACCTTGTATCTGAATATAGAGTATAAAAGTTCTCGAACACAACTATACTTTGATCAGTTTCTCCATCAACTTCTTTTAGTATATGATTTACCCTTATTCTTGAGTGTGAAAAATGTAGCAAGTAATATTAATTAAATTCTGTTTTGTCAGATATTGTCACATTTGACTCTTACTTGCTACTGCTAACAGATCCTATCTTTTTATTTTTAATTTTGATAGGTCATATTTGTCTAATTGTGGCAAAAACATAATGGAAAATTTACCATGTTTAACCATTTTTAAGTGTCAGTTCAGTGTGCAAAGTATATTCATATTGTTGTGAAGCAGGTCTCCAGGGTTTTTATTCTGTAAATCTGAAAAATCTATACCCAGTAGAGAGCAAATCCTCATTCCCTCTTCCTACCCTCTGCCCCCTGGAAACCATGATTCTACTTTCCAGTTCTATGAATTTGATTACTTAAGAGTTGAGTCATTATGTTTTAAGACTGTGTCTTACAAATAGTATTTAGCTGAATATTTTTAAACCCAATCTGAGTCTTCACCTTCTAATGTTTAGCCCAAATGTATTTACTGAAATGACAGATATGTTTGCATTTATTTTTGATATTTTACTGAATGCTTTTTGTGTATTTCTGTGCTATGTACTTTATCTTCCACTTCATTATAAAGACTAGGTTTTTGCCTGCTTTTATCTATTTTAGTATTTTGGAAGTTGAACTCTATTTTTATTTTACTGGTGGCTATCTTTAAGCTCTCAAATACATCTAAACCCTTTATTCCTCTGATGATGAAATCAAGAGCAAGATCTCTTGCCATTCTCTCACAGGAAGGGATAGGAAATTTACCATCATCATCAACAGAGTGGCCTGAAGAGACAAGCTTTGTAAAAAGTACCACAAACAAACTTTTGGCCAAAAGGCAAAATAAAGGTTTAGTTACTAAACTTAGTTTCCATTAATCATTTCTATAATTCAAGCATCTGGAGTTTTAGCTATTAAGGTAGGAAACCTCTTATCCTTATACAGAAAAGGAAATAATTTTCTACATTACTCCACCAACCGTGAGGTGAGGTGAGGTAAAGTCGCTCAGTCGTGTCCGACTCTTTGCGACCCCGTGGACTGTAACCTACTAGGCTTCTCTGTCCATGGGATTCTCCAGGCAAGAATAGTGGAGTGGATTGCCATTTCCTTCTCCAGGGGATCTTCCCGACCCAGGGATCGAACCCGAGTCTCCCCACATTGGAGGCAGACGCTTTAACCTCTGAGCCACCAGGTATCAACTATTTAATAAATTGTCCACCATTTACCTGAGAAATATTCATGGTAAACTGTACATTCTTAATCAAGCGTGGCCTTGAACTATCTTCTTACTATGTCCTTCTGTTAGAACTCAAGTCACACAAACTAATTTTGATTCTTCCCTAAATCAGCTGTAGCAGGAAGGAAGTGAAGTGACTGCCGCTCAGTCGTGTCCGACTCTTTGCAACTCCATGGACTATATAGTCCGTGGAATTCTAAAGGCCAGAATACTGGTGTTCCTGGCCCCAGGGGATCTTCCCAACTCAGGGATCGAACCCAGGTATCCCGGATTGCAGGCAGATTCTTTCCCATCTGAGCCACAACAAAAGCCCAATAGGGAAGAAAAATCTGCTTCAAAAACTAAAGAATATATTCTAAATTCTGATGGAAGGACTCGTATCTATATAGAAGGAATTTGTCTAGAAGTAACAGAAGGGGCATCCACAGTTAAGTGGCATACCTACTACTATGTCCTGTACTAATTATAATCAGGACTTTACCATAAGAATAGGGTATTCATTTTTCTGATCATGGAGAAAACATTCTAGATGATATCAAAAAGCAACATTCCCTGTAATTTATTTTTATATGTAACAATCAGATAAGTGACAGAAGTGGTTAACCTGGACACATTTTGTCATTTTGACTTAAATAAGAAATGAATTAGCTACTGTAGTCTACCTGTGACCTTTCAGTCACATTAAAGGACACTCCACCAAGTGACCCTTCTTTGGGCCAAGGTCCAACCCCCAGCTCTATTTCTCTTTTCTCCAGTTTAACAGAGGGAAGATCATAGTTTGAAAACAAAATAACAATAAAAGAAGGAAGGTCTGGCCACTCGCTGGCTGCATGACTTGGGAAACCTCATTTCTCATTTTTAAAATGAGAATAATATCACCAACTACTTCATAAAATCATTTTAAGGCTAAAATAAAATAATGTATTATCAACCACCTAGCATGGTGCCTGGCCTCTAACAGGTATTCATTAAATATTGTTTCTCAAGAAAAAAAACACTTGGTCAATTTGCTTGTTTATAATGTAAAGAACAAATCCACATTCATTAAGGTAATACATTCATAGATATATTCCATGTATAATTTACATTCTTTTTTAAAATCACTTCACTAAATATAACCTTGATGTACTCCTTTCCTGATCTGAAACCAGTATGTTGTTCTATGTCCAGTTCTAACTGTTGCTTCTTGACCTGCATACAGATTTTTCAGGAGGCAGGTCAGGTGGTCTGGTATTTCCATTTCTTGAAGAATTTTCTACAGTTTATGGTGATCCACACAGTCAAGGCTTTGGAGTAGTCAATAAAGCAGAAGTAGATGTTTTTCTGAAACTCTCATGCTTTTTAGATGATCCAACAGAGGTTGGCAATTTGATCTCTGTGTATCCTAAATACAACTTGAACATCTGGAAGTTAACAGTTCACGTGCTGTTGAAGACTAGCTTGGAGAATTTTGAGTGTTACTTTGTTAGCGTATGAGATGAGTGCAATTGTGTGGTAGTTTGAGCATTCTTTGGCATTGCCTTTCTTTGGGATTGGAATGAAAACTGACCTTTCCCAGTCCTGTGGCCACTGCTGAGTTTTCCAAATTTGCTGGCATACTGAGGGCAGCATTTTCACAGCATCATCTTTTAGGATCTGAAATAGCTCAACTGGAATTCCATTACCTCTACTAGCTTTGTTCATAGTGATGGTTCCTAAGGCCCACTTGACTTCACATTCCAGGATGTCTGGCTCTAGGTGAGTGATCACACCATTGTGATTATCTGGGTCATGAAGATCTTTTTGTATAGTTCTTCTGTGTATTCTTACCACCTCTTAATATCTTCTGTTTCTAATATATACATATATATATGTATATATCTTCTGTTTCTGTTAGGCCCATACCATTTCTGTCCTTTATTGTGCCCATCTTTGCACGAAATGTTCCCTTGGTATCTCTAATTTTCTTGAAGAGACCTCTAGTCTTCCCCATTCTATTGTTTTCCTCTATTTCTTTACATTGATCACTGAGGAAGGCTTTCTTACCTCTCCTTGCTATTCTTTGAAATTCTCCATTCAAATGGGTATATCTTTCCTTTTCTCCTTTGCCTTTCACTCATCTTTTCTCAGCTATTTGTAAGGCCTCCTCAGAAAATCATTTTGCCTTGTTGTATTTCTTTTTCTTGGGGATGGTCTTGATCACTGCCTCCTGTACAATGTCATGAACCTCAGTCTATAGTTCAGGCAGTCTGTCTATCAGATCTAATCCCTTGGATGTATTTGTTACTTCCACTGTGTAATCATAAGGGATTAGATAGGTCATACCTGAATGGTCTAGTGTTTTTCCCTACTTTCTTCAGTTTACGTCTGAATTTGGCAATAAGGAGTTCATGATTTGAGTCACAGTCAGCTCCCAGTCTTGTTTTTGCTTGCTGTATAGAGCTTCTCCATCTTTGGCTGCAAAGAATATAATCAATCTGATTTCAGTATTGACCATCTGGTGATGTCCATGTGTAGAGTTTCTCTTGTGCTGTGGGAGGAGGGTGTTTACTATGACCAGAGCATTCTCTTGGCAAAACTCTATTAGCCTTTGACCTGCTTCATTTTGTACTCCAAGGCCAAATGTGCCTGTAACTCCAGGTATCTCTTGACTTCCAACTTTTGCATTCCTGTCTCCTATAATGAAAAGGACATCTTTTTGGGGTGTTAGTTCTAGAAGGTCTTGTAGGGCTTCATAGAATTGTTCAACTTCAGCTTCTTCACTGTTACTGGTTGGGTCATAGACTTGGATTACTGTGATACTGAATAGTTTGCCTTGGAAATGAACAGAGATCATTCTGTCATTTTTGAGACTGCATCCAAGTACTGCATTTCAGACTCTTGTTTACTATTATGGCTACTCCATTTCTTCTACAGGATTCTTGCCCACAGTAGTAGATACAATGGTCATCTGAGTTAAATTCACTCATTCCAGTCCATTTTAGTTCGCTGATTCCTAAAATGTCGATGTTCACTCTTGCCATCTCCTGTTTGACCACTTCTAATCTGCCTTGGTTCATGGACCTAACTTTCCAGGTTCCTATGCAGTTTTGCTCTTTACATCACCAGTCACATCCACAGCTGGGTGTTGTTTTTGCTTTGGCTCCGTCTCTTCATTCTTTCTGGAGTTATTTCTCCACTGATCTCCAGCAGTATATTGGGAGTTCATCTTTCAGTGTCTTGTCTTTTTGCCTTTTCATGCTGTTCATGGGTTTCTCAAGGCAAGAATACCGAAATGGTTTCCCATTCCCTTCTCCAGGGGACCACATTTTGTCAGAATCCACCATGACCTGTCTGTCTTGGGTGGCCCTACAAGGCATGGCTCATAGTTAATTCATTGAGTTAGACAGGCTGTGGTCCATGTGATCAGGTTGGTTAGTTTTCTGTGATTGTGGTTTTCATCCTGTCTGCCCTCTAATGGATGAGGAGTCAATGGATAAGAACCAACTCGAAAGACATGAGTTTGAACAAGCTCTGGGAGTTGGTGATGGACAGGGTGGACACGACTGAGGAACTGAACTGAACTGAAATACAACCTGCTGAATCTTTTAAAAGATAGTACACTAATAGGTAGACGTGGAGCCTAACAAGTGATGAGAAATGAACAGACATAGATGAAACATTCATATCAAAAATGAGTTTCGCTTCCCAAGTATAAAAAGCTGTTACTTAAGGAAACTTCCTGTGTGAGCCTAGCCCTGCTGCTGCTAAGTCACTTCAGTCATGTCCGACTCTGTGCGACCCCATAGATGGCAGCCCACCAGGCTCCGCTGTCCCTGGGATTCTCCAGGCAAGAACACTGGAGTGGGTTGCCACTGCCTTCTTCAATGCACGAAAGTGAAAAGTTAAAGTGAAGTTGCTCAGTCGTGTCCGACCCTCAGCGACCCCATGGACTGCAGCCTACCAGGCTCCTCCATCCATGGGCTTCTCCAGGCAAGAGTACTGGAGTGGAGTGCCATTGCCTTCTCTGGAGCCTAGCCTTAAAGCACTAAGTTAAACTAGGTCTCCCTGTAAAAACAGTTAACCTAAAAGCCCACAGCTCCACCAAGTTTGAAATTAAAAACAAGCCTGAATTATACATTTTAAAGGTTATGTGCCTGATGAAGAGATGGGTGAGTTCACTCTCAGGTGATTATAATATCGAGTACTTTCTACAATATCTTTATGATCTAAATTACAGTGTGTGGGGAAAATCATATGCTTTAGAAACAATGCCTCCCTGCCTCCCCCGCAACGGGATGACCCAAAGCCTTCTCTATCATGTCATTTAGAGCAATTATGCTGCCTCTCAAAAATCCAAACCAGCTATTTAAAAAATACTAAGGTTAGTTGGATTCCTTCTTTCTGAAATGTGAGGTGATCCTGTGTGTGTGGTTTCTTCCACTGACCTCTATACAAAGCTTAAGAGTACTTCCTAGTGAAGCTGTCTCCTAATGAATTCAGCTAGTATACCTGCCACTTCAGCTATACAACATGGAACAGAAAATTGTATTTGAAAAAGCAACTGACACCAAGGAAGAGGTATAGGTTAATGATGAGCGCACTAGAGACAGACTGTCTAGGTTGAAATTCCAGCTTCCCAAGACACGTGTCTGTGACCTTTGTCAAGTTAACTACTTTCTCTATGCCTCGGTTTCCCTTATCTGAAACTAAGTATTATAAGAATACTCAGCCATGGATTTTCTGTAAAGTTTAAATGAGACAGGTAACCCCACTCATCAAGCATGGCATCACACTCAATATGTTATCCATAAACAGAAGGCTCATCACACTATTCTGATTATAAAGAATTATCAATGAATTTTTTTCTTTTCTGGAAAACTAGAGCTACTGAAAATATTAGCTATCTCTAATCACCATAAAAACTAATCCAAAAGGCACCGAAATCCTCAAAGACACAGAATCTCTGAGCACCTACCATAATCCAGAAAAACAGCCTATTATCCTGCTAAATCCTCCCAACAGGCCAGTGAATTAGGTATTATCATCTCCAAATTAAAGATGAAGCTAGAACTCAGATAAATAATCACAGCTAAAATGGAGGAAGAGCTGTGAGTTAAATACCATCTCCTTCACTCCCAAATCTATATCCACACATGAAATCAGGTTGTTCCCCTTGGTGTCTGATACTAGCATATCTCACTGAATGTGTGCCAATGAAAACACTGAAGAATAGCGATAAAATAAACCAAAATTGCATAATCAGTAAGTATGTGCACATGTGTCTTTGTTAAGAAAAACTAAACAACGGCTTATTTATTTAAGTTCAGTTCAGTTCAGTTCAGTTCAGTCACTCAGTTGTGTCCGACTCTTTGTGACCCCAAGAGTCGCAGCACGCCAGGCCTCCCCTGTCCATCACCAACTCCCGGAGTTCACCCAGACTCACGTCCATCAATTCAGTGATGCCATCCAGACATCTCATCCTCGGTCGTCCCCTTCTCCTCCTGCCCCCAATCCCTCCCAGCATCAAAGTCTTTTCCAATGAGTCTACTCTTCGCATGAGGTGGCCAAAGTACTGGAGTTTCAGCTTTAGCATCATTCCTTCTAAAGAAATCCCAGGGCTGATCTCCTTCAGAATGGACTGGTTGGATCTCCTTGCAGTCCAAGGGACTCTCAAGAGTCTTCTCCAACATGACAGTTCAAAAGCATCAATTCTTCAGCGCTCAGCCTTCTTCACAGTCCAACTCTCACATCCATACATGACCACTGGAAAAACAATAGCCTTGACTAGACGGACCTTAGTTGGCAAAGTAATGTCTCTGCTTTTGAATATGCTGTCTAGGTTGGTCATAACCTTCCTTCCAAGGAGTAAGCGTCTTTTAATTTCATGGCTGCAATCATCAACTGCAGTGATTCTGGAGCCCCCAAAAATAAAGTCTGACACTGTTTCCACTGTTTCTCCATCTATTTCCCATGGAGTGATGGGACCAGATGCCATGATCTTTGTTTTCTGATCTTTGTTTAAGCCAACTTTTTTCACTCCCCTCTTTTACTTTCATTAAGAGGCTTTTAGTTCCTCTTCACTTTCTGCCATAAGGATGGTGTCATCTGCATATCTGAGGTTATTGATATTTCTCCCAGCAATCTTGATTCCAGATTGTGTTTCTTCCAGCCCAGTGTTTCTCATTTATTTAAAGCAACATTCAATTAGACAAACAGCACCATAAACACATAATTTAGATAGTCTCTTAATATGTCTCGGCAAAGGAAGATCCAGTACCATCTTTCTCCAATCTTACAAGATTCAGAATCCTGTACCCAGATGTTTTCTCAGTGTAACATTACTACCACCTTGAAAACTGAGCCCTCTCTGACATTGCTAGTGAAAATTTAAAATGGTTGAGTCACTGTGGAAAGCAGTTAGACAGTTTCTTATAAAACTAGATATGCATTTACAATATGACCTAGCAACTATACTCTTGAGCATTTATCCCAGATAAATAAAATTAGTGTGCACACAAAAACTTGTATATGTACACTCATTGCACCTTTATTCATTATAGCCCCTAACTAGAAACAACCCGAACGTTCTTCAAGGGATGAATGCTTAAACAAACTCAGATACAACCATACTACAGATCAGTACTGTTCAATAAATAGAGATGAAGTTATTGATACATGCAACAATTTGTGTGGACCTTGAGGCATTATTCTTAGTTTTAAAGAAAGCCAATCTCAAAAAGTCATATACAGTATAATTCTAATTAGATACCATCTTCAAAATGACTAAATTATAGAGATGGAGAACAGAAAAGCAGTTACCAGAGGCCAGGAACAGTGGAGTGATTGGTGAATGTATAAAGGAATAG
Source organism: Nanger dama (assembly GCA_917880005.1). Classification (NCBI taxonomy): domain Eukaryota; kingdom Metazoa; phylum Chordata; class Mammalia; order Artiodactyla; family Bovidae; genus Nanger; species Nanger dama. The sequence continues at coordinate 3,948,104 of CAKJTW010000007.1, forward strand.
CTTAGGGAAGGGCCTTTATGGTGATAAACAGTTCATATCATGATTATGGAGGTGGTAACATGAATCTATGCATAGGATTAAACTGCACAGAAATACATACATGCATACACACTAGAGCATGTACAGACTGAACAAGGCACGTGCCAATGTCATTGTTCTGGTGTCGATACTGTATTACAGCTACAAAAGGTGTCATCATTGAGGGAGATGGGTGAGGGGAACACAGGCCTCTTCATGTACCAGTAACTTTCAATGAGTCCATAATGATAATTAATTTCAGAGTAAAAGTAAAAAAACACAATATCAAGCAGTTTTTTAGCTTATCCTTATATGAAACCTTCTAAACAGCCGGAGCAACATTCTTCCCTTAATGAGGCTGCAATTGTCCTAAAACTCTTAATACTAGCAGCAGCCTCGCGACTAGAATCCATGTCAACCAACTCACCATCAGTTCTCCATCACGGCTTTTATAAGGGAAGACAATGAGAACACAAACATATTAACATAGCCGTAATGATAATACTGTGAGTTGCTCAGCTGTGTCTGACTCTTAGCAACCCTATGGACTATAGCCCTCCAGGCTCCTCTGTCCTTGGAATTCTCCAGGCAAGAATACTGGAGTGGGTAGCCATTCCCTTCTCCAGGGAATCTTCCCAACCCAGGGACTGAACCTGGGCCTCCTGAATTGCAGGAAGATTCTTTACTGTATGAGCCACCAGGGAAGCCCAACATAACCAGAGGCTCTGGCTCTCAGTAATGCCATTCCCTCGGGGTCCAGTGCTTGGGAATCTTTACCCAAATGAACAAGGCCATGAATACATCTAGACTTGGAAGCAATCGACTCTGCCTGAAAAGGTCAGGAGAGGCTTCTTCCAAGAAGGGAAATTGGAGCTGAGTTTGAAGGTTAAGAAGAACGTCACCTGGCAGAACTGGAAAGAAAGAGCATTCCAGGAAGTGAAAGGCCTGGGACAACACCCGAGATTTAGAGAGCTGCAAGGAAGGGAGAGGAGGGTGTGACAAAGGTGCAGCGTAGCCGTGGGAAAGAAGGGGCACAAGGTCTTAAAAGCCCACGGTGACGTGTTATAAGCAGAAAGTTTTCAAGTTCAAAGTTACATATCTACCATAAACCACTGAGGACAGGAGGCCTCTTAACACTTCTCTTGTATTTTGTTTAAGATACCTACATAATACTTCTTTTCCTCACATGTGTATCTTCTGCTAGTTAATATAAACAAGATATCATGGTTCTAACAATTCTCCCAATAATTATGATAATGTGGTGCTTTGTCAGTTTGTCTTCTGACTAAGCAAACCAAGTAGATTCTTTGAAAGATATCAAAATCACCACCCCAAATTATACAGTAAAGCTAATCTCATTAACATGTTCTATGCATATTTATTTTTATGCAATCTTACCTTTTCTCAAAGCTTGTTTATTCTCTAAAAATAAATATAAGCTATGTTTTAAGTTAGTAAACTGGAAAAAAATAAAAGTTCAGGAGGTGAGTAAAAATACAGAGGAATTCTGCCACAAGGAACCAATAATTCTTGATTTAAATTTAACAGCTTTGTTCACTGTGGCAGTAAAGTATTAATGGCATTGCAAAGTTGAATTCACATGGGCAGTAATTCACAATCTCTGGAACAGAGTCTTTATTTTATGTCAAGTCATTACATCAGTAAAAGTTACCAAAAATAAACCCATTTGACTTTCAGTATTTTAGACAATAAATAGAGTCTTTTCTACCAGTGTCAAGTTAGCTTTGAAATATGCAGGCTTATTAACAGTGAAAATCTCTATGACATTAAAGAAATGTATACCCTATCTCATAAATATATCTCATAACTAACAAATATGATTCTGTTTCTTATCGTTTGTGAGGTGTCTTCTGTCCTTTGAATTAACCTAAAACCCCAAGTATGAAATACACCCTTGTGCTGAATGAGGTCAGCTCTATGTTCAGCACTTTAGATTGTTTTCAAATGCGCTTTGGCCCAGAATCGGTCACTCTGCAATGACCATAGCATGGGGTACACAAAGTCGTGGGAGCCCCCGTCCACCTGGGGAGGGCAGGAGGCAAGCAATTCTAGGGGGGTACAGGGATGCCACTTAAAGGTCAGACATCAGGGTGGCTCATTCACCTACAAGAAGCACTTAACGCACCAGCCCCCCGCCCCCAGCTTATAAGAAAAGAAGGAACCAACTACCTTCACATCTAATAAACCATGGACTTAATTAGGAACAAGTCTTATTCCTTTTGTGCTTCCCTGGTGGCTCAAACAGTAAAGAATCTGCACGCAATGCAGGAGACTAGGGTTGGCTCCCTGGGTCAGGAAGATTCCCTGGAGAAAGGAATGGCTACCCACTCCAGTATTCCTGCCTGGAGGATCCCATGGACAGAGGATCCTGGCAAGCTACAGTCCATGGGGTCGCATAGTTGGACTCAAGTGAACAGCTAACAGCTGGAGTCTTATGTCTTTTCATGTTCTCAGTTCCTACAATGCTGTTCTATATGTTTTTGGACTAAATGAGTGACTGACTGAATGGATGCATTGGTGCAATGCAAAAAACAGTTAAAATATGGTACAATGGATTATTAATTCACTTATTTTTTGTTATAAACATTTATCAGGTACTTGTTATGAGCCAAACTGCATGCCAGCTAATAAGTAAAAGACAATAGGAGACAGCAGATAGATGACAGCAGGGAAAAAATAGGACGAAAAGAGAGAACAAAGGGAAAAGGATTAAGGCTGGTCCTAACAAATGTCATGATTTCAAACTGACACACTGGTTCCAGGACAGAAGGAGATACTTTTAAAATTCTGTCGCTGGAAAGAGGCTGATGTCCTGTGGGGAGAATAGGCAATGTCTAAAGGCTGAAGACTAACGCACATACAACAGGCCTTCATCATCACTGAGAGGCTGAAAGCTTTAAAAATCTCATTTCAGAAGTATTTATTAATCCTTACAAGAGCTCAGATGAAAAGGATGTGGGGAGGGGGCCTGGCAGTTTCTCAGAATCAGTGGACTCTCCCAGTGTCTGGTTTAGGACTCTCACTTAGATAGGATCCCTTACCCTATGTAAATTGGCCCCCTACTTCAGAGCCAGGGGTCGTTTTCTCTGTGGTCAGTTTGTCTTAACCACAGGGATTCTTAAAGAGGCTTAAGCCACACAATTTCAAAGGCACGGTTTTGCTTCAAATTCGGTTTTGCTTCAAATTCAGTTCAACACAAAGAACAGATTACCATCCCAAAAGGATTTTGAGCTACCATGAACAAAAGAATGGAACTTAACCAGGAAAAACCTGGGGGAAAACAGGACATTTGGTCATCCCAGCCTGGTGGCAGCTCGCACAAAGGATGCGACGCTAAAAATAGAATCAACAAACATTCACGTGGAGATGGTATCTAGAAACAGGACAAAGACTGATGGCATCCCTCCCCTGAAAGGACCTCGAAGGAGGAAGCTAGAGAGACCACAGGCATGCATGCACACAGCAAGACATTTGGAGAAATGTTTCAGAGGAGGAGAAAAAAAAAAAGCCCTTGGTTTTGCTATCTCACCTACATTCAATATCCCTGGTTACAGAGTAGGAGGGAGCATGGGACAAAGAAAGGTTATTAAAGGATAAATAGACTATTCTCTGGTCTCAGGGACATTTACTCATAGTTTATACTGCTCTTTGGGCACTTGGCCCCCACAGTTTGCAGACCCATTCTTGCAGGGTTCATTAAGCACAGAGGCCCATACAAACCAGTCCTTTTTCTCTATCAGAAGTTCCAAATTACACTCCCAAGTTTCAACTGACAATGGATGGAAGTGAAATGGATGAATTCAGACATTTAATATTCAGGTTCCCTAGAATTTAGAATCTCAAATTTCAGAATCACCACATATCCTTAAATCTCAAAAGAATCATCGACATCTCTAATACTGATATACCCGAGTCTTAATCTTCATTCTGTTAAATGTTAGGTAGTTAGAATAGGAAAAAGGAGCCCAGAATGGTGGTGGCTAAAAGACAAGTAAGGGAACACAGGAGCATGTCTAGAAAGAATAGAAGCCAGGACTCATGGAGGCAGAACATCATCTTATTATTCCATGAATGTATCTGTCATGAGTCTTTTCCATAAATAAGCCATGTTTTCTAGTTTAATCTTTTAATTGGGACTTTATCTTACATCTCTTTGCCTGAATGAAGGATACTCTAAAAAGGCTGCCTGAATATACACTTATAAAGGACAAAGACTGCTTTTTTGGAAAAGCACTATATACAAGCAGGTGTTTATTACTCTGAATCAGTGGTTCTTGAACTGTGAGTTGTGTCTCATTTACAGTTTCTAAAATGGCTCGTGAAATTGACTTTTTGAATGGAATAAAATGCAAGGGAATGAAATGGAATGGAAAGGAAAATATTAGAATGTATCACATAATGTCAGGCTATTATTTGGTGAAACTTTTACTATAGTGCTGACCCAAGACTTGGTTTTTAAAATAAAAAAACACTACTTTGGATGATGTCAAACGGCTCCTGCATTTTGAAAAATATAACGTACTATTCATAGCATTCATATTACTCTGAATTTCTCACTCCATTACATTGCTTCAGAATCATTTCAGCTATAATTAGACAAAGTCTCAAATCCTTCACAATTTAGTCTCAAGAAAAAGAACACACTAATAAAATGGGTTGAGGCTTTACAACCACATTCCTTGTCCCTGAGGCATGGACCAGCAAATGGAAGAAGGTGTAAATCCACCATCCAAACCATCAAGCTCCTTTATCTCTTAAAGCAATCTACTCCAAAGACACAGCATCCTGACCCCATGAACTGTGAGACAGACCCAATGAACCACAGAAGGGTTTTTACTAATATTTTTAAATGACTTTAAAAAATTATAATAGATAAAATATCTAAAATCAGAAAAATAAAGTAAGTGTACTCTAAAATAAGTATGTCAAGTATGTTTCAAAAATCTCCATGGATGTTATGTTTTTAGTAAGAAAAATGCCTGAGCTATGATTCAATCAAGCATCTCAGAATATCAGTAATATTTATTTCATGATAAAAAATTTACTTCCATAATTTTCTTAATCAGTATTTATCCTTGATTGTTGCAAAACTTATTTCATCCTTACAGCATACATACACAAATAAACTTTAAATAAAAATATAATATTTAATAAATTCCTTTTTGTATAATTCACTCTTTCTACATCTTTAATCAACTTTGCTTTAATGAAGGCACAATTATTCTAATTGGGGCTCTTTAAATTGATCCTTTTACATTGCTAAAGTAAAAGTCAGTGTATTTTTCAAGTATTGAAGCTTATTGATAAAGGTCATTGATTCAGGTGGACTAAACATTTAAAGTTATTTAAAAATCGCTAAAAGCATGCAAGTAAAAGGCTTGTTATTATCTATTTAAGCTTTTCCTTCCTCTCCTTCTTTTTGTTAGAACTAGGGCATTAAGATATCCCTATCTATCTATCCATACATCTCTCCATATAGCAAATAATTGTCTTTCTTTCTTTATACTTCCCTGAAGTAAAGTGAAGTCACGCAGTCGTGTCCGACTCTTTGCAACCCCATGGACTGTAGCCCACCAGGCTCCTGAGTCCATGGGATTTTCCAGGCATGAATACTGGAGTGGGTTGCCATTTCCTTCTCCAAGGGATCTTCCCGACCCAGGGATTGAACCTTGGTCTCCTGCACTGCAGGCAGACGCTTTACCGTCTGAGTCACCAGGGAAGCCCACATACTTCCCTGACATAGTACCATATATATAGCAGGTACTTGAGAAAAAAATTTCTGAATTGAAAGATTGTAAAAGACATTAAATTTATTCTAACATTGATTACAGCCTAACTTATTTATTAATTTTATCCCCTAAAGCAAGTTCTTTCTACCTCTACAACCTATCTTCTTTAATCAATAGGCAGCCCTCAATCCAAGCATTGAGTATTATATCCTCTCAGTTGACAGCTTGCTGCCTTGATTAAGCTTCATGAAGACTATTATGCAAGGAATTCAAGAGCATAGAAAAAAGAAATTCAATCATCAGAAATATTACAAACAAAAAACCTTCTAATTTTCTTTTCCAAATGTTCTATAAAATTCCAATCATTTCTCTCATCAAAACTTAAATCACTCCAGATTATCCCCAATACATAATAATGAAAAACTGAATTTTGTTGTTTTCCCAGGAATATCTGAAAGACCAGTTGAAAAGACCAATGGGTACAGAAAATAATGTGAACTATCAACTATCCCTATCAATTCCCTTCCACATTCATCTTAATTACAGGCTATCTTCCCCCAAATAATCATCTAAATCTACAGCCAAAAGGAGAAAACCAAGTGTTAGACAGCAGTCAAAAGTAATCATATTTTTCTCTTGTGTCATACACCATTACCACAGGTATAAAGCAGAATTATTTGGACCAATTTCCAAAGATGCCACTGTAAATTAAACATACTCGTAAAATTTTTATCTCATTGTGGTTTCATATCAATAGTTTGCAAAATTTCAAAGTTCTGAAGAAACTGAGAACAGAATAAATGAAACTTGTTTTATGTCTAAGTGTTTTCATACGTTAAAAAAAAGCATAGAAACTATGAAGAATAGCAACACAGAAAAAGCCATTATCTGCTTGTAGATTTTTCTTTGTGGTTTATTTCATGTCTCCAATCCCAGGCTGGCTTGTAAATCACTCAACCTAAAATCACGGCACAATTCCCACTCCTACAGACAAGTACAATGCACTCAGGGAACACAAAATAATTTTTATTAGTTTAATCCAGACACTTATGAAAAGCTAAGCCTGCTATGAAATGCTGTAATTCATTCACTTATTCACATATGCATGTAACACCAGCTATGTGTCAAGCCCTCTGCTGGAGGATGATGTGGGGGAGGAGATGTGCCTCCACCCCTCCAAGTTTATAATCAGGTGGTAGACAAAGACCAGATACAAATAACCAGAGGTCAAGGTCAAATGCTGTAAATACCACTACAATGAAATAAATAAGATTCTCTAGGAGGCAAGAAGGGGCCGATTATCCCTGGTTTATGTGATCAGGCAGGTTTTTTTGCAGCAGATCACATTTAGATTGGCTTTTGAAGGATGAAGAAGGTTTTGAAAAGCAGAGATGGATGGATAATTTGAAAAATGAGAAGAGAATGCGGACATTCCTCAGAGGTCTAGTACATATGCTAACACCAGGCTATGGGCTTTTATGTATGGTATCTCATAATCCTTTTTCAATGGGGAAGGACAATAGGATTCAGCTTGAGAAGAAGCAAAAAGGCAGGCAAGGTGAGATAAACACAAGTAAAGAATATCTCCAGTGTTAATAAGCCAAAAGTCTGAACTTCAGCAGAAAGAAAAACAGAACTCAGTACTTCAGTTCCCTCATCTGTATAATGGGCCTAACAGCTATACCTGCCTTGCAGGCTTTTCATATGATCAATGCATGGAATAACATACATAAAATCTTTTACTCACTGTTTGGCACATAATCAACACTCAGTTCAGTGTTAGCCACCAGCATCATCTACCCCTAGACTAAATAATACCCTCCCTACCATCATCCTCCAAACAACAGGGTTTCTAAGACACTTGCCCACTTCTTGGTCTACTTCAACCTGCCAACATCCTCCTAAGATATGGTTTATCCAAAAAGGAACCAACATACTCTCGGTGGTTTGGCTGGAATATGATACAACATACTCTCAGTGGTTTGGCTGGAATAGAAGGACAATTATTGCCTGTACTCTCGACAATGAATACAGAGAACAGGTTATGGTCTCTTTGATAGAGCCAATGTAGAATGACCAGGAGAGAATCTGCAGATGAAATGTTACAATTTAAACATTCAGGCAACACACATAGAGATCAAGGATGAATACTACAAGGGCAGAATACCATACAGGAAGAGGCCATGAATGGTCACTGACTCCAGGTAGCTTAGAGAAACTCATTACTTGTCCAGATTCTGAGAGAAGCCACTCGAAGCATTCCTGGCCATACCCAGCTCCACCACAACTGCCTACCCTACAAGAAGCTGGCAGCAGCAGCAGCTCCTGTATCCAGTCAATACACATTCAAAACCAGGGCCTCAAGGATTCAGAAAACAACCGCAAGTGGCAATGGAGTCTAATTATGTCTAACTAACAAAGAAGCTACCTCTTGCATGTAAAGTAGGAAGCATGAAAATAACCCCCAAAGGTATGATTCCTTTGAATAAACCATTATGAGCCCCCAAAGCAAGGCAGTCTGTCACAACAAAAAGAGGTTCTACTTCCAGTGATCCCAATAATCCCAATAGAAGTAACCATTAATCCCAATAGCAGGCACTCCCATCATTTCTTTATGTAGCACTGTCATCAGAAGTATCATTTTTGAAATATTAAGGACAACCTGTGGGTAAGACACAGCTTAGGAAAAGGACAGAGCTAAGTCTAACCTTAAAATATGGGAGCATGCAATTTCATTTCATCTAACCTAAAATGAGAGGGAAAGGGGAAAGTATCAAATTAAATTCAGCAGCAGGCTGATAATTCTGTAGCCTGGTGTGACAAAACAGTACGTGCTTTACAGGTTAACAGTGATAATTAAAAGTTTTCGGGAGGGGAGAGATGTGGAATCAAAGCCATACAATTAAGAGAACCAATAAAGATATGTTGAAAGGATAGTAAAGTCATTGATGAGGAGGAACAAAGAAATAGCAGAGTCAGGCGGCTTGAAGAGAGAAGAGACACCACTGAGAGGGCAATTGATGGCTAGACCATGCAGCTCATCACTGAATAAAGAGAAGATGTTAGTTGCGGGAAAAGTAAAGGAATGAAGGGACTGTGAGAGTTTCCAACAAGGTGCCAACCAAACTGAAAAGTTTCTCCCAAGGAACAGTTTACAGAGCAAGGAAAATTTTCAGAGTATCTCTAGATTTTAGTTGCTATCCCAGTCAACCTCCTCGTGGTTAAGTAGAGGAAGACACGGCCCAAGTGACCTGCCTAAGGCTGCCAAGTTAAGGTACTACCTGAGCAGAGATTGGACACCCAGCTCCCAAGTCCAAATTCACTGCTCTTCCTTCCTAATGACCTTGTCCAAGAATAAAAATTAATATAGCTAGCATTCTCTCAAGAAAAAATCAAAGCTAATCTTCATGGTTGTAATGAAGGATACAAGTAGAAGATTAGTTGGAATAACAACCCAGTCACTTCAAGGCTCTATGATCTGCCCTCGAACAGGAAGCTCCGAAAAGTAGAAACACTGACACCTCTGCTGGTCACCTGTAAGATACTGTCCTTCATGGCAAGCAGCCACTGTCCAGACTGCACTCAGAGCCCACGATCTCAGCTCTTCTGTGCTTGCTCCTCAGCATCTTAGTACGTCCCACACAGAACATACTCTTTGAGATTAAAGCTCTGAGGCTGAGCTCCTGGGGTTTTTGCATCATTCCTGAAGATTATTTTTGGATCTTCTAGCCAGTCTATTTTTCTCAGAAATAAAACATAAATATTCAGGATTTTAAGTTGCTGTAAATTAGCAGAAAACACACAGAAATAGAGTCTTAAGGCTTTATTCAAACTCCCTATTCACCTAGTCTCCACAAATGAAAAACTAAGCTTAGAATCATCCTAACTGATGGTTTACAAGAAATAGTAATGCAGAGACAAACATACATGGAAGATTGTTTTTGCCTTGTGTTTCAGCTTCTCCTTAGCAGCTGCGGAAAATCTCTAGGAAACAAAGAAGGTTTTGAGAGGATTCCCTTTGAGTTCTGCTGGCAGCCTTCCAATGCACAAAGCCACATAGAGGCTAACAATAGAGACAGGTATTCAGAATCTGCATTAATACCTGACCTGAAGCAGGAACAGCACACACCTATACACCTGGTTTACAGGAGGCTCTACAACTGGTGTAGAAATCTAGTTCTTCTTACACAGCCTGTCTTCCTCCAAAACTCCTCTAAGCATCTGCAATAGTCTCTACCCTGAATGGCAGAGCCAGAACTGCGAAACCCAGGATCTCTGTTACATCCTGTCTGGAGGAAGCATCCTGCATCATTGATCCAGCATTCAGCCTCTTAGATCCCAACCCAGACACAGCAGCTTTATTTGCAAAGATCAAGGTTCTCAGAGTTTTTTACGTTCAGATCCTCCAAAAAAATCCTAAATGCCACCACTATCCTTTACTATAAAGAACAAAAAAGAGGCTATAGGTACCACATAGATATCATAAGATTGCTCCAAAAAAAACATAAACTGGGGTGGTTTATTTCATGTGTTGACTTGGCTAAGCTATGGTATCCAGTTATCCAGTCAAATACTAATCTAATCAAAACTAACTGCTCTGAAGATATTTTATGGATATGGTGACACCTATAACATGCTGACTTTAAAACAATTATTCTAGATCATGTGAGTGGGGCCTTATCCAACCATTAGGAAGGCCTTAACAAAAACACTGAGGTCCTGAAGAAATTCTGCCTCGAGACTTGCAGCATCAATTCTCTTCCAAGGGTTTCAGAGATAACATAAATACAAAGATTGATATAAAAATCTCCTACCAGTTCAAGTTCTCTGGAAAGCCCCATTGCTGATATATAATCAGTTCCATACTGTATCACCTGCAAACCCATTAAAATCAATTGTAAACTCAAATACTGATGGGAGGCCAAGGAGGTAACATCACTGGGAAGAAGTGCGTGGTAGACATCAGATAGCAACACACAGGCTGCCTTAGTGCCCGGAAGACATGAGGAAGTTGCTGGGAGTTACGCTGAATGGTGGATACGTCTCCCTACAGGAGATGGCAGTGCTGCCAGGCTGCCATGGGGAATCAGTGCCAGCAGATGTTCCATTTGTTAAAGAGAAGCCAGAAATCCAACTTTTAAAAGTTAACCCCCAACCCCAATCAAATTTAAAGCATCCTATAATCCAATCCTTTGGAGATCAAATAAAACAAGTCCGTGAGCCAGAAGAGAGAGAGAAGGAAAACCAGCTCTACGGATTCTACATACATTAATTCATTTAGTCTTGAAAACATTGTCATAAGCAGGTACTCAGTTCAGTTCAATTGCTCAGTCATGTCCGACTCTTTGCAATCCCATGAATTGCAGCATGCCAGGCCTCCCTGTCCATCACCATCTCCTGGAGTTCACTCAAACTCATGTCCATCAAGTTGGTGATGCCATCCAGCCATCTCATCCTTGGTCGTCTCCTTCTCCTCCTGCCTCCAATCCCTCCCAGTATCCGAGTCTTTTCCAAGGAGTCAGTTCTTTTCATCAGGTGGCCAAAGTATTGGAGTTTCAGCTTCAGCATCAGTCCTTCCAATGAACACCAGGGCTGATCTCCTTTAGGATGGACTGGCTGGATCTCCTGTACTACTATTATGCTACTTTTGCAGATGAGGAAACTGAAGCATGGCCACATGACTAGTAAGTGGGGCGGCCAGGATGTCAATTCTGGCAGAAGCCACAGACAATTTTGCTTACCTTTTGTCTACAGTTCTCATCCTGAAGAGCTTGAAACTCTGACTTTTCATTTCTGGATGTTACAATAGGCTCAAAAAGACAGTCATAGAAACTTTACAGGTGGAGAAAATGTGACACAGAAAACTAAAGACGTATTGAAGGGTTCACCCAAGTAGTCAAGCCTCTCTCCTCTGCCTTTCAACTCAGAAGGTACACCATTCTCAGGGAAGCTAATCACTAATGCATTTCTAATGAATGGCCTGGCTGGGCTTTTGTATTATTACAATTTACCAAGTTTTAAATTAAACATTTTAATCACCGAAAAACAGTCAGTACTAAATATAGTAACCCCAGAGTGTCCACCACTTAGTTTAAAAAACTAAATGCCACAAGTACAATAGAAAGCTCACCAGCATTTTTTTAATCACTTACAGAAGAAACTAGAATCCTGAATTTTATGTGTATCATCTACTTGTATGTGGCAGTGTTGAGACTATTACTTCACATGTAAATACAGAAAGTAATACCACTTTGCATGCTTTCAAGCCTGAAGAAAATGGCACCTTAAGGTATATACACTTTGGCAACTTGTTTTTATTTTCTCACTGTGATGCATTTGACATTTCTTTCTTTCTATACTGTGTAACATTTCATTGTATGACAATAACACAGGTTATATATCCATTAGTTTGTTATTAGATATCTAGTTCACATTATGCACAAGGCAACAAAACACGTTTTTACACATGTCTTTTGTGGACCAGAGGTGACAATTATACTATGTTAATGAGTCAGACACATTAGGGAATTCTACATAATTCTGCAATTCTCCTGTAATTCTAAAATTAATTCAAAATAAAGTTTTGCTTTGTTTTTTTAAAGAACATCTTCTTGAGGCCACTCAAAGGAATCCTTCCATATGACTGCAACACTTTATGCTAAATATCAAACACAGATGAGGCCTCCATAGTCGGTGGGCACAAAGAGGCTGCCTCCTCAGCACCCAAGCCCAGAAATGTCACAACTCCACCATGTGAATGTGGCTGTTGAGAACGCCTCAAATATCTGAGCTTACATATGGTCAAGTATGTTAAGTAAAATCAAAGCAATTCCCTGCATATTTATGAACCAAGACAGGAAGAAGCTATTTAAATTGAAAAGAAAGCAAAGACTCACTAGAGTCAAAAAGCCTCTCAAGCTCTAGCACCTTTCTATATGTTATGACTTGTCTTTTTCATAGGCTAACACTGAATCTAAGATTTAATTCTATGCATTTGGGGCATATCTAAAAGTTTGAGGCCCCTTAAAGCATGCAAAGGGAAAAAACTCTCTGAGTTCAAACATTTCTTCCTTCTCTTCTTATTCTTTCCAAGAGGGCAGATTCCTTGTGCTATGAGAAAATCGTGTTTACGTAAAGGTTCGAAGTGTGGGACTGACAAGAGCTAATGCACTAAATCCAAGCCCAACCGCCTTCCCTAGGAAGCCTGCCAGGACTAACCTCACCCGAACCACATCACTCAGCTCCCCCTCTCCCTTCGGACTTGGACATTTTCTTTGGCCTCAATCACTTAGCACTTGTGGATGTTTTGATTGGGATCATCTGTAAGTCCCTGTTACGTTGTTTTGTCTTCCTACACAGATTGTAAACTTCTTGAGGCATTATGTCAGTGCATCAACAAGGGCAATTGCCAAAATATAGCGGAAAGAAGCCGAACTGGAAACTAGGAGAATGTTTAATTTCCAGTAAGATCTCTGCAGTCACAGCCTAAGGATGTTATCATCTTTGGGGAGATTTAGATCCTTCAAACTCTTTCTTCAGTTTCTGAGACTATTGCTTCCCATTAGATTCTATTTATAGATCATCCATTCATTTCACTTTCTTCTACTGACAGTTTATTACATGCAAGATACAGGAACCCTGGGAGATTTAATCTTTGCCAATAAGAAACAAATGATTTTACTTTGCTACCTCCCCAAATATAAGTAGCTCACTATCAACCAAAGATTACTTAATAAATGTTCATTCAAGTATCCAAGTGATGAAGCCAGTGGCTGGGGAATAAACAAGCTCAGCAGATCCTTTATCTGAAGGGTGTTTTCTCTATCTAGCCTCCTCAATCGTGGCCCACACTTGGGAACAGTTTGACATTTTAGCACCATATGGCTCAGTGAGGATCCAAAGGCCACACTAAAACCTGCCAGGCCGCCTGGCATTTCCCATACTTGCCCATGCGGGCGGCAGCAGGCACCCAGCTCACAGCCACAGCCTGGGTCAGGTCTTGGGGGGTCTGGGGGACCCTAGCGGATGCCAGGTCAGCAATAGGCAGAGCAGCAGCCACAGAGCTTTGTGGTTCAGCACCACAACGCCAAAACTAATAATCTAATGCCCATTTGCCCAGATTTCTGGCACAGCTGTGAAAATACCCTGGTGGTTTTGGAACCATGTGTCTTTTCATCAGAGGAATCTCATAATCGCACCCTACGCCAGAATGCCATCTCTCTGAAGCACATCACAGTACACTCACTCTCCAAGAGATGCTCGCCAATATCAAGGAACCTACTGGGACTATAGGGACAGCAAAGAACCAAGATGTGAAAAGAGGGTTCCTACCTCCTTTTCCGAAAGCCTGAGCTTCATCATCAGAGATTTGTTTCCTACTAGATTATAAAACACCTTTTGCTTGTTAAAATTTCAAAAAGTGCTGTACTTTGTAAGTTATAAATTTAGACCTCTTCTTGTGCCTCTGTAAGAGCAGCTTGCTCTGCAATGAAACAATATTAAGTTGTGGAGCCAAGCTGTGGAGCCATGTCGGAGCCAAGGCAGGGATAGGGCACCTGGCAGGTGATCAAGGTAGTAGGTGTCAGAGGGGAGGAAAACGTACAGGAAAAGGGCGGGTGTAAACAGAAGACTCTACTCGAGGGTTGTAATGAGGGTGTTTTATAAACATAAGTGTTAAGGATCAGGCTGTGATCAAGGAACCATGTCCCTAGGCAATGCTTTGCTCTAACTGGCCATGTCTCATTATTCCAGGCCTTAAAATCTCTCTTAAACAACACACACAGGCACATATACATGCACTAATAAGCTCCTATCCTAGACCTGAGATTGGTTCAGGTCACATAAAACTAACTACATGCAAGCATATACTCTTCAGGAAAAGGGCCTCAGGGCTTGCGATAATGCAGTATTATATATTAAGAGATACAACAGAAGTCTTCTCAGTTTATAGTACCAAAACTGGCTATTCAGAGGATGAGAAATTCCAGAGAGACTTAGCATTCCTTACTTAATAACAGCTAATCTATATAAAAAACTAACACAGTCATTAAATGAGATTTTTATACTTCTTCAGGCTCACCTAATTTCATCCTTCTCTCTAGTAAGCTCTGCGTTCTACTAGACATACATGCACTCCAGGGATGATTTTAGAAACATGATTTGCATGGAAACGCTTATTTTCATCTGATTTAGACTCTAAAGTCACAAGTCTAGGTCACAGCAGCCAAGTCAAAAAATTAAAACAAAGCAAGGGAGGGGCATGAGAGCAAGTATGCAAAAATATGACAATCTGTTATTTGACATCATCTAAGTTCTCTTAAACTGCATACTTCATTAGAACGTGCTCAAATGTTCATTTCCAATATAGAAAGTGAAATAACTGGAAGATACAATATTCTAACAGGATAAAACACGCTTCCCTTAGTGAGTGGCCCATGTAACAAATCTGAAGGTCTGACATCTCAAGTCACAATGTGGCAGTATTTATCAAACACTAACAACATCCATCAGTTTTTGCAGCAGGAATCCAAGGTGACATTACAGGGGGACTCAGCTTTGGGAAGCAGTTGGATATCAAATGCTTTGCCAGAAAGATTTTGTAAAATCAGCCTTTTCTACAGCTGGCAAGAGGAGGAGTTTTGAAATCTCCAACACAAAGCTACAGAAGTCCCAGAGTTTGGTCATCCTACAAAGGGTTTACCAAGCCTTTCCTTAACAAAGAGCCAAAAGTTGATCCCTTTCCTTTTTGGCTACCCCAACTTCAGGAGTGCCAAACAAAAGTCAGGAATTTCAAGGAGATCTGAGCCTGGACTCTGCTATTACTAGAATAAACATTTTTAATTCCCCAGAATTAATTTTTATGCATAACCATTTATAGATATATCAATCAGTACATGCATGTCACTTTACATTCTGGCTTCATCCACTTGACCTGTAACTTTTACTTTCTGGCTTCACAAAGACTAGACATTCTTATTGTTACTGGAGATTCTACCTAAAAATATGGTTTTTGGAATGATTTTCTACCCATTTCCATGCCCAACACTTCCAAACACCCTCAAAGGTAAAAGTCATCAGTTTGCCTAATTTCCCCCATTTAGTCTAAAATCTGACAAAAACACATCAGTTAAACAATGTGGACTAAAATAAGGGAGTTATCCGGGAGGCATGGGAGCCTTCACAGAAAAGCCTTGAGTCACAGAAGCTCTAAACTGAATTTAACTACTTGTAGTTAAAGGTGAAGAATCCACCCTTAACTACACAGGAACAGTTCCCAGGAGCAAATATAGATTTGGACAAGCAGAAGCCTGCCATCAGCAGTCGGCTGGAAGGCCTCAATTTAATTACCTCTCCATCTTCTTATTCCACCCAACTTCCTTACTTTCCCACCTCATCTCACAGCCCCCACCAGCTCTACTCTCGGGCCTCCTACCATCCCTTTGTACAAGCACTCTCACTCTCCCTCCTCCACACTCCCATGGCTAAATGTGCTCTGCTTGCTGTGTCTTGCTTTCAGCATCCAGCTTTCCAATGAACTGTCATGAATCAACATCTTCCACTAGAAATTTCTGTAGACAGTACTGTCTTATAGCAGCAGAAGAGCTAAAGAAAGTCTGCTCTTTTAAGACACGTAAACCACAGACAAAACCAAAGAAGCTTCGTTGCCAGAGTCGAGAACACAGAACAGATTCTAGTGATGCAATTGATGCTGAACTTCTCAAAAGTCCGTCTCTCAGCTCTCCAGAGTGCAGGCAGAGGGGTGTGGTACAGGAAAAAACAGAAGCATGGCAAAGAATCAGGACCAACAGAGGGCAAGGTTCTTACCTTTGTTTGCCCCAGAACTCTTTGGCAATCTGGTAAAGTCTAGAGATCACTTCTCAGAATAATCTTTTTAAAAGCATAAAAATACAGGACTTAAAAAGGAACACAACTGCACTGAAAGACAGTGATAAAATTACTTTACAAAAACAAATTCTGATACAGCTGCCTTCTTGCTTCTCTAATACAACACTGAATAACAGGATGTAGTGGCATATTTCATAAGTACTATAATTCAAAGGCTAAATGCTACTATGATTTGTTGCCTACATTCATATTTAAAAGGAAATGCTAGATTTCACTTAGGGATTAGAGAAAATGAAGAATTTTTTTCCCCATCCAGGTTCAGAGAGTCAGAATTCTATCCATGGGCTCCCTGGTTAAGAGCCCCCGCCACAGTTAATTCTTCCCAAATCCTAACTTAAAGAATGACCTCCAAGTTCATGTTGATGCAAATCCAATGCCACATCCAATTCAGCCACAATTTGGCACACAATAACTAGACAAAAAGATGGAACATTAGCTCCAGTGTTGTGTGAATACAATGGAGCCCCTGGAGCCCTAAAGTGCAATTCCTTGGAACTAAGGTGGAGGACTCTGGCCACTGAGTATGCTGGTCCTTCCTTCAACATTTCCCTTATTCCTAGACATTAACTTTGAACTTTCCAACTGAAGATACATAAACACATCTATGTGGACTCTTGTATCACTGTTTCCTATTCAAAGACAAGATCATTTTTTTAACTGTAACATTAATTAAGTAAGAGCTTTATGGGGAGGGGGGTGAGGGGAGTGCAAATTAAGTACATCCATAGATTTTAAGATGCATACAATTTCCAGACATTAAAGTATAGCAAGAGGGGTAGAATGCCTCAGACTTAGAACTGAATAAAAAAGACTAGATGATTTTGTTATTCTGAGTATGCCAAATAGTTGTGCTTAGGCCGAAGATATTTGAGAAGTGAAATGTTACATAAAGTCTCAAAATATTAGGCAACAGATTTTATGAATTCATGGAATCTATTTAACCAATGCTTATTCATATTTTAGTCTTACACAGAAATATGCCAACCAATCAGCTCAGCAAATACTCATTATTATCATTTTCAGTATTTAATATTTAACAGAAGCTCGTATAATGCCAGGTATTATTCTAAACACTTTATAAACATTAACAATTAATTTTCTTTTTTTTTTTAACAATTAATTTTCAAGACAAGCCTATGAGATGGTAGATAACATCCCCATCTTACAGATGAAGAAACTGAGGTACACAGAAGTTGAATGATTAGCTCAGATTCATACAGCTACTAGAGTTTCCCAAGTGGCTCAGTGGTAAAGAATCTGCCTGCCAAAGCAAGGAGACACAAGAATCGCAGGTTTGATTCCAGAGTAGGAAAGATCCTCTTGAAGAGGAAATGGCAGCCCACTCCAGAATTCCTGGCTGGAAAATCCCTCTGGACAGAAGAGCCTGGAGGGTTATGGCCCACTGGGCTGCAAGGAGTCGGAAAGGACTGAGCACTCGTGCAGCTACTAAGTTGCAGAACTTGGTTTGAGCCCAGGCAGTATGGCTGCAGGATCCACACTCTCAACTATGCTCCATGGCTTCGTCTTGCTCAATTCCTCATTACTGGAACAACACTTTCTCATTTCTTTTTCTCACATTTTATGAAGTGCTATTTGCTAACACATCTCTTTCTGGCATGTGGATAAAGAGAGTCCCCATGGAAATTTTTCATGCCAGTCAACAGGGACTTATGATTCTTTAACATCTGTGGAGGAAAAGGGTGCAGCTATAGGACCAGTCCCAGGCTCTGAAAGACAGAGTCACTGCCATCCCTTTGTCATTACCAATTCTTCCCACTTGAATATATCACTATTTCTATGCTCAAGTACTGAGCCCATAGGCTTATATAAGTCCGGCACTAAGGGAGGAAAAATGCAAAACAATCACGTTTTCAGTAATTGGGCCTTTCAGAGTACAGATTCAGAGCACACATGATAACTTTCCTGTTATCACTCACATGCCAATATGGGTCTGATAACTTCTCTATGTATGAAAATACAGGGTCTTAAAAGCTTTACCATGTAGGTCAGCTGGTAGAGAATACACCTGCAATGCAGGAGACCCCAGTTTGATTCCTGAGTTGGAAAGATCCACTGGAGAAGGGATAGTCTACCCACTCCAGTATTCTTGGGCTTCCCTCATGGCTCAGCTGGTAAAGAATCCACCTGCAATGTGGGAGACCTGGGTTTGATCCCTGAGTTGGGAAGATTCCTTGGAGAAGGGAACAGCTACCTACTCCAGTATTCTGGCCTGGAGAAGTCATTGGACTGTACAGTCCATGGGGTCATAAAGAGCTGGACATGACTGAGCAACTTTCACTTTCAAAGCTTCTACAGAAAAGAAAACATCTTACAAAGAAAATTAGAAGAAAAGAACATTATAAAAAAAGTATACAGAGTTTCCTATTTTGCAAAAATAAGAGTATCAAAGAACAGAACATCATTCATCAACAGGAGAACCGAAGCTTACATACACTCAGAACAGAAGGTTCATCTCATATTAGAAGATAGCGTTTCTAAAGTTCCTGTTTCCTGGATTCAGTGTATCTGGAAGAAGGATGAAAAATATTGGTACAGAAAACAGAAATAAAATAGAATTTGGCCAAGCCACCAGATCTGCTTAGTACCCAAAGACTTATGAAACAGGACCTAAGGGCAGCCCCCAGAGATGTCTGGGTCAGGTCAGTGGCAAGTGCTTGGCGCATCTTCCGGGAGAATGGGAAGGGGCGATGGCTGCTGACACCCACTGCACATTTCCTGTGGGCCAGGTGCTTCACAGGTGCTGTCTACCTCTCACAAAAGCACTCCTGCCCACCACTTTACAAAACAAGCAGCTGATTTCTTAATTTGCCTAAAATAATGAAACTAGTTAAGAGCCTACGCCTGGATTTGAACCTAAGTGGGAATCCAAAGCTTTCAAATACTTCCTTGCCCGAGGAATTTCTACTCCTAAGATTGGAAGACTACCTTTTAAATCAAGCATCTCCCAAAATGACCACAGCATATTGTAATTGCAGTGATAACTGCATAAAACCATGCAAATGTTTTATTATAGTTGGCAGAAATATCAAAGTACAAATTACCCAACAATCAGGTAGTTTATAGGTAAATAGTTCCAATGTTCTCAATTATCTTTACTTCAAGAATGAGTCCTTTTTCATAGATACACAAAATAAACTTATGGTTACCAGAGGGGATAGCGAGGGTGGGCATGGGGGTGGGTAGGGAATAAAATATGAGTTTGGGATTAACATACGTACACTACTATGTATAAAATAAACAAACAAGGACCTACTGTATGGGGAACCGTATGCAATGTCTTATAATAACCTATAGTGGAAAGAAATCTGAGTCACGTTGCTGTACACCTGAAAATAACACAACATTATAAATTAATTTCATTTTTTAAATTGTTTAAAACAGAATGAGTCTTTCTGAGAAGTACATATCAAACCAATGAGATATCACCTCACACCTGTCAGAATGGCTATTATCAAAAATTCTACAAAAAACAAATGTTGGAGAGGATGTGGGGGAAAAAGGAAGCCCTCATGCTGTTGATAAGAATGTAAACTGGTGCAGGCACTATAAAATAGCATGAACATATCTCAGACTAAAAACAGAACTATCATATGACCCAGCAGTTCAACTCCTGGGTATACATCTGGAAAAAACAAAAACCCCAATTGAAAAAGATATATGCATCCCAATATTCATAGAGGCACTATTTGCAATATATAGAAGCAACCCAAGTGCCCAGCAACAGACAAATAAATTAAGAAGATGTAGTATAGTAATACAATGGAATATTACTCAGCCATTAAAAAGAATAACACACTGTCACTTGTAGCAACATAGATGGACCTAGAGAACATTATACTTAGTGTAATAAGTCAGACAAATCTGTGTATCATCTATATGTGGAATATAAAACAATACAAATGAATGTATGTGTAAAACAGAAACAGACTCAGAGGGATAGAAAACAGACCTGCTGTTACCAAAACGGAGAGGGAAGCAAGGAGGGACAAATTAGGGGCATGGGATTAACAGATACACACTATGATGTATAAAACAGATAAGCAGCAAGGGTATTCTGTACATACAGAGAATTATAGCAGTTATCTAATAAAAGCCTGTAACAGAGTATAGGAAGAAAGAAAACGGAGGGAGGGACAAAGAAAAGGAAGAATTTTTCTCTGTCAACACTAGTGCCAGGTTTTTGAGTTCCCAACTCTCAGCCTCCACCCTATCCTTAGAGATCAGCCCTCATAGAGTCCTGTACTGAACCATTTCCTTCAAAAAGAAACAAAGCCCAGCATTTCAATAGCAAGTCAGTCCCGATCCCACGTGGAAATCTCCTGATGTAGCCTAGTTTCCACTCACAGACCTTCCCCACTTTCCCATCATCTGTTCCACTCAGCAACTGCTCATCCCTTGAGTCTAGTTTCTGATACACCTCCAAGTTCTCTGCTCCAGCATGCCTTACAGGCCTCAGCACCAGCGTGATTTAACAAACCCCATCCCCAACCTCCCCAGAGCCTTCATAGTCCACCCTGGGACCAACAGTACCTTCTCGGGGCTTCCATATGTTCAGATGCCAATTGCTAGTCACCTTCTTCTAAAACATTAGTAAGACTAACACCATCTTCACAATGTAATTACAACACATCGCCTGGCACCAGCCAGACTGGGAATGCTGAAAACCTTAGGAAAGCGTATCTTCAAGATTGGTCTTCCAGAGTTATTAAGTGGAGACTAGGAAACCAGTCCTATATCTAAAGAGATATAAAGTAAGTGGCACTCAACTACACAGGGAGTACCTTAATTCTGGGTACTTTTCTTATACCTTGGAGACAGTTCCTAGGAGAGATGATGCAACAGCCATGTCTGAAGCAGTTTTACAACAGTCAAGATCTGCACTTACAGCCAGGTCAGCTGAGTAGCTGAAGCCTGGGGTTGTGGCATCTGAACCTGAGCAAGTGGCCCATACTCAGCAGCCACATTAGTTTCTTGCAGGCTCAGTTTCCTCACGGGTACAATGGCAACAATAATAATACCTACCTTATAGGACTATAGTGAGCAAATAAAATAACACATGTTAGGTACTTGACACATCACTTTACTGTACTCATCGTTAAATTGTGTCCAACTCTTCCAGGACGCCACGGACTGAAGACCACCAGGTTCCTCTGTCCATAGGATTTTCCACAAGAATACTGGAGTGGGTTGTCATTGCCTTCTCCAGGGGATCTTCCCAACCCAAGGATCAAACCCCATCTCCTGAATTTGCAGGTAGATTCTTTACCTCTGAGCCATCAAGAAAGGCCCTATTAGTAGCAGTAGTTTGTTTTTTTTTTTTAAGAGTAACTCAGTAGCATACACAATTCACCACAACCTTCACACAGCCAGGGTAAGAGACGGTTCCAAGACTGATTTAACTTTTAGTTCAGTGGGAAAGCAGGCACATTCAAGACACAGATAGACACCCCTGTGCATGGAGCTCTTCCCCCCACACACCTCTGAGTTATGCACAGCAGTGGAGCATCTTTTCCCAAATCTCACTTTTATGTTGAGGTTAAATTCAGCAAACATAAGCTTCTGTTATTGTGGGCCTCTAAACGCTTCTCTCACAGAGTACTCTGCTATTTTTGCTTTTATCAAATGGATATCTTTTTTCAATAAGAGGAAAGTTCAAAAAACTGCAGACATGTGGTTGAACATAAAGGTTTCTATGACCCAATCACCTACACAGATTTGGTCATGAAGAAAAGAACCTGTGTGTGGCTTTGGACTGAGCTTGATAAGAAGAAAGCAGTCACACACAAACGCAGATTGCAGAATACTTTTAACTACAGCAAAAACTGCTGCTGATTTATTACAAAACAAACTCCAACTAATTCCAGCTAATATGCAATAAGCTGATGCCTAGTTGCATTTGAGACAGAGGGAAAAACTAGAATCCATTCAAAGATGTACAAATGAATGCTACTTTTGCAAATGTTCTATTTACATAAAGGCACATGTTCAACTTTAAGTTTAGAAGACCTCAAGAAAAAATAACTCTTCCATTTACTATGTAATAATCTCAGAAAATGGACAATTAGTCCATTCCATGACAGAGAATATTAGCATTTAACAAACTCGTCTAAAAATATAAGCAGTAAATACTTTTAGCACAGCTGGCTTCTAAAGACTTCAGTATTAACAAACAGACTTAATATTCTTGATTTACTACAGATTTTTCCATCAAGTGAAATAGTCATGAGGATGATAATTGGGCCCACATGCCTCCCAAGGACACAGTTCTGTGGTGTGACAGGGAAAAAGTCACAGAGCCCCACAGGACAGCCGTGCATACTGCAAGTCTTAGCCTGCAGTATTGGAAAGATTCTGTTTCCTCAATTCAACTAAAAATAAACAAATGGGGGTAAGCGCAGTCTCAGTGTCCCCATCACAGATTTTAAACCAGAAAAAAACTCACCAGTTACTCAAAACATACCAAAGATTGACTCTTAAGAGTATTTTTACAGTTCACATCCATCAAGCTGAAGGACATGTCTTGAATAGTAAAAAATGACACCATTAACATTTATTCAAACTAAGGTCCTATGAGAGTAAATGTATAGTTGATGATGTAAAGAGAATGTAAACATTATTTTTATGTTAAGTCATTTCAATAACATGTCACCAACAGGATCAGTATTCACACAGGATACTAGTGTCAGTTTCAACAGTAATTCAAGGACTACAGTTTGGAATGGAAGATGGGAAATATCTATATAAAGTAATCTTTATACATGAACATTATTTTACAATAAATTGCATTTACCTTTTCATGATTTGGCACAATAAATTCTCGCATTATGCTCAGGCTACCACCACTATGTGGCTTCCCTGGTGGCTGAGCAGTAACGAATCCGCCTGCCGATGCAAGAGACGCAGGTTCAATCCCTGAGTGAGGAAGATCCCCTGGACATGGAAATAGCAACCCACTCAGTATTCTTGCCTGGGAAATGCCATGGACAGAGGAGCCTGGCGGGCTACAGTCTTTAGGGTTGCAAGGAGCTGGACACGACACGACTAACCGACTAAACAGCAAGAACAATCACCACTAGGTACTGTCTTCTTGAGCTTTTAAGGAATTCTCTGTACAACATAGGAAAAATAGTGTAAATCAATAAAATGAGACCATTCCAACATTACATTTAATCAAAAGGCAGAAAAAAAATTTAAACCATACAGCTGGTTTTTAGCAAAACTTTTGACATATAAACAGGCAACACTAAATTTAGATCAGCATCCACCAGTTGCTGAATTTTTATTTGTTTCAGATTGTAAGTTAAAGCTCCTAAGAAGGGAGATGATTCATACACTGAGAAGTCAAAAATAACCAAAAATGTAACAGACATGATAGTCATTTGTAAGTTATACTATAAAAATGAATAGGCAATTACCAACTTATCAGTGTAAGTTATCAGCTGTGTAAAATTTACCTCTGAGTTTTTCAGAGCATCTCCAGATTCTAGCAAAAGGGGTGGCCAAAAAATTCTTCCAGGTTTTTCTGGAAACAGTTATAGGAAAACCCAAATGAAATATTTGGCCAACCCAGTATGTTTGTCCTTCAGCTAAACCATATTATGGGTTAATTTAGTTTGGTGAACCATTCTGGAAACAAATCCATTATTTATAACATTATTTCAACTGGAAAATTAATTGCCAGTTCCAATATAGAATGTGGGATATGTGTGAAGGACACATTGTCCTCACAAAATAAAGAGATCACCCTCCAATTTCTACCAACTGCAGTTACTGAATCAACAAGTGATATGTGCAAGGCATCATACGAGGTACTCTGGGGGACCAAAAGCAATAATATTCAGTAGAATCAGCCTTCAGTTTAAAAACTAGCAATAATAAAAACAAACCATTGAGACAGAAGTGACAAACCTCCTGTCAAAATAATCTAATGATGTAGCAAATTTTTAATATTGTTTTAGATGAAACAAAAAAGTAATCTTTAAATGACACCATATCCAGAGAAACTGTAGGTTTGAAAGTAACAAACATCACTAATCAAGACCGTGCTACCTTCCCAGCTAAGAGCAACATCTCCATTCTGCTTTGATTTTGTTTGAATGACTCCTTTTTCTTTGCACTGGGTTTCTGAAATACAGAATTCTGTGAAATTCTACAGTGATGTTCTACATTTGTCACAACATCCTTCTAGGCCTTACCAGTGAAAGTATTAGATAACTTCTCCCTTTCATGAATAAAGATGGCAGCTGATACACAGAGTACTGTCTACTACATATCAAGACAACTGTTCTCTGCTATAGATGTGCTAAGACGGAGACTGGTATTTATTCCTCCATGAGATAAAGACTCTCTCATTTCCCAGGAAGGCTGGCTCAGAGTGAACAAGTTCATAAAGTGAAGACAGCTCATGGAATCCATGGCATCAGGACTCCTCCTCCTCAAACAAAGCATTTTTCATCACATCATCATTATCACTACTGACCCTCTCTCTCAAGAACAAGGTTTGTCATTGAAAGTGCATGCCAGAGACGTGAAACAAGCGTGCCCTTAAGGAGAGTTGGGCCTCATGCAAAACCTTGATGTTCTTTAGATTCAAGAAGGATTTATAAAATAAAGGATACAGGACACAATGCCACATTGACATTTGGAAAGAACCGGTAATTTCCCAAGGACTACCATCACTTCATTTGAGACTCCAATGATTCTGATAAGCAAGGCAGACATTACTGTCCCAATTTATTGATGAAGAAACAGATAAGGAAACTGATAAAACTTTAGAAGGTTAAATGACTTCTCAGAAATTCATAGTAAAGCATTTTTTCTTTTATAGGACATTGTCTCAGTTGTTTAAATGATCTTTTTACTGAACTACTTTTAAAAACCACAATAATAAAACATATACACATTAGGTTAAAAACTCCTATGTATCCCCTTCCTCAAAAAGCCCTTTAAAAAGTCCATTTTCCCTGTACCATAAAAATTTCCTGAGGAGAATGCTAAGGATTTTGGTATTCACCAGAGTATATTCTAAATTTCAATTCTGACTAACTTCTCCCCATTCTGGTTTATCCTTCTCCAAATGAATTAAGACCTTGTGGTAAGGAAATATTAAACAGATATAAAAGAATAATTTGTAGCTGGGAGATACATTTTGGCACTTACCAGGCAAAGAAACAAATCATTACTCTTCTATGCCTGACCTATTGAAGATAACAAATGCTCTCTGGGTAATAGTCCACGTATACTAGTATCATGATCGTGCTGCAATTGCCAACCAATGGGTTATGCAAGGCCTCGCCTCTCTTCAGTCAAGAGGCTCTAGGCTGTGAACAACGTGGACTGTTGTTATTGTTTACTCACTCAGTGGTATCCAACTCTTTGTGACGCCTTGGACCATAGCCCTCTAGGCTCCTCTCTCCATGGGATTTCCCAGGCAAGAACACTGAAGTGGGTTGCCATTTCCTCCTCCAGGGGATCTTCCTGACCCAGGGATCAGACCTGCCATCTCCTGCATAGCAGGCAGATTCTTAACCACTGAGCTACCTGGAAAGCCCAGACTATGGGATTCCAGAGTTCAAAAAGATAGGAGAGTGCATGAGTGGCTAAGAGTAAGTAGAACTCAAGAGTTCCAATAGTATTTCTAGGTGTATTAGTAATGCTACCAACGAAGATAGTGGATGGGCACTTGAAAGAACTCTTCCAGAGGCAGCCTCCGGGCCAGCCCTGTCCAACAGGACTTCCTGTGACAAGGGACACGCTGTATATCTGCACTATCCCACGTGTACTCTCAAGCAACATGTAACTACTAAACACTTGAAATATGACTAGCGCAGCAGAAAAATACATTTTCAATTTTATGTAAATTTACTTAAATCTAAAGACCGACGTACGAACAGCCCAAGTCGAGAGCAATGACATTTCTCCACGCAGGAATCTCAGCAGGCTGTTTCACAGAACTCAGACCCCAGGGCACCTGGGTGTAATGAAAACAGCATGGACTTTGGAGGCTGACAGACTAGGGTCTCTAACAAGCTCTAGGTTTACTTTATTGAGTCTCAGCTTCTATATCTCTATGGTGGGGATCTCAACATCCATTTCTCAGGATGAGTGAGAGGGAAGGGCTTCCCTCCCACTCTGTCTAGCACACAAAATAGTCTGTAAAACAACAGTCCCTCTCTCCTACCATTCTACCCCATCTCCTCACTCCAAAAGAACTATACACTTGGAACCTACCAGGCAATTATGAGAATTTCATGAGCAATCAGAAAAAACAAAAACAAAAAACCTGAGCTTAGAAGTAAGGTAAGAAAGGAAAAAGAAAATCACACCTGGCTAACATTCTTTAACTTGGCAAAAAATTTTACAGCAACAAAGAATTATAAACTGTGCTCATTTTTCAATATTTGGTTAATTACAACTGTGCGTTATTTATGAGCTGGAAAGCTAAAGCATGTTCCTCTCTTATCTCACAAAGCATAACATTCTATAACAGAGATGATAAAAACCACATAATGTTGTTTCAACATTACTTTATATGTTACAGTCTTCACAAGAAGCAGACTGGAAATTCCCTCATATCCGTGTAAAGGGATGAGCTATCCAGCATTTCTCTAGTGTTAAATGTTTGAATGACTGTAAAGTAGATAGAGTTCAAGAGGAACTACTGATATCCTTAACTGTATACCTGATCTTAGTGATTATTAAGACTATTTATACACACAAACATTATTCACAATATTCCATGTAGTTTTATTTACAATGAATAATGTGGACAACAACTTTAGCATTCCTTTCCAGTGGAATTATATAAGCAAAAACACATTCATTCAATGGAATTTCATGTAGTCATGAAGAGTTTATAATGAGAGGTGTATAGTATAATAAATAAGATTATAAAATTCCATACAGCATGTCTTGTCATGCTGTCGTTCCAGCCGTGTCCAACTCTTTGTGACCCCATGGACTGTAGCCCATCAAGCTCCTCTGTCCATGGGATTTTTCAGGCAAGAATAGTGGAGTGAGTTGCCATGCCCTCCTCCAAGGGATCTTCCCAACCCAGGGAACAAACCCACATCTCCTGCATTCCAGGCAGATTTCTTACTGCTAAGCTACTGGAGGAGCCCATATACAGCATAATTCTTTAAAATAAAATATATATGGAAAAGGTGAAGAAATTAATAATAGTTTCATTAAAAGTTGGAGCAACATATAATTTTCCCCTCACACTTCTCTCCTGTCTTCCTAGATTTCAGTAATGAGTATATACGACTTTGAGGGTGGGTGGTGGGGCACAAACGATTTTAAAGTTATTCACTGTGTTAGAGCCTGAATCATCTCTGTTTCCCATCATTTGAAAACAGTTCACTATACGGGGGAAAGACAAGAGCTCAAACCACAATACCTCAAATGTTTTTTGGCCGCCGGCAGCCTGGCAACGAGAGTGATTACTGAGTGCTCAGCCCACACCCTCCCTATGGCCACCACTGGCGACCCCATCTTCTCCTCCGTGCCCTGAATGATGGCATAGCAGGTTCTGCACAAGCTGCTGGCTTGCTCCCCGGAGATAGGAACATTTTAAGGGGGAAGAAATTGCTTCCAGTAGCAATGACACACCTAAGTAACCTGCTTGAAAGGTCTTCATAGGGTCCCAAACTTTCTTTTTAAATGAGCTCTGTGGTCTAATCATTTTTGAAATAACTATTTGGAGGAAAACCACGGCAACAGCTCAGAGAATAAAGCTGCTAACCCAGACTGGGTTGCTGAGGAATACCTGGTTATGGAACTTACATGTAAACAGAAGTTAAACGGGCAAAGAAAGGGTGGGGTGTTCCAGATGGAGGAACAGTTAGGACAAAGGGAGTTGTCACAGGACTCTCAAAACCAGGGGCATAGCTTCAGCTAAAGCTAAGGTCCAAGGCATGTGCTGAAAAGCCTAAGAGGGGAACCTGGAAATGCAGACAATGTCTAGGTCATGAAAATGTCCTGCATGTCAGTTTCATGAATTTGGAGGTGATCCTATCCAATTAGTGACTCATTTGAAGGGGTGTGATGATTTGCAGCTAAGAACTATCCCATCCATCCCTTTGCTGCAGTCAGGAGGAGGAACTGGGTGAGTGGAGAGCCTGCTGAAAGGCAGGACATGTTGATTGTGACTGCAATAGTTTAAGAAGGAGATAAGCCTTAAGCTAAACAAACAAATGTGGGGATAAGAAAAGAAGGGCAGATTTCAGAGATATCTCAATAGTAGAATTCACAGGATTTGATGAACTGATAGAAGAGGAGGAGGGAGAAAGGAAGGAATTCAAGTCCATAGGATTCCTAACTAAGCTCCTCTGTGTCACAAACTGCTTTTCTAGTGAAGTAAGGCCAAGCAATGCTTTTCAGAACGTTTTTAAGTGCATGAAATAAAACACACAGAATTAAAAGAAATTAATAACATTTTGAAGTGAAGTGAAGTCACTGAGTCGTGTCCGACTCTTTGCAACCCTGTGGACTGTAGCCCACCAGGCTCCTCCGTCCATGGGACTCTCCAGGCAAGAATACTGGAGTGGGTTGCCATTTCCTTCTCCAGGGGATCTTCCTGACCCAGGGATCAAACCTAGGTCTCCCACATTGCAGGCAGACGCTTTAACCTCTGAGCCACCAGGGAAGCCCATATTACATCTTAGGAAGCATTATTACAAACAAAGCTAATGAAGGTGATGGGATTCCAGTTGAGCTATTTGAAATTCTAAAAGTTGATGCTGTTAAAGTGCTACACTCAATATGCCAGCAAATTTAAAAAACTCAGCAATGGCCACAGGACTGGAAAATGTCAGTTTTCATTCCAGTTCCAAAGAATGGCACTGCCAAAGAATGTTCAAACTATGGCACAACTGCACTTATTTCACATACTAGTAAGGACATGCTCAAAATCCTTCAAGTTAGGCTTCAACAATATGGGAACTGAGAACTTTCAGAGGTACAAGCTGGGTTTAGAAAAGGCAGCAGAATCAGAGATCAAATTGCTAACATCTGCTGGATCATAAGAAAAACAAGAAACATCTACTTGTCTTCATCGACTACACTAAAGCCTTTGACTGTGTGGATCACAACAAACTGTGGAAAATTCTTAAAAGAGATGGAAATATCAGACCATCTTACCTGCCTCCTGAGAAACCTGTATGCACATCAGGAAGCAACAGTTAGTACCAGACATGGACTGGTTCCAAATTGGGAAAGGAATACATCAAGGCTGTATAGTGTCACCCTGCTTATTTAACTTACATGCAGAGTGCATCACATGAAATGCCAGGCTGGATGGATCACAAGGTAGAATTAAGATTGACAGGAGAAATAGCAATAATCTCAGATATGCAGATGATACCACTCTTATGGCAGAAAGCAAAGAGAAACCAAAGAGCCCTTGATGAAGGTGAAAAGTGAAGGTGAAGGTGAAGTCGCTCAGTCATGTCCGACTCTTTGAGACCCTGTGGACTGTAACCTACTAGGCTTCTCTGTCCATGGGATTCTCCAGGCAAGAATACTGGAGTGGATTGCCATTTCCTTCTCCAGGGAATCTTCCTGACCCAGGGATCAGACCCGGGTCTCCCGCATTGGAGGCAGACGCTTTAACCTCTGAGCCACCAGGGAAGCCCCATGAAGGTGAAAGAAGAGAGTGAAAAAGCCGGCTTAAAACTCAAGATTCAGAAAACTAAGATCACAGCATCCAGTTTCATCACTTCATGGCAAACAGATGGGGAAATAATAGAAACAGTGGCAGATTTTATTTCCTTGGGCTCCAAAATCACTGTGGATGGTGATTACAGCCATGAAATTAAAAGACAGTTGCTCCTAAGAAGTAAAGTTATGACAAACCTAGACAGTGTTATTAAAAAGTAGACATTACTTTGCCAACAAAGGTCTGTCTAGTCAAGGCTATGGTTTTTCCAGTAGTCATGTATGGATGTGAGAGTTGGGCCATGAAGAAAGCGAGGGTCGAAGAATTGATGCTTTTGAACTGTGGTGTTGGAGAAGACTCTTGGGAGTCCCTTGGACTGCAAGGAGATCCAACCAGTCCATCCTAAAGGAAATCAGTCTTGAATATTCATTGGAAGGACTGATGCCAAAGCTGAAGCTCCAATACTTTGGTGACCTGATGCAAAGAGCAGACTCATCCGAAAAGACCCTAGAAAGACTCATTAGACCATAACAGGCTCATTAAAAAGATGCTACGAAAGACTGAGGGCAGAAGAGGCAGAGGATGAGATGGATGCACGGCATCACTGACTCATTGGACATCAAGTCTGAGCAATCTCCAGGAGACAGGGAAGGACAAGGAAGCCCAGCATGCTGCAGTCTATGGGGCAGCGAAGAGTCAGACACGACTTAGTGACTGAACAACAATAACACCAAAATACATTTCTCCCTATGGAAGCTCAAAGAGCCTATGGCTTTCAACCTTCAGTTCATCTCAGAATCACAGGAAGGCTTGCTTAAACAGTTGTTGTTGCTCCTTTGTCCGTGGGATTTTCCAGGCAAAAATACTGGAATGGGTTGCCATTTCCTTCTCCAGGGGATCGTCTGTACCCAGGGATCAAACCCACATGTCCTGCGTTGGCAGGCAGGTTCTTTACCACTGAGCCACCCGAGTAGTACAAAACAGACTACTGGCTAAATAAGATACAAGGGTATAGTGTACAACACAGGAAACATAGCCAATATTTTATAACTATAAATGCATATTCCTTTTAAAAATTGTGAACTACTAGTGTGTATACTTGTTTGAGTATGCACGCACACACAACTGAAAAATATCATACATCAACTACATCTCAATTAAGAAATAAAACAGATTTCCAGACCCCACCTCCAAGTTTCCATGATGCTGATGATGCTGGTCTGGGGAACACACTTTGAAACCATTTACCAGGGTGTTACCCAGGTTTCTGGCTAGAAACATAAGGGGACTAGTACCACTGATATGCTTGCTTCCTTCTGCATCCCCAGAGCCTACAGCTTGGTGTATGTGCATGCTATGTCGCTAAGGACATACAATCATGTCTGACTCTTTGCGACCCCATGGACTGTAGCCTGCCCAGCTCCTCTGTCCATGGGATTCTCCAGGTAAGAATCCTGGAGTGGCTGCCACTGTATGAATTCAATAAGTACTCTGTGAACAAATGAAGCAGCAATACAGATATAATAGTGAATTTAGTGCTTAATATTTGGCTAGGTTATAACTTCATTTTTTTAATGCCTTTTCTGTAATCCTTCGAAGTCCTGAAGACAATGGATTACAGTTTTGATCTAATTTACAAGTCTTGATTCAAGTCCTTACAAGAATAAGAAAATGACCTTCAAGTTGCCAGTTATATTTCATAAATACTTAAAAGCATGCATTTACATTTTAAAATATTACTTGGGCAATTGGTAAAAATGCTGAATCCTCTTTATTCATATCTAAGGAATCTCTCTCTTATTAAGGCATACAGTGTCAAACACTGAAAATTTCAAAGAAACTATCAGTTTTAATAAACTCAGCAGAGTTCAAAGAATTGCCCATAGAGAGATTTTAGGGAATCTTTTGTAATAAATAACTAAAAACTATTTTCACTTAGCATTTCAATAGTTTAGTTACAACTGGATGTTCCTCTAGCTCCTGACAGTGCTTTAAAAATTTTTTTCTTTCCATAATATTTTCAGTATTCCTGCTCCATTCTCATTTACTATAACCACAGTGTAAAGTTTACACTATAGGTAAGATTTAGCAGATTCCCCTAAGTTACTACAAGCCAACTAAAAGAACCCAACTATTGAAGTCCACACGTATTAAGGAGGCCTGCCCTGCACTGGTTGCTATGGAGACTGCAAAAGCCAAAGAGAAAGCCAAATTTAGCTCTGGGAGCAGCCTTACCAAATCCCTTTGGTATTTTACCTATGGGGATATCTCCATAAACACATCCATCTCAGAAATATGTTATCTTCCCTTGGAAAGAAGCACTGGGACCATTCCAAGTCCACTTGTGTGTATTAAGTTGCTTCAGTCGTATCCAACTCTATGGACTGTAGTTGCCAGGCTCCTCCGGCCACATGATTCCCCAAGCGAGAATACTGGAGTGGAGTGCCTTGTCCTCCTTCAGGGGATCTTCTGGACGGAAGGACTGAACCTACTTCTGTTAAGTCTCCTGCACTGGCAGACAGGTTCTTTATCAGGAGCACCACCTAGGAAGCCCTTCCAGGCCCACAACATTATACTAATTATACAGCCCCACCCCCCATTACTCGCCTGGAATTGTGTTATTTTTTTCTTTCACAATCCGGCTCATACCTGAATTTCTTTGCCCCTAGCTCCCATCACCCCTGTTCAAGAGTCTGTCAGGCAGGCCTCTATAAGCTGTCCCTCATCTTTCTCCCCCGCCCCAGAAGCTGCCTGCTGCACTCCCACCACAAAGCCTTTATCACATTACCCTCTCTTCCTCAGATACATTCCTGGCCCGAGCAAGATTCTAGATCTGGCAACCAAGGTCCTCCAACATTTGATCCCAACCTGAGCTCCCAACCAAGTTCCTTCCTGCTTCTCCAAACAAACTTCACTCCAGCCAAATTGTTCTGCTTCCTGTGATCAAAACACGCCTTTGGCACTTCAAGTAAGAAAAAAAACAAGAATATTTATGCTGGGAAATTACCGCACAGTCATTATGTCAATGTGGTAAATAAGAATACTGGTTTGCTTATTAATCTAGAATACATGCTCACAGCACACACCTGGAGGGTGGAGATCCTGAAAGGGTAACGCAGTCATGACTTAAGAGGGATTCCTGTCCGAGCTTCAATGCTAGAATCATGTAAGCCAAGGGTATCTTCTTCAGCAGTAATGAGAGCAACAGCTCTTAGTAAGCCAACACCCTGTGCCTGGAATTTAATTGACATGGCAACCCTGAGAAGTAGGGAGAAGGCAAGAAGTATCAACCCCATTTTAAGAGGTGGAAACAGAGGTTTTAAAAATAAAATGTAGCCCATTAAAGATCACACCACTCCAGGGTAGGATGGGCTTCATACTCAGGTCTGTGACTTAAAGGAAAATTTATCAGAGTTATCTCCCACACTGGGTGGGAGAGTTTCTGGTGATTTTTATGTTTTTGATAGTTTCCTGTCAAATTTTCAAATTTTATATAATAAACTTGCATTATCTTTTAGAATCTGAAAAAAAAAATGCGATTTGCTTCCCTGTTTCTTTTGCTCAGTTTCCTTCCTGTCAATGATACCCTGCATCTAGGGAAGTCTTACTCATCTACTGAGATACAGCACATGTATGAACCCTTCTTCCCCAGGAGGCTTCCTGATCCCAATAAACAATCCCTCCCCACTTTCCACAGACTAAACTGTCACTATTTCAAGTAACTGTACATACTCTTCCTGGAGTGACTGTAAGCTTCTACACGACGACTGTCTATCACACTTCCCAACACCTACCCATCTGTCCACCATAGCACACTTGCACTCAGAGCAATGCTCCAAAATAACCTGACTTCAGGGACCATCTCTTTGGGTCTCAGTACATCTGCAAACTAGGCTCCTATGGTACCTCTCTCTAAGGGCTTTTGTGAATACCAAATGAGATGACAAAATGTTTCTTTGGAAAACACTCTATAAATTGAACACAAAGGACAACACCATTCACAAAATATCAGACACAAACAAGGCAAGCAGGCTCTCAAGCTTGATGGTATCGGACAGACGCCGCAGGAATTCCAAGACAGCAAGGACTGCTCCAGGCACCACAGGATTCCTGGGGAAAGTCTTCCCTAGAGAGGAGGCTCTGAGGCCAGCCCTGAGCAAGGTGGAGGATCTCTTAACAAACAGAAGAGGAGCAGCTAGGATGGAGGAAGCCTACAAAGCCTGCCCCGTCTCCCTGAAACATCTTCATCTCCTAGAAAGTCATCAAGAATCTGCACTCGGCAGTCAGAGGTTACCTGGAAATCCTGGGGAAAGTGCTGGGTGGTCTCCTTCAACAGGCACCACTCCTTCCCCAGCGAGAGGTCAGCGGACACCGGAGAAAAGGAAACACAATGTTCCTTCAGCAGGGAACAACAATAAATTTGTTAAACTTTAGCATTCTATACACTTCTCTTTCTAAATGACTAGTACTTGGCCACGGTCTCTATTAAAGGACCTATCATTCCATTCCTGCGTTTCACAACTTTTTTCCTGAGAATGCAGTCTTAGCAAGTATTTTCATGGGCTAACATAGACTCTGGATTCCATGAAGCAGGATCCGGCCCACCATCAGAATCGCCACTGTGATCCTGCGATTCCTCTGACATAGGCATGTAACTAATATTTGCAGAGGGGGCAGAAAGAATTTCCAACTAAAGTGAGTCATAGGATTTTAACAATTAAAAAATAGCTTTGAAAGCAGATGTACAGAAAAGGCCAATCAGTGTCAAATTTCCTTTTGTTTTCTTTCCTGTTTTGTCTACCAAGCGATAGCTAGTCTCCAAAAATACCCTACAGAAATATTTCTATAATATTTGTATAACATGCTTACCACTACTAATAAAAATTTAACACATGAGAAGGCTAAGAAAACCCTTCTGTGGACTACTGAATTTGCTGTACTTGTTTAGAAAATTGACACATATGTCTGCTGCAGAATCCTAAGCAAAATAAACCAGTTTCTTTCACTTTACCATGTAACCTGGTAGCGAACATCACGAAACAATCTGACTGGGATACACAGTAACAGGAAGGAAAGCTAAATACATCTTTCATGCCCAGCATGGAAAATCTAATGGAGGGCTACATTTCCGATAAATTCTAATTAGACAAGAAATGGAAATAAAAGGATTCTGCTTTGATCCTGGGATCTGTCTTAATCTTAGCATCAACCTGTATAACAAGAAAGCAGCTTATTAATTCTGCATTCCTATTTCACACAGCAAAGCCTTTTAGGGTAAAACAAAATGCAGTCCATGTTGACTGTCTAGAAAGACTAGGTTAATTTACATGATGTTAGGGATGCCTTATTTATGGAAAGGAGGTAGGTTAAGCTCTCCGGGGGATAACAACTTCAGCTCTGGAAGGGTCTCTCTGGACCACTTAAGCAGTATCAATAGTTCACTTAGACATTTACATATCTTGGTTAATGTGGCATAACAAAACTGGAGGGACTTTGTGCCAAACTAATTTTTTCCTCTGCGACTGTAAGAAACGGATGACAAAAGCCTTCATCCTGAGCATACTAACTAAAGAGTATAGGATACAGAACTCATAGTTGCTATGCCCACCCAGATTGGTTTCAACTCTCTTAAGATTGGGAGAGTGGAAAGAGGGTACATCATTTCTACTGTAGTGGTTAAAAAGTACATTGAAAAAAAGGCTTATTTTCCATCATAGTATATGTAATAAAGTTTGTCTAAAAATGATGATTAATTTTTTAATTTTTTTTACTGCATCACAATTTTTATTTTGCATGTTCCCAAAGAGAGTAAGTAACTCTAAATAGGGTGAAACCTTCTGTATCTGGCATCAAGAGAGTAGAGCTCTAGAGGAGTGGTTTCCTGAATAACAAACACTCTGCCATTCATTTGCCTGGAGTGGAAGTGTCTCTCCTGGCAGCACGCCTCCCCTTGGGCTCCCCTCCTCCACTTTGCCTGGCCTGGCTGGGCTGTCACTCATGGTATCCAGGCCTCCTGGTAGCATGTGATCCAAACTGGACCAATCACAGCCAACAACCCCTGGACAGAGTGGTACATCAAGAAGTAGGCATGAGACTGAAACAGTATCTGTACTCTTTCACTTAATTTCGTGCAGGGACCTTGAGAGGAAAAGGGTTTCTTTTCTCGTTTATCTAAAAACCCCAACCTTGTAGATCTGGAGAAAAAGCAACAGAAAGAACCCTAAGAAATTACACTTAACCTTCTGTGTACTGCTTTGCCCCAAGTCAGCCAGGCCTTTGAATGACTCTTTACATGATCAGTATTTTCCAGATGGGTTTTTAGCACTTGCAACTAAAAGAATTGCGATTCAATGTCCAAACTTTATCTGATTTAAAATTTACCTGATATTACAGGAAAACTTCCCAAAATAAGCTTCATACTTCTTAAGGAAGTAAGTCATAGTAAACATAATTTAACCTTTTCTTATTGATCTAGTCAGTTAAATGGTAATGTATGTTTTCAAGCACTACTGAATTATCCAGGTATACCTGACTTCACTAAATAGGTCAATACTGCTTTGTATCAGATTTCTGAGTTTATTACATTTTAAGCAACATAACCGGAGAAGGCAATGGCATAACACTGCCTGAGTGAGTAGGAACCAGATGTGAATCTGTCCTCTCTTGCAGTTGCCTCTATTGCCACATCCCATGACAACAGACCATGCACAGACCAGAAAGCATTTACTAAAGGAGAATAAATTAAGACATATCAAGCTAGTTGTTGTGAATGACTAATCACACCCCAGCCTTTGTCACACATGGAACAGAGCTTCACTCAAGTTACAAGACAAACAAACAATAAGATGGGGAAGTGGGGAGAGGCAGGAAGTACATGCTACACAAATATAGCCACTCTCACAAAGCCCAGCCCCATGCTCCTCATTCTGCCCTGCCCCCCCACCCCATTCCACTGTTTCTCTATGCACAACACACACCACCCACACCACCGCCCAGACTAGTGGCAGCCCTTGTTGCCTCTAGTGGCCGCCCTTCTCTGGATGGTCAATCACTTTTCTCACAGCTAATTAGCTTAATTTCTCAACTTCCCAAGGGTAACTTCCCAGAATTGGTCTAGCTCTTCTTTTTGAGCTGGATGGACATCCTGTTAACGTCACCCAAATTCAGCTGATGGATGGTAGTCTCTGGCTTATGTGTCCATTCTGGACACAATTAGTGGTAGACAAAGAAATTCCTTTTATTTACTTCTTGTTTATTTAATAATTTATTTGACTTCCCTGGTAGCTCACATGGTAAAGCATCTGCCTACAGTGCAAGAGAGACCCAGGTTCAATCCCTGGGTCAGGAAGATCCCCTGGAGAAGCAAACAGCAACCCACTCTAGTACTCTTGCTGGAAAATCCCATGGACGGAGAAGCCTGGTAGGCTACAGTCCATGGGGTCGCAAAGAGTCGGACACAACTGAGCTACTTCACTTTCTTTAACAAACATTTACATAGAAACAAGGCAAATATTTTTCTAAGCACTTTACACATATCCATTAATTTAGTACTCATAATAAACCAGTGAGGGAAGTACAATTATTTTCCCATTATGCAGATGAGAAAACTGAGGCATACAGAATAAATGCCCCAAGTTTCACAATCAGTAAGTGGATCTGAGATGAGACTGTCTTGGGAGAAGAATCTACTGTTAATCACTGTGTCACAGAAATTTTCATAATGAGGACTGCATTAAGCTGGGCATGCACACATTCCAAAATGACTTTAATAGACATACATTCACCCATTCATCATTCATTCAAATGTTCTGACCATCTATTATGTATGTGCAAGACACATTTTAGTCTGAGGAGACAACAGTGAACAAAACACACAAAGACCTTGCCTTGAGGAGTTTATATCTGATCCTATTAAGATTACCCTGCTCATCTTTATCAGTTACAAAGCAAACTTAGTGTTTTTATACATAATTTTATTCTTGTTATATAGTCTATATATTGCCATATTAATAGTACCCATCTGATAGACTTTATAAAAACTGAATCAATAACAATAATCAAAGCTATTGGTCTTTAACCTATCTGGATCACTTATTCACTGTGTCAGGAACTGTACTAAACATGCATTTTTTCATTTGTACATATACCCCAAGCCTATGTACTCTATCTCAAGTTCAAAGATGGATTGGGTATTCATCTACCCAATCTTGCAACGGTCCTGAGAGCTTATATTATGCTCATTATTTACAACTGAAATTTTCAAAACCCTTCCATAGCATTGTGTCCCACAGCATGTTAAGGGCATTGCATGTCTTACTTCATTTAATATTCCTGGCCATCCTGAGGTGGATACTATTACCCCTCTATATAGATGAGGAAGCTAAGGCTCAAAAACCTATTAACTGGCAAAGGCATAATACAAACCAGGTTCTGCTTGCGTCCACTACAGACTATTGGAAAAATATCACCCATTGTGACAGACATATTATTACAACCTCACAGGGCAAAGAAGTATCTGTAACGAAATGAAATCTTTATCCTTCTAAACACTAACATGAGCATAAACTGCCTAATTAGTAACAATTAATACTAATATTAATTAGGGATTAATTAGTAGAAATGCAAAACAGCAAAATGGCTGTCTGAGGAGGCCTTACAAACAACCGTGAACAGAAGAGAAGCGAAAAGCAAAGGAGAAAAGGAACGACCTATGAATTTGAATATAGAAGGAGTTCCAAAGAATAGCAAGGAGGGACAAGAAAACCTTCCTCAGAGATCAATGCAAAGAAATAGAGGAAAACAATAGAATGGGAAAGACTAGAGATCTCTTCAACAACATTACAGATACCAAGGGAAGAGTTCATGCAAAGATGGGCTCAGTAAAGGATGGATATGGTATGGGCCTAACAGAAGCAGAAGATATTAGGAAGTGGCAAGAATACACAGAAGAATTATACAAGAAAGATCTTCATGACCCAGATAATCATGAGTGTGATAATCATGAGTGTGACTGTGATCACTCACCTAGAGCCAGACATCCTGGATGCAAAGTCAAGTGGGTGTTAGAAAGCATCACTACAAACAAAGCTAGTGGAGGTGATGGAACTCCAGATAAGCTATTTCAAATTCTAAAAGATGATGCTGTGAAAGTGCCGCCCTCAATATGCCAGCAAATTTGGAAAACTCAGCAGTGGCCACAGGACTGGAAAAGGTCAGTTTTCATTCCAATCCCTAAGAAAGACAATGTCAAAGAATGCTCAAACTATCGCACAATTGCACTCATCTCACACGCTAGTAAAGTAATGCTCAAAATTCTCCAAGCCAGGCTTCAGCAATACGTGAACCGTGAACTTCCAGATGTTCAAGCTAGTTTTAGAAAAGACAGAGGAACCAGAGATCAAATTGCCAACATCTGCTGGATTATGGAAAACTCAAGAGAGTTCTAGAAAAACATCTATTTCTGCTTTATTGACTATGCCAAAGCTTTGACTGTGTGGATCACAATAAACTGTGGAAAATTCTGAAACAGATGAGAATACTAGACCACCTGAGCTGCCTCTCAGAAATCTATAAGCAGGTCAGGAAGCAACAGTTAGAACTGGACATGGAACAACAGACTGGTTCCAAATAGGAAAAGGAGTACGTCAAGGCTGTATATTGTCACCCTGCTTATTTAACTTATATGTAGAGTACATCATGAGAAATGCTGGACGGGAAGAAGCACAGCTGGAATCAAGATTGCGGGAGAAATATCAATAACCTCAGATATGCAGATGACACCACCCTTAATGGCAGAAAGTAAAGAACTAAAAAGCCTCTTGATGAAAGTGAAAGAGGAGAGTGAAAAAGTTGGCTTAAAGCTCAACATTCAGAAAACGAAGATCATGGCCTCTGGTCCCATCACTTTATGGGACATAGATGGGGAAACAGTGGAAACAGTGTCAGACTATTTTTGGGGGCTCCAAAATCACTGCAGATGGTGACTGCAGCCATGAAATTAAAAGACGCTTAGTCCTTGGAAGGAAAGTTATGACCAACCTAGATAGCATATTCAAAAGCAGAGACATTACTTTGCCAACAAAGGTCCGTCTAGTCAAGGCTATGTTTTTTCCAGTGGTCATATATGAACTGAACTGAATATTAATATTAAGCAGACCATTAATTTGGACTTCAATCTATGAATAGAAACAAAAATTGTCCACTACATGGTCTATAAAGTGGATTGCTTTCTTTGGGTGACAAATTCCAGTATGAGATTATACATAATAATGAGCAATTATTAATGTAACATAATGGAGGCTATAGATAAAGGGAACTCTCCCACACTGTTGGTGGGATGTAAATCAGTGCAGCCACTGTGGAAAACAGTGTACAGGCTTTTCAAAAACTCAAAGTAGAGCTGCCATATAATCCAGCAATTCCAGTCCTGGCAATATATCTGGAAAAAAGAAACAAAAACACTAATTCAAAACCATTTTTTTGTAATGTTCCTAATGTTCATAGCAGCATTATTTACAATTGCCAAGATATGAAAACAACAAAAGTGTCCATCAACAGATTATTAATGAAGATGTGATATATGTATACAATGGAATACTACTCAGCCATAAAAAGAATGAGATTTTGCCATTTGCAACAACGTGGATGAACTTGAAGGACATTATGCTTAGTGAAATAAGTCAGCAAAAGACAAATACTATATATCACTTATATGTGGAATCTATACAACTAGCTAATATAACAAAAAGAAACAGATTCACAGATAGAGAGAACGAACAAGTGGTTACCTGTGAGGAGAGGTAAGGAGGAAGGGCAATACAGGGGTACAGGATTAAGAGGTACAAACTGTTACGTATAAAATGAGCTATAACAATAAACTGTGCAACACAGGAAATACAGCCAATACTTTAAAATAACTATAAATAGAGTATAACCTTTAAAAATATAAATCACTGTAGAGTACACCTGTTAAGTTGCATAATATTATATAGCAACTATACTCCAATTTTTAAAAATTCTTCTGTTTTCAATAAAGGTAGTCGCACTGAAAACCATTAAATATTTAAAGTAATTTCTCTTAGGTCCTAATAGTTGCTTGGAAGAATAAATTCTGATAATTATAAATGTTTCAGTTCTCATTAATGAAATCCACTGCATATTTATTGAGGCAGGGGTAAGAGAAAAATACGTGAAAGGATGTATAATTTTCAAGGTTCCCATCAGACACATCTCCAGTAGTTCTCAACTACAAAAGAATTCATCAGTGGACAAAATTTCTTTCAGTCAAATGGCCTATAGATGGACCAATGTGCTGGGGTCTCAATTAAGAGTCGTTATTCTTTAGGGGAACAAAACCAGGAACAGTGATCAACCTTTTACTTCCCTTTCCAAGTTCTTCCAAGGAATTTTTTGGAAACTGATGTGGATACCAAAAGAACAAACAACATACATTTGCAAGTGAAACAGAAAAACATAAGCAGGTGGTCAAGTAGCTAAACTGGCAACGCATCTAGCCAGTAACCGGATGGCCTGAATTCAGTCTTGGCTGAGGTCACCAATGACTGCCCAGTGCACAGCTGCACAGCGGCCAGTTCTTCCTTTACAAGAAAATGCTCGTGGAAAGACAAGAAAAGAGAAGCCCAAGAAAATACACATGAACACAGAATCTGTTAGTGCTATATGACCACTAGAAAATCAGCCCACTGGTTTACAAAGCTCACAGCTAAAAGACGAACAGCAAAGATACCAAAAACTCTTGGTAGAGATGGGTCATGTATATTCAGAGAATTTAAGGCATCAGTCATCAAAACTGTCCATCTCTCCATCCCTCACTCTTGGTGATCATCCTTTATAAAGTTCATGGTTCGTTTTACATGCTCTAGGACTCTGTAAGTAAAGTCGCTCAGTCATGTCTGACTCTTTGCAACCCCATGGACTGTAACCTACCAGGCTCCTCCCTCCATGGGATTCTCCAGGCAAGAATACTGGAGTGGGTTGCCATTGCCTTCTCCAGGGGATCTTCCTGACCTAGGAAGTGAACCCGGGTCTCATGCATTCCAGGCAGACACTTTAACCTCCGAGCCACCAGGGAAGCCCAGCACTCTGTACTGTTTGTTACCTAAATCACTCGTTCACACGGAAACATGAGAAATTTCACTACCCACTCTAGGCCTTGATTGTCTTTTCAGGAGTAAAAAAGACATACAACTGACCTCTGAACAATAGGAATTCAAACTTTACAGGTTCACTTCTATGCAGATTTTTTTCAACTGTAAATACGACAGTACTATATGATCTGCAGTTGGTTAAATCAGAGAATTTGGAATGGTGGATACAGAGGAACAACTATAAGTTACCTTTGGATTTTCTATTGCACAGAGGTTGTCACGCCTACCTCCTGCATGGTCGAAGGGCCAACTGTACTAGACTAAATAATCTCTAAGGCTTGTTCAAGCCTTTTCATTTCATCATTATAAAATTAAAACATCTTGACTTTCTTCTATGCCACCAAATTCTTCACTAGCTCCTGTCCTCTTCATTCTCCAAGACGCTAGATGACAACTGTTCTACACGTCAAAACCAGTGACTAAGATGCCTAATACAGTCATAATCGTGGTTCACTTAGATTAAAATCTGAAGACCATATCACACTTCTTAATCACTGAATTCATCACACATTACATTTTCTGGCAGAAAAACTCTACTCTTCACGAGTATTTGAAAATAATCTCTGTTTGGAAGAAAAGCTATCTGGCATTTGCTAGTAAAATAAAAAAGTATTAATCAAGTTTTAAATATAACATCTTTGATCTGTCTTAGGAAAAGTCCTCAGACAAAGTAGCTCATCATTTTTGGACAAACTGCCAGCTCATATACAAAACGTTCCTCTATAAACACAGTTAACTAATACAAGGAATTAGGCAAGGTAAGCGTTGACCATGGCTGATGAAAAAATAATTTTTAATTCTACTTGCAGCTCTATTTGTAAACCACTGAAGAAGAAAATCAAGTTCATCTGTGTCCCCGTTTGGGTCAGAAGTCCGTGAAAAATTGCAAGTTAAGCATAGTGATCCAAAAAGAACTCAGCAGCCTGGGTGGTCCTTCGTAGGAAGATACCTACACACACATTTATGTTATCCCTATCACTCTGAAGCCACAGTTTTCTAAGTAAAATAGTTGTAACACAACTTGAAGGATGAAATTTTATACACTGAAATTAAGATGCCTCATAGGACAAGCTCATTTAAGTCTCTGAAGGATTAAGTGAGAATTTTATGACCCAAATATTTGATCTTTTAGAAGAAGTACTTTCTATGGGGGAAGATTATCAACTCTTCTGTGGTTGACTCCACAAAGAAATTTTGGAAAAACATGACAATAGCTAAGGGACATAGAATTAGGCAAATAAGTCTAAATGATGCATGTGTGGACCATTCAAGGCCTTTCCTTTACAGCCTTGGACGAGAGACTTTTGGCCCCCAAAGTACAAATCAAGACTGGGAAAAGCAGAAATTTTTATTTGTCAACTGCATAAATGGTCATAGCTGATAAGACAGCAAGCAGATAGAACACTTCTGTGCTTCACCAGCTGAAATGTAAGGAACTGACAGGTGCGGCACTGAGTGGGGCTTACCTGTAACGGGCACCCAGGAGAGGTTACGTTAATCTTAATAGGTGAGCAACCCAACTAGATACCACAAAGTCTATTAGCACTTTTTTCCTAAAGCAGAGGTTCTTAGTTCTCTAAGG
This sequence comes from Nanger dama, assembly GCA_917880005.1. Classification (NCBI taxonomy): domain Eukaryota; kingdom Metazoa; phylum Chordata; class Mammalia; order Artiodactyla; family Bovidae; genus Nanger; species Nanger dama. The sequence continues at coordinate 3,992,204 of CAKJTW010000007.1, forward strand.
CCACTGATTAATATACAGTCACTATTAGTTCAAGGATTAGTCTCCATCTCCACACGCAAAGCACACAGCAAACTACAAGGAAGAAGTGCTGCAAAAAGCAACAAAGAAAATTACAAGTGATAATCTAATAACAAAACAGGAAAGGAGTAAAGTAAAAGAGCAAGGAAAACATTCGAAAATCATGTATTTGGGTTATTTATTATAGGAACAAATGCTGCAGAACAAGAATTGCTTTCATAAATAATCATGACCTTGATTAATTACACAGAAGGTCAAGTTACATTCAGAATGTCTAAGAGGGAAAGGATAATTAACACGTTTTACAAAAATTATCTTAAGAAATATTTTTAATTAGTGTGCAAAAGGGAAAACCTTAGATATCCAGAAAGCCTGATAAAATGCTTTAACCTAAGAAATGTTAAAGCCCAAAGCTCCCTATGAATAATTATCAAGATATTGAGACACGCAGAAATGTTGTCAGCTATTGCCTCAGAGGACAGAATACTCAGAAGCAGTACCATATGTGCTAAAAGGGGTGTTTTTCCAGCACAATGCTCCAGTCAATTCCACCTTGCAACCAATGCCGTGCATTTCAAATGTGATTTATCAAGGTGAGAAATCTCTATTGTCACAGAACCAAAAAAGACTAAAGTGACATGAACATGGATTGGACCCACTTTCACTAAATACTCACACCCCCAGGGGCTTCTCCAGCAGTCTAGTAGTTAAGATTCAGCCTTCCAATGCAGGGGGTGTGGGTTCAATCCCTGGTCGGGGAACTAAGGTCGCACACACAGGACACAGCCAAAAATAAATAAATAAAATTTATTTAAAATTTAAAAATAAATACCCTCATTCCCACACTCTACTTTCTAATTCTAAATGTTAGAAAGCTTGCACAAATAGTCCTGATCCTCCTTCACAGCCACTATTTTAGGATCATGCTTCAATGGCATAAGCTTCCACATTTCATATATCATTGCCAAAGCTGAATGGCTCACTTCTGATATTAATTTTCCCTTTAAATGGAAAAATAATCTAGTTCCTCTAAGAAATAACTAATTAATACCATTTCAATTTGCTTGAGAGAACAGACTAGCTATTGAAAAGAAAAACTAAGTCAGTGATGGCAATGAGAAAGCATTCTGACCATGTCATAGTTTATTTCACTAAATAGCCATGAAAAACAAGTGTTTTTTTTCTTTTATACTTAATAGGTCTTTTCTTTATCTTTAATAATAGACTGTTTAACACATGGAAAATCACATAACGTTAAAAAGATGTAAGTTATAAAGCACAATAATGTCAAAAAAACCCAATGAACAGATCACAAGATCCAGGATCTGGAGCTTTATCGAAACTCTGCATCCATCCAGGTATACCTCTCCCAGATCCTTGTGTCATAAGGTGATTCATTCACATCCACATAGAAATGTTCCTGTATTATCATATTCAGAAAATACACTACCAAATGGGCTTCCCAGGTGGTGCTAGTGGTAAAGAACCCACCTGCCAAGGCAAGATACCTAAGAGACTTGGGTGCAATCCTTGGGTCGGGAAGAAATCCTGGAGGAGGGCATGGCAACCCACTCTAGTATTCCTGTCCGGAGAATCCCATGGACAGAGGAACCTGGTGGGCTAGGGTCCACTGGGCTGCAAAGAGTGAGACATGACTGAAGCAACTTAGCATGCACACACATATACTACCCTGCTTTATTCATTTGCTTGGCTGTCATGAAAAATATACCACAGACTGTATGCACAGCTTAAAATACAGAACTTTATTTTCTCACAGTTCTCAATGCTGGAAGTCCAAGGTCAACGCAGTTAGTGGGAAGAGTTGGTTTCCTCTAAGGCCTCTCTCTTTGGCTTGCAGACAGCCACCTTCTTGCTGTATCTTCACATAGCTGCCACTATTCATTTAGCCACAAGAAAGGCCCTCAAAAATAAGAGAAATGCTTCCAGAATAAGAAAAATGTATCTCTTCTTTGTGGGCTTACTGTAGTGTGCCAGCCTCTCTCTTCTGGTCCTATAGTAAGTCCCTGTAAGAAGAGAATTTTGACCAAATAGCTTGAGATCTATCCTCTATCTCTGACAGAAACAAACCTTTAGAAGCATACAATCTCAAATAAAGGCCAGGTAATGCCATTTCCAGCATATGAAGAGAACAAGTGACTTTTAGTTACTGTCAGTGTTAGAGGTAAAAATCAGGACAATTGCTCCTTCCAAAGCCAGACTATACTAATCAACTAAAATTACAGTAATTCACATTTTCAAGTGTTTATTTTTGCAACAGAGATAAATTCATTAGCTTGCACTCTATTGTTAAGTGGAAGAGCCATACTACCAAATGGTACATATTACACAATCCTGTTACTAGAAAGACTATATCAAATACAAAAATAAAAATATAAAATACATGAAGGATAGACCTTAAAAATAACAGTAAGTTAGTCCTGGTAGTGAGAATATATATAAATTTTGATTCCTTTACTTTTTGATAGCTCCACATTTTCAACCATGAAGTATAAAATCTTATTTTTGCTATGGCTATGCTGGTAAAAGTGACAGCCTACTGTCCTGAAGGACCCTCATGGGCAGACCTTAGCCACAGTCTCAGATCCAAACAAAATCGAGAAAGAAGGAACTAGAAGAAGCTTAACCACCTCCCTGTGGCTGTTTCATGACAAGTCTGATCACATGGATATTTATCATTTCACTGATACCAAAGACATGTGGCATGTCAACAGCTCAAAGGCCAACCAATGATTACCCAGAATCCAATGTAATCCCTCTGACATTCTATACATTTGCCTGATTAATTTAGTGTCAGATTTTTATGGGATTTCTGTTCAAAAACCACGGAGGAAACAAACCGCTAAAAAGCACTATCTCCCTTGTGCATTGGGTAAGAAAGAAACAGTCAAAGGCATGATGTACCCCCTCCTCAATTTATAATTACTTTTCCATGTTTCCACACAACGGTTTGAACTCAAGGAAAGGAGGGAAATGTCACTTCTGGACAATAGCCCTTGTTGTACTAGATTATTTTCCATGGTCTCTTTCTAAAGACAGCTGTTTTGTAGGCAGCAGGTCCTCTTATCCTGGTTCCCTAAAGAATCATCTCCTACAGAGATTAATAACAGAGCCAGACAGAAGAGGCTCTGAAGCCTGCCCTGCTCTTTTAAAGACAGGCAGCAGTTAGTTCAAAAGGGTTCCACTGGGATCCAGTCTGGCTTTCCAGATAGTTATTAGTTGGGCAATATTTAGGAATCACCAGCTCCCAAAAGCTACCACACACTCTGAATACACTACAAAGACCTGCCGGAGACCCAGGTCACGGCTGTATCAGCCAAGAGAAAGCCTGGAAGTGCCTGAGGACAGGCGCTGGTCCAGCACAAGGCCACAGCAAGACATTTTCACTAGAAATTCCAAGTGGAAAATGGCCTCCAAGAAAGTTACCGAAGCAAATGTTACATCCAATAATACCGTGACCAAAGTAAGTCTAGAAGAGAGCAAGCAGGTATCTGTGCAAGCTGACAGCAGGGGGACTGGGCCTCCAGGATCAAGAACGGCAGGTAACTCATATGACACCGCAGAGAGGACGGCTCTGGCCCTCCCAGCAGAGGCTATCCCCTCCTCTGTGCTTTTCCCCCACCTCCCCTCCTCTACACCAATTCCCTCCCGATTCGCCAACTCTGTTCTGCTCTGCTCTGGCCTGCCAGGTATACTGTGGAGCACGGCCAGGATCATGTCATCTGCAGACTCTCAGTCTTGACCATCAGAAGTCCCTCCACTTTTCAGTTGGCTGGGAGAGACTGTGAGATCCCATCAGATGTTAGTGTAGAGCCCAAGATGGTCCCTATTGTCTAAGAACAGAAACTGCTCCCATGTGCACACATTGAATGGGAAGAGACTGCGATGGTCCTTGAATCGCACTCTTCCTTTCCTAGCTTGATCCGTTCTCCCTCAGTGACCTTAAAGACGCAGAAACTCTTCGAAATCACTGCTTAAGGGTCAGCTGTGGGCATTCCATCACAGAAAGGTAGGTATGTGCCACCTTGCACACAATCACAAACTCACTGACTTCTACTTCTAGTTATAAGGACCTCTGAAACCTTCTCTTTACCATCACACCATATAATCACACACACAGACATATATAAACATACCCATATATATACGAAAGACAGCTTGAGTTTAAGGAATAAAAGTAGGCTCTTAAATAATACAACAATAATAATTATCATTACTAGTTTCATTTAAAGTTCTCACTACCTCTTCAGGATAGTAAACAATACTTCTCCCAGTACCTTTCTTCATGTGACCCCAGAGGGCTTCAGAGATACGTAACATCTCCTGATTTTAAGGCCCTGTCACTTTCACATTGCATTAACATTCCAGGATGACAGGCACCTAGTTCTCACTAGATCTCAGTGTTTTCCAGAAAGTGTTGCTTGCCTGTCTGCTAAAAGAACTACAACATACATTTAAACTGACGCCTAAGTTTTTCCGTCTGAAATTTCAACAGTTTGAAAGAACTAAATTTCTAATGCATCATACAATGCATCTGAAAATTAAGTATAATGATTCTTTAAAATGTATCCAACTTAAACACCAGAGCCATTTGATGTCTATTATTATTCATAAACTGAAAAGCTCTTATATAACAAAACTTTTCATTGTTCCTTATTCCCTTTGAATTTATATGTCCATTCCAGTATCCCCAAAGAATTTTATCTTAACATAAAATATTTCTAACATTTGAAGATTTTATTAGTCATTCTATCAAATATCTCTGCAAATTAAGGATGTATAATATGTATATGCATAATTTACAGAAAATGTCATATATGTAAATCTTATGATCTCAAGAAACTTTAAAAATTTACATATAAATATTTTACGGTCACAGGATCTTTAAATATCCATACATAAAAATGTAAACATGAGTATCTAAATTTCCTGTAACCATAAGAGGCTCATTTGTTCACCTGAATTGATGTGCATTATTTATTAGTTATATACAACTAATACCATAAACATTGCAATTTTATAAGTGATTATTAAAATACAAATCAGTTGTTAGAAATGCAGCAGTTAACGAGATGAATGAGTTACTTCTTCCAGTTAAATTAAGCATCTATAGATGAATATGGCTAACATGAGACAAATTCAGCATAAATTTTATTCCTATCTGCCTCTCCCTCTTTTAATATAAAAGCTGAGAAAACTTGTTTACACAAATAACTACTTGGAAATTCAAATTTGTCATGATAATTTTCCTCAATAGTTTTAATTCCTTCTGGGACATATGCCAAAAATAATCTCAGGGTAATCTATCATCAAAATTATTTTTAATGACCAACTGACAACTCAATTAAGTCCTTTTTCAATTTATGGAAAATAAAGGATTGGACACCACCTGAATTACAAAAGTATTTGTTATCCTGTCATTAGAGTGATTAATTTTCATCAACACCAACACCACTACTTCAATCATCCCTTTGTCTGGAATTCAGGAGTCTGGAACTCAGAGTCACAAGGACTGCCTGGTAAGACTAGAGATGTGAGAGACTGGCCAGAGGCAGAAGACTTATTTGAGAAGGGAGTAGGAGGAAAAGGAGACTACAAGTACTACAAGAACATTTATGAAAGGTGAGATCTAAAAACAGACTCCCTGAAGTCCACTCATACTCATTACCACATCATACTCATCACCACATCATACTCATCACAAGTCTATAGGTCCATGAACCCCTGTCTGAAGATCTCCTCTGACCCTGCTATGTTCTGTTTTGTTCTGATTTCATGGATAACACGGGGTTGGGAGTCTTGTCCTTCCCTCCTACAGTAATCCAATTCTGTCTGTCTCACCTCTCATTTTACCTTCCCATTGATACAAAAATTTCAATTTCCGTTTATTAGGAAAAAAAAAACTCATACAAACAATGCAAAATCAGTCTCTTACAACAAAGAAAGATTTGGCTTTTTCAGAATCAAAACAGAAAAATCTGTATTGTGCACAAACCTGCCAATTACTGTATTTTAATTATAGCCCTTTCTATCCCCCTGGAGTCTTCTAACCACCAAGTCCTGCTCAGTAACAATGTTGTAGCTGCCTCATTATAGTAAACTGTCTCCTGAGTATCTACTTCTTTAACCAAGTGCATTGCCTCTGAAAGCACAGTGCTCAGTGCTGTTGCTGCACTTAAGACAAAAGCAAGTTTAGTGACTTGTTTGTGTTTAATGAAATTACTGCACAGATGCTGATCATCTAAGTGTGAGAAGCGTGATACACCACTCTCCATCAAGACCTTGGGTAAGGTCATCCTTTTGGGACCTAGGTTATACAAACAGTGAGGTAGGGTAAGGGTGGGAGGGAAAAGCATTTTCTTACCAACCAACTTCTAATTCCAGTCAGACAATTCACAGCCAGACAATTAAGCTCCAGGGCACACAATTACAGTCAGACCGAGTAGTTAGGCAGAGAAACTGGGAATCTGTATTGTCCCTAAAACATGGTGCCTGTCTTGCAGTTATAGACATCAGCCACCATCAGGACACACTGGGGAATTTGTCATGAGTTTATGCTCAGTTATCACACAACCCAGGGTGCAAATTACTGTACCTGTGTGTCCTTGGTCAAGCAACCCTTCCAAATCTTATACAGCTCTCCTGAAATATGTCTGTGTGTTCAGTTATTAAATTAAATCCAACTATTTGCCACCCCCATGGACTGCAGCCCACCAGGCTCCTCTGTCCATGGGATTCTCCAGGCAAGAATACTGGAGTGGGTTGCCATTTCCTCCTCCAGGGATCTACCCCACCCAGGGAATGAACCCACATCTCCTGCACTACAGGCGTATTCTTACCACTGAGCACCAGGGCTCCCCCTCCTGAAATATAGAGATGATATTAACAGCACCTACTTCACAAGGTTATTGTGAGAAGTAGACAAGCTAATAATCCACTTAAAAGCACTTAACCCAGTACATGACAAATGAAATTGTTCCTTATACCAGTAGCTATTGTTATTAAAGAAAATACTCTTACACATGTGCAAACCAATTTCTCTTAAAATCAATTCCTAGATGATATGTCAAATACAATAGGAGAATACTGATTTTTTTCCCACAGAAATTTGAAATAAGCCTTTCATAAGGTTAAAAATTTTAAAAAGAGTTGCCCTTTGGGGAAATCCAAATCAACATGACATATGAAGTGAAGTGAAGTCACTCTGTCGTGTCTGACTCTTTGCGACCCCATGGACTGTAGCCTACCGGGCTCCTCCGTCCATGGAATTTTTCAGGCAAGAATACTGGAGTGGATTGCCATTTCCTTCTCCAGGGGATCTTCCCGACCCAGGGATTGAACCCCGGTCTCCCACAATGCAGGCAGACGCTTTACCATCTGAGCCACCAGGGAACCCTATGACATGAGGTGTGCTTAAAATAAAAAACACCTGCTTTGCAGAAATGCTGTTCTTCATGCTGTGGGGGCACCGTGGGCAGTCTCTTGGGCATGACTGGCCACCAACCATCCCCTGCTTAGCACAAGCTGTACACAACACATCCTATGACATTCATCCCCTGGGACTTTCAGTCATGGTAAAACAGCTGTGGGACCATGGTCAACCCAATAAACAAACTGTTTTCAATGACCACTATCAGGATTAGGACAATCTCAAAATGCTTATTGATACCAGAAGCATTCTCTCATTCCTAAGATCTTCCTGAAGGCTGTTTCTGGTCTCCCTCTTCTTTATCATAGCTACAGATGAAATGAACAAAGTGGAACAGTGGTACTAGTACCAAAACTTGCAGTGTTTTTGGTGCAAGCTGTAAGGAGGAGTTTGGCCACATCACTTGCCTATGTACTTAGGAAGTGAAGCCTAAGGTGTACCTTTCTGCTTACTTAATTGTGAATGGTACTAAGTCATTCTAGGATATAAATAAATAAAGAGCTTTCCCAGAAGGGAGTTAAGGAGGGGAGAAGATGAGACATTAGCAAGGGAATGAGGGCGCAGTGAGAGAATTCAGCGGCCTCAGTAAACCTGATCTTCCAGCTGTACGTACTCAAAAGATGCACATAACAAAATTTTTCAACTTCTCTGCTTCTAGCCTCCACAATTTAGCCAGAAACAGAAACATCTACCAGAATGAAGTGCAGAAAAACACTAGGAAAAGAGCTGAATTGGGAATATACCTTCTCCTCCTATCAGTCTGCAAGCACCAGATACACACGCCATACACAAGAGTCCCAGCCTACAAAGCAGCTGCCTGATCTACAAAGACAGGGCCATCATTTTGTTGCTGTTAGCAGCTAGTCATGTGGAAATGACTGGTTTGCATGCTTTGAAAAAAAAGTGAGGCAAAGAATAAAAATAATATTTCTATCCATCACACTTTCCTTCAGTGGCCCCTTTCATTCTCAGTTCAGAAGCACAGAAGAGTTCGAACACAGAATATATGTGCAAAGGACAGTAGGCTACTAAACTAGGGGTCTGTGTAAGATCTCACTACACATACCAATTCACAAGAAATCAGGACAATATTTATTATAAAGGTTACCCGTAAGATGCAGCAACCTCAGACATAAAATGAACCTAGGATGATAAAAAAAAAGAAAAAAAAAATTTGAATGTGTGTGCCTGTAGCCAACTTCTCAAAAGTGAAAAGTACCCCAAAAGTTGGAATGCTTATTTAGGAATAGAAATAGACACAGAGGTGACCACAAGAGAAAAGATTCTATGTGAACTCTCTACAAACCCTCCCTTATAGATATTGAGCAATACAGTGTTAATGTACCATTATTCATTACAGAGTTTCAGCAAAACACTCAACACAAAGAGTTTTCTTTTAAACCAAGATACAGACATAAAAAACCTGAAATGAAGATGCTTGGCACTCAAAGAATCCCTTCAAGAACACAACTGCTTCAAAAGGAACTTTTTCTAGAATCACTACTTGATTTTTAACTGACACAAACAAAGGAACCTTGAAACCCTTTCTTCCCCATCTTACAGATACCTAGCTTAATTAGAAATATGGAAATAAAACTGGCAGTTCTACTGTTTAGATTTAGGAGATTAGGACAGCTTTATTGAAAAGCCTCAAAATCAGGAATGTGCCAAAGAAACAGGTATCTCAAATGTGTGATGAATATTAAACTTACAATGGTATCATTTTAGCTTAATCATAAACACTTTCAATTTAGACTCTTCCTATTATACGCAGTTCTGGTAAGTAGTTAGGAAACTGACAAGCTCTCAATTCAGTTTTAAAGGGAAAGGAGAGGGGCACAATATCAGTTTCTTGTTCTGTAGCAAGTTTAAACGTCTAAATTTAAAAGAGCATGACTAGCAAACAAAATTCCAAAGTGAAAACTAAAATTTGAGAACTTCAAGGTCAACCTGAGAAGCTGTCAGCATGACAGACCCGGAGTTCATTAGGCAGAAAATGGACCAGATGAGAAACAGCCTCCACTGAGCCCAAGGCTGGGCAGCACAGAACACACCAAGGAAGGATCCAGCTTAGCCAATCCTGAACCCCCTGGTGGCTACCAAACCTCTTCCTTCTCAAATCAGCTCAAAGGATCAGAGACCTAGAGGCCCAGCACGCTCTGATACACAAAATTCCCTTCTTTCTTCAGCAATCTAGCACCCCATAGAACACAATCTGGGATCCATCCAGCAGATCAGACAGAAATTCTGCTCTTCCAGGCTTAAAAGTTAAAGTGAGCTGATCCTGTGGAGCCAAAGATTTCCAAAAGGGAATCTGAGAGCGTGTAGTTAAAGGTGCTGGTCTTTCCTTAAAAACGCTCAGAGAAGAAAAGAGACAGATAAAAACACAAGCTGGAGAGACACTTACGGAGCTTTCTCAGTTCCACGAGGACAGCATAAGCTTCCTGCCAGTTTGCATGAGACACTGCCTCAGTGATGACATCCTTCTTTAAAGTAGCTGGGGTCCCCACAGTGACACCCAGGACTCTATGGCTTCTCACTGCTTCTCTGCTTTCAAGAGAGGGGCTGGCAAAGGGGGCTGAAGTACAGACTCCTAATCAATAACTGCCTTGCCCTAGTCTAGGAAGCATTCCCTGGCTGTGAAGCTGCAAAGGTGGTTTTCCTAAAGTAGATGAAAATGATATGTAATAGCTGCACTTTAAAAGAATGGAAGATATTTCTTAATAACATAGGGAGTTTCTGTATAACTTACACATAACTCTTCTTGAGCAAGTGAATCCTAGCATGACAGGATAAGCTAAAAGATCACCAAAGTCAAACATTACTGATTTTGCTCACCTAGTGTACTGACATCACTTTTATAGACTAATATAATACTAGTGATAATATCCAATGTCAGCACAGGAAAAGCAAAGCAGGTCGGTGGAAATATAAATGGTATAGGTTTGTGGGAATATAATTTGTCAAGATAAATTATAAAAGTTTTAAATGTACATTCCTTTTGACAAAGCAATTACACTTCCAAGAATATATTCTACAGAGATATTCATATATGTATAACTACATGAGTGCATATGCTGCTGCTGCTAAGTTGCTTCAGTCGTGTCCGACCCTGTACGGCCCCATAGATGGCAGCCCACGAGGCTCTCCTGTCCCTGGGATTCTCCAGGCAAGAACACTGGAGTGGGTTGCCATTTCCTTCTCCAATGCATGAAAGTGAAAAGTGAGAGTGAAGTTGCTCAAGTCGTGTCCAACTCTTCGTGACCCCACGGACTGCAGCCCACCAGGCTCCTCCATCCATGGGATTTTCCAGGTAAGAGTACTGGAGTGGGGTGCCATCACCTTCTCCACATGAATGTATATAGTTGCATATTAATATAAAAGCAGACTCTTTGCAGCAGTATTGTTTAGAAGAACATAGTCCAGGAAACCACAAAAGAGGTTTAAAATACCACACAATCCGAGTGTGGAATTAAAGTGTTAATTGCTCAGTCGTGTCCAGATCTTTGCAACCCCATGGACTGTAGCCTGCCAGGCTGCTTTGTCCAAGGAATTCTCCAGACAAGAATATTGGAGTGGGTAGCCATTCCATTTTCCAGGGGATCTTCCCAACCCAGGAATCAAACCCAGGTCTCCTATACTGCAGGCAAATTCTTTTTTTTTTTTTTTAATTAAATTTATTTATTTTTTTAATTACAATACTGTATTTGTTTTGCCATACATTGACACGAATCAGCCATAGGTGAACACAATCGCCCAATGCCGAAGCCCCTCCCACCTCCCACCCCACATCCTGTACCTGAATCATCCTGTGCATCAGCCCCATGCATCCTGCATCCTACACCAAACATAGATTAGCGCTTCGTTTCTTACAGGAAAATACACATGCTTCACTGCCATTCTCCCAAACCATCCCACCCTTTCCCTCTCCCTCAGAGTCCAAAAGTCCACTCTATACCTCTGTGTCTCTTGTTGTCTCACATATAGGGTCATCATTACTGTCTTCTAAATTCCATATATATGTGTCAGTATACTGTATTGGTGTTTTTCTTTCTGGCTTACTTCACTCTGTATAATCGGTTCCAATTTCATCCATCTCATTAGAACTGAGTCAAATTTATTCTTTTTAAGGGCTGAGTAGTATTCCATAGTGTATATGAACCACAGCTTTCTTATCCATTCATCTGCTGATGGACATCTAGGTTGCTTCCATGTCCTGGCTATTAAAAACAGCGCTGCAATGAACATTGGGGTACATGTGTCTCTTTCAATTCTGGTTTCCTCAGTGTGTATGCCCAGCAGTGGGATTGCTGGGTCATAAGGCAGTTCTATTTGCAGTTTTTTAAGGAATCTCCACACTGTTTTCCATAATGGCTGTACTAGTTTGCATTCCCACCAGCAGTGTAAGAGGGTTCCCTTTTTCTCCACACCCTCTCCAGCATTTATTGCTTGTAGACTTTCGGATCGCAGCCATTCTGACTGGTGTGAAATGATACCTCATTGTGGTCTTGATTTGCATTTCTCTGATAATGAGTGATGTTGAGCATCTTTTCATGTGTTTGTTAGCCATCCGTATGTCTTCTTTGGAGAAATGCCTATTTAGTTCTTTGGCCCATTTTTTTATTGGATCATTTATTTTTCTGGAGTTGAGCTGCATAAGTTGCTTATATATCTTTGAGATTAGTTGTTTGTCAGTTGTTTCATTTGCTATTGTTTTCTCCCATTCAGCAGTGGGGGTTGGGCAGGGAGGAGCGCGCCCGCGACAGTGCTTCCTAAGAATTGGGCCGCGGGAGACGTAGGCTGCAGGGCTTTTCTCGAGAATCGGGCGTAACGGGGCCAGAATCGGGTCCGCGCGTGGATAGAACGAATTATCCCGGACTAGCAAACGAGACTGGGGGTAACCAACACGCGAAACGCCCGAACATAAGGCACTGACAGGCCCGCGCACAGAACAAAGGACGGATCGGAAATAGCCGACTGCAGGCAAATTCTTTACTGTCTGAACCACCAGGGAAGCCCAGTATGGAAGAGTATGCAACTATTAAAAATACTCACAATTAATTATTATTATTGTGAGTTAATTATTCCCAATAACTAAGGTATGAAAACAACTACAATGTACATTGAGCAATGAATGGATAAAGGAGAAGTGGTATATGCATACAATGAACCATTATTCAGTCTTAAAAAAGGAAGAAATCCCTGCCATTTGTAACTGTAATACAGATGGACCTAGAAGACATTATGCTAAATGAAATAAGTCAGACACAGAAAGAAATACCCTGCATGATTTCATTTATATTTTGGATCTAAAATATTCAAACACATAGAGCAAAGAGTAGAATGGTGGTTTCCAGGGACTAAACAAAAGAATCGGGTAACGGGAAGCATGATTATAGGGTTGAAATGAATGGGAATCTCTATCTCTGTATCACTGTTTGGCACTTTTTGAATTTGATACCATATATTGTCAAATATATTTAAGAGCATGCGTTATGGAGCCATGCCACCTGGCTTCAAATACCAATTTTATACCCTTGTTCTGCATAATCTTAGACAAGTTACCTGATCTCTGTGCTTCAGTTTCTTGAGCTAAAAACATTACGAACAGCACACATCTCATAACGTTGTTCTCACACACACAAAATACTTACAACAGTGCAGGCACACAGTAAGCCTCAAATTTACTTATAGTTATAATTATTATAAATTTTAAAATTAATATTAGCTTATAAAAGAGCTAGATTATGAACAGATATGATCTTTTTTAAGCCACAGGAAACAATGTGATCACATTTTTAAAAATATACACACCAACAGAACAGAAAAGGATCTGATGCTCCACCCCAAACCATTAGCACTGATAGCTTCTAAAAAGGAAAGCAGAAGAAAAGGTCAAGGGAGACTTAAGCTTCATAATTTACATTCTTCAATACTATTAAACTTATAATCATAAGCAGGTATAAAACTGCAAGTGAGAGAAACAAAATTTAGATCTCAGAGAGCATCAAAACCTCATTCCATTAAGGCAACTAAAGGACCAGATAAAGGAGCAGATATATGTATATATATATGTGCATATACATATATATACACTCACAGCATCCCTTTCATCCACTGGAGAAATAGAGGAAGCAGGTCAAACCAATGGAGATCAAAATGTCAGCTTTTGACATTTACCACCACAGGGAAGGACACAATTGAGTGTGTAGACCTTTGGCTCACTACCAAGGCAGTACAAACGAGACCTAGAACAGCAGACACAGACCACAATGAGAACACAACTGTGCCCTCTGGGGTTGTGCAACAGGACCACCACTGGACTACACAATGGCCTCGTTCAAATGAGCAAAAGGAACTGCCTGGGTCCCAGTACAGCTGGCGAGGCCCAGCAGAGCGCTGGCTGGCTTCTAAACGCCACTTGTCCCCATTATGCAGTACACAAAGCACCTTACTCTACACAGGACCCGGCTGACACTCCCTAGACTGAGTTTAGGTCAGGAACACGCAGGCCTCCAGCACCATCACTAAGCTCATAAACCAGAAGGCAGATCCCCCAGGAACAGGAAGGATTGAGCCAGGCCACCCTGGTCCCCAGGGTCAAACTGGCTGACCAACTGCCAATCAAACCAGGCAGGGAAGGAAGGAGAAAAGGGGCAGAGAAGGAACAGACTGTTACATTAGTGGAGTTCTCCACTTAGGAACAGGAAGAAAATAAGTGCTTGCTCTTAACAAAGATACTGGCAACATAAGGTATTAGAATTTTATAAATCAGAATAGCAATTAAACATGGAAACTAGAAACAGCAAAAGCAATTTCAAACATAAAAGAGTAAATGGAATAAGCATTCCATACCCTACTAATAACATACAAGTTGTGGACTTTGACTTTTGTGTCTTAAGAAACAGGAGACATATTCACTGACTTGTGACCTCATGAGATGAAGCCTACGAGGGCTTTGCAAAAGTACATCATATGCATTTGAGACAGGAGAGTTCTTTCTTCTAAAGGCATGTACCATCCCTGGCCCTGTCCAGTGAAAGTCACCAGGACTTCTCAAATACTTGTCAAAACCAACACATTTCCCTTGGGAGTAGGGGTAGGGGGTGAGTGATTCAGCTGAGTTAAGAGTCACTGATCTAAACTGGAATAAGGCAACATGTCAGCTACATGTTGCAATTTTAAGATATGATAATTTATATAGAAGTTGCTTATGTGCAGCTCCCCAGTCATTCTACACACACCTTTAGCTTACTTGCCTTTATTTATACCATTTCTTTATTTAGGGAAGTCTTCCCATATTTCTTCTACCTCGTTACCTCCTACAATTCCTTCAACTCTATTCAGATACCACCTTCTCCAGGACACTTGCCTGCCCTGACAGAAGCGGCCCTTCCCCTGGACATAGCTGCCTCTCCCAGGACCACAACCAGTGATCGCGTCTCTGCCTTGTCCATGCAGATTTGAGCTCCTTGGAGTTCGCTGTTCATCTCTGGAATCACAGCACAGTGTACACACCTAGTGCATGTACCTAACACATATTGAATGGAGGAGTAAATTTCCTGAGGTCCAAAATCCCTCCCCTCTCCCATGTTGATACAGCACCAGCACAGCACCTGGCAAAGAAAGACCTTGTAAATCAGTGACTATCTCAAGAATATAGCTAATTAGGTGACCATCACATGCTAGTACATCGGGGCAGGATCAGGCTATTTCAAACCTTCCTTCCCTCCCTCCCTGCATCATCAGCAGGCACTTTCTCATGGTGTTGCTCTAGGCAATTTCCTCACAGTGCAATGCACTCTCCACCACAGCCTCATACAGGAGCATTATGGAGGAAACACCAGCATCTGGGCTAACGCCACTGATTCGAAGGTTAACAAAGCATGTGCTCCAGCTTGTCTCTCATTTCTCCCTTTCTCTTTATTTTTTCCTTTGGAGACAAAAGGTGCAAGCTACTGTCTTTGTTTTGGCTCATTCCAGCAATATGTCACTGACTCTTCTTATCAAAACCCAGCTGATTCCTGGAGATTAGCTGGTGATTCCTTCCTGATAGTAGATCTCTGTTTCTATGGTCACATGCCTTGGACACTGGCTCCCGGAACTGTGAGCCAGGTCTTTCCCAAGGGACCTTAGAAGTCTTTCTGCTCCTTCACAAACACCTGGGTGACCCCTACACCTCCCCCTTAGGGCTTGTAGAGGGTCTTGAAAGAGGCAGATATGGATGCTATCATGGGCAATTACTTTAGTGCAGACTTCCATCTTGAACACAGGGTCATTCATTCATAATAATGTTTGTAAAGCCCTTTATGATGTACACAGCTTCACAAGAATGATCTCACCTGATCATGATAATTACCCCATGAATAAGCAAGGATGGTATTACTACCCTTCTTAACAGAGCAAGACACTAAACCTTCCCATTAGTTTCCCTTAAAAGAACCCTTAGCAGGTTTTTTTTTTTTTTTTTTAATGACATGGACTGTAAAAATGATAAAGAATCCATCTGCATACTCAGTCATGTCCAGCACTTTGCAGCTCCATGGACTATAGCCCACCAGGCTCCTCTGTCCATGGGACTCTTCAGGCAAGAATACTGGAGTGGGTTGCCATCTCCTCCTCCAGGGGATCTTCCTAACCCAGGGATCGAATCTGTCTCCTGTGTCTTCCACCTGGGCAGGTGAATTCTTTACCACTGAGCCACTTAGCAAGCCCAAAGAATCTATAGGTCACCAATAATACTATACTACAGAACAGGCAGGATATACATCACTTGCAGCATGGTGCTGCGGTTGGTCTGTGGATGCAGCGGCAAAGTACAGGCTTCACGCTGGTGTTTTCATC
This sequence comes from Nanger dama, assembly GCA_917880005.1. Taxonomy (NCBI): domain Eukaryota; kingdom Metazoa; phylum Chordata; class Mammalia; order Artiodactyla; family Bovidae; genus Nanger; species Nanger dama. The sequence continues at coordinate 4,008,513 of CAKJTW010000007.1, forward strand.
TAAAGATGGTGGCCAACCATCAAGATCTGGTTGGATCTACTGTCTGGACACATATATGCACAAAGCATGTGGTAGATGGTCAAAGTTATGCAGAGGTGGAAAGTAAGTACACAGAGAAATAAACTGAGATATTTATTCAAATGAACAGCAGATCTGGGCTGTCTTGACCAATGAAATTTGATTTATGCTCCACTGGTCACTTTATCTGCTGTGCCTTCACCATCTCATTCTTAAAAGAGGAGTAGCTCCCTCCTGGCCACCTTCTAGGAGGCTGCTGCTGCTGCTGCATCACTTCAGTCGTGTCCAACTCTGTGTGACCCCATAGATGGCAGCCCTCCAGGCTCCCCTGTCCCTGAGATTCTCCAGGCAAGAACACTGGAGTGGGTTGCCATTTCCTTCTCCAATGCATGAAAGTGAAAAGTGAAAGTGAAGTCGCCCAGTCATGTCTGACTCTTAGCGACCCCACAGACTGCAGCCCACCAGGCTCCTCCATCCATGGGATTTTCCAGGCAAGAGTACTGGAGTGGGGTGCCAAAAGGATCTAAAAGGACAAGTGAGAAAGCACTGTAAATAGTTAAAAGCTCTACAAAAATGAGACAGGGTATTACTATTTTATACACAGGGAAGTTAGGATGTAAGCAGTCAAGTCACATTCTATCAGGCCCAAAGAATTCACAAGGGAATCCAAACATGGGTCACCCTCAGACAGCTATCTGGGGTAAAAGTCACTTGAAATGAAAGAGACACTCAGCCTGACCGCAATACTTGCACAATGATTTATAATTAGTTCTCCCTGATACTGCCCAGATCCCCTGACCCAACCCAAAGGTCCAGCAGGTCTCCACTGTTATGCACGTCTCCTTTCCTAATCTGCCTTTCCCACATTATGACGGTCCAGTCTTAAACTGCCTTTCCTAGGTGGTATGACACCACCCTTATGGCAGAAAGTGAAGAGGAATTAAAAGCCTCTTGATGAAAGTCAAAGAAGAGAGTGAAAAAGTTCGCTTAAAGCTCAACATTCAGAAAACGAAGATCACAGCATCCAGTCCCATCACTCCATGGGAAATAGATGGAGAGACAGTGGAAACAGTGGCAGACTTTATTTTGGGGGCTCCAAAATCACTGCAGATGGTGACTGCAGTCATGAAATTAAAAGATGCTTACTCCTTGGAAGAAAAGTTATGACCAACCTAGATAGCACATTCAAAAGCAGAGACATTACTTTGCCGACTAAGGTCCATCTAGTCAAGGCTACAGTTTTTCCTGTGGTCATGTATGGATGTGAGAGTTGGACTGTGAAGAAGGCTGAGTGCCGAAGAATTGATGCTTTTGAACTGTGGTGTTGGAGAAGACTCTTGAGAGGCCCTTGGTCTGGAAGGAGATCCAACCAATCCATTCTGAAGGAGATCAACCCTGGGATTTGTTTGGAAGGAATGATGCTAAAGCTGAAACTCCAGTACTTTGGCCACCTCATGAGAAGAGTTGACTCATTGGAAAAGACTCAGATGCTGGGAGGGATTGGGGGCAGGAGGAGAAGGGGACGACCGAGGATGAGATGGCTGGATGGCATCACTTACTCAATGAACTCGAGTCTGAGTGAACTCCGGGAGTTGGTGATGGAGAAGGAGGCCTGGTGTGCTGCAATTCGTGGGGTCGAGAAGAGTCGGACACAACTGAGCGACTGAACTGAACTGAACGTAGTCTTTACACATCACCTGGCAAATGGCAACTACCACAAGGTGGGAGATTACTTGCCACCACTGGCAGCAGTTGAGGGAAGGGTTCGCTTTGATGCAGGGGCCATCTCACCTGCACACTTAGAGACGCTCCAATCCCAGGCTCCTGCAAACACTCTCCAAGTGGCTGAGTCTCAGTCCACGCTTCTGTTGAGCCCTGTGACAGTGATGGGCTGAGTTGGGCTGGAGAACCTCTCTAGGACATCAAGGGACTCTCAAGGGGAACTGATGGTCAAGGGCCCAACCCAATGCAAAGATTTCAAAGTCACAAGCTGTCCAACCATCAGCCTTGGCTCTGTGTCAGTAGCTACCTACACTCCTTTATCCCAAGGGACCTGCCTGTTGCCAAAAAAAAAAAAAGTACAATTAAATGCTGCAATAATAACTACGCCTTTTGTCAACAGTTTAACTTGAGGGTAATTGACACCCTCCAGTCCCACACTACCACCACCAACACAAAACAAAACAAATGAGCAAAAAGACCTGACTGGAGAGACGCTAACACTATGGTAAAGGCATGACAGCAAATTACAGTTCCTTACCTCTTTTGAGATCATGGCCTGGTTCTGTCACATTTCTGTGTCTCAGTTTCTCATTTATAAAAATACAAACAATAATAGCAGCATCCAAATTATGCACTTGTCAGGAGCATGAAATGAAATACCATGCACACAACCTGGGGAGGGTGCCTGACACAGTGTTCACTATTATTATAACAGCAAGGTACCGCCTGTAATCAACTATATCATCACAAAATATTGTTGCATCAACAATTTGACACCAAATTAACATCAGTATTTGAGGAGGAAATATAAATACAGGAAACGTCCCATGGTGCTTAATGAGACAATCAAAAAAAAATTGCAGTATTTGAACATGATGTTCACCAAATATGTCATAGTAGTTTTCCCTCTTGGAGAGATTAAATACACCAAAACGGTTAGTACCTTCTGTAAAGTACAGCAAGAATTCTGTGAAGGGGGAGAGAAACTCCAGGGACATACAGAAGAAGCTGCTTATATTAAAGAAACAGAAATCTTCCAGCAAAAATGCTATTATTGTATTAAAAAGAAGGGATGGGGGAGGAAGGCAGAGGGTCTCTAGTTACACTTTTTTTAAACAGATACTTATGTTTGTTTCTCTTTTAAAAAAGCTAATACAAGTTAATATTGATGCCTAAAGAAAAAAAGTTATATTTTTAAAAGCTAAACATGAGACAAACTAGCATTTGTCAATTACCCTTTTCTTCTAAATCCTGTTTAAAATGTACAATGTGCAATTGCCCAAGTAAATTTTAAGTATGCCAAAACATTAAGAAATTACAAAACTCAATACCAAAATATTTCATGTGTTACAACCATAATTACTTCTATATTAAGAAAATTATTATCCTCATAAGAAAATTCTGGCGAATTGCTTCAACTATTGCCCTTCTGAGTGCATCTAGGAGGAAGAAAAGGAAAATTCAGAATTCAGTCATTTTGATGTCCCCATGCCTAAGAAGACTTTGTCTATATGTCAATTAGCTACATGCAGTAATTTTAAATGTCTGTGTAACAGTCACATTTCCTCGGTTTGGGAGGTCTTCCCTCCCCTCCCCCATTTTCATTTTCACAGATGTTTCCGTGGAATACAAAACAAAGGAACGCTTTCTTCTTCTGTTTCTGTGCCCTCTGCCTTTTTGTAGGTCTTTGTCTGATCTACTGCAGAGAGCTACAGCCAGAAAGGAAACGGGAAGAGAAAGTGGGGGAAGGAGGGTTTGGTTCTGCCCTCAGAAGCCACCATTTCTCAGGTGGAAAATAAGACTGTCATGCCACGATGACATTTTGCCTTGTGTCACAATGATTAATAGTCCTAATTTTTTTCCAATTAGGGAAGTAATCGCAACCAGTCGGTGGAATCTGACCAATATATAGTGTGATCTGTGAGTGCTATACTTTCAATGTGGACTAAGATATAAGATGATTCCTTCCCTTTTGACAGCTAAGTGTAATATTGTATTTCCATCCCCAAGTTCCTTTTTCATATCTAAAAAGAAAAGAAGCTTTTCAGAAATAAATTATTTCCAAATCTGACCTCCTGCACCAATCTGCTCTCTATGAATTGGTACACTGCAATTCAAAAGGGAGTATGGAGTTTAGTATATTCAAATGAGTATGTTAATAAACCTGGCAATGCCTTAGTAGGGACAGAAAGACAGGGAATAGAGTGCTTTTATATGATACTTATAAACACTTGCCAAATTCACAGAACCAAATTCCATAGAGAACTGCCCAAGAGCATCAAGAAACACACACGGCGGCACAGGCAGTAAATTGTCTGGCAGAAGAGACCACTACAGAGAGTAAGTATCTCATACACTTCACCTTCAGCTACCTAAACACAAACCAGAACATTTCAGATACAGAATATCCCAGGCAGTTCCACTGATATCTAGTCAAATGACGGGCCAAGGCAATTAACTTACAATGAATTTCAAGCAAACCTGAAAACCACCTCATCCAATTCTATAATTTTAGAGGCCCTAAGAGAGAAATGCTTTCCTACAGTTCAGACAATTATTATAGAGGAACAAAAATTAGAACCCTAAGCTCTTACTTTCATAAGACAAATTTATAAGTACATAATTTATAGCATGATGGTATCAAATGGTTTTTTCAGACATGAAGAGCTTTATTTATTACATCAATATAAATGGTGCAAACTGTGCCACACGGCAAATGTGCTCTGGAAAATGCAATAATTCCATGACAATTCCTAACCCCAAGCCAGATTTCTCTCTACCACCAATCAAAGCAGAAAGAGGTGAGCTTCATCAGGAGAATCCCGACAGGAATTATGAAGCCTGTTGTAACTGAAATTTACCTGTAATATTCCAGTCTCATGTCAAGGCATTCTGCTGTGTCAATGGTTTTCAAATTTTGGTTTTCTGAGTAAAGTTTTCCTGTTTGTTTCTTTGTTTTTCTTTAAATGAGCTCTTAAATAGAACCTCAACAGCTAACATCAATAAAATCAGCATTGTTTCCTAATAAGTTTATATTTTCAAATATTTATCTGCTCAGTAGGACTCCCCAGGTGGCACAGTTGGTAATGAATCCACCTGCCAATGCAGGAGACACAAGAGACACAGATTCAATCCCTGGGTCGGGAAGATACCCTGGAGTAGGAAAGAGCAACCCCCTCCAGTGTTCTTGCCTGGAAAATCTCATAGACAGAGGAGCCTGGTGGGCTACAGTCACTGGGACCACAAAGGGTTGGACATGACTGAGCATGCATGCACAAACACACATCAAATCAGTCAGTGAGGACACTGATCAGGGTTCCTATGAGCCCATATCACTCCACTATGCAGATCAGAAAGAGGACATCGCTCCTTCCCAGCTGAGACGTTCCCAAACCCAGACACCTTGTACAGAGCACATCCTGCAATACAACACATGGGACATGACACATGGCTTCTAATAAAAAGTTCTAATCAATAAGGCTGTTCCCATGAAAACAAAATTTTAAATAGGAAGTTAAAAATGATAACTGTAGTCTCTCTCTTCAACATGCCACATTTCTCTATATTTTGTTTCTGTTGCACAGTAGAGTGAAAAACGATGTTTCTTGCCAATGGCTAGCTGCATATAAGCACCCCAAACTTGGAAGAAGCACTAAGAATGTCTAAGATACACTGTTTGCCAGAGAATTGTCTACATTTCACTGGAACATGGTGACCAGCACACGTAAAAAACAGATATGCCTGAGCATCTTCTGGTATTTAAGTGTAATCCAAGCCATGTTACCGTGACAACTTGATTTATAAACACTCTTAAAAATTTAGACTTGTCCATACTGACTCAAAGGCTTCCCTGGTGCCTCAGATGGTAAAGACTCTCCTGCAATGCAGGATCCCTGGGTTGGAAAGGTCCTCTGGAGAAGGAAATGGCAACCCACTCCAGTAATCTTGCCTGGAGAATTCTACTGACAAAGGAGCCTGGAAGGCTACCGTCCATGGGGTTGCAAAGAGTCAGGCATGACTGAGCAACTATCACTCACATAGTGACTCAAATAAAATTTATTTTTATAATTTATCATAAATTACAATTGATTACACTAAGAACAGAAAATGCAACAGGAAGAAGAATCCAGTCCTGTCTTCATGGAGTTCAGTGGTTAGCAATAGGTTTCTTTATGAAATAGCACTCACAACTTTCTGGTTTTTATTCTCCATCTGGATTTTTGAATGGCAATTTTATATGGTCACAGAACAAACAGAACTATGCTGGCCCCATGCTTCAGAATTTCTGTAGGTAATTTTAAATACTTTTGACAAATTCTGTCACTTCTCTGGCAGTTACTTGTCTCCTCTGGATCAGCCCTGTAGGATGTAGGGGGCAGGCCATGATTAGTCTGTTTGACCTCTTTTCCTCAGAGCCTTGTTTATACACTCTGGACAACCTGACAGATAAACTCAACAAGAAACTGCAACATACTGAGCTTAGTTTTCTCCCTCCTCCAAGGAACTCATTGGCTACAGTCTCAAGGACTGTGTCCCCATTACGTTCACAGGTCGAAATCCTAATGCCTAATGTGATGGTATTAGAAGGCAAGGCCTTTGGGAGGTGCTTAGGTCATGAAGACCCTGTCCTCATGAATGGGATTAGTGCTCTTGTAAGAGACCCCAGAGAGCTCCCTGATCCCTTCCACACTGTGAGGAGACATTGAGAAGCCCACAACCCCAAAGAGGGCCTTCTCCAGAACCTGGCCAGGTGAGCATCCCGACTAGATTCCTAGGCTTGAAAACTGTGAAAAATCAATCGCTGGTGTTTATAAGCCACCCAGTCAGCAGTATTTTGTTGGAGCAGCCTGAATGGACTAGAAAACCATTTATTCATTGATTCACCACTTACTGAGTCTACTAAAAGCTAGCTCTGCGCTACTCCCCAGGGAGTCAAATGGACAGAACAGCACCGAGGGCTTCCCCAGCCTGTAGCAGGGGCAGACGGTTTCAAATAAGATAGTAACAAGAGCCCTGGGAGAGGCAGCTGCAGGCACAGATGAGAAATAAAGAACGGTTCTCGTTTCTGCCAGAAGGAGTCAGATGTGGGAGCTTTTAGAGAAGAGACACCCTAGTTAGGTCCAGGTAAAGATCCGAAGGAGGATGGACCAGCCAGGCTGAGTGCAAGCCAAGTACTGAGACCAAGAGTCCAGACGCAGCTCAGCACCTCGGAAAAGCTCTACCTAGTCCCCTAGCATGGCGCGCAGAGTGCGGGGAGGAAGAAACGCCCAGTATAGGACTGGACAGCGACTGGGGGTCAATTCAGGAAGGGCCTGATGTGCATTTGACTTTGGACTCTATCCTGCCTGCACAGAAAACATTACAGGTATTTGCTTTTGTGTTTCAAATGAAGTACAACAAATTTGGCCTAGAGAAAAGATCATTTGCAGTTAAAATGCAAGGCATGTGCTAGAGAAAGAAGGGACTACAAGTAGGCAACAAATGAGGAGGCTACTCTAGTAGTCCACACAAGGGGTGCCTGCTCCACGCACCCAGGTTACGCATGGCATTTGATCCTCAGCCCAGCAGGACGAGGCTTCTCTGAGCCTGGATGGGGCCCAGGTCCATGCAAAGCAAGAGCTTCCAATATCAGAACAACCAGCCTCAAAGACTAGGGTTTCCATGGCTGTTCCACTCAATGCTGATCAGCCCTCCCTCCCAGCTAGCTCTCCTCCTTCGAGTCCCACCATCACTGAGAACTTGCATTTTACTCCAGGGTTCTTCCTTGGTCCTGGCCACACTTGGCCAAGGTCCATCCTCACTCACAGATGCACACTTTTACTTCCTTCCTATCACGCAGCCTTGTTTGGTGCTTGGCTCTCGGCTCCCATATTTTCCCCAAACCTTCTGGTACCCAGCCATTTCCTGACCCGCCTCAAGGCCCTCCAGCACAACTGGGCTCCACATGCCCCACCCACAGGCAGGCAGCACAGCAGCACATGAGGGGCTGACCAGGACCACCAGAGGCTAAGGCTGCAGTGAAAAGACAATGCAGATGCTTATTTCATATACTCCTGGAAGCCAGCATCTTATACAACATGTACAGTATTGTGAGCAACTTCTTCATCACTGTCCACAGAAGCCAAAGCCAGGGGCTAGGCCTCCAGATTCTGACCACAGATTCTGCTCGCAGAGAGGCCACAGGCTTCAGACTTGGACTATGTATCCAAATCTCTGTCGGTCACCTTGAACAAATACTTGCCCCTCTAGGTTTGCCAAGGCTTCAGTGTGCACACATGGCACCAATCACACAGGCCGAACCGCTAGAAAACATGCATCTTGAGGCTGGATTCTCCTCTGCCTACCCACTCTTCCTGGTAACTCAGATGATTAAAGAATCCACCTGCAATGCAGGAGACCTGGGTTCAGTCCCTGGGTTGGGAAGATCCCCTGGAGAAGAGCGTGGTAACCCGCTCTGGTATTCTGGCCTGGAGAATCCCATGGACAGAGGAGCCTGGCAGGCTACAACCCATGGGGTCACAAAGTCGCACAAGACTGAGTAAGTTAGACACAGTACCCACTCTTAGTTAATACTGAATCCATCGTCCTTCCTCTGCCCAGTCTTAGAAGGAAATCAGAAAAAAAGACAACCCATTGTCCAAGATAAATAACATTGTTTAGGTGACAAGAATGAGTCCAAGGTTGGGGGAGGGGAAAGTGGAAATTACCCAGTAGGAAGAGGAAGAAGGTTTTCCAGCTATTTAAAGTACAGCTCCATTCAGGTGTTTATACTGGACAGTCTCAGCAGCTGGTGACTCACTGTGCAGGGAGTATCTTAAAATGAACCTTCTATTCTTCTGGATAAGTTCTGAGTTATCCAGGATATGAGACACTCCCTCCTCGGGGCTATTTCCTAAGGCTCACAAGTGAATAGCATCACCATTTCGAGTCCTTATCTTCCTTTTAAAGCTTGAGGGGAAATATGTCTTAAGCTTCACACTAATTTCTCTCTGGTATATTTATACACTGCCTTGCTAAGCCCACCTGGGGCTTCCCACGTGGTCCTAGTGATAAAGAATCGGCCTGCCAGTGCAAAAGATGTGAGATCAATCCCTGAGTTGAGAAGATCCCCTGGAATAGGAAATGGCAAGCCACTCCAGTATTCACGCATGGAAAATTCCATGGACAGAGGAGCCTGGAAGGCTACAGTCCATGGGGTCGCAAAGAGTTAGACATGAATGAGTGACTGAGCGTGGAGCATTACCAAGTAAATTTTAAAAAGATAACACCTACCTTGAAAAAAATGTTTTATGAAAACTAAATAGAAAACTAAGAAATATTTCTAGCTTTGTCATTTGTCCAGGGACTCAGTTTATACCTATTCATATGCCCCCATAAAGTTAGCACAATACCTTATAGACAGCGGGCACACCCAATAAATTTTTCCATTAATGTGTCACAGGATATGCCTTTATATTTATCATCACTAATGAAAAAAAAAAGTGACAAACTCTTAACAGGATGTAGTATGTGCTATCAGGAAACACATACTTAAGGACAGAAAATGGAAAAAAAAAATTACCTAATATTATTTATTTCCCTCAGGGACTTGATATGTACTAGATCCAAGCATGCCTTTCAAACACAAAGTACACTTGAAGTGATGTCTCCAACCAAATTTCAATATAGTAAAACTTCAACAACCTGTTCTAAGTGCTAACCCAGACAGTTAAACTTATTGACCTGAGTTTTTCATAAATAATTATAGCAGGGAGAAATGACTCATTTCAAGACCCTACTTTACTGGTTTCTTTGAAAGAACCCAAGGTGATTTAATGACTTAAGATGCTATGAGCAACTCTACATAAATGCCATTATTCAAATAAACACATTCCTGGAGTTACTGGTAGATAAACATCATCAAACAGTGACTCAATTAACTCTGTGCTTCCAAGGGCAGACTAAGGGAGTTAGATCTCAGACCACAGAAAAGGGCTACAGTGATGACATGTCTTACACAGAGGTCCAGGATTCTGCTTCTATTTTCTTTGTTCCTCTTCCTACAGTGCCTAAAACTGCCTAAGCCATTTTATTAGCTCAGGCTGCCATAGTAAGATACCATAACCTGGGTGGCTCAACAGCAGAAATTTATTTTCTCGCAGTTGTGGAGGCTGTAAGTCCTAGGTCAAGGTCCAGCCTGGCCAATTTTTGGTGAGGGCTCTTTCTCTGGTTTACAGATAGTCTCCTTCTTACTATATCCTCACATGCTTTTTCTTAGATACATGCATGCTTGAATTCCTAGAGAGAGCTGGCAAGCTCTCTAGGGTCTCTTCTTATAATGACAGTGATCCAATTAGAACAGGGCTCCACCCTCATGATTCAGTCAACCTTAATTACCTCCTTTCTTCAAATACAACTAGGCTGGGTGTTAGAGTTTCAGCATAATAATTTTGGAGAGACACAAATATTCAAACCTAGACAGCATATTAAAAAGCAGAGACATTACTTTGCCTACAAAGGTCCGTACAGTCAAAGCTATGGTTTTCCAGCAGTCATGTATGGATGTGAGAGCTGGACAATAAAAAGGCTGAGGGCTGAAGAACCGATGCCTTCAAACTGTGGTGCTGGAGAAGACTACTGAGAGTCCCTTGGACTGCAAGGAGATAAAACCAGTCAATCCTAAAGCAAATCAATCCTGAATATTTATTGGAAGGACTGATGCTGAAGTTGAAGCTCCAATACTTTGGTCACCTGATGCAAAGAACCAACTCATTGGAAAAGACCCTGACGCTAAGAAGGATTGAGGGCACAAGGAGAAGGGGAAGGCAGAGGACAGGATGGCTGGATGGCATCACCAACTCAATGGACATGAGTCTGAGCAAACTCTAAGAGATGGTGAAGGACAAGAAGCCTGGCATGCTGCAGTCCATGGGGTCACAAGAGTGGGACACGGCTGACCGACTGAACAAGAACAAACTCCTAGTCCATAATACCCATAAAGAAGCAATCATCCCCCATAATGGCTAAATAAAACCTCTTCAAGTTCTTGACCCTCTACGTTGATCAATTTCTCTTATTGGAAGGACTTTCTAAATTATCCCAGGACTCACATTCTCACTGGAGAGAGTTTACAGAACAATGGTAAGTGAGCAGTGACATTAACATTCATCTCCTAAACAAACACTTCTTGGAAAGAACAGTATTTTTATCTTAGACAAATTTGTTTGAAGCTCTTTCTCAAAGAGGAATTGGGTCTCTTTTCCAAAACTTGTACCCCACAGCCATCTGATAACACCATTCTGTGACTTCTGGGAAATGAACAAAGCGGCGAAATCACAAGTAATCAAGCAGGTTATAGCAAGGAAAGCCACTTTGAAACTTTTTTTTTCCACTTTGAAACAGAAAAATTTTAAGACATAAGTGACAAACTAAATTCAGGCCTTCCAGACTCAATTTCTACCAGTCTAATCTCTAATCCTGAGAGGAAAACTCTATACAGGAAATAATGCTCAGGTTATAAAAGAGTTTATATAATTATTTCTGATTACAAAAGAAATTCATGTTAACTTTTAAAAATTATTAAAAAGTAGAGAGTCTAAAAAAAATGCCACCTCTCAATGGTAACAATTGGTTTTAACAAGACTGCAATATGTAACTTTGTATCCCAATTCTTCACTTCTCAAATTTTCTCATTTTAAAACTAATTACCATAATTTTTACATAATTTATACATAATATTTCCTCTTCTAACGGGGCCAAGAATGTAAATGGTTGGTTTTCTGAATCAATTTATATAAACTATGAATGGGAATATTAAATGAAATGTAGGATGGAATTAATACAAATATGACTTTCCTGGGGAAAAAAATTAAGAAAGGGGCTAAGGGCTTTTACCCGTAGGTGAAGTTTTTATAGGACTCCTCATACCTTGTTGTTAGTGTTCATCATCCACATTTCTGGAGAAAACTCTCAGCTATTTTTCTTCTTTTGGCTCTTTACAGAACTGCTTATGCATGTTTGGATTTTCTTGTTTCGGTGAGAGCCTGGCTAAACCCTAAACTTATTATGGAGGCCCCCCAGACTCTTAAACCCATTCTGGACATCCTTCGAGAAAGGCCAACAGGGTTTCTTCCTCTCCCCAGGATAGTGAGTATTGTTTTCTCCAGGACCTGGGTTAGTGCTATTTTTAGTTGTCTCACACAAATTCAGGCTTCTCAGGTGGCTCAGTGGTAAAGAATCCACCTGCAGTGCAAAAGACACAGGAAGACACAGGTTCGATCCCTGGGTGAGGAAGATCCCCTGGAGGAAGAAACGGGAACCCACTCCAGTAATTTTGCCTGGGAAATCCCAAGGACAGAGGAGCCTGGCAGCCTATAGTCTGTGGGGCGGCAAACCAGTAGGACACTACTGAGCGACTAAACAATAATAACAACACACAAATATATGCCCACGGCCCCGAACACGTTCACCCCTGGGCTCTAAGACAGAGATGATCTTCTTCATTTTGGAGGAAAAAAACACCTAATCTCTACATTTCTGCTTAAAGATTTCAGGGAGACATGTTTAGAGAAATAACTTTCCTGTCGTCCAGTGGTTAAGATTGCATACTTCCAAAGCAGGGGGCACAAGTTTGAATCCTCATCAGGAAACTAAGATCCCAAATGCTGTGCAGCACAGCCAAAACAAAATGAAATAATAATAGATTACCTTTATTTTTGAAATGCCCAATTAACACTAACATAAAATGGAACAATAAATTGCTTGGTTTAAGAAAACAGTTCACAACTTGGGGGAGGAATGGTTATCAAATTCACCCAAGAAGACATGCAAATTTCATAACCAGAGGGTTCTCGCTAGCCTCAATCCCAGCAACTTCCTCTTTCTGGCACACACACAGGGGTCATGAATGGGGGTGGGAAACAAATACACATGTGTGACTGGCAATGTCCCAAAGCCTTCTATGTCAATGTTATGCTTTCTCTCTCCTTTCCCAGCTGAGAAGCAGCCATGTTCATTACAGAGTGACATTACAGAGTTCATTACAGAGTGACAGATGCCTGTTTCTGGATTTATTTGCTTTTCTTCTTCGATAGGGACACAAATGTGATCCTGACTGATGCAACTTGAGTCTTGAACCTTCCTGCAATACCAAAGCCAGGGCTAAACATAAAGGAGTATGTTTAGTCCCACTTACAAGTCTTCCTTCCTGGAAGAGGTGCACAGCTCCAATCCAAGTTCTCAGTGATATGCCATCCTGTACCATGAAAAACTACTGGTTGCTAAGTCGTGTCCAGCTCTTTGCAACTCCATGGACTGTAACCTGCCAGGTTCTTCTGTCCCTGGAATATTGCAGGCAAATTCTTTACCATCTGAGCCACCAGGGAAGCCCTCCATCCTATACCATGTGTGAAAGTACAGTCGTTCAGTCGTGGCTGACTCTTTGCAAGCCTATGGACTGTAGCCCACCAGGCTCCTCTGTCCATGGAATTCTCCAGGCAAGAGTACTGGAGTTGGTACTCCAGAGGATCTTCCTGACCCAGGGATCGAACCCAGGTCTCATGCATTGTAGATGGATTCTTTATGGTCTGAGCCACCAGGGAAACTGCACCATGGTTTATAGCAATTAAGATGAGATTATCTCTTATCCCATCACTTCTTCCTCTGTACCCAACAGATTGCAAGCAAAACTATCAATATAATATCCAGCATGCCTTGTTACTGCAGTACTTCACAGGTGCCCATGAAATCACACTTTGTATGAAGGCCACAGTACACCTGTCAAAACCAAAACAGTGTTCTCAAAGACTCCCTTCCACCCATCCACCTTCCTGTCCCAGCTGTTTCTACACATGGTCATCTCTCATACAAAGATGAGATGGAATGAGAGGGACTAGAGCTACCTCAGGTGGTGAAGGACACACTCCATGTTGAAGGTATTGACCTGGCCTCAAACTTGGTGATAGTAGAGAGGGGCAATGGGTCTTCCCGCCCAGATCACTGAGGTCCTTGAAGCTTCTCTATTAAGGAGGGAAAGCAGAGGGAAGCCACCAAGTGGTTTTCACAATGTAGTTGTACCTGCCTTGGAGAAATTGCTCCTGAATTTGGCAGTTGGTTTTCTGGCAGACTTCATTTCTGATATCATTAATGTCTGCCTCTTTGTGTACATCTATCAGTATTTCAGTGGGAGGTTATGCCAGGCTACATTAGGAAAAAGGAACATAAAGCTATCTTAAGCTGGAATCCCTCACTTCAAATCACATATTTTTTTCAGGAGGACAGTGGTGTAACTTTAAGAATTCTAAATCTGACCTTGTGGTTCCTAAGATGTATTACATATTTACCACACACACATACACACACAGTCTGTATCCACAAATACATTGCTTTGGGTATCTGAGCATTTTCCCATTTCCAGATGTGTGTTTGAGGGATATATAAATCATGTTTGTTGAAATATTGTTTGTGGTTTCTGTTTTTCAACATCCTGCTGGGGAAATTTCACAAACATGCAAAATCTGGCATGAGACATTTGCTTCAGAAAGAAGTGTCAGAGAAACAGAAGTAACTTATGCCTTAACCAGGCAATGCACCAATGGGAAGCAAGAAAAAAAAACATGAAATCTAGCTTCCTACCAACTCAACATGACAGCTAATCGTTCTTATTTTATAGTCCCCAGATATGCATATTAATAAAGTGCTTCGAGATGACTGCTCTTGGAAAATTCAGGCTCTATCACTTTAAAACTTAGACAAGCACACTACTTAATCAAAATCAATACAATTAATAAGGTGGATCGCTTCAGTTATCACACCTAAATCAAATGACTCTCTCACCATGCTCTTTAGTCTATAACCTCTCTCCTATTCTTGTCCATGCAGATATCGCCACCTGAATGTTTGATGGGGATGGCCAACTCTAGGAAGCCAAATAAAACTCTCAATCCTACGCTATAAACCAGCCCCACCTGCAAAAACGTCTCTTTTGTTGAATGGCACCTATGTTCACCTGGGGCTTCCCTGGTGGCTCAGTGGTAAAGAACTCATCTGCCAATGCAGGAGACTCAGGTTCAATCCCTAGGTCGGGAAGATGCCCTGGATAAAGAAATGGCAAGTTGCCCACTCCAGTATTCTTGCCTGGGAAACTAGATGGACTCAGGAGCCTGGCAGGTTATGGTTCATGGGGTCACAAAAGAGTTGGACACAACTTGGCAACTAAAAAACAACAATCTATGTTCCCCAACTTGTCCAAGGCAGAAATCAGGAAGACATCCGAAACTTCTTCCTTCCCCAAACTCCTCCTATTCAATGATAAGCCCTGCTGTTTCCATCTTCCAAACATCTTAAATTTATCCACATTCCACCATGCAGGACTGCTCACCTGGTTCAGGAACTTATCTCTTAACCTCATCTACTGCAGTAATCTCTCTTAGGTCACCTTTATGTCACCTGCATCGTCCAGAAGCAACAATGTACATGCTTTAAAGGTTCATAATGCTCATATTTCCAACCAGGAGGAATTTTTAAAAAAGAATTTGCTGGTAATCTTTATATTCTAACAATTCTCACCTGTGCTTAATTACTGAATACATCTTCTCTGTATGCTACACATTAACTACCATCTTCTCTATAATACTATGCATTTTATGGAATTTCAATCACTATCCATGTTTCATTTATTTTGTCATCTGACACTAGGTACATGGAATGTATTTTATTTTTTTAACTTTTTTTTTTAACATGGCCCATTTTGAAAGTTATTACTAAATTTGTTGCAATATTGTTTCTGTTTTATGTTTTGGTGTTTTGGCTGCAAGCCATGTGGGATCTTAGCTCCCTGACCAGGGATGGAACCTGTATCCCCAGGATAGGAAGGCTAGGTCTTAACCCCTGCACTGCCTGAGAGGTCTCCTGGAATGTTATTTTAGAAACAGCATTATTTATGGAAATCTTTCATTTTATGACTGTAAGTATTCTGCTGTGCTGATAATCAAAAGTGATTCAACTATTCCTATATTGGAACTGATGTTGTTTCACAGACCACATGGCAAGGAATAACTGTGCATAAAGTGTTTTGCCACTATTGATTTTTTTTTCATGCAGACTTTGAGGGGTGGAATTACTGATTCAAACTCCTGCTTTTGACCATAATGTTAGGCAACACAGCAGAGTGGCTAAGAAAGCACACTCTAAGACTTTTGAGGTTCCAATCCTAGTTCCACCACTTCCTGCGTGACCTTAGACAACTTACTTAACCTCTCCATGACTCAGTTTCCTGTAAAATGAATGAAAACTGAACCTTCCCTTATGGAGCTGTCACGAGGATTAGACAGAAAACACATGACAAGCTCTCAGAACAAAGCTTGGTGAAAAGCAAGTGCTCCACAAAGCCTATTTTACATATTTATGTACACACACACACACACACACACACACACACACACACATACACCTTCATTTCCAAAAGGATCACATTAATATTTAATACAACCAGTAGGGCACATAAGTTTTACTGCAACTCTGTCACCAAAAGGCATTAACACCATTTTTGGTGATTCTTACTTAGTTAAATATCCAGTGTATCTTAGCACATTTTTTTTTTTTTAAATGCCAAAGAGTAAAACAGTTGTTCCTTAAGTATATTTATAGTGCTTAAATAAAAACAGCTTGGGGGACACTACTTATTTATTCTTTAGTATTATATATACTCTGACCAAATAAGCTTACCAGTTTATGTTTTTAAGAAAACAAGTAATATGAGTTGCCTTGTTTCTTCTAATAATGATCAGCAATACATAACAGGATGGAAAAGAATGGTGTGGGTAACCCTTCAATTGGCAAGAAATTAACAGCTCATTAGATTCATTCTTCTGCTATAGTGGCCAGAGATCATTGTCAAAGGAAATTTTATATATATAAAAATCCAAAATTGGTCATTATGCAGTTGATCCCAGCCCTTGTCAAAAAGACTCTAGCAGAAAGACACAGGTAACCTAAAAGAAACAATTTATGCAATGCATGTGATGGTTTTGGATACTTGTTCCATAGTTAATGCGAAATATTATATAAAAAGACAAACTTTGACTTATATTAGAGGAAAAAAGTATGATTAAAGTCTAAGTTTAAATACAAATACATATTTGTCAAAAAACAACAACATAATGAATGAACCTAACTAGAAACCCAACAAGGCCTAAATTTCAGTGCTTCCTGTATCACAAATGAGGTATCTAGAGCAGTGCTATTCAAACTATCAGTGAGGACCCACTGAGCCATTAAGTAAAGTTAGTGACGATCTTTTAAGTTTATAAATAAATTTATTTTATTGTAGCATACCTGACATACAACATTCCATTAGTTTCAGGAGTACAACATAATGATTTGAGTGCTGTATGCATGTATTTTTAAATGAAAAATAGGAGCTCACAGAAAGTATGAGTAAATACTGTTTCATTTATGTGTGTAGGGTGGTCCTGAGTGGTGCTGGTGTCAGGAAATGAAATGAATTTCCTATTATGGATGACAGCTAAACAATATCAAAATTCACTGCTGGAGAGTACCTCATTTTACTATGCTTCACAGATACTGCATTTTTACAAATTGAAAGTGTGTAGCAACCTTGCATTGTCAGACGATGGCTTGCAATTTCTCTATTTATTTGCTGTTTTTCTTTTTAAATTAAGGCATATACCTAGTTGTTTAAACATAACACTACTGCACTCTTAAAAGACTACAATATAGTGTAAACATAACCTATTTGCACTAGGAAACCAAAAAATTTGTGTGATTCACTCTATCATGATAATTTGCTTCACTGCGATGTTCTAGAACCAAACCTGCAATATTTTGAATGCATGGCTATAAGTCATTTAATCTCTGTGAAGCTGTTTCCTCATCTCTTAAATGGAAAAGTATTCTACTTCAGAGAGTCGATTCAAGTAAAATAATTTCACATCTTTTTAACTATAAAACATTGTATTAATATGTTAAGGTTACAGCATTATGGCTAGGTTCCTTAGAGTTAGTTTAATGTTTCTCAGCTGTATATGTTCACAACATAAAATCACTGTGCTAGAACTTGGACATACTGTATCAAAGATAATTCTGCAAATGTAGTCTCCTAAAAAAAATAGAGCTAGAGACAGGAAATCCTTAAGTTTCTTGAAATTTTTATAATCTTTGTAGTTCTGACTATACAGCCTCTGGGGAAAAAAAATAAGACTAAAGAAGAAAGGCAGTATCTCAGTGTCACTGTGGGACCTTATGAAAGAATCGTCACTTATGGGAATGACTAAAAGGGGGATATGTTTACAGGCTATTCCCAGAGGAGGCCAGATCATGAATGTAAGCTGCCATCTCACTGTCTGCACAGCCCTTCAGTGATACTTTACTTCCAGGTATAAATCACTGCTCATTGCTTCCCACTGAAAGTTTAGAATCCTGTGCCAGTCTCTAAATGCCACAAACAATTCCAGGCAGCACATCTTTATCTAGCTACACATGTTATCTGCACACATCATGGTACCACAAGATAAGAAACATCTCAAGACTGCCAGCTAACAAAATTGAAAACAGCTAAGACTAAAGGTACACTCCCTCATAACTCTTCCACACAGGCTACCAATAAAGCACGCTTCTGAAGGAAAAGATTCTAAAGATCTTGAGTAAATAAGAGATGGTACCTCTCCCCATAAAAATAGAAAGGACTTTAAACAGGAACAGAATTCCTACTTTGCTGTTGTTTAGTTACTAAGTCATGGCCAACTCTTTTGTGACTCCATGGACTGTGGCCCACCAGGCTCCTCTGTCCATGGGATTTCCAGGCAAGAATACTGGAGTGGGTTGCCATTTCCTTCTCCAGGGGATCTTCCTGATCCAGGGATCAAACCCACATCTCCTGCTTGGCAGGTAGATTCTCTTACCCCTGAGCCAAATAGGAAACCTGAATTCCTACTTAGATGATTTTAAAAAACCACTTTAGGATAAATTGAAGACAGGAATGTTTGTGAAGACTCGGTGATATGGGTATGATGACATTTCATTTTTTAAATGATATCTGTGACCTTCAGATCAGCTTGTTCTGAGTTTTGTTTCCTGTGAGCCTTAGGGATTTTTTTTGCACTGATCAATCCAGCCCACATTACCCCTCTAAGCCTAACCAGGTTCACAAATGTAAAACATCTGGCCCGGTTGAGAGGCTCAGTTTGCAGCTCACAAAGGCTCACGGGCTCACCTGGGAATGCTGCACGTATGCCTGCTGGGCAAATGAATGTAGAAATAGATCTGCAATGGCCTTAACTTTCTCTGTGACTAATTCCCATCACTTTAAGGGAGGGGACAGGGACTGTGACAGATGAGGATGTATAGAAGGCAGATAGCATGAGGAAAGTTGTCAGGGGGTGATCAAGAATGTTTTAGTCACTGCCCATAGAGTTCCTGCTAGAGAGAGAGAATCAAACAGCCTGAATCAGCTTGGTTCTGGCAGCCTGCCAGGTAGCTTTTGCTTACCTGTGATCTTAGTTGAAAAAAACCATGTGGGATGTGTCACAGCAAAAGTGCCTTTCTCATAACAATCTCAACACAATGGAAATATCTTCCCAATCAAAGGACACACTTGTTTGGAAGAACTCCACAGAATTAATACTGAGAACAACCTTGACTATTCTTCGACTGTGTGTTGAGACCCTGGAAGGTTAAGTGATTTACCTTAGGTCACACAACTGGCAGCAAGCACTGTCTTGACTAAGACCAAGAGCTAAACAGACTCTCCCAAGATAAAACATGTCTACAATTGTGCCTATTAACACGTTTTCAAAGAGACAAGGTTCCTTACTGCTCAGAACTTTAGTTTAATCATTATGCCTGTCTACTACCCTAGAACACTTAGATATATAAGTAAGTATGCATTGTTTTAAAACCATTCATCAATTAAATTGATGGGATAGTGCCCACACATTAGGTTTGAAAAGGAATTCCTATCTCTGATATACCTTACTACAGGTATGAAATTTAAGTAACTTTATCCTTATTTATAGTATGTTGCTTGAGATTGAAACAATAATATCTAAAGATACATAATTCTCTTATAGATAATGAAATAAGCATGTTAGAAATATACAATGTGCATGGAACTTCAAGCATTTAAACTTACAAAGACAGATTTATATCAAAGAATAAGGAAATTGATTTACTACTACACCTGATATCAGCAAAACATCTGTGTCCATAAAATAAATTTTCTTGAGTATTTATAAAAAATTAGAAAGAAAAGCACATACAGTAACCAAGTTTATTAAAAAAAATGTAGCTCATGTGTGTTTTAGTTGCTCAGTATAAGCAGCTACAAATAGTCCTTTCTGTGGTGAGAAATAAAGTCCACACACAAGAATCCCTGCAAAATTTTCACCACACACACACACATGTAACAGATGGAGTCTAAAAAACAGCTAAGCATTTCATAAGCCAAATGCTCAAAATTTAATAATAAAAGATGGTAACAATCCTGTATTATATTGCATAAATGAGCACAACAGATCCCTGCCCTCTGCTTTCACCTCTCATCTCATCCCACCTTTCTCCAAATGTGTGCTCAACCATCTACATCCCCTACTCTACAACCAAATCACAACCACCCAAATGCGAGGTGTCTGCTGCAGCCCAAAACACTTGACTGATAACATCCGGTTTGCCATTCCAGGAAATCCCAGAGTGTGTTTTAATCCTCTGCCCACAGCTTGCAAAAGAAAAACGAGAGAGGATCTAATCGATACCAGCACCCCAACTGTGACCTGACACATAAAGAAATCAAGAAAATAAATCCCATCCATAATCTGTATAATTTAACACTTGGAAGAAAGCAACATCTGGGATCAACTCCAAGCGGGACAGTGCTGCTGGCCATGTCTGTGCTTCATGCACTGAGTGCTAAGCTGGTGACAAGGGGACACTCCACGTCCTCAACAATCAGCAAAAACAATGTCTCTTCCTAATAAAAAGTAATCTACCCCCCAAAATGAGGCAGGTGAAGAGAAGGAAACATCTACTCCTTGCCAGTTGAGCACCTGATAAAGGCTCCTCTTAAATTTCAAAGACAGGGAAAACTGGAACTCCTTCCCAAAGGTGGGTCCTGGGCAAACTATTGTCTTGCTGACCAGTCAAAATCCGAAATGAAAGCTCACATAATACAGGGGAATAACTTTGTTCAACCATACAGCCTTTTCAGGACACTCCAAAGTCCTATCCCCAGGTGAAGTTGGGCGGAAAAAAATCCGCTGTAATTATGACTTCCTCGAAAGGCTTTCCAGATTTTTTAAATTACAGGAAAATGAACATAAGCAGAACATAAGCAGATAGCTACATATCATCTAAATCACTAGATCTACATCCAATTTTTTAAAACGTAAACCAATAAGCAGGACAGGGCATTATAGGAAACTATATGTTTCCTTAATATTATATATTAAGTATTATATCATAATACTTTCTCTGTCAAACCTTCTGAGAGGTTATAATTGCATTTGGCTGCTTCAGGCTTGTCAGAGAGCCTTCCTTTTTAATAGTCGCAACCTAAAAGGAGTAACTGTCAAGGGGCGACCCAGCTGAAATCAAACAACAAAAACGGGAACTGTAATCCGCCCGAAATGGGAGGAGGGAAAGGAAGGGAGACTCCTGTATTCATCCGTCAATATTAATGTCCTTTGTTGTTCACCTTTACACAGAACAGCGAGCGCTACACTGCTCCTTTTCCTCCTAACACCCGTATCAGGGTAATCTTTCCTAAAAGCTGTCTCGTTGCCTCGAAGACCCAAGCTTTCGGAGTCTCTCTCCCCATTAACACTCCATAGCTGTCCTCCAGCACCACCCCCACCAGAAAGCAGAGAGGGTGGTCAGAAGTAAAAACATTGCTGAAATACCCGTTCCCCTCCAAAGACCAAAGAGCAGAGCGGTGCAGATGTTGAAATTTACTAACCCCCGCCCCACCTTCTCTCCGAGCGCGCACACACACACCGGGTAACCCGGGATGGGAGGGAGGAGGAAGGCTCGGGCCGGACTGTCAGAGCTGCTCTTCTGAGGACGGTGCCACATTCCGCACTCCGGGAATGTGGAAAGCAAAGGGAAGGTTCCGCGCCTCCCTTCTGTTTTGGGGATGTTCTCTCTCCGCGACTGTTGTCTCCCTCTCCACCCTGGGAAGTCGTTGCAGCCCTTGCCTTCTTTAAGGTAAAGGAGAAGGAGGGAGAGGAAAGCCGTCCGTTCTCCTCTTCCAACTTGCACACACACACGCCCGGTAGCCACTCCAAACTCCGCAGGCAGAGCCCGCAGCAGGAGGGCTGGCCGCGCGCTCCCCACAGCCGTCCCGGCACTCCCTTCGGGAGCCCGTGCCGAGAGCTCCCATTCGGCGTTGAGGGGGAGATCCCGACGCGCAACCTTCTGCCAAGAGGTGGCTGAGCAAAGCCCCTAACCCGCAGCGCGATGCCAGAATTAGGCATTTGCAGCCGGGCTGAGCGAGAGGGGCACGGGGGCAAGGACGCGAAATTCGCACTCGCTCGGACTAGGATCAGAGCAGAATAAAGTTCGCCCCGCGGAGACTCACCCACGCCGTATTTCTCGTGCTCCGTAGGTATCCACATGGCTAAACAGGGGTCCGGGGTCTTCAGGCTTTGTAATCCCCGCGCCCTTTCTCCGGCTCACAACAATGCACAGCTCCCGAGTAGTGGCTGCAGCGCTGGAGCCCCGCGGCTCCGCGCGGGCTGCGGTCTCTGGGCAGGGTCTGCGCTGGAGGCTCCAGAACCCAGCGTTGACACCGCGCGGCCGAGGCTGCGCCGCCCGCAGCTCTCTCGGCGGCGGCTGCTCAGAGTCCTCCGACGCGCTCCCGGGAACCCGGAGGCGCAGTCATTGTTCTGATTCACTGAACTAAGCGAACACGCCGGGGCACTCTCCGGCGCGCCCCCGCCCGTCAGCGCCTCTTCTAGCCCTCCCTGCCGAGTGCCCCGCAGCACGCTGGGAACTGTAGTTCTGCAACAGCTCCATCACGGAAGGAGGTGGGGAGTTAGCGTCTAGGGGCGGGACTACGTCCCGCTTGCCACGTTCTATTGGTCCAGATCGTGACGGCGCGGAGTGGGCGTGGAGGAAAAGCCGCGTCAGTGGGGAATTCGTTTCCAATCGCGTTTCCATTGGTCTCGCGCCTGTTCTGCGCCCCCCCTTTTTTTTTCCTCTCATTCGAGTAATGGCTGCTCCCAAGACCCAGGGGTCTGCTACCCAAGGGGAGGACAGTGACGGCAACCGTGGTGGAGCCAGAGGTGTCAGTTATGAGGGTGAGTACGGTGCCTCTGAGGTGCAAATGGTTTTTGTCTTCGTTTCTCTCCAACCTGGAATACAACTGACTGCTGGACGGACCAACCTCAGCTCTAAGGCCACTTGAGCGCGAAGGGGCCACGGGTGGAACCCCGCGGGACAGGAAGGGGTGGGAGGAGGCTACTTGCTGGAGACTGTCTGGGAGGGAAGAGAAAATGGGATGAAATGGCCTTATCCGCAGCCAGGGAAGTTCCCTGGGTTCTGTCCTACGTTTGGAGCTCCCACCTTTACTCTCGCTGCCGAGTGGGCGTGTGTCAAGGTTTGCGCGTGTGTGAGTGTAACTCTGGAATTAGCTGTCCTCTTTCCTCGCCAGTAGTCTACCCTCACCTCGGTTTGCTTGGTTGGGCCTCGAGAGATAGGTTTTACTTGGGTTCGGGGGGATTTCCATTTGCAAACTGGTTGGTCATTCTACAGAGTTTTCTCAGTTGTTGTCTGGAGCAGCCTCTGAAGGGAAAGTCTGTATGACTCTCACAGCTTCTTCCCCTGTCAACTGCCCCGGGCGTTCTCCAGGATTGAACGTAGAGCCTGGGAGATCTTCCCAAACTCTGGGTCCTTAGAGCAATAGGAAAGGAAATGGTAATTTGTAGTCATGGCTTCAAAGAAAGTCATCACAGCTACTTCGACTTTGCTTCACTTTCTGTCTTCTGACCCAGTATAGAGAGCAAAAATAAAACTTTGAAAGCTGCGGAGGAGGTTATCTTTAGAATCCCTAGCCCCTTTCTTTTGTTGTTGTTCTGTCCTTCTATCGTCTATCCAATTATCAATGCGTCCTATCCGACTCTTTGCATCCCCGTGGACTGTAGCACTGCGGGCTTCCCTGTCTTTAACCGTTTCCCTGAGTTTGCTCAAACACATGTCCATTGAGTCATTGATGCCATCGAGCCATCTCATACCTTGTTGCCCACTTCTTCTCATGCCCTCGGTCTTTTCCAGCATTAGGGGCTTTTCCAGTGAGTCGACTCTGCATCAGGTGGCCAAAGTATTGTAACTTCAGCATCAGTCCTTCCAATGAATATTTTGGGTTGATTTCCTTTAGGATTGACTGGTTTGATCTCCTTACAGTCCAAGGGACTCTCAAGGGTCTTCTCCAGTTCCACAGTTTGAAAGTATCAATTCTGTAACCCTCAGCCTTCTTTATGGTCCAACTCTCACATCCATACATGACTACTGGAAAAACCATAGACAGACTTTTGTCAGTAAAGTGATGTCTCTGCTTTTTAATACACTGTCTAGTTTGTCATAGTTGTATCCTTATAGTCTGTGTATCACCAACCTTACTCCCTTCTTTTTTGGGCTGATACATAATTTAACACAGCTAGTTGTCTTTTTTCCTTTTGATTTCTGTTTTGTTTGGCCACACCATGCAGCTTGCAGGGGCTTAGTTCCTTGACCAGGGACCCCTGCAGTGGACTGCCTTCTGCAGAGTCTTATCCACTGGACTGCCAGGGAAGTCTTTTGATGTTTTTTCTGTTAGGTCAGTTTATTTCTCTTCCTAGTTTCTTGTCTTGTCACACCAAAAACTTAGAGTGATAGACGAAAGGGTACAGAATAACAGACAAGTTACAGTTCAGTTTGGCTCAAGCAGACAGATCTTTTTTAGACAGATGCTCCTAAAACATGGGAGCAGACTGACTCCAAGGAGCTCTCCTCTTCCTTCCTGTTGATCCTGTTTGATATCCCACTTTCATACTTCCAGTCTCTTCCTTTTGCCTATGGTGTGTGCAAAGTAGACCTTGTACCCACCACCAGTCAACGAAAGGGAATGCAAATAGGCATATACTCAAGGCTGATTGACAATTGTAAGTTACGTAACAGCAGGCTATGTTGTTTATGTCTTCTCATAATTCAGTCTATTATGATTAGAGGTAGAGTGTTCATGAGCCCTTAGTGGGCTCCTAAGTGCCTAAGGTTACTTGAAGAAGCCCCTTGTTTATTTTGTATCCACTCACTGTGTGCCCAGGGCACCTGTGCAAGAGTTGAAAAGTCTCTGGTTATTTTGTAGCATATCTATGAGCTCCAGCTTGCATCCCTTTCAGCCAGGCCTCCCTTGTTGCTCATGTCTAACTTCCTAACATAACAAATGTGGTTTGAGGCTTAAATTTGGTTCTTCATCCTTGTTATTGTTTTGTTGTTGTTGTTGTTAATTTCTTGCTTTGTGCTTTCATGGTTAAATTGACATTTAGTCTTAAATTTTTGTCTTAGCACAGAGTTAGTGCTACTTGTTCCCACTTCAATGAAACCCCTAGTTCTGAAATTATTTCAGTACTTCTTTGGATAAATTTTTAGTAAGCTCCATTCTTAAATATTGTGTTATACTCATACCCTAAACAGTTCATTTTGGGATATGCCACATAGTCAACTCTTATCTTATAGTAGCATACTAAAGATTTTCAGATTTTCAAAGTTCCAAAAGGCTACTTGTTTAACATTTAAAGGTGGAATCTTTGGTAAATTTATCTCACCAAGTAACTCATAAAAAGAAAATTGGGTATGCCTTTCAAAAGCATTGTGTGACTTTTAAATACATTAGTCATTTTAAAATTATAAAACATTTAATCATCAAGAGTTCAAATCATTCAGAGGTATGTAAGGTAAAAAAATCAAAGTTCTTGTACCACACACAAGCTCAGTCCCAAAGTAACAATTCTTGGGGGTTTGGTAAGTATTCTTTTCAATAAATTTTATGTATGACATGCATCTGTATGGTTTTGATTTCTTTTGAATAAAAAGGATCATTCAGTGTATGCTTAAAGATCTGCCACCTTCTTTCTTCCAGTGTTCTACTATAGACATTCTTCCATGTCAATACATCTGCTCCTTCATTCTTTTTAAGAACTCTGTCCGTAGTATTCCATGATATGAATGCACCATATGTTAACCATTCCTCTGTTAATGAACATGTAAGTGTAGCTTTAGTTTTTCACTAATGTAGTGAACAGCTCTACATACATATTCTTGTCCACTGGGTATATATGTCTTGAGAAATTAGGTCAAAGGTGACACATGTTTATAATTGTGATAGATGTCAGATTTTCCCCTTCGATGGTGAGTAGACATTCCCACCAGTAATAATATGAGTATCCTTTTCTCCAGATCCTTACAAAACTGTGATGACCATCATTAATTCAGGATCAATGTTTAGATCACTATTAGAGTGAACTGAGTAGCTGATGGAAAGCATAATTTTAGATTCCAGTTTATTTTCAACAAAAGTACTGAGCAGTGAATTTGCTATCTGTACCAGAAAAGAATTCCTCACCCTGATTCAGAACTGCCTAGTAGTCTCACTAATGGTTGGTTTTTAAGTCATAAGGTAAAGTTGTCATTAAAAATTCCTTTGATAACCCATGTATTGTGTGACTTTAATACACATTCTTTTCAAAGTCTATGAAGTGTGATACAAATTTTGGGTGAAACTACAGATGTTAAAAGTATGCATATTCATATTTTTTGTTAAGCAGCCAGTTCGGTTATCAATTATGTCTTTCCTGTAAAAATCTTTAATTTCTTGAAAACTAAGTGGTTTCCCTCTAATTCTAATTAAACTGTCGATCTGTGTGTTTAATATTCTGGGATAGAAGAGACTATGCAGTCTTTTTATAGAAACCCTAGCAATTGTACAAGATTTCTGCTGGAATGAGTCACTTTGTGGTGTGCAAGAAGGTGTGACTGACACGTTCCCTGAGGTCTGTGTGCCAGACTCCATCTTCCTTCAGGAAATCCTCTGATCATATACACTACCACCTTCCAAACATTCGAACAGTGACTAGGACTTCATGTTTTTCCCTAAAACTGAGAACAGATAATAAATAGATTCAACATTTCTCACATTTGGGGAGGTTCAGTTCAGTTCAGTCACTCAATTGTGTCCCACTCTTTGCGACTCCATGAATCACAGCACGCCAGGCCTCCCTGTCCATCACCAACTCCCAGAGTTCACTCAGACTCACGTCCATCGAGTCCGTGATGCCATCCAGCCATCTCATTCTCTGTCGTCCCCTTCTCCTCCTGCCCCCAATCCCTCCCAGCATCAGAGTCTTTTCCAATGAGTCAACTCTTCTCATGAGGTGGCCAAAGTACTGGAGTTAAAGCTTCAGCATCATGCCTTCCAAAGAAATCCCAGAGTTGATCTCCTTCAGAATGGACTGGTTGGATCTCCTTGCAGTCCAAGGGACTCTCAAGAGTCTTCTCCAACACCACAGTTCGAAAGCATCAATTCTTCGGCGCTCAGCTTTCTTTACAGTCCAACTCTCACATCCATACATGACCACTGGAAAAACCATAGCCTTGACTAGATGGACATTTGTTAGCAAAGTAACGTTTCTGCTTTTCAATATGCTATCTAGGTTGGTCATAACTTTTCTTCCAAGGATTAAGTGTCTTTTAATATCATGGCTGCAGTCAACATCCACAGTGATTTTGGAGCCCCCAAAATAAAGTCTACAACTGTTTCCACTGTTTCCCCATCTGTTTCCCTTGAAGTGATGGGACCAGATGCCATGATCTTCATTTTCTGAACGTTGGGGAAGTAACTGGGGAAATTTTTCTGATGGAGGTGATTTTTTTCTGTGTTTTCATATTGTAGCATTCTGATAGAGTCAACTTTTTTCCCTACAAATGCATGCCCAATAGATGATGATCAGGATAATGCTTCTTTGGACTTAAAAGTGCATATCCCCCAAGCTCCAAACTCTGATTTTGGGACCAAAACCATGTCTTGTTTTTGTCTGCTTGACCCTGTTCTTGTCACTTTGTCAGTGTTTAATAAATGTTTGACCAGAACTGAATTCTAGCCTGGATGATTGCAAAACCTTCATATTGATCTCACTGATTCTTGATTTTGCTGTTCTTAATCCACCTTCCAAAACTCAAATGTATTCATGGATCTTCACTTCACATCTTCGTAACTCTAATGCATTACATTTAAGGTTCTTAACCGACGTTTCCAGCCTCATCGTCAGACACCCTGCTTCCCTTCCCGAATCTCCATTATCACACTTAACATAATAAATTTAAGTCATCTGTTGGCAATTTTGTCTACACCAGTAGACTGTGAACTTCTTGAGGGTAAGAGGTGTCTTATTTTATTTTTATACATCCAGTGCTCATCAGAACTGTGTGTAGTCAACATTCTATAGCAATCTGATGATTAGAATCTGTTTGAAATTTATCCAAAGTACTTAAAATGATTGTTGTTTTAGGCAGAGGAATTGAAGAAGAATAAAAACTGAGTAGATGTTGTGTGCTTGTGAAAGTTATGCATACTAATTGGAAAATGTAGAAGTGTCAACTTGGTCAGAGATAATCACAGTTAGCATTTTAGCATAGTTTTTCATCTTTTTAAAGTGAAGAGTTAGTTTTTAGATAATGATTAAACTTTTGAAAGAATACTTCAGATCTGTCCTTTATAACCTTGAACTGATAACTGAGTGAACTACTATACAGACCTGGAAATCTGTATTCCATTATCTATGTGGCTGTTATGCAGTTTTCCAAAGGTTGTCATCTTTCAGAATTAAGGCTTAAGTCCAGTCTCATATATTTGACATGACAGTGGAAAGAAGACTAGAGCCTATCTTGGAAAAACTGTATTTAAATTTCAATTCTGACATTTAGTAGCTGTGTATGGTAGATTTATTGTACATTTATGAATACATAAGTAATACCTACCTTGCAGAATTTGTGATTATTTCATTGAATTTTATATTTACGAAAGACTGATATACTTCTTTTTATAAAGTTGGAAATCAGTAAATATCAGTTGAATTAAGTATAAAGATATGCATAATTGAACTGTAAAACTGCCTATTCTGATTTACTTAAAAGCAATCCAAATTATGCTGTAACCAAGGGAAGCTTAGGAATGTGGTGGTGATAACTTCTTAGGCTGCCCATGCATTCCTAGGGCTTGTCAGAGTGCCTGTTGGTGCTCTGTACTGGTATTGCAACTATGTGCTCTCAAGGCCTTTTGTATTATCTTCTATACCCTTTCTCAACTCTGCCCAGTGCTGCCCCCTCATACCCAGCTGCCAGCTCTTCACACATACACCACCCACATTTAGACTCAGGGGCAAGAAGCTCAAGTAACCTTACATACTCAGATGGCCTGGAAAGTACAGGCCAGAGCATATGAAGGAAGAAAAAGAATTAAAGCTGCTAGGTTTGATGTAAGGCTCCAAAGGGGCCTTCTTTAGAACATCTTTGTTTTCCTTTAAAATGTACATGGGACCCAACTTGTAGGATATTAAGAGGAGATATAATAATGATGATGCTAATGGTAGCTAGCATTTGTTGAGCAGTCATTGTGCCAAGTACTGTTTCAAATGCTTTTGGAGATCTTATTTTGTCTCACAGCATCCCTGGGATAGATATTCATATTATCCCCTTTTTATTTACAAAGGAGGAAACTGGTGCAAAGAGCAACTGGCACAAGGTCACACAGAACTGAAAGAGAACTTTTAGTCCAATTACTATTAGAAAAATGTCTCATAGTAACTAAATTCCCTTGGATGAGGTCTGAAACAGACTTTCCTGAAACATTAATTTGTTCTAAAGCTTATGTTACTATAGAAAGGCAACATAGTATGAGAAAAGAGATCAGGCCAGTTCAGTTCAGTCTGTCAGTCAGTCCTGTCTGACTCTCTACAACCCCACAAACCGCAGCATGCCAGGCCTCCCTGTCCATCACCAACTCACAGAGTCCACCGAAACCCAATGTCCATCAAGTCGGTGATGCCATCCAACCATCTCATCCTCTGTTGTCCCCTTCTCCTCCTGCCCTCAATCTTTCCCAGCATCAGGGTCTTTTCAAATGAGTCAGTTCTTTGCATCAGGTGGCCAAAGTATTGGGGTTTCAGCTTCAGCATCAGTCCTTCCAGTGAACACCCAGGACTGATCTCCTTTAGGACTGGTTGGATCTCTTTGCAGTCCAAGGGACTCTCAAGAGTCTTCTCCAGCACCACAGTTCAGAAGCATCAATTCTTTGGTGCTCAGCTTTCTCCAGCTCTCACATCCATACATGACCACTGGAAAAACCACAGCCTTGATGCTTTTGAACTGTGGTGTTGGGCTTCTCTGGTGGCTCAGAGGTTAAAGCGTCTGCCTCCAATGCAGGAGACCCGGGTTTGATCCCTGGGTCGGGAAGATCCCCTGGAGAAGGAAATGGCAATCCACTCCAGTATTCTTGCCTGGAGAATCCCATGGACAGAGAAGCCTAGTAGGTTACAGTCCACGGGGTCGCAAAGAGTCAGACACGACTGAGCGACTTCACCTCACCTCACCTATAGTATCAGACACAGAGTTAATCTATACTTCTTATTATACTGACATAGATATTTCATTCATGCAGAAGAATAGCTCCAGCCTCCACAACACATACGCATATACAACCCATCTTGAAACCCTGAAGATGATATTGACCAGACTGATAATAAAAATCATATTAATACTTTCCTGATGCTCATCACCGTTTGATACCTGAAAACTCTTTCCTCTCCAGCTAGAAAGATGAGCTGAAGTCCTTTCCCTAAAGGACTTTCTGCCAGGGTTCAAAGAGTTCATTTAAAAGGAAGCGAGCAGAGGTAAAGAGAATCAGTTAATATAATGCCAAAAACTATAAAATAAAACTGATTCTGTGAAAAGTAAAATAGAAAAATAAAAATCATACTTTCTTCTATACATAAATTCATGCGCATTTAATAAGTGTACCTAAACTGTCCTTCTTTGCCACAAACTGGGGTTCAGTTTTGCTGTGATTTATTTAATAAACTTATGAGACCTAATGGATTGTCATTTCACTGACAGTGCCTCTAAGAACTGCCGTCTCTTGCTGAAACAAGTGTGTTGTATTGACTTCATTGACGCAAAGGTGAGCAGGACAGCTTTTTCCAGAAGTGGTGATGGATTTGACTGATCAGTCTTCTGCCTTTCTGTATATCTCAGCCAATGGTCTTTGTGACCAGTGTCATTTATTTGTAAAATAGCCAGCTGGAATTGGGTGCTATCTTCAGGAACCAAGTAAAGTTTCTAGTATTAAACAGGACTTAAACCTTTGCTTCATCAAGGGTGCAGAGAGAGATTAGGGGGTTCAACAATAAATGGTAGAATATTTTAAGTATTAATAATATAATCTAATATGGGATAATTTGGGGCTTTCTTTATGTGCAATATATTTAAATTAATACATTGAGTAAAAATATGTGGAAGGAAAACCTGGATTAAGACTTAGAAACCTGGGCTTTGATCCTGAATTTGCTGCTTTGTCACAGTGTAAACTTTGGGGTGGGGGGATCATTTAACCTCTCTGAGCCTCAATTTCATAAAAATGCTGCAGGTTAATTACCTTACTGATATTATTGAAAGGTTAAGTGAGGCATTATATTTGAAAGCACTCTGTAAGCTTTGATACACTGTGAAGATAGAGATGAATGATGTTGATGAAGATATATCACAAGAGGCAATTGTGAGTCTTTGGAATTGGACAAGCTGGATTCCAAAGCAGCTGTGAATTAAAACCTGGGTCACATAACAAGTCATGTGACCTTCCGGTTATCATCACAACTGCTGCTACTATTGCAGCAGTCTGGAGGTAGAACTTTAAAATGATTACAGGCTAATTAACATTAGAGTTTGAATCAAGATATATCCCTGATTTTATAATAATCCCTTTGAGGACAGGGACTGTCACGTATAGCTTTGAATCACCTCATCTTCTGGGACAATGCTGTGCGGTGATGGCATTTTCTGTTGGATGGGTTGTGACTGTTGGTCAGCTCCATGTTGGGTGTGTATGGAGCACAAATGAAAAAGAACCCCTGGCCTTATCCTTGAGGATGTTTCGGTGCAGTTGGTGGGGCTCCACATTCATATTTTACCAGAGCTAATTGGAAAGTCCTTTCTGTTTCCATATTGTACTCTGGGAAGAATTGGAAACATTTGAATCTGCAATTTGTATTCATTGACTGAGGAGCTGAGCAGAATAAAGCTTTTGAACGTGGTTATTTTTAAAAGTAAGGAAATGCATGCTCCATCTCCTGGTTTCCCTAACACTGTCCTTATTTCGTTTTGTTTTTTTTCCTAAACTGAAAGATGAACCCTCCCCAAGTAATTACTGAGACCCTGCCTTTAACAATTTTTTTAGTAGTTTTATTCAAAACTTCAATTTGTTTTTTAAGAGAAGGACTTCAGAATTGTAATTGTGATTATTTATTTAACACAGCCTTTCTGTTATGTAACAAGCTGCTATTCACTAGTAACAGCCAATTAGAAAAGAAAATAATCTTGTACCACAAATCGTAATTACCATTATAAAGCAATTAATAGCAGGAACTGTTGCTGAACAGTAACATAACATCAATCAAGCTATCTTTGCTAAAGCACCATGCAGCTAATTTTCACAAATGGAGGAGGGAAGAGGAAAGTGAAAAAGAGTCTGAAAGCTTATTGGAATTGCTTACATACTAGTTGATGGGTGACTTTTGAAAGCTTTATAAATATGCATCCTCGTGAAGGAAAGTAATGCTATAATCTACTGGGACTTTGAGTTATTTTTCCAGCATCAGTGATCATAGACTATATTGTTCAGTGGTGAGTTCACAAGGAGTCAAAAGATCTGGGTTTTAATCCCTCTTCTGCTTCTGACTGGCTCTGTTGTTTTAGAGAAGTTATTCGCACTCATATTTAAAATTTCCTGGTATGTAAATAGGGGAATTCTTTACATTAGCATTCTTTGAATTGATCATCCATACATCACAAAAGAAAAAGAAGGTAGACTTAACATCTAGGGAGCCTAATTATACATTAATTCTAGAGTCTGTGTAGAAAGAATATATATCTGAATTTTCCTTTAGGAATTAGATACACATTAGTTGCACATGTTAATGTTACTAATAAAATATATCAAGTTAGAAAATTGGTGCAGAGCCACAGGCAACAGATAATTTCTAGAGTTTCTTAATCCAAGAGATTACGGATAGATCATTATGACATGTCTTTTACTGCATCCCTTCTCCTTTTCATATTTTAATAAATGATGCAAATCTGAAAGGGCTTTGATAGAACTGAGAATTCGTTCATTCAAAAAATTGTATTAAGCATCTACTGTGTGCAAGCTTCTGTATTTTAGATGCTGTAGAATACAAAGATAGAAAGAAGATAAGTCTTGCAGTCCAGGGTTTTATGGCCTAATAGGGAAGATAATGAGGCATAAATACCTGTATTACAAAGTAGAAAGTGTAAAGGGCCATCAGAGTGATCAGGATAGAGTTGAGCAAGAAAGAGATTGTACCCAGCAGGTGGTGCTGGGCCTTAAAGTTGAGTAGGATTTGAACATGCAGAAATAAGGCATCCTAGGCTTAGGCTAAGGGAGGGAACAGTGAAAAACTAAAGGCATCTGCATCAGGTAACAACTCATTTCATTTTGCCTCGAGAAAATATTAGGTAAATGGGACAATGAAAAGAGTTTTGAACAGTTTGAGGCAGATGATGTGGTTTCAAATGTTAGATCCTTACTCAGCAGACTTGAGGAAAGGAAATGATAAGATCAAACTTTAATCAGATAACAATGTACTAAAGAGGGAAAGTTGAGTCAGGAGGCATTGGTATGTGCCAGAGAAAGAGATACTGAAGATGGCGAGGGTGTGTGTTCAATCGTGTCTGGCTCTTTGTGACTCCATGGACTGTAACCTACCAGGTTCCTCTTCCATGGAATTTTCCAGACAACTCTACTGGAATGGGTTGCCATTACTAGACTTTAATTATATGCTCTCTTTAATAAAGTCAGGTGATCCATCAGTCCTGTAAGGAAATTCCTGAGATTTGAAAGACATTTCAGGACAAAGCAGGCTGTGTATGGAGATTCTTTCTTTGATAGGTTAGGGTTTGCTTGGGCTCTATCCTAAGGAAGTTCCAGAGACGGTAGACAGAGAACTCCATAATGATGACAAAACAGGCATCAGAGTACAGACAGGTAGAAAGTCTTGTATCTGGTAATGTTATAGAAAACCAGAGCTGGACAGTAAAGTAGTAAAAAACAGATTTTATTCAGCAGCTATTGGAATGGAAGGGAAAATACCACAATATAGAACTGGACTCAATTCTTATAGAAAGGTAGGGATTTTTAGACAAGGAACAGGTTGGGTAGGTTAAGTGATAGAAAATTCCTAATAGGAAACATTAGGGGCATTCTGGTGTAATGGAACAAAGGGTCCGTGCGCCTGTGGTGCAGAAAGCCTAACTCTAACAGCAGGAGTTTGCAGCAAAGTCAGGATTTATCACCGGGCTCCAAGCAAGAGAAACAAGCCTCAGATCTGCTCCAACTTGGTCTTGGAGTTAGGGGTTTTTAAAGGGGAAGAAGAAAGAAGCTGGTTGTGACATTTCTGTGACATTTATTAACCGTAGCTTTGGGAGTTAGGATGTCTCTGGTTCACAGCCAGGTGATTCATGGCTCAGGGGGTCTATAGCTCATCTTGCCCTGGAGAAAGAACCTGAGTTTATATGTTAATGATAAAATCAACAACAGCAATTTTAGTCGCCTGACTTTGGTGGTTTAGTGTTCAGTTAGCACGGGATTGAGGTCAGAGGGGACACGAAAGGGAATCAATTTTCAGATAGAGAGGTTAATCATAAACTCAGCAGGGCAACTGCATTTTAGGAGGACATAGTTTCACCAGTTATACAGACTCAACAAGACTCTTGCCACAGGTCTGCCAGGGTAGTAAGGTATCACCTGGAGGATAGTAGAGACAGAGGAACCCCATCAGAGATGGAGAATGGGGATTCTCTCCAGACTGACTTACCAGGATTCTTGCTAAAGCCTGTCTATGCAGGTCTAGCGTGGCCTGATCAAGAAAAAGATTCAGAGGAACCTGACTATAAAGTTTGGTCAAGAATAGAGTCATTGTTAGTAATAGGAACACACCCACAAGAAAACTGGACCTGAGAGACAGGATTCACGTCAGTTAAAAAGCCTTAGAGAAACAGGTTTAGAGGGACACATACTCTGGGTGAGGTATCAAATCAGACAGTTTACAGAATCAGGACAGCAGGTTGAAGGCTCAGTTACTAAAACAGATAATACAAGTTGAAGCTTTGTTCTAAGAAATTAGTCACATACACAGTTACCAGCCCCAAATGGAGAAAAGCCAAGAAGACTGAGTTGGTTTAGAGCCACTGGCTCAAGGTGGTCCCTGCTGGAGCAGAGCCACACTGTTGGTGTAGGGTCCCTGCCATGCTGACTGGCAGTGCCGGCCGGGCCCTAGCTCCAGGCAGCTCATTACAGTGGCCCATCTGGCCACTGAACTGCTAACCCTGTGCTCATTAATCCTGAATAATCAGCCAGTTGTAATATAATTCTCAAGTATAAGGTGATAATAGCCTTTCTTTTTCATGTTCCCTGGACTACATGGGTATTTGATGCCACAGAGAAAGATTCCTGTTTTGGATCTCTTTCCTTTTGAAACATCTTTGAGTTTTTTGACAAAACAGATGAAAATTCAATGTTAATTATTTCCCGCTTGTTCATAAGGTATTTTTAAGTATCAGTTGTTATTATTGTTTCCATAAATAGAGTACAGTCTGGTTTTACTTTCATTTAATGAAACTCACAGTGCATCCAACCATATAGATTTACATGTTCTTAGAGGCTAAATGAATTTAAAAATGAATTAAACCTGTAAGTAATGGACAAAAAAGAACTTCCTTTCTTTGACATCATACTTTTGAGATACATTCATAGAAAATTGTGTTCTTGTTTTGGTTCATCTCTGTGATGGAAGTAGGTAGGGCTGATGTGAATTTAGTATGCTATCTGTGTTTTTAGGGACAGTATTTCAGGACTCCATTGATTTCTAAGGTGGAAAAAGTATTTTAACCAAAGAGACTTTCATGTGCAAATAGTGAGTTAAATAGAACGTCAAAGCATTCTTACTTCAGGACTTTTTAGCATACAAGTTTTTGTGGCTGTTAAAGAGATAAATGTTACATTACAGTTTCCCAAATATTTAACTGCATGATCTTTTTCTCAAATAGCACCTATTAACATTTAATGAGACCCTAGTGTTCTGTGGAATTTGATTTGGCAAATGCTAATCAGGGTCATCTCCTCCATAAACTGATCATATTTATTAAGAGCTTAGACACCCTCAGTGGTTCCATCTGTAAACATCTTCAAGAAGAGATTGTTCACCCTGTTTCTATAATAACAGCTATAACCATTGTTGTTCATTTTATAGCTTTCTTGTTTTACTTCAGGCCCTTAGTGGAGAAGAAATAAGTGCAGAGTGTTAAACACAGGGTAAAAACAGTAAATACAGCTATTTGTTCTATCTCAGAGAGATGACATCCTCCCTCCCCGCCCCACCTCCCCATATTCAGAAAGCCAAAATTCTTTGAAAACATTCCAGGAAGCATTGAAATCAATATTTGTATAAACAAAACTACCCACTTTAGCACAATATGAGAACTCTTCAAATTTTCTTTTGTTTATTTTAGTGTCCTGCTCTTAGTATATTTGAATTAAGATTGGAATATTGAGTGATATAAAAGGAAATTGTTCTAAGTAACCAATCTCTGATCTACTGTTCCACAGCACTCAAGCCTATGCTTCTTATTAAACCAGGTAACCATAGCTATTTAATGCATTATTTAAGGTTATAAAATTTTAATTTACATTCTCCTATCAAGTTTCATCAACTTCAAGAATGTAGGTTAGTTGCAGTTTTTTTCATTGCCTGTGTTTGGCATCATTGTCAGAAATGTCAGAGTTTCTGAATTACTGTTTATAAATGAAATGATGAATCCAGACATCTCTTTGATGTAAAAATCCACAACTAGTGTGATGCAGAGGAATTTTTTATTGAAAAAAATTTTTTTAACAGCTTAGAAATGATTCATGGGGCCATTGTTATTCACTTCTAGTTAGCAGTGTTCAGAGCCAACTGGCAAGTCTCCATTTCCTCAGGATTCTCACTATTAAATTAAATGTGGTTTCAAAGTAAACTGATTTAGGCAAGCAGTGTGTAAGTGAAACAATTGGATTGCTCTTTTGTCACCTTTTCTAAAAATTACATGTTTGCTGGCCTTTTTGATAGTATATTACTCAGATTCTGAATTCACCTTATCTATACTTATCAAAAATTATTAGAATGTTATCAATATTCGCTGATCCTTGGACCTGTCTGTGAAATGCACACATACTTATGGAAACTCAAACACATTTTCATATACTTATGGGCAACATTTTTTATGTTATATCCTTCATAAGTTATACTTCATAAATATTATAATTCTCATTACAAATATATACCCCCTCTGTTTCTCTTTCTGGGCTATTCATACTCATTTTTCAAATCTTAGCTTAAGTGTCACTTTTTATGTGAAGCTTTTCTTGAACCATAGTGTGAATTAACTACACACTTCTTTGTAGCTTTAATCATATTACACTTTATGATTATCTAGGAGAATACCATTACCTGCTTGTAGAGAGAAAGATTTTAATGCTAATAGTTCCATTGATATATATTATGTTCATTTTCAAGGGCTGCCTGTAACAGATCACACAGACAGGGTGGTTTAAAGCAGCAGAAGTTGATTCTGTCTCAGTTCTAAAGGCCAGAAGGCAGAAATCAAAATGTCAGCAGTGTCACACTCCCTCTTCTCTAGAGGAGAAGCCCCTCCTTGCCCTCTCTCAGCTTCTGATGGCACAAGGCATTCCTCGACTTGTGGCAGCATATCTGTAGTACCTGCCTCCATCTTTAGCCTGTCTGAGAGGTCAGGTAGGCTTCATGAGGAGGTAAGTAAGACCTAGGCAGTGGTCTTGGCCGGGTGGGGTGGGTCTTCTTAATAGTGGAAGCCGCATGAGAAAAGGCATGGAGAACCCATACACCTGCATATTACAAAGCCTGAGATAACATGGAGAGGAGGAGACAGGCTAGAAAGGGCACAATGGCTGTATTAAAAGGAGTTTGTGGGCTATGCAAAAGAACTTGGGCTACCTCCTGCATAATGAGGAGTGCTATAAGGGTGACAAATATGAATCAGATTTTCTGGAGAGGAATAGCCTAGGGTTAGTTCTAATGTAAAGATAAATACAGACTTCAGAGGTGCTTGTGAGACTAACACATTCCTCATGTAGTCCATACTGGGTGCCAAGCTAAATGTGCTTGTGCATGCTTAGTTGTGTCCTACTCGTTGTGACTCCATGGACTGTAGCCCTCCAGGTTCCTCTGTCCTTGGGATTTCTCAGGCAAGAATATTGGAGTGGGTTGCCATTTCCTTCTCCAGGAGATCTTCCCTCTCCAAGGATTGACCCTGCATCTCCTACATGGGCAGGCAGATTCTATACCACTGAGCCACCAAATAAGTCTCTCCCATCAAGATTGCCAGGAGAAATATCAATAACTTCACATATGCAGATGACACCACCCTTATGGCAGAAAGTGAAAAGGAACTAAAAAGCCTCTTGATGAAATTGAAAGAGGAGAGTGAAAAAGTTGACTTAAAGCTCAACATTCAGAAAACAAAGATCATGGCATCTGGTCCCATCACTTCATGGGAAATAGATGGGGAAACAGTGGAAACAATGTCAGACTTTATTTTGGGGGTCTCCAAAATCACTGCGGATGGTGATTGCAGCCATGAAATTAAAAGACGCTTACTCCTTGGAAGGAAAGTTATGACCAACCTAGATAGCATATTCAAAAGCAACGACTTTACTTTGCTAACAAAGGTCTGTCTACTCAAGGCTATGGTTTTTCCAGTGGTCATGTATGGATGTGAGAGTTGGACTGTGAAGAAAGCTGAGCGCCGAAGAATTGATGCTTTCGAACTGTGGTGTTGGAGAAGACTCTTGAGAGTCCCTTGGACTGCAAGGAGATCCAACCAGTCCTTCCTAAAAGGAGACTAGTCCTGGGTTTTCATTGGAAGGACTGATGCTAAAGCTGAAACTCCAGTACTTTGGCCACCTCATGTGAAGAATTGACTCATTGGAAAAGACTCTGATGCTGGGAGGGATTGGGGGCAGGAGGAGAAGGGGACGACAGAGGATGAGATGGCTGGATGGCATCACCGACTCAATGGACGTGGGTTTGGGTGGACTCCAGGAGTTGGTGATGGACAGGGAGGCCTGGCGTGCTGCGATTCATGGGGTCGCAAAGAGTTGAACACGACTGAGTGACTAAACTGAACTGAAACCATCATATAACCTTCAAATCACAAACCAGCTGTAATTTCTCTGTGCCTATAGGAAAAATCCCAAAATGAAAGAATATTTTTATTCAGGACTCCTCATTGCCTGGCCCCACTAATTTAATCTGCTGCTTCTCAACCATGGGGAGAGCTGTGAATTTACTTTTTCTCCCTTGTTTGTAACCACACAGGTGTGAGTCCCACATTAAATGATTAAGGGGCAGAGATGGAAGAGTAAAGCCTGCTCGTGAACCACTCACGAGACTCTGTCATATGGAATCTGTACTTTTAAATTTTATTTTCTAGATGAAAGTATATTTTTGAAGTTGTGTTTTAATTATTTCTATGAAATTTTTGTTTTCTCGGAAAAGTTGATATATTTTCCATAATTAAAAATGACCATATACCCCTGAAATTTTTGCTTTGATCCATGTCAAGTTTTGTCAGGTACTCCTAATTAAGCTCCAGAGTTTTATACAGATTGTCTAAGAATTTTTAACCAAGACCTCACATCATTTGGGAGAGAAAATGATTATATATCCTTAAAATTGTGCCTGTGTGTGTATATGTAAAAAAAAATATTGATGTGTTAATTGGAGTGAAGTTTAGTCAGATTAGGGGCTTCCCTGGTGGCTCAGAGATTAAAGCGTCTGCCTCCAATGCGGGAGACCTGGCTTCGATCCCTGGGTCGGGAAGATCCCCTGGAGAAGGAAATGGCAACCCACTCCAGTGTTCTTGCCTGGGGAATCCCATGGACGGAGGAGCCTGGTAGGCTACAGTCCCACAGGGTCGCAAAGAGTCGGACACGACTGAGCGACTTCACCTCACCTCACCTCACCTCATCTTAGTCAGATTAACCCGAATGGGGAAATTTTGTTTTGTTGCTGTAAATTTTCTCTTACATACATATCTAATGCAAGTCCTTAACTCTGATTTAGCACAGCTGATAAGTCCAAAGTCATCCTTTCAGAGATATTTAGTCTTCTAACTGTAATACTTCTTTTTAGTGATAAGCTGCATTGTGTGTGTGTGAGAGAGAGAGTAGTCCATTTACTTCTGAAGTTTCTAATGAATGCCATCTGATCCTAAAGATAGAGTGTAATTTTTCAGATGGCTTTTTGTACTTCCATCTCCACATTCCCCTGTTTTTCCATTTTGATAATTTACTGTTGTAAGAGATTACTTCCTTGCCCATAAATGTCCTTTACTGTTTTTCTTTAACATGAATGACATCTTTTTCATTTCTGAAGTAAGGAAACATCAGCATGGTACTGTTTTATATCATGCATTAGGATCAAGTCACCTGTAAGACTTTACTAATTAAAAGAATCTTTTGGTTGATCAGTGTATGGCTTATCTTATGTATTCCTTCTTAATAGCAGTTGCATTTGCTTGAAATCAGTAATTTGTGAGAGAGGAGTCTAGTCTACTATTTCAGAAAAACAGACAAGATAGTAGTTTCCACTTCATTAGGAGAGAAGATTGGTATCAATTTAAAATATTTTGCTATTTTCTCTAGTTCTCTTAGTGAAAATGGCGTAGTATCCAGGGACTGACACCCTCTTCACCTAAAAATGGTTTTTTTTTCCCTTTAAACTACAGTGTTTTCAAAGCCTTTGTCCCATAAATGTAGTATATTAAAGACTAAATAGATTGTTTTAGAAGTGAATAATGAGATCTGGGGAATCAAGATAGAGATTTCAAGTCAATATAATTGGAATTAAAGTCTCAGGGGAAGACAACATGAACTGAAGGAAAAGGAACAAGGTATCAACTAGACAATAGAAGAAACTTTTTGAAATCAAATAAGATGTGTTCCTTTGAAGAATTAGAACAAAGCATCCTGGCTGGAATAGTTTGTAGATTAACACTTAAATTCATACAGGAGGATGTTCTGAATTTTCAAGTCTTCCTCTGCAGTACCTACTTTAAGTTGATTTGCCTTCTTTGAATTAATTTGAAAGCCAGATTACAAATAAAGTACTGAGAATTGAGCCCACTTCTCTGAAGTTACTGTAAGTGTAGACATATGTGTGCACAAATGATCCACAGCTAGTTAATGATAGTCTAGGCATTGTAAGGGATGGATAAGAGTTGAAACTGCTTGCTGTCTGGCATATCCTCTCCTCAAGATCCCCTTGAGTCCTGAATCTGAGTAATAATTTAATAGCAGTTTTGTTGTTAGAGAGGTTGTGTATCATATGCTTTATGCAGTGTCCAAAGCAAGAGTCTAGTGATGCATTTCTTACCCCATTAACCTCACAACACTGAATTTTTGTCTTAAGTCATTGGAGTACCATGTAATCTTGAGAGTGATGGCAGGTGGTTACAAAACCTAAGGTTACTTTTCCCTTCCATTATCGCTGCATATTTTGAGAAATTTTGTCATCTTCTTACCAGTCTAACCTTAACTCATAGTCTCTTTGCCTAGAATCTCTTTTCCCTGACATTCTATTTTATGTTGTTTAGTCGCTAAGTTGTGTCTGACTCTTTTGCGACCCTATGGACTATAGCCTACCAAGCTCTTCTTTCCATGGGATTTTCCAGGCAAAAATACTGGAGTAGGTTGACATTTCCTCCTCAAGGGGGTGTTTCCAACCCAGGAATCAAACCCAAGTCTCCTACCTTGCAGGCGGATTCTTTACTGCTGAGCCACCTAGGAATCCCTTTCTACTTTATATCACCTACTTATTCCTCAAGACCAGTTTAGATAGCACCTTCACCTTTTCAATGAAATGTTCCTGTTGACTGCTTGCCACCACACAAAAGGTAACCCAGCATTTTCTCTTCTTAGTGTTTTATTTCCATCATGTTTCTGGTTTCAGCTCCCATTTTGGGATTGTGACTTCAATACACTCTGCTCCTGTATTTCATATTCGGATGCCCAGTCAATGATATCAACATTACACCTGACATAACACTGGTTGCTTGGATGGGATTAGACATGTGTCTCCTGTATGTCCAGTTCTGAAGCTGAGGCATCGTTGGATTCATCTTCTTTCTCCTGCCTTTTAGCTATTGGAAGCTACTGTCCTTGCAGAGTCAGGGCACTGTGTGTCCTCCACAGTCCTCCCCATGTTGTTAGCAGGTCATATTTTCTGGAACATCATTCCAGGCTTGATTTCATTTGTATCACTTCAGCTACATTTAGAAGATAAGCAAGTTACTGAGCAAAAATTGCAAGTCATACAACTAGCTTTTAGCAAGCAGTGCTGTCATTGGAACCCCCAAATCTGTTTACTCTTAGTGTATTACCATTTTACTAAAACATATATTCTCTCATGTTACCATTTTAAATATTTCTGTTTGAATGGATAGCATTTTTAAGTAATTTCTGTGTATGGTACAAAGAAGTGGCCCAGCTTTTTCCTTTTGCATGTGGACATCAGGTGTTCCAGCACCATTTGTTGAAAAGACTGTTGTTTCCCCAACTGAATTATCTTGGCATCCTTGTCAAAAATCAGTTGATTATAAATTCTGAGGATAAATTTATGAACTCTCAGTTTTCTTCCATTGACCTGTATTGATCTTTTTTATGCCAGTAACACCCTGTCTTAATTACTGTAGCCTTTCAGAAAGTTTTGAAATCAGTTAAGTGTGAGACACTCAACTTTGTTTTTCTGTTTTAAGATTTTTTTTTAACTTACCTGCTGATTTTTAGCATTTGAGATCAAAAGAAAGACAGATACCAGCAGTAGTAACCCTTTGTTTTACCATAAAATAATCTCTTGAAATCTCTTCTTAATGGGCTATTTTCAGGTGCTGTTCTTTAATTAAACTAGACCCAGGCGGTAATTTGGGGTAGATGGTGTCTGAGCCTTTCTGGGATTTAGTTTCTTCTGGTCCAGTATTGAGTCCGTTAGACAGTCTTCCATGCCCCTGCTAGTCTTTCAAAATGTAGGGTCAATAATTATTTCCTTCTGCAGTGAATAGGTAAATAAAATATAGATAAGAAAGAGGATTTCCCAGGAGTCAGTATTAATGGAGCACCCCGGTTGTACAGTTGAAGTAAGTAAGTATCAGAATGAAAAGCTTAAGTGGTTGTGAGTGCTTCGGTAAATAGCTTAAGTTTTATTGATCTTTAAAATTCTACATATCTTTTCACTAACAATCACTCACTTTCCATGTTTAAAATTAAGCACAGGCTGATAGTTTAAACTAGAACCCAAATGACACTTTGAGAAACATTTACACTATAAAAGGAGGTCTGTGCAAATAAGATATAGTTCCTGTGACAGTGAATGCGTTATTAAACCTGATTAAAACATATTTGTATTTCTTTGTCACTCATATTTCTCATAACAGGCATTCTTCTAGGCTCAGTGTAACCTATTGAGGTTTGAAGTAGTTTTTTCTGTTGTAATTTTAGATCATGATATACCTCTCTTCATCAGTTCAGTTCAGTCGCTCAGTCGTGTCCAACTCTTGGCGACCCCATGAATCGCAGCACGCCAAGCCTCCCTGTTCATCACCATCTCTCGGAGTTCACTCAGACTCACATCCATCGAGTCCGTGATGCCATCCAGCCATCTCATCCTTGATCGTCCCCTTCTCCTCCTGCCCTCAATCCCTCCCAGCAGCAGAGTCTTTTCCAATGAGTCAACTCTTTGCATGAGGTGGCCAAAGTACTGCAGTTTCAGCTTTAGCATCATTCCTTCCAAAGAAATCCCAGGGTTGATCTCCTTCAGAATGGACTGGCTGGATCTCCTTGCAGTCCAAGGGACGCTCAAGAGTCTTCTCCGACACCACAGTTCAAAAGCATCAGTTCTTCGGCACTCAGCCTTCTTCACAGTCCAACTCTCACATCCATACATGACCACAGGAAAAACCATAGCCTCTCTTCATCAGATCAGTATATTCTGGTACAGGTGACTTTAACTTCTTTAGAATTAAAACAGAAAATTTATTAGATATGAATTTTTATATATGGAGAGGTACACAGAATAAAAAAGGGATAGATATATTTTTTAATCAGATGGTTTTTAAAAGTAAATATTAAATATTCTGTAATAGATCTTTCTGATAAGATACCTGACAGTGTCTAAGTTTATGAAGTTGTTAGATATCTAATTGTATTAACTATCTATGGTAAAATTTATGGTCTTGTGATCAGTTGATATGTTTCTTAAAATATTAATCTATATTTTCTCCGTGCATTAAATATAATTTTTATAATTTAGTAGTTTAAGGCCTAATAATATAGAATTATTTGTGTGATTAGAAAAATTTTCAAAAGGTAGTTATGACCAGTTGAAGTGTAATGTGTTGTATACACTGCTAATCTAAGAAAAGAAGCACAAATTCTG
The DNA here is from genome assembly GCA_917880005.1 of Nanger dama. Taxonomy (NCBI): domain Eukaryota; kingdom Metazoa; phylum Chordata; class Mammalia; order Artiodactyla; family Bovidae; genus Nanger; species Nanger dama. The sequence continues at coordinate 4,053,068 of CAKJTW010000007.1, forward strand.
TTATTTTATTTCACTTTGAATACTTGGTTACTGGCATACAGGAACTCAGATTATGTCCATTGAACATTTATTTCTGTTTACAGTGTTCAAAAAAATTCTTTTTCTCAATCATGTTCTTTTTAACTAACTTTCTGTTTAGGAACTTAACTCCTCTTCTTAGCTTTCTGATGGGTTTGTGACTACTTTTCTCCCAGTCATTTTCCCTCATAGTTTCTTCAGGTCCTCATTTTCTCTTTTCAGCTGTCCCTTCACCTCCACCCCAAGCCACTGACAGCAGTTAACTCATACATTACTTTGGGATCCACGGCTCTGAGGGCTAGTGCAGCTGGGATGAGAAAGACTGTGAGCTAAAGTTTCAACCACCCTTTTCACACAGGTTGAAAGTGAAAGAAGGAAAAGTAAAGAAGGAAGAACAGGCAGAGGAAAGGAAGTGAAGAAGAACTTGGGCTCTTTGTGGTTGTGACCTCTTAGACCTTGTTCTTTCCACACCATTCAAGGGAGATGCTCCCTTGGAGCATCCACAGTTGGTTTGCTATGGTTTCCATTCACAGTTGGTTTGCTATGGTTACCATAATACAGTACCACCAACTGGATACCTTAAACAGGAGAAATTTGTCATCTCAAAGTTCTGGAAGGTTCTAGGACCCACAACGGATTTCCCAACCTAGTGATCCAGCAGAGGGACTGAGAACTCCCAGGGAATTTGACTTTGGAGGGCAGTGGATTTCATTACAGAACTTCCACAGACCCGGGAAAACAGACTCTTGGAGGGCACAAACAAAACCTTGTGCACACCAGGAGCCGGGAGAAAGGAGCAGTGTCCCCACAAGAGACTGAGCCAGACTTGCCTGTGACTGTCCAAGAGTCTCCAGCGGTGGTGTGGGTCAACAGTGGCCTGCTGCGAGGTCAGGGGCACTGAATATAACAGTGCGGGCATAAATCCTTTTGAAGGAGATCTGTCATTACACCTACCATAGTTTGGCCTCAGGCCAAACAACAGGAAGGGAACACAGCCACAGGCATCAACAGAAAACTGGATTAAAGATTTACTGAGCATCCCTGCCCACTCCCCACCCCCACCCCCCCCACCTCAGAAACAGACCCAGATTCCTCCACAGTCACTCTCTCCCATCAGGTGACTTCCATAAGCCTCCTATCTTTCCCCATCAGAGGGCAGACAGAATGAAAAACACAGTCACAGAAAAGTAACCAAACTGATCACATGGATCACAACCTTGCCTAACTCAATGAAACTATGAGCCATGCTGTGTGGGGCCACCCAAGACAGACAGGTTATGGTGGAGAGTTCTGACAAAACATGGTCCACTGGAGAAGGGAATAGCAAACTCCCCAGGTCAGTTAGGTGCATAATATGCTATGGGAAAAGAGTGGGGAAATAACTCCAGAAGGAATAACAAGACAGAGCCAAAGCAAAAACAACACACAGTGGTGGTTGTGACTGGTGATGGAAGTAAAGTCTAATGCTGTGAGGAACAATAATGCATAGGTACCTGGAATGTTAAGTCCACGAATCAAGGTAAATTGGAAGTCGTCAATCAGATGGCAAGAGGGGAACATCGACATTTTAGGAAGCTGTGAACTAAAATGGACCAGAATGGGCAAATTTAATTCAGATGACCATTTTATCTACTACTGTGGGCAAGGATCCCTTAGACGAAATGGTAGTAGCCATCATGGTGAACAAAAGAGTCCAAAATGCAGAACTTGGGCACAGTCTCAAAAATGACAGAATGATCTCTGTTCATTTCCTAGGTAAACTATTCAGTTCACAGTAATCCAAGTCTATGCCCCAACCACTAGTGCCGAAGAAGCTGAAGTTGAATGGTTCAATGATGACCTACAAGACCTTCTACAACTAACACCAAAAAAGATGTCCTTCTCATCATAAGGGAGAGGAATGCATAAGTAGGAAATCAGCAGATACCTGGAATAACAGGCAACTTTGGCCTTGGAGTACAAAATGAAGCAGAGCAAAGGTTAACAGAGTTTGCCGAGAGAATGCAGTGGTCATAGCAAACACCTTCTAAAAATACAACAGACGACTCTACACATGGACATCACCAGATGGTCAATACTGAAGTCAAATTGATTATATTCTTTGCAGCCAAAGATGGACAAGTTCTACACAGTCAGCAAAAATAAGACCAGGAGCTGACTGGGGCTCAGACCATGAACTCCTTAATGCCAAATTCAGACTAAAATTTAAGAAAGTAGGGAAAACCACTAGACCATTCAAGTATGACCTAAATCAAATCCCTTATGATTAAACAGTGGAAGTCAGAAATAGATTCAATGGGTTATATATCTGATAGAGTTCCTGAAGAACTATAGATGGAGGTTTCTGACATTGTACAGGAGGCAGGGCTCAAGACCGTACCCAAGAAAAAGAAATGCAAAAGGCAAAATGGTTGTCTGAAGAGGCCTTACAAATAGCTGAGAAAAGAAGAGAAGCAAAAGGCAAAGGAAAAAGGAAAGATATACCCATCTGAATTCAGAGTTCCCAAGACTAGCAAAGAGATAAGAAAGTCTTCCTCAGTGATCAGTGCAAAGAAATAGAGGAAAACAATAGAATGGGAAAGACTAGAGATCTCTTCAAGAAAATTAGAGATACCAAGGGAACATTTCATGCAAAGATGGGCACAATAAAGGACAGAAATGGTATGGACCTAACAGAAGCAGAAGATATTAAGAAGAGGTGACAAGAATACACAGAAGAACTATACAAAAAGATCTTCATGACCCAGATAATCATGATGGTGTTATCACTCACCTTTAGCCAGACATCCTGGAATGCCAAGTCAAGTAGGCCTTAGGAAGCATCACTATAAACAAAGCTAGTGGAGGTGATAGAATTCCAGTTGAGCTATTTCAAATCCTAAAAGATGATGCTGTGAAAGTGCTACACTAAATATGCCAGCCAATTTGGAAAACTCAGCAGTGGCCACAGGACTGGGAAAGATCAGTTTTCATTCCAATCCCAAGGAATGATCAAACTGTCTCACAGTTACACTCATCTCACATGCTAGCAAAGTAATGCTGAAAATTCTCCAGGCAAAGCTTCAGCAGTATGTGAACCGTGAACTTCCAGATGTTCAAGGTAAATTTAGAAAAGGCAGAGGAACCAGAGATCAAATTGCCAACATCCACTGGATCATAGGAAAAGCAGGAAAGTTCCAGAAAAACATCTACTTTTGCTTTATTGACTATGCCAAAACCTTTGACGGTGCGGATCACAACAATTGGAAAAATTCTTCAAGAGAATGGAATACCAGACTACCTTACCTGCCTCCTGAGAAATCTCTCTGCAGGTCAAGAAGCAACATTAATACTGGACATGGAACTACAGCTGGTTCCAAATTGGGAAAAGAGTATGTCAAGGTTGTATATTGTCACCCTGCTTATTTAACTTATATTCAGAGTACATCATATAAAATACTGGGCTGGATGAAGCCCAAGTTGGTATCAAGATTGCCAGGAAAAATATCAATAACCTCAGATATGCAGATGACACCACCCTTATAACAGAAAGCCATAAGAAAAACTAAAGAGTCTCTTGATGATAGTGAAAGGGGAGAGTGAAAAAGGTGGCTTAAAACTTTCAACTTAAAAATTCCAAAACTAAGGTCATGGCATCCAGTCCCATCACTTCATGGCAAATAGATGGGGAAACAATGGAAACAGTGACAGACTATTTTCTTGGGCTCCAAAATCACTGCAGATAGTGATTGCAGCCATGAAATTAAGAGGCTCTTGTCCCTTTGAAAGAAAAGCTATGACCAACCTAGACAGCATAGTAAAAGGAAGAGACATTAGTTTACTGACAAAGGTTCTTCTAGTCAAAGATCACGTTTTTCCAATAGTCATGTATGGATGTGAGAGTTGGATCATAAAGAAAGCTGAGTACTGAAGAGTTGATGCTTTTGACCTGTCGTGTTGGAGAAGAGTCTTGAGTGTCCCTTGGACTGCAAGGAGATCCAACCAGTCAATCCTAAAGAAATCAGTCCTGAATATTCATTCACTGGAAGGACTGATACTGAAACTCCAATACTTTAGCCAGCTGATACGAAGAACTGACTCATTGAAAAGTCCCTGATGCTGGGAAAGACTGAAGGAGGGAGGAGAAGGGGACAACAGAGGATGAGAGAGTTGGATGGCATCACCGTTCGACGGACAAGAGTTTGAGCAAGCTCCGGAATTGGTGGTGGACAGGGAGGCCTGGCGTTTTGCAATTCATGGGGGTCGCAAAGAGTCGGACATGACTGAGCGACTGAACTGAACTGAAACACTTTTGAGTAGTATGCTTCATCATTACTTTTCAGATAAGAAAACAGAGCTGAAAAGTATCAGATGGTCACTGGTAGAGAACATTGCAGGTCCCTAGATTCTAGGTTTGCTATCCTGCCCTGACTTCAGGAAACAGGCAGTTAGAGACATATGTATATATACATATGAGAGTGTGTGCATGCTCAGTCATGTCTGACTGTTTGTGACCCCATGGACTGTAGCCCTCCAGGCTCCTCTGTCCATGAGATTTCCCAGGCAAGACTACTGGAATGGGTTGCCTTTTCCTCCTCCAGGGAATCTTCCTGACCCAGGGATCAAACTTGTTTCTCGTGTGCCTCCTGCACTGACAGGCGGATTCTTTACCACTGAGCCACCTGGGAAGCCCCTAGGTATGTATAATGCACTCTTTTGCCAAGAAAGAGTTGTTGTTGTTTTTTTTCTCTCTTCTCAGTGACATAAGAAAACCACAGCTCTACTCCTGTACTGGACACAGGAACAGTATTACCATGCTGTCCTGCTCTCTTCATTCACCCTTTTAGGAAATGCTTAAAGAACAGCAGAGCCCTATGGTGACAAAGACACTTTATTCTCAGCTCAGTGTTCCACTTGGCAGCCTTGTCTTTCTTTTCCTTAATTGCAATAAGCTAACCCTTGCATCTCAAATGTGGTCGTAGTCCAAAGGAAATAACCAAAGTGAATGTTTTGTTGTATATCCCTTAACCAATGAAGTAAGAGAAACATAAGTAACTGAGTCTTAGCAGTGCATATAGTTTAGCAAAATGTAGTAATTTGTATTTTTGTGCATCAGTGTACAAAAATTTTTGTAAACCCAAAAGGCATGAATAGAGTTAGTAAGTTATGTCCCAAAACTGATCCAGTGCCACAAATTGCCAATTTAGGTGGCTTGATTTAATAGGCATTGAAAAACCTCCATTCCATAAAAATCTCTCTTCTTTTCTGCTGATATTTAAAACATCATGTCTTTATCAGTCCATTGCTTTGCATTATACCCTACCTTCTGTGAAGTGTTGATTTTAAAAATCTGACATATTCGAGAGGCAAAACATTGTGTCACTAACCTCAGTAGAGGTCAGCTCGGTATGAATTTTACCAGTTCATTTACAAAATGAATTTTAAAATGGGTCAGTCAACAAAATGGACTCTTTTGCTCATTGCTGAGCTGAGCACACAGGAAAAAAGCTTATTGTAAGGAGCTTCCAGTATAATTTATGAAACAAAACATATATACATGAAACAAAAGTGCTAGTAACAATATTTTATTGAATAACAAATGATTTGGTACATTAGAGAGAGATGTTTCTCAAACTTTGTCCTTAAGCAGTAGCACTATTTTCCAAATTATCTTGCACAAAATCCCAATATATAAAACCTCTGAAAGTTGGGTTTCTTTAGTTAGAGAGAGTGGGAGGAAGCCAAAGGAGCCATCTGCTCCAGGTGTCCTTTCATCACTGAAGGGATTCCTTGGGATCTAAGGCATTTGGGATCACAATTAAAAAGTCATTAAATTTAGGACTTACTGGTGGCTCAGTGGTGAAGAATCTGCCTGCCAATGCAGGAAACATGGGGTCAATCCCTGATTTGGAAAGATCCCACATGCCACAGAGCATCTAAGCCTGTACACCACAACTATTGAGCCTGTGCTCAGAGCCCAGGAGCCACAACTGCTGAGCTCATGCGCCACAACTACTGAAGCCCTTGCGCCCTTGACCCCAAGCTCTGCAGCAAGAGAAGCCACTGCTGTGAGAAGGCCTCATACTGCAACTAGAGAGTAGGCCCAGATGCCCAGAACTAAAGAAAAATACATGTAGCAACGAAGACCCAGCACAGCCAAAAATAGATACATAAATAATGTGTTTTTTAAAAATCATTAAATTTAGCACACAAGCATGGGGTGAGTTTACAGAAGGGAAAATACACTGGGTCTGACAAGGAGAGGAAAATCCCAAGTAGGAATTCCTCCTCAAGTTGTTTAAAAAGACATAGTATGAGGGACAGTGAGAAAAAACTGGATTAAGGTAGATAGGTAGACATTAGGTCTAAGCTAAAAAGCAGGCATAAAAGTTGAGATTTGTTGAGAAAGAAAATAGGGAGGCACTAGGACTTAATCTCGGAGAAGGCAATGGCACCCCACTCCAGTCCTCTTGCCTGGAAAATCCCATGGATGGAGGAGCCTGGTAGGCTGCAGTCCATGGGGTCACTAAGAGTCGGGCACGACTGAGCGACTTCACTTTCACTTTTCACTTTCATGCATTGGAAAAGGAAATGGCAACCCACTCCAGTGTTCTTGCCTGGAGAATCCCAGGGACAGGGGAGCCTAGAGGGCTGCTGTCTGTGGGGTCGCACAGAGTCAGACCAGACTTAGCAGCGGCAGCAGCAGGGCTTAATCTTAGGAACTGATGCAGTGGAAGCAGACTTGAAGAGGGAAGATTGGTAGCAGATGCAAGATGGCTTAGAAACCAAATTGATTCTTATTCTCAAGTTATTCCTTCCTCTCTATCTCAAGTTCTTCTTCCTCTCTTCTTCTTAGTTTCATTATGTGAGAAACTGCAAGCAGGTCATCCACCTATCCTCCCCCCTTCTCCATCTACAGAGTATGTGTGGTACCTGGCTGAGCCTTTCGTTTCCCATTCTGTGCAAAGGTGAATCTGAGCAGAATGTGCATCCTTTCCACATAGCCCCTAGCCTTGAGGTCATAATGCCTAACCGATGCCCAGTAAACCCCATAATGCCACTTTCCTTTCCTCTTAAGATTTTATTTCCTTCCCTGAATTCTGCATCTTCTGAAATCGAAAAGATTTGTATGTGAATCCTTATAGATCTCCTTATTAAAGGAGAATTTATACCTTAATTTACATAAGTGCCAGAAAATGGGTGATATGACTTGACTGTTTTCTCAGAAATGGTTTGGTTTTTTTTTTTTAATTCAACAATTCCCTCTTTTCATTTTCTTGTGTACTGATGACTCCTCGCCCGTTGGTCCCCATAGCAACACTGGATAATGCTAATGAAACTGCAACATCTTAAGCTCTCTCCCACAGAGCATCTCTGTTAAAATAGCCATGAAACACGGTTGCATTTATTATTTTCTTTGCTTAAAAGAAATTGCTATTTTGGAATCTTTCCCATGATCAAGGCTTAACTTGCTAAACTTTCTGGCTTGAATTGGAGCCTCTGATTTAGAGAAGATTTTTTTGAAGGTGATAAACCACAATTGGAATGCCACTTCCCCCACCCCACATTCATGCCCCATGTGGGTGTATGGCAGTGGTACTCAAAATGTGTTTCCCCAGTAGCAGCAGCATCTGGGCACGTGTTAGAAATGCAAATTCATTTGCCACATCCCATACCTTTTGAATCAGCTACTCACGGAGCCTAGTGCTCTGTTTTTATATGTAATATTTTATTTATTATTTATTTGGCTGTGCTGGATCTTCATTGCTGCAAGGGCTTGTCTCTAGTTGTGACAAGTGAGGGCCTCACTCTAGTTGCAGTCTGGGGGGCTTTTCATAGCTGTGGTTTCTCTTGTTGCAGAACACAGGCTCCGGGCCTCGTGGGCTCGGCAGTTGCAGTTCCTGGGCTCTTTACCACTGAGCCACCAGGAAGCCCTCATACTGTTGTAACAAATCCTCCAAGTGATTTGGATGCACGCTGAAGTTTGAGAACCACTGGTGTAAAGGATAAATAGAACTGTAGTAGGCATCAGCATCGCATCCAGTTTGCTGAATTTTGCTAACAAAGTTAGAAATTATTTTACTTTTTGTTTCTTATAGCACCTAAATTTGTTTATACTGTGAAACATTGGCTGAATATAAATTTTTGTTAAGATAAAATATGAGAGTAGTTGACTTTAGTTCCTGGAAATAAATGTTTTGTGATCCTTATTTATCCATTATTAACAGGCATTTTAAAAAGCTGATTAATTGCCAGTAAGTCTATGATAATAGGTAATGTAAAAGCATGTGGTGTTTTTTGTTTTTTGTTTCTGTTCCTTATGCACAGATGCTGACACATATCTGCCTTTTTGAAGGGAGTACAGTTGACCCTTGAACAACACCGTGGTCAGGAGCTCTGACCCTGCACACAGCTGTAAATATGAATATAACCAAATTCACAACTCCACATCTGCAAATTCAGCCAACTGCAGATTACATAATGCTGTAGTATTTACTAATGGAAAAATCCACATATAAGTGGACCTGTGCAGGTCAAACTCGTGCTGTTCCAGGTCAACTGTATCTTAAATAGTGCCTTTTCTGCTTATACTAATTCATCCTTTAAATGCAGAAACACACCAAAAGCAGGCAGTAAAAGCAAGAATCTTTGGGAGGCATGATTTAGAGAACAAAAGATAGGAGTCAGATGGACCAGAGAAGTGCAAAAAGGACGAGTTTATTTTGTTATATAAAGTTTTAAGAGGCAGAAAAACCTCAAAATATAGATATCCAGGAAGAAATTTGAGCTAGAGACAGACACTCTGAAAGTTAAGGTATTTTAAGCTGATGGTTATCACAGAGCTGCACCATCTATATACCAGGATGTTGGAACAAGACCTAAGGAAGTTGTACTTGTTGGTGATTAGGTCCAGTCTTAAAGCCAGACTGTCAGGCATTACAAAAATGAGCCAAAAGGGGTTCAGAAACCAATATAAGTAAGATTCCCTGGTTGGGAATCCAGAGGTTGATCCAACCAAACATTACAGAGTGATTCTTATCAGCACCTGGCAACTTGCTCCTTCCTCTTGATCACCACTGTCCTAATTCAAACCCTCTCTGTATCTCACCAAGACTGTTGGTATTGCTTCCATATTGGGGTCAGATCCCTGAGTATTAGTAATATTCATCAGAATTCATTCATCATATTCATTAGTCAATTCAGTTGCTCAGTTGTGTCCAATACTTTGCAACTGCAGCACACCAGGCTTCCCTGTCCATCACAAACTCCCAGAGCTTGCTCAAATTCATGGCCATCAGGTTGGTGATGCCATCCAACCATCTCGTCCTCTGTTTGCCCCTTCTCCTGCCTTCAGTCTTTCCCAGCATCAGGGTCTTCTCCAGTGAATCAGTTCTTCACATCAGGTAGCCAAAGTATTGGAGCTTCAGCATCTGTCCTTCCAATGAATGAATATTCAGGACTGATTTCCTTTAGGATTGACTGGTTTGATCTCCTTGCAGTCCAGGGGACTCTCAAGAATCTTCTCCAACACCACAGATCAAAAACATCAATTCTTCAGTGCTCAGCCTTTTTATGGTCCAGTTCTCACATCTATAAATGACTACCGGAAAACCATAGCTTTGACTAGATGGACCTTTGTTGGTAATGTCTCCGCTTGTTAGTATGCTAAGTTTCTCATAGCTTTTCTTCCAAGGAGCAAGCATCTTTAATTTCATGGCTGAAGTCACCATCTGCAGTGATTTTGGAGCCCAAGAAAATAAAATCTGTTTTTCCATCTATTTGCCATGAAGTGATGGAACCAGATGTCATGATCTTCATTTTTTGAATGATAAGTTTTAAGCCAGGTTTTTCACTCTCTTCTTTCACTTTCATCAAGAGGCTCTTTAGTGCCTCTTTGCTTTCTGCCGTAAGGGTGATGTCATCTGCATTATCTGAGGCTATTGATATTTTCCCCAGCAATCTTGATTCTGGCTTGTGCTTCATCCAGCCTGGCATTTTGCATGATGTACTCTGCATATAAGTTAAATAAACAGGGTGACAATATAGAGCCTTGATGTACTCCTTTGCCAACTTTGAACCAGTCCACTGTTCCATGTCTGGTTCTACCTCTTGTTTCTTGACCTGCATAAGGTTTCTCAGGAGGCAGGTAAGGTGGTCTGCTACTCCAGTCTCTTTAAGAATTTTCCACAGTTTGTTGTGATCCACACAGTCAAAGTCTTTAGCATAGTCCATGAAGCAGAAATAGATGTTTTTCTGAAATTCTCTTGCCTTTTCTGTCATCCAACAAATAATAATATTCATAGTCCCCTGAATATCCTGTCTGCCTTTCTTACTCCTCAAAGTGCCTGTGGCCACCCTGTTCTGTCCAGCTAGGTGTGCTCCTCTCAGTTACTCATATTTGTCCTTAAGGTCTTAGTTCAAACAGTGAACTTCTTCAACTTTGATTGACAGACTTAGGTGCTCTTTGTACCCTGTATTTTCCCCTGGACTTATACTTACCATTATTTATAACAGATGCACACATTTGGTAATTGTGTCTCTACTTGTACTTTGGTAGCTAGATCCATGCTTTCATCTCTCTAATCCTTTCTCTTGGCTTGGTGCCTAGACTGTAGATTTTCAATAAATATTTTTGAAATGAATAAGAGTATTTTACCTACTATAGACATGGCAAACAAATTTTGGATTTTCTGAAATAATTCTGATTTGAAGTTTTTTTGTCCTTTTCTCTCAACTAGTCCAACTCCAGCTGTTTCAGTGACCCCAGATTTATCTCCTAAATGTCTTATATGCAGATATCACAAAAATCCTTTAAATAAAATTACAATATACCAGGGATCTGGAAAGATGGAAGAAATGGAAGTACATATTAGTCACTTAAGAAAATCTCCAGGGAAGTCCATTAGTGAAATCTGAAGGTGGGAGTTTAGAATAGGAGGTTTTTTCTGTGCTTTTTTGAGGTATTTAATTAATATAATTCTTGGACTGAATTGGTCAAGCCTTATAGAAAACCTCTTCTCTTCTTTCCTCTCTTTGCATGTCCATGTTATCCCAAAATTCAGAGTACTAAGGGAATGTGGTTGGAATTGAGAAATAAAAAGAAATTCCAAATTCTTTCCATGGGTAACAGATTGTAGTGCCCTTTAATTTACCAACAGCATCTCAGAAAACAATATGATGTTTTGTTTAAGGAGCTTTGCCAGATTTCTGAAGATTATTATGTTGAATATTTATCCAAAGGCCTTGCATATATCACTGACTGCAAACATCTTGTCTTGATGGCTGTCAACAAGAAACACTCATATTTTTACCTACTAATTCCATTCAGATATTTTAAAATAGCTTTGCTTGTTTTGGTTTTTTGTTGTTGTTGTCATAGTTGTTCTTGCTTCACCCTCTTTGATAATCATTCAGTTAATTAAATGAATACTCACTTAGCATCTACTGTATGCTGGGCACTGGGCTGGGGGATGGAACCAGTTTTAAAAGTGGGAGAAATAGACTTTAGTGGCATTTCATCTCTCCATATTATAATTCGTGGCTTCAGATCTTTGGTGAGGAGAACTGGGACTAAAATAAATATGTATAGCAGAACCCAGGCCACAAATTTAGTGAAATTCAAGGGGCTGCCAGATAACAGAAATGATGGAAGTGGGTAGAAAATACCACTCTAAGTTACTGCTGTCTTCAGTATGATTTTGGAATATTAGGGAGTGGTGAAGATCATGACAAGTGGGAACACGCCTCCCCTGCCTGAGGAAGCAGCCATCCAGATCTGAGTTACTGACATGTGGAAATGGACTCCCAGTGCTGTCAGAATCTGAAATTATTATGTTAATATGTAATGTACTCTTTCAGTTTTAATAGTGGTAGCTAACTGATTACTAAAATACTGTACATATCAAGTAAAATATGTCAGATGGGTAGATTTGGCATGAGGCTGCTACTGTATAGACTCTGAGACTCTGAGCTTCTTGTGACTAAATTGCATGAGTTTTAACATCTAATTTGAATACACAGCAGCCTTTTTTTCTCCCTTCCTTGTTAGAATTACCAGATTAAGCAAATGAAGATAAAGGTTGCTGACCAGCTTTATTTTCATTTCAGATAAATAACTAATAACATTTTTATTATATAACCCAAACATTGCTCAGCATATACTCTGCAATATCATACAGTATTTGGAACATACTTATATTAAAGCAGTATTCATTGCATATCTGAAATTTGAATTTAACTGGGCATTCTATATTTTATCTGACAGCCCTATTCCTACTGCTATCTCCTGTTTTGAATTTAAATTTGCCAGATAAGTGACCTATTGGTGAAATATTTAATCATTTTTCCTATTCAGTAATAATTTTAAAAATTAAAATTTTATTTCATTAAATGATGACTCAGTGCAAGCTGGGCATACCTTCAAATAGAAATGGTGGTTGTTTTTGTTTCTTTGTATTGTTTTTAAATCTGTCCATCTATGGGAAAGCCTTCTTATTTAGCCATTATATTTAAATGTCTAAAAATATTTTTGTAGTGTTTTACTGTTTTGGCACAAAAATAGTAATTCTTTCTGTAGTTCCAGTGAATATTTTTATCTATTTTTATGCCCATGTTACCAGCTTGCCTTTATGACCTTAAAAAAGAAAGAAAGAAAAACAAGCTATATCTTTGTAAATGTCCTTTCCATGTTAGCACACTGATTTTTATTTTAATCTTTGAAAAGCTAAGTTCTGAGCACTTGTTTCAATAGTATTCTCCCCTGATGCCCACATCACTTTGCAATGCTTTTGTACTTCTTGAAATTCTCCTATTCTTCCCTTCGTGATATTAACCATCTGTATTAATGAGATAATAAACCAGGCTTGTTGCTAATGAATTGATTCATTCAACTGCTAGATTTAATTAGAAAGACATTTAGCAGGCCAGCAGATGTTCTGGTTTTGTTTAATTGTCCCCAAATATAATAAAATACAATGAATTTTTTTGCTTTTGCATAAATTAAGCCAAATCAAGATTTCTTATTCTGTCATGTATTATAAATGATTAAATGATGGAGTTTTGTAACCATTCTATTCCGATATCACAAGGAAAATCAGTTTCTTTCTAAAAAACACTCACCTAACTCTGATTGGCACAAGAGTAAAGTTGAGGAGTGAAGAATATCCTGACCCTCAAATCTGTATAAAAGAAACTAAGCCAGAGATACATCCCAAAGTTGTTTTTTTCCCCCAGTACTTTGATACGGGGTGTATCTTCTAAATTATTAACCATTAAAAAAGTTATTTAAGAACTATAATTCTGGAGACACTATCTAGTGAAGTTTTTTAATTGCTTGCTTTTCATAGTTTTGTTTGCAATCTTCAAAGACTTTTATGTTTAAAAAAGAGAAAAACAGCAGTATTTTAGGAGAGATTTTGTTGTTCAGGGCTTATATTAGAGAGATTGGCAGGGAAAGTTTTGAATATGTTAGTGCATGCCCAAAAGTTACAGCTCAGACAAACCAAGCAGTCCTCACTTTGGGCCTTCAGCCTCTAGCATGCCCTTCCTAGAAAAGAAATTAAAGGGTTCTATGCAGTATCCCAGATACCAAGTCAATTAGTCAGTTCAGTCGCTCAGTCGTGTCTGACTCTTTGTGACTCCATGAATTGCAGCACACCAGGCTTCTCTGTCCATCACCAACTCCTGGAGTTTACCCAAACCCACATCCATCAAGTTGGTGAAGCCATCCAGCCATCTCATCCTCTATCGTCCCCTTGTCCTGTCCCCAATCCCTCCCAGCATCAGAGTATTTTCCAGTGAGTCAACTCTTCGCATGAGGTGGCCAAGTACTGGAGTTTCAGCTTTAGCATCAGTCCTTCCAATGAACACCTAGGGCTGATCTCCTTCAGAATGGACTGGTTGGATCTCCTTGCAGTCCAAGGGACTCTCAAGAGTCTTCTCCAACACCACAGTTCAAAAGCATCAATTCTTTGGCACTCAGCCTTCTTCACAGTCCAACTCTCACATCCATACATGACCACTGGACAAACCATAGCCTTGACTAGACGGACCTTTGTTGGCAAAGTAATGGCTCTGCTTTTGAATATGCTGTCTAGGTTGGTCATAACTTTCCTTCCAAGGAGTAAGCGCCTTTTAATTTCATGGCTGTAATCACCATCTGCAGTATTCTGGAGCCCAAAAATAAAGTCTGACACTGTTTCCACTGTTTCCCCATCTATTTCCCATGAAGTGATGGGACCAGATGCCATGATCTTCGTTTTCTGAATGTTGAGCTTTAAGCCAACTTTTTCACTCTCCTCTTTCACTTTCATCAAGAGGCTTTTTAGTTCCTCTTCGCTTTCTGACATAAGGGTGGTGTCATCTGCATATCTGAGATGATTGATATTTCTCCTGGCAGTCTTGATTGCAGCTTGTGCTTCTTCCAGCCCACCATTTCTCATGATGTACTCTGCATAGAAGTTAAATAAGCAGGGTGACAATATACAGCCTTGACGTACTCCTTTTCCTATTTGGAACCTGTTGTTCCAAGTCTGTTGTTCCATGTCCAGTTCTAACTGTTGCTTCCTGACCTGCATACAGATTTCTCAAGAGGCAGTTCAGGTGGTCTGGTATTCCCATGTGTTTCAGAATTTTCCACAGTTTATTGTGATCCACACAGTCAAAGGCTTTGGCATAGTCAATAAAGCAGAAGTAGATGTTTTTCTGGAACTCTCTTGTTTTTTCGATGATCCAGCGGATGTTGGCAATTTGATCTGATTCCTCTGCCTTTTCTAAAACCAGCTTGCATTAGAGTCTTTGAATTCCATGCTGGGCCTCCCCTATTTATATTATGGTGTTGTCTGCTTCAGCCAGGTACTTGGGTGGTTGGAATGAAGGTTCAGCTTTGACATTTTCCTTCAAAAGTAGTCATAATGTACCTAGAGACCAACTGTATCTCATTTCACAATTCGTGAAGTCTGGTTTGGGCTTTCCTGGTGGCTCAGATGATAAAGAGTCGGCTCAGATGGTAAAGAGTCCACCTGCAATCTGGGAGACCAGTATTCGATCCCTGGGTTGCAAAGATCCCCTGGAGAAGGCAACAGCTTCCCCTCATAGCTCTGCTGGTAAATAATCTGCCTACAATGCAGGAGTCCCAGGTTTGATTCCTGGGCTGGGAAGATCCTCTGGAGAAAGTAATGCCAACCCACTCCAGTATTCTTACCTGGAGAACCCCATGAACAGAGGAGTCTGGCAGGCTACAGTCCATGGGATCACAAGAGTCTGACATGACTTAGCGACTAAACCACTCCCCACCCCACTCCAGTATTCTGTCCTGGAGAATTCTGTGGACAGAGGAGCCCGGTGGTCTACAGTCCATGGGGTCGCAGAGTCAGACACGACTGAGTGACTTTCACTTTGACTTTACTTTCAAAGTCTGTTTTACCTAAGAGCCAACAATTAGTTTTTCTGCCTATTAAAAGAAAAAAATGAGAGGATGCTAAATAAATTTGCTAAATTCCATAAAGAGTTAATGAATGGCATTTTATATGCCTAGCTGTGTCTACTTTTTGATTGTATTTTTGACTTTTCAGATCAAGAATGGTGGTTATATTTAACCCTTGAACGGCAGGGTTTTGAACAAGGAGAGTCTGTTTACGCCTGGATTTTTTTCCTGGAGATAAGTAGTACCGCATGATCCACAGTGGCTGCTGCTGCTGTGGGGCCACAGAGGAGGAGGGCCTGCTGTAAGGTTGATGCGAATTTTCAGCTGCAAGGGTCTTGGTGCTCCTCAGCCCCGCCTTGTTCGAGGGTCAACTGTACTTCATTTGGGCCCTGATTTCATGCTTTTCTGGGAGAAAAGAATGATAATTTGTATTGAAGGTGGAAACAAAATCTCATTTTCTAGTGTTAACCTCTCCCCTAATTTATTTTTGTGCTTCTTGTATGTATCTTACCAGTAACATTTGGTCCCAAATCCTTACATTCTTTAACCTTCATGGTCCCTTTATAATTGTGTTTTTATGAGTTTCTTTGTAATCTGTTCTTCATTAAAAGACACCAGTGCTCATTTGTTTAATCCTCTTGAATATCAAAGCCTTTAGTCAAAGCTTTTGTATCTTTGTGTTTGCTATTACTTGAATATTCTGTAATAAAAGACTTTCTTAAAGCAAGGTGACCTGAACTACACTTTGTTCCAAATAAAGTTATTTCATTTTTAAGTACCATCCTTTGACTTATAACAAGGCAATAAACATTTTAAAAATCTACTTAGTTTTTTTAAGCACTGTGCTAATAGAGTCTTATCCCCTACTAAACATTTATTCTTCTTTGCAGGGTCTTGTAGCATATAAGTACCAAGGGTGTATTCATTTCCTGTAGAATTTGGTGTTTTGTAATCATTATATTTCTCTACAATGAATCCTGTACACTGCTTTCAGCCTCAGTTGAGTTCAGTTGCTCAGTCGTGTCTGACGCTTTGCAACCCTATAGACTGCAGCACACCAGGCTTCCCTGTCCATCACCAACTCCTGGAGCTTGCTTTCAGCCTGCCTGCATTTAATAACTCTCCTCCTTCCTACAATCTGCCACTCTAGTTTTCTGGCTTTAGTAGATTTTATCTCTCTTCATGTTCTGTATTCCAAATTACTGAGATGTTTTAAAAAGTAATTGAATTTAAAAGATTGCAATTGTCTCCTCAAGTAACTAAAATGCACTTAAACCTATTTACACGCACTAACCACGTGAGAGGAGACAAGTCGTAACAAGGTAAGCATACCGGCAAGTGTGCTTGGATAAACCAAGATATAGCTTAAATAAAGCATCTAGTTTACACCTAGATTTCATACACTATGAATACCTTGAACTATACCTAGCCCAAGTTTCCGGGCTTGTATAGACTGCTTGCCCATGTTTATGGATTGTAAAATGGTCAAACTACTGGCCAGGAATTTTCAGCTTTATATCAAAGCTCAGAAAGAAAACCAAGGGAGAACAGTGTAGGGAATATTGTCATTAAAAAGAGAACTTTGGACTTAAAGTTCCCACAGCAGGTAATATTTTTAGTTTCACTTTTTTTGTATTTTTCTATTTGCCTCAAATATTTTTTATCTATGAAAAAATTACTGCATGTGATAGATTTTCTGTACTAATATGTTAAAAGCTTAATAAGTTAATTAAAAACTTAATTATATTAATAAGCATCATTTAATGACATAAAAAAATTTGTTCCATGGAATTATCTCTCAATGTTTTGTAAACAATATAGATGGTTGTCTATTGTAAAAATACATTTTGTCTTATTACTACAAAAGTATGCTGTTATTCATTTTTAGAAACTCTTCAAAGCTTGTTATTTTAAGTTTGTTTCAGTGGAAAATATGGATACTTTTGCTTGTAAATGTTGATGACTAGTACTGCCTAACTTCAGTAGGGAGTTTGCCATTCACGGTGTCCATAAAAAGATAATAAAAATTAAAAAGAGCAATAAGAAGTCACTATAGTTAGTTCAGTCGCTCAGTTGTTTCCGACTCTTTGTGACCTCATGAATTGCAGCACGCTAGGCCTCCCTGTCCATCACCAACTCCTGGAATTCACTCAGACTCAACGTCCATCGAGTCGGTGATGCCATCCAGCCATCTCATCCTCTGTCGTCCCCTTCTCCTCCTGCCCCTAATCCTTCCCAGCATCAGAGTCTTTTCCAGTGAGTTAATTCTTCGCATGAGGTGGCCAAAGTACTGGAGTTTCAGCTTTAGCATCATTTCTTCAAAAGAACACCCAGGACTGATCTCTTTTAGAATGGACTGGTTGGATCTCCTTGTAGTCCAAGGGACTCTCAAGAGTCTTCTCCAATACCACAGTTCAAAAGCATCAGTTCTTTGGCACTCAGCCTTCTTCACAGTCCAACTCTCACATCCATACATGACCACTGGACAAACCATAGCCTTGACTAGATGGACCTTTGTTGGCAAAGTAATGGCTCTGCTTTTGAATATGCTATCTGGGTTGGTCATAACTTTCCTTCCAAGGAGTAAGCGCCTTTAATTTCATGGCTGTAATCACCATCTGCAGTGATTTTGGAGTCCAAAAAATAAAGTCTGACACTGTTTCCACTGTTTCCCCATCTATTTCCCATGAAGTGATGGGACCAGATGCCATGATCTTCGTTTTCTGAATGTTGAGCTTTAAGCCAACTTTTTCACTCTCCTCTTTCACTTTCATCAAGAGGCTTTTTAGTTCCTCTTCGCTTTCTGACATAAGGGTGGTGTCATCTGCATATCTGAGATGATTGATATTTCTCCTGGCAGTCTTGACTGCAGCTTGTGCTTCTTCCAGCCCACCATTTCTCATGATGTACTCTGCATAGAAGTTAAATAAGCAGGGTGACAATATACAGCCTTGACGTACTCCTTTTCCTATTTGGAACCTGTTGTTCCAAGTCTGTTGTTCCATGTCCAGTTCTAACTGTTGCTTCCTGACCTGCATACAGATTTCTCAAGAGGCAGTTCAGGTGGTCTGGTATTCCCATGTGTTTCAGAATTTTCCACAGTTTATTGTGATCCACACAGTCAAAGGCTTTGGCATAGTCAATAAAGCAGAAGTAGATGTTTTTCTGGAACTCTCTTGTTTTTTCGATGATCCAGCGGATGTTGGCAATTTGATCTCTGGTTCCTCTGCCTTTTCTAAAACCAGCTTGAACATCTGGAAGTTCACAGTTCACGTATTGCTGAAGCCTGGCTTGGAGAATTTTGAGCATTACTAGTTTGTGAGAAGAGGGCCGTTGTGCAGTAGTTTGAGCATTCTTTGGCATTGGAATGAAAACTGACCTTTTCCAGTCCTGTGGCCACTGCTGAGTTTTCCAAATTTGCTGGCATATTAAGTCACCTTATGCTGTATTTAAATAACAATATTTCTATGGTCATGAAAGGAAAGAAGATATGGAGATCTCTCCATTATAATCCAAATATTAGGATATTTATGTGGAAAGCATAATGACTCCAAGGTCAGGTTCTGGAATCAGACTGCCTGGCTTCTAATCCTCTGTATAACCCTTTGGTCAAAGAGGTCATTGCTTAATCTCTGAATCTAAAAGCTGGATTTATTGTTGCTGGACTGGAAAGGCATAGTCTTTCTGACAAAGCAGAGTGCTGCTGATCATATTTTGGGTTTGGGGAACCATGGTGATCAGAGACTGTTGGATTCTCAGAAGCAGTACTGTGGGCGGTTTGGTAGACCTTTAGCTACAGCAGTAGAGACACTGAATGAGGCTGCTGCCTGTTAAGTGATTTTTCAGAAGTATGGTAATGAATTGAGTTATCCCTGACCTATTCGGAAGAGTTTAAAAACTGTGATTCTCTTACTTCTTAATAATAAGACTGCCTTGCTTATAGAACATTTTCTGATAATTTTATCAGAGACTGTGTATGAACTTCCTAGCATAATGCCTAATAGAAACAACCCATCATCTTCATCAATCTGGCCTTAAACAGAGTAAAGGCCTTAAACTGTAAAAGCCCAGCTTTAGACCATTAGATCATCATATTCTTGATGATCAGTCATCATTGAGGGCAATGTAGCACCTCAAATTTGCCTCATTCCCCAGTGTTGCATAGTACATGATGTTCAGTTTCATTTTTATGTGTGCTTAATACACGACTTTATACTGTCAGCATTTTATGCAGTGTTTATTTCACCTTTAAACAGATATCATTTGCTTTCTACACTAGCAGGCTTTTTGTGGATTTGGTTTTAGATGATTCTAGTCCTAACTACTCTTAGAGAAAAACTGAATTACTTTTCTAATCCAAACATTGTTATGACACAGCACGTTCTCCCCACCTTCCTCTCTAGTCTAATTTTTTAAAATATATGTCCCGCTTGCACCTTAACAGATCCTCCAAAGCAACGTAAGCATTTCACTAGAAGATTTTGTGGTGACAGGTCAGTAGGCATTTGGTTCTTAAATTGCATCACCTGTTAAAACAGGTTGCTTGTTAAAATGCAAGTTTTTGGGCCCCATCCCCAGAATTTCTGATTCAGTAGGTCTTGGACGGGATCCAATGATTTGCATTTCTAGCAAGTTTTCAGGTGATGCTGATTCTCCTAGTCCAGTACAACACTTTGAGAACTACTGCTCTAGGCATTGATACATAATTGGTCCTTAGACCCCAGTTACCACTGGTCATAAACACAAGATTGTTTATACCAGCCACTCAAACTCAGTGATTCAACTCGTGTTAAGCAATTATTTATAATAACTCTAGATCACTTGAAAGGGGTGATTGCTCTTGGTTAGTGGCTAACAATCAATGAAAGTATTGCAGAAATGTCTTCAGGCTTGAGAGAATGGGACAAGGTCAGAAATATATATTTTTAAGCAAATTTTTTAGTAAGATTTAAAAAAAAAAAAAACCAGCAACCCTGACTTTAGTAAAAGCCGGGTGCTTCCTCTGGGCCCTAGCTAGAGTCCAGTTGAGAGAAACATTTGAGCAAAGGCTGCATCTGTAAGCAGGAATAAGTCACACTTATAATATGGCCCTACCTGTGGGGCCATGTTTCCCTAGAGAGGAAGTAAGGAACTCCTGCAGCTGGAGATTGTTGAGCGTCTTTCCTGACTCTCTTCATATCAGAATAAAAGAAAGGAATCAAGTTTATGTTCACAGTCAAGCAATATGATGTCTAATTCCCTCTGCTAATGTCACCTTTTATTAGCTAGGGACCATACTTTCTTTACCAACTCCATAATAAAAGATAAAAATGATCCACACTAAAATATTGGTACCTTTTGACCTAGAAATTCTGCTTCTCATTAATCCTAAGAAAATTACTATTTTTAAAAGGGCAGGGATTTAGTTACACTTAAATTCACTACAGTTTTTTTTTTTTAATAATAGCAAGAAATCTGTGAACTGTTATGTTCGAAGGTTAGAATACTCTTGTTATTGTAAGTAATTTTATACAAGACTATTTAGTGGTATGGAAAGTTCCTTATGGCATATCAAGTGGAGGAAAAAAACATGTATGAGGAAAGTATTTTGGGGATTTTTTAATAGAATATGTGCTGAGATATACATTAAGAAAAAATCATTATAATGTTAACTGTGCTTATTTCTGAATGGTTTTGCTTAAAAGTTCTACAGTGTACACATTTTTGTTGTCTGAAAAATTAGTTTTAGAAATTTATATGACAAACTATTTTAGTGAGAGTTTTAATAAAAATATTACACCAGTCAATGAAGAAGTAAAGAAAATAGCCGGCAGCACTTTCTTACATTTTGTTTTGAATAAGAAGGAAAGGTGAAAGTTGCAGAACAATTCTGGATGCTTCTCTGTAGGGAAGAAAGCTCAGCTTTGTTAGAGCAGAGAGAGCAGAATGAAGCTACTGGAGGCAATCATGTTGTTGACTCTGCTCTGTCAGCCTTTAAATGGTAAAAATAAATGGAAACTGAGTAGTATTGTCATCTTACTACAGGGAGAGGCAACTCTGCCTATTATCAACATTTCTGCATTTATTTTTTTAATTCTTAAGATGACAATATAGTTACTGTCTGGCCAGTGGATCACTAACAATGGTCTAGGGTTATCACTGGCTATAAAAATCACAAACCAAGAAATGATGACTTTTTTGGACAGTGGGTAAGAGTTACAGTAACTTCTGAAATATCCAGTAAGATATTTGAAGACCTCACCAGCGTATTAAAACAAACTGACTTTTTAAAATAATTATAAGGCTTAGGTTTGCTGAACACTAAAATCCCCATTGAAAGCTCTAAAGTTTTACTGTACTCCTAAAACAATTGCTTACCAGAAATAGCAGTACCAATAATGTGTTTTGTAAAATATCCCTTGGCTATTTATAGGTCTAAGTCTTCTCTTCGGGAACTATTGATGACACACATATGTTCGATTTTGAAGAACTCATTCTTATAATCCCTTAATACACCAGAACAGTGTATTTATCTTAATAAATGTAGAACTCAATAAATGTAGAACTCTTTAATATCAATAAACTTTCTACGCTTTATTTTTTTAATAAGAATTTCTTCAACACAATGGCTTTCATCTGGATAAGTGGTTTACAAAGCTTCCCAAATTATTATAACAATATCCTCTTCCCCCACTATAAAGTACACATTTGGAATACATCAGAAGTGACAGCTGGTAGTGAAATTCAGAGTGAAGCACCTTTCTGCTTTGTAATAGATTGCTTTGACCACTGCTATATCCTCTTATAGTCATAAGTATATTGGATGTGTTAAGCAGAATTATTATCCCATTAGCTTATTTTATACAACCCAAATAAATTATTTTGCCTTTTCTGTTTTAATTAGTAGGTATCATGCATGATCAATATTCAGTATTCAGTGGAGTGCTGGGACTTGGAAAACCTCATGTCTTTTGATGCTGTTCAGTTCAGTTCATTCTCTCAGTCATGTCTGACTCTTTGTGACCCCATGGACTGCAGCACTCTAGGCCTCCCTGTCGATCACCAAGTCCCAGAGATTGCTCAAACTCATGTCCGTAGAGTTGGTGATGGCATCCAACCATCTCATTCTCTGTCGTCCACTTCTCCTGCCTTCAATCTTTCCCAGCATCAGGGTCTTTTCCAAAGAGTCAGTTCTTTGCATCAGGTGGCCAAAGTATTGGAGAGTCAGCTTTAGCATCAGTCCTTCCAATTTGATGCTGATCTTATCTTTATTGATTTTATCAATCAGATATTTCCCTGTCGTGTTTTAAGTCTCATTTCATATGTGCTTTAAAGCTTTACAGAGTCAGATCTGAGAATGAAAAGCGGTTGGAGGGAAGAATGAAAAGCGGGAATGGAGGGAAGAGAGCAAGGGCAATGAACAGCCCTTTTAATAATTGCTAGCATGTGACTTGCTTTGCTGGCTGTTCAGAGTGTTTTTGTTTTTAACCTCTTGCCTGCTTCCAAAAGATCTCTTCATTTTTTTTCCCCCTTTCCTGTTTTTCCTTTCTTTTTTGTAGTGCACCTCTCACTGGTAGAGAATATCTGCTGACTAGAAGAGGACTAGGAGGTTTGAGTCATCAGACCTGAGAAGCATAGGGGAAAACAGGGTGTTCTCTACTATTGATGTCTCATTAATAGAAGGGATCTGAGGCCACTGTATTTTCAAAATAATAGTGGTGGCAGCTTGTTCCATTGGAGACCTTACCCAAGATTTCCCAGCATGCTCCCTCTGATAATTGAAATTCTCAAGCAAGTGGAACCCAGCATCTCCTTTCATGGAGAAAGCTGAAGTTTTGTTAACTCTGGCTCAATGTAAGACCCATCCAAATGACTCTGAATGGTTTTGAGTGGATTTCTGAAAAAGACGTCTAAGGTACCTCATGACAATTTGGTATAAGGTGAGTTTATCTGTATGGTCCTTAAGGATTTACCATATGTTTCTTTTCTATCTTTTTCTGTTCTTTTGTATAGAATTTTATCCCACATAGAATCATGTGGTGAAAACTTGAAATTTGAAGTGATTTTTATAACACAGGAATTACAAAGAGTAATTTACAGATCATTGCTTCTGAACTTTCTTTCTTTTTTTTTTTTTTTTTTTTGCATGTCCAAATTAAAATCCAAAGTGGATTTTGTGGAATTATGTACCTTCAGATCAAAGTAAATCATACCAAAACTAGGGATGGGCTGCAATTTTGTCAGTATATATAACTCTTTCCATGGGTTGCTTATTTTGAATTGCTGTCAGTTTTTTAAAGGTAATTATTGTATATCTATTTTAGGTGGTTTAGATAAACATTTAGTGAGGTTTCATTGATTTGCCACTTAATAACTTCAAATGCACGGTCACTTGAGCACTTTGTTTTAATCTAGATTTCTTGGAGAGGTTTCTTCACTTTTAAGACTCTGCACCTCTTTGATATTCCATGTGTCAATGCCCTGAATCTTACAGACTGGGACTCTTGAGTGATACCTGCTGTCTTTCTCTATCTAGTATTTCTCTCTCAGAAATTGCAATTTTATATCTAGATTTGGGGGAATAAGTCCATTCCAGTAAAATTAGTTATAAAGCTTGTCCTGGTAAGACAAGTACTATTTTGTTATTGTTTTGCAGAATAAAACTGGAACTGCACTGGGGAAGGACAAAGCCTCCTTGTTGACTTGGCTATAACGTGATGCAGAAACTGTTATGATGGCCAGTCATTTGGCATAATGAGCATTGGCCTGTACAAGAAGGCTTGTTGTAATACTTGACTAGGAAGACAAGATTTAAAGTAGAAAAAAAGCTTTTAGGTCACAGTTTTATTATCCCTAAAGTGGAATTTTGATTCTACGCCCTCACTAGCTATAAGCTGAGATGTGCTATAGCAGGAGCACTTTTTCTCTATGTGGAGTACTGTGATTCCCTAGCCCAAGAGTCCTTTTATTAAGGGTTTTTCTAAAAGCTGAGCTATATTGTCACTAGATGTCCTCCTCTGTCCCACTGTGAAATAGTGAAAGTCGCTCAGTCGTGTCCAACTCTTTGCAACCCCATGGACTATACATATACAGTCCATGGAATTCTCCAGACCAGAATACTGGAGTTGGTAGCCTTTTCCTTATCTAGGGGATCTTCCCAACCCAGGGATCAAACCCAGGTCTCCTGCATTGCAGGTGGATGCCCTTCCAGCTGAGCCAGGAGGGAAGCCCTAAGAATACTTCATTACGTACAAGTAACAAAGGTGTTTCTACTGTAGTAACCTTATGTGCATCCCTGAAAAACTTCGTATTCTGCTGAAGCATGCAGTACAACTAGCCTTTGTTGAGGGTGGAGGCTTGGAGATAAGGGTAAGGATAGATGACTCAAAACCAATAGAACTTTGTAAACCAGAGCAGTCCTAATAAAAAGAGCAGCATGGTTAAGTCTCCACTGGGTTTACGTTCAGAATCACAGTCCAGTTAATTCTTTGTCATTGAACACTGGAATTCATGGTGCCTCCTTCAAACTGTAGCTCCTTGGAGACATTTGCTCCTAATGAAGATCAATTTTATTAAAATTAAATATGCGACTTAGTGGGTAGACATCTATTAATCAGGTGTTTTAAGACTTTTTTTAAGAACAGTTTGAGATTCACAGCAAAATCGAGAGGTGCAGAGGTTTCTTATATACTCCTTACCCCAGTACACAAATAGGTTTTCCCATTATCAACATTATTCACCAGAATGGTACTTTTTTTTCTTAACCAAGTATGAACCTACACTGGGGACTTCCCTGGTGGCTCAGACAGTAAAGCGTCTGCCTACATTGCAGGAGACCCAAGTTCAATCCCTGGGTTGGGAAGATATCCTGGAGAAGGAAATGGCAACCCACTCCAGTATCCTTGCCTGGAAAATCCCATGGATGGTGGAACCTAATAGGCTGATAGGCTCCATTGTTTATTTTGGACTACATAGTTCACCCTTGGTGTTGTACATTCTAAGAGTTTAGACAAATGTGTAATGGCATATATCCATTATTATAATATCATACAGAGTATTTTCACTGCTCTAAAAATCATCTATGTTCTACATAATCGTCTGTTCCCACCCCCATCCCAGCTACCACTGATCTTTTCATGGTCTCCATAGTTTTGCCTTTCCAAAATGTCATGTAGTTAGAATCATACACTATTCCGCATTTTTAGATTGGCTTCTTTCACTTAGTCATATGCATTTAAGATTGTTCCATGTATTTTTATGTCTCCATAGCTCATTTATTTTTTAGTGCTGAATAATATTCCATTTTCTGGATTGTACCAAGATTGATTTATCCACTTGCCTACTGAAGGACATCTTGGATGCTCCCAAGTTTTAGCAGTTGTGCTTAAAGCTGCTGTAAACTGTGCAGATTTTGGTGTGGACATCAGTTTTCAACTCCTCTGGATAAATACCAAGCAGTACAATTGCTGGATTGTATGGTAAAAGTATGTTTGGTTTTGTAAGAAACTGTCACAGTCTTCCAAAGTAACCGTAGCATTTGGTGTTCCAGCCAGCAATTAATGAGAGTTCCTGTTGCTCCATATCCTCACCAGCATTTGGTGTGTTCAGTGTCTTGGCCATTCTAATAGCTGTATAGTGGAGTCTTGTTTTAATTTGCATTTACCTGGAACCATACGACGGGGCTTCCCTGGTGGTGCAGAGGTTAAAGCATCTGCCTGCAATGTGGGAGACCTGGGTTCGATCCCTGGGTCGGGAAGATCCCTTGGAGAATGAAATGGCAGCCCACTCCAGTATGATACAGAGCATCTCTTCACATGCTTATTTGCCTTCTGTATATCTTCTTTGATGTCTGTTAATGTCTTTGGCCTCATATAATATTGTGAATTAACTATACTTCAATGAAAAATTAAATGAAAAAGTAATAAAAATCCTCAGCCTATTTTCTAACCAGGCTGTTTGTTATCTTATTGTTCAGTTTTAAGAGTTTTTGTGTATTTTTGGATAACAGTCCTTTATCAGGTACATCTTTTGCAAATCTTTTCTCCCAGTTTGTGGCTCAGCTTCAGCTTCTTATTTTATTGATACTGTCTTTTTCAGATTGGAAGTTTTTAATTTTAATGAAGTTCAGCTTATCAGTTATCTTTCATGGATCCTTTCTTTAGTGTTGTCTCTAAAAGGCATTATAAAGGTCATCAAGGTTTTCTCCTCTGTTATTATTGACTTTAAAATGAGCACCATAAAAGCTGTAAGTCTGGTTTATTCAGTTTCTTACTAAGGACTGTTGCCCAGAAGACAGCCTCTCAGACAGCTCTGAGAAACCTTTCCAAAGAGGTAAGCAAGGACATATATTTATGATTTTGGCAAAGGTAGTATATGCAACTAAGCACTCCTCTTGGTAGAAGGTTGCTGCTAATCATGAGGTGCAGATATCTCAGTTAATGCTTTTAGTGCTTTTCTAAGTATAGGAAGCTGCAAGAATCCAGGTTCATTTTAAAAAACTTTCTCCTGAAAATATTTCACTATCTGAAAGCCCGTTCTGCCAGTTTTCCCAGAACAGAGTGCCTTTTTCCTGATCTCCCTGAACTCCTTTCAGGGTGTGTTGAAAGTTAGCAGCCGTGGTGGCTAATTACTCAGTCCTTACTGAGCCGGATAGCCAGTGGCATCTTTAGTTGGCATTGTTGTCTAAAAGGTTTACAATTTTGTGTTTTGCAATTAGATCTTTGATCCATTTTAAGTTAAATTTTTCAAGGTTGTAAGGTCTGGTGCCTAGATTCTTTCTGGGTTTTTGGTTGGTTTTTTTTTTGCCTGTGAATGTCCATTGGTTCCATACCATTTGTTGAAAATACTCTCTTTGTCAGTCAGGTGTCTTTTAAATACAGGAAGAAAAGTCATTGTACCTTGCTCATCTGCATTATCAGCTTCCTTGAATAGCTTGACCTAATGGAAAAAGTAGCAATCTTGAAGTCCCTGCTTGCTGTAAGGAAGAACTTAACTAGAATTCTCAGGAGTTTTGTTAAATATCGCTCAGACTTTCTTTAAATAATGAGAAAGCATGCTGTGAGTGCTTCAAATCATTATTTGCTGGGAAAAAATACACATTCACTAATACAATTTCTGTGTTATGCTGACATTATTCTTCAGTTTATCCAGTGTGTATGAACAGGTTTCCCCCATCCCTGTAGCTCAAACGGTAAAGAATCTGACTGCAATGCAGGAGACCAGGGTTCAATCTCTGGGTCTGGAAGATCCTCTGGAGAAGAGAATGGCAAGCTACTCCAATAGAGGAGCTTGTCCGGCTACAGTTTTTGGGGTTGCTAAGGGTTGAACACAACTGAGTGACTAACACACACATGAACAGGTTTATATTAAAGAAACATATTGTAATGACTTTAATTTGATTACCTTTTGTAAATATAGTACTTTCTTTCTTTGTGCTCTTGTACTTTGTTGCTCCAGAGTGTCCAACTCTTTACGACTCCATGGGCTGTAGCCTGCCAGGCTTCTCTGTCCATGGGGATTCTCCAGACAAGAATACTGGAGTGGGTTGCCATGCCCACCCCCAGGAAATCTTCCCAACCCAGAGATCGAACCCACGTCCTCTGCATTGCAGGCGGATTCTTTACCGTCTGAGCCGCCAGGGAAGCCCTTTCCTCTTTAGTCAGCTTATTATCTACAAAATATAATATTATCTGTCACAAAATAGCCCTTCTAAAACCTATAGAAAAGATGTTGTTTTTCTAAAAACCAGAAATCATTTTTTAGTCTTCTCCATAAAATGTCTGCCAGTTTACTCTTATGCTAAATTATGAAGTCATATAATTGATCATAACAGGTTTTCCTTATAACAGTACTTTGTGGATGTACATAAAACACGTCCCAGTTACCACAGAGTGATTACATTAGAATGTCTATGTGAAAAACAGCATGTTCCCAAAGCTCCCTAGCTGAGTTATATGTACTGTCAGGTTTGAGAATCACTACCTAAAAATAGAAATAGCTAAAAGTATTTATTAAGTATCATTTTTAGTAAAGTTGCATTTGGACATCACAAGGAAGCCAGCACTAGTCAGAGTAACTGCTGGCAAAAGTCTGTATTTGCTGTTGCATGAGTAATTTGCAACATGTACAACCTTATGTTGACTACCTTCCACCTATTCTCTTAGAGATACAAAATTTATATCACTTTTGGGATTAATTTTTGTAATTATGATGTAAACCATGGGAAAGTAGTACTATATTGAAATTCTAGGGCTAAAATCTGTTGTGTGTTTTATTGTCCAGCAGTTTTTTATTTCCCCTTTTTTTGTATTGGAAGTCAAGTGATTTTTGTGATGTAGTCACATTTAGAGATTATTTTGTATTATGGAGGTAGGATTATACTAAACTTCACTGAAGATACAAGAGAAGTTGTCAATGGACAAGTAAATTAAGAATTATTTCCTTTAATTGTCCTGAAATAAAATGATCGAATCTCAAGTGTTTTGCTGAAGCTTTTAAAAGACTACTTATAAGTATGTCGTTATAAAAGCAGCAGCTCTAGATAAGGTGAAGAAAAAGGATTTGTTAAAGACCTCAAAGTGAGACCAAACAACTACCCAAGCAGGCTGGCGTGTGACTGGAACTGAGAAATGCATCAGGCTTCAGTATTTGACTTGGTATATATACGCTGCCTTGGCGTTATGCTTCATTCTTTTCTCTCCATTGGTTCTTTTGACATTCTAGGTTGTGTGAGATGTATCTGAATATGACCAGCCTCCCTGGTGGAAAATATATGAGTTCCTTGAAGGCACAGTCGCTCTTCTTCATTTGCTCCCCAGTATCTAGCACAGCCTTTTGCCTGAAAATGGGCTTGAGGGAAAAATTACTTTCTAGAAAAATATTTTTATAAAAATGAATGATACAGTGACCATCAGGTAAGACTTTGCCTAACTTTTGGAAAGTCTCTATTACAATATCAGGGCTTAGAGGCAATCTGTTATTATTTTTTAATCCTCATATTCTTCAGAGCCTCATTATTACAGAGCTGCTTTATTGCTGAGAAGACTGTCAGTAAAGAGGTCTTTTACTGTTTCTACAATTAAAATCTGTCAGACGGAATCTCAGCTGACTTATCCAGTGTCGAATAATCTAGTAAGTACTACCATAGCCAAGGTCCACTGTATTAATAATAGATTTTCTTCTAAAGGCGTTAGAATAAATTAGTAGTTGTTACCTTTAACATATCACCCAAAGATCAAAAAAAGAATTAACAAATTTTCTTAGTTTTACAGTTTGTCATTGAATTTAGTATTAAAAATAGCAAAATTGCTTGTCAAAAGAGCAGAGAACATATTCAGTTAACATGCTCTTTTCTCCACATGAAAAATCCATTCAGCACGCATACTGATTTGAAACTACTGCTGTCTTTATTCTACATTATTAATATGTTTGGGACATAGGCCAAATAAAGAAATGCATCTGTAGAACTGTTAACAACACATTTAATTAAGTGAAAGAAAAAAGCTTAATTTTTTCAGGGAGCTAATTGACATCTGATATATACATACATATATATGTATATAAGAATAAAGAAGTAAAATGTTCTAAAACAAGTTGAATCAGTGGTATGTGGTACTTTTGCGAAGTTCCTCTTTCTCAATTTACTTTTCTGTGCCTAAAAATATTTTTAACTTGTCCTGTGAACAAAAGTATTTATTGTACTAACAAATTATTTATATTGTTGAATTAAGATATCAGACATTAAAATTAAAAGATGACATAGCTCTTTAATTTTTTAAATAGAAATATATTAGTTCCATAACTCAGAAAAAATTATAATTCTATCAAAAACACTAATTATACTTGATAAGGAAATATCAGATAGGTATTTACAATTTTCTAGTTGCCAACCCATTTCATTAAAATTTTGACTAGAATATTAATTCCAAGGTAATTGCCTGTCAAATCAAATCAGTTAATTAGGTTAAACCCAACTTCTGTGGATGCACTGTGAAATCTCCACTGGACATCCCTTGTTTAGAAAGCATAAGGTAGGCAAATAACCATCAGATGGTTATGAGTCAGAATTTACCCTTCCTTCTTTTCCATCTTTTCCCTCCATGTGTGCATGCTACCTGCTAGGTCGCTTCAGTCATGTCACTCTGCGACCCTATGGACTGTAGCCAGCCAGGCTTCTCTGTCCATAGGATTCACCAGGCAAGAATACTGGAGTGGACTGCCCTGCCCATCTCCAAGGGATCTCCCGACCCAGGGATTGAATGCGTGTCCGGCCCCTGCACTGCAGGCAGATCCTTTACCGCTTCAGTAAATAAGAGTATTCACCAGTTAGCTTTGTTTCTCCGTTCATGCCAAAAAGTCTTGTTTGTCAGTGTCTTTTGTTGTATTGATCTTCTGTCAAGATCATCAGCACTGTTTGAAATAGGTTATCCTGGTTAACTAAGTTTTCCATTAACTGAGGTGAAATTTTTAATACCTTTTATATTTCTGGAAACTCCTGGTGGCTCAGAGGTTAAAGCGTCTGCCTCCAATGCGGGGAAACCCTGGTTCAATCCCTGGGTCGGGAAGATCCCCTGGCGAAGGAAATGGCAACCCACTCCAGTATTCTTGCCCGGAGAAGCCCATGAACAGAGGAGCTTGGTAGGCTACAGTCCACGGGGTCACAAAGAGTCAGACACGACTGAGTGACTTCACTTGCACTTTCACTTTTTATTTCCAGATTTATAGTCCCAAATCCCCCATGTCTGTCTCTTGCCTACTACTGCCTTCTACTGGTGGAAGGGAGATAAAGTTGAAGACTTTCCTATTTGTTGCATTGTGAATGTGAAGTCACTCAGTCGTGTCCGACTCTTTGCGACCTCATGGACTGTAGCCTACCAGGCTCCTCTGTCCATGGGATTTTCCAGGCAATAGTACTGGAGTGGATTGCCATTTCCTTCTCCAAGGGATCGTCCCAACCCAGGGACTGAACCCGGGTCTCCCGCATCACAGACAGATGTTTTACCATCTGAGCTACCAGGGAAGTAATCAGGGCAAAGATTTTTACGCTAATGAAAAGGCAAATGGGAGGTCTCTGATAAGGTGGCACCTTCATAGCTAAAAAAAACCAGATACCTACCAGAATATCTGCATTCATATCGATAATCTCCACTGTAAAATAATCATTAAGATCACAATTAAGCTACTTTAAAAATATAAGGTGATAAATGAATGTCATATGAATCATATGCCAAATTATTATATTCTATACACATAAGTACTATTAATAAATATACTCAATTTTCTACAGGAAAAAGAACTGAGACTTAATTTCACATTTCAGAATTCCTGAGTCTTATCAGAGGAAAACAAGTACCAAAAAGCAAACAGAATAAGCCTACTCTATAGTAGGGCAGATATAATAATACAAATCTGAGCATCAAGATAACATTTCTTACAGTTTTAAAGCTGAAGACTATGGGGACAAATATATATGTACTTCAACAGAATTATAAACCTGATTTTAAAGCTTGATTTTTTTAGATAGGCATTTTGATCAAACAAGGCCACCAGAGTGACATCTTCAGTGATTGCACGCCCACCACTTTAGAGGAATAACATCTTTATTTCAAAGCCTAATAATGAATACAAAAAGAAAAGTTTATTTTAATAAAATTTTCAGTAAGACTGTAATAGGACAGCCCTTTGATGGAAGACCTAAGGAAGCTAAAACCAATGACGTGAAATTAGAACACAAGTTCTAATTTGAGACAGACACTACGCATTAAATAATTTCCTTTTGCTTTGCATATTACACAGCAAAAATTTAAAAGGTATCTTAAGAGCACTTCAGTCCCACAATGTAGGATTTAAACTTGTGTGTATAGGTGTAACAATTTGATCCTTGCAAAAATATATTTGAACAAAAGTTCATGTCTATTTTCTAACTAGCAAGGAAAAGGAAAGCAAAGTGGTTCCAACAAAAACATTTAAAAAAACAAAACAAGACATCATTTATCCTTTCTGGAAACACTACAAAAGCAAAGAACATCCAATAATATTATACATTTAAAATTGCATACTTTTAATTTGTTGCATTACTTAGAATGAAATAGACACACACACCAGATCCTTAAATTCTGCTTATACACACACATGCACACACACACAGCCTTGAATTCTACTTGGAATCCCAGCACTTCTATCAAATAAAAACTTATAGTAGTTTTACATTGAAATACTCCAAGGTGTCTTTGATAGTATAGTCAGAGCAGTAGAGGATGTGAGATATCAGTGATGTGAGGCAGCATTTAAAATAATAACACAGAGTATGGTTTTTTAACCTTTCATTCCAACTCCTTTTGGATTTGAAATCTCTCCTTGCCAATAAAGTTTAGCATTAGAGAAAATACTTCTGTTGAAATGAATATACTTAATCATATATGTTTTAAAGTACATTTTTAACAGTAGAAATCTTGTCTGGCTTAAAATCTACAAATAGTCATTTATCATATTAATAAGAAAGGATTTATTTTTAGCCATTTACTTTCTCTTCCTAGGATTTATTTCCCTCTGAAATGTCACGAACTTATATTTCAAACAGCTGTTGCTTTCACATTATTGTTACTACTGCATTATTAAAGTAGACACTACTAATTCCTCTTTATGGAATGGATTAAGATGAGAATGAATCATGTATAAACCAGACAAGAAATCGATTGCCAAGAAAGCTGCCTGAGAAAGGAAACTTAATCACAGTTCACCATTCAGTAGTTTTGAAAGTACGAATTTGTATCATGGAAATGAGGCCCCAGCCAACATTTTAGATTCTGCACAACCTTCATACTACAGGAATGCAAAGGAGCATAATATCATCTCATGAGTTGTAATCTGAGCAGGAAATCAAGCCATTTCTGCAGCCTCTAATCTACTGCATGGTACAAGTCCTTTTGCCCGTTTGGTTAAGCTTATTCCTACATACTGTGTTCTTTTTGATGCTATTATAAATTGAATTGTTTGAATTTCCTTTTCAGAAAATTCAAACTGGTATACAGAAGAAACACAACTGATTTTTGTATGTTGATTATGTGTCCTGCAACTTTGCTGAATTTGTTTATTAGTTCTAAGCAATTTTTTATGTGTGTAAAACTTTACAGTATTCTACATTTAAGATTATGTAATCTGCAAACATAATTTCACTTCTTTTCTTATTTGGATGCCATTTTTGTTTCTTGTTTGTTTCTGGCCTAGTCTCTAGGACTTCCAGTATTATATTAAGTATAAATGCCAAGAGTGGGCATCCTTAATTTGTTTCTCATCTTAGAGTGAAAGCATTCAGTTTTCACAATGATTATATATGATGTTCACTATGAGCTTTTATATATGGCCTTTATTATGTTAAGGTAATCACCTTTTTTTTAAAGGTAAGCTTCTTTTTCTAGTTTGTTGAGTGTTCTTATCGTAAAGGATGTTGAATTCTGTCAGTGCTTTTTTTCATCTATTGAAATGGTCCTGTGATTTAGAGCTTTCGGTCTGTTAATGTAGTATATACCACACTGATTGATTTTCATATGCTTAACCATTCTTGCATCCCAAGGATAAATTCCACTCAGTTATAATGTGTTATCCTTTTAATGTCCTCTTAAATTTGGCTTGCTAGTATTTTGTTGGGAATTTTTGCATCTTTACACATTAAGGATATTAGCCTGTAGTTTTCTTGTAGTGTCTTGTCTAGCTTTGGTATCAAAGTAATGCTGACCTCATAAAATGAGTTTGGAAGTGTTCCTTCCTCTTCCGTATTTTGGAGAAGTTTGAAGATGGCACTAATTCTTTAAATGTTTTATAGAATTCTTCTGTGAAGCCATTTGTTCCTGAGCTTTTCTTTGTTTTTCATTACCAATTCAATCTCCTTATAGTTATAGATTTTCTGCTTCTCTGTGATTCAGTTTTGGTACATTTTATGTTTCTAGGAATGTATTCATTTCTTCTAGGTTATCCAGTTTGTTGGACTATAATTATTCATGGTACCCTTGAATGATCCTTTGTATTTCTGTTACCAGTTATCGTATCTCTCTCTTTCATTCCTGATTTTGAGTTTATCTTTTCAAAACACCAACTCTTAATTTTGTTGACTTTTTCTATATTTTTTCCTATTCTCTTAATCTCTATTCTCTATTTCATTTATTTCATTATGTCATTCATTTATTTTCTTTCTGTCCACTTGAAGCTTGGTCTGTTCTTCTTTGACTAGTTCCTTGAATTACAGTTTGTTTATGTGAGATCTTCCTTTTAACATACACGTTTACCAATATAAACTTCCCTGTAAATACTGGTTTTGCTGCATCCCACAAATGTTTGTATCTTGTGTTTTCATTTTGTTAGGACTTGCTTTGTGACCTAATACATTGTGTTACTTCCCTGATTAAAGACTTTCAGGATCTACTCACAACTTTCAAATTAAATATAAATCTTTGGCTTGGCATTAAGGTTCATCAGCACATGATCCGCCTACTTTTGCAGGTTTTTCTTAATGAGACTCAAGCACTAGTTGAACTATTTGGACTTTTAAACAATCTATGTGTACTTGCTGAAATTCTTTACCTTTGAATCCTCTATGAAGACACCTCTTTATTTTTCCAGATTTATTTTTTTCATCCCTATCCTTAGCCCTTGATATATATGATCAACTTTGCTTATATTGTAATTGTTGTATAATTGTCTCATGTTTTCTTCTGGACTAACAACTTCTTCACGATAGGGGTTTTTACTAAAGATCTTGGTGTTTCTTATAGTATCTAGAATATGCCTTATGCATAATAGGCATTCAATTTTTAAATGGTAAGTTTAATCAAAAATTTTCATCTCAGGTAGCAAGACTTAGTGACTGAGTAGAAGTGTGCTTGCTTTACTTCTTTCTTAATTTTATCTGTCACAATCACATTTAGGAGCTCATCAGATAGCATATTTTTATTTAAGAAATTTTCAATGTTAAAATTTGGGGTAAATAAATGCATTCATAGTCTTTCATTCTTTTGTATATTTTCTTTCAAACCTTGCAATTGTGTTTGAGTATATGTACATGTATGCTTGTATATGTGTGAGGAATTGTTTGCAGTTCAGTGTGGATTAGGCTCTTTTCAGATAATATCAAACATGTTTGTCAGTATCTCTCCATTGTTTTCGTAATTGCCAGTTAGCAAATTCATAGTGTTATGCGGCACAGATTTGCCACGTATTATGGAACAATTTCCATTTGCATGACATTTAGGTTGTTTCTATTACTTTCCTTTTAGATGATGCTGTAACAAAGTTTTCATAGCTTTTTGCCTGTTAAATTAGCTCCTTAAATTTTCAAGTATGGATTTATTAGGTTTAAGGGTTGAATGTGCAGTTAACTTTTTCATACCAGAGAATGGGGCAGACCTTCCACCGATATCCACGTGTGTGCTAATCCAGCGCAGCCTCATTAGCTGTCCCCGTGTGCTGACAGTGCCGATTTACATCCATCACCACACATGCTCCCACTCTTAGTAGGAATTCAGTAAGTTGATCTTTTAAATATTGGGCCTCATTAATTTGCAAAATGAATTATTAGCCCCAGGATAGTTAAATAAATATCTTAATTATACCTTTATTCTGAGCTTTATAGATTAATTATGGTTAAATCCTAGACCCCATCTTTGCAGTTTTCCAAATGCATCTGCAGGGGAGCCACTCGTAGAAATCAAAGAACTGACTTGTTTAGGAAGTAGAAGGCCATTTTGGAGTTTAATTTTTTCAGAATAAAATCAGCACATACCCAATGAATTGATTAGGCATTTAAATCCTCTGGAAAGATGTGGTTTCTTCAGATCAAAAGCTTAGGAACAATTCTGAAAATATTGTCCAGGCTTGTTAGAATATGTAAGTAAACTATAATCATAGGCTTCCCAGGTGGCTAAGACAGGTCATAAACTGCCTGCAAATGTAGGAGACATGGGTTCAACCCCTGGGTCAGAAAGATTCCCTGGAGGAGGAAATAGCAACTCACCCCAGTATTCTTACCTGGACAGTATTCTTGTCCATGGAAATCTCATGGACAGAGGAGGCTGGCAGGCTACAGTCCATGAGGTTGCAAAAGAGTTGGACATAACTGTGTGAGCACGCATGCAAGCTATAATCAAATAAATTACACTAATATCTATAAAGAACAACTGTAAAGGAAATGTTTACATAGGAAACTAGGAGTTTATTTATAGCATTTTTAGAATTAAAACAGCAAAAGCAAAAAAAAAAAGAAATACCTATCTCAGTATTCCAGTTTTTATGCCCTTCTGAAACTAACACCCAAAAAGATGTCCTTTTCATTATAGGAGACAGGAATGCATTAAGTAGGAAGTCAAGAAATACCTGGAGTAACAGGCACATTTGGCCTTGGAGTACAAAATGAAGCAGGTCAAAGGCTAACAGAGTTTTGCCAAGAGAATGCACTGGTAATAGTAAACACCCTTTTCCAACAACACTAGAGAAGACTCTACACATGGACATCATCAGATAGTCAATACTGAAATCAGATTGATTATATTCTTTGCAGCCAAAGATGGAGAAGCTCTCCACAGTCAGCAAAAACAAGACCAGGAGCTGACTGTGGCTCAGATCATAAACACCTTATTGCCAAATTCAGACTGAAATTGAAGAAAGTGGGGAAAACCACTAGACCATGCAGGTATGACCTATCAAATCCCTTATGATTATACAGTGGAAGTGAGAAATAGATTCAAGGGATTAGATCTGATAGACAGAGTGCCTGAAGAACTATGGACGGAGGTTTATGACATTGTACAGGAGGCAGCGATCAAGACCATCCCCTAGAAAAGACCTGCAAAAAGGCAAAATGTTTGTCTGAGGAGGCCTTATAAATAGCTGCAAAAAGAAGAGAAGTGAAAGGCAAAGGAGAAAAGGAAAGATATACCCATTTGCATGTAGAGTTCCAAAGAATAGCAAGGAGAGATAAGGCCTTCCTCAGTGATCAGTGCAAAGAAGTATAGGAAAACAATAGAAAGGGAAAGACTAGAGGTCGCTTCAAGACAATTAGAGATACCAAGGGAACATTTCATGCAAAGATGGGTACAATAAAGGACAGAAATGGTATGGACCTGATAGAAGCAGAAGACATTAAGATGAGGTGGCAAGAATACACAGAACTATACAAAAATGATCTTCATGACCCAGATAATCATGATGGTGTGATCACGCACCTAGAACCAGACATCCTGGAATGCGAAGTCAAGTGGGCCTTAGGAAGCATCACTATGAACAAAGCTAGTAGAGGTGATAGAATTCCAGTTGAGCCATTTCAAATCCTAAAAGATGATGCTGTGAAAGTGCTGCACTCAATATGCCAGCAAATTTGGAAAACTCACTAGTGGCCACAGGACCAGGAAAGGTCAGTTTTCATTCCAATTCCAAAGAAAGGCAATGCAAAAGAATGCTCAAACTACTGCACAACTGCCCTCCTCTCACAAACTAGTGAAGTAATGCTCAAAATTCTCCAAGCCAGGCTTCAACAGTACGTGAACCCTGAACTTCCAGATGTTCCAGCCGATTTTAGAAAAAGCAGAGGAACCAAAGATCAAATGCTGGATCATCGAAAAAGCAAGAGAGTTCCAGATAAACATCTACTTCTGCTTTATTGACTATGCCAAAGGCTTTGACTGTGTGGATCACGATAAACTGTGGAAAATTCTGAAAAAGATGGGACTACCAGACCACATGACCTGCCTCTTCAGAAATCTGTATGCACATCAGGAAGCAACAGGTAGAACTGGACATGGAACAACAGACGGGTTCCAAATCGGGAAAGGAGTACCTCAAGGCTGTATATTGTCACCATGCTTATTTAACTTATATGCAGAGTACATCATGAGAAACTCTGGACTGGAAGAAGCACAAGCTGGAATCAAGATTACTGGAGAAATATCAGTAACCTCAGATATGCAGATGACACCATCCTTATGGTAGAAAGTGAAGAAGAACTGAAGAGCCTTTCAATGAAAGTGAAAGAGGAGAGTGAAAAAAATTGGCTTAAAGCTCAACATTCAGAAAACGAAGATCATGGCATCCAGTGCCATCACTTCATGGCAGATAGATGGGGAAGCAGTGGAAACAGTGTCAGACTTTATTTTTTGGGCTCCAGAATCACTGCAGATGGTGACTGCAGCCATAAAATTAAAAGATGCTTACTCCTTGGAAGAAAAGTTACAACCAACCTAGATAGCATATTCAAAAGCAGAGGCATTACTTTGCCAACAAAGGTCTGTCTAGTGAAAGCTATGGTTTTTCTAGTAAGTCGTGTGTGGATGTGAGAGTTGGAGTATAAAGAAAGCTGAGTGTTGAAGAATTGGTGCTTTTGAACTGTGGTGTTGGAGAAGACTATTGAGAGTCCCTTCGACTGCAAGGAGATCCAGCCCATCTATCCTAAATGAAATCAGTCCTAAATATTCATTGAAAGGACTGATGTTGAAGCTGAAGCTCCAATACTTTTACCACCTGATGTGAAGAACTGACTCATTGGAAAAGACCCTGATACTGGGAAAGACTGAAGGTGGGAGGAGAAGGGGACGACAGAGGATGAGATGGTTGGATGGCATCAATGACTCAATGGACATGAGTTTGAGTAAACTCCAGGAGTTTGTGATGGACAGGGATGCCTGGCGTCCTGCAGTCTGTAGGGTTGCAAAGAGTGATCATATGAGAGGAACTAAACCAGTTTTATCTGGATTGAGTATATCACCAAATTACTGCTTTTTTTGTTTGTTTTCAGTTTCACTAATGGTGTGTTGATAGTGGAGCTTCCCTGGTGGCTGCGACAGTAAAGAAGCTGCCTGCAATACAGGAGACCTGGGTTCAGTCCCTGGCTCAGGAAAGTCCCCTGGCGAAGGGCATGACTACTTATAGTTTACAAAAGCAGGATGCAGGGATTTCTGATGGGGAAATGATATGTGGGGTATACTGCAGGTCCTTACAAAGGAATGCTGGAAAAGTTATCAATTATTTGTTGACTTGGGCTTTTATTCTCTCAAACTTAAGGCCAACAGAAACCTCAGTCATCTTATTTTTTCTTCAAAGTACCAGCAGCCAACTATTTGTTTGGCAGTAATGATGTTTTGTAAAGTCTAGGACTACCTCTCCTAGCACTTAGGTATGTTGTGAATTCGTGACTGCTTTGTTCCCTGGATAGAACCTTGCCATTCAAAGTGTGGTTTGTGGATGAATGAGTCGGCTGACATCATCTGGGAACTGAGACATGCAGAATTTTAAGCCTATCTGCCTCCTGGTTCTACTTTGTTAATTCATGTCCTCCAAGAAGCACACACCAAGATGGGATTTGACATCTTAAGAGATGTGTTAGGGAAGACGCCAGAGGGAAAAAGGAGAAGTAGGTCTGACCTGTGGGAAGGAAAGAGCTAAGGGAGGATTATGTAGGATCTAAGAGTGTAGCACAGTACTAAGCAATTTTCTGGAAAGCCAAGGGAGAGTCCTCCAGCCAGTGTTACGTGTCTTGAAGTTCCATCTCTCACAGGAATGAGTCTGCCTTATTATTTCTGCTGCCTCCAGTCATTCACTAAGAGCACTGTATGGAAAGCTCTGCTTCAGTGGAAGTGGGGTTTCAGAGCACAGCATTGAGGCCTTCTTTCAATTACAGTCATAGCAGCCAGAGATCTCAGTGGCACGTTACCCTGGCCATGACACCTTCTGAATCAGGTGCATCAACAAAATTTCCAGGTGATTATGTGCATGTTAAACTTTGAGAAGCACTATTCTAGAATACTAACTTGACACTTTGAGGATCTTACCACAGTCAATAAAATTGTTTATGATCGGCATAGCATCTCCTCAAAAATGCAGTTCTTTGGGGATAGTATTTTTCACAGTTCATTTGAACAGAGTTGCTGTTCAAAGTGAGAACTAGAGCAGATAATTTGTTGTTAATTTGTAACAAACGTGTGAAGCCAATTTGGGGCCAAAGCAGAATATCCAAGATGCTTTCCTTGCTTGCTGAATGGAGCTAGATACAATTTACTTCCTCTGGCCTTTTAGAGTTTAAAGTTCTTGTAACAAAGAATTATATATTTCTGCTTCTGTTGTCTTTTACCACTTGGTAAGATATAAATATTATTCTTATGGTGACTGCTGGAAATAAACTGTTAGGAAAATCTTATTGAGCTGCCTCTGCTGATACAGGGCTTAGTAATTGAGGGGCTCTCTTCAACCATACATGAAAAATCAAGAGTACTTTTTAAATCCCCAATTTAAAGGTAAAACACTTTTACTACACTCAATAGTATTTTGGGTGATCTTGGAATTCAGTGTAATTTTTATATCATTATTTATTAATTAGTAGTAGGCTGTTGCCCCAAGGGCCACACCAGTGAAGATCTGGCTATAAATAAAGTTAGACTACTCTGAATCTTGGGCAGAGAAAGTTCCTCTAAAGACAGACAGCCACAGGTGTTCCCTAAAATAGAATTTACCTAGAAACTGAGTTAAATGTGTAAGTCTAGGTGTAAGAACCTCTGGTCCACTATTTATCAGCAAACACTTGTCAAATGTAATCTATGTTTCAGGCAATGTATAATTACATCAGAGACCTGGAAATCAGTAAGACTTAGTCCTTGACCTTGAAGAATTCACAGAGTACCCTAGTGGCAGAAATATACCTGAAAACAATTAATTAGAGCAGAGCTATTTGCTGGTATTGAGCATGGAGAGATGGAATCGGTCCAGCAGCTGGGGAGCTGGCAGACGCAAGAACGGTACAGATGCGTCACATGAGACCCTAGTAAGTGCTGTCTTTGTCCACCAGGCCTATCAGGGATATTAAATTCTGAGCAGATCACCTGAGCTATCTAAAACTTATTACCAGCGCTCTCACAAAATGAGGCTTCCATGGTGGCTCAGATGGTAAAGAATCCACCTGCAATGCAGGAGACCTGGATTCAATCCTTGGGTGGGGAAGATCCCCGAGAGAAGGGAAAGGCTACCCATTCCAGGATTCTGGCCCGGGAATTCCATGGACAGTGTAGTCCATGGGTTCACAAAGAGTCAGACACGACTGAGTGACTTTCACTTTTCAGTAAATGAAAATCCTGCTTCTTTACATGTATTCATAGAATTGTGACTGGTACCCCTAGTCATACAGTCTTTTCAGACAGAAACCTGAGAGGCTTCCTCATGTCCTTCTCCTTTCCTCCCTGTGGCCAACATTAACCAGGAACTCTCACTTTAATCTTCAGAGCCTCTTCTCTGTTCCTTCCTTCTGAGCACTGCCAACACTGCTGCCTCAGACAAGCTCTTAAACTTGAACGTCCGCAATGGTCTTCCCACTGGTTAGTCTCCCCCATCTTCAGACATGACCTCTTTCCAATCCATTCTCCCCATTTCAGTTTAAAACAGGAGTGGCCCTTCTTCCTGTAGGAAAAGGCCTAAACTCCTTAAGGAGTTAGGTATAGGTTGAGAGATCAAAAAGATCTTAATGACCCAGATAACCACAGTGGTGTGGTTACTCACCTAGAGCCAGACATCCTGGAGTGTGAAATCAAATTGGCCTTAAGAAGCATCACTATGAACAAAGCTAGTGGAGGTGAAGGAGTTCCAGCGAGGCCATTTCAAATCCTAAAAGATGATGTTGTGCAAGTGCTGCACTCAATAAGCCAAAATTTGGAAAACTCACCAGTGGCCACAGGACTGGGAAAGGTCAGTTTTCATTCCAATCCCAAAGAAGAGGAATGCCAAGGAATGTTCAAACTACTGCACAGTTGCACTTATTTCACATGCTAGCAAGGTCATGCTCAAAATTCTTCAAGCTACTCTTCAACAGTACATGAACCAAGAACTTGCAGATGTTTAAGCTGGATTTAGAAAAGGCAGAGGAACCAGAGATCAAATTGTCAACATCTGTTGGATCATAGAAAAACCCAACACATTAGAAAAGACCCTGATGCTGGGAAAGATAGAAGGCAGGAGCAGAAGGGGATGAGAGAGGATGAGATGATTGGATGGCATCACTGACTCAATGGACATGAGTTTCAGCAAGCTCCAGGAGATGGTGAAGGATGGGGAAACCTAGATGTGCTGCAGTTCATGGGGTCTCAGAGTCAGATGCAACAGAACAGCATAGGTTGAGAGTGCTACTAATGCTTGAGAGCGAAACTTCTTGGATTCAAATCCTGGCTCTACCACTTACTAGCTGTCTAGGGCAAGTCACTTAGCCTCTCAGTAACTAAGTTTCCTCAACTGTAGTATAAATGTAGAAACTGACTCTCTGTCATAGGATTATTGAGGAGGTTAATTGAC
The DNA here is from genome assembly GCA_917880005.1 of Nanger dama. Taxonomy (NCBI): domain Eukaryota; kingdom Metazoa; phylum Chordata; class Mammalia; order Artiodactyla; family Bovidae; genus Nanger; species Nanger dama. The sequence goes on from CAKJTW010000007.1 coordinate 4,095,777, forward strand.
TCAATACTGTGCCTGTAAAGTGCTTAACAGTGCCTGGCACAAAGCCAATACACTGCTTGATAGGGCTACTCATGGTAGATAATAGTACACAGAGTATGCGCCAGGCAAGTAAAGATGACCAGTACTCCTTGTCATCCAGAGACTAACAATCTGAAGGCAAGACAAATTAGGTCTTATGATCAATGCTGTTAGAATTTGAGCACAATACTAATGATCAGGGAATAAGGAGAAATTTATTAACTCTTGTAATCTAAAATTGTTCTGTTAAATTTTTTTTTGTTTTCTGGATACATAGTAACTCAACTTCCCAAATACAACTTCAGTTCAGTTTAGTTCAGTTCACTCTTTCAGTCGTGTCCGACTCTTTGCAACCCCATGAATTGCAGCACGCCAGACCTCCCTGTCCATCACCAACTCCCCGGAGTTCACCCAAATTCATGTGCATCGAGTCAGTGATGCCATCCAGCCATCTCATCCTCTGTCGTCCCCTTCTCCTCCTGCCTCCAGTCCCTCCCAGCATGAGAGTCTTTTCCAATGAGTCAACTCTTCGCATGAGCTGGCCAAAGTACTGGAGTTTCAGCTTTAGCATCATTCCTTCCAAAGAACACCCAGGACTGATCTCTTTAGAACAGAGTGTCTCTCAAACCCCACGTTCCTCATACATAAAATTTGAAGACTCATGATTTTGTTTTTGTATACCCTTACAGTGACAATAAGCAATTGGTTCTAGTATGTGTGAACATTTAGGCCCATTGACGAATAGTTTGAAAAAAGAGAAACTGGCATTGAATGCATATACAAAAGGGAAGACACATGATCCACAGACGAATTAGTAGAGAGTTTGCAGTAAAGCCTCAGGAAATAGTAACAATGGTAGAGATAACCACCACTGTAGTTATCTGTAGTTAACTGTAGAGATGACTGGTTGAAAAAGACCCTGATGCTGGGAAAGACTGAAGGCAGAAGGAGAAGGGGATGACAGGATGAGATGGTTAGATGGCATCACCGACTCGATGGACATGAGTTTGAGCAAGCTCTGGGAGTTGGTGATGGACAGGGAAACCTGGCATGCTGCAGTCCATGGGGTCATGAAGAGTTGGACCAGACTGAACAATTGAACTGAACTGAGTGATAACTGTACCCACTGGTTTTTGAAGTACGTGGGCTGCTGAGGTTTGAGAATTGCTGGTGGAAGTGATATGAGGGAGATTGCAGGACAACTGGCAGAATATATGTAAATTCAGTACATATGAATTCAAAACTGAACACAGAGTTTAAAGAAGAAATATAGATTGAGGAATTGTCTTTTGATGTAGGAGGCAGAAGAATATACTGTTTGAATTTGGGTTCAAATTACTAGTTCAGTTCAGTCAGTCAGTCATGTCTGACTCTTTGTGACCACATGGACTGCAGCACACCAGGCATCGCTGTCCATCACAAACTCCTGGAGTTTACTCAGATTCATGTCCATTGAGTCGGTGATGCCATCCAGCCATCTCATCCTCTCTCGTCCCCTTCTCCCGCCTTCAGTCTTTTCCAGGATCAGGATCTTTTCCAGTGAGTCAGCTCTTCACATCAGGTGGCCAAAGTATTTGAGTTTCAGCTTCAACATTAGTCTTTCCAATGAACACCCAGGACTGATTTTTAGGATGGACTGGTTGGATCTCCTTGCAGTCCAAGGGACTCTCAAGAGTCTTCTCCAACACCACAGTTCAAAAGCACCAATTCTTCAACACTCAGCTTTCTTTATACTCCAACTCTCACATCCAAACGTAACTACTGGAAAAACCATAGCTTTGACAAGACTGACCTTTGTTGGCAAAGAAATGCCTCTGCTTTTTAATATGCTGTCTAGGTTGGTCATAGCTTTCCTTCCAAAGAGCAAGCATCTTTAAATTTCATGGCTGAAGTCACCATCTGCAGTGATTTTGGAGCCCCCAAAATAAAGTCTGCCACTGTTTCCACTGTTTCCCCATCTATTTGCCACGAAGTGATGGGACTAGATGCCATAATCTTCGTTTTCTGAATGTTGAGCTTTAAGCCAACTTTTTCACTCTCCTCTTTCACTTTCATCAAGAGATCCTTAGTTCTTCTTTGCTTTCTTCCATAAGGATGGTTTCATCAGCATATCTGAAGTTACTGATATTTCTCCAGCAATCTTGATTCCAGTTTGTGCTTCATCCAGCCCAGTGTTTCTTATGATGTATTCTGCTGCTGCTGCTGCTAAGTCGCTTCAGTCATGTCCGACTCCGTGTGACCCCACAGACAGCAGCCCACCAGGTTCCCCATTCCCTGTGCTTCTCCAGGCAAGAACACTGGAGTGGGTTGCCATTTCCTTCTCCAATGCATGAAAGTGAAAAGTGAAAGTGAAGTCACAGTCATGTCCGACTTAGCAACCTCATGGACTGCAGCCCACCAGGCTCCTCCATCCTTGGGACTTTACAGGCAAGAGTACTCTACATATAAGTTAAATAAGCAGGGTGACCATATACAGCCTTGACGTACTCCTTTTCCTATTTGGAACCAGTCTGTTGTTCCATGTCCAGTTCTAACTGTGCTTCCTGACCTGCATACAGATTTCTCAAGAGGCAGGTCAGGTGGTCTGGTATTCCCATCTCTTTCAGAATTTTCCACAGTTTAGTTAAAGGTTTTGGCGTAATCAATAAAGCGGAAGTAGATGTTTTTTCTGGAACTCTCTTGCTTTTTCACTGATCCAGCAGATGTTGGCAATTTGATCTCTGGATCCTCTGCCTTTTAAAACCAGCTTGAACATCTGGAAGTTCATGGTTAACGTATTGCTGAAGCCTGGCTTGGAGAATTTTGAGCATTACTTTACTAGTGTGTGAGATGAGTGCAGTTGTGAGGTAGTCTGGGCATTTTTTGGCATTGCCTTTCTTTGGAATTGGAATGAAAACTGACCTTTCCCAGTCCTGTGGCCACTGGTGAGTTTTCCAAATTTTTGGCTTACTGAGGGCAGCACTTGCACAGCATCATCTTTTAGGATTTGAAATAGCCCCACTGGAACTCCATCACCTCCACTAGCTTTGTTCATGTGATGCTTCCTTATTAAGGCCTATTTGATTTCATACTCCAGGATATCTGGCTCTAGGTGAGTAACCACACCACTGTGGTTATCTGGGTCATTAAGATCTTTTTTGATCTCTCAACCTATACCTAACTCCTTAAGGAGTTTAGGCCTTTTCCTATAGGAAGAAGGGCCACTCCTGTTTTAAACAGGGGAGAATGTTTAAAACAGGGGAGAATGTTATGGGGAGAATGGATTGGAAAGAGGTCATGTCTGAAGATGGGGGAGACTAACCAGTGGGAAGACTATTGCGGACGTTCAAGTTTAAGAGCTTGTCTGAGGCAGCAGTGTTGGCAGTGCTCAGAAGGGAGGAACAGAGAAGAGGCTCTGAAGATTAAAGTGAGAGTTCCTGGTTAATGTTGGCCACAGGGGAGGAAAGGAGAAGGACATGAGGAAGCCTCTCAGGTTTCTGTCTGAAAAGACTGTATGACTAGGGGTACCAGTCACAATTCTATGAATACATGTAAAGAATACATGTACAGTTCTTCTGTGTGTTCTTGCCACCTCTTTTTAATATCTTCTGCTTCCGTTAGTTAGGTCCATACCATTTTTGTCCTTTATTGTGCCCATCTTTGCATGAAAGGCCTTCCCTGGTGTCTCAGAGGTTAAAGCGTCTGCCTGCAATGCCGGAGACCTGGGTTTGATCCCTGGGTCGGGAAGATCCCCTGGAGAAGGAAATGGCAACCCACTCCAGTATTTTTGCCTATATTACCCCATGGACGGAGGAGCCTGGTGGGCTACAGTCCACAGGGTCGCAAAGAGTCAGACACAACTGACTGACTTCACTTTCACTTTGCATGAAATGTTCCCTTAGTATCTCCAATTTTCTTGAAGAGATCTCTAGTCTTTCCCATTCTATTGTTTTTCTCTATTTCTTTGCACTGATCACTGAGGAAGGCTTTCTTACCTCTCCTTGCTATTCTTTGGAATTCTGCATTCAAATGGGTATATCTTTCCTTTTCTCCTTTGCTTTTCACTTATCTTCTTTTCACAGCTATTTGTACGACTTAGACCTAACTCTGTGATTTGGGGAAATTATTTAATATTTAAAGTCTCAGTTTTCATCTGAAAGATGGGGGTTGTGATGATACTAATCCAACAAGGAAGTTAGGATTGAGAAAGTTCTCTAAACACTTTGCTGGTAATTTATAAATAGCAAACATCTAGTAAGGTTAGTTCTTGCTGTTGGTGGTGATTATTAATACATTGTTTCTTTTCTTCGGTCAAGATAAGTGAATTGACAGATATTTCAGTCAAATTTAGGAGAAAGCATCTTCCCAGATGGCAGGTTATTGCCTACTTAGAATATGCTGCCTTTTGTTATCTTATTCTAGGGAACATAAAATACTGTAGAGTTTCATAAGTATATCCCTATCTCTTTCCTCACCTGTTTTTCAAGTGCAGGTTTAAGTTCCTACAGAATTGACCATGTAACTGAAAAATATATCCTACAACTAAAGAGCTATAGAGTTCCAGAAATCCTTGATTTCATTACTTGATTTATGAATGTAATAATTGGTAACATGCCAATTTTACTAATAATGCTTTTGAAGTGCTGAAACGTTTTTCATATTCTCCTTATTGTCATGTGTACCCTGTTTTCTCTTTGTTGATATTTAACAATTTTATGTAACTAAGATAAACAGTTTGATTTAGCATCCTCTATTACGGGTGATATGTTAGAGGACATTCCTTACGGGACACTTTCCCGAAGCTCACTTAAACTCCTCTGTCGCATGCTCCCATAAGCCCTGTACATTCCCTGCTTCCCTCCCTCCCTGCCTCTTCTCTCTCCCTCTCTATCTCCCCATCTCTCTTTCCCTCTCTCTATCTCTATCCTTTTAACTTTTCTGCCCTTTAGCCTTGATAGTAAAAATAGTATCATGCAGCATCAAACAGGAAACAGCCAGCACTCAGTAGATACTCAGCTAGGTTTTGTTGAGTGAGTGAATGAATGCTACCCTCTTGCATCATTTATCCAGTTCTGAGACCAGGGTCAGCAGGGTACCAGTAACTGATTCAATTAGTTATTCATTTTAAAAGGCCTTTAAGAATAAGGTAAAGTAAAATAAAAAAATAGATAAAATTTAACATAGAATTAAATAGTAACCTAATTCCAGAGACTGCTGTCTGTGAAATAGCTGTCTTTCTAAAGTTTTCTGCCCTTTATCAAATGCCACACGCCTTCCACTCGTTACCTCGTTGCTAACTACTCGGTAGTGTCCCGAGGTTCAGGTGACAGGTTCAGTCTAGAAGACTGAAGAGAAATCATGATAAAACTGTCTCTGATTCAAGGCCCTTAATTCAGAGCTGCAGATCTTAAACTTCTCAACTCTTAAAGATTCTCTAGGTGATGTTAGGGAAAGGAGTAGTGTAGACATGAAAAAGGTTCATCATGTATGTCTAGTGATTGAGCATTCATCTCTTTGTTCACAAGAACTTGAATTATGATACACAACTGTGTAATAAGCAAATGATAAACATAAATCAAATCACACATTGCCACCTGGGCCACCCAGCACATGCTGTGTCAACCCAATGTGAGACTTACCTTCTTCTCACATGACAAATAATCAGAGACAGTAAAAAGTTTGCAGGTGCAACAGGAAGCAGCTAAAAAGATTGTCCTGGCATCACCTGAAGCCTCAGTATATACCATTTACCTCCCAGTGTCATGACTCTCGGCCATAGGTCTCATTTGAGACTTAGAACCTTAACCCAGCGTGCTGCAGCCTCCACCACCACCACCACCCCGGCCCCCCCCGAGTTCCCCTAGAGTTGCTGCCATTGGCCACTGTCCAAGAATGAGGTTGCACAGCTGTCCTGACAAATGAGTTTCCCCCATTCAAGCCAGCAAATGGGGAGTTTGAGCTGCTTTGTAATACTCTTTGCCTCAGGGTTGCAGAAGCTATTTAAGATGTAATAAAGTATCTTGCTCTCTGGTACTGTGTATTTTCTTTTGAAATTATGTAAACATCTTTAGGATCCTTTAAATCATCCTTCTAAAGGGAGTTGATTTCAGCTTTTTTCCTCTTTCTTTTTGTCTCTCCCAGACACTAAGGATTATATCCTGGAGCCGCTTTCTCTGCCAGAAAGTCCAGGTGGCACCACCAGCTTAGAAGGTTCTCCATCTGTGCCTTGTATTTTCTGTGAAGAACATTTTCCTGTGGTTGAACAAGACAAACTTCTGAAACATATGATTATTGAACATAAGATTGTCATAGCTGATGTCAAGTTGGTTGCTGATTTCCAAAGGTAAATTTTGTTTTCATCCATAGAAGAAATAGGTTTACTATTTCATAGTAAAAAGGTATAACTTAATTATTCCTGTAGAAATACAAAAATTCATACTCTTTTTCAGGTTTCAACTTAGCCTTTTTTCAACTTTGAGCTTATTTGCATTCTTGAGCAAGTTTTATTTGAAAATGTTACATACTGTTGTATTTCTACAAATTCTGGAAGCAGATCAACTTTCTAAAGAGTTGATAATACTTCCTTTACCACATCTCATGAAATTTTTGGCATTATTGGTCTCTATCAGATTGATGTCCTTTTTATATTTCAGGATACATACATTCTCCAGTTAAGTGAGTTCTTCCTGACAGCCCAGAATAAACTTGGTAAAAATAAAAATTAAGCCACTCAAAGGGAGGTTTGGGGGAAAGAGGATCTTGGATCTTAAGTGTTATGATAAAGTTGAAAATCAGAAAAAGACTGAGTCTTTGAACAATGCAGAGGGGTATAAGGGGTATAAAAGGAGACAGCAGCTAAGATCAGTGACTGAGGTGCTCAGAGGAAGAGGGTGAGGAAGATGAAGAGAAGATAGGTGTGAGTGGTTGAGTAACTGCCAGCACTGGACATGGTGAGAAATGTAGGAACCTAACCGGTATAGCCAGATCCTGAAGTGAGCTAGACTTGCTAATTCTAGACTGATTCTCAGAAGTGATTGTCTAAGAGACATGCCTTCTCTTAAGCAGGTGTGATGAAGTAGTTCTGTATAGTTCATTATTAGTTGAAAACACCATGCAAACAATATAGTGGGAGTTAACTAGCTTAGTATAGTTACTAAAAGCACACATTTTGATGTATCTGGTAAACTTCCATTTTGAGATGTTTGCCTTGATTTCCCTACAGAACATTAGAGTAGCCCAGATATTGTGATATTCTTGTATCTAAATTCTGTATCTGCCAGACTACATTATTCTTAGCAAGCGACTTCTTTCTTAGGATGGGTTTTGCAAAGAGCAAACTGTATTATTAAGAGTGGACTGTGAAACCCAGCAGGCCTAGGATTGAATGCAGACTCAGTGACTTTCTTACCATATGACTCCCAGCAAGCTACTTACTTCTCTAAGCATCAATTTTCTTACCTGTAAAATGGGGGTAACACCAGCCTTCATAAGATTGTTGAGCCTTATATAAAAACAGGGTGTGTGTAGCACCAACCAGCATCTGATATCTTTCATATCCAATAAACAGTAGCCAAATTTTTCATTATATTTTTATTACAAAAATATATTTGAAGTCTTAGTTTTCTGCAACTAGAGCTTAAGTTTTCAATAGGCATTTGTTGCTGACCTGAAGATCTAATTATGGTTTGTAAAATTTGTTTTGAGAAACTTTCATTTCAGATTCTAAGTACTCTAAACTTCTAGAGTAACAGTTTGTTTTTTAAGGACAAATAACCACAGTGCCCACAGGGGTAATAGCGATTCTGTAGCCCTTTGTCCTTCTCAGCTGTGCAGCACCTATTCTGCATGTCTGCTGTGTGCCTCCTGGGTGGTGGCTGCTGTTATCCACTTAGCGCTGCCACTCAGCGTTTGAGTAGACTTGGGGCCGTATGCTTAGGGGGCATAGAAAGTCAGATGAGCAATATATGTCACCAACTCCTAGAATGAGCTTTTTTTTTTTTTTTTTTTTTGGCCCCACCGTGAAACACCTGTGGGAATCTTAGTTCCCTGACTAGAGGTCAAACCTGGGCCCCCTGCAGTGGGAGCGTACAGTCCTAACCACTAAACCAGCAAGGAATTTCCTAGAGTAAACTGATTTTTACAGCTTTCAGTGGAAAAACTGTGCTTCTCATTCTCATCCACTGTTGTTTTCAATTAAAATATTTGTATGTGTATGTATGTATGTGTATGTGTGTTTGGGGAGTTTTCTCTTAACATGATACAAAGTTACATTGTAGTCAGATCTGTTGATTTTATTTTAGACACTTATTAAGCTAGAGAGCTTTGAATTGTTTACTTATTCAAATAACCATTGATAGGAATATCAGCTAAGTTATGCTCTCCTAAATTTTATACCACTTGGCTTTTCTTTGATGTAAAACTATATTTCTTTATTCTTTTTGTGATATAAGTGCAAATTCTCCCTCAGAAATTGCAGGAAAATGTGATGATCAGCCAGTGATAATTGAGTAATGTTGAATTTTTCTTTCTTTTCTAAAATCTGTAAGGAATGTCTGAATCAGAGTTTGTATTTTATCCTTTGTACTTATGTAAGATAGCTGAGTGGCTATATTTGTTCTAATCAGTCTCTCTTTTTATCATTGTTGTCAATCTCATCTGTTTGTGGGCAGGAAAATCAAATTATTTGCTAGGTCTCAGGGCTTAAGAGTTGATAATCAAATGTTAAGATCAATCACATTCTAAATGCAACCATGTAATAAAATGGATGCTTTAATTAAAAAGATGCTTGTCTGATAGAAGTGCTTTCTAAATAAAATGTGTAGTTAGTGTGTACTTTAAATTTGGAAATCTAGATTTTCCTTGTCGATTGTCCTAATTAAATTAGTTTCATTCTCAGGAAGTAAAAACATGATTAATTCAAATTGACCAGGAATGTATATGAATAAACTTTAATATCTTTTAAAATATTTAATCTCCTATAAGTATTACCTGCCTGCTGTTTAAGTAAACTAAAAATTCCTCTCCAAAACAGTACAAGCATTGACTACTATGATCAGAATTAAACTGGAGTCTTCTCAGCATTATATGACTTTTTCTCAACAGTTATTGAGGGGAGGAAGGGACAGTGAGAAGTTCAATTGGCATGAATTAATTCACTCAGAACTGCTTTATAGGTTGAACAAGTATTATATATGCTTCTCAGAGAAGAGTTGTTGCTTCTGAGTACAATAAATAATAAAGATAAATAATAGATAAGAGATGCACTTACCTCATCCTTTGTAAGAAATAAGCTCTAAAGTTTCATGTGGAATATATTTAACATTTTCTTTATTGGAACAAAGTAACAGTAAAACTTTCCAAGAGCAAATAAACAAAATCTCTCCTTTGATCCATTTATTAACATAGCTATTTATATAAGCTATTTGCTAGCTTTATGCAGTAGATAAAATTTTTCCAGAAGAAAAATGTTAACTCCTAATTCTTTGCTCCTTTCTATATTAGATTCCACTCATTCCATGCTACTTAATTAACAGCTATATCTCAAATCTTCATGCTTCTGTCAGTATCACACCAGTTACAATAGGGAGTTGGACATGGAAGATGTTATTACTACACAGATTTCTGGTTGGACATGATTAAAATTCTTTGAAAGAAAGTATTTGCTGATGACCAAATAATTACTTTTATGACTTTTTAATAAAATATGAAATGCTGTGATAACTATCCTCCAAATAAAGGGTTCATACCACGTATTATTTCTTGGCTTCCTTTATGTATTGGATGGCTGCCACTGTAGCTTTAAGTAAACTAAAGAAGTAGGGAAAAAATGAAGAAGTACTAAATGATTTCTTAACATGGAACAATAAGTTTTAGTGGATAGGAAAATGCCACAAGTGCATGTGTTGAACATCTGCTATCTTTAAGACATCTAATTTATCTGAATGTTTGTACCAACCACAGGAAAATGGATATACTGATACTTCTTAATTCTGTGGTATACTAAAAGTACTATTATGTGATAACTGTGATGCATCTTAAATCTAGACTTAGGTCAAAAATTTGTTTTAGTTCAGACCTATTCATTTAGTATACCATAAGGTATGATAATGTGTTTAACTTATATGGTAGTTATGATAATATTTCGCTTTTGTAGCATGATTGTTTTCATTTGATGTTGGTGTCACCCAACCTTTGGTCAGGAGACCACTCAAATGACAACTTTGTGTCTATTGGACTGACCTCTTACCTGCATTATTCTCTTTTCCTCAGAAACTGCCTAACGACATCTCAGAGATGTTCCTAGAGATGGTGTCTAAAAAACATCCTTTCCAGAATTCATAACTACTTGCTCATGGAGCAATAAAATAACTTTTAATGAATATAAAGACCTCTAGACTGTGAGCATATAACAACATTTTCTCTTTCTTCACCCCATAGGAAGCTTTAACAATTTGAGGAGCATAACTGTGGTTCTGTCACACAGGCTCTCTCCATGATTTTAAGTCAGCTGCTGTTAGTTATCATGCCCCTTGTGCCTACCACATTGAGGTAAACAGTGATACAAAACAAATATGTGACGCGAACCTTCTCTTAAAAGACCACGGAGAATAGGAGTGAACATGGAAGTCCTTGGAGACTCAGAGCCATTGATTTTTGGAATCAGGACTTCCGAAGAATTAGTGCCACTGTAGGGTCTCTCTAGAGGTCTTCCCTGGTGGCTCAGTGGGTAAAGAATCTGCCTGCAGTGCAGGAGACCAGGGTTCAATCCCTGGGTTCGAAAGATCCCCTGGAGAAGGAAATGGCAGCTCGCTCCAGAATTACTGCCTGGAGAATCTCTTGGCCAGAGGAGCCTGGCAGGCTATAGTCCACGGGGTCGCAAGGAGTCAGACACGGCTGAGTGACTTTCACTTCATTTCAGAGTCTCTCTTGCCTAGTCAAGCAGTTCCAATTCCACAGCCCCAAACAGCAAGGTGGCAGCTTTCAATACCTACACAGGAGGTTAGGAGCAGTTCAGATTCAGAGCTGCTTTTAGGTAGTATGCTTTTCAGAGAGGGAAGACCTTCCCTCTCCCTTCAGTCTTCATTTCTGTACTTTAGTTTTGCCCTGTCAAAAACTGGTTTCCGTGGGCTCTAAGGAAGTTGAGTCTCTCCCTGGTCTCTAAGGAAATTCTTCAACTATCCTTTACAACTATTAATATAATTCTAAAGGCTTTCTCCTGCTTCTTTCTTGTTCTGGGGTTCTTATGTAGATTGGCCCTCAAGTGACACGAGAGACATGATATTGTAGAAGACTTAAGATTTGGAGACAACAGATCCCAACTTGAAAGGTCATGGTTGTGTGACCTTGGCCAGGTAGGGTCTCAGTAACAGCAGCTGCTCATAGTTCTCATCCTCTGATCACTCTGCTCTTCCCCAACCTTAGGCACCTGTGTGGGCTTTCTGAGACTACTAATACAACTGTTGGAACTTGCTCATTACACCTTTGATGAAATGTTATCATTGTTTTTGTTGTTGTTTTGGATGCCAGGATTTGTTTGGAATAAACAAATTCTTTATTACTCTATAGTTTTAACTAAATATGTTATTTTTCCTTATAATAATAGCTGCCATTCATTAAACACCCAGAATGGTGGGTGCTGCTTTACATGTATCATCCTATTTAATTATTAACAATCCATTTTGCAAATGAGTAAGCCAAGTTTCAGAAGTTTTAAAAAAACCTTTCAATTCAGATTCATATCTCTAAAGGCAAAGGCCCTGCTTCTCTATTCACTGCTGCCTGTGGGGCTGGTGTAATCAGTTAATAAAACATCAACTGTGAGGGTTTGACCATAGGTTTAATTTGGAAAGCTAAACTACTTCTAGCTCATGATTTGTGCAAGTAAGAGACTCTTACTGTGTTGACTCTGTTACAGAATTGGTCAATGACAGTTCACAGGACAGCCTCATCACTAGTATCTGCTCTTATCTGGTCATCTGCTTCATGCAGTTATCATTGCCTTTTAACAAACTGTAGGCTAATGGGCTGGTGACTATTCGATTTTCCCCAAAGGATATCACCCACTTCAGTGGAATAGTAATCAAGAGTGGTAAACCTCTCCTTGATGTATTCTAGTGGTAGCCATGAGGGAGCTCCAGATAAAACGTGACTCTTCTGTTTTTTTAAGTCAATTATCTCAGCACCTGGTCCTGCTGTATGAATTTGATTAGTCATGAAAATAGATGTCTGTGTATTTCAGTTTGGAAGAACGATCTATCTTCTATTCCTGACATCTCTAATGGACATTCTCTTGTGGTGCTTCATCCATGTCACCAGTCTGCAATAGAAAATATGCTAAGGGAAGAACAAGAAAAGTGTCTGAGAATGTCACTTTTATTCTCTTAATTCTTCTCTTGCCTTTTATTTCTCTTTCCACTGGAGAGGGGAAAAAGCAACTAGTAGGAAACGGAAAGGAGGAGAATGAGAATAACTGTGTAGGGTAACTGGGAAGTGGAAGGTTGCTGAAGCTGGCCAGGATGGCAAAGGAAATAACAAGTCAACCTTTCATAGGAGCTTTTCCTCTTTCTGTGTACTTTGATGGATCTGAAATGCTTTGGAAGCCAGTAAGCTAGCCATAGAGTCGTAGTTCATTATTCATACTATTTATGGTTTGAGGGTGAGCTGGAGTCTAAGATACATCATTTTCAGATCTCTTAAAATAAGGTCTAGCACTGTTTTACAAGGAAAGGGTTCTCCCCCTTTTTACCCATCCAGGTTGACAGCATGGTTATACATAAGAAGAATGAACTAAAGTGTGTGGTTCCATTGTTACACATTATTCTTTTACTTCTTTTACTTGTATATTCTATACATGGTGTTGTCATCCATTTATATTTTTATAAGCTCATGTCATGGTTCTCTCTTTCTCTCAGACCTCTCTCTCAGCACATTTTTTTTCCCTAATATGTAATGTATGTCCCTTTTATAGGGGACTGTAGGTTTGGGAAATTAAAGAGAGAATAAAAAGAGCTGAAATACTGGGGGTTGGAGGCTACTTAGAGAACCTTAGAGGAATCTTTAGATACTCTTCTATCTCTTTAAAACATTTAGTGTGGACCTGCTATATTCAGAACACTGCTTGGTGCTGTATCAGGCCATTTAAATGTATTCTTTCTGTGTACTTTATCTGTTTCACTAAGTTCCATCTCTTTCTCAGGTTTTGGTTCTTTGTTGTAAGGTTCTTTTTTTATCCATCGACCATGTATTCTGATAAATTGTCAGCTATATAGTCAACCTTTCCATCTCCTTTCCCCTCCATGAAGGAGATCACATTCTCTTCTTTGTATAATTTGATAAATGGGATTGCAGTTGTCAGTGTAAATCTTTTTAGGTAAATGGAAAGATGAACAGTTTGTTGAATCCTGTCATCTTTCTCTTTCATCAAATGACACAGTTCTGGGTATTTTGCTTTGCTTTTAAATTTAGCCTGTGTCCTTCTTCTAACTCAGCTCATTGGTAAAGTCGCTCAGTCGTGTCCAACTCTTTGCGACCCCATGGACTGTAGCCTACCAGGCTCCTCTGTCCATGGGATTTTCCAGGCAATAGTACTGGAGTGGATTGCCATTTCCTTCTCCAGGGGATCTTCCCGACCCAGGGATCAAACCTGGGTCTCCTCATTGTAGACAGACGCTTAGCCGCCTGAGCTACCAGGGAAGTCCATATAGGAATTGTAACCTTGGCTGTTTTTCTAAAAGCTAAATCTCCCTCCTTTCAGATACAGCATGGGCAATATGGAATTGTTCTATCTTGTTATACAGATATTGAATTTAGACAGACCTTTGTTGCATTGTCATCATGATCTCTTCTTTTGATGTATAAGGTAAACACCTAACTTTCAATTTATTGGAAAATGTGTGATGAAGCCTTTTTAATCATTGTTGCATTTTAAATTCACATAAACATAGATGTGATTTTCAAAAACTTCATTATTACATAAAAATAACTCATTTTAGTTTTCCCGTATATCTCTTTATTGAATTTGTGGATGGTAAAATGTAATCATTTTCATGCCCTTGCAGGGTAATGTTATTTCATTAAATAATTCATGGTTCTACAGTGCTCTGCTGCCTTTCTATTTGCAAATTTTCTAGCAGTTTTCAGTCAACATTTGATTTGTTGCTTTAAGATTATTAAATGTTCTTATAAAATCCTATCATTCTCAAGTAAGTAGTTCATTGTGTCTTCTCACTGTTCTTTCTTTATGATTGTTCTAAGGTACATTTTATATTGGAGGAAAAGGTTCACTGAACAGCCCGTTACAGATTTTTGTAGTGTGATAAGAATCAATTCTGCAGCTCCATCTGGTAAGTGTACATCTTGACTACCATCTTTCCCCTGCAATCCAAAAATTCAAATGAATAATCTTTCTTTAGTTGTAATTCTCTAAAATAATAGCTAAAATTAAATTATTCTGTGTATATTTTCTAATAACTTCAATGAAGCTAAAATAGAACTATATACCAGAAGAGATTTTTTTAATAAATAAAAAAATTTTTTAAGTAAAAATAACATTTCTCATTTATTTTTCTCATATCTCAACAGAAGAACAAGACAATTATTTTTTGTTATGTGATGTTTTACCAGAAGATAGAATTCTTAGAGAAGAACTTCAAAAGCAGAGACTGGTAAGTAGTAAGAATTATTTTAAACAATGAACAGTATGCTGGAAATACAGAATCATTTTTGTTATTGTTCTTTCTGTTTTTATTCTGGAAACTTTCAAACATACACAAAACAGAAGATAATGCATAAAGATCTTAAAACAGAAAAAGTATACACTTGATTGAAGATTAAAGCATTTCATGTTAAAAATGCAGAGAGAATTTTTGGCTTTGTTTTGCTTCCTGGATTATCTCTAAAATAACAACAGAGCTTACACATTTTAGTGTAAGTTTAGTTGCCTGACACATGCTAGGGTTCAGCAGTCGTGGAAAAATGCCCTCAGCTAAAATTGAGTTGAATTGATTAACTTTTTTCTCCCGCTGGAATGTGCAGTGCAAGAGCACTTCTTTTATTCCTCTTTATGAATTAAGCATATGGTTTGATGGTAATATCCTTTCTCATTTTCAGCCTTAACAATAAGCGCACCAATTTGAAAATCTCAATGTCTTTCAAAAGATAACAGCATATACAATTGTGAAAATTTTCATTTTCAGAAGTTGAATAGGAATTGGTTAATTTTTTGAAGTTACTAATTTTATTTAAAAGTATCCAATTTTCCACTATTTGTCAATAAATCTCAACTGTTACTTGAAAATGTTTGGCTCTTTTCTATTTTTAGTATTTACTGAAGTGTACCCTGTATCTTTGGACTTAGCTAGATATGTTCTAAGAGAAAGTTATGATTTCAGTATTTCTGCTAAGTCCTCAAGAGATCTAAGAGGAAAATAATTTCTGTCTACTAAAGTCATAAGATTTGAGAAAGTCTCCTGAAGCACATTATATTTTGTAAACATCCCAGCTGTTTATTTCTCCCGTAGGCAGAGATGGTATTGTTGGATATTGATCTATATATAAGAAAAATTGTGCTTTTCCTGTAGCAACAAACCCAGTGAAGAAAGAGGACTTCTCTTCTTTCCTTATTGTAATGTATAAGAAATCTGTAGAATCAGGATAAATTTGCTATCATTTTATGAGTTTTGTTTGGTAGTACTTATTCACAATTTTTTTATTTCCATGAATTTTTTCACTCTTACAGTGGTCTTAATCAAGAATAATCAGCTATCATAATCCTAGTACACCTATAGGGTTTTTTTTTTATAAGAACTTAAACTGTACTACTTTGGTGGTTACTCAGTACACAGAATCTTTACTATAAGCCTGTAGATAGATTCAAGTTCCAGAACCATGTGCATCTATAAAATTGAGATAACCTTTTAAGATTCTGACACCAGCTTTCAGCATATGGGCTCATTCCTCACACCACCAAGCAATTTTCTGACACCAGCTGGATATTCTGTTGATACAGTACAACTCAATCCTGACATTATCTATCCAAAGACAGCATCAGATGCCACAGGTTAAGGGCTCAGACCTGCAAGACTGAGATCCACTTAATATGTTGTTCAGTCCCTCAGTTGATGCTTTGCGACACCATGGACTATAGCACTCCAGGTCACCATCTCCCCCAAGCTTGCTCAAACTCATATCCATTGAATTGGTGATGCCATCCAACCATCTCATCCTCTGGCGCCCCCTTCTCCTTCTGCCTTCTATGTTTCCCAGCATCAGGGTGTTTTCCAAAGAATCAGCTCTTCACATCAAGCGGCCAAAGTATTGGAGCTTCAGCTGCAGCATCAGTCCTTCCAATGAATATTCAGGGTTGATTTCCTTCAGGATTGACTGATTTGATCTCCTTGCTGTCCAAAGGACTCTGTAGTCTTCTCCAATACCACAGTTTAAAAGTATCAATTCTTCAGTGCTCAACTTTCTTTATGGTCCAACTCTCAACATCCATACATGACTGCTGGAAAACCGTAGCCTTGACTAGATGGACCTTTGTTGGCAAAGGAATGTCTCTGCTTGTTTAATATGTTCTCTAGGTTTGTCATAGCTCTTCCAGGAAGCAAGTGTCTTTTAATTTCATGGCTGCCGTCACTATCTGCAGTGATTTTGGAGCCCAAGAAAATAAAATCTGTCACTGTTTCCATTGTTTCCCCATCTATTTGCTGTGAAGTGATGGGACCAGATGCCATAATCTTCGGTTTTTAAATGTTGAGTTTTAAGCCAGCTTTTTCACTCTCCTCTTATACTTTCATCAACAGGCTCTTTATTTCTTCCTTGTTTTCTGCCATAAGGGTTATGTCATCTGTATATCTGAGATTTTCTGATATTTCTCCATAGTCTTGATTCCATCTTGTGTTTCATCCAGCCCAACATTTCTCATGATGTACTCTGCATTTAAGTTAAATAAGCAAGGTGACAATATATAGCCTTGACGTACTCCTTTTCCTATTTGGGACCAGTCTGTTGTTCCATGTCTGATTATAACTGTTGCTCCTTGACCTGCATACGGGTTTCTCAGGGAGCAGATCAGGTGATCTGGTATTCCCATCTCTTGAAGAATTTTCCAGTTTGTTGTGATCCACACAGTCAAAGGCTTTAGCATAGTCAGTGAAGCAGAAGTAGATGTTTTTCTGGAATTCTATTGCTTTTTCTATGATACAACAGATACTGGAAATTTGATCTCTGGTTCCTCTCTCTGTCTTTTCTAAATCCAGCTTGAACATCTGGGAGTTCTCGGTTCACATACTGTTGAAGCCTAGCTTGGAGAATTTTGAGCATTCCTTTGCTAGCATGTGAAATGACTGTAATTGTATGGTGGTTTGAACATTCTTTATTTATCTACTTCATATACCACTCACCAGTCAAGGTTGTTCCCTGTACTGCTGACCAACTGGCTATAAACCTCTATAAAATGGCTCTTACCACCACCCACCTTTCTTGGTTTTGGTTCACAGAACTCAGGAAGCTAGTTTATTCACTAGGATACTGATAATGATACAAAGCATGCTAATGAATGTGGACTGACATCCAGATGAAAGATACTTAGGGTGAGATACCAAAGAAGCTCTGTCCCCATGAAATCTGAGGCCCACCAAGGCAGCATGTCCAGGTGGCTCAGTAGTAAAGAATCTGCCTGCAGTTCCGGAGATGTGAGTTCAATCTCTGGGTCAGAAAGATCCCCTGGAGAAAATGGCAACTCATGCCTGTATTCTTGCCAGGAAAATCTCATGGACAGAGGAGCCTGATAGGCTACACTCCTTGTGGTGGACGTGACTGAGCGACCAAGCATGCACACGTGCAAGGCAGCATGTAGACACGTTCTGATTCATCAGCCTGGAGACTCTCTGAACCATGTCCTTTTGGGTTTTTATGGTAGGCTTCCCAGATATTGCTTGGGTTTTTATAAAAACCTCATTAAATACTAGGTGTGATTGATTAAATCATTGGCCATTGAGGACTATGAAGTTCCAACCTTCAAAATCACATGGTAGGCCTTCATCCTTAAGTTGCCTATGTGCTCTCCAAAAGTCAGTTCATTAACATAACAAGAAACACTATGGCTCTCAACACTTAAGAAATTCCCAGCATTTTAGGAGCTAAGTGCCAGAAATGGGTACTAAAGCCAAATACATATTTCTTATGACAAATTACAACATCCCTTCTTTTTAGCAACTTTATACTCTGACAAAGTGGTAAATTTGATGAAAGTGAGCATTATGGCAGCTTAAAAGAAAAAAAAATGATGAAGTCAGTTCATACATACTTACATTAGTCACTGAATTCCAACTTAACTAGATGTTTATACAAGGTGTAATTCATGTCATAAGAGAGTGTAGAATCGAGAAATAAAGGCAAATGTGTTATCTCAGGAATGGAGATAATGATAGAATATAGGGCTTGTGAAGATTAAGTGAGATAATACATGTAATATACTTACTACAGTAGCTGTTAGGTAGAAAGCGCTCAGTAAATGTTGCCTATAATACAAATAACAATAATACTGAGACTTCCCTGGAGCTCCAGTGGTTAAGATTTCATGCTCCCTATTCAGGGGGCATGAGTTTGATCCCTGGTGGAGGAACTAAGGTCCCACATGCTTCACAGCATCAGTGTGGCCAAAAAAGAAAAAAAATACAATAATATTGTGTCTTAACAGTGAGATTGATTTGGGTATTTGAAGAGCTATAGAAAAAGAAGGAAAATGCATGTGGATCTGTACTGTTGTTCTTCAGTCACTCCATCATGTCTGACACTTTGCAGCCCCATGGACCGCAACACACCAGGCTTCGTTGTCCTTCACTGTCTCCTGGAGTTTGCTCAGACTCATGTCCATTGAGTCAGTGATGCCATTCAACCGTCTCATACTGTCGCCTCCTTTTCCTTCTACTATCAGTCTTTCCCAGCATCAGGGTCTTTTCAGTGAGTTGACTCTTTGCATCAGGTGGCCAAAATATTGGAACTTCAGTTTCAGCATCAATCCTTCCAATAAATATTCAGTGTTGATTTCCTTTAGGACTGACTGGTTTGATCCCCTTGCTGACCAAGGGATTCTCAAGGGATTCTCTAGCACCACAATTTGAAAGCATCACTTCTTTGGCGCTCAACTTTTCTATGGTCTAGCTCTCACATCCATACGTGACTACTGGGAAAACCATAGCTTAACTATATAGACCTTTGTTGGCCAAGTGATGTCTCTGCTTTTTAATACTCTTTCTAGGTTTGTCATAACTTTTCTTCCAAGGAGCAAGTGTCTTTTAATTCCATGGCTGCAGTTACCATCCGCAGTGATTTTGGAGCCCAAGAAAATAAAGTCTGTTACTTTGGGAACTGGCAATGACAACAGGATGTATTTTAGATATAACAAGCTCTACAAATCAGTAACAGACATTTCCAGAAAGAAACCCAAATGATCAAATGAAAACTTTCAACCAAAGCAATAATAAATATACCTTTTTCCTTCTATCAAGTTAACAAGATTTGAGTAGAGTAACAGTAAATGGTGGTAAGGATGTTAAAAGACAAGTACTTTTTCAACCACTTTAAATAGTGTGCATTGGTATACTATACCTGAAAGGCACTTAAATGTAGTTTTTTTTTTTTTTTTACTTTACAATACTGCATTGGTTTTGCCATACATCAATATGAATCTGCCACAGGTGTACATGTGTTCCCAATCCTGAACCCCCTCCTAACTCCCTCCCCATACCATCTCTCTGGGTCATCCTAGTGCACCAGCCCCAAGCATCCTGTATCCTGCATCAAACCTAGACTGGCGACTCATTTTTTATATGATATTATACATGTTTCAATGCCATTCTCCCACATCATCCCACCCTCTCCCTCTCCCACAGAGTCCAAAAGACTGTTCTATACATCTGTGTCTCCTTTGCTGTCTTGCATACAGGGTTATCGTTTAAACCCATTAACTTGCTTTATGGTAATGGGTATATAATCCATTCTGTATTTGAATCATCTCAACTCAGTGTCAATAGGGTCTCAAGTCCGTGAGAGAAGACCCTCAAATCAGAGTGGCATTTGCCCTCCTGATTTGCATTAGTGATGACTTGCATTGGTGTCGTTCATCTGTGATCTCTCATTTGGAACGCTAAAGAAAGGATTTAGTGTAAATACCTTTGTATGATTTGTTCTTAGTTCAAAATGGCTTTGTAATTTCTTTGAGGCAGGAATTATGTCTTGTATTTAAATATCCTTCAGTAGTACTCAGTTCAGTTCAATTCAGTTCAGTCGCTCAGTCATGTCTGACTCTTTGTGACCTCATGAATTGCAGCACGCCAGGCCTCCCTGTCCATCACCAACTCCCGGGGTTCACTCAAACTCACGTTCATTGAGTCAGTGATGCCATCCAGCCATCTCATCCTCGGTCGTCCCCTTCTCCTCCTGCCCCCAATCCCTCTCAGCATCAGTCTTTTCCAATGAGTCAACTCTTCACATGAGGTGGCCAAAGTACTGGAGTTTCAGCTTTAGCATCATTCCTTCCAAAGAACACCCAGGACTGATCTCCTTTAGAATGGACTGGTTGGATCTCCTTGCAGTCCAAGGGACTCTCAAGAGTCTTCTCCAACACCACAGTTCAAAAGCATCAATTCTTCGGCACCCAGCTTTCTTCACAGTCCAACTCTCACATCCATATATGACCACAGGAAAAACCATAACCTTGGTTAGACGTACTTTTGTTGGCAAAGTAATGTCTCTTCTTTTCAATATGCTATCTAGGTTGGTCATAACTTTCCTTCCAAGGAGTAAGCATCTTTTAATTTCATGGCTGCAATCACCATCTGCAGTGATTTTGGAGCCCCAAAAAAGTCTGACATTGTTTCCACTGTTTCCCCATCTATTTCCCATGAAATGATGGGATCAGATGCCATGATCTTTTAAGAGCTTGGCTCCTACTTGGCACTTACTGGAACTTTTTCATGTACACTCTGAAGGGAGAATGACAGAATTAGGAAAGATTCTTGAGGGTTTAAATAACTTGTACCCCTTCATCCCTTTAGCTTCCTTCTTTAAAAATATTCCCTTAATCTAATCATTCTATCTTAATCTCTTCTAGTAATCCTTTCCCCTCTTTTGTTTTAAATAGGTAAGTTTTCCAAGGTCCTTGGATGCACACTTATAAATACCATGCTATGGTATTTATAAGCTGTGCTGATGGCTTAAATTTTGGTGCTGCCACAGAAATAGGCAGTCAGAGTCAATATCTATTGATTGGATTCATCTCCAGCTTTCTTGCTGGTTTATCTCTAAATGCCAATTCTAGTTTCCAATATGTTGAACTTTTCCATATGAATCAATAGCACCTTAATTTTAATGTGCCTAATGTGACTGTTTTTTTCTGAACCAGAATTTGCAGTTTGCTTATTTTCCTCTTCTTACATAATAGTACCACCATTTCCTGGTCACTCAGTTTGGAAATTTCTGAAATTATCTTTAACTCATTTGTACACCTCAGTCATTTGTCAAGTCCTGTCAGTTCCAACTTTCAGTCCTGTATCCATACTTTTCTTTGTGCTCCTGGTGCCCTTTATGTTACCTTGTAAATGGAATCATCTCTCTAATCAATGGGCATTGTCTTTAGAAGTTTAATATTAAAACACATAGTAGATCACTTTATCCTCCTAAAACTTGCAGTGGTCTTTTTCACCTACATATTCTTAAGCTTTTCTGGGCTCAAACTACATTTCCAGTATCTTTCTCCAATTTTTTTCTCTCATTTACCCAGGGTCCAGTTTATTCATTCATTTATTTAATATTTATCTTGCACCAGACACTGTTCCAAATGCTGTTGATATAGCAGTGGGTGAGATAAGCCACAGCCCCTACTCTTTTAGAGACTGCACTCTAGAAAAAACACTCCGTATCTCACAGTTACTTGTATGTTAGGTGCTTTCAGGAATATGCTTCATCAGTCAGGAATGCCAGCTCCACCTGTGTAAATAACATACCCCTCAAGACATTGCTCAAATACCACACTTTCCACAAAAACTTCCTGATGCTGCCAGTCAGAATTAATAACCTTCTCTAAACTCTATTAATAACAGTATTTAACTTGGCTTTTCAATTACAGTTATTTAAAAACCTTTCTTCCCTATTGGATCAGATGCCTGTTTAATGGCTGAGACCATCAGGTTCAGTTTTGTATTTTCTCTGAGCCTTGTTCATAAAGTATTAACTTAAATTTGATCTTCAAGTATTGATGTGGTATTTCTATAGTGCCATATAGTCAGATCTCCTGGATTAAAGGAAGAAAGATAAAATAGCTGAGGCAGACATACTTAATCATGGCATACACTTTTCACTTAAGCAAAAAAAAAAAAAACTAGTATTTTTACATTTGCCCACAGTAGAAGATAAATGACACTCATAAATTCTCAGGGCAAGGTATAACTTTTAATTAAATTGGGATAAGGGGAAACATCCATTTAGCTGCATCAAAGTGAGTTTTTTTGTGTGTGTGTCACTATTATAAATGTCAGCCTGAGAGGTCATCATGACAACTATAAATATTTTATGAAAAATTTAATCTATATGACAATTTGTTCCTCTGGAGAGAAATTTTTTTGTTGTGGTTGTTTTTAATGCTACTTCATATATCCCACCTCCCCCACCCCATAGTAAAACAGCAAAATGAAATTATATATCCCCACTAAAATTTTTCTCCCTTGTGCCACTTTTCTTTATAGATTTCAGAAATTTTTAATAAAGGATCAAATTATTATATCAGTGATTTTAAGGTAAAATATGTTTATACCTTTCTTGCATAATTACTAGCTTTGTAGCACAAATTTTATAATTGTACCTAGAGTAACTTTCCCAAATATAAGATGTTTCCCATTGACTATAACATTATTATTAACAGTGCAACGGAGATTAAGTTAGCTTGAGTGACCTTTGAGTGATATTAACCTTCATTTTAGTTAATGTTTTCATTTAGTAAATAAACATAAGCATAGTCTGAAACAATACTAAACTGAATCCTAAAGTTTACCACTTTGAACTTCAACAAGAACTTAAAATTTACATGGCAATTTGTGTATACATTGGCTCTGTGAGATCACTAAGGCAATACCATTGTCTCTGTTTAGATGGAAAAACAAGTTTGAAGATACGAGGAGATGTGCTCATGGCCTCAGTTCTGTTCTGTAATAAGTAGAAATGAAAGAGCTCAAGCTCCTGTTTTCCAACCCCAAGCACCATTCCTTACCAGGATCCTTTGTCAAATTGGAACTTCCTTCTATAAGCAAACTTCCCTGGTGGCTCAGATGCTAAAGCATCTGTCTACAATGCAGGAGACCCGGGTTTGATCCCTGGGTTGGGAAGATCCCCTGGAGAAGGAAATGGCAATCCACTCCAGTACTATTGCCTGGGAAAATCCCATGGACAGAGGAGCCTGGTAGGCTACAGTCCATGGGGTCACAAAGAGTCGGACATGACTGAACGACTTCACTTTCACTTTCCATAAGCAAATGTAACATTTTCAAAATAGACAGTTTTTAGAATTAATAAAAATGGATGAACAGGGAAATAAATAGTAGTATTCTGTTTCCATTGCTAAGATTTTTTTTTTTCATCTAATTTCTTATTATCTTAGGTCAGTGGTAAATAGAAATTCTTATTTCTTTGAGCGTAAGCTACTTATGGCCTTTCCCGGTGGCCCATCAGTAAAGAATCTGCCTACAATGCAGGAGACTCAAGTTCAGTCCCTAGGTCAGGAAGATCCCTGGAGGAGGCCATGGCAACCCACTCTAGTATTCTTACCTGGAGATTCCCATGGACAGGGGAGCCTGGCAGGCTACAGTGCAAAAGGTCGAAAAGAGTCAGACACGAATGAAGTGACTGAGCATGAGCACAAGGCCGCTTATATTTTCTTTTAAAACTCGAAGATAATGTGTTTTTCAAATTTCTTCTATGTTTATAGAAACATAGTGTACACCTGACCCTGAGTTTAGCCAGTAAAATACTTTCTTAGGTAGATAATACTATACTGATTCATGCTGATAGCCTCTCTCTTCTGTAGTGTAAAAGGCAATTAAGTATTTCACAGTCTCCATAGCACCTTTCAGTTTTTTAAAGTCTGTCTTTTCTTGCCTAGATAGGATAGAGTTCCTGATATCTTTAATACAAATAGAAATTAAGAAACTTCCCTGGCAGTCCAGTGGCTATGACTTCACCTTCCAATGCAGAGGGTCTGGGTTCATTCCCTAGTTAGGCAGCTAAGATCCCATATACCTCATGGCCCAAAATCTAAAACATAAAACAGAAACAATATTGTAACAGATTAATTAAAAATCTTTTAAACAAAAGTTTCATTAAGAAATGTAGGTAATCCAAGTAGTATATACAATAAGAAATAAAGTCTTGAATTTTTAAGTGGTTTAATTAAGAAAAAAATTGGGCTTTTCTAGGTCTCATGTGTTTAACTCTTGCAATTTTTTGTTCTGTAGTTCAACTTCTCTTTTTTTCATTGTAATAATCTATTCCATGTAAATGGTTAAAGCTGTATAATTTTTTTTCTCTTCTAGTTAGTTTTTTAAAGATGTTCTCACTATCCTGTCTCTTCTTTACTCTTCAAAAGCCACCTCATGGAGATTCAAAGTAGGAGAAAAACACTGACAGTGTGTCCTGTGTAGTAAACAGATGGTTATTGCCTTCCTCTTTGCAGTTTCAAAAGGGTGGGAGGTACTGATATCTTTCAAAAAGGTGAGATATTAGTCAGATCAGATCTCATGGATTTGAGGGAGGGTGTATCATCATCCAGTTAAGAAATTTCTCCCTGGCTTTTTTGTTTTACTGTCTTCATTTAGTCACTGACGTGCATTTTCTTATTCATTTAAGACATCTTCATATTGCCATAAACTTAACTTTTCACCACCTCAAAATGCAGAGAACACTGGATTTTTACATTTAAGAAACTGTATTGTATCTTTGATAATCCTTGTTTTAATGCAGTTATTCCTGCCTCTTCCTGCAGACATGTATTTTTAAGAATATTGCATTAGTTACATTGCTAACATAAATTCTAATGCTTACATCATCAGATTCTGGCAGGCAGATTAGTCTTTCCCAGGGTTATCTAGCAATTTTTGACACTTAAGAGAGCAATTCTTTGGGGAAAAGTAGCTTTTTACTTGACCCCAGGTCAGAGAGTTTCTAAATTATTTAAGTTACAGGCAGATTCTGTCCTGAAAGTGGTTGAAACAGGACATCAATACCATATATAAAATTTATCCATGTTTCCATTTTACTTTGTTATGTACTTGTCCCCTAATCCTTATATTATTAATGTTATTGAGCTTTTATACTTTAATTTTCTCATTTTGAGTGTTAGATAAAATAAAGTGTATGATAGAAAAAAATAAGCTTTTACTGTAACTCTTTGAGTACTCACATGTCCAGTTCACCTAACTCTAGTTTTAAAACTTGCCGATACTTTCAAATTTATTTAAAATAAAAATCCAGCCTCCTTACCAAGATCTCAAAGGGTGGTGCCTGTTTCCCTCACCCACTCTCTTTGCTCACTGTGTCCCATCACATTGGCCATGTCTCTGTTCCTCAGATACAGGAAGCTCCAGCCAGCACCACTTACTATTTATTCTACTTGAATGCTCTTCTCTAAAATCTCATGGCTTTTCTGAAGGGAAAGGAAGAGATTTTGGAGATGGTTGTATCTGAGATAAGCCTTTAAAATGGATCTGTAGGCTAATGAATACCTTTGGAATGCTTCTGGAACATAAAGATATTTAGAGTAATTCAAATGGGTGACTGGAGTGATTTAAGAAATATTGCCTTCTGTGGAGCATTGATTTAGCTGCCAGTTACAGTGTGGATACTTAAAACTTTGGTTAATTTACTAAAGTCTCTTTTCAGTGGGTAGGAAAAATTTAAACCTATTCTGAATTTGAAATTATGAACAAGAAGAAGGTATAGGTTGCAATGCCCAGTGTAAAACCAAATGTTTAGCTAACTTTTGAGAAATTTTGGCTGGATAAATGGCGTGTGTTTTAGCCAGGTGAAGTGTCCATGTCACCTGTTTTCACCAAAAAATAGACCTGTCCTTGTTATTTTCAAATCCTTTACTCTGGTTGGTATGGGGGATGAGGAATAGGAATTAGGCAGCAGACTTCTTTGATTGCTTTCTTTATTACCAGCAATGGCTGACGTACCATTCTTCATACCCTGATGTCTGTTTCCCCAAAGGAGTGCCAGTCCAGAATTCCCAGTGCTGTGCTTAGAAGTAGCAAATGTTCCCACTCTTATTTAAGAGCAAAGGCTCCTCAGGGTTCCATATGTGTATCAGCAGCTTTGTCATTTGGTATGCCTCTGGGTTTTGGTATTGGAAACAAGTTACTTCAGAAGAAAGCTAGTGACTCATTTGTATCAACCGTACAGACCTTTTTCTGCATCTGCCTAAAAAGAATTTTTATTAGTTTTCTTTTAAGCCTCCATTTTGTTGACCATCTACTGCTTCAATTTTTACCCTGAACTTTAATCAGTAGCTGAAAGCATAAACAAATTCTAAACTGTTCCAGGATTTATTCTTCTTTAAGGTATCTCCTCCTCAAAGATTCCCAAACACTCATGTTTTATCCATTTTTCTTGTGAGGATCTTTCATAATCCCAGCATGTAAGCAAAAAGTCAATATACTGTGGACCTTTACTGGTCCCTGGATTTAGTCAGTTGTGCAGAATGGGCTGAGGCTGGTGCTGCAGATCTCCTCCATCTGCCTTCTTTCCCTGCTATCCCATCAGCTTCTGGCTAGACCTGCCCCAAGTTTAAAAAGACAAACCTTCATCTGTGTAAATTTTAAACATCGTAAGTTTTTTTATTTTATTTTTAAATCCTTTTATACCAAAATACGTGCCTATAACTTTCCTGAATGTTCTAAGAAAAATGCAGTCAGACTTGCTTTAAAACTTCCAAGTTAGCATCTTCTAGGTCTGACTTTATATCCAGCTCTTATACCACAAAACACTCTTGTACAGTCAGAAAGAACTCAGTAATACTCTAGTTTTACTTCTTAGTATCCCTGCCCCTATCCCCCAGCAGTGCAGACCTCTGCTTTTTATCAGTATGGTACAGCGGTCCCTCCCCCAGCCAGCAGCTAAAGAACTGATGGAAACTAGCAAGGCCCCAGGAAGCAAGCAGATTCGAAAACAAAGGCCAGAAGTGGAGTGTTAATAAAGTATTCAGACAGTAATTTGAATAGAGCATTTATGTGACAAAAACAGAACTGTGTTAAGCAACAGGGAACTGAACATTATTTTTCATACAAAGTTAAAAGCACGTTGTATTTTCTTCCTGACTACCTGCCCAGTCCTCATCTCTTCCAGAGAAACAAGCTTCATCTAAATTATTTCATCTGTTGATGATTGTCATTTAGAACTTTATTGCTACTTCTATTTCAGGTATTCCTTTGAAAAAGGTGTATGGATTCATTAAATATTCTAATATATTGTCTATAAATTATAAGGTAAAATCAAGCATGTTATCTACAGATACTTTTAAGTGGACTTGCCTTTATACTTAGAAATGTCTCCTAATAGTAGCTTCCTTGGTGACTCAGATGGTAAAGAATCCACCTGCAATGCAGAAGACCCATGTTTAATCCCTGGGTTGGGAAGATCCCCTGGAGAAGGAAATGGCAACCCACTCCAGTATTCTTGCCTGGAGAAGCCCATGGACAGAGGAGCCTGGCAGGCTAAAGTCCATGGGGGGCACAAAGAGTCAGACACTACTGAGTGACTGTCACACCATGGAAGGGCCATTGTTCATGTGTCTTTGCTCTACTGCCAGTCTCTCTCCCGAGATCTTGGAGGAGGCCTGTGGAAAAGAGCTGGATTCCCTTGTGTCCAGGACTCCCAGGGCTCTTTAAAATTTCAGCTCATTTCTTCTTTCTTGCCCTTTTCATCTCTTGCTCTGCCAAAGGTGAAATAGTTTGTCACCTTTGGAATTCAGTCTGTCTGGTTGCCTTTGACTTCAGCTTTCTTGGAGTCAAAATAAGTTGTGCAGGGATTTTGTTTGTTTAGGGTTTGTCTTTTTTTTTTTTTTAATCCAACTTTCTCTCATTGTAAGGATGTTCTCTTGTGGCTTTCCTCATCCTAAGCAGAGTGAAATTCCTCCTCCCTCTGCTTTATTTTAATTAATATCTAAGTGATTCAGTTCAGTTCAGTTCATTTGCTCAGTCATGTCCAACTCTTTGTGACCCCATGGACTGCAGTACACCAGGCTTCCCTGTCCATCACTAACTCCCAGAGCCTACTCAAACTCATGTCCATCACATCAGTGGTGCCATCCAACCATCTCATCCTCTGTCATCCCCTTCTCCTCCCCTCTTCAATCTTTCCCAGCATCAGGGTCTTTTCCAGTGAATCAGTTCTTCACATCAGGTGGCCAAAGTATTGGAGTTTCAGCTTCAGCATCAGTCCTTCCAGTGAATGCTCAGGACTGATTTTCTTTAGGATGGACTGGTTTGATCTTCTTGCAATAAGGGACTCTCAACCACACAAGTCTTCTGCAACACCACAGTTCAAAAGTATCAATTCTAAGTGATTTAATGCCACTTTTGGTTAAAGTAGATGCTTCTCCTCTTTTCATAGAATTCAGAAAGATAAGCATACATGTGTATTTGTCTACTAAAAGAGACAGTTGGCCTTACTAACTAGTTGTCATGAATAAATTTTAAAACCTATTATTGTTTAATATCTAATCTTGGCCTTTTGACATAAATTACTATGTTTAATGTACCTTGGTATACATTTTGCTGGAAGTTTGTCATTGGAGGATGTGCCAACAAATTATGTCACTCTTTGGCAGGTGTTCTTTGGGTACATTCCTGACAGCCCCCAACCTACCCCCCCTCCCCAAAATCAGGGCTGGGCAACTGGTGACACCTTCTTTAAACTTTAATCTGTGTTAAAAATTGTGACCATGATAAATGAGGTACAACTTTGGAGGCTAGTAATTGGTGTTAGGGGGTGAGATGGGGAATAAAAATGATTTTTTTAGGGGACTCTTTTTTATCTAGTGTGTGTCTGTCCCCTTGAGTCATTTTTGACAAAGAATTAAATGACTTTCCATGTCAACTCCTGTTCATGTTTAGGACTGCAGCTTTTATAAGACAGAGTCAACTCAGATGTTTCCCAATAGCCTTCTAAGGCCAGTGGCTGTGCATCCAAGTCAGCTTAGAAAAGCAACATTCAAGCTACTTGACTGGAAGGACAAAGTTGAGAATATTATCAACCAAGATTTATAAAAGCCATGTTCAGGGAAAAAATTTTTAAGGAAGGTCACAGTTTTTCTAGAAAGTCTTAAACTATCAACCTCCAGTCAGAAGGAGGTAAGGTGAAGTCACTCAGTCGTGTCTGACTCTTTGCCACCCGATGGACTGTAGCCTACCAGGCTCCTCCCTCCATGGGATTCTCCAGGCAAGAGTACTGGAGTGGGTTGCCATTTCCTTCTCCAGGGGATCTTCCCAACCCAGGGATCAAATCCCGGCCTCCCGCATTCCAGGCAGACGCTTTAACCCCTGAGCCACCAGTCAGAAGGAAACAGGTATCTATTGTATCCTGATGGTTCTTACCGCACCCCTCTGCATCGCTTTCACTAAGTTTCGGGATGTTTTGGCACAACAGCTGGCTTCGGAGAATCAATATGAGACACAGTCTATTTTGTTTGGTCTCTTTGTTCTAAGTATATGGACTTCACTATAGCTCAAAAGGTAAAAGAACCTGCCTGTGATGCAGGAGACCAGGGTTCAGTCTTTGGGTTGGGAAGTTCCTCTGGAGAAGGGAATGGCAATCCTTTCCAGTATTCTTGCCTGGGGAATTCCATGGACAGAGAAGCCTGGTGGGCTACAGTCCGTGGGGTCACAAAGAGTCAGACACGACTGAGCAGCTAACACACATACACATTCTAAGTATATTGCCCATTCTGTCACATAGTATACTTATTATTAATGGCTTCTGACTTCCCAGAGTTAGGCCATACTTCACAAGACTACCGTCTCTCCAAACAGCAGCCACAAATGTGGGCTCCCTAAGCTGCCTTCACTTCTGACCAACTGGCTACAAATTCAGGAGGTTCCCACTATGCCCCCTCAGGTTCATTAGTTTGCTATAATAACTCAGAAAGCTCAGGGAAACCTACATTTGTTATTACAGATTTTATTGTAGAAATGAGTCCAAATCAGAACCAGCCAGAGAGATACATAGGGTGAGGTCTGGGAGAACCCCAAACACAAAGCTTTCATCATCCCCAGGGATGTATTGCTCTTCTGATACATCAGTGTATAACAATACACACTCAGAAAACCTTACCTGAGCTTTGGTGTCCAGAGTTTTTGCTGAAACTCCATTAAGTTTGATTGATTGACTCACTGACCACATGATTGAACTCAAACTCCCATTCCCCTCCCTTCCTGAAGTCAGGCTGATGTCCTGTGGTTCAAATCCTAGCCAACTGATCACATGTTGGTCTTTGAACATGGCAGTCCCCATCCTGGAGTTAACTGATTAGCGTAAACTACCAGGTGATGTCAAAAGGCCCACCAGGAGTAACAGAGACACTCCAGACACTCAAGGAATTCCAGGGCTTTAGAGGTTGTCTCCTAGGAACAGGGGACAAAGCCAGCAAAATGCTTTGATACATGAACTCCTGTCCAACTGTTTCCCTTTTCTAAGAAAGCCAATAGCCAAAATTGAAGCACCTAGTTGTTTGAATGTGTGGATATACATTGATATTTCTTCTTTTATTTTTTATCTTCAATTTGTGTGCCCATCCCACCCTAATTTTTCTTTCTTCCTTTACTGATTTTTCTGCTATGTTGTTTTATAACCACTTGAAATACTTATGACAGATGGAGGTGTAAATTAAATAATCCCAGATACCTCCAAGATAATCCATGGTTCTAGAAATGGAAAGCATGAGGAATAAGGAGCTCTGCAGCCTTTCTGTGGAACCTTTGGGCCGCTGTTCTAACTTTGGTTGGGAGATTTGTGGTATTCTGTATGGGAGGAGTGCAGCTAGGCGCCTGGACTGAGAATTCCTAGCAGGTTCTCCCATGCTGCTGCCTCTGAGCTGGTTGGGAGCGAACCTTAGAAGTGTGCTCTTTCTCTCATAGTCACTTGTGTAGCCATTCAGCCAGGAAACTATTATGAATCTAATATGTCAGTATCTATGAAATGTTTTTGATATCATATGAATAGCATCAACCTTAGTTTTACTTCCTTATGTTAATACAAGCTGTTTCCATTGGATTTGTCATTTAAGCATCAGTTGTTTTTTTTTTCCTATATACAAATACTTACCTAAATTGACATTTTCTAAATTGCTTTTTCCCAAATTGGCTGATTTTTATAATTTCCAAACTAACTCACAAATTTCATTTTCTACCTACATGTCAGTCCCCTATGACTATGTTGCATGCCATCTGCTGTGTCTGCCGTTTCATTAATGTTTCCTCTGCTTCAGCTTATGAATAAAGATTCAACACTATGTGCTGACCCCTTTGCTACCATTCTTAACATTTTAAACCAATCACACAAACATACAGCTTGTTATTATGGCTCTTTGCTTAATGCATCAGCTGATGTTGTATTCTGACAACTGTGGTTTTTATCCAAGCCTATTTTGTAATGAAAATTTTATCTGATTTTATCAGCCTGCTTCAGCAGTTCAAACAGATAACATCTGTGACATTCTCTTCATCCCTCTATTCTGAAAATGCATGAATAAAATCTAGTATATCTACCTAGCATGGGACTTTTTAGTAAAAATAAAAGCACAAAATGGTGGCTTGGATGTGCCATCAAAGATGTCATAGAAAGCATCTTTGTGATGCTTTCTATGGATTGTCTCCAAAATTATATTTTTCTGTTTGTAAATGACTTCAAACATAGCTATCATTAATCCTAACAATACCAATCTTACCAAAGGAAGAAAGGAAAAAAGGAAGGAAGGGCAGGACGAAAGGGAAAAAAAAGAAAAAAAAAAGTTCTTATTTATCACAAGTATCTTCCACTCAGTTTCTTCCTCACTAATATTCATCAGCAGTGATCAACATGTATGCTACAGAAGAAAGAAAGACAGAATCCTTAAAGCTCTGTATTGTTTTATCTCATACCAAGTTAGCAGCAATGGAAATAAGGGTGGAGGGGCATAGTGGTGATGTGGCTCTCTTTCACCTAGATTTTTGCTAACCATTCAAGGGTCTGAGTAAGTAGAGTTCATTGGAAGCAGAGCACTTCCATTCAACAGTTATTGTCCATATACTTTAGAAGACCATTATTGAGTTGGGAAAAACTTCAATTTTCCAGACATTAGAGTCGAAGTACCAGGCTGTTTAGTTATTTTGTGGTTTATGATTCAGAGGGTGGGGGAATTGGATTAAAAAAAAAAATTGGGTGGGGAGAGGGGGATTTGGAGGCAGAGCACCTAACAAACAAACGAAATGTGTGAACCTAGGAAGGTCTTGGTGGGAGCTGGGGAAGAGACGAACAGTAAAAGACATACTTGAGGCAGTTGAAGAAATTTAAGTATTCCCCAGGTGTAAGGCACTACTTTGGAATTATTAGTGGCACTGTGGTTGTATATAGGAGAATGCCCTTATTTTCAGTAGAAGAATGCTGAAGCATTTAGGAGTGAAGTGTTGTGAAGTCTGCAGCTTTCTTTCAAATGGTTCAGCAAAGCAAGAGGTGTTTAGTGCTAAATATATATGTGTGTATGATGTGTGGGAGGGGAGGAGAGAGAGAAGCTGTGGCAAAATGTGAACAGTTATTGAATATAGATATTCATGATGGACAGAGGGGGCCTGGCGTGCTGCGGTTCATGGGGTCACAAAGAGTCGGACACGACTGAGCGACTGAACTGAACTGATTTGCTATACAGATGTGCATTGTACTAGTCTTTCAACTTGCCTGATTGTGAAAGTTTTCATAATTAAATAAATAAAAGAGACAGTGACCGAGTTACCTGACTTGAATAGCTTCCAGGTTTACTAACTGTTTGCTGTTCTTGACATAACTGCCAGCAGAGCCAATTTCAGCAAATAGATAACTGTCTCCTTAATTTGCTGAACTGATAAAAGATGAGGAAAGCTATTATAGATATAATAGTTATGGAATTAAAATAATTTCTTTTTCATCTTCACATGATTTCTGTATAAGTAAAATTTGATTAAAAGTATATCAGTATATATTTGGTGTTCCTATATTAAGAAATAATTTCCTATTTGTTTTATAATGTACAGACAGACACTTCATAGAGTGCGCTTTATTAGAGTGGACAAGAGGGAAAGCATGTTACCATTATTTTATTTCTTAATATATGTAAAGAATAAAACAAAAACAATTACATTCTACTTTAGTATATGTAGATTTCTTAATTGTTGGATTTATCATTCTAGTTCATTTCCATATCTTGACTTGCATCTCCTGTTTTTCTCAAAAAGTCGTCTTAGTGACAAACATGTAATTATGCTTTTGAGATATATACTTATTAAAGGGCTTCCCTGTGTTTTCCTGAGAGTTTTCACTTTCATCTTAGGTTCAAAGGATTTGTTAACAAAATAAGTCACTTTTTAATGTTATGCTAACATTAAAAGAAATAGGGAATAGAAACAACAGAGGATATATATCACCAAGTGGGTGTTGACCAACATCCAGGCTTAAGTGGCTGCAGCACGGAAATCCTGTGCTACCAAACATCTGGGGTCCCAGTTGGGAAAGGGTCCCAAGCAGTGCGTCTGCTCTGCTCTTCAGAAAGCTTGGGGTTCCTGGTTGTAATCTCAAGATGCAAACTGATAATATCATCAATCTGTGAGCAAACTGCAGTTCTTGTTTCATTATAATGCTATTTGCTCTATCCTGTAAAACTTGAGTGTTAAGCCTGGGACTTGGTTGGCCAAACCCACTCCAGGGGCTCAACAGTCCCAAGATTTGTCCCATATCTTATCTATGGTGCTGCAAGGCTTACACTCACATCAGGGCTGTGTCCATGCAGTTTAGAAAGCAAGGTCAGAGGCCCACTGTGCTTTGTCTCTTAAGACTAAACAAGACTTATTTATTTAATTTCCCCAACATCCTGGTGATCATTGTGAAGATCAATAATCAATGCAAAGAAATAGAGGAAAACAATAGAATGGGAAATACTAGAAATATCTTCAAGAAAATTAGAGATACCAAGGGAACATTTCATTCAAAGATGGGCAAAATAAAGGACAGAAATATTATGGACCTAACAGAAGCAGAAGATATTAAGAAGAGGTGGCAAGAACACACAGAAGATCTATACAAAAAGATCTTCAAGACCCAAATAACCATGACAGTGTGATCGCTCATCTAGAGCCAGACATGCTGGAATGTGAAGTCAAGTGGGCTTTAGGAAACCTCACTACGAACAAAGCTAGTGGAGGTGATGGAATTCCAGTTGAGCTACTTCAAATCCTAAAAGATGATGCTATGAAACGACTGCACTCAATATGCCAGCAAATTTGGAAAACTCACCAGTGGCCACAGGACTGGAAAAGGTCAGTTTTCATTCCAATTCCAAAGAAGGGCAATGCCAAAGAACGTTCAGACTACTGCACACTTGCACTCATCTCACATAGTAGCAAAGTAATGCTCCAGACTCTCCAAGCCAGGCTTTGACAGTACGTGAACCCTGAACTTCCGGATATTCAAGCTGGTTTTAGAAAAGGCAGAGGAACCAGAGATCAAATTGCCAACAACCACTGGATCATCAAAAAAGCAAGAGAGTTCCAGGAAGAACATCGACTTCTGCTTTATTGACTAAGCCAAAGCCTTTGACTGTGTGGATCACAGTAAACTATGGAAAATTCTGAAAGACATGGGAATACCAGACAACCTAACCTGCCTCGTGAGAAATCTCTATGCAGGTCAGGAAGAAACAGTTAGAACTGGACATGGAACAACAGACTGGTTCCAAATAGGAAAAGGGGTATGTCAAGGCTGCTTTTTCAACTTCTATGCAGAGTACATCATGAGAAACGCTGGGCTGGAAGAAGCACAAACTGGAATCAAGATTGCAGGGGGAAATATCAGTAACCTCAGATATGCAGATGACACCACCCTTATGGCAAAAAGTGAAGAAGAACTAAAGAGCCTCTTGATGAAAGTGAAAGAGGAGAGTGAAAAAGTTAGCTTAAAGCTCAACATTCAGAAAATGAAGATCATGGCATCTGGTCCCATCGCTTCATGCCAAATAGATGGGGAAACAGTGTCAGACTTTATTTTTTTGGGCTCCAAAATCACTGCAGATGGTGACTGCTGCCATGAAATTAAAAGATACTTACTCCTTGGAAGAAAAGCTATGACCAACCTAGACAGCGTATTAAAAGCAGAAACATTACTTTGCCAACAAAGGTCCATCTGGCCAAAGATATGATTTTTCTGGTAGTCATGTATGGATGTGAGAGTTGGACTGTAAAGAAAGCTGAGTGCCAAAAATTGATGCTTTTGAACTGTAGTGTCGGAGCAGATTTGAGAGTCCCTTGTACTGCAAGGAGATCAAACTGGTCCATCCTAAAGGAAATCAGTCCTGAATATTCATTGGAAGGACTGATGTTGAAGCTGAAACTCCAATACTTTGGCCACCTAATACGAAGAACTGACTCACTGGAAAAGACCCTGATGCTGGGAAAGATTGAAGGCAGGAGAAGAGGACGACAGGATGAGATGGATGGCGTCACCAACAGGATAGACAGTGAGTTTGAGGAAGCTCCAGGAGTTGGTGATGGACAGGAAAGCCTGACATGCTGCATTCCGTTGGGTCACAAAGAGTCAGACACAACTGAGTGACTGAACTGACCTGAACATCCTGGTGGTAGAGAATCCGCCTACCATTGCAAGAGATACTGTTTCAATCCCTGGTCTGGGAAGATTCCACGTGCCACGGTGCAACAAAGCTTGTGTGCCACAACTACTAGCCTGTGCTCTAGAGCCCTGGAGCAGCAACCACTGAGCCCACATGCTGCGACTGCTGAAGCCCACATGCCGTAGAGTCCATACTCCTCAACAGGAGAAGCCACCCCAGTGAGAAGCCCACCCACTGCAACTAGAGTAGCGCCCACTCACCACAACCGAAGGAAAGCCCTCACAGCAACAAAGACCCAGCATGGCCAAAAACAAATGAATGGAAAGTGAAAATTTGAAAATAAGTTTTGAGATACATGCTTATTAAAATATATATGCTGTATCAAGTGAAAGCAATTAATTGAAAAAAGTAAAACTCATCCTCCAATTTCCTTTCCCATAACAATATAAAATTCTCTATGTAACTCTATTTCTAAAAATTATGAGTTGTGAATTCTTTAAAAAGTACTTCAGAATTTTTAAATTAATAACCAATAATAAATTATAATTTTTAGAATAACTTATATATACAGTATGCTGTTATATTTGCTTACAGAAATATCTTCAGTTCAGTCACTCAGTCGTGTATGACTGTTTGTGACCCGATGAATCACAGCACGCCAGGCCTCCCTGTCCATCACCAACTCCCACAGTTTACCCAAACTCATGTCCATTGAGTCAGTGATGCCATCCAACCATCTAATTCTCTGTCATCCCCTTCTCCTCCTGCCCTCAATATTTCCCAGCATCAGAGTCTTTTCAAATGAGTCAGCTCTTCGCATCAGATGACCAAAGTATTGGAGTTTCAGCTTCAACATCAGTCCTTCCAATGAAAACCCAGGACTGATCTCCTTTAGGATGGACTGGGTGGATCTCCTTGCAGTCCAAGGGACTCTCAAGAGTCTTCTCTAACACCACAGTTCAAAAGCATCAATTCTTTAGTCCAATTCTCACATCCATACATGACCACTGGAAAACCATAGCCTTGGCTATCTAGACCTTTTTGGCAAAGGAACATCTCTGCTTTTTAATATGCTGTCTAGGTTGATCATAACTTTCTTTACAAGGAGTAAGCGTCTTTTATTCCATGGCTGAAGTCATCATCTGCAGTGATTTTGGAGCCCAAAAATAAAGTCAGCCACTGTTTCCCCAACTGTTTGCCATGAAGTGATGGGACCAGATGCCATGATCTTAGTTTTCTGAATGTTGAGCTTTAAGCTAACCTTTTCACTCTCCTCTTTCACTTTCACCAAGGGGCTCTTTAGTTCTTCTTCACTTTCTGACATAAGTGTGGTTTCATCTGTGTATCTGAGGTTTTTGATATTTCCCCTGCAATCTTGATTCCAGCTTGTGCTTCTTCCAGCCCAGCATTTCTCATGATATACTCTGCATATAAGTTAAATAAGCAGGGTGACAGTATACAGCCTTGACATACTCCTTTTCCTGTTTGGAACCAGTCTGTTGTTCCATGTCCAGTTCTAACTATTGCTTCCTGACCTGCATAGAGATTTCTCAGGAGGCGGGTCAGGTGGTCTTGTATTCCCATCTCTTTCAGAATTTTCACGGTTTATTGTTGTCTATGCAGTCAAAGGCTTTGGCTTAATCGGTAAAGCAGCAGCAGATGTTTTACTGGAACTCTCTTGCTTTTTCAATGATCCAGCGGATGTTGGCAATTTGATCTTTGGTTCCTCTGCCTTTTCTAGAACCAGCTTGAACATCTTGAAGTTCGCGGTTTAGGTATTGCTAAAGCCTGGCTTGGAGAATTTTGAGCATTATTTTGGCATTAGCGTGTGAGTTGAGTGCAGTTGTGCGGTAGTTTGAGCATTCTTTGGCATTGCCCTTATTTGGGATTGGAATGAAAACTGACCTTTTCCAGTCCTGTGGCCACTGGTGAGTTTTCCAAATTTGCTGGCATATTGAGTGCAGCACTTTCACAGCATCATCTTTTAGGATTTGAAGTAGCTCAACTGGAATTCCATTACCTCCACTAGGTTTGTTCATGGTGATACCTCCTAAGGCTCACTTGACTTCACATTCCAGGATGTCTGGCTCTAGATGAGTGATCACACCATCATAATTATCTGGGTCGTGAAGATCTTTTTTGTACAGTTTTTCTGTGTATTCTTGCCACCTCTTTATAGCCTATATGAAATGCTAATAAGAATTGCATAAGAAGTGTCAGTCTTTTATGAGTAAGGGATAATCAAGTGTTTTATAAACTCCTCTCCTTTGAGAATTTTATTTTGATTTTCAAGAGAGCATCCAGATTTCTAGTGTGTTTGTTGTTGCAGCAAGGGTTAAACTTAATTATATGGTGTTTTTAAGACTCTACTGTAATAAGTTGTGCATAAAGGAGCTCCTGTTCTATTAGTAGAGATGGTTGGAAGCTCAAGGATGCAAATAGAACAGAGCAGTTTTAGCTACTTGCCATTAAAAAGTGGCTTCTTGCTTTACTGCCCTGTCTATTCCATGCTCCTTGTAATTCACCAAAATGCAAATTAGGCTCTCCTAAGAAGAATTTACACACAGCTTCAAATGTCTACCCTTAGGTTGTACCAATTAGGGTCAACTGATAAAACTTGAATTTGGCCAAAGTAAACTGTAGATGGCTTAGTATCACTGTGGTTTAAACTCAGAAATGTATTAAGTTTGTGCTGAGTCAAAAGCAGGGAAATATTCAGTACAATATTTCTTTAGCCAACTTTGAGTTATATTATCACCAGCCTGAGAAATATGAGCCAGAATGATGATTTTAATAAGTTTTAACTGGTCTCATAGTCCAAAAACAGGAGCAGGCCAAGAAAGTATTGCTCAGCCTTACTGCACAGTATTTTTTTTTTCTTTTTTTATTTTTTATTTTTTTATTAAATTTATTTATTTTTTAAATTACAATACTATATTTGTTTTGCCATACATTGACACGAATCAGCCATAGGTGAACACAGTCTCCCAATGCCGAAGCCCCATCCCACCTCCCACCCCACATCCTCTACTTGAAAAGTGATCTTTTCAAGAGCATTATCTGTTGGTTTTTTGTTGTTGCTGCTAAAATAGTTGTAAATATAGGGCTCTGAGATGTGTTTTCTCCTTTTTAGTTGAGCTATACATGTTTATCAAGGTTCACTTTTCCTTTAATTTGACCTTTACTGTCACTTTCAGTTTTTATGTAAGATTCACTTAAAAAGCAATAACTAAAATTTTCTGATACATCAACTTTACTCCCTTTGTTTCCTTTACCCTCATCTATCCACCTGCCACCAACAGAGAGCCCTAAGCTTCACGAAGTAAAACGTGTTCTTTTATATTTGCTATGTGCCTAAAGTGTTGAGTAAGGTCTCTCCATTCTGTATGTCAGAGTTCCAACATACTGAGTCCAGTGCTGTGACTTCTAGAGTCCCCATTAAGCATCACAGCCCCTGGAAAATCCCCTATCAGGCCTCACAGAGTCTTGTCCTATACAATGATTGTGGTGGTGGTTTAGTCACTCAGTTGTGTCCAACCCTTTCGATCCTGTGGACTGTAGTCCACCAGGCTTCTCTGTTCATGAATTTCCCAGGCAGGATACTGGAGTGGGTTACTGTTTTCTTCTCCAGGGGATCTTCCCAACCCCAGGATCAGACCCATGTCTCCTGCATTGCAGCAGATCCTTTACCACTGAGCCACCAGGGATTACCCCTATATGTATAGAGCTCAGTATATGGACAAAGATACAAAGAATCCCAGTCCAGGTTTCTTGAGCTCTTCCTCTGAAGCTCTCTTCTCTATAGTACCTGTCGCACGAATTTCTTTTGCTTTTAAAGTATGCTGAATGCCAGTCTTTTTTTTTCTTCTCCACCAACTGAGGTAGATATATACCCTTCATTTGGGTTTAACTTCCCTGTGTTGCCATTTGGAAAATACTACCCAACAGAAAACTGGCAATGTATTATTTATTTTTACTCATCCATCACAGTGCTATTATCCATTTTCTGAAAACAGATACAATATATGAAGCAACTTGTTTCATAGTAGTTTACAGGGGAAAGGGAAGTCCAGTATCCATTATTTTCATCATGACTGAAAGCAGAAGTTGATTGAATTGATTTTTATTGTGGCAGCTTCTTAATTTTTTTTATTCAGTGGATTAATATTTGTAAATGTTTGGTGATACATTTCCAGAAGTGTCAATGAAATTTATTAAGCTTCTAGATACTGCTCCTTTATAGGCTGTCCTATAAATATTTATAGAATCAGTAATAGACTTTATGAAGTTCCTATTTTGAGCTTCGTGTTAGAAGAGTAGCTGGAGAGTAAAATAAGAACAGTGTAAAACACTCCCTTTTAATTTTAAAGAGTTTTCACATCCATTCAGAAAATAAAGCAAGCAAAAGAGATGATGGTAAAGCAAGTTACCAATTATAGGGAAAGTGAGGTCAGATGAGCTCCTTAGTTACCAGGAGGCCAGTAAAGGGGCATGCCCCTCACTGCCCCTTTGATAAGAACAGTCACTAGCTGGGGCCTGAGGCTTGTGTGTAGGAGTGTGTCATGTGTTGTTATTCAGTGACTCAGTCGTATCCCACACTTTGCGACCCCATGGACTACAGCGTGCTAGGGCTTCCCCTGTCCTTCACCACCTCCCAGAGCTTGCTCAAACTCATGTGCATTGAGTTGGTGATACCATCCAACCATCTCATCCTCTGTCACCCACTTCTCCTGCCTTCAATCTTTCCCAGCATCAGGGTCTTTTCCAGTGAGTGGGCTCTTCCCATCAGGTGGCCAAAGTGTTGACGCTTCAGCTTCAGCATCAGTCCTTCCAATGAATATTCAGTGTTAATTTCCTTTAGGATTGACTTGTTTGATCTCCTTTAGTCCAAGAGACTCTCAAGAGTCTTCTCCAACATATCAATTCTTCAGCTCTTAGCCTTTTTATGGTCAGTCTTGTACATAAGATAGAGCTGAAGCAGGGACTGGTTAGGCAGGGGATGTACAGAGAGCAGGAGAACAGCCATCTTCAGTGGCCTGACCATACACATGTGCAATATGAATTCTTTACACAAATTTCTGATCTTATCTTGTAAACAATGCTGTGAGGTAATGTTTTCATCTTAAAATTGAGAAAACTAAGTATTACAGAGATTAAATAAAATATCAAGTACAAGTGAGTGGTAGTTGTTGTTCAGTCGCTAAGTGGTGTCCGACTCCTTGTAACCCCATGGGGTGCAGCACACCAGGCTTCAAATCTAGTTCTGTTTAATGTTTCAGAGTCTGAACTCTTTAGCTATTGTACTATAGTTCAGAACTGACTACATGGTAGAAATGGGAATCAGCTTGGATCTTAAAGAACAGTTAATATTTATAAGAATGAAACAGCAAAGAGAAATAAAAATCACCTCAAGGAAAAGCAATGTACAGAACCACCTTGACTAGAATAGGATGTTACTGGTGCATATTTTAAATTATATGAATTGGAGAGTAACAAGATAATTGTACACAAAAATAATTATAAGAGGTTTTTCTACCTGCCAAAGAGAGGATGAATATGGTAGAAAGAAGGATTAAAATCAGGCAGACACTCTAGGAGACTTACTCATAGTAATCTCATAATGACTGACTAAAGACTGGATTCAGGGTGATGGCACTGGGATTGGTGGAGAGAAGTAACATGAAAGACAGATCAAGTAAAAAAACATTGATCAGAACTTGATTACAAACTAAAGTGCGAATTTCAGAAAGGAGCACATTTTTGTTTTTGGAAGAGAGACTGGGAGATGACTGATAAAGACAAGAGAAAGAACAAAGTTGGGAAAGGATGGTAAGACCCTGTTGACTTTGTTCCCTGCCGGCATTTAACTGTATGGACTTGGAGTTTAGGTACAAGAACAGGAATGAAGACATTTGAAATATCATCAGTGTTCATTTACTTCCTTTGTGCCTCTCTCTAGTTTCCTCCCAACCAGACCATGACATTTTTCACCATCTAGCTATGCATTTATTACAGATAATGTAACGTATCTGTTTTTCCTTTACAGAAAGAAATTCTGGAGCAACAGCAACAAGAACGAAATGATAACAGCTTTCATGGCATTTGTATGTTTTGCAATGAGGAGTTCCTTGGAAACAGGTAACTGTTGTGTATGTATTTAAATGTTACTGTTTTTCATCTGAAAATTTATCAAAATGCTGACACTGGGTGTTTTAATTTTATATAGATTAAGTTACGTGGATTGGCTCAGTCCCATTTCATATATCCACAGTAATTTTTTTTTAATGTACCAAACGTCAAAGATGGAATGCAGTTGCTCTCAGCAAAGTAGAGGAGAAATTTTTTTAAAGCCAGAAATAGATTTGTTTTTAATGTTGTAGGGCTTTTTAAAATCCGTTGACAGGCCAAGACCATGTGCAACAGATGTGCCCTTCTGTATTAACTTGTAAACTCTAAACCTTCAGCAGCTTTTGGTTTTATTTTTAAACATTAAAAGTGATAAAGATCTAAGGGGGAAAATACGTGGGGAATTGGCAATTCTGTCACCAACCCCAACTG
This sequence comes from Nanger dama, assembly GCA_917880005.1. Classification (NCBI taxonomy): domain Eukaryota; kingdom Metazoa; phylum Chordata; class Mammalia; order Artiodactyla; family Bovidae; genus Nanger; species Nanger dama. The sequence goes on from CAKJTW010000007.1 coordinate 4,138,225, forward strand.
GCCTAAAACCAACTGATATACTCTGATTCAGTTCTAAAACTAACTACATAGAGTTAGCATCAGACTCCACTGGAGAAGGGATAGGCTACCCACTCCAGTATTCTTGGGCTTCCCTTGTGGCTCAGCTGGTGAAGAAACCGCCTGCAATGCAGGAGACCTGGGTTCGATCCCTGGGTTGGAAGATCCCCTGGAGAAGGAAAAAGCTACCCATTCCAGTATTCTGGCCTGGATAATTCCATGGACTATACAGTCCATGGGGTCACAAAGAGTTGGACACAACTGAGCTACTTCCACTTCACTTCACTTCACTGTGGGTTTAAGGGCATCATCCCCCTACAAGACTGCCCCCTCTTTAGATACCACATAAGTTCAGAAATTCCCTTGGACAGCTACACTTTTGACCAACTGACTACAAATTCAGGGATTTCCAGCAATAATTTGCTTAGGTTCATTAATTCACTAGAATGACTCACAAAACTCAGAAAAGTGTTAGCCATAAAAGATACAGATCAGAAACAGTCAAATTAAGAGACACATAGAGCTGGATCCAGATGGGCCCTAAACACAGAACTTCTGTGCCTTCTCAAAGAATCAGAATCTGTCACCTTCTGGCATGTCAGTGTATTCACCAACCAAGAATCTTCACTGAGTTTTGGTATCCAGAATTTTTACACGCTTCATTATGTGAGCATACTTAATTTAATTAAGGAACTTAGGCTCCAGACCCTCTCTCCTCTCTGGAGGTCAGGGTGGCTCTGGGTCCCTAAACTTTGATCACTTAGTTATTTAGTCTTTCTAGCAATCAACCCCCATTCTGAAACATTCTAGAAGCCTGCCACAAGTTACTTTACTGGCATAACAAAAATAATCTTAGAGAGATTCCAAGGGTTTTTGAAGTTCAGTGCCTGGAACCAAAGACAAAGACCAGACAAATTTCTTTTTATACAACAGTACTATTTACAAGTGTACATTAACTTAAATACAAGTCATGAAGTTGTAACCTCTAGGAAATGGGAATAGTTTTAATGACAGTGTAGAGTGGACAATCATTCTGCTGCCGGTGAGGAGCTGTGTGACTGTTATTAGGAATCTCTAGTATTAAAAATCTACAAATATTTTTGTTTTCTATAGCTTAAGTTTTTGTGATAAATGTACATACTTACATGATTTGAAATATATATCCTTATGATTTACATTAAACTCAGGGATACATGGATATCAGGATATAATGAGTGAAAGTTTGATAGAGAAAGGCAGTCAGCCTGTTGCAGAGACAGAAGGTTGCTGTATCTTGCACCATACAACCAAGTGCATATGCATGCATGGGTGCTCACTCTTCTCTGACTCTCTGCAACCCCATGGACTGCAGCCTGCCAGGCTCCTCTGTCCATGGAATTTACCAGGCAAGAATACTAGAGTGGGTTGCCATTTCCTACTCCAGGGGATCTTCCCGACCCAGGGATCGAACCTGCGTCTCCTGCATCTTCTCCACTGCTAGGCAGATTCTTTATCACTGCATCACTTGCCACAGCTTTAACCAGTGATAAAGATAAGCAATGTCTTATTTTTATAAAATGTCCCCTTTCCTTCTGCAGCTCTTGTTTATGAAAAGGTCTGTTTATAATGAAAGATCAACAATATAACCTGATTCCAGCTATGCACGATATTAGCAATGTTTTGGGATTATATTTGTGTTCTTCCAGCCTGGGCATAAAAAGAGTAGAAAAACATACGGTGTGGATAATCATAAAGGATAGAAAAATGAGGACATTCTTGCTCTCCTGTATTTATGTTTATTGATGAGATGGGATTTACTTATACCATTTTGCTGTTTATTTATTAAGTTTTTAAAAATTTCTTTCCTCCATTACTGCCTTCTGTTTTGGTGAGTAAACATTTTCTAGGGCACCATTTCAATTCCCTTGTTTCTTTTACCTTATTTTTTGAGTTATTTTCTAGTGGTCTACTCACTATCCACTATAATTTGCTGAGGATTACAATTGACATTTTAACTTAAAACAGTTGAACTCAGATTAATAACAGTGTAATTTCAACAGTACACAAAAAATTTGCTCCAAAATGGCTTGCTCCTCCCCCACTCCTTTGTGCTATTATTGTCACATAAATTACATCTTTATAAATAATAAGCTCATTAACATGTCTTTAAAATTTTTGTTTCATGCAGTTACTTTTACATCAGATATGGGAAGAAAAGATTTATAAACAGAAATTCATTTACACTGCCTTTTATATTTGACTATGTGACTACCTTTACTAGTACTTATTTTTTTAATGTATATTTGAATTACTATCTAGCATTATTTTATTTTCTCCCAAAGGATTTGTTTTAGTTTCTTATTGGGCAAGTCCTTTAACAATGAATTTGCTCGGGTTTTATTATCTGGGAATGTCTTGATTTCATCTTCGTTTTTTTCTCTTGGTATGGGTCGCTCTAATTTATTCTACATGAAGTTTGTCGGGCTTCTTCAGTGTTTCAGTTAATGTTTTCCATCAAATTTGGGGAGTTTTTAGCTGTTATTTCTTCAAATATTATTTCTGCCCCTATCCTTTTTGCTTTTGAGGAATCCTATTATACATAGACTGGTAGATGTAGTAATCTCTGAGGCTCAATTTAATTTTTGCCATTGTTTCTTCTTCTGTTCTGCAGACTGAAAAATCTCAATTGATCTTCAAGTTCATTGATACTTTATTCTCCAGTTCAAATTTTCTTCGGGGCCCTTCTAGTGAATTTTTCATTTCAGTTACTATACATTTCATCTCCAGAATTTGTATGTTTTATTGAATTTCTATCTTTTTATTAATATTTCCATTTTGGTAAGGGTATCCTTATACATTTTTTTGATTATTTAGTCATGGTTTTCTTTAGTTCTTTGCACATATTTTTATACTCTAATTTATCTTATGATCTTTGTCTTTTATGCCCAACATTTGGGCTTACTCAGTAATAGTGACAGTTTCTATTGACTACTTTCTTTTCATATGGTAGGCCATAGTTTCTTTTCTTTGCATGTCTTGTAATTGGTTTGTTGAAAACTCAACATTTTAAATAATGTGGTAACTACAGAAATTAAATTTGTCCCCTACCCAACCAGAGTTTTTGTTGTTGCTATTTGTGTATTTAGTGAGTTTCCTGAACTAATTCTGTAAAGCATGTATTCTTTGTCAAGTATGGCTACTGAACATATCTACTCAGCTCAGGCAGTGAGCCTTGAGAAAACATATCTTCTTTCCTTTGCCAAGGAGTTCTGTGTTTGGCTTGGGACCTATCTTCAGTGCTCCATCAGTTTATAGCTCTGCCTTAACCTTCACTTCCTACTTGTGTAGAGTCTCAGAGTCAGCCACAGGTGAGAGATTAGGGTCTTCTCAGGGATTTCTTTGGGATGCACACAGCCCTGCACATGTGTGTTTCTGGATCCTTAGAAGTGTGCTTGAACTTTGTTGAAAATCCCCTATGATCATCTCATTCCCCAAATTTTCCTTTTAAGTTTTGTGGTCAACCTTTCATTTATCCCAATTGATACTGCTTCAGGCAAACTGCATTGTTTAACTATGTAACAATTGTTTCATAGTGAAAACTATTGTTTTCCTACAATGAAACAAGGGAGAAATATTTGAGAAAGGAAAATGCATTGGCTTAGCTCCCGTCTCCTAACTTATGGACCCTAGATATCAAGCCTTTAGGTCCCAGAGAAATTGAGAGCAGTAATCTCCCATAAGTACATTCAGGTCAACTCTTAAAAGTGAGAGATCCTAATGCCACACAGACGAGGGTGAAGTAATCCTTAATCCTCCTAATGCATTCATAGCCCTTGAACCAGCAATTGATTGCTGAATCCATCCAGGTACAGTATAGGGTCTAGATCTAGAGGCACTGAACTCTGCCCCAGTACAGCCTTGAGGTTAGGGGAAGCTCTCCAACTGTCTGCCTCATATAGCCTGTCACTCACCCATCCCAATCCCTGCAAGAGGACCCTACCTCTGCTTCTGCCTGGATCTTCCACAGCCTGGGCCTCATGCCTAGAACCCCTGGAAAAGTCCAGCTCTGTCTGAGCTGTCCCTGGGGGATCCCCTTACAGGCCGAAAAGGTACTGTGGAGTAGTCCAGCACATACTAGTTTTATTCAAATTTGTCTATAATACTTAAGAGGTTGGACAAATGGACATATGAACTATGAGATTCATTAATGTGTGTATTATATAGTAAAGAAAAAGTCAAACATTGTCATGAAGGTGGTTGCTATATTTCACTTTCTGAAGGAAAAAAAAAAAAACAAAGCAATTTGGGGCCAGCTACATGTCTAAACAAGTTAGAAAAAATAAACTGGGTAATGTCACTGTACGTAGTCTGTCATTGGTGTATGTACTAATAAGTCCCCCAAAACTGTCACCTTTGTTTTATGAACTAAATTTGTGGCAAACACCCAAAGTATATATTTTACACATAAGATTTTTTTCTGTGTAAAATTTACATTATATTACATAAATTAAAATTTTCCTTCGATACATGAACTGATCAAAAAGATGGTCATTGTGTAATGCAAGTTATCATAACCCTTACATGAAATTAAATATATGAACTGTGGATTCCAGTTTTGATCCAATGATAAGCTAACTAAATGTCTGTGATCCTGGGTTATATTTGTTTATATATTTCTCTTGAGTAGTCATCTCTTCCTTATTAATTGGAAGAGTAGGCAAAGCACATTTATTTAATAGTTTAAAGGACAGATACTCAATTCACCAGTAGAGTGTAATCCTGCTCAGTGGCAGATTGTGGAACAAATTTGGACGCCCTTTAAAGAACTGGTATGTTTACATGCATACTGTAACACAGACTTCCCTGGTGGCTCAGTGGTAAAAAATACACCTGCCAATGCAGGAGACACAGGTTCCATCCCTGAGTTGGGAAGATTCCCTGGAGAAGGAAATGGCAACCCACTCTGGTATTCTTGTCTGGAAAATCCCATGGACAGAGGATCCTGGTGGGCTACAGTCCATGGGAATAGCAAAGAGTCAGACGTGACTTAGCGACTAAACTTGATAACGCATTAACTCTTTAATAGCCCAAATGTGTGTTGCCATGTTTAACCTTTGCTTGTCTTCTAATTAGTATTGTTATCATTATAAATGCTATCATTATAAATGCTATTCCTTACCTGATTTTTTCCTAGATGAGTTTTAAATAATGTAGATTACTCAAATTTCTTCCTAGATCTATTCTTTTGAACCACATGGCCAGAGAACATGCTTTCAACATTGGATTGCCAGACAACATTGTAAACTGCAATGAATTTCTGTGTACATTACAGAAAAACTTGACAAGTAAGTACATTTTTATGAAACACAACCTAAAGCTATCTTAATCTTGAACTCCACTGTGAATTTTTAAAAATTAATAGTCACAAATAATTAAAGAAATAGAATTTTCTCATTTCTCATGTTGGAGGAGTTCACATTTTGTATGATAGTCCTTATTTTGTATAGATCATATTGCCTTTTAGTCACCTTTAAATATAAATGTCGTATGTAGCAAACAGTGTATATACCACTGTAAGGTATGTTATATAGGATATGAAAAATATACTTACCAGCATTAGAAAAAGAATGTTATTATGTCCCTTGAGTCTCCCTTTGTTCCCTTCCTCATTAGTGTCTCCCTGAGTAACTACTGTTCTTCACTTTGGATTCATAATTTCTATGCTTCTCTCTATAATTATTCTATACATTTAGTAAAGTCAAATTCCTAGATATTATTCAACTTTAGGTGACACATAGCATCCTGCTAGTATTTTTTTAATGTTAGTGTTAATTTAAATTTATATATCATAACCCTCCACTTTTCTTGAAGTTATATTCTGGCTGTTTAACTTGTAGAAATAAGGAATAAAATTCTCTACATCACCAAAATGTTTTTCAAAAATCTGTTCACTCTTCTTTCAAGAAAGGGCTCAAGATTTTACTTTCAAACCCTAGTTTTATTCACTTAAATATAGTACTAATAAATGTAGTGTCTCAGCCCACAACATTTGGAGAAATAACACTGAGCAAGAAATACCCATTATAAAATTCTAAATTCAAATTCTGGTATCAACAGTACATTAAAACAAGTCTCTTCACTCTTTTAATGAATGATCCTTCATTTATAAAATAATACCAGGTGTGTTCTCTAGCAAGACTAGCAGTAATGAATATCCTTAATCAACTTGTTTCCCATAAATTGTTTACTATAAAAGAATACAGTTATTTCTGTGGCATAAAAATAATTGAGATCTTGTTTGGTAGAGATGGAAAAGAATTAAAAAAATAGCAACAAAAACTTATTTCAGTCATTTTGTTGTCAAACCCAAGTTCATATGCCCAACACACAGTGAGACCAGGCAAACCAAAACATCAGTTTAACACAGAAAGGTTTATTGCAAGGGCCACACAAGGAAAACAGGTGGCTCAAGCTCAGAAGACCACAACTCCCTAATGGGTTTCAGGGAAGCAATTTTTAAATTTTATTTATTTATTTTTTAATTGAAGGATAATTGCTTTAGAGAATTTTGTTGGTTTCTACCAAACATCAGTCATAGGTATGTGTATGTCCCCTCCCTCTTGAATCCCCCTCCCATCTTCTCCCCCAGTCCACCCCTCTAGATAGTCACAGCCCTTGTTTGAGTTCCCTGAAGTTGTTGAAGTTGAAGTCACTCAGTCGTGTCTGACTCTTTGCAGCCCCGTGGACTGTAGCGTACCAGGCTCCTCCGTCCATGGGATTCTCCAGGCAAGAGTACTGGAGTGGGTTGCCATTTTCCTTCTCCAGGAGTCATACTGCAAATTCCCCCTGGCTCTCTATGTCACATATGGTAATATAAGTTTCCATGTGACTCTCTCCATACATTTCACCCTCTCCTTCTTCCTCCCTCCCACCACCCCGTGTCCATAAATCTGTTCTCTATGTTTGATCAGCTTATGTACAATTTTCTGACTGATTGATGTTGAGGTAACAGGGCAGTGTCACAAGGGTTAACATTATCAATCCTCAGGTTCCTCAGCCCACGTGCCCACGGTCATCAGGCACTTCAAGAGGGACCTAAGGATTCTATGACTGCCATATGGCTGATGTACTATTCAAATTCATGCAAGTTCTCCTGACCCAACTGCTGTTTTTGTCACTACATGTTCCTATCTTGTCAGTCATTAGTTCTTGAGATGGACTTTTGTAACTCAGGGGAGACCTGGAAGACTGCAACTTTTCTACAGGCAAGAGGCAGGCAGAGGGCTTAGTGGAAGGGTTGTGTCCTGGGAATGCCCCATAGTGTCCTGCTTGGTTATAATTTTAGTGTTTTCATGAATTCTTTTTAACTAGAAAGTAGAACTTTTATGACTGTTGGCTAAAAGTTCCAGGCAGTATCAACTGTCCAGCTTAGTATGAGAAAAGACATTTTGCTAGTAATCTGTTCGAAATTGGTCATTACTGCCTCATTAGGTAATGATTCCCAGTTAGGGGAAATAGTCTAGCAGAAGGTACGTGTGAATGATAAGATAATAAATGTAGCACTTACTGTCTGCCATGAATATGCTAGGCATTTTATTCATATATATATACACACACACACACAAAGCATGGTTTAAATGTGTTCATGTATTCGTATTTTGTGTAAATTAGTCTCATGGTTATGAATTTATTTGTATACATTGTCATAAGTATTCTCTAAAATGTAGGTGTTATCTTCAGGTTAGAGATCAGAAAATGAGTGGTAACAGAGATAACAAGTAACTTGACCAAGTCCCACAGCTGGAGCTAGGAGTTAGACCCTGCAAATCGGGTCACAGTTCAGTTCAGTTCAGTCGCTCAGTCATGTCCGACTCTTTGCCACCCCATAAATCGCAGCACGCCAGGCCTCCCTGTCCATCACCAACTCCCGGAGTTCACTTAGACTCACGTCCATTGAGTCCGTGATGCCATCCAGCCATATCATCCTCTGTCATCCCCTTCTCCTCCTGCCCCCAATCCCTCCCAGCATCAGAGTCTTTTCCAGTGAGTCAACTCTTCGCATGAGGTGGCCAAAGTACTGGAGTTTCAGCTTCAGCATCATGCCTTCCAAAGAAATCCCAGTCCATTCAGAATGGACTGGTTGGATCTCCTTGCAGTCCAAGGGACTCTCAAGAGTCTTCTCCAACACCACAATTCAAAAGCATCAATTCTTCGGCACTCAGCTTTCTTCACAGTCGAACTCTCACATCCATACATGACCACTGGAAAAACCATAGCCTCCATGAATCAAGGCAAATTGGAAGTGGTCAAACAGGAGATGGCAAGAGTGAACGTCAAAATTCTAGGAATCAGTGAACTAAAATGGACTAGAATGGGTGAATTTAACTCAGGTGACCATTATATCTACTACTGCAGGCAGGAATCCCTCAGAAGAAATGGAGTAGCCATCATGGTCAGTAAGAGTCCAAAGTGCAGCACTTGGATGCAATCTCAAAAACGACAGAGTGATCTCTGTTCGTTTCCAAGGCAAACCATTCAATATCATGGTAATCCAAGTCTATGCCCCAACCAGTAACGCTGAAGAAGCTGAAGTTGAATGGTTCTATGAAGACCTACAAGACCTTTTAGAACTAACACCCAAAAAAGATGTTCTTTTCATTATAGGGGACTGGAAAGCAAAAGTAGGAAGTCAAGAAACACCTGGAGTAACAGGCAGATTTGGCCTTGGAATATGGAATGAAGCAGGGCAAAGACTAATAGAGTTTTGCCAAGAAAATCAGGTCACAGGATATGCCAAATCATAGACTAATTGTTACTCTCAGTGGAAGCAACCAGTGCTAGTTATCATTATAATTATTTGAAGAACATAGCTTCATTTTCATTTTTGGAATAGATATTTCAATTCAATTAGTAAAGCACCAAAATCATTTTTGGGTAATTAATATCTTTATCATAGTTTTAACTAAATAGTCAAGTTGGCCAGTATAGCCAACTACAAAATAAACCACAACACACATCCTCTAAAGCCAAATAAATAAAGTGAGAGGGATTCCAAAAAGAATATTACATCCCATTTGAAAACTCTGTGAGACCTAAAAATGAGTAAATTTTAAGACCCAGCAATAATTATAAAGGTCTACTGCAACAGCTATTCAAGGGTCTTATTTAATCTTGGTGTTTGTGTCTTTCTTGTAGCTTGCAGTGCTTGTACTGTGAGAAGACCTTCAGGGACAAAAATACACTTAAAGATCACATGAGGAAAAAACAGCATCGTCGGATCAATCCCAAGAACAGAGAATATGACCGATTTTATGTCATCAACTATTTGGTAAGGCTTTCTTTTCTCTTCATAATTTAATATTTGATTGCCTGTCTACAAACATCAAAATGTGGTTGAAGGATACTTTCAAGCAATGGTTAGTTTACAAAAGGTAATGTGATTTGATTTGTCTCTGACTTGCCAGGTATGTGTCTCTAGAACTCGTAGGGATCTTGCTCAAATAAATACTTGTAAAATATCTGGATAGCCACACATTACCCCCATTTATTGTCTGTTACCTTGAGTACAGGGACTTCTATATTCTATACACTGTTGTATTCTGTATACTATATGTATGGATGTATGTTAGTTGCTTAGTCTTGTCCGACTCTTTGCAACCCCATAGACTGTAGCCCACCAGGACCCTCCGTCCATGGAATTCTCCAGGCAAGAACATTGGAGTGGGTTGCCATTTCCTTCTCCAAAAGGAACTATAGAAAGAAAGAAAGTGAAGTCACTCAGTTGTGTCTGACTCTTTGCAATACCATGGACCGTAGCCTACCAGGCTCCCCATCCATGGAATTTACCAGGCAAGAATACTGGAGTGGGTTGGCATTTCCTTCTTGAGTATACTATATACTTCTGTATATATTGATACAGGGATTTCTATATTCTTTTCTGAAAACATTCTTGACTTCTGGGTGTGCTGGGTGCTGTGCTACGTAAGCATTTATAGTCTCTTCAGTCATGCCCTTTTCCCCCATTAAAATATCTTCTCCTTTCTTTCCCCCCCACACACACAAATAAATATATATACATATAACTAGTAGGATCAGAGAAGGCAATGGCAACCCACTCCAGTACTCTTGCTTGGAAAATCCCATGGATGGAGGAGCCTGGTAGGCTGCAGTCCACGGGTCTCGAAGTCGGACACGGCTGAGCAACTTCACTTTCACTTTTCACTTTCATGCATTGGAGCAGGAAATGGCAACCCACTCCAGTCTTCTTGCCTGGAGAATCCCAGGGATGGGGGAGCCTGGTGGGCTGCCTTCTATGGGGTCGCACAGAATTGGACACAACTGAAGCAATTTAGCAGCAGCAGCAGTAGGATGGATTGATGGGGTTACTGTGTCAAGGATTTTAAATACTTTGTAAACTCTCCTTGCCCAGAAACCTCGGTACCATTTACTGGCCTCTGTAGTTTACAGTCCTTTTTGTGTAAGGAGAGGTATTCAGTTGGAGGCAAATGTCCTTCTCTTTAGGTGCAGTTGGAAATTTAAAAAGAGATTTTTGATTGACAAACTGACTGAAGAGTGCTACCGGGCCTACCCCCAGTCTGCTGATTTTTATTTTATGTATACATAGCAAAGGAAAGAAACTCTTGTGAGAAGGGGGAACCTTTCCAGGGGCCTGAGAGTGGACTCTTGTCTAACACTTGGAAATGAATTGTCCAAGGAGATTCTCATGCTCACAAAACAAGACGCTTTATTGAGAAGGGGCACCAGGGGAGAGCAGCAAAGGGAACCCAGGAGAACTGCTCTGCCACATGCTCACAGTTTCAGGTTTTATGGTAAGTGGTTTAGTTTCCTGGTTGTGGCCAATCATTTTGACTCATGGTTATTCTTGGTGGCATGCACATCTCTCAGCTAAGATGGATTTCAGCAGGAAGGATTCTTGGAAGTTAGTAGGATATGTGGACTGGCATCTCCTCTCTCCTTTTGACTTTTCCTGAATTCTTCCAGTTGGTCGTGACTTATTAGTTCCACATTATTTCCCAGGACCTCCTGTTGTATGATAACTCATGCAAAGTGGTTGTTATTGTGCCTGTCTAGGATTGGTAGTTTCAGTCAGTGGTTATCTAACAAAACTACTTGTGACAAGAGAAGGAGTTAAGTAATTCTGCATCAGAATTGAAAGAAAGATGACAGTTCTGACAGCTTTCTAAAGCAAATAAAAAGTGGTTTTTGCTCTTAATTTGAAAGAATTTTAATCCAATTCCATTGGCCACAAAAGGCATAATTGATAATAATGAGCCATTTTATCTATTGGACAGAAAGCATATTCTGAATTATGTTGGAAGTCTCTGCTTTAGGATAAAATTTTTGCCTGTTCTAACTAATCCTTAGCATATTAAAATTCCCTTGAGAAATAAGTTTAGCATGTGTTTAAAGATTGTCTCTGAAAGGTTGCCGTGGTTTGCTACAAATGTTTTGCAACTAGCTAAAGGTAAAGGCACCCTTGAGTCTTTCAGTCTTCTCGTGAAATCACTCAGTCATTAATTCCTAGAGCAAACGCTACTTCAGGGCCCAACCCAGTCCAATAGGGAATGGACTTCAGTGTTAGCTCTAAGAAATATTCAGCTACTGCAGGAAGCCGTGGAAGTAATTTAATGTACTTCCGCTCTTTTAAGCTAATAGTCAAGAGTTTAGGATTAGCAGAACATTGTATATTGCTGGAGGTATTTATTTTTTAGAGGAGACTCCAGAGAAACTGCTCACTCAGATTCTGCTGGCCCTTTTAGAAAAGTTCGACACGGGCATCAAATAGTGAGACTGACAACTGGAATTATCCGTGAGGACCAGCTGCCTCTAGTTGAGCGTGCTAGATTGTACTGCCCACGAAGAGCCCAGATTTCATGTGGGATGAATCGTGGCTTGAAAGAAGTACTTCAAGAGAATGTAAAGGCTTTAATAACATATAAAATGATAATTAAATCACTTCAGGGTAATATTGATAGATTTTTTAAGGCTTTTGGTGGGGAGTTCAACTTTTTATTTTGTATTGGGGAATAACTGCTTAACAATGTTGTGATAGTTGCAGGTGGACAGCAGAGAGACTCAGCCATACATCGTGTACATGTATCCATTCTCCCTGGTTTGGTTTTAATTAGCAGCTTTTGAATACCTACTATGTGCCAAGTACAGGCTTCCCAGGTGGTACTAGTAAAGAGGTAAAGAACCCTCTTGCGAATGCAGGAGACATAAGAGATCCAGGTTCAGTCCTGGGGTCAGGAAAATCCCCTAGAAGAGGGCTTGGCAACCCACTCCAGTATTCTTGCTTGGAGAATTCTATTAACAGAGGAGCCTGGGGTGGGGGGGCTATGTCCCACAGGGTCGCAAAGAGTAGAATACGACTGAAGCAACTTAGCACTCATGCACAGATGTGCCTGGTACTGTCTTAGGTATTTATATTAAGTCATTTACTCTTAACCACATCCCTGTGACACAGGTTTTGTCATTTCCTCTTTTATAGATTAGGTAACTAGAGCATAGAGAAGTTGAGTAATTTTCCCAAGGTCACATATCTAAAGCTTTCTGTATCAGTTTCCTTCAATTTTCCTCAGTTTTTACAGTTGAAATAGTACCAGTACCCACCTCTTATACTTTGGGTTGGTTTGGGGATTTGGTCAGTTAATGGTGATAAATTCTTAATGATCTACACACATACACACCCTTTGCCTATTATCTTTTATACCAAAGTAGAAGATGATCCATGGTCAAGGTAAAGCTGACTTTAATCTGTTCCTTAAAGGCTCTAACACACAACCCTAGCCATCTTAGCTCTCTATGCTTTTCCATTGAGGCCAACAACAATAAAGTGTTTTGTTTCTGGATTTTTGGTTTTGTTTTTTTCCTTTTCTGACCACACTACACAGCTTATGGGATCTTAGTCCCCCAACCAAGGACTGAACCCATACCCTCGGCAATGAAAGCTCAGAATCCTAACCACTGAACTGCCAGGGAAGCCATAGGAAAGATTTGTTTTAAAAAACTTTAAAAGTGTTATGATGCCTTGTTGTTGCTCAGTCACTCAGTTGTGTCCAACTTTTGCAACCCCATGGACTGCAGCATGCCAGGCTTCCCGGTCCTTCACTATCTCCCAGAATTTGCTCAAACTCAGAATCACTGCAGATGGTGACTGCAGCCATTAAATTAAAAGATGCTTACTCCTTGGAAGAACAATTATGACCAACCTAGATAGCATATTCAAAAGCAGAGACATTACTTTGCCAACTAAGGTCCGTCTAGTCAAGGCTATGGTTTTTTCTGTGGTCATTTATGGATGTGAGAGTTGAACTGTGAAGAAGGCTGAGCACTGAAAAATTGATGCTTTTGAACTGTGGTGTTGGAGAAGACTCTTGAGAGTCCCTTGGACTGCAAGGAGATCCAACCAGTCCATTCTGAAGGAGATCAACCCTGGGATTTCTTTGGAAGGAATGATGCTAAAGCTGAAACTCCAGTACTTGGCCACCTCATGTGAAGAGTTGACTCACTGGAAAAGACTCTGATGCTGGGAGGGATTGGGGGCAGGAGGAGAAGAAGATGACAGAGGATGAGATGGCTGGATGGCATCACAGACTCGATGAACATGAGTGAGTGAACTCCGGGAGATGGTGATGGACAGGGAAGCCTGGCGTGCTGCGATTCATGAGGTCACAAAGAGTCGGACACGACTGAGCGACTGAACTGAACTGAACTGATGTCCATTGAGTTAGTGATGCCATCCAACCATCTCATCCTTTGTCATCCCCTTACCCTCCTTCCCCCAATCTTTCCCAGCATCAGAGTCTTTTCCAGTGAGTCGGCTGTTCGCATCAAGTGGCCAAAGTATTGGAGTTTCAGCTTTAGCATCAGTCCTTCCAATGAATATTCAGGGTTGATTTCCTTTAGAATTGACTGGTTTGATCTCTTTGCTGTCCAAGGGACTCTCAAGAGTCTTCTCCAGCACCACAGTTTGAAAGCATTATTAATTCATCAACACTCAGCCTTCTTTGTGGTCCAATTCTCACATCCATACATGACCACTAGAAAATCCATAACTTTGACCATATGGACCTTTGTTGGCAAAGTCATGTCTCTTCTTTTAAATTCACTGTCTAAGTTTGTCATAACTTGGAAATGATGTAAACTTATCTTTGGAAATAATTGAAACAGCTAATAACATCTCTAAAGATGTACCGGTGCCTTAAGCTAGAGGAGTGCTTATCAGAAGTATCGATCTTAACAGTGTTCTTGGAATATTATAAATCAAGGTATGAAAATATATATAAGCTAAATAGATTTTTTAAAACTGTTCCAAATATTAATAGTGTATAGTTAGAGAAAAATGAGGGCCAATCGTTTTTCATTTTTTAGACTTCATTAATGAAAAATATTTATTATCAAGACTAAACTATTCTAAAAGTTTAGTCAAGCAGTAAATACATTTTTTTCTTAAGGACTTTAAAGAGCATGTCAATTTTTTTTATTGTTATTTTATAAATCTTTGGCTGCACTACCCAGCTTACAAGATTTTAGTTCCCCAACCAAGGATCAAACTCAGGCCCCCAGCAGTGGAAGCTCACAGTCCTAACCACTGGACCACCAGGGAGTTCCTGCTTTATTTTTTTTTAAAGATTAAAAAGAAGAAAAAAGAAAAACAGAAATGAGAGTCATTCATTCTTTATTCCTCTGAGGGAAAAAGCTGACATGAGTACGTGGATGTGGGCAAAAGATTGAACTGTCGTTTTAGTAGCTAGTGTCTGCACATCCATTTCTCACATCCTCTTTCCTTCAGAAGAGACTTCATTATATTCTGTAAACGTTTGAGTGCTTTCCAGGTACAAGATGCTGGTGGAACAGAAAGAAAAATATGGCAGAACAGCTACTACTTTCAAGGAACTTAAGAGATTGGTGTGAGAACCAGATGTGTGAGCACATTAATTTCAACACTTTGTAATGGTGTGTACAGAATTAATGTTTTGACCACTCCTGTAGTAGATCTATGTGGTAATTGAGTCATGCACCCACACAGTATCCCACTTTGAAACAGAATTTTCAGATCAGCAGTAATGGAAGCATCCAGTGTATCTTCCTGGCAAGATACACTCTGAGAGTCATAAAAGGTGTGAGATCAGTAAACGATGTCCTGATCCCTGGTCAGGACAAAGAGGCTGTTTGGGGTACCTTTGGGCTCAGCAAATTGATAGATTCCATCTTCTTTCTTGGGAGAAATAATTTTCCTGTTTAATAACTCATATCAGTTTTTTAATACTGATAGAATTGAAAATAAAATATATTAAATGTCTTTTGCATAATCTGAATTATCTGCTTAGAGTCTGTGCTTTGTTTTCTCACAAACAGAAGGGTTCAATGGATTGGGGGTGGGAGGCGGTACAGCTGAAGGAACAAGCCCAGGCAGTTTCACGTTCAAATAGTCTTGCCTTAGAGGGCAGCAGACTGCTTGACATCATTTTCAAGGCTTCAGCTACATGTTCTGTAGGTGCTTATGGCTCAAAGCCTGAGTTTTACTAAAGGGAAATGTTTTTGCAGTGGTATTATCATTTTTTATTTAATTTTTTTTAGTTTTAAAATATACAAACCCATCTGTAACAAAAAATTTTTATTGTTTAGTGACTGAGTCATGTCCAACTCTTTGTGACCCCATGGACTGCAGCCCACCAGACTTCTCTGTCCATGGGATTTCCCAGGCAAGAATACTAGAATAGATTGCCATTTCCTTCTCCAGGGGATCTTCCCAACCCAGGGATCAAACTCACGTTTCCTGCATCGGCAGGCAGATTCTTTACTGTTGAGCCACCAGAGAAGTTATTATTTAACTTAAACCTATTTTTCAGTTTTGTTATAATTCTCTCTACTGTAATTATTTACATTTAAAACACTGTCTCTGTTTCTGATGGATTTTTTTGTGTGTAAGTTTGTGAGTTTTAGGGATGAAAGGGTGCTGGGTGAAAGGGACCTTTTTCCCCACCTTCTCATTGATCATAAGCCATCTGATGCAGAGGTTTGAGGAGGTATTCTGAACATCTTTACTGACAGGCCTTCCCAACTTTTTTTTTTTTTTTTGCATTCTTCTCTTTCTTGATATGATTCATTAGTAGGCACAGTGTCTTAATCAGAGACTAATTTTTTTTTTCTCTTTGTGTCTTGTTCTTATAATAAATCATACATTTAACTGTACCAAGGCAGAGCACTCTAGGAAAGTCTCAGCCACTGTCACATTAAATCACTTGTTTCCTATTATACTAATGAACACAGAGTTCCATTTTGTTCTCAAGCGGTAAATGGTTAGTGCTGTATTGCCTAGATAAATCCCTGTGTTGTGCTTAATACTGAGAAAGCTGTAAAGTAATGCTTTGACTTTGGAAGTTTGACAGTGAAAGATATTTTTCATCATTTTGGGCTCAAAACATTTATTGATAAAGTAACATTTGCCTGTATTGTTGAATGGTAATACCCCAAATGACCCATCCTTGAGTAATATCTTGCAGCAGTGGCCTTGAGTCCGTGTCCACAGAGACCAGCCAATGCATAAAAGACTTAATTCATCACCAAAAATTCCATCTAATAAGAATCCTGTTGGCAATGGTGAGGCCATTCTTATTGTTCATAATGATGCTTAGACACTTCATGACGACTCTGGAAAGTCCATTATGGAGTCCAAATTAACTGTCTCTAATGACGTTATGGTAAATCTCTGTGTCTGAGTTTATGCATCATTTAGCTGATAGATAATGACAGCTGCAAAACCTCTCATTAAGTTGATGAATTATAGATTTTCTTTTTCTCTAAATCATAATGGCTCTTGTAGTCCTTTGTTTTTAGTTAAATGAATACCTTGCTTAAGAAAATGTTTCTAACTGAGAGTAAATTCTGGTAATGTTTTTCTAAATAAAGGATATAAAACAGGAATATCTGTATTATATCAGGTGAGGTTGGACTTGACAGTTGCCATAGTTTAACTGCTTGGAAAAGTGCCCAGTAATATTTCTCTGTATCCCTCTTTAATGCAGTGTCTGCTTTTGCATGGCACAGTGGGAAGAGAGAAGAAAGGCCAAGAGAAAGAAAGAAATGACTCAAGGGAGAAAAGAGACATGGTTGGGCCAAAAGAAAGCATTCCTGCTCATCACTGCATTAAGTTTTGCTGAAACTATGACTAAATTTGTCTGACATAGCCCTGCAAAGTGGAACTCCTCCATGAACTGTAAGAGATAAAAGGGATTTGAGTATATATATTTGAGTACCAACTGTTACCTGGTACCATATGATTTTTATACATTAACTATTTACTCAACATGCACAAAACTTTTGAAGTAAGATCTAAATTGGCCTCACATTTCTTAGACATTTTCAGTTATAATTCAACTCAAAAAAATAATTTCTAGTACCCACTGTGTGCCCGACTCTAGAAATATAACAGTGAACAAAAGCCATGTCTTCACAGACATTCTAGTGCAGAAGACAGAAAATAAGAAGACAGATCCACAAAATGACTTCAGGGTATGATCAATGCTTTGAAGAAAAATAAAGCGTCCTAGCAGAATAAAAAGTAACTTGAAAGAGGGGTGTTTTAGACAGTGTTCAGAAAAAGAAGTGGTAACATTCAGGATGACGGAACCATGTGAGGATATGTGAGGCGAACAACGCCAACAAGTGTAGAAGTAGCCAGGTGGAAGTCGGCTTGCTGTGTTCAAGCAAGAACCAAAGAGTCATCTGACCAGAGCCAGCTAAGCATGAGAAAAAGTGCTGGAACACAGTGACAGAGAGGGAGCCTGGCAGACCTCTGAATTTTGTTTTGAGCATGAGAAGCCCTGGGAAGGGTTAGACAAACAGTGAGGTACCCCATAGAAAGTTTACTGTGGCTGCTGTCTGGGAAATAGACTTTTGGGAACCTCAGATAGAAACAGAGTCCAGCTAGGAGAGTCTCTCTCAAAAGATATTAGTGGTTTTTCTAAAAGATCCCCAAGAGATTCCTGTGTATATCCAGGGCTGAGAAATGCTAATTTACATTTAAGAGAAAAGAATTTGACTGAAAGGTTATCTCTGCTTCTCTAAAAGAGAAAAGCATATTAAAATGTTATTAAACATTGTTACATGCTTTTCAAATGTTTGATTTAGGATATATCTGAAATCCTAACCATTTAGGATATATCCTAAATCCTAAACTTTGAATTAGAATATATCATTTCTTACCCTGAAATAACAGCTTTACTATATTCTACTTGTATTGTTTTAAAACCATTTGCGTTTAGGTACTATCTTGTTTTGTTTTGAGTTCAGTGTCTACTTTCTCTTTCCTCTCCCCTCTTCCCCCTTCACCTCCCTTCTTTATCTCTAATCCCTCTGTTCTTCCTTCAAAGGAACTTGGAAAGTCATGGGAAGAAGTTCAACTAGAAGATGATCGGGAGTTGCTAGAGCATCAGGAAGAGTAAGACTTATTATTGATGATACTTAATCACAGTATTTTAAGAGAAGGAAAATAGTTGTTTATTTTGATTTTAAACTACCATTCTGAAAAGATAGAATAAAAAGAAAGAGAACCCTTTCTGTAAGCCATGCGTCATTTCATGTAATATAGCCAAAACTTTCCTCATACCAGTCAGAATGGCCATCGTCATTCTGCAAATGATAAATGCTGAAGAAAGTGTGGAGAAAAGGGTACCCTACTACACTTTTGATGAGAATGTAAATTGCTGCAGCTACTATGGAGAACATTATGTAGGTTCCTTAAAAACTAAAAGTAGAGCTAGCATATGATCCAGCAATCCCCCTCATGCACATATATCTGGAAAAGATGAAAACTCTAATTTGAAAATATATATGTACCCCAGTGTTCATAGCAGCATTATTTATAGTAAACAAAAGGTGGAAGCAGCCTAAATGTCCATGGACAGATGAATGGATAAAGAACATATGGTGTACAAACAGTGGAATATTACTCAGTCATAAAAAAGAATGATGTAATGATATGCCATTTGCAACAACATAGATGGACTGAGAGATTATTATACTAAATAAAGTATGTCAGACAGAGAAAAGCAGATATCAATTGATAGCACTTATATGTGGAATCTAAAGGTATGACACAAATGAATTTATTTACAAAATAAAAATTAACAAACACAGAAAACAAATTTATGGTTACTAAAAGGGAAAGGGAATGATAAATTTAGGAGTTTGCCATTAATAGATATACACTCCTATATATAAAATAAATAACAAAGTTCTACTGTGTAACATGGGAGATTTATAGACAATATCTTGTCTTTATCTTGCCTTTAATGGAAAAGAATCTGATAAAAATACCAGATTTTTTATCAAATATTTTATTAAAAACCTAATGCTTATAAAATGATTTTATATATATATACAAATATATACATATATAACTGAATATATGCATATAACTGAATCACTTTGCTACATACCTGAAACTAACACAGCATTGTAAATCAACTATACTTTAATAAAATTAATAATACCAAAATAAGTCTGACATAATTAAAACAACTGTTATTCCAATTAAGTAGTGTTTTGCTACTACAGCTGATCGTTGAATACACAGGTAATATATAATTCAGAGAAAAATATACTCCAGAATTCTTTACTCGTTAGTCCATTGATCCCTAGACCTTAAACTGATATGATCTTTGAACTCTCCATGCTCCTTACTGTTGGAATAGAGAACATAAGAACTAAATTGAGGTTAACTTTGTTCTGTGTTCATCCCATTGATGACTGACTTAAAACATTCACAGCTTCTTTGCTTGAAATTATAAGCTCGAGAAGTATTCTTTTCAACCTAAAAGGATTCCCTGCTATTCATCTTCCTCTCACTCAAAGCTGTTCAGCCTTTTGTCTCTCCTGGGATTTTGCTTCTCCTGGTTTAGCAGTGACTAGAAGTTGACAGTATCTCAAAAATAAATGCAAAGAAGGGAGAAAGTGGTAAAAGGCCCTGTATGCTTTTTTTATATCTGCCATCAAATTTAACACTTGCCCCATTTAAAATGATCAGTATTTCCCACATGAAAGACAGAAGGTTGCCTTTTTAAAATACGCCATTTTTCATGGAGAAACACACTCTGAGCAGTGACCGCACCTCACAGCATGCACACTTGGTGGTTGTAGTTAATGAGAGAGCATCCCATCTCCTGATATGTCTTCTCTGCAAATTAAAGCTGGTTGTCTCAGAAAGACATGGTGCTGATTTTGTAGTGACATAGCTGCTCAGAAAGAGAGGCAAATATAAGAAAATAGAGCAGCACCTGTTTGCTATTTATATTAATTTCATGGTGCTACTTTGAATTTCAAAAATTGTATCAAAAAGTCATACTATACATGTGGCTGATTCATGTCAATGTATGGCAAAACCAATACAGTATTGTAAAGTAGAATAAAGTATTAAAAAAAAAAAGTCATACTATAATATGACAGTCTTTACAGAAATGCCAGAGTTGAAAGAGACTGGCAGGGTTTCTTAGGGAGCAGAAAGTAATACCAGGTAGTATACCCTTGAAGCTCCATGTTTGCTGTTTTATGTTTAACACAGTGACTGGTCTGATTGGGAAGAGCACCCTGTGTCTGCTGTCTGCCTATTTTGTGAAAAGCAAGCAGAAACAATTGAGAAATTATGTGTCCACATGGAGGTGAGATACTTTGATTCATTTGACATTTGTTTTGTTGTTCTGATAGGGAGAAGTTGATGATTACTGCAACCTCATCATCTTATACCTTTAGCCTCTTGCTTATTTTCCCTTTCTTTAAAGTGCTGTAAGCAAAATGGGAGTCAGGGAGGGTCCATCAAAGAGAAGTAGATCGGGGCAGTTAAGTGGAGTTCACTGAACCTGGGTGAACTGTTAGCTTGGTATTTCACAGACCACTGATGGCCATCCCACCTCTGAGACATTTACGAGATAGTTCTGCCTTACCCTGTAGGATCTGCAACCATGATTAACAATACCCGCGATGTAGACAGGTTCTTAGTCTTTCCCAGTGCTTTCGGTGCTGGTGAACAAGGACAGCAGGAAGAGAGAAAGTTGCCATTTACAGAGCCCTTGGAAGGGATGAGGGTGGGGAGCCATGGCAGTGGAGAGGGCACAGGGTGTGGTTTTACAGCTCCCTCAGTTACCAGGATTTGAAGAGAAGAAATATGAGGACATTTCCCATTTGTGTTTTCTCTTCTGCATGTTATTCTTTTGTTATATTGGGAGTTGAGTATCATAGAAAAATATGACTGGATTATTCTGGTGTGCCCTCTCTCCCCTCCCCCAACTCAGCTCTGCCGCAGACTCTCCTGTTTGACCCACCTTCATTCTCATTCATAAAAACTGTTCTTAGTTCAGTAAAACTAGGACCTGGTAGGTGTTCAGAAGGTTACGGGCATTTACTCAAGAGAAAGGAGAATCATTTTGTCTGAAGCAGGTTGTCACCAGTACGTGTGTATAGATGCCAGCCTTAAATATCCTAATCTCTTTGAATTGAAAATCTCTTTGAATTGAAAAGTGCCTTAGCCCTTCTATCCTGTGTAAGAATTCCCTTTGCAGGATCCTTGACTGGTGTCCTCAACCTCTGCTGAGTCACTTTCAGTGATAACATATCGTGGAATTCTTAACTATCCTGCCTGTGGTGCTACACTGAACGCCTTCACAGAGAGTTAGATGGTCTTTAGTCTCTGTAAGCTTGTAAGTTGAAACATTTACCCAGATGGGCGATTGCAGGAATGGAACAGAATAAAAATAAGCCTGTGCATCGTAAAAGTCAAAAGACATGTAATTTGTGGGACGATATGAGTGAGGAGAAACTTTCAGGTTTAAACACCATATTTGACAATATAAAAGGAAAAGCAGAATATTTAAAATTATCTATCTACTTGTGAAGCAAAGGACCTTTAGTCAGAATTCTAGTCCAGACACACAGTATAGTAGGGCTGCATTTACCTAGAGACTGAGGACCCTTTTGTCAGACTGCAGAATGCATACAGAGTAAATGATAAAAACTGGAGATACAAGCTATGAACAGCTAAAATGTTTTAACTGATTGACATGACTTGTTTGAACTGTGCTTTATAAAGCAATTGGATGTAGATTTTGAAGACTTTGAAAACAGATGATGAACTGAGACTGAGTTCTTCAGTGTTCAGACTCCTGTGAATAAGCTGTCTGTTTATACTTTCATCCTGAAAGATTAAATAATTTATATGCTCAGAGATGCATTCATTCTTTTTTTAGGATGCACATGAATTTGATCTCCTCAAAATAAAGTCAGAACTTGGTAAGTTTGATTCAGAAATTGTTTTCCATGATGCTGCTTTTTTTTATACACTGTCCCATGAACGATGCCTATGTTCTGCAGTTGTGACTGGAGAGTGTACAAGCCAAAATGTGTCTCTCCACAGATGGTCTCAATGGGACTGCCTGAAACAGTGATTCACAGTCTGAACTATAATATTCAAATACGGTTTTGACTTACAGTTTTTTTTCCCTACATATATGATGTCAAATAAAACAGGGCTTCCCAGATGGCGCTAGTGGTAAGAACCTGCCTACACTGGTGCAGGAGACATGAGAGACATGAGTTCCATCCCTGGGTCAGGAAAATCCCCTGGAGGAGGGCATACAAGTTAATGATTAATTTCTATTGTAAAGTGGAGGGAGCTAGTGGGAAAAAGCATGCATTTTGAAGTCAAACTGGAGTTCACAGTCCAGCTCCAGCACTGACTAGCTGTGTGACATTGGGCCTCAGCTTAGCAGAATGTCTTAGAGAATGGATAATGTATGAAAGACACCTACTGCCCTGCTGTAACTCGAGTGTTTATAGATGTTATAGATGTACCCGAGCAGATCACTGTGATAGAAAAATTACTGTCATGAAGACGTAAAGTACTGACTTGCTAATATATCCAAGACCATAAAAAGCTCACTGCCCACCCTTCAACTCACCGACTACTTTCTTAGACTCTTGAAAGTGTTGCTGCTGCTGCTGCTGCTATGTTCACTTCAGTCATGTCCAACTCTGTGCGACCTCATAGACAGCAGCCCACTAGGCTCCTCTGTCCCTGGGATTCTCCAGGCAAGAACACTGGAGTGGGTTGCCATTTCCTTCTCCAATGCATGAAAGTGAAAAGTAAAAGTGAAGTCGCTCAGTCATGCCCAGCTCTTAACGACCTCATGGACTGCAGCCTACCAGGCTCCTCCGTCATGGGATTTTCCAGGCAAGAGTACTAGAGTGGGTTGCCATTGCCTTGCGTTACTTTATTTTATTGCTCTTATACACATTTATATGTGTTGTGTATGTAAAGAGATGGGAATACCAGACCACCTGACCTGCCTCTTGAGAAATCTGTATGCAGGTCAGGAAGCAACAGTTAGAACTGGACATGGAACAACAGACTGGTTCCAAATAGGAAAAGGAGTACGTCAAGGCTGTATATTGTCACCCTGCTTATTCAACTTGTATGCAGAGTACATCATGAGAAACGCTGGACTGGAAGAAACACAAGCTGGAATCAAGATTGCTGGGAGAAATATCAATAACCTCAGATATGCAGATGACACCACCCTTATGACAGAAAGTGAAGAGGAACTAAAAAGCCTCTTGATGAAAGTAAAAGAGGAGAGTGAAAAAGTTAGCTTAAAGCTCAACATTCAGAAAACAAAGATCATGGCATCCAGTCCTATCACTCCATGGGAAATAGATGGAGAAACAGTGGAAACAGTGTCAGACTTTATTTTGGGGGCTCCAAAATCACTGCAGATGGTGATTGTAGCCATGAAATTAAAAGACACTTAGTCCTTGGAAGAAAAGTTATGACCAACCTAGATAGTATATTCAAAAGCAGAGACATTTCTTTGCCAAGAAAGATCCGTCTAGTCAAGGCTATGGTTTTTCCAGTGGTCAAGTATGGATGTAAGAGTTCGACTGTGAAGAAGGCTGAGCGCCAAAGAATTGATGCTTTTGAACTGTGGTGTTGGAGAAGACTCTTGAGAGTCCCTTGGACTGCAAGGAGATCCAACCAGTGCATTCTGAAGGAGATCAGCCCTGGGATTTCTTTAGAAGGAATGATGCTAAAGCTGAAACTTCAGTACTTTGGCCACCTCATGCGAAGAGTTGACTCATTGGAAAAGACTCTGATGCTGGGAGGGATTGGGGGCAGGAAGAGAAGGGGACGACCAAGGATGAGATGGCTGGATGGCATCACTGACTCGATAGACACAAGTCTGAGTGAACTCCAGGAGTTGGTGATGGACAGGGAGGCCTAGCGTGCTGCAATTAATGGGGTTGCAGAGAGTCGGACACGACTGAGCAACTGAACTGAGTAGTCAAGAACATGGCTGTGGAGCCAACAGCCTGGTGTCAAATCCTGGCTCTACCACTTACTGGCTGCACAGCCTTGGACAGCTTCCTGATGTACAATGTGGATACGGTAACACCTATGTGGTAGGGTATTGTGGAAATTAAATGTATTAATGCATGAAAAGTAATTAGAGCAGTGCCTGGTACATAAGCACTATATAAGTACTGGCTGTTATTATTTTCTGTCTATTATTATGCTTTAAATCTGCACTGCCTCTTCAAGTTGGTTAATAAAGAGAAGTGCAAAAGTGGGTCTGACCAGTTGTCTGATGATTCTGTATACTATCATTTTCAGGATTAAATTTCTATCAGCAAGTGAAATTGGTCAATTTCATTCGGAGGCAGATTTACCAATGTAGATGCTATGGCTGCCATGAGAAGTTCAGGTCCAAAGCAGACTTAAGGACTCATATGGAAGAAGCTAAACATACTTCACTGCTTCCTGAAAAACAGATATGGGATCAACCACAGTGAGTTCTGCTCAACCAGACATATATTTCTTTGCTCCTTCTCCATTATCTCATCTATTTATTTAATTCCTTTAAATTTAAGTAAAAATAAATGCAAGTCTATTGTAAAAAGTAAAAATCTTCAAAAACCTTGGTTTTAAAATAATCTCCTGTTACAGCTGTAATCAACTACAAATTTTATGGTGTAGTGATATGGATAGCTATAGATAGATATAGAAATATAGATTTTTAAGTTATATTTTGTTAAGAAAGTATTTAAAAGCATCTTCTATATCCACTACACATCTATTGCATCATTTTTAATGGTTGCCAAATATTCCATTGTATGGATGTTACCCTAATTTGCTAGAGATTCAGGATTTTTATGTTTTGCTCTTCTAAATAGATGCATATGCCTGCATTTTTGCACACTTATGTAATTATTTCATTTAGATAAACTTCTAAACATAAAACTACTGTGTCATACAGTATACCACTACTAGGGCTTTTGATGCATTTTTGCATCCTGGTGCTTTTAAAACTATCAAGCATTTGTTCTTCTAGTATGTACCTGTTGAGATGGTCTCAGATTCCCAGGTATCCTTTGCCAGTCTCACCTTCTGAGATGGTTCTCAAATCACTCTGGATAATCTCAGTTGTAAAAGCTCAGTTGAGGGAACCTTTGGGAGGTTGTGGGGTTCCAGCTCCAGAGAGATTCCTCTATTCTCAGGGGATGTTACATCAGAGCCCCCAGGAGTCTAGGGAAAAAGCTCTAGTTTTTCCTGTTTAGAAAATTCCAGATTTATGAGAGGCAGAGTCAGCTCTGAACCAACCTGAGACCCAGTTTCTATAATTCTTTTATACAAGTCGAAACCTTTATATTCCAGAACTAACTCCAGAGTGTGTCCAGAGAAGGAACCAGAGTAATAGACTTAAAATGCTATGGATGTTTTTAATTTTTTTAATTTATAATGAAAATAGTGATGATTACATTGAGGGGGAACCCACACATGGAAACAGTTGTTTTTATCGGATATTTGAAGGAGTATTGTGTGAAAGAGTAACTGATTTGAACTTTGCTGTCCCTGGGGAGAACTGAAACCTTTGATTAGAAATGAGAGGGAATGTCGTTTTTAGCTTCATACAAGGAGGTATTAAATTGATAGCTAGATCTGCCTGATGGTAGAGTAGGCTGCCTTTTAAGATAGTATCTTGTTATGTTAAATATCAAGCAAAGGCTAAAATGCCAGCTAACAAAGATACTAGTAAGACTGATGTCAGCCAATAAAGGTCAAAGTAAAATTAATTCAGAAGTTCTCTGCTTTACAACCTTTGCAAAATGTAGTTGAAACTGTTGGCAAAGAACCTAGCAAAATTATAGTAATGTGTACATTCAACTGCTGAGAAATTTTCTAGATAATCTATAGTTTTGGTTATTCAGTATATTTGTGGTTGTTTTCAGGTATTACTTTCCAACTTATGAAAATGACACTCTGCTATGTACACTATCTGACAGTGAAAGTGACCTGACAGCTCAGGAACAAAATGGAAATATTGCCATCATTAGTGAAGATACATCTAAACTGCATGCTTTGAAACAAAGCAGTATTTTGAACCAGTTGCTACTACATGAGTCCTTGAAAAACTAGAAGAAACTGCCACAGAAGCAATGTTTCATGTTTTCTCCTATGAGACAGATGCGAAAGAATACTTTAAAGTTGAACGTCAGCAAAGGATTAGTCCTTGGTAAAATAAACTTTTAAAAATGATTTTTTTCGAAAGTAAAGTGGAAACTAAATAAAATGAAGGCTTTTTGTATTGGGGCTCTAAAGTTTTATTATATAATCATTGTAACATATTTATCTATAATAAGGAAGTTATGTAAATCAAAAAGAAATGAAATGTTCAAATTATTTATACACCTGATTTCAACCAGTAGTTTCAGTCTCTTCCCCACAGACTTTCTTCTTCCAACAAGTCACAAAATTTGACAGATGTGTGCTTTCTGTACTACACTGGGTCAGCTGTAAATGTAGTGACCAGCAGAGGAGCCACAGAAGAGAGAAACAATGGTCAAAGTCCTGGATAATGCACATGTTGGACACTATTTTGGAATAATCAAGATCTGACTGTATTATTATTATTGCTTTCCACCTAGAGTTACTAAACTGAAACCCCTTAAAAATGGACTTCAAGACACTTCAGTTTCCCCTACAGTGTGTACATGGCTAACAGATAAGTATCACTTTTTATAAACATGACCACAATACCATTGTAACATGTAAATAAAATTAACAATAACTTCTTAATATCGTACATTTTCCGTTGTCCCTAGTTGAAAAGTGTGTTTAGTCTCTGCATCTAGTGGTGTCAGTCTGATGCACCATTATAAAGTTCACTATCAAACCATTTTAGTGTCCATTGGTATATATTATCTAGAATATTTTTTTAGGGCTTGCAAAATGGTGATTCTCTAATTCTATCATTTCTTTACAGCGTGGGTGCTCAAGAGCACTGGAGTCTGAAAGTTCTAGTTTTCTTTTTTAATTTATTTTTTAATTGAAGGAAAATCGCTTTACAATATTGTGTTGGTTTCTACCATAGAGCAACTCAAATCAGCCACAATTATACATATATCCCCTCTCGCAGGAGCCTCCCTCCCCCCCCCCACCCCTCTAGTGCATCACAGAGCACCAAACTGTCAGCAACTTTCTACCAGCTCTCCATTTTACACATGATCGAGTATAATAGTCAGTGCTACTCTTTCCATTTTCCCACCCTCTCCTTCCCCCACTGTGTCTACGAGTCCATTCTGTACATCTGTGTCTCCATTCTGAAGTTCTCTTTATCAGTTATTAATGCCAATTTATGTAGGCATTGCCCCAAGACTAATCTTGAAGTTGTATGGTATGACCTGTGCAGAATCTCAAGACTAATCTCCCGCCATGTGATCCAAAATTGACTAGAATTGTAAATTATATGAGCTCTGGCCAAGGCCCTGTGCAGGCACCCATAACAAGGATTTTCACTGAAAATCAGCAAACAATAAATAGGAGCCCTTATTGAACGAAAAACTATCTAAGTTAAAGACACAGGTTGTTTTAAATAAAACAAAAGTCAGGCTTCTCTGGTGGTCCAGTGGTTAAGAATTCTCCATGTAATGCAAGGGACACCAGTTCAGTCCCTGATCCCAGAAGATCCCAGATGCAATGGAACAACTAAGCCCATGGGCCACAACTACTGAGCCTGCACTCTAGAGCCTGCAAATTGCATCTACTGAGCCCACATCCTGCAGCTACTTAAGCAAGAGCACCTAGAACCTGTGCTCTGAAACAAGAGAAGCCACTGCAGTGAGAAGCCCGTGCACCACAATAAAGAAGAGCCCCCACTTGCCACAACTAGAGGAAGCCCGCGTGCAGCAACAAAGTCCCAGCACAGCCACAAAGTTAGTAAATAAACTTTTTTAAAAAGGAAAAAGATTAAGAAGGTAACTATCCTGTGCCTTCACACTTAGGTCTCTAGAAACCAGATTTGTTCGGGAAATCAAGGAATGTCTGGAGTGTTCCTAGAATGTGCTTCAGTCTCAGGACAGGAACAATGACAGGATGAGAACAAATAAATGAAGGATAATTTGGCTTTAGAAGGAGAAACCTGTTTTGGAGATAAAGTTGCAATCTTATAGAACAGATTCAATAGACATTAACGGAAAAGTGAAATTGAAGGACAGACTTCAATGTCTGTCCTGTACTCGAAGGGACACTATACTGTACTTGAAGTTTCATTCATGTAAGAGGTTATTTCTTAAATTGGTAGATATTTGGTGGGACCGTCTGGAACATAAGGACAGAAATAATTAACTTATTTCCAAGGAAATTGAATAAGAATATAAGCAAAGTCTCAGTGAACTGTACCAACTGTCCCAGTGGAAGCACGGAGCACAGATATAGGCCACTACTGGGCAGAGTGCTCTATTAGAGCTACATAGAGCATCCTTGGAAAGAACCCCTAGGGAACTGTGCCTTCAAGACTGGACAGTGGTGCCAAATGTACCTAAATGTCTGGACCATTTGAGAGGAGAACAACAGTCCAATGCAAATAAACTCTTCATGGGATTATAAAGGAGTTTCCAGATGTCGCTATAATTATACATGGTGTTAGTGCTGCCTGTGCCCACAGGGAGCACACCTGAGAAATTTTGAAAATTAAAACTCTAAATGAAGGCAACAAGAAAGGTGAAACAGTAGGAGAGAGTGACCAGGACAATGATAAATAAACAACCCTGAATTGGCCATTAGCCCAGTCAAAAAAATCCATGCTGAATATCTAACTCAGAAAAGAGAGTGCCCAAGGTTTTTTTGAACAATGATTGCCTTTGAGCAGGCCAGAATCTAGTAACTTATCTCTCAGAACAGAAGACTCCATTAGACAAAATCTAGGTGAGAAAGTTAACACTGTCTGGGCCAGAAAGGAGAGTTAAGTTTTCTAGAAAATAAAAGGGAAGCATCAGATCCAACAAATACTATTAGCCTATATGTGTTAGGGGAAGGAAAGGGATCAACTTAAGAAATAAGTTATACTGTGACAAACTCAGCTGTTCCTCCTAGAAAGGTGTAGTGAGGAAATCAAGCACTAGGATATATCCACTATTGCTGGAAAAGGCAGAGCAGAGAGGAATTCTGCTGGAGGCCTGGACCAGTCAAAAGCAGGAGAAGTTCTGGTGTACTGAGAAGGCTTGCCAGAGGTATGTGTCCTCACACTGCTCTTAGTCTGGTAGTCCAGTTCCCTCTAGTATTTATTTATTTATTTCTAGTCATAGTACTTACCTGGTAGCTCAGATGGTAAACAATCTGCCTGCAGTGAGGGAGACCTGGATTTGATCCCTGTTAGATCCAAGTAAGATCTCCTGGAAAAGAGAATGGCAACCCACTCCAGTATGCTTGCCTGGAGAATTCTGTGCACAGAGGGGCCTGGTGAGCTAGAGTTGCAAAGAGCTGGACACAAGCTATGTGGACAAAGGAGCCTGGCAAGCTGCAGGGACACAGAGAGTCAGACACAACTGAGTGACTTTCACTTTCCTTTTCACAATAATAGTACTGTTTGGTTGGGTACATGGCTGCCTAGAATGAAGACTGCATTTCTCAGCCTCTTTTGTAATACAGAGTATAGGCATCCTTGTTCTATTGTATTTGGCTGTATTAGACTTCTCTGATAGCTCAGACAGTAAAGTGTCTGCCTGTGATGCAGGAGACCTGGGTTCGATCCCTGGGTTGGGAAGTCCTGGAGAAGGAAATGGCAACCCACTGCAGTACTCTTGCCTGGAGAATCCCATGGATGGAGGAGTTTGATGGACTACAGTCCATGGGGTTGCAAAGAGTCAGACACACCTGAGTGACTTCACTTATTGCATTTATCAAATACTGCATTTTCTACAAATTGATGTTCATGGCAGTCCTGCATCAATCAAGTTTATCAGCTCCATTTGTCCAACAGCATTTGCTCACTTCATGTCTCTCCCATTTTGGTAATAACAGTATTTCAAACTTTTTCATTATTATTATATTTGTTATGGCGATCTGTGATCATTGATCTTTGATGTTTCTGTTGTCATTGTTTTGGGATGCCATGAGCACACCAAAACAGCCCATCTCTTCAGGCCTCCCTATTACCTGAAACACAGTGTTGAACATAAGCCAATGAGTGTTCAATGAGTGTTCAAGTAAGAGTCACATGTCTCTCACTTTAAATCAAAAACTAGAAATTATTAAGCTTAGTGAGGAAGGCACATTGGAAGGTGAAATAGAAAAGCTAGGCCTGCCAAACAGCCAAGTTGTGACCACAAAGGAAAAGTTCTTGAAGGAGATGAAAAGTACTACTCCAGTGAACACATGCATGATAAGGCAAAACAGCCTTACTGCTGATGCAGGGAACATTTTAATGGTCTGGATAGAAAGTCAGACAAGCCACAACATTCCGTGAAGCTAAAGCCTGATCCACATCAAGGCCCTAACTCTCTTCAGTTCTCTGAAAACTTGAGACAGGAGAGGAACGTGCAGATGAGAAGTTTGAAACTGCCAGAGTGTGGTTGATCAAGTTTAAAGAAAGAAGCCATCTTCATCACATCAAAGTGCAAGGTGAAGCAGCAGTGGCTGATGTTGAAGCTGCTGCAGGTATCCAGAAGATCTAGCTAAGATAATTTACCAAGGTGACTATTCCAAACAACAGATTTGAGTGTAGACAGAGCAGCCTTCTATTGGAAGAAGATGGCATCCAGGACTTTCATAGCTGGAAGAAAGATGTCAATGCCTGGCTTCAAGCCTTCAAAGAACAAACTGACTCTCCTGTTTGGGCTAATGCATCAGGAGACTTTAAGTTGAAACCAATATACATTTACCATTCTGAAAATTGTGGGGTTCTTAAGAATTATGTGAAGTCTACTCTACCTGTGCTCTGTAAGTGGAATAAAAAGCCTGCATGACAGTGCAACTGTTTTACATGTTTGAGTGAGTATTTTGAGTCCACTCTTTAGATCTGCCTAGGAAAAAAGATTACTTTCAAAATATTAGTGTTCATTGACAATACACCTGGTCACCCGAGAGCTCTGATGGAGATGTGCAACCAGATCAGTGTTGTTTTGATGTCTGCTAACCCAGAAAGTCGTGAACTGTGAACTTTCAGATGTTCAAGCTGGTTTTAGAAAAGGCAGAGGAACCAGAGATCAAATTGCCAACATCCGCTGGATCATGGAAAAAGCAAGAAAGTTCCAGAAAAACATCTATTTCTGCTTTATTGACTATGCCAAAGCTTTTGACTGTGTGGATCACAAGAAACTGTGGAAAATTCTGAAAGAGATGGGATTACCAGACCACCTGACCTTCCTCTTAAGAAATCTGTATGCAGGCCAGGAAGCAACAGTTAGAACTGGACATGGAACAACAGACTGGTTCCAAATAGGAAAAGGAGTACGTCAAGGCTATATATTATCACCCTGCTTATTTAACTTATATGCAGAGTACATCATGAGAAACGCTGGGCTGGAAGAAACATAAGCTGGAATCAAGATTGCCGGGAGAAATATCAATCACCTCAGATATGCAGATGACACCACCCTTATGGCAGAAAGTGAAGAGGAATTAAACAGCCTCTTCATGAAAGTAAAAGAGAAGAGTGAAAAAGTTGGCTTAAAGCTCAACATTCAGAAAACGAAGATCATGGCATCTGGTCCCATCACTTCATGGGAAATAGATGGAGAAACGGTGGAAACAGTGTCAGACTTTATTTTGGGGGCTCCAAAATCACTGCAGATGGTGACTGAAGCCATGAAATTAAAAGACGCTTACTCCTTGGAAGGAAAGTTAAGACCAACATAGACAGCATATTCAAAAGCAGAGACATTACCTTGCCAACAAAGGTCTGTCTAATCAAGGCTATGGTTTTCCCTGTGGTCATGTATGGATGTGAGAGTTGGACTGTGAAGAAGGCTGAGTGTGGAAGAATTGATGCTTTTGAACTGTGGTGTTGGAGAAGACTCTTGAGAGTCCCTTGGACTGCAAGGAGATCCAACAAGTGCATTCTGAAGGAGATCAGCCCTGGGATTTCTTTGGAAGGAATGATGCTAAAGCTGAAACTCCAGTACTTTGGCCACCTCATGCGAAGCGTTGACTCATTGGAAAAGACTCTGATGCTGGGAGGGATTGGGGGCAGGAGGAGAAGGGGACGACCAAGGATGAGATGGCTGGATGGCATCACTGACTCGATGGACGTGAGTCTGAGTAAACTCCGGGAGTTGGTGATGAACAGGGAGGCCTGGTGTGCTGCAGTTCATGGGGTTGCAAAGAGTCGGACACGACTCAGTGACTGAACTGAACCCAGCATCCATTCTGCAGCCCATAGATCAGAGTCATTTCAACTTTCAAGTCTAATTATTAATAAATGCATTTTCTAAGACTATAGCTGCTAACGATAGTGATTCTTCTAATGGATCTGGGCAAAGCCAGTTGAATCCTTCTGGAAGGGATTCAGCATTCACTAAGAGTATTTGTGATTTCTGGGAAGAGGTCAAAATATCAACATTAACAGGAGATTGAAAGAAGATTCTGATCCTCATGGAAGACTGAGGAATTCAGGGCTTTAGTGGAGGAGATAACTGCATATGTGGTGGAAATAGCAAGACAACTAGAATTGGAAGTGGAGCCTGAAGATATGACTGAACTGCCACAACCTCATATAAAACATGAATAGAAGTGAAGTTGCTCCTTAAGGATGAGCAATGAAAGTTGTGTCTTGAGATGGAGTCTGTTCCTGGTGAAGATGCTGTGAAGACTGTTGAAATTACAACAGAGGATTTAAAATATTACATAAATTTAGTTCATATAGCAGCAGCAGGGCTTGAGTGGATTGACTCCAATTTTGAAAGAAATTCTATGGATAAAATGCTATCTAAACAGCATTTTATGCTGCAGAGAAAGGATTCATGAAAGGAGGAATCAGTCAATGAGTCAGACTTCATTGTTGTCCTATTTCAAGCCAGCCCGACTTTCAACAGCCATCACCCTAATCATTCAGCACCATCAATATCAAGGTAACACCTTCCACCAGCAAAAAGATTATGACTCACAGATGATGGTTAGCATTTTTAGCAGTATTTTAAAATTAAGGTATGTGCATTGTTTTTTTAGACATAACACTACTGCACACTTAGTGTAAACACAACTTTTATATGCACAGGAAATCAAGCAATTCATGTGACCTGCTTTCTCGCCATACTCACTTTGTTGCAGTGGTCTGGAACCAAGCCCGCAGTATCTCTAAGGTATGCCTGTACTTACATTTCTTCCTTAAGAAACTGGGCAGAAGCACCCTTTGCTTTCCTTTCATCCTTCCCTCCCTTCTTTTGCTTAGGATGTAGATGTCTGCATGTGGGACAGGGAGGTGTCGCTGGAGCTGTAGTGTAGCTGGGAGGCTACACCAGCACTGGAATGCTGACCTAGACATTTATGTGAGCAAAGTAAACTCCAACCTTCTCCCTATTGTTTTGGATTTTCTATCATTCATATCTGAAACTAATCCTAATACACCTAGAAATTCAAGCTGCAGAAATGTCAACAACAGCTTTAGTTCAGGAGCCTGCTGAGGACATTTTCCAGCTGAAACAAACTGCAGGGGATGAAGGAAAAACTCCTCTTACATGGCAGGCTTCACAAGCCCGAGCAATTCCACAGCAAAAGGCAACAGTAGGAGCCACTGTGTCATTATTTAAAGCCCATATTCCATGGATCGAGGAATGTTGAAGACAGGGTTGAAAGGGGAAATGGAAGTTAAGGGGTGTTAAGAGTCAAGGTGGGAGAGAAAGATCTCACAACAGACTCGTGGCTGCCTTCCCATCATTGCTATTTCTAAACTGCAAGAATGCAAAAATTATGGGGAATAAAATTCTTCTTTACCCTCTTCAGTTCTTTGACTGAGTCTGCACAATAGTCTGATAACAGACATATTAAAATGAGAAAAGACATACAAGTTTCTTTGATGTTACAAGATTTACATGATGAGGGAGTTTCCCAGAAAGAGAGAAAACTCACAAAGAAACAGCTTAAACTTGGAGATTTTCTATCATTTGAACAAAGGTTACATTTAAAAATTGTCAAGGGTGCGTGGCTAGCTTAGTCAGTAGGGCATGACACTCTTAGAAATGCGAAGACAAATGGAAAGGACTCGGGAGCTTCTAGGAGCTTCCCTGGTGGTTCAGACAGTAAAGCGTCTGCCTACAATGCAGGAGACCCGGGTTCAATCCCTGGGTCGGGAAGATCTCCTGGAGAAGGAAATGCCATGCCACTCCAGTATTCTTGCCTGGAAAATCCCATGGATGGAGGAACCTGGTAGGCTACAGTCCATGGGGTCACAAAGAGTTGGACACGACTGAGCCACTTCACATTCACACAGGGGCAGCGAACTGTAGGAAGACAAATATATGGGCAACCAATGGTAGCTAACTAACCTAGGTAGTAAGGTTTGGTTGTGTATTCATGGGGCCAGCCTGTCTCCTGTATTACTGGAAGTTGTCATTCTCTTTCTGGTATGGACAGTGAGGGTCTGGCGCTGGGATGGGGAAATCTTCACAGAGAAATTTGTGATACCGTTTTTCACAAGATCAGTTCAGTCACTCAGTCGTGTCCGACTCTTTGCGACCCCATAAATCTCAGCACGCCAGGCCTCCCTGTCCATCACCAACTCCCAGAGTTCACCCAAACTCATGTGCGTCGGGTCAGTGATGCCATCTAGCCATCATCCGCTGTCATCCCCTTCTCCTCCTGCCCCCAATCCCTACCAGTATCCGGGTCTTTTCCAATGAGTCAACTCTTCGCATCAGGGGGCCAAAGTATTGGAGTTTCAACCTCAGCATCAGTCCTTCTAATGAACACCCAGGACTCGTCTCCTTTAGGATGGACTGGTTGGGTCTCCTTGCAGTCCAGGGGACTCTCAAGAGTCTTCTCCAGTACCACATTTCAAAAGCATCAATTCTTCAGCACTTAGCTTTCTTCACAGTTCAACTCTCACATTCGTACATTACCACTGGAAAAACCATAGCCTTGACTAGACGGACCTTTGTTGGCAAAGTAATATCTCTGCTTTTCAATATGCTATCTAGGTTGGTAGGAAACAACAAAGAACTCATATTGTGCCTGCTTTTGTGCAGTTGCCTTCAGCTCAAAATAATCCTTATGCCAGAGGATATATATTGGGATGGTGTATTCTGACCTCCTACAGTCTCATATCATCCTGAGAGAAATATCTGTTGATTCTTCCCACAGGAATGGCAAAATATGTTGTAAGCTTTAACTTCTTGAGGGAGCTTCCTCGCAGTTGACTTTGTTTACAGATCAAGGATTTCAGATAACTTACACAGATGGACTAGCATCCTGTGAAGCCCAAATCCAGATGACTGAGTCTCATTTATGAAAGTGTAAAGTTCTGAAAGCATCACTTTGTCTTGATAACTACTTGAAGGTCTTGGTATTGATTTTTTTTTTTTTCTGTTTCATTTTGTTGGTGTTGAGTGCTTTGATGATACTCCTTAAAAAGTGAGGTATAATGGAAATGTGGTGTTTAACTTCTGAGACTCTGAAAAGAGCCACACTAGTGGTTCTAATGAGACCCTGTCCAAGCTGCTGAAAGAACCACAGATATGAAGAACCCCTCTGGTTCACAGTGAGCAGAATTAGGGATTTCTCTGGCAGTCCAGTGGTTAAGACTTCGATTCCACTGTGGAGGGCACGGATTTGAACCCTGATTGGGGAGCTAAAATCCTACATGCTGCCTGGCACAACTAGGGGCAGGGAGAGGGGGTGGCAGGCAAGAATTAGAAACTGGGAAGGATGAGTTTTAGGCTAATGCCTTTTAACTTTAACTCAAGCAGAAAAAAGAATCTAATCTTAGAACTCTTGATTTCTCCCTGGGAAATTCACAGTGGTAGAGGGGTTGTATTTAAATTGGGAACATCAGTATTTTACTGGAATGCATGCATGCATGCTAAGTCTCTTCAGTCGTGTGCGACCCCATAGATGGCAGCCCCCAGGCTCCTCTGTCCCTGGGATTCTCCAGGCAAGAACACTGGAGTGGGTTGCCATTTCCTTATCCAATGCATGAAAGTGAAAGTAAAGTCGCTCAGTCATGCCCGACTTTTCAAGACTCCGTGGACTCTAGCCTACCAGGCTCCTCCATCCATGGGATTCTCCAGGCAAGAGTACTGGAGTGGGTTGCCATTGCCTTCTCCATGTTACTAGAGTATTTTCTCTCCTCAAACAGCTTTACAATGTTATATAATCTCCTGGCAGAACCTCTGATAGACTGTCATAAACAACATGGTTAGATATAATTCAGAATGAAAAGTGAAATGGGGAACTTTTAACTGGGTTCAGCATGGCTTATGATTACTTCAGTCACTAAATTGCCTTTTGGGGGCAATAGCTACATTTTTCACCACCAGGACCAGAAGAACACACAAAGAAAGAGTAGTTGCCATTTGGGTGGGAAGGGTGGAGGGGTATGCTCATGGTGGGGGCTACACTGTCATCATGATGACAAAAGATGATCTCCTGCAGGGGAGCCGGTCACACTCTCAGTCAGCCTGGAGTGTAATGGTTAAACCCAGGGAGCTAAGAGAATAAAAACCTGGGGAATGTTGGAAAGAGGGAACTCCTTTCCTCTAGCATCTTGTTTCTATGAGGAAAGGAATCCATTAAAATAACATTCTGGGTTTCTTTCTGGCCCCACTCATTCCTACAAGGGAGGAATAAATTTTCTAACGGGAAATTTGGAGAATAGGAGCTTGGCATGTGTGACGCATCCCCTTCCTCCTTTTTCTTCTCTTTGGGACCTGTCTCTGCAGAGAAAACACATCCTGTTCTGCTCCTCCTTTCTGCAGACTTCAGAGTAGCAGGCTCTGCCAGGGCAGTTGGAGTTCTTCAGCTGTCCAACACTGTCTGTGACCTTGTGCATAAGACTGCCTGGCTTTGGGGTTCAATGTTAGAAAACTCACTTGCCCACAGCTGTAAGCCATGTTTTTGAATATCATCTTTATTAGCAGTAATGGTGATATTTCATCTCCATCTGCTTGACTCGTGTTTCAGCTGGCTCTTCTGTAAGGTACAGTCTCTCAGCAAATGGTAGGTGTGGCCAGAATTACTAGAAAACTACCTCTCAGAGAATTAGCACTAAATACACTAAGTCCCAGTAATCAGGAGACAAAGTAGACTTAGTTCCATTCAGGACTAAGGCTGAGCGATAAAGCCCTAGAATGCTGGCTGCATGTACACTTTTTGAAAAGCCTTTGGAACTAGAGTCTTAGGCTAAGTCCCACCAGAAGCAGACCTTAAGAATTTGAGAACAGGTGGTCAATTTGAGAGGTAAACCCAGGAAATACCAGTTCAGAAAGTGAAAAATAAAATGGAAGGAACACAAAACACTGCCTTGATGAAGTTTCTGCTATGGGAACAGGGCTTCACCTCTGAGAGATTGCATAGAGCACTTGTTAGAGTTGCCCCCACCTACCAGCACCACCAAGGGGCAAAAAGCTGGGGATATTTGTCCACCAACTCCAGTGGTCATGGGTTGAGCCTTGCCCATAGATCTGGTGCCCTCAGGAGACTGGAGAAAACCCTCACACAAAGACTGAAGAAGCTGTAATGCAGAAGGGCCTGAAGAGTAACTGCTCCAACTACAGATGCTGTATTATCACAAAAGTAAACGTTTTATGTAGACCATAGCAGTCCTCACCACTTCTCCATATTGATCTTCAAAACAGTATTGTGAGGTATCTAGTTAGGAACTTGGATCCTAAACAGGAGTAAAAGAGGTCAAGATAACTGAAGATCAGAGAGATGGAGCAAAACACAACAAAGAAATCCATGACAAAATAATATATGGAAATTCAAAATGAGACAAAGCCAAGTCCCGAACTTCTTTAATGAATGAAGGAATAGAAATTGTTTTTGAGAGGATGGAGTCGAACTTGAATGAGAACAAAGTAAATTCTTTACTTTGCTGAATTTATACGTAGAATTAACATACCAGTCCACTTCTATCAAGGGCATCAAATTGCAGCTATTGTTTGCTTAGTCTGCAAAAATAGCCACCCTACATCCTTGAAATGTAATTCAACTGTTTCTGTAAGCTTTAGATGATGGATAGCTAAAGGATTAAACCAGGAGATGTAGTTGAACTTTTATGCCTTATAATTGATACTTTGAAAAGCTAAAGCATGTTCAATTCCTGAGGATAGCAATTTGCAAGATTGAATGGCATTGCAAGCATGTTAATTCAAACTGAAAATGTTCAGCTAAATTAATATTACTCTCACAGTGTTCTAATATTCAAGTGAAGCTGTGTCTTTTGGGCTTGTAAAATTAGACTACAAAAAACATTTTTGAGGATATTTTCAGTCACTTGACTTTGATATACAGCAGTAAATAAAACTCTAGTAAAACCATGTAGATTATGATTTTTGAAAACATAAGAACAAAAGAATATGCTGTGGTAAATTGTAAACAATAAAAAAAGGAGGAAGAGAAAGTGAAAGACAAAAAATAAAAATCATTAATTGCTTACTCTCACAAAAGGCAACTCACTCCAATGCCTCTGTTGCTGACTACAAAGATGAAGTCCAAACCAGCAGCCATGCCATTGGGATTGACCCCAGCCCTAGTTTCAAGGGATTCCTGCTTGGGTTGAGAACCTCACAGCAGAGACTGGGTTATGCAGAGAGGGGCATAGCAAAGGCCTGCCCACCATGACTGGTGCAGGTTGACACAGAGTGAAGGTGAAGAGTTCTGTTATGCTGCTTAGGGAAGCCAGACCGTCCCTTTCCTTTTGGTAAAAGACACCTGTACCCTGGTTGCTGCCAAAACCACCTTTCAACCTTGAGAGAAACTAGCCCAAAGACTCTTAAGAGAAGGGCGAAGAAGAGAATACCTGAGAAATGAAACCAGAGCCCTCACCTCGAGGTCCCCTGGACTTTTCAGTTCCTTGGGTCAATAAATCCCTTTGTTATTTAAACCCTCAAAGTGGATTTTCTATTTCATACAGAGAGAGCTTCCCATCAAACATGGAGGCAAGTCAGCTTCTTACATGATCTCCAAAGCCCTCAAGAGTTTCACCTCCACCCTCCTTTCATGTCACTCTCCTGTGCCCGCTACTCTCCAGGCAACCGGGCCTCCTGTTCACTGAACCGACCTCGCTTTTCCTACTTTGGTGTTGTCAGCACGTGTTCTCTCCATCTGTATGCTGTTGCCCCAGCTCTTGAACATTAATATCTCCTCAACATTCCACCCTCACTTTGACCCGCCCCACCTACTAGCCCAGCCCACTTTCTATCCCTGCACTAACTTGTCTGAGGCCAGTGCAGTTTCAGCAACCCCGTAAGAGAAGCAGAGGGGGACAGTCAGGCTGTGAGTTGGAAATAGTCTTGGGTGCAATAGGCAAATACTGCATTTGGTCTCCTTCCACTGTCACCTCTCGAAGAAAATTATATAATAGACTTGTGGGGATACCAAGTTTTTCTAGACTTCCCTGGTGGCTTAGTGGTAAAGAATCCTCCTGCCAATGCAGGAGAGAGAATGGCAACCTACTCCAGTATTCTTGCCTGGAGAATCCCATGGACAGAGGAGCCTGGTGGGCTACAGTCCATAGGGTAGCAAAGAGTCAGACAACTGAGTGACTAAACAAGTTTTTCTGGATTTAAAGTGGAATACAAGAGGCTGCTCCCCATGAGACTAAAGCCAGATTGCACTTTGCTGCTGGCTATGTGGGTGGAGAAGGTCTCGCTGAGAGCCGGTGGGGGTGGGGCACAAAGAGAAGGTGAGGGAAGAGACAGCAGCAAGACAGTAAAGATGAGGGAGGCTGCAGGGACCAGAGAGGGCAGACCGTCCAGTGCAGAGAGAGGTGAAGAGGACTCTGAGGATATTTTGATGAACAATGCAAGCTGTCTTCCTTAAATACATTCCTTGGGAAACAGAAAATAGATTAGAGGTTACCAGGGGTTGGGGAGGAGGAATGGGAGTTAACTGTTTGACGATTATAGAGTTTCTGTTCAGAGAAATAGACTGTGGTGGTGTTGCACAACATGTGAATTTAATTAATGCCATTTAAAATGTCAAAATGGTCAATTGCATGTTAGGCATATTTTACCAGTTTTCAAAAAAAAAATAGATTAAAAAAAAGAAAAACTAGCTAATTGTGTAACAGATGAACTGGAATAGGTCCAGCTTACGAAGGAGGCTAGCAAATTAATCTGATCAGAAGGTGATGAGAACTTCAATTAGGATAGTGAAAGTCAGAGGGAAAAGTTGAAAACGGAATGGTCAGGATCAAATGCGTCTGGTTTTGGACCCTGCTGAGTTTGGGGGGGTGGGGGGTGGTGGATACTGCCCCACTCCCTCCTTCAGGACTGAGGGCTGCCCTGAGTGCAGGTTGATGAGAGCCCACAGCTGTAGCTCTTCTGGGCATTGCCGTTGGCCAAATGGTGTTGTATTATATAAGGGGTAGTGGAAACTTGGGGAGAAATGGTTTCTACCAGAAGGAGGGAGTGGTGGACAAAGAAGGCCATCTGAGAGTCTCCTTTGGATTTGGCAGCATGGAGGTCCTTGGTG
Organism: Nanger dama; assembly: GCA_917880005.1. Classification (NCBI taxonomy): domain Eukaryota; kingdom Metazoa; phylum Chordata; class Mammalia; order Artiodactyla; family Bovidae; genus Nanger; species Nanger dama. The sequence continues at coordinate 4,179,200 of CAKJTW010000007.1, forward strand.
ACTTTGGAAGAGTTTATGTGGAAGGCCAAGGTCTGGATCACAGCAGGATGGAGGCCACGTGGGAGGCAACAAGGATGAGCTGGGCCTGCATCTGGAAGGAAGGGTAGGAATTAGGGGCACGGAAAGACCTGCCAGGCAGGAAAACAGTGTGAGCCGGGGAACCTAGGCTGGGGAATCACTCAGGTTAACCAGAGGAGGTCAGGGGAAGGCAGGAGGGATGGCTAGAGAGGTGGGTAATACCCAGACATGGCTATGGGGTTTCAGCAGAATTAACCAGGCTGTCTCCACACATATGCCTGAGTTCCAGAAACTGTCCTCTGTGGGCCCTGGACATTTTCTCCCAAGTGTGACCCTGACCATTCATGCCAGGTGAATGTTTTGACTACAGTCCCTTGGACTCCATGTTTATTAATGCAGGCATAATACATTTTCTGAAGTGAAAGAATTTATTTCTGTTTTGTGTTGTGTGTGTGTGCGTGCTCAGTCGCATCTGACTCTTTTATGACCCCATGGACGGTAGCCTGCCAGGCTCCTCTGGAATTTTTCAGATAAGAATACCAGAGTGGGTTGCCATTTCCTACTCCAGGGGATCTTCCCAACCCAGGGATTGAACCTCCATCTCTTATGTCTCCTGCATTGGCAGGCAAATTCTTTACCACTGTACCACCTCAGAAAGTATTTAATATATCTATCAAATTGCATCCATTATAGCTTCTGCATTGTAAATTTTCTTTTGTGATCATTGTTTTTATCAAATCTAATTACCCTTAAATATTTGCAGATCTAAACTTGATCAAGGCAATTTGGTCTTTTAAAAATCTCTGATAAATTGTACAATGTGACATTTTAACCATCATCAGTTCTATTTTGAGGTTATTCTTTCTAATAAAATTCATTAAGACTAGGAAAAGAATATTCCTTGATGAAAATTTGTTGTCAAGCCTTCTGGAGTTGATCTGTTTTCTTTTTGGATATACCAGCAAAAACGGGGACCCAAGAAAGCCTCATGGTAGTCCAGTTACAAAGGGATAAAAGAAATTTCAGCATGTTACTTAATATTTCCTGTTATCAATGAAATTCCAAGGCACTAATTAAAGGAGAGAGTTCTTTTAACTCTCTGTGCCCCTGCCTTACAATCAATGAATGATTTAAGCCCTGGCAAGAATCTGACTTATCAATATAAAAGATACCTTTCATCTTTGTACATTCTTCTTTCCCTCAGAAAATGACAATATAGTTATTTAAATCTCCCTTGAAACCAAAGACAATATTAATCATGTTTTTAAATGCCTTGCTTAGTGAAATTCTTTCAGTAGCATGTTATTACCCCAGCCATTGAAGTAACCTGGGTTAATTATAAAAGCAAGCTCTCACCATGGTACATATAATAAGCAAACTTACTTTTAACAAGTGCCCTAGTGGTTTTAAGTCCAAAAGCCTATAAACCAGGCTTTGTAAACACAGGCATATTATTAGTAGAGGCTGTTGAGTCAGAAGATCCTGGGTTCAAATCTTGCCTCTGACATTGATCAGCCACAGAACTTTTAAAAGTGAACTTTAACTTCTCACAGCCGCAATTTTCTCCTTTGTGAGATGGGCATCTTACAATTAATAATAATAATGGCCATCTCGTAAGTTTGTAAGATGGTGCTTTGCACCATAATAATAACGGCTGCCTCATAAGTTTGTAAGGTCATGCTTCAGTTCAGTTGCTCAGTCGTGTCCGAACCTCTGCAACCCCATGAGTTGCAGCACGCCAGGCCTCCCTGTCCATCACCATCTCCCAGAGTTCACCCAGACTGACGTCCATCGAGTCCGTGATGCCATCCAGCTATCTCATCCTCTGTCATCCCCTTCTCCTCCCGCTCCCAATCCCTCGCAGCATCAGAGTCTTTTCCAATGAGTCAACTCTTCGCATGAGGTGGCCAAAGTACTGGAGTTACAGCTTCAGCATCATGGGAATCATCTTCCAAAGAAATCCCAGGGCTGATCTCCTTCAGAATGGACTGGTTGGATCTCCTTGCAGTCCAAGGGATTCTCAACAGTCTTCTCCAACACCACAGTTCAAAAGCATCAATTCTTCCACACTCAGCCTTCTTCACAGTCCAATGCTCACATCCATACATAACCACAGGAAAAACCATAGCCTTGACTAGACGGACCTTAGTCGGCAAAGTAACGTCTCTGCTTTTGAATATGCTATCTAGGTTGGTCATAACTTTTCTTCCAAGGACTAAGCGTCTTTTAATTTCATGGCTGCAGTCACCATCTGCAATGATTTTGGAGCCCCCTAAAATAAAGTCTGACATTGTTTCCACTGTTTCCCCATCTATTTCCCATGAAGTGATAGGACCAGATGCCATGATCTTCATTTTCTGAATGTTGAGCTTTAAGCCAACTTTTTCGCTCTCCTCTTTCACTTTTCTCAAGAGGCTTTTTAGCTCCTCTTCACTTTCTGCCATAAGGGTGGTGTCATCTGCATATCTGAGGTGATTGATATTTCTCCCGGCAATCTTGATTCCAGTTTGTATTTCTCCCAGTCCAGCGTTTCTCATGATGTACTCTGCATACAAGTTAAATAAGCAGGGTGACAATATACAGCCTTGACGTACTCCTTTTCCTATTTGGAACCAGTCTGTTGTTCCATGTCCAGTTCTAACTGTTGCTTCCTGACCTGCATACAGATTTCTCAAGAGGCAAGTTAGGTGGTCTGGTATTCCCATCTCTTTCAGAATGTTCCACAGTTTATTGTGATCCACACAAAGGCTTTGGCGTAGTCAATAAAGCAGAAATAGATGTTTTTCTGGAACTCTCTTGTTGTGCATGCTTAGCAGATAGGAAAAGTTGAATAAATATTAACTTCTGTTATGATGGATTTATTCCTAGATCCTGTGGGAGGCATCAGGAATGTTCCTAAGGGTGTGGTGCACCATCACCCTCTGGCATTTGTCATCCTTCTTACAAAGAGCCTTTGTCTAAGCACAGCCCCTCCCATTTATCACTCTCTCCTTTGTGTTGTCTTTCTCAAATTCTTTTCCTCTTCAAAGCTGTCCTTGATTGTCTTTCTTGCTTGATTTCATCAATATGAAAATACTCAAAGACATGGGCACTCATGATACTACTCTCTGTACTTATGAATATTTTAGAACTTTTTCCTAATAAAAAAATGTTTTAAAAATCATTATTCATTTGGGCTGATCCACACACACCTTCCCTAAGGATGGTTCTGACTAATATCACATGAAATGTACACCTGGGCAATAAATTTCAGGCACCATCTCTGGAACTCCTACCACATGTAAATCACTGGAGAGCTGCTACCACAGCAACATGTACAGGTGTAAGGCCTAGTCATGGCCCTAGATGGTCCTCTATGAAGAGCGTCAACCATCCCAGTACATACAATGCTAATTTGTCAGAGCTGTGGGAGTTGGTTTTCCAGGCAGACTGTGATCTCACTGCTGGGATAATCCAATTGTCAAGGCCCTGTCTGAGGACCTGGGGCTCTGGAGCCAAATTTCTAACTCCTATCAAGATACCCCACAGAAAAAACTAGATTATAGGAATAAGGTAAAAGAATAGAGATAGATGATAATGATAATAATATTCATTATTAGTAGTGGGAAATAAATTTAAAGCACTGCCTGAATTTCCACAGCTCAGTATCAACATTTTGTAAAAAGGTACAAGATCACTGCCTCCACTTTCTTATGTGCATTTCAGAAATAATAGAACCTATCTCATAGGATGTCACAAGAAATAAGTAAGGTTGTAGTTTTAAAATGCATCCCTTAATTCCCACAGTGCAACCTTATCAAAATGTCAATGGCATTTTTTGCACAAATGGAAAAACTCTATCGTAAAATGTGTATGGAATCTCAAGCAACCCAAATATCAAAGTAATCTTGGAAAAGAATGAGATTGGAGATCTCATACTTCATGATTTCAGACCATATCACAAAATTACGGTAATCAAAGCAGTGTGGTGGTAGCATAAAGACACACAGGTGTTAGCCCATAAATCATAGAGTTTCCACCATGTAGGAGGCTTTTAATAAATGTGCTATCATCATCTTCATCATCATGAATCCTGATTATAATTACCCATTTTTCTCCCAGCCTCCTTCTCCATATTCTGAATATTGATGTCAGTCATTTAATTCATATTCCTTCTTTTACTTCTTTATAGACAGAGTTTGGCAAGTTTTGACTAAGTATAAGGAGAAATGTGACTTAGGTAAGGATTAAATGAGGAAGAACAGGTTCCAGTCTCATTAGGCCACAAGGAGCCAACTTGACAGAATCTTTTCTACCTTCCAGGGTTTTGATGGAGGTGAAATAGGAGTGGAAAAGCTGACTTAAAACTCAACATTCGTAAGACTAAGATAATTGCATCCAGTCCCACTCCTTCATGGCAAATGGATGGGGGAAAAATGGAAGCAGTGACAAACTTTATTTTCTTGGGCTCCAGATTCACTGCAGATGATGACTGTAGCCATGAAATTAAAAGTTGCTTGCTCCTTGGAAAGAAAGCTATGACAAAGAATGCATTAAAAGTAGAGACATCACTTTTCCAACAAAAGTCTGTATAGTCAAAACTATAGTTTTTCCAGTAGTCATGTATGGATGTGAAAGTTGAACTATAAAGAAGGCTGAGCACCAAAGAATTATTGCTTTCAAACTGTGGTGCTGGAGAAGATGCTTGAGAGTCTTTTGAACTACAAGGAGATCAACCCTGAATCTCCTAAAGGAAATCAATCCTGAATATTTATTGGAAGTTCTGATGCTGAAGCTGAAGCTCCAATACTTTGGCCACCTGATCCAAAGACCTGGCTTATTGAAAAAGACTTGGATGCTGGGAAAGATTGAGGGCAAGAGGAGAAAAGGGGGGCATCAGAGGATAAGATGATTGGATGACATCATCAACACAATGGACAGGAGTTTGAGCAAACTCCAGGAGATAGTGAAAGATGGGAACCCTGGCATGCTGCAGTCCATGGGGTCACAAAGAGTCAGACAGTCAGTCAGTCAGTTCAGTCACTCAATCGTGTCCTACTCTTTGTGAGTTGGACAAGTATTAGAGCTTCAACTTCAGCATCAGTCCTTCCAATAAATATTCAGGACTGATTTCCTTTAGGATGGACTGGTTGGATCTCCTTGCAGTCCAAGGGACTCTCAAGAGTCTTCTCCAACACCATAGTTCAAAAATATCAGTTCTTCAGTACTCAGCTTTCTTTATAGTCCAACTCTCACATCCATACCTGACTACTAGAAAAACCAAAGCTTTAACTAGAGAGACCTTTGTCGGCAAAGTAAGGTGTCTGCTTTTTAATACAAATAAGCAACTGAACAACAACAAAAGGGTTTTGAGTAGAAATGAAGGAGCTATCTTTGTCCCACCACCGGCAGTTGCTGGATTCTAGTCGTCAGCAAGTCTAACGGCAAAGCCATAGCTCACACAAAGCCAATTATGGAACCTCGGGCCCTGTTAATAACTTACACAGAATCTTCAGTGTATGGATGGCCAAATGGTATTTGTATTCTTGAATGCCACACTGCTGGGTACATTCTCAATATCTGAAAGCACAGAGTCTAAAACAAACAGTCTAAAGGAGAATTTCATTGCGTAGGTAATTTCAGAGCATCCTTGAGGTCAAGAAATAAAATGTTGGCCAGATAGCTCAGAGGTCAAGATCTGGGCATGTGTTTTTCACTGCCTCCAGCTACAACTACTCCTGCTGTTCACAAAGGCTTAACAACAGTCAGGACAATGTCTGAGTGTTTATCAGCAGCTGCCAGAATTATGGGTTGACATTCTCTTAGAGCAACAATTTTTTTTTTTATTGCAAGATAGTTGGTTTACAATATTGTGTCAGTTTCAGGTGTACCGCACAGAGAGCAACATTATTTGGTATCCTGGGTGGAAGCTGTTTGTTTTTTTTTCTTCCCTGAAATAATAGCTACAATTTAAATATCATTAATGGTAATGATCAGATTTGAGTTTCATTTTACGTTGCAAAATTTGTTAGTCCCAGCTTACTCTACTCATGCCATTGTAAATCTACTACTGCTGACTTATTTAAAGGTCTTTGTGTGGGAGATGGCCTTTCTTCAACCCTATTTTTTTTACCAGGAGATAATTATGAATTCATCAACCTATACACAGGTATAACTCTTAAAAACACAGTCAAGGAAGGAATGTCAGGCATTCTTCTCCATGACATGCTGTCCATGCCATCACAGGTGGATCCTATCAGAGTTTCCCTTCTCTTTCTCCTGTGTCTCAAGCACGACCAAAGCAGTTGGTGACTGCTCTCACATTCACACACTACAGCAGAGAGCTGTCACCTCCCTGGGTACCTGGATCCTTGGTGTGTGCAGCTGTATACTGGGGACCCCAGGGCAACCTGAGCTTTCCAAGGAATTTACATAATAAAGGGAAGGTTTTCTATTTTCCCAGGAATTGGGTCATAATGAAAATCAGGACACTAGTGTACCCCCTCACACCTTCCATGGAATCATGGGTTGATAAGCATTTAGGCACCAGCTGCTGGCGTGCACACCTCAGGACTTCAGTGCACACGAATTTAGGATGTCTTCAGTTCAGTTGCTCAGTTGTGTCCGACTCTGCAACCCCATGAATTGCAGCACGCCAGGCCTCCCTGTCCATTACCAACTCCCGGAGTTCATTCAGACTCACATCCATCGAGTCCGTGATGCCATCCAGCCATCTCATCCTCAGTTGTCCCCTTCTCCTCTCGCCCCCAATCCCTCCCAGCATCAGAGTCTTTTCCAATGAGTCAATTCTTCATGTGAGGTGGCCAGAGTACTGGAGTTTAGCATCAGTCCTTCCAAAGAACACCCAGGACTGATCTCCTTCAGAATGGACTGGTTGGATCTCCTTGCAGTCCAAGGGACTCTCAAGAGCTTCTCCAACACCACAGTTCAAAAGCATCAATTCTTTGCCGCCCAGCTTTCCTCACAGTCCAACTTTCACATCCATATATGACCACTGGAAAAACCATAACCTTGACTAGACAGACCTTTGTTGGCAAAGAAATGTCTCGGCTTTTAATATGCTATCTAGGTTAATCATAATTTTCCTTCCAAGGAGTAAGTGTCTTTTAACTTCATGGCTGCAATCACCATCTGCAGTGATTTTGGAGCCCCCAAAAATAAAGTCAGTCACTGTTTCCACTATTTCCCCATCTATTTCCTATGAAGTGATGGGACCAGATGCCATGATCTTAGTTTTTGAATGTTGAGCTTTAAACCAACTTTTTCACTCTCCTCTTTCACTTTCATCAAGAGGCTTTTTAGTTCCTCTTCACTTTCTGCCATAAAGGTGGTGTCATCTGCATATCTGAGGTTATTGATATTTCTCCCAGGAGTCTTGATTCCAGCTTGTGCTTCTTCCAGCCCAGCATTTCTCATAATGTACTCTGCATATAAGTTAAATAAGCAGGGTGACAATATACAGCCTTGACATACTTCTTTTCCTACTTGAAACCAGTCTGTTGTTCCATGTCCAGTCCTAACTGTTGTGCTTCCTGACCTGCATACAGGTTTCTCAAGAGGCAGGTCAGGTGGTCTGGTATTCCCATCTCTTTCAGAATTTTCCATAGTTTACTGTGATCCACACAGTCAAAGGCTTTGGCATAGTCAATAAAGCAGAAATAGATGTTTTTCTGGAACTCTCTTGCTTTTTCCATGATCCAGCAGATGTTGGCAATTTGATCTCTGGTTCCTGTGCCTTTTCTAAAATGAGCTTGAACATCTGGAAGTTCACGGTTCACGTATTGCTGAAGCCTGGCTTGGAGAATTTTGAGCATTACTTTACTAGCATGTGAGATGAATGCAATTGTGCGGTAGTTTGAACATTCTTTGGTATTGTCTTTCTTTGGGATTGGAATGAAAACTGACCTCTTCCAATTCTGGATATCTTAGAGAACATGAAACATTAGGGATGGGTCTGTGCTACAGTCTCAATTGGAGATTAGTAACCTGGGGTCCCTGGACTTTCCCCAATGGCTCTTGAATATGAATAGGAAAAATGATATCTTTATTGCTATTAACCTTAAAGTCATAAAGTCAAATTTAGTACTTCCTTCCATTGTGAATATAGGCAACAAATCACAGTAGAATTAGCAGTGCTTTTGAAAATAGAAACCACAGGTACATTCATATCACATCCAGCTGTCACAGACATCTCAAAATACCATTTACATTCATTACTAATTCAATAGTAACTTTACCCACCACTGGATCTTGTTGAATGCATTAATAAAAATGCACATATATTACCTTATCTTAACTTTCATTAGTATTTTTATGACTATATTTAACATATGTGGTTTCCTCTGTATTGAATTTTATTTGCAGTGTGTCTCCAGGTGTCCAGAAAACTCTAGAAGAAGACTGGCCCCTGGAAGAAATTATCAGTAGCCCAAGGATTACTGGTCAAAGCACTGTGCAGAGATCTTCCAATGTTCCTCAGGAGGCCATCCTGTCTCCATGTGTCATAACCAAGGCTGTTCCCAGTACATCAGTGAGCACCAGGAAAATAATAAATGCTCCTTAACTGGTTAGTGAATAGGCACTGGTCTGAGCTCTCTGAGTGCCCTTCCTTCCAACTCTCTAGACACCCTGGCTGCAGGAATCTCTGATGGGCACTAAAGCAGAACCACCTTTGAACCAGCTAAGTCTTCTGCTGCCTGAGGTCGTCCTGCATTTTGCCCCTCCCCACCCACCTCCCACCACTCCTGCCAAGCTATCAGACCCCAGCCCTCCTGGGAGAGGGACTGTCATCCTGCAGGGAAACGTGCCCAGTACCCACCTGACCACCCCAAGGCCACAGTGTCCTGATTGCCTTGCCTTGCCTTCCGCATGGCTTCTTTGGGCCCATTGTGTTGAAGTATTTTGACTGTCCTCCTAGTCACAGTCACACTCCCCTGCCCCTACATCTCTGCCACTTTCACAAGGGAGATATCTTGAATTTGTACATGCTGACATGTTGTGTGAAGGGCCTCACAGTCCCACTTCTCTGTATTTTTCTAAAAATGCTACCGCTAGGTGAACCTAATGAAATTCACAAGAATGAAAGTGTTGTACTGGAAAAGACCCTGATGCTGGGAAAGACTGAAGGCAAAGGGAGAAGGAGGCAGCAGAGGATGAGATGGTTAGATAACATCACTGACTCAATGGAAATGAATTTGAGCAAACTCCAGGAGATAGTGGCCTGGTGTGGTGCAGTCCATGAGGTTGCAAAGAGTCAGACAATAACAATGTTGCATTGAAGGAGAGGCAGCTTGTAGGGGAGGCAGCTCACAGGTGCTCTGCCTCTACCCTGTCAGCTGTCATTCACTGAACTAGACCCTGAACTGGGGCTCAAGCCCTGTGTGGTCCTTGGAGGACTGAGGCCATAGCGTTCTCCTTGGCTCTGAGCACACATCTACAGCTGACCTTCACTAAGATTTAGACTCGGATTTCTGAGTGAAAATGGCTAAATAGCAGCTCTCCATCACCACCTATGGGGCTTCCCAGGTGGGGCAGTGGTTAAGGATTCGTCTGCCCATGCAGGAGAGGCAAGAGATATGGGTTTGATCCCTGGTTGGGAAGATCCCTGAAGTAGGAAATGGCAACCCATTCCAGTATTCTTGCCTGGAGAATTCCATGGACAGAGGAGCCTGGCAGACTACGGTCCATGATGTTGCAAAGAGCCAGACACAGGTGACCACAAGCACCTGACCACCACCTACATGATACCTCACACACCAAAATAAGGGCTTTTTCCTAACTCACAGCTCTCACATAGGTAGGTAGGTAGCTTCATTATTGCTTTAAAGTAAGGAAATTAACACAAAACTTTGGAAATTTCTCTACTGATCCAAGAATGTCCCACTCAAACATTTTGTTTGCAGGCTGATATATTATTTCAGACCCTAAATGGCGAACAATGCCTTTTGGATGTGCAGATCTCTATGGTGTGCTGCTGAGCTGTTGCTAAGGCAGCCTGGCTTGGGTGTCAGCTGGGAGTGGCTTTCCCGGCTGCTCCAGTGGGCTGGGCACTCAAAGTCAAAATAGCTGAGTGGATTTTCTCTCTGTCCTTTCTAAGCTGTGTACCCCTGGGGGAACCACTTAGGTTTCCAAGCCTCAGCTATGTATCTAACCCAAAGCTGGTGTGGGGTTTAGAGGAATGTAAAAGGCCCAGCCCATGGCTAGCATATAATAAAGACTCAGTCATTTGTTGTTTTTGTTATCTTAATGCTCTTGGACTGAACCAAAGGGTTGCATGCAGCCAACAGTGTGTTTGGAAGGGTAGAGGGAGGGCTCATCTTTGTTATTATATCATTGTTGCCTGAAATTTTTCATTATAGAGGCATTCTTGGGGTTAATAGCTTTTTAAAAATGCAAATAGCTGTAGAGTTTACTTCGTTAAGCAATTAGCTGTCACTGTCACTGAAAGGATGTGTGTGATTGAGACAAAAATATAACCTGTGATTGTCCAGAGCTTCCCGTCCTCTGGGGACTGGCAGTGGATGAGGTGAAATATGCTTTCAAAGAGAGAGAGGATGAGGGGGAGGGGCGGGAACATAGTTCTGGATCCCCAGAGGCTCCTGCCAGGTAGGCCTGAAGTCTGGGGCCCAACTTTTCACTGTGCAGCCTGAGGAGGAAGAAAGTGCTTTGGAGAAGCACTAAAAGAGAAAACTTGAGGCAGTTAAAGTTTAGAAGAAAGCTGGTGGGAGAAGAGGGGCCGGGACTGTGATGTGCCACTGCTGTGGTTGACATAATTCTTATTTCAGGTCAGATGCTCCAGAAGAAGGACCAAGATGGAGTCTGAGCTATGAAGACTAACCAGTCTGTACGTCTGGGAAAAGTCTAAAAGGGCTTTCCTTTGATGATTATTTTGCACCCTAGAGATTGGGACCACATCCTGTCAGATTAATGCCAATGACCATACTTCAGCTGTGCCCTCAGCCGACTCTTTCGAGGCTCCCTCAGGCGGGCAGCTTCTGAGAGATGTGGAACGCGCTGCAGCCCGCGGAGCCCATGGTCCTGGGCCCACTCTTGCGCTCCTGCTGGGACGCGGTCCGGCAGTCTGATGTGACGTTGTATGGAATCTCATACCAGTGGATCAAACACTATGTAAGCCCTTAAGGTGGTGGTCGTGGCTGAGGCCTACAGACGGAAAAGGCAAATCTGTATCCAAAATACATGTATATTCTTGAAGTGCTGGTTTTTCTAGGTTTGAGGGGGCCCAGTATAGTCAATTCGTTGCAAATTTTCCACTTGGTCTCTTCAAAGAATGGTGTCATACTGGGGGCTGGCTCATTGCTGGTCTCTGTCCAACAATGGTAATTATTAGCCTTAGGCCCTTCTCTTTCCATTCAAAAGGGGTGACCAGTTCGAAGATCTATCTTGTTAAGTGAGAGTCCATACTTCTGGCCCATGAATCACCTCCATCTTTGCCACTGAGGCTGGAAGGGCTGCTCACATCACAGCCTGCATCTGCTCTAGAGCCCTTTCCCGTTTTACAGGCCTCAAAATCCAGCAGCCAATCACCTTACTCAGTACATGGGCCATGAAACTATCACTAGCTGTGGAAAACATCTTCAGAATCCAAACAGGCCTACCAGGCATTGTGTATCCTTCTTCATGGTAGACGGTAAAAATGTATAATTTGTCTTTCCCATAGAAGGGGATTTCAGCATACCCCTGACCACTGAGCTGTAAATATAGCAGGCCCCTATATATTCAGAGTTTATCTCCCATCTCCTGGAACATCTGTGAAGGTATTACCAAGGCCTCTAGCCTGTTGGTCACCTCTTGCTTGTCTGGCCTAATCAACATAATGCCCATAATGTAATTGGTAGATGTCATGTTCTGAGGAATACCAGGATAGTACCGAGATCTCCTGTAATATATCTATGTAATCTGTCCAACAGAGGGCAGAAGTTTACATAGATCTAGAGTAAAATTAAAAATTTATATTGTCCATTTGATGTGAACATGAACTGTTTTTGATCCCTCCCCCTTTTTTAACAACGACAAAAAAACCCTAACTTTATTTAGTCCAATATTTCCCAAACCTAGTGGCTCATAGAAATTTTTACATACTTTGTGGGATAGTCCACAGGACACCAGTTTGGGAAGTGCTATGGGGTAAGGCTCTGAAAGTGGAGGAAGGGGTCTCCAGGGGAAGCTATGTGGCAGGATTGAGCCACGGCAAGATTCCAGTGCCAAGAGAGGAGGAAAGGAGGCAGCTGAAATGCCACGGCTAAGGGCCCCAGAGCATAAGAAAAGGCAAACAGGAGAGGGCAAGGGCAGGGTGGATAGAGAAGGCCAAGGAGCTGTTTGGATACAGAGAGGAGACAGGAGGCAGAGGCAGCTCTGAGCATTCACATCTGGGGAGGGAGGGAAGGAGAGAGCAGAAAGGGGGGTGAGGAGTGGAGGACATCCCTCACTCTGCACATTAATTTGTGAATTAGGGGGTCTAAAACCTGTGACTTCCCCAAGCAGGGGCTGATTACCTTTCTTGGCTGTGATAGAAAAGTCATTCACCATGTCAAGACCACAGGACATATTCCTGAGGCCATGTTACTTTCTCGAGCAAAGATAGTGGCTGTAATTTAGGCTCCTATGTGGTCAGGCTTGTTGCGGTCTAGCAGCAGTCAGCAAACCTGAGCCTGATAGTCACATCTGCCTGTTTTGTATATTAAATTTATTTTATTTAAAATATACATTACTGTGTTTTTTGGAATCCAGCCATATTTACAAATTGTCTATAGTTGCTTTCATGATACAACAGTAGAGCTGAGTAACTGAAACAGGAACTCTATGACCAGCAAAATCTAAATATTTATTATCCTTACCTTTATGGAGAAAGTGCACTGACCCCTGGTCTACAGTAATCTTCCAGGGTCCATCTGGTTTCTTCAGTACCTGGATTAGCAAATTAGATGGAGGTATTTTGGGAACCACCACCCCTGCATCTTTTATCTTTAAGAGTGGCACTAATCTCTACTGTTTCTCCCAGGATGCAGAATCACTCTCTTGAAGGGAGAAGGGCTTCAAGAGCCTTCCACATGTACAGCTTTTCCCATGACAGCTCTTAACCCTGCAGGCCAAGGACTCAATGTGGGAGTTATACCAATTGCCAAGTATGCCAGTCTAATTGTACATTGGGTGAGAGGGGAACAGAGCGCAGGGTGGGTTCATGGACACAGTAGACTACCAAGCCAGGGCTTGGCTAGGATTTCATCTGTTATCTAGGCTTCATATCATTTCTCTGAACTAGGGGCCTGTGGTGATGCTTCAAGTCTCTGGGTATCAGCATCTCTGCAGGTCTTGTTCCAGCAGTCCTTGAAATGTCCAGGAATTCCCTTTGCCATTATCTGAGCAAATGTCACATGATCCCTTGAAGGGGGAAAGGTTTCTGCATTGTCTTCTGAGGTGTGGAGCTGGAGGGGTGATAGCTACTAATAGTGTAGGTGAACAGCTTCCCTAAGTCTGCAGCTCAGCAAGTTCAGAGGAGTCTGAAAGTCAAAATCTCAGGGACCTTGATTGGATAGTGAAGCCTCCTGAATTTGGCCCTTGGCTTTCCCCACCCTTCTAGAGGAGATAAGAGCTTCTTCATATACACTTAAAGAAGCCCTCTGGCTTCCATTCCTAGCTTTCAGTTGCCTCTTACTCAGTCCTTCAATGTTCATTATCTTTCTGTAGCACGTCACTGACTCCAGCAATCACACCAATACTCTTATCCATGTACCTGCTCTTTTCTCCATACATCTCAAGTGCCTGATAAATCACTCTACCTGGTACCTTCCCTTTTACCAGTCAGTTCAGTTCAGTTGCTCAGTCGTGTCCAACTCTTTGTGATCCCATGAACTGCAGCACGCCAGGCCTCCCCTGTCCATCACCATCTCTCGGAGTTCACTCAAACTCACGTCCATCAAGTCGGGTGATGCCATCCAGCCATCTCATGCTCCATCATCCCCTTCTCCTCCTGCCCCCAATCCCTCCCAGCATCAGTCTTTTCCAATGAGTCAACTCTTCGCATGAGGTGGCCAAAGTACTGGAGTTTCAGCTTCAGCATCATTCCTTCCAAAGAAATCCCAGGGCTGATCTCCTTCAGAATGGACTGGTTGGATCTCCTTGCACCACAGTTCAAAAGCATCAATTCTTCGGCACTCAGCCTTCTTCACAGTCCAACTCTCACATCCATACATGACCACCATAGTCTTGACTAGACGGACCTTAGTTGGCAAAGTAATGTCTCTACTTTTGAATGCTATCTAAGTTGGTCATAACTTTCCTTCCAAGGAGTAAGTGTCTTTTAATTTCATGGCTGCAATCACCATCTGCAGTGATTTTGGAGTCCCAAAAATAAAGTCTGACACTTTTTCCACTGTTTCCCCATCTATTTCCCATGAAGTGATGGGACCGGATGCCATGATCTTCATTTTCTGAATGTTGAGCTTTAAGCCAACTTTTTCACTCTTCTCTTTTACTTTCATCAAGAGGCTTTTAGTTCCTCTTCACTTTCTGCCATAAGGGTGGAGGTTGAAGCTGAACTATAATGCAGGCTCAACAGAGCTTTGGCCAATTTGGCAAGGAGCTGTGGAACGAGTGTTTTCTGCCAGACCATAATGAATGTGCCTTTAAATCTCCAATTTGCTCAGTCAGAGAACGTGGGCTGCCTTGGAAAGGGAGAGAACTCAGGAGAAGCAGCTCCTTGCAGCTGACTGCACCACATGTTCCCCCTTCTACTCCCAGCTGGGAAGAAAGTCCTTCCTTCCTTCAAAGGGGTTTGGACCATGTGTCTATGTGTCTACCTCAACTCCTTTCTTGGCACTGAGAAATCAAGGAAAGAACTTGAGTTACTGTAAAATGATGTTTGAGGTTGTTAATCTGCACTTCTTGAGTGTGGCACCCCTCAGAGACTCCAAGGATAACACATAGTGGCTGAGGAATTATGAAGGAATTAGTGCTCTAGAGTTTGGGCAACAGCAGTTTATAGGAATAAAAAGAGACATTGCCTGGGAAAGGCACTGGGTTCTTGACAGAAGACCCAGTTAGGAAGGAGAGGGAATAAAAGGGAATAGGAGGGTCCAGGAGTCAGAATCTGCCTGCCTTACAAGATTGTCTTGTGTTTAAAAAAAAAAAAAACAACACAAGATAAAAACAAGGTTGAATGAGGGTGAGGAGCAATGGGAACTCTCATATATTGCTGATGGGATGTAAAATGGTACAGTTGCTTTGGGAAAGAGTGTGTATTTCTTCAAAAGGTTAAACATAGAAATAATGAATGACCCAAAAATTCCCCTCTGTGCCAAACCCAAGGGAAATGAAAATGTTAACGTCCACACAAAAATTGCACATCACTGTTTATAGCAGCATTGTTAATAATAGTCAAAAACAGCCCAGATGTCAATCAGTTGATGAATGGATAAACAGAATGTGATATGCATTAGAACATTTTTCAGTGATCAAAAGGAGTTAAGTACGGATACATGCTACAGTGTAGATGAGCCTTGAAGACATCATGCAAAGTGAAAGAAGCCAGTCACAAAAGATCACATATTCCATGATTGTGTTTATATGAAATGTCCAGAACAGGAAATCTATAGAGACAGAGAGGAGATAGGTGGTTTCCAGGAGACGAGGGAACGAGAAATAAGAAGAGGCTGCTATCGGGTACAAGGTTTCTTTTGGGGTGATGAAAATGTTCTAAAATTCATTTTGGCAGTTGCACAATTCTGAGAAGATACTAAAAACCATTGAGTTGTGTGCTTTAAATGGGTAAATCATATGGTATGTGAATTACTTCTCAATAAAGCTTTAAAATAAGGAAAGATTTCAGTCAAAAAAGAGCTTTGCATTGACTTACCAGAGCTGTCTCTGAAAGGTGTTGCCGGTTGTGAGAATGTGGTATATTTTATATCGGTTTTTAGGTTTGGGTTTCTAAGATTATTCTTCCAACATTTGACATTTTTTGAAGGTAAGCATCAGGAATTTGAGCAAACAGTTGCAGAGGTTAGAGGTATCTGACAGATGTTTGTGATTGTGGCACTTGCAGCCAAGCTTCCCATGGGCATGAGGAAACTTTCCTATGTACTGTAGCCAAGGATTGTGCAGCTCCCTAACACCAGAGACACCTGAGGTAATCCATTCCCCTGCCCACCCACCCATCCACTTATCCACCCACCTACCCACTTGCCCATCCATCTGCCCACCAATCCATCCATTCATCCATCCATCCACCCATTCATCCATTCAGTTATTAGTACCTACTGTGTGTTAGACCGTGTGTAATTATTGGAAATGCAGTGAAGAACACTGTAGTCACCAACTTTATCCTTAAGCTTAGAGTATAGTGGTAAGGAAAGCAGATAAACAGATCACTGCAACACAGTCTACTTCACATGCTGTAAGAGGTGAACATAGGAGTTATGAATAAAAATAGGTCCACCTTGATAAATCAGCCCTCTCAGTGCTCACCTTTTACAATCATCTTTCTATATGGATGAACTCCTTTAATTTTCCCTTTTCCTCTTACTCCTTAATAACCATTTCCCCTTACTTTAAGATATATCCTGTTAGTGAGTAATCAGAATATCACATTTTAACTATATATATTAATAAAGTACTCTTGGGGTGTTATAATTTTGTATCAAATCCTTGCTGATATATTATAAATAGATGACTGTACTGTCAAGATCACAGTCACATGGATGTTCCAGAAATATTGTAGCAAGAAGTCCAAGTTTATTGAAATAATTGGATTAATTGCCTTCCCTTCTGTGGCTTGAGGTTTTTCTCCCCTAACAGCTCTCTTTAGAGAAAGTTTTATCACCTAGCTCTCTGCATCTGTCTCTATCTGTCTTAGATGGCTGGTATGGGTTTTCCTACATGCTTCTGGTGGTTCTGTGAAATTGCCATTACATCCTCAGCTCTGTTGTGGTTTGAGATACTTTGAAAGAAGAGTGGTTCTTTGCTGACTGCATTTTGTTGACCACATCCTCACTTGTGTCAGTTTACTTCAGAGTTCCTTTTTACCATCATATCAATCTTGAGATTTTAAGTATTATGGACACTTTTCCATAATTTATTTTGATGTATATCAGTTCAGTTCAGTCACTCAGTTGTGTCTGACTCTTTGCAACCCCATGAATCGCAGCACGCCAGGCCTCCCTGTCCATCACCGGCTCCCAGAGTTCACTCAGACTCACATTCATCGAGTCCGTGATGCCATCCAGCCATCTCATCCTCTGTCATCCCCTTCTCCTCCTGCCCCCAATCCCTCCCAGCATCAGAGTCTTTTCCAATGAGTCAACTCTTTGCATGAGGTGGCCAAAGTACTGGAGTTTCAGCTTTAGCATCATTCCTTCCAAAGAAATCAATTTGGGAGAATGGCACTGAAACATGTACTATCATGTAAGAAACAAATTGCTAGTCTAGGTTCAATACAGGATACAGGATGCTTGGGGCTGGTGCACTGGCATGACCCAGAGAGATGATATGGGGAGGGTTGTGGGAGGGGAGTTCAGGGTTGGGAACTCATGTACACCTGTGGCGGATTCATGTCAATGTAGGGCAAAACCAATACAGTATTGTAAAGTTAAAAAAAAAAAAATCCCAGGGTTGATCTCCTTTAGAATGAACTGGTTGGATCTCCTTGCAGTCCAAGAGACTCTCAAGAGTCTTCTCCAACACCACAGTTCAAAAGCATCAATTCTTCGGTGCTCAGCCTTCTTCACAGTCCAACTCTCACATCCATACATGACCACAAGAAAAACCATAGCCTTGACTAGACAGACCTTAGTCAGCAAAGTAATGTCTCTGCTTTTGAATGTGCTCTCTAGGTTGGTCATAACTTTTCTTCCAAGGAGTGTCTTTTAATTTCATGGCTGCAATCACCATCTGCAGTGATTTTGGAGCCCCCAAAATAAAATCTGACACTGTTTCCACTGTTTCCCCATCTATTTCCCATGTAGTGATGGGACCGGATGCCATGTATATAGTCTCCCAATATATATATTTTTAAATTATTTATCACTTATTTATTTTTGGCTGCACTGGGTTTTCGCTGCTGCGTGCAGGCTTTCTCTGCTCATGGTGAGCAGGTTTCTCATCACTGCTTCATCTCTTGTTGCAGAACATAGGCTCTAGGGCCCTCAGGCTTGGTAGTTGCGGTACACGGGCTTATTGCCCCAACTCATGTGGAATCTTGCCCAACTAGGGATCAAACCCTGGGTCCCCTGCATTGACAGGTGAATTCTTAACCACTAGACCACCAGGGAAGTCCTTTAGTTTCCCAACTTAGAAGAAAACAGTGGTATTCATACTTCAGGTAGATCTGGGAAAATTCTGAGATTTTGAGTCCTTTGAAGTAAGACACTGAAGGAGGTGTGCTATTTCTAGTTTTCTTTGTAATATCTCAGCATTGAAAATTCAAAAATGAAAAGAATTTTAAAAATACTATATAGGTATAAATGAGGCTTCCAAAGTGGCTCAGCAGTGAAGAATCCACCTGCAATGCAAGAACCACAGGAGACATGGGTCTGATCCATGGATCACAAAGATTCCCCTGGAGGAGGGCATGGAAACCCACTCCAGTACTCTTGCCTGGAGAATCCCCATGGACAGAGGAGCCTGGCAGGCTACAGTGAATAGGGTCACAAAGAGTCGGGCATGACTGAAGTCACTTAGCTCGCATATAGATATAAATATCACTTTGAGAGACCATTAAAAGGGCAACTGAGTGCTATTAAGTTATCAGTCTGTCAGTTAGTTCAGTCACTCAGTTACATCCGACTCTTTGTGATCCTACGAACTGCAGCACACCAGGCTTCCCTGTCCATCACCAACTCCCAGAGCCTACTCAAACTCATGTCCATTGAGTCAGTGATGCCATCCAGCCATCTCATCCTCTGTCATCCTCTTCTCCTTCTGCCCTCAATCTTTCCCAGCAACAGAGTCTTTTCCAAATTAGTCGGTTCTTCGCATCATGTGGCAAAAGGATTGGAGTTTCAGCTTTAACATCAGTCCTTCCAATGAATATTCAGGCCTGATTTCCTTTAGGATGGACTGGTTGGATCTCCTTGCAATCCAAGAGACTCTCAAGAGTCTTCTCCAGCACCACAGTTCAAAAGCATCAATTCTTCGGCACTCAGCTTCCTTTATAGTCCAACACATGACTACTGGAAAAACCATCGCCTTGACTAGATGGACCTTTGTCGGTAATGTCTCTGCTTTTTAATATGCTGTTTAGGTTGGTCATAGCTTTTCTTCTAAGGAGCAAGCATCTTTTAATTTCATGGCTGCAGTCACCATCTGCAGTGATTTTGAAGTGAAGTGCAGTGATTTTGGAGCCCCCAAAATAAAGTCTCTCACTGTTTCCATTGTTTCCCCATCTATTTGCTGTAAAGTGATGGGACCAGATGCCATGATCTTAGTTTTTTGAATGTTGAGCTTTAAGCCAACTACTCTCCTTTTTCACTTTTATCAAGCAGCTCTTTAGTTCTTCTTTGCTTTCTGCCATAAAGGTGGTATCATCTGAGTATTTGAGGTTATTGATATTTCTCCCTGAAATCTTGATTCCAGCTTGTGCTTCATCCAGCCTGGCATTTCACATGATGTACTCTGCATTAATGGGATAAATGTAAATATTTCATAATAATTTTTGCAATAATGATGCTGTTATAATGCTTGAATATGATATCTAAATTTCATTTTGTTTCCAATCTAAGTATTGCTTTAAAAATTATTGACAATTCCAGTGTTTCAGCCTCAGCAGGGCAATTTCCTCAAACTGAAACTAATTAAGGAAAAACTTTAATTACTCAATAATGATTTACTAATTTAACACACTGTCTATAGAACTCAAAATATGCAAAAATCTTGATTAAAACTACATTAGTGGTTTTATTGAAATGAGGGCCCCCAAAAGTGCAAAGTAAATACAAAAAAAAATTGTGTATTATGTACATCATTATCATATTACTCTTCCAAACATCACCAAACCATCAATGGACCACCCTTATTTATCTTTTTTTGTCATTAAGAAACTTATTTTTCAAGGTGGGAAGAGAGAATATATTTTATTTAACAGTTTGTTAGTTTGATTTATGGCTTCTATACAGTGTATGGCCCTACCCGGAACAAGCCTGATCTCTCTGTGTAACTTCTACACGTTTAGACTTACATGTTTAGACTAAAGAGTCTGTGGGCCTCCATTTCTGCTCTTGGCCCTGATTCCACAAATGCTTGAGGGAAACCTACCCCACCTCCTATTTCTTAGTTAAAAAAAAAACACAACACAATATTCATGACTTTAATTTTTTTCTTTTTAAAGAAAAGGGCACAGACTTCCCTGGCAGTCCAGTGGTTAAGACTTCACACTTCAATGCACACTTCCCGTCTCTGGATGGGACACTAAGACCCCACTTGCTGTGGAGCACAGCCAAAAAATTTTTTCTAATGGAAAAAAGAGAAAAGGGCAAACGTTGAAAAAAATCTACCTATCCCATCCACCTCATTCCTGCCTTTGCCTGCAAACTCTTTCCTGCATAACCATGTTTTTTAATTTGTTGTATTTTTTAGACAAAATCATATGTAAATATGGCTTCTAATCTGCTCCCCAGTGTTAGCATGCTATGTACATCACTGTTTTCCTACTTAATATTGAAGACATTTTGGAAATCTTTCCATATTATCATACAGGGAAGTTTCTCAATTTCTGTAAACAGCTGCATAGCACCCATTAGTTGAATGTACTGCATATTATTATTTAGTCCTATGGGAATGGCAACCCACTCCAGTACTCTTGCCTGGAGAATCCCATGGAGGGAGTAGCCTGGTAGGCTACAGTCCATGGGGTCGCAAAGAGTCGGACACGACTGAGCAACTTCACTTTACTTTTAACAAGGACATTTGGTTTATTTCATAACTGTTACTATGATAAACAAAACTACATTGAATAAACTTCTACATTTACCATTTTTGCTTGTTTGTCTGAAAGTAAATCTGTGGGAAAAGAATGACAGGAAGTGGGATCTCAGCGTTAAGAGGAACGGCGATGTTTCTCTGTAGTGACCTTAGAGGTGAGTGAATTCTTCATTGTTCAAGAGTGTCCTTCTTGTAGCATGGTCGCCATTGCTGTTCTTTCTCTACTAAACGCCAGCAACACACTCTCATCTCAGAGGTTAGCTGGTGTGTGCCCTCTCACCTTTCTGACTTTCTCTGAGCAGCTAGCTACCAAATGTGTCCACGGACCATTTGTAGGGAACTGAGTTATGATATATCCTTTTAATAAAATATCATTTGTCCTATTAAACCTTCCTGTATGCTAGGCCCTGTTCTGAGTACCTTAAATTTAATAGGCCTTTGATCTTCATAACTCTCCTAGGAGATAGATGGTGTTGTTACATTTCACAGATGTAACCAAAACTATAATTAAAGTAGTTGATTGAACAGTGCATGAAATATGTAACATCATGATCTCATACTTAGATATTACTGATTACAATCCAGTATAGTGAGCTCTTTTAAATTATCCATTATTACTATTTATTTGGGGAGAAGGAAATAACAATACACTCCAGTACTGTTGCCTGGAAAATTCCATGGATGGAGGAGCCTGGTAGGCTATAGTCTATGGGGTCACAAAGAGTTGGACGCAACTGAGCAACTTCACTTCCTTTCTTTCTGTAGTTCCTTTTGGAGAAGGAAATGGCAACCCACTCTAGTGTTCTTGCCTGGAGAATCCCATGGACAGAGGGGCCTGCTGGGGCTGCGGTCTATGGAGTTGCAGAGAGTCGGACACGACTAAGCAACTAACACACGCTACTTATTTGGGCCAGAAGAAAGCATCCTCTGAGCTTTTTGGCTCTATGCCTAAACATGTTAGTGTGGATGATAAAATTATGCCAAATTCTATAGTTATATATATATATATATATATATATATATATATATATGTATGTACAGACACATACATGTGCACACACATATTTTTAAGGATTTCCTCCTTGTATGAGGCAAATGTTCTACTTTATCAACTAAAACCTGTTAGTGAAACTGTTCATTTTGGTAGGAAAACATGAAGTACATGAGGTTTAATAAGGAGTTTCTAGAAAGCTGCATGGCTGTTGTGTAACTATTACTACAAGATTGTTATTACTCAATTAGTTCACTGCAGAGGAGTCTTCTGCTGAGACTGCCTTGGATCGCTGTCTGCACTGGATGGTTTGTCTCCTTAGCTGTAGGAGAAACCCAGCAGTTCCCTCTGGAGGCTCACTTTGGGGACGTTGCTGTACTATGCGCTAAGGAAGCGTCCCAGGTGTGATTAATCTCTTTGAGACTGGTTGAAAATGAGTTTCCATAGCCTAATTTGGAAAAAGAAAACACCTTTTTTCTTGTTGGTAACCTCATAAACAACTCTTAAATATGCAGAAGTATAACCACTTTCTTGAGCAGCTTGAAACCTGGTGAAAAATCCCTTTCAATGGTAGCTCTCTCTCATTCAAGCAACCCCTCTCTTGTCTTTTGCCTCAGACCCAGCCCTTAGTTTTGTGTTTAGTACAGTTCTATAATAGCTATTTCTTGCTATTTGCCTTGGTATGCAGTACTGAGATTTCTTACCTTTTTCCCAGCACCAATACACTATAATTTATTTAGTTTATGTTTAAGATAACACTTATTTGCTTTGTAAAACCCTATTATAAAAATAAAAGGTACTCAGAATAAAAAACATGAGGCTCAAAGAGGAAAATACAAATCACCTCTATTCCTTCCCTCCAAGAGGTGCCTGTTGTTCACATAGGAACATGTGCTGTGATTGAATTATACATAGCAGTACTTGACATTTTTAAATTAACATAATGCTCTTTTATTGCTTCTCTTTGGAAAATACATTTAAAAATAGAGGAAAGTTTCAGACACCTTGAAAGTTCTGAAGAGTGATAACATGTTTGAGGAGCAAGTACTTTTTCAGTTAGTTTCCTAATTAAACATTTTGCTTTCTTCATTAAGGCCCCTGTTCAAGCAGCAGAAAACGAACTCTCGCTAAATTAAGCAAAAGATGTTCTACCAGAAGAATATAGCGGTCTCATGAGATTGAAGAGAAGCTGAAGAACAAGACTTGTTTTCAGCCAGACTGTGCGGCATGCAGGATCTTAGTTCCCTGACCAGATATGGAACTCCCACCCCCTGCTGTAGAAGTGCGCTTTAACCACTGGACCGCCAGGGAAGTCCCCAACAGAGCTTATAAAAACAGGGATTTGGCACTCCTGGCCTGGCCTTCCTTACTTGCTTGCCCTTCTTTCCTCAAAAATCAAAGTGCCACGAGAAAGTTTTTTTGTTGTTGTTGTTTTCTTTCACTGAATTTAAGTCATATAAAACTAGTTGGGAGAATTCCCGAGGTCCAGTGGTGAGTCTCGTAGCTTTCGCTGCCAGGCCTTGGGTTTATTCCCTGACTGGGGAACTAAGATCCCTCAAGTCCTGTGGTATAGCCAAAAGAAAAGAAAAGGAAAAAAAAAAAACCTCAAAACTAGCTGGCCTTGGTGATAGGCTGACTATGGGTGGAGACGGAAAGGAGTCAGGAATGACCTCCAGGTTTCTGGCTTCCATAAGTATATTGCTAATGGAGCATGCAAGACCAGGCTTGCTGTATCTTAAGAGGGGTTAGATGAATGGTTTGGTTGGGGACATGCTGAATTTGAAGTGCCTTGAGACATCAAAAGATGTGAAGTAGGCAACTGGATACATGAGTCGTGCCACCGCTTTTCTATCTGCATCTCCAGCCTCCTCTCCACACTGCCTGCAGCCCTGGGAGGCTCACCTGCAGCAAACAAGTCCCTTTGCTTTTGTCTTTAGGTTGGGTCAGTTCAACGGGGAGCAATTGCAGAGGACCAAAGGAGGAAAACGAGTGAGGCAGATCTTTATTCTCCTGGTTCTTCCCTGCAGAGTTGCTGGCTGACTGCAACCCTGAACCAAATGTCATTGCTCTTCTCAGACAGCCTCACCCACCAAGCCCTTTCTCTCTAGGGTCCAGTAGTGCTCTTGCTTGTTTCAGAATACTGTGCTATCTCCAGTAATTTTCCTATGGTCTGTCCACTCACTCAAATTGCACCAATCTGAGGGTGCAATTTGAGTGATACCACTCATTTCCAGGGTCCTGGCTGATAACATATGTTGTTGTTATTTATTCACTAAGTTGTGTTCAACTCTTTGTGACCCCATGGACTGTAGCACATCAGGCTTCCCTATCCTTCATGATCTGCTGGTGTTTGCTCAAATTCATGTCCATTGAGTCAGTGATGCCATCTAACAAACTCATCCTCTGCTGCCCCCTCTCCTTTTGCCTTCAATCTTTCCCAGCATCCGGGTCTTTTCCAATGAGTCAGGTCTTCGCATCAGGTGGCCAAAGTACTGGGGCTTCAGCTTTAGCATCAGTCCTTCCAATGAATATTCAGGGTTGATTTCCTTTAGGATTGACTGGTTTGATCTCCTTGTAGACAAATTCAAAGGACTCTGAAGCATCTTCTCTAGCACCACAGTTCAAAAGCATCTGTTCTTTGGCACTCAGCCTTCTTTATTTCAATTCGCATATCCGTACATGACTACTGGAAAAACCATAGCTTTGACTATATGGACTTTTGTTGGCAAAATGATGTCTCTGCTTTTTAATACATTCTCTAGGTTTGTCATAGCTTTCCTTCCAAGGGTCAAGCAGTTTTTAATTTCATGGCTGCAGTCACCATCTGCAGCGATTTTGGAGAACAATAAAATAAAATCTGTTACTGGTTCCACTTTTTCCCCATCTGTTTCCCATGAAGTGATGAGACCAGATGCCATGATCTTGGTTTTTTGAATGTTGAGATTTAAGCCAGCTTTTTCACTCTCCTCTTGCACCCTCATCAAGAGGCTCTTTAGTCCCTCTTTCCTTTCTGCCATTAGGGTGGTATCATGTGCACATGATACCAGAGGTTGTTGATATTTCTCCCAGCAGTCTTGATTGCAGCTTGTGATTCATCCAGCCTGGCATTTCACATGATGTACTCTGCATATAAGTTAAATAAACAGAGTGACAATATACAGCCTTGTTGCACTCCTTTCCCAATTTGGAACCAGTTGTTCCATGTCTGGTTCTAACTGTTGCTTCTTAACCTTCATATAGGTTTTTTAGGAGACAGGTAAGGTGATCTGGTACACCCATTTCTTTAAGAACTTTCCACAGTTTCTTGTGGTCCACATAGTCAAATGCTTTAGTGTAGTCAATGAAGCAGAAGTAGATGTTTTTCTGATATTCCCTTACTTTCTCCATGATACAACTAATGTTGGCAATTTGATCTCTGGTCCCTCTGTCTTTTCTCAACCCAACTTGTGCATCTGGGTTCTACTGCTGAAGCCTAGCTTGAAGAATTTTGAGCATAACCTTGCTAGCATGTGGTGTTTCCCCAGTGGCTCAGCAGTAAAGAACCCACCTGCAATGCAGGAGACACAGATTCGATCCCTGGGTTGGGAAGATCCCCCAGAGAAGGAAATGGTAACCCACTCCAGTATTCTTGCCTGGAAAATCCTCTGGACCGAGCAGCCTGGCAGGCTACAGTGCATATTGTAGGTCTTCACAGAACCAGTCAACTTCAGCTTCTTCAGGATCAGTGGTTGGGGCATAGACTTAGATCACTGTGATGTTGAATGGTCTGCCTTGGAAACAAACTGAGATCTTCTGTCATTTCTGAAGTTGCACCCAAGTACTGCATTTCAGATTCTTTTGCTGACTGTGAGGCTACTCGATTTCTTCTAAGGAATTATTGCCCACGGTAGTGGATATAATGGCTTTCTGAATTAAAATTGCCCATTCCCATCCATTTTAGTTCATTGATTCCTAAGATGTCAATATTCAGTCTTGTCATCTCCTGCTTGACTACATCCAGTTTACCTTGATTCATGGATCTAACATTCCAGGTATCTATGCAATATTGTTCTTTATAGCAACAGACTTTACTTTCACCACCAGACACATCCACAACTGAGTGTGTTGTTTCTGCTTTTGCCCAGCTGCTTCATTCTTTCTGGAGCTATTAGTAATTGCCCTCTGCTCTTCCCCAGTAGCATATTGGACACCTTCCAATGTGGGGGGCTCATCTTCTAGTGTCATACCTTTTTGCCTTTTCATACAGTTCATGGGGTTCTCCAGGCAAGAATACTGGAGTGGTTTGCCATTTTCTCCTCCAGTTGACCACATTTTGTAAGAACTCTTCACTATGACCTGTCTGTCTTGGGTGGCCCTGAATGGCATGGCTCATAGCTTCATTGAGTTACCACATCCCTTCACCATGACAACACTATGATCCATGAAGGGAAATAGATGTGTACAGAATTCAAAGCATAGGTTATGGCTGGAGATGTATTTTGTGAATCACCTGTTTTTAAAAATAACAGCAACTGATGTGGATTAAATTAAATTCCTTTGTGGGGAAGTGCAGTCAAGACGTGGAGAGTGTTTAGGACTGAGCTTTAAAAATTCTGTCTTGCCTCTCACTGAAACAGGGCATTGGAAAGAAGAACCTGATGAACAGACTCCAGGGACCACCTTGGGAGGGAGGCACCTAGTCTTGACCATCCACCATGGCATCACAAGCAAAAGAGAAGAAATTCACTAAAGGGAAGTCAGAATGATATTAAAATAGAAGAATGAATGCTGGGAGGCCGGATGCAACACACCCACATACACCTATACAACCCTTATGCAAACATACCTACACAAGTTTATTGCAATGGAATACACATATTTTTGCTCTGTCAACAAGATTAATTCTGTTGTGTGAGTAGCAGAAAATCCAAAATGGTAATAATATAAACAAGATAATGTATTACTCTATTATGTAAACAAAGTTTGGAGGTAACTTAGGGCTGTTTTAGATAGTGCTCATGGTGTAGGGATCAAGGTTCCTTTATCTTGTGGTTCCACCATCCTCGTAGTACAAGTCCTACCTCATGGTTCAGGATGGCTACTTGTGGTTCAGTTGTCTTGTCTGCTTTCCAGTCAGCAGGACATTTTTCAGGTATTGCATACAACACATGTCTCATTGGCCAGAACTTGGATATATGACCATATCTACTGGTGAGCCACTGAGAGATAGCTTGGCTTCAAATGACCATGTGCCTAGCTTAAAACCAAGAGTTCTAATAGAAAACAAGTAGTCTGGGACTTCCCTGGCAGTACAGTGGATGCGAATCTGCCTGCCAACCCTGGGGACACAGGTTCCATCCCTGGTCTGGAAAGATTCCACATGCCATGGAGCATGCCTCACAACTACTGAGCCTGTGTGCTGCAACTACGGAAACCTGTGTACCCAGAGCCTGTGCTCCACAACAGGGGGAGCCACCGCAACGAGGAGCCAGTGACTGCAAGGAGGAGCTGGCCACAGCTCTACCTGCTGGCCACAAGTAGAGAAAGCCCACACAGAGCAACAAAGACCCAGTGAAACCAAAAATAAAATAATAAATAAATAATTGTTTTAAAAAGGAAATGGAGAATGGAAATTGGGACACCACTAGTGGTCTTTGCCAAACATGTTATTATACAATGTGTTTTCATTTTCATTCAAAAAATTTCCCACTTTTGATGACTCTTGCCAGCTATCGTTATTGTATAATATTCTTCCATGTATGTACTATGTCTTCTAATCCAAAACACCCATGGAAAATATTGGATAACATCAAGGGTCCAATTCATGGCTAGTACAGCTTAGGAAGATTTTTAAAACTTGGCTTGTCCGCATGTCTTACAACATTAGAGTCTAAAGAACCTGTAGCGAACAGCTTTCAGCTAAGTGCAGCCTGGCTGCAAAAGCGTGCCTCCTGAAGCTCGCTCTGACTAGAGAATTTTTAAATTCATGGGCACATTTTACACCCTGCTTTAGGCAGATGTGAACATGCACATGTTACCCCTGGCTACCCATCAATTTCTAGACAGGAATAAACGACCCATTGCTTCTTTTTCTAGGAGGCATATGATGCTGTGGTGAATGGGGCCATAAATTTCTGCAGGAGATGGAAATCCCACAGTAGGCACTCATTACCATGTCTTTGGACTGCCTTTTCCCATAACAAATATGGTCAATTTTGTTTATGGGGATGGTAGGGAAGGTAGTCATTGACTCAAAGAATTTGGCTCTTTAAGTCAGAGTAAAGCAACCAACAATTTTCTTATGCAATGTGGAATAGAAACAGTTTCAAAGTCCAGCCAAGTGTAGATTGGGAAGGTAATAAGGTAGCAAGATTTTTCTCATTACTTCTTATGCAGGCATTTCATGGCTTAAGGAGTCAACAATCTGTGGCAAATTGTCTTCAAATTCTAGAGTTATCAAACCCTGTCTTAGATACATGGCAAAGAATGTAGCATGGTGAAAGAGGCTTGTAATAAAAACAGTATTTAGTACATACAAATTTTGGTAAGAAGCAAATGAAACTATGAATGACAAATAACATTATCAACTTTAGACTGTTCCACCAGTATTATTTTAATCATCTTTTTGTGTCATGGCTCCAGCCCAAATGTTATTATTTAGCCAGCAGGAGTTATCATGTATTCGTCTGATATAATTATTAGGTCCCAGAAAGTTCTAGGTTATTAGTCCCAAAGGTGCTATCTTAACCAGATGGCCAAAAGGTTGTGTGCAGCTCTGTTCAGTAGGAGAATTAGTGAGTCATCATGTAATTCTACCCATTTGTGTGGGTAGAAAGCTGTTTAATTTGAACCTAGCATCAGCAGTTACAGATATCTCTGGAACATTTTTAAAAGAACCTAATAATTCTCTAAGATTATAAAACAGTAACAAAAGTTGGATAACACCAGTGTTACTTTGGTTCCTGGTAAGTTCTGTCTTCTTACAACATTGCTCATTGGTGACCATAGTTGAATAGATTCTGGTGCCTAATTATTATTGACTTTGTATCTCCATGTAATAGCTTGCCACAAGCTGACATGCTAACCAATCCATGATAATACCATTGTACACAAAGTAACAGGTAGAATGATTTCCCCCTATGTTACACAGAAAAGATCTTCAGAATTTTTTTATGAATCAAACAGTGGAATTGCTGAAAACTGCCTTAGTTATCTTCTGTTGTGTAATAAGTCACCCCAATCCTTAGAGACTTTAAAGTATTCTTGTGGGTCAGGAATCTGAGCAAAGCACGGTTGCTTGCCTCCAGGGCTGTCAGGAGTTTACAATCAACTGTCAGCTGTGGCTGTGGTCTTGCCTGGCAGCTCAGCTGGGGGCGGTGCTGGGGTACACCCTAAAGCTCACTCACGTGGCCATCGGCAGGCCTGAGCCACTTGTTGCTAGGGCCTTTCCGTGGGGCTGCCTCATGACATGGAAACTGGCTTTTCATGTGGCCGGTGAGAGAGGAGAGAACCAGAAGCTAGTCTTTTATAATTCAATCCCCAGAGTAGCATGTTATCCCTTCTGCCATATTTCATTCATTAGAAGTGAGCCAATAAATCCAGTCCATAGGACTGGGAGGCAGTAAACAAGGGCATGAATATTAGCTAGTGGGAATCATTAGGGATTATCATAGAGGCTTCTTACAACAATGGCATTGGAGTTTTATAATTTTGAAATAATTATTTGGCAGATGGTCTTCAGTTTAATAAATTATTTTGTTTTTACATAGTAGCTAATGTTGAATATTTGTTAATGAAGTGAGTTTAGATATCTGCTGCTAATTTCCTATAATGTGCTTAATGTCAGCTCAAGTTTTATGATCTACTTGGAGGCACTGAGCCTGTAAAATCTACATAGTAGTTTTTATAGGTTCATTACAGTTCATCTAGTAAATTCTCTTTCAGTAAATTAATTAGTAAACTAATTTCTATGCCTCCCATTTTTAATATTTATTTTTTAAATTGAAGGATAATTGCTTTACAGAATTTTGTTGGTTTCTGCCAAACATTAACATGAATCAGCCTTAGGTATACATATGTCCCCTCCCTCTTGAATCTCCCTCCCACCTCCCTCCACATCCCACCCTCTATGTTGTTACAGAGCCCAGGTTTGTTTCCTGAGTCATATAGCAAATTCCTATTGTATGCCTCCCATTTTTTAAAAACTAATGAGCAGAAAATATATTTTACATGGTAAGAATTTGGGTCATTGTATATTTGGCATGACTGGGCTAAATATTATTCATGATTTCTAAACATAAAACAAATGTGTGTGTGTGTGTGTGCATTCATGACTTGAATCTCTAGGTGCTTATATCGATTAGCAGAAGATACATTATGATAAAATCAACCAATATCATTTTCTTTTTGCCTGAAGATCTTTATTTAATATTTCTTTTAATACAGGTCCTCTAGCAATGAATTTTCTCAGTTTTTATTTATCTAATGTTTTCTTTGAGAAAAGTATTCTAGCATGACAATTTTCTTATTTTTATTTTTTTTTATTTATTTATTTTTACTTCATTCTACATTACAATATTGTATTGGTTTGCCATACATTGACATGAATCAGCCACAGGTGTACACAATTTCCCAATGACAATTTTCTTTCAGTATTTTAAAGATATTGTCCCAGACTCTTCTGGCCTGCATGGTTTCTAATGAAAAGTTTGCTGTCATTCTTATCTTTGTTCTCTGTACATAGTGTTTCAAATTTGTCTGGCATTTTTTAAATGTATATTCTGCTTGGAGTTTGTTGAGATGTTCAGATCTGTGGATTATAGTTTTCATCAAATTTGGAAGAATTTTGGCCATTATATCTTCAAATATCTCTCCTCCCCTTCCTTCTGAAACTCCAACTACACGGTTATTGGACTCCTTGATATTGCTTACAGTCACTAATGCTATGTGTGTGCACAAATATGTTTATCTTTTTTATCTCTGATTCATGGATAAGTTTTCTATTGCTGTGTAACAAACAACCACCAACTTTGAGGCCTAAAATAACACCTACTTATTAACTCACAGTTCTGTAGGTCAGAAGTCTGGCATAGTATATGTCTGGATTCTTTGCTCAAGATCTCACCTGGTTGAAATCAAGGTGTCAACTGGGGATGAGGTTCTCATCTGAGGCTAGCATCCTCTTCCAAGCTCACTGGTTGTTGACAAAATTCATTTTCTTAGGGCTATAGAATTGAGGTCCCCATTTCCTAGCTGCTTCTCAGCTCATTGCTGGTCTTTGCAAGTGGAGGCTGCCCACATTCCTTACCCCATATGCTTCCCCATTGTCAAGCCAGCAGTAGTACTTCGGATATTTCTCCTGCTTTTGATCCCTTACTTCCTCTTTGTGACTATCCAGAGAAGCCCTATGCTTTCAAAGGCCTCTCATCCTCAGGTCAAACTCACCTGGATGATCTCTCTTTTTAACATCATCTGTATCCTCATGCTTAGTCATTCAGTCGTGTGTAACTCTTTATGACCCCAGGGACTATAGCTCACGAGGCTCCTCTGTCCATGGGCTTTCCCAGGCAAGAATACTGGAGTGGGTTGCCACTTTCTACTCCAGGGGTTCTTCCCAATCCAGGGATGGAACCTGCATCTCCTGCCCTGGCAGGCAGGTTCTTTACCACTGAGCCACCTGGGAAGCGCCGTCTGTATCCTAGAACATAACAGTCACCAGAGTGGAATCCATTATATTCATTGTCTTGTCGATTATATTACATGCACATACACAAGACACAAAATCTTTGGGAACATTTTAGAATTCTGCCTAGCACAGATAGTTTTACTGCTGTTTCTGCAGCATCATTCTTGTTATCAATCTCATTTAGTGTATCTTCCAAATGGACACTGTATTTTTTTATCTCTAAAAGCACCACTTAGGTCATTTAAAAATCTTCCCTTTCTTTCCTCGTAATGGTCATGTTTTCCTCTACCTTCTTGATTACAGACCACATTTATAAAAATTGTTTCAGCATCTTTGCTAATTCCACCATTTTCTTCATTTCTGGTTCTATGGTTTTTTAATAAAAATTTCTCTTGGTTATAGATAATATTTCATGCTTCTTTGCATGCATGGTGATGTATGATTAGCTGTTGAACATTGTGACTTTTACATTTTGAATGTTTGGTTATATGTAATATTTTAAATTGTTTTGGATTTTGTTTTGGCACACAGTTAAGTTACTTGGAGTCAGTTGGATTCTTTCAACTTTTTGCCTTTAAGCTTTGTCAGGGCAAGTCCAGAGTTGCTTTCAGTTGGGAAATAACTTAGCCGTCTTGCTAAGGTGGTATACTCTTGATGATTCTTCTTAATGCCCCATGTATGAAAAACGTTTCCACTCAGGCTTGTACAGCAGAAACCATTCCTAGCCCTGTGAGACACAGGGATTTGTTATGCCTTCTCATTTCCAGTGGGTCTTTTCCTGGTCTTTTCCTGGGTAATTTCCTTTCACACAAGAGGACAGTAGAACTCACCCAGATACTTGAGGGTATTTGCAGAGTTCCAGAGCTCTCTCTTTCTCAGCAACTCCCTTCTTTCTGGTAATTTGTCTTGAAAATTCTACTTGCCTTAGCCAATATCTGCTTTTCAGCTCAACAAGACTTCTGGGGTCTGTTTGGCTTCCCGCTTTTTCTGTACGGCAGCCTGGAAATTACCTCCAAGTAGTATGGTACAATTGTAGGGCTGACCTTGTTTATTTCCTTTCTTTCAGATGTCATGGATCTGCTCTGCCTGTTCTCCAATTTGTGAAAATAGTTGTTTTACATCTTTTATCCATTTTTTCTACCTATTTAAGATGAGAGAATAAATATGCTCCCTGTTATTCCATCCTGGCTTGTAGTGGAATATTTTTGAGAAACCAAATAAATATAGAATTTTACTTTTAAGAACTTTTAGAGTATAGCATGATCTTCATTTTAGGTCTAATTGAACTGTAATTAGTCTGCCTTTCAAATATAAAGTCTGTACTAAGTATTAGGATGTAGTTGCTTCTCTGTGTCTTGAATAGTGAGTTCACATAGGAAGAAGGTATGCAGGAGGTTTTTGAAAGAGTAGGAGAATGTTAAGAACATTGAAGAAGACAGAATGTCAAGGAAACTGTGGGATTGGCTGAGTTCTTTGATTCAGCAAGTATTCCCTGAACAAACATTTATGCCGAGTCCCTGTTATCCTGGCTTTCCCGCCGGCTGGAGCAAGCCAAGGGTCAGGTGCAGCCCAGTATGGCAAGGACCTTTGGACTCCCAGGTGCTTCCTCTCTGTGTGCTCAGGAACTGCTGTGACTGCCTCCCTCTTTTCGTCCTTTGGATGCCATTGTTAAGAGTCAGCACCGTCCTTAGATCCAGCCGAGATGGCTTTCTGTCCCGAGCCCTGTGCTTTCAACATCTGTATTTCACAGATACAGAAAACATAAGTTTATTAAAAACACACAATATCCTGTCACTGGGATCCGGAGCTCAGCTCTGATGTAGTACTGTGTGTAACATCATACGTCTACTCTCAGGACTCATGCTATTCAGGACCCAGGGAAACACTTATCCACAACTCGTGCCCAAAGTGCTTTTAGGCAACAGGCGATGGCATCTGGATGTCCTGAAAGGCTCTGCTTGATTACAGTAGATGTTAGAGACCAGTGCTGCTTTGGCATGAGGATTTGAGTAGCAGAGATATGTAGTAAAGAGAAGACAGATTAACTGTTGAGTACCTCTTCTCAGAAAACTTGAATGTAATAGGCTCTTGCATAGTGAAATATCATTTTTCAGTTGTGCTGAGTACTCATGTCCTTGCTTTTCCTCATGTTCCAATCTGTGGTTCCAGAGCATAGTTCACAGCAATTGCATGTGGTAGCCGAGAAATAGTTTGCAGTATTTATTCATATTGTTTTAAAATTTGTTTATATGTAGGCCTAAATGTAGCATGAGTAAAATGCAATAACACTTCTTTACACTGTTGACTAAATGGTTACTAAATACTAGAACATCATGCCAGTTTGAGCTTTCCAGGAAGCAAATGCCAAGACAGAGTCAAGAGTGCAAAAGATTTATTTGGGGAGATGCCTGTGAAAGGCACAGGGAAGAGGCAGCAGGAGTGGGCAGGAAAAGTCTTTGGACCACAAAGTAGATCTAACACCTGTGAAAGGAGAGAGGAAAATAAGGAAATGTGGGTAGAAAGAGTCTCAGATCTCAGTACAGCTAAGAGAAAATCTTGACCAGCCCAATGAAAAATAAATTTTAGTTTTACCTGAGCCCTTGTTCCTACAAACATTAAGATCTGCTGAGTTTCCATTTCCCTCAGAGCTAAACGTCTTTGCCTGGCCTGTTTTTTTATGCCCACTTTGTTGTTTCAGAAATCTGATTCTTAACTTTAACTTGTCCCAATTCATTTAAAATGTGCCAGAGCCCCTTTTCCTGGCCCAAGCTGTGTCAGAGGGATAGAAGGAGGGGCAAAATGGGAGGAATAAACTCTCGTGGCAGTGGGGGTGCGAGTGGTGGGCAGAGTGAAGAGACTGGGAGTATTTGGTGTAAATGTTGCCAAGATTGAAGCTAGGAATGAAGAGTGAATTTATAAGGCAGGAAAGACATATTGTCTTCAGAGAAATTGAACACTGAACTTAATGACAGCCCACAACTGATACAGCGAACTTTTTGTCTTAAAGAGAAAAGTAGTGTAACAGATCCACTCTTAAGACACATTTGCAAACAAATCAGTGCATGCTAAAAAAATATTAATAAGAAACCTTGAGCTCATTCTCAAGATTTGCATCAAATCAGACCCACCAGGCTCTGTTACTGTTTTCAAAAGGCTAAATGCTTGGCAGACAGTATAGGTATTTGTGGAAATTTTAGAATTGCATATATTAGAGCAAACTGGTTGTCTCCAGAAAGTGGCTGTTATTGGGAGCACTGAATTACTATGTTACTGTGTGAATGAATACAAAATAATGGGTGCAGCATCCAGATGGCAGCCCTTACAAACTGTTTGCCTTTGGAATAGTCACTTGACCCCTCTGTGCCTTGGATTCCTCATCCATAGCAGAGGGATAATGATAGCTCTTATCTCCTTTAGACTATGGTGATGATGAAATGAAATTATACATGTGAATAAAACACTAGAATGGGCCCTGGCACCTACCAACCTTTCAATAAGTATTGTTTATAATGGTTGTTTCTTTATCCATCTGTATTTGCTCCCTTCCATGGATTTATTATACTTCTAAGCTAAGCTAGCTGCCTTGCAAAATGTGTTCATTAGAAAAGTGTTGAGTGGATCAGTTCAAACTTATCACCTCTACAAATTACTAAAATAAAACAGCTCAAGGATCCTGTGATAATAGCAGTAGATCACCCTTGCAGCAAAAGATGAGGTGGATGAGGGTGCATCGTCCATTTAAATCACTGCCATCAACCTACCACAGAAGTTTTGAAATGATTCTTCTAAAGGGCATAAAAAAAGAGTTTCTTTTTCATGCCTGTTCTTGAAATATGCTACAGATGCTATGAAAAACAGGGACAAGAAGTGGGAGGTAAGAGTTCTTAGATGAGATTTAAGATATTACTTGCCAAAGAGTTTGGTCTGGATTTCTTATATTTCAAAATTGTGTCCCACAGGTCTCCAT
Source organism: Nanger dama (assembly GCA_917880005.1). Taxonomy (NCBI): domain Eukaryota; kingdom Metazoa; phylum Chordata; class Mammalia; order Artiodactyla; family Bovidae; genus Nanger; species Nanger dama. Next base: position 4,214,771 of record CAKJTW010000007.1, read on the forward strand.
AGTGACATCTTGAAGTCGATTGAGTGGCTGATGAGAAAAACACACAGTTCTCTCTGACACTCTAGGGCTTCCTCTCTGCTACTATCCACCATTCACCCACAAACACCAAGAAGCCATGGGACCAGAAATCTATATATTCCTTTCAAATTACCAGTTGGTAATCCGGTCTCATCACTTCATGGGAAATAGATGGGGAAACAGTGGAAACAGTGTCAGACTTTATTTTTGGGGGCTCCAAAATCACTGCAGATAGTGACTGCAGCCATGAAATTAAAAGATGCTTTCTCCTTGGAAGAAAAGTTATGACCAACCTAGATAGCATATTCAAAAGCAGAGACATTGCTTTGCCAACTAAGTCCGTCTAGTCAAGGCTATGGTTTTTCCTGTGGTCATGTATGGATGTGAGAGTTGGACTGTGAAGAAGGCTGAGTGCTGAAGAATTGATGCTTTTGAACTGTGGTGTTGGAGAAGACCCTTGAGAGTCTCTTGGACTGCAAGGAGATCCAACCAGTCCATTCTGAAGGAGATCAACCCTGGGATTTCTTTGGAGGGAATGATGCTGAAGCTGAAACTCCAGTACTTTGGCCACCTCATGCAAAAAAATTGACTCATTGGAAAAGACTCTGATGCTGGGAGGGATGGGGGCAGGAGGAGAAGGGGACAACAGAGGATGAGATGGCTGGATGGCATCACTGACTCGATGGATGTGAGTCTGAGTGAACTCCGGGAGTTGGTGATGGACAGGGAGGCCTGGCATGCTGCGATTCATGGGGTGGCAAAGAGTCGGACACGACTGAGCGACTAAATTGAACTGAACTGAATAGCAACAGGGAATATGGGAATTTGCAGGCCTTGAATGTAACTTGAAATCATTAAATCAAATTCTATTTGACCTGGTTAGACTTGCAGATTTCTTTCTTCCATTCTGGCCGACCTCACTATGGATTAGAAACCATAATCTCTCCCATTACCCCCCAGGATTCAATTCTGAGTATTTTTCCTTCTTGAGATGCAGACCTTGGAAGACTAGACATAAGATATGCAAGTCCATCCTTGCTAGCTTCTCAGCCCACATTTGAGTTCCAAATCCATGTCTGAAGAATTATTCTCTCCTCAACACTGGACATTTCAAGGGAGAGGGAGCTTGCCAGGAGGGAATGGCCTCATCCATTATGTCTGACGATAACCCTCTCTCTGAGAAGACAGCTTGGGGGAACACAAAGGTTCCTAAGACAAATTTCACCTCCTGCAACACTCATAGAGGGTAGTGTGCCATTTGGAAGCACTGCCACCATGAGACAGGCCTCAGCTCTGAAAATGCATCTCTTCCAGGCTCAACATCCTGGGTTCCATCCACTTGCTCATTTATCAAGGCTTAGAATTTTCTCCCTCTCCTCTTCACAATTCTTAAATTGCTTTGGGGCCACTTGCCTCTAAAAGAGGCCTCTGGAATGAAATCCTTGACTCCAGGTGTGTTGTGACAGAACCAGGTAGATAAATGATAACCAGTGAGGCAGATTATTTCAGCTCAAGAAGCTTGTAGAGAAATCCTAGACTATAGACTATATTCAGTAAGTACTTTTGTCTGTTCTTAGAGTGGTTAAAGTGCCCAGGTCGTTTTTATCTTCCTGCTTTGAAGTTCCAGGAAGAACTTGACTCACCTACTATAAGCCTCTCACATTTCTTTTTCTCTATTCTGGCTGCGCTGGGTCTTAGCTGTGTGCTAAGTTATGGGCTGTTAGTTGCCACATGTGGGCTCTTAATTGCAGCATGCAGGATCTAATTCCCTGACCAGAGGTTGAACCCTGGGCCCCTTGCATTGGGAACACTAGCCTCTCTTATTAAAAATTTTCCCCATCTCACCCCAAATCCTGCACAAGAATCCAAACACTGTGCTATATGAACACTGACAGAACTGGCCCCCAGGTAATAAGATATTTTCAGAAGAAATTTTTTATGAACCTGGATTCTTGCATCTTCCCATACTTAGAAAAGCACTAAAGAATTCAAAAGAAATCTGTTTCTCATGACTAGTAACAACATTCTATCAAGATACATGCTTGGTTGCACATACCCTCTTCACCAAAATCACATTTATACCAACCTCCCCCTTGTTATTGGAGTATAGTTTACTTACAATGCTGTTTAAGTTTCAGGTGTATGACAAAGTGATTCATTTATAACATATATATTTATATATCCATTCCTTTTCAGATTCTTTTCATGTAAAGGTTATTACAGAATATTGAGTAGAGTTCCCTATGCTATACACTAGGTTCCTGTTTATCTATTTTATATATAGAGTGGATCACAATAAACTTTGGAAAATTCTGAAAGAGATGGGAATACCAGATCACCTGACCTGCCTCTTGAGAAATCTGTATGCAGGTCAGGAAGCAACAGTTAGAACTGGACATGGAACAACAGATTGTTTACAAATAGGAAAAGGAGTACGTCAAGGCTGTATATTGTCACCCTGCTTATTTAACTTCTATGCAGAGTACATCATGAGAAACGCTGGGCTGGAAGAAACACAAGCTGGAATCAAGATTGCCGGGAGAAATATCAATAACCTCAGATATGCAGATGACACCACCCTTATGGCAGAAAGTGAAGAGGAGCTAAAGGGCCTCTTGATGAAAGTGAAAGAGGAGAGTGAAAAAGTTGGCTTAAAGCTCAACATTCAGAAAACGAAGATCATGGCATCCGGTCCCATCACTTCATGGCAGATAGATGGGGAAACAGTGGAAACAGTGTCAGACTTTATTTTGGGGGCTCCAAAATCATTGCAGATGGTGACTGCAGCCATGAAATTAAAAGACACTTACTCCTTGGAAGAAAAATTTTGACCAACCTAGATAGCATATTCAAAAGCAGAGACATTACTTTGCCAACTAAGGTTCATCTAGTCAAGGCTATGGTTTTTCCTGTGGTCATTTATGGATGTGAGAGTTGAACTGTGAAGAAGACTGAGCACCAAAAAATTGATGCTTTTGAACTGTGGTGTTGGAGAAGACTCTTGAGAGTCCCTTGGACTGCAAAGAGATTCAACCAGTCCATTCTGAAGGAGATCAACCCTGGAATTTCTTTGGAAGGAATGATGTTAAAGCTGAAACTTCAGTACTTTGGCCACCTCATGCGAGGAGCTGACTCACTGGAAAAGACTCTGATGCTGGGAGGGATTGCGGGCAGGAGGAGAAGGGGACGACTGAGGATGAGATGGCTGGATGGCATCACGGACTCGATGGAAGTGAGTCTGAGTGAACTCTGAGAGATGGTGATGGACAGGGAGGCCTGGTGTGCTGCGATTCATGGGGTCTCAAAGAGTTGGACACGACTGAGTGACTGAGCTGAACTGAACTGAGTGTGTCTATCTTAATCCCAAACTCCTACTAATGTATTTCTCCTCCCAATAATAACTTTTCATTGACATATACTCTTAGTATTTTTCCAATTTTCTGCAAGTATGCCAACTTCAGCAGACAAGTCTATTTGAACATTTATCTTGTGTTGACAGTTACAACTTCGGTGGAGTTGTTGCTCAGCTACAACCTCTGACAAGTTTAGGAATACACACACACATGTGGGGAGTGTCATTAGCTGCAAGAGGACATGCCACATGGTTTCTGTAAAGCAGTGGGAGAGTACTTATGTGACCTAGGGGTTCATTTGCAATCACCATTAACCAAAATAATGAGGCAACGTCTGCATACCCTGGAGGGTCTAACAGAAGAATTAGAGGTTTTCAAGGGCTGCAAGTGAAAGAATTCCAGCTGCTAAAAGGCTTGTGATTTGATAATGAGAATGTAGGGGTATTTGTGGGGTTTTTTGTTTGTTTGTTTTGTAACTTCAAACTTGTTATGGTTTTTAGAACCAAGATGTATACGAACTCTTTTGTTGAAATCAAAAAGAGTCAGTTGGACTGAAAAGTAACCTAGGTGACTGCAGGGCACTTCCTCACCTCAAACAGAAATAGGTACTTTTGTGTATATATATACTCATGTTTACCTTATGGCTTAAATACCAAGGATAGTGACAAATAGGTAAGACCATTTATATCTTGCCTCTCATTAATCACTCCCTGGTGGAAAGTGTCTTACTCAAACAGAAACAAAAACTTCCCTTTGGGGAGATGATTTTGTGTTTCTAGGTATTAGCAATGGTCTCATCAATTGTCCTATAAACACTTTAGCCCGTCTTGACTATTCTGGGTACCAGTGGCAGTACCATGCTTTGAATGAATATCTCTGCCTTAACCTAGAATACTTCTTTATCTCATTTGGATGACTGTGAAGGTCACGCCATGTCTTTGCCGTCTTTGGGAAACACCTCCTTTTAAAGAAAGATGGTTAGAGAAGGTGACCTTCTGATACACTCCTCATGGTTTAACATAAGGCACACTAGCTGTTTTCTGTGAAATAAGCAACTTTCCCAAACAATGACCCTTACTCATCATTAAGGCTTTCACAGGGACATAAAAGCACCCTTTCAGGTTAAAAATAGGTTTACCAAATTTGCCGACTGCTCATTTTAGTGTACTGTATTACTGTGCAATTTGAAAGGTAGAAAGACACAGTCTCATGGCTTACAGCAAAGAATTTGCTTGAAGGTTACAGATTTTTTGATGGGTTATAAATGGGATTTCACTCACAGGGGCAAATCTCTCTTGTAATCCTGAAGGCATTACTTTTTAAAACTGCACAGTTACTTTATGCACAATAGTTCTGACATTTTATCAGCATGCAATTAAAATCCCTTTGTCTAAGGTTCTGGCTCTAAACTCTTGAATAGATAGGAGCCAGAATGAACTGTGTTATGCGTTTCAGAAAGAAGAAAGAAATTAATTTGACAGCTGGTGCGGTGCCAGCCCCAGGAGGGCCGGAGCAGCACAGTGCTGCTCTCTGTCGGGCCGCTGCGGAAACATACAGGATGCATTTTGTTTGTCTGCCAAGAAAGTCTTCCCGAGGAAGTGTCTTCAGTCACTTCCCTGGGAATAGTCTGGCTGATTATTCAACACAGAGACTTTTCTTTCAGCCAAAGGGCAAGAGAAACCCAGTAAGCTAAGTAATAGAGCAGAAAACAAAATATGTTAAAACTCCTCTGCTGGGAACTGAATGCTTCTATCTCCCCAAATTCATATGTTTGAGCCCTAATCCCCAGTGTGATGGTATATGGAGTGGAGTCACTGGCAAATAATTAGCTTAGGAAGGCACAGCCCTCGTGAATGGGATTAGTGCCTTTATGAAACAACTGCTCTCACCTCTATTGTAAATCAGCTCTTTGTTTCATGTGTGTATGCTCAGTCGTGTCTGACTCTTTGCAACTCCTTGGACTATATAGCCTTCCAGGCTCCTCTGTCCATGGGATTTTCCCGGCAAGAATACTGTAGTAGGTAGCCATCCTGTTTTCCAGGTGATCTTCCCGATGAAGGGATCAAACCCCGGTCTCCTGCATTGGCTGGCAGGTTCTTTACCACTGAGCCACGTGGGAATCCCCAAATCAGCTATATTCCAATATAAAATAAAAATTCTTTTTACATGTTCTTTCTGCATTGATTTAAATGATCACGTGATTTTTCTCCTTTATTCTGTTAATGTGATGTAGCACATTTATTGATTTGTAATTGTTGATTCATCATTGCGTCCTAGTGATAAGCCACACATGATCATGGTGTATGATCCTTTTATAATGCTGTTGAATTCGGTTTGTAAGTATTTTGTTGAGGATTTCTCATTCAGTTGGTACTTTGATCTTAGACTTCCCAGCCTCTAGAACTGTTAGAAATAAACGTAATCTGGTCCTGGCCAGTGAAATATAAGAGCAAGTCAAGGCGTGGGGGAAGTGTTTTTCCTCCCTGAGAAGAACAAGAGATGCAGGAGAAGAAAGCTACATTTGCCCTTTCATCCCTCCCTGCTTATAGAGCTTGTATGTGAGGCTGGGCTGCCTGGGACCTGGCAGACATCTGGAGACAAGCAGGTTTTAATTCTCTGGATGAAACCACTGAGCTGCCAACCACCCTGGAAAAGTAGCTCTGAACTTCTTGTTCCTTATGGTTTAAGCTCCCTCTGGTTGACTCTTCTGTTCATTAGCGCTGAGTATGTTTCAGCCAGTACAGATGGTCTAAAGTAGGGGCAGGAGATAACGCTTCCTTACTCCACAGCCTGCAGGAGTATTGGAACTAGCTGACCTACCTTTTGTTAATTGTCTTCGCTGCTACATTGATTGTTCAATGACCTAAGAGCCCCAAGGATCATGGTTCAGTAAGACTCAGGGATGTATAAAAGCAGGCTGTATCTGCAAGCTGAAGCTGACTTCTAAAATGTGGTTTGAACAGCACCAAAATCCTCCACTCAGCATATAAAATAAAATAAAATGAATGTCCTTATATCCTGCTTTCGGGTTTGAAAGTCTTTTTGTAGAGATTTATTTTCTCAGGGTCTTGTCTTCATGCTGCTTCTGCTGCTGCTGCTGCTAAGTCGCTTCAGTCGTGTCTGACTCTGTGCGACCCCATAGATGGCAGCCCACCAGGCTCCCCGTCCCTGAGATTCTCCAGGCAAGAACACTGGAGTGGGTTGCCATTTCCTTCTCCAATGCATGAAAGTGAAAAATGAAAGTGAAGTCGCTCAGTCGTGTCTGACTCTTCGCGACCCCATGGACTGCAGCCTACCAGGCTCCTCCATCCCTGGGATTTTCCAGGCAAGAGTACTGGAGTGGGGTGCCATTGCCTTTTCCGTTGTCTTCAGGAGTCTTTTCTTAAATTACACATTTTCCTGTACAGAGACTAGTATGTTACACTCTTATTAGCTCACATGTTAACTGAGATGGGGAAACAGAAGGCAGAGACAAAATGAACAGTATTTTAGGATCTATGAATTGGTTAGGATCTTTGAGATCACCTGCTTTTGCACTTTTCTTTCACAGATGAAAAATTATGTGGACCAAAGAGGTTCGGTGGTTTACCCAGTTAATCTCCACCTTAGAGCCAGAACCCTGGTTTCTAGGCTTCCAGTCTGGGGGATTTTATACTCTCCTGCCATCCTCAAATTTACTGTGTGAATGGCACATTGGCTCATTTTAAACACCTGGAGGAAGTTTGCTGCAATTTCTATATGTGGGTCCGGAGTCTGTGGATTTAAAACTTCATTTGAATAGGAAAGATTGTTTTTGCAACATGAGAAGAGCTGATGGACCCTGGAGTTAGCAGACATGTAGCCGGTGGTCTCAAGAGTCTGCTGAGGTTCATGCCTGCCCTTGCTCTCTAGCTCCTAGAAAGGGCAGTTCTCACTAGTTCTGCCTCCATTTTTACTTAGCTGGTAGATTAAACAGGTTTGTTTTTAATAAACAACCCATTTAACATTTTGACATTTGCTAGCCCATTTTAACAAACATGTTGTATTGACAATAGCGTTAAGTTCTTCAGAGATATTTGTTTCTGAGACTTATCATATTAATTATTGCTATGTATGTTTACTGAAGTTTTAGAGCCTTTATGGGATCTTCAGAGAAGAGTGTTTCTCAAAATGTTAGGTCATATTATTCAGACATATTCTCATATTTTTGTCAAGCATTTAAGGATCTATAAAGAAATGTATGCACCATTTAAAGAAAGTGTGATTTTCAATTTTAAAACAGCAAGAATGTGTTGAAACATCAACAGCAATCAATTTCTGCTTTAGACATGCAGTTTTTAAATATATTATTTTTCAAAACGGCTATATTTGTGATTATTTTTGTTGTTTGCTTTTGCAAAGACACACCTATCTACAGTCCTTCAATTCCGAGCATTTATAAAACCATAAATTCTGGAACAATTTCTGTGTTCTCTTGCCCTCTGCTGGCTAAATTGAGACCTTTTTTGGAAACAAGTCCGTCAGCTACCTTATAATCACCAATATACACCCTCTGACTTGTTCATTTTTAGGTCCATTTGCAAAAGTGTCCTTAATCTTTATGCCAAAGGTAAGACTCTACCTTGAGGCTCCATTTCTCATCAAGATACCCATGACTTGATGGTTCCAGCTCAGGACACATGTCCACTCTCAACCATCTTTTATATTTACTCCTGCATCCTTTGATTAGCACCTTATTGTATACTGTACTATTCCTGACTTGTCTCTACTGCATGATTTAACAGATATATCAGTGTGTAAATATAAGCTGTATCATTCTGTCTTGGTTATTAATTGCTTGGTCTTGTTTTCCCAGTGTGACTGTCAGTTCTCTAGGCCTTCATCTCCATCAACTGAATTTAGAAGAGGCCTCAGTCATGGAAATCAAGCCTTCACACATAGCCTAGACTTGCCTGGAGTGATGCAGGAACCCTCATTCTAGCTGTGAGCTGCCCTCCTGGGCATCCCACAGTCTCCTTGCAGTGGTCAAGATGGACCACACACACTTGGGTAAGATCAGCCCTTCCCTAGACAGCTCGGTGGAGGAGCGTGAACCAGCTCACCGTCTTAGACCCGATTCCCCCCCTCTCTCCTGCTGGTGGTGAACCCCAGCTGATGTTATTTAGGCTCTTAGGTTCTGCCACCCCGCTGCTCTCTCTTCTCTTCTACCCAGTTCTCACAAGTCTGATGTTCTGGGGTAAACTCTGAGTGACTCTACTCTGGATTTCTACTTTCCTATTTACATCTAAATTAAAATTTGCATTATTCTGTCTCCTAGTTATTCTGAAGGTGCAAGCTTTCTCTCTCTCTGTATTAATCTGTACCTTTTTTCCCCCAGCAGGAGGGCATGTGAGTAGGTTTGAATTTGGGTGGCTGGCATTGTTTTCCTATGTGAAAGCTGCAGAAGTTCCCTTTGATTTCTTCTTCTTTGTTGTGTGTGGTTTTCTCAGTGAGCTGAGTGAGAATAGGGGAGGAGAGAAAGAGAGAGTGTGAATAGCTGTCTAGGGGAGCAGGAGGCTGAAGACAGGACAGTGTGACTGCCTATGAGCACTAAGGTACCACTTGAGGCTTGTGGTAATAAATGTAAAGTAAGACCAGTCAGTATGATCATGGGCTTTTCTCCAACCACGTTCAGTTCAGCTGCATCCTGCTGTGGTTTTGCCGAATGAGTACAAAGAAATGTGCAAACAGATAGGAGGAAAACTTCAAAGCTCTCCTGAGAAGGACAAAAGTAGAGTTGAACAAACAGGGAGACACACCACGTTCTCGGATCAAACAGCACAGAGCCAGATGCCAGTTCTCCTCAAGCTAATATGAACATTTATGATGACTATGTTAAAAGTGAACTTCCCCCACCCCACTGGAATCAGAAAAGCTGATTCCAAACAAAAATACTCAGGAAAACTCTGAAAAGAAAAAAAAAAAAGCACACTGGACAAAAGATATGAACAATCTGTTCAAAAAAAGAAAAAAACAAAAACAGAAAATGTCCCTTATGTATCTAAACAGCTGGCCAATCTTGCTTATATTAACAGAAAATTGAATTATAACTGTTTTAAAATACAAATGCTCACCTATCTGACTGGCAAAACTCAAAACATTTGATAGTACCCTCTGTGAGTGAGGCTGTGGAGAAACAGTCATTCTCATAATTGTTGGGAGTTCAAAATGGTCCACCCTGTATGGAAAGTAATCTGAAATTAACTAATACAGCTGCACACGCATGTGCTTGTTGACTTAGCAGTTCTATCTTAAAGAATCTCTATAAATTCATGACTACATGCAGGGACTTATTCATTCTGACATTGTTTATAATTGCAAAAGATTATAAACAATCCAAATATCCATCAATAGGGAACTTGTTACATAAAAAATAGAAAAGCTGTTAAAAAAGAAAAAATGGCTCTCTTTTTAGGAGCTTGCTTTTGCAAGATTCAGAACCAAGATTAGATAAGTAAATAACAGGTATAGAGCCCTACCTTTTTTATCAGTGAGTGAGTGAAGTTGCTCAGTCGTGTCCGACTCTGCGACCCCAGAGACTATAACCTACCAGACTCCTCCTTCGATGGGATTCTCCAGTTAAGAGTACTGGAGTGGGCTGCCATTTCCTTTTGTATAAGGAAATAAAAATGTTTGCTTATTTTTGTCCAAAACAAAAGTCATGGAATAAATAAAAAATTAGTAGATAAGAAAGAAATGAAAATAGTAGCTGGCTCTTAGAAAGTTAGTAAATGTGATTTCCTAGAAGGAGCAGGAGAAAGGGAGCAAGAAGACAGAAGAGGAGGTTACACTTCTCTAAATATAGTGAACAGTGGAAACAGCTCACAAATTTTAAAACTAATAATAAAATAAAATGAAAGAGGAAAATAAAAGCAAACCCTAACACTGAAAATAAACGAATGTCATGTGAATAACTGATTGAAGGACCATGTATGTTTCCTTGTTGTCCATCCACCTGTGAGTTTTCCTGGTAAGGCTTCCTCGTCATATTCTAACCATGGAAAGCTGTGCAATTCGTACAGCTTGCCTCAATTTACTGGTTGCTTTCTGTTGTCTATCTTTTCCTACTGAATAGTCAGCTCCATTGAGTGGGGACTGGTATTTGTTTTGTTCACTGATAATCCAAACAGCTCACACAGTGTCTGGCATATACCAAGAACTCAATAAATATTTGTTGAACGAATTAAGCTCCTTGTGAGCAATGAAGCCATTTCTTTCTCTCTCTCTCTCTTTTTAGTCTTTTTAAAAGACATTTGAAGTTTAATAAGAACCTAGTGTATAGATTGGGGCGGCGACCAAGAGTGCCAGGCTGTGTGGCATAGGAGTGGCTGAGAGGAGCTACCCCACGCCTGAGGTCAGGGAGGCAGCCAAGAGGAGCAACTTCACGTCCAAGGAGTGCGGCTGTGCGGGCGCAGGAAGGCCAAGAGGAGCTACTCCACGTTCAAGGTCAGGAGGGGTGGCCATGAGGAGATACTCCTGGTCCAAGGTAAGGAATAGCTGCTGTGCTTTGCTGGAGTAGCCGTGAAGAGATACCCCACGTCCAAGGTAAGAGAAACAAAGTAAGAGTGTAGATGTTGTGGAGAGGGCATCAGAGGGCAGACACATTGAAACCATAATCACAGAAAACTAGCCAGTCTGATAACACGGACCACAGCCTGGTCTAACTCAATGAAACTAAGCCATGCCCATGGGGCCACCCAAGACAGGCAGGTAATGGTGGAGAGGTATAACAGAATGTGGTCCACTGGAGAAGGGAATGGCAAACCACTTCAGTATTCTTGCCTTGAGAACCCCAAGAACAGTATGAAAAGGCAAAATGATAGGATACTGAAAGGGGAACTCCCAGGTGGGTAAGTGCCCAATATGCTACTGGAGATCAGTGGAGAAATAATTCCAGAAAGAATGAAGGGGGTGGAGCCAAAGCAAAAACAATACCCAGCTGTGGATGTGACTGGTGATAGAAGCAAGATCCGATGCTGTAAAGAGCAATATTGCATAGGAACCTGAAATGTAAGGTCCATGAATCAAGGGAAATTGGAAGTGGTCAAAAAGGAGATAGCAAGAGTGAATATCAACATTCTAGGAATCAGCGAACTAAAACAGACTGGAATGGGTGAATTTAACTCAGATGACCATTACATCTACTACTATGGGCAGGAATCTCCTAGAAGAAATGGAGTAGCCATCATGGTCAACTAAAGAGTCTGAAATGCAGTACTTGGATGCAATCTCAAAAATGACAGAATGATCTCTGTTCATTTACAAGGCAAACCGTTCAATATCACGGTAATCCAGGCCTATGCCCCAACCTGTAATGCTGAAGAAGCTGAAGTTGAACGGTTCTATGAAGATCTACAAGACCTTCTAGAACTAACAACCCCAAAAGATGTCCTTTTCATCATAGGGGACTGGAATGCAAAAGTAGGAAGTCAAGAAACACCTGGAGTAATAGGCAAATTTGGCCTTGGAATATGGAATGAAGCAGGGCAAAGGCTAATAGAGTTTTGCCAAGAGAACACACAGGTCATAGCAAACACCCTCTTCCAACAACACAAGAGAAGACTCTACACATGGACATCACCAGATGGTTAACACTGAAATCAGATTGATTATATTCTTTGCAACCAAGGAAGGAGAAGCTCTATACAGTCAGCAAAAACAAGACTGGGAGCTGACTGTGGCTCAGATCATGAACTTCTTATTGCCAAATTTAGACTTATATTGAAGAAAGTGGGGAAAACCACTAGACCATTCAGGTATGACCTAAATTGAATCCCTTATGATTATACAGTAGAAGTGAGAAATAGATTTAAGGGACTAGATCCAATAGAGTGCCTGATGGACTATGGACAGAGGTTCGTGACATTGTACAGGAGACAGGGATCAAGACCATCCCGAATGGAAAAGAAATGCAAAAAAGCAAAATGGCTGTCTGGGAGGCCTTACAAATAGCTGTGAAAAGAAGAGAGACGAAAAGCAAAGGAGAAAAGGAAAGATATGAGCATCTGAACGCAGAGTTCCAAAGGATAGCAAGGAGAGATAAGAAAGCTTTCCCCAGCAATCAGTACAAAGAAACAGAGAAAAAGAACAGAATGGGAAAGACTAGAGATCTCTTCAAGAAAATTAGAGATACCAAGGGAACATTTCATGCAAAGTTGGGCTCGATAAAGAACAGAAATGGTATGGACCTAACAGAAGCAGATTCTTGGCCTTTTGGCTAAGATCAAGTGTAGTAAGAAGAGGTGGCAAGAATACACAGAGGTAAGGGTAAAGTGAAGTCACTCAGTCGTGTCCAACTCTTTGCGACCCTGTGGGCTGTAACCTACTAGGCTATTCTGTCCATGGGATTCTGCAGGCAAGAATACTGGAGTAGATTGCTATTTCCTTCTCCAGGGGATCTTCCCGACCCAGGGATCGAACCCGGGTCTCCCACATTGGAGGCAGACGCTTCAACCTCTGAGCCACCACAGAAGAACTGTACAAAAAGATCTTCATGACCCAGATAATCACGACGGTGTGATCACTCACCTAGAGGCAGACACCCTGAAATGGGAAGTCAAGTGGGCCTTAGAAAGCATCACTACAAATAATGCTAGTGGAGGTGATGGAATTCCAGTGGAGCTTTTTCAGATCCTGAAAGATGATGCTGTGAAAGTGCTGCACTCAATATGCCAGCAAATTTGGAAAACTCAGCAGTGGCCACAGGACTGGAAAAGGTCCATTTTCATTCCAATCCCAAAGAAAGGCAATGCCAAAGAATGCTCAAACTACCGCACAGTTGCATTCATCTCACATGCTAGTAAAGTAATGCTCAAAATTCTCCAAGCCAGGCTTCGGCAATACGTGAACCGTGAACTTCCACATGTTTGAGCTGGTTTTAGAAAAGGCAGAGGAACCAGAGATCAAATTGCCAATATCCGCTGGATCATGGAAAACGCAAGAGAGTTCCAGAAAAACATCTATTTCTGCTTTATTGACTATGCCAAAGCCTTTGACTGTGTGGATCACAATAAACTGTGGAAAATTCTGAAAGAGATGGGACTACCAGACCACCTGACCTGCCTCTTGAGAAATCTGTATGCAGATCAGGAAGCAACAGTTAGAACTGGACATGGAACAACAGACTGGTTCCAAATAGGAAAAGGAGTATGTCAAGGCTATATATTGTCACCCTGCTTATGTAACTTCTATGCAGAGTACATCATGAGAAATGCTGGGCTGGAAGAAACACAAGCTGGAATCAAGATTGCCGGGAGAAATATCAATAACCTCAGATATGCAGATGATACCACCCTTATGGTAGAAAGTAAAGAGGAACTAAAAACCTCTTAATGAAAGTGAAAGTGGAGAGTGCAAAAGTTGGCTTAAAGCTCAACATTCAGAAAACAAAGATCATGGCATCTGGCTCCATCACTTCATGGAAAATAGATGGGGGAACAGTGGCAACAGTATCAGACTTTATTTAGGGGGCTCCAAAATCACTGCAGATGGTGACTGCAGACATGAAATTAAAAGACGCTTACTCCTTGGAAGGAAAGTTAAGACCAACCTAGATAGCATATTGAAAAGCAGAGACTTTACTTTGCTGACTAAGGTCCGTCTAGTCAAGGCTATGGTTTTTCCAGTGGTCATGTATGGATGTGAGAGTTGGACTGTGAAGAAGGCTGAGTGCCGAAGAATTGATGCTTTTGAAGTGTGGTGTTGGAGAAGACTCTTGAGAGTCCCTTGGACTGCAAGGAGATCCAACCAGTCATCCTAAAGGAGATCAGTCTTGGGTGTTCATTGGAAGAACTGATGCTGAAGCTGAAACTCCAATACTTTGGCCTCCTCATGCAAAGAGTTGACTCTTTGGAAAAGACCCTGATGCTGGGAGGGATTGTGGGCAGGAGGAGAAAGGGAAAACCGAGGATGAGATGGCTGTATGGCATCACTGACTCAATGGACATGAGTTTGAGTGAGCTCCGGGAGTTGGTGATGGATAGGGAGGCCTGGCGTGCTGTAGTTCATGGGGTCGCAAAGAGTCGGACATGACTGAGTGACTGAAATGAACTGAACTGAACTGAACTGAGTGTATAGTACAGGGAACTCTAGCAATACTGTTTAATGGCCTATATGGGAAAAGAATCTTAAAAAGAATGGATATATGTATATGTATCACTGACTTACTTTGCTGTACACCTGAAACTAAGATAACATTGTAAATCAACTATATTCCAACTTTTTAAAGACAGAATTAAAAAAATTTAAGGAAAAGCATAGAAAATTGAAGTATAGTTAATTTACAATGTTGTGTTGGTTTCAGGTATACAGCAAAGTGATTTAGTTTGTGTGTGTATATATATGTATTCTTTATATATGTGTATTTTTCAGATTCTTTTCCATTATAGGATAAGATATCGAATATAATTTCTTGTGCTATACAGTAGTTCCTTATTTCCCTTCTGTTTTATATACAGTAGTATGTATATATTAATCCAAAACTCCTAATTTCTTCCCCACCCCCAGCTATCCCCTTTGGTGACCACGTTTGTTTTCTATGTCTGTGAGTCTATTTCTGTTTTGTAAACAACTTCATTTGAATCATTTTTTTAACATTGCACATATTAGTGACATCACATGATATTTGTCTTTCTCTGTATGACTTCACTTAATAAGATAATCTCTAGGTCCATCCATGCTGCTGCAAATCAAAGAAGCTGTTTCTTGTATGTTCTTTCTTTAATGCTCCAAAGCTAGTAGTGGGCTAGTACAGGAATTGCTAAAGATATATTTTGTCTGAGCCCAGATGATTTTAATAGACCTCCAACTACATTTCTGTCCTTATTGTTGTTATTCATGTCTGGCCAATAGCCCAGGACCCCATCACTGGGACTTTATCTGCAGCTGGCAGTCCCTAGCAGCCGAGACATTGCCCGGCTTCGTGCTGTGCTGACTGTGGCCCAAACTGCTAACGATTTACTCTTTTTCCTTTTGTGTACAAGCTTCCAGCTGAGCTGCTTTGCAGATATTTCAGAAGTATGTCTCCAATTCTTTCTAGTCAGCTTATAATGACCGGCAGTGAATGTTTGGGATTTAGAACTAAGTATCTCTTTTTCAAACGGCTATATACAAATGAAGAAATTTCTTTCAGTAGATCAAATTCCATAATAAACTCGATAGATCAAACTCTCACTAAGAATAGCATCAACCTTCCTACATTCCTCTTATCATTTCATTCTCTGTGTAAAATTCACTAGCAGGCTTCAGTTTGGAGTCCACTTCTTAGAAAATTTTGCTCTGGGAGTGATTTGAACTAACTTGGATTTGAATTAATTTATCTTCTTGGGGCTCAGTTTCCACAATTTCAGCAACACCTATGTTTCCAAGTTGCTGGAAATGCAAGCAAATATTTATGTCAGTCTTCTGGCATAGTGCCTGTTCTTGGCTGAAGAGTGTTGTTAAGAAAAACAGGCCTCCTGTTCCCACTAAAGATTGTAGGGAAAAGGGACTGAAAGGAAATATCAGTATATCAAAAAGTGGACAGTTATTACTGTGGGGTGTTGAGATTATTGTGCTTTTTATCTTGGTGCTTTAAACTTTCCTGGGCTTGCCATATCTTGTAAAATGATTATATAGTAGTTTTATAATCAGAAAATGTTAATAAAATGATCATTTTTATAACCTTTAACAGTTAATTTTTTTCTCTTTCCATTATTCTGTCCCATTTCTCAATAATAACTCACAACAAAAAATCCAACTAACTAAATGAATTCATGTTGGTTCATTTCATTAATAATCAAAAGAATTGATATAAACACACCGACCAGGACCCGAAGAAAAATCAGCCTGCAAACAAATGTGAATAAGAATGAAAACTAAGGACTTGATCTTTGGCACAAGTGTTGGAGTAAATCAGAACTTTTAGGATCTAGTGAGCAGATGATAAATCTTTACTGCTACTGCTAAGTCACTTCAGTCATGTCTGACTCTGTGCAACCCCATAGATGGCAGCCCACCAGGCTCCCCTGTCCCTGGGATTCTCCAGGCAAGAACACTGGAGTGGGTTGCCATTTCCTTCTCCAATGCATGAAAGTGAAAAGTGAAAGTGAAATCATTCAGTCATGTAAGACACTTAGTGACCCCATGGACTGCAGCCCACCAGGCCCTCTGTCCAGTGGGCTGGAAAATCTTTACTAAGTTGGTGAAAATGTAATTGCAGTTTCAGACTGTGAATTTTAAATCATCATAACTAGGCTCAAACACATCTTTATTAATCAAAATAGGAACCAATACAATCAACACATTTTTTGCCAATGAGAAATAAGTTTGTTTATTCCTGTAGTGTAAAAATCTATGCTTTGGGATTCAGTGAACTCTTGGAAAGCATTTTTTTCCTCCTGCTGATTGTGGAAGCATTTTCCCTGCAAAAAGTTGTCAAGATGTTTGAAGAAGTGGTAGTTGGTTGGCAAGAGCTTGGGTGAATATGGCAGATGAGGCAAAACTTTGTAGCCCAATTCGTTCAACTTTTGAAGCATTGGTTATGTGATGTGCGATCAGGCACGTTGTGGAGAAGAATTGGGCCCTTTCTGTTGACCAATGCAAACTGCAGGTCTTGCAGTTTTTGGTGCCTTCTGTTGATCATGCTTCTCAGATGCAATGGTTTTGCTGGGATTCAGAAAGCTGTAGTGGATCATACAGGCAGCAGTCCACCAAACAGGGACCATGACCTTTTTTTGGTATAAGTTTGGCTTTGGGAAGTGCTTTGGAGCTTCTTGTTGGTCCAACCATTTAGCTGGTCATAGCTTTTCACCACAAGTAACAATCTGATTGAGAAATGGTTTGTTGTAAGAGAAGATGACACTTCAGAAAGATGATTTTTGATTTTCAGTCAGCTCCTGAGGCACCCACTTATCAAGCTTTTTCACCTTTCCAACTTGTTCCAAATGCCAAATGACCATAGAATGGTCAATGTGGAGTTCTTCAGCAATTCTTCATATAGTTTTAACAGAATCGTATATTTTTAAACAGAATCAGCTTCAATGAACCTCTCAGTTGTCAACTTCTGATGGCAAGCCACTGCTCTCATTTTCAAGGTTCCTGTCTCCTTTGCAAAACTTCTTGAACCACCACTGCACTATACGTTTGTTCACAGTTCCTGGGCCAAATGCGTTGATGTTGTGAGTTGTCTCTGCTGCCTTATGATTCATTTTGAGCTTGAATAAGAAAATTGCTCAGATTTGCTTTTTTGTCTAATATTATTTCCTATTCATTGGAAGGACTGATGCTGAAGCTGAAACTCCAATATTCTGGCCACCTGATGCGAAGAACTGACTGACTGGAAAAGACCCTGATGCTAGGAAAGATTGAAGGCTGGAGGAGAAGGGGATGACAGAGGATGAGATGGTTGGATGGCATCACTGACTCGATGGACATGAGTTGGAGTAAGCTCTGGGAGTTGGTGATGGACAGGGAAGCCTGGCATGCTGCAATCGATGGGGTCACAAAGAGTCAGACATAACTGAGCGACTGAACTGAACTGATTTCCCTAGTCTAAATAAATATAAAATAAACAGCAAATAATGTCATCAGCAAAGAAACAAACAAACCAAAAAACCATAAAGTAAGAAATGTGCATTAAAATGACGATGTATAACATAACCACATTTATTTAAGAATGTATTTTCATAGCAAATGGCAAAGTTCAACAATGCAAAGCCATGATTACTTTTGCATCAAAATAATATTTATTTATTTATTTATGGCTGTGCTGGGTCTTCATTGCTGTGCAAGCTTTTCTCTAGTTGAGGCAAATGGGGGCTATTCTCTAGTTGTGATGGGCAGGCTTCTCATTGCAGTGGCTTCTCTTGTTGTGGAGCATGGCCTCTAGGGAGCATGGACTTCAGTAGTGCAGCATAGGCTCAGGAGTTGCAGCTTCTGAGCTTTAGAGTAGTTGTGGGTCAGGAGTGTAGATGACCCATGGCATGTGGGATCTTTGGACCAGGGATCAAACCCGTGTCCCCTGCATTGGCAGGCAGATTCTTTATCATTGAGCCACTAGGGAAGCCTGTAAGTTTTTTAAAGTGCTGGCTAACAGAGTGGCCTCCATGAGCCAGAGAACAGAGTCGGGGTGCATGTCTCCTGTGGAGAGCTGCACCCTCTCTCTTGCTGGGAAGGGACCCTCTTCAGTGGCCCTTCAGTAGGGTCATGCATGGAGCAGCCAGGCTGGAAGCCCTCACCCACGCTACCCCCACCCTTGGTGGTCAGTATGGAGAAAGATGTCACTGCCAGGTTGTGCATATCCCCACAACCAGATGGCTGTGTTTGCATCACTGGGTGGAGGGAGGTGGCTGAGGCCACTTACCAGAGACTGGAACCCAAGAGGGAAGGAAGTGGCTGAACTGGTGGCTGCTGCTCTTTAGACTGCCGGCCACCCCCCACCTCCTGTCACTTGCAGGGGCTGTGGTCAGGGTTGCAAGAGGAGCAGTGGGGACAGAGGAGGCTTTTGTGACCACTCAGACCTTGTGCATGAGACTTCTAACCACTCCACATTTCACAACTGAGGAAATAGGAAGTGAGGGCTTAGAAGGGAGCGTGGGGCTGGCAGCTGTACACTCAGGACTTCAAAGGGCAAGTATTTTTGTCAACACAGGTTCTCCGGTTAGTGAAGATGCTGAAATGCATTTCCTGTGTGGCTCTATTTTAATAGAGTGTTGACCAGCTCAATAACTCTGGACATTTGCAGCCTGTCTCAGAGGTTTGCAGCCTGAAAATCAGAACCAACCATTCATCTCACAGCCCTACTGCATAAAACAAGGGTCAATTAGTTACCAACACTGATATTTATTATAGGAGAATTTATAAAAGAGAAGAGATGACAAGCCACCTCCATCACTCTGGCAGCACCCTCAGAGTGCACAGATCGGATTAGGAAGTTCATCATAGAAATAGATGAGTATTTGCACTCATCTATTTTCTGCAAAACACATCTAATTTTTCCCTTTCCTTCACTTTCATCCATATCCACTATGAGCAAGTTTTAAAATTTGTTTCCCCCTTCCCCCATTCAGCTCTTTTAAAAGAAGAACCTGAGCAATGTTCCCAGGAAGAAAGCACCTTTCTCTGCCCAGAGCCTCCCCTGATTAGCAGGTGGAAATTCCCAGGTAAGAGCACCTGCCCATTTGGCTGTGGCTCAAGAACTGAGGCTGGGAAGTTCATGCCCATGGAAGGAAAACAACCAGTTGGATTAGTGGGCAAGAGACGAGAACATAAATAGGCCTGAGACAAAGAAAAGGTCAGCTGTAAGTGGGTCAGGAGATCAGAGTGGACGAGTAGGCTCTGGAAGGGAGGACTGCCATAGAGAATTTCAGTTCCCACCTCACCCTGGGGGCTGGATGACTCAGCATTTCCTATTATTACTATTATTAAGGCCAACCTCAGAGGCCCTAGCAGGGCTGACTGCTGTTAAAACTGGACTATTCTCCTTCTGGCCTCTGGTTCATTCTAGGTAAACATAGTAGAAGGCTGATCCAGAAGGGCTGTGTAATTCATCCTGATATTTAATGCTCTTTTATTCTTTTTTTTCAAACTTCACTCAATAGCCAGAACTGGTCAGGCTTTAGGTGGGCTGACATCAGCTGCTTTATCTGGTTACGTTGTCACCTAATAAGTAACCTTTATTGGTGATTGCCAGGCTCTGACATTTCATGAAGACTTGACAGAAATATCCCTTTAAATTCTCAGAAGCAGGCCACAAGGTAGGTGTTAATATCTGCATCTGCAGATGAGAAAGCTGAGGCTTAGAGATGTTCATTGCTCAAGGACTGAGAGTCCAACTTGAGCCTTTTCACTTAAGTCTGTGCTCTTCACCTGTACCCTCTACTGCCTGGCAGAGATTAGAAATGGTTTATTGAGCTTAAACACAAATCAGAGGGTGATCCTGGGCAGGAGAGCATGGAGAAAATAAAAAGCACACAGCAGACTAGGAATGTGACAAGAAAAGAAGGATGGAGGGAGGGAAGCTTATGCTACTGGTAGAAAATCAGGGTGGGAAAACCACTGCCCCTTTTAAGGCACATAAGGTCCTCCTTAGAGGTTTGTTTACCTTGCTAACATGTCTTCAAGATGGGCAGGTTTTGTTAATTTTGCTTTTTATGTATGCGTTCCATGGACTTATTACCTAGATGATCGGTATTCTTCCAGCCACCAAAGGACCGATGTGTATTCAGTGTGACTGGAGAGGCATCTCTCATACTGTCACTCCATCTCCTACCCTCCCTGGAGATTTCACTTTTCAAGTAACTGGGTCAGCTGAAGAGGCTGGGCATTGTCTTCAGAAGGTTATTATTGAAATGCACATTTTTCCTTCAAAGTTCAGCTCTGTGAAGGCAAGGATTTTGTCTTGCTTGCCTTATATCCCTAGGAACGTAGAAAATGATCTTTTTTAAATGGAATTAAGAATGTATAAATAAATGAATGAAAGACATGAACAGGAGGCAGAGTGTCCCTGAAAGCCTTTGCTGATCCATTCACTTTGCAAAGTAGAAAATGGGGAGGAATGGGTTGCAGGGAACACGTTAAGGGGAGGTGTGGTGGGGGTAAGATTAGGGATGGGAAACTTTGGATCTTGGGGCTTTAGGGCAGGAGACATTGGAAAGCTGGTGGGAAGTGTCACGTCCCCAACCCACCTCCTCTCCAATATCAAGGCCTCTGTACTGTCCTCTCCCCCTTCCTTCATTTTCAGGAACAGTCTTGATTTAC
Organism: Nanger dama; assembly: GCA_917880005.1. Classification (NCBI taxonomy): domain Eukaryota; kingdom Metazoa; phylum Chordata; class Mammalia; order Artiodactyla; family Bovidae; genus Nanger; species Nanger dama. Next base: position 4,235,896 of record CAKJTW010000007.1, read on the forward strand.
CAAAGCTTAAATCACTAGTTTTAATTCTTCTCCAGCATTTTTATGAGCACAGGTTTTCCTCCTTCAAGAAAAGCAAAACAAAGATGAAACCTGGTTTCACTCTGTAGTTCTTTCTAAGTCATCACCCTAAGAAAACCATTGACATCATATCATTCTTCTCCTCAAAAGCTTTTGTCATCCTGTCAACAGCCTTTTACCAGCTTAACATTTTTACCTTGAGGCTACCTTTTACCTCCTCTCTCTGAAATGCTCTCCAAACGTTTATAGTTTCAGACATCCCTGTCTGCCATCCCTGTCTGGCCCTTTATGACCTACCTACTGTAGAGCTGCTTTAGCTGCAATTACCGCTGGCCCCTGAACAACATGGGGGGTTAATCCATATATAACTTATGGTCAGTTCTCCATACCCTCAACTGCTCAGCGTCCGCATATTCGACCAGCCACTGACAGTGTGGTACCGCGGTGTTTACTACTGAGAAATATCCTGTATAAGTGGACTCCCACAGTTCAGTCCCATTGTTCCAGGGCCAACTGTATTATGTTGAACTCTGTTTACCAGCAATCTCCTGGCTTTATTTTTATACCAGTTGTGGCTTTTCTATCTTAAATATGTGTGTGATCTCTGACTTGGCTCTGCAGTAGTGTCTGGTGTTGGGACTGTCTCATACCCACAGAAACCTCTGGTGTAAGCAGACATCACTGTATATTATGGCCCTAGTGTACAGCCAACATGTGATGACACTTTAACATTCTGATTTTTGATAATGTTAAGTCAAAGACAGTTTGTACTTTAGAATGTTCATTCTGGGCTATAAATCCTTGAACGTTAGTTATTCAGTAGTCCTGATATCTGGAATATGACATCCTGTCAGCTGCAGTCACAGAGCTGTCCCGGACCATCCTCCATCTGAAAGAAGAGTTGTCATTTTTGCTGCATTGCCGCCTGATGAATGGCTTTGCAGGATTGTTCTGCTATCTGAGCAGCTCCTACTCTGGGTATGAAAAATCTAATTTCACTCCCTAAGCCTTTCTCCCATAATGTCCCTTCTGCTTCAACAGATTCACACTCAGACACATTAAAATGGGACTCATAATATCGATTTATTATCTTAGCAATCTCAGTAAACAGGGCAGTCTCATTGTGGTTTTTTTTTTCTTCAGAGATAAGGCAGGCAAATCATCTTCCTTAAAAGAACATACTGTATGGCCTTATGTTACAAAAATTGCAGCTTGGTTCAAATGCCCACTGATAGCCCTTTAGTTTTTCTTGTAAGGAGACAACTTATTATGGAGAAATGTTGTTACATAAATAAAGCTAGAATGTTAATATTAGGAGACAGAGTTGAACTTGGAAGCGCAGTGCTGGTGTTACATCCTGAGTTTTCTCCTCTCCTCCTTCTCAGCATCTTCATGCTTCTCTCTGTCTCCCTGTTACATGTTGCTGTGATGCACCTGTCAGTTCCTGCAGAGGTGAGGGCCTTTATCAAAGAGATCTCTTTATCTAAGAGACTTGGGTCTGCCCATAGTAATTCCACAATAGGAATTTTGAACCAAAGAAAACAAAAATTCTGATTCTAAGTGACATAGAATGGGTATAACCTAGGGCCTCAGGATTTGGGAGCCCAATTCTTTTTGGGAAAATACCGTTTGTTATATTGTGATTCTCTTCTGTAGCCCTAGCCTTCTTATCTTTGAGGCTTTGTGTGTGGATGGTTGGAGTAAAGTAAGCAGGAAGTGAAGTCTGGTAGCAGCCTAGGAAGGTAGTCATGAGACGGGAGAAGTGACCTGCTGAGAGCTGAGCCTGGCTTCCTGCTGCTCCCTGAGAACAGACAGTGCCGGTGCAGAGGTGGGGGCAGGCAAGCAGTCCTCAAGGATTCTCAGCGGTACGTGGAAGAAGAACCTGGTCAAAGATAAACTTCCTTTTGTTAAACGTGGCATGAGCTCTGACCTTATTGGCCTTGGAAGACTAGCAAGGTCTCTGACTTCTGGCTTGCCCAGAATAAACCGTGCTGAACCCATGTCCAGGAAGGAGGCCGTTTCCCGCCTCCCTTCCACACACCCACTCACTCCTAGCTGCCTTTTATGCCACTTTTGTCTCTTCCGATGGGGACTGCCCAAGTGAGAGGAGAAAACTAGAAGGTATTTTATATAAAGGGAGCAAGGAGAGTGTCAAAGACTCATCTGTTTGCAGCTTGGTACCCCCAGAAGTGACCCTGGGCACTGGAAGCCTGATGTCTGAAAGCGAGGATTCTCCCAGCATCCTGTTTCTTACAGGTCAGCACCATGTTTCAGCTAACTGATGTGGACACCACCGCCCCGCCCACCTCTACCCCCAGCCCCTGCCATCACCTGGAGACCAGTGTGAGTGGAAGGGCTATTTCTCAGAGCTCCTTCAACTCAGTGTTTTACATCATTACTCCTTGAGATGGACGGAACTTGTTAGGTTCGTTTCTTTCTTTCTTTTGTCCTTCTTTCCTCTCTTCCTCCCACCTTCTCTCTGCCCTACCTTCTTTCCTTCCTGCATCCTTGGTCCTAGGAAGTTTTCTGCTCAGTATCTTTAAAGCACTGTTGCTGCTCCTCCCAGTGCCCCATGTACCTTGCAGTGGCCAGAAATCCGCTCCCACCATTAAAGACTTAGGAAGCATACAAGGAGTCGAGGAAGCTCAAGTCTAGGCTTCAAGGTTACTGTTAGACCTTTCTGCCTAGAAACGATTATATGAAGACATAAAACGTTTTAACTCTATGTCCTACTATTTATTTCGAATTAAAAATCTCAATATATAGATATGTGAAATTCATGTTGATAACTCAGCATAACAGCCTTGGACTTTTCCCTCCTCTTTGATCAGTAGCACTCTGATATGGTTTATGGAGTCTGCTTTCCTACCCTGGAGAACAAGGATGATGTGTGTTGATTTGGGATGTTTAGGTGAGATCACCTGGGAGCCAAGTTACAGATGACGTGTAATAATTTATCTTTAGACTCCCAGCTTTGATTTATCCGTCCTCCACCCATTCCTCATCTTGCACTAATGGGATTGTAGTATCCAGAGCAGTAGAAAACGCCTTTGTCCTGACGTCCATACTTTGTGTTTCTATACTATCTGTATTTGTGACAAAAGTCACTGAGGCTACTTCCTTTTGCCTAAATATTAATAGGTAGGAGCAGAAAGGTCACAGTTATGAAAGTAATATTTGGAAAAAAGACTGATTCTGTTCATTATGCTCTTTTTGGAATCTCTCTTTTTTTAGCAGAGGTGGCGGGTGGCGGGGGGGGACCTACGCTGCACAGCATGTGGGATCTTATTTCACCAACCAGTGCTTGAACCTGTTCGCTCTGCAGTGGAAGTGCAGAGTCTCAACCACTGGACTGCCAGGGAATTCCCTGGAACCTCTTTTGACATGGAAATTCCCATCATCTATGATCTCAGATTCTTGGAAACAAAGTGAAGTCACTCAGTCGTGTCCGACTCTTTGCAATCCCATGGACTGTAGTCTACCAGGCTTCTCTGTCCCTGGGATTATCCAGGCAAGAGTACTGGAGTGGGTTGCCACTTCCTTCTCCAGGGGATCTTCCCAACCCAGGGATCGAACCCAGGTCTCCTGAGTTGCAGGCAGACACTTTACTCTCTGAGCCACCAGGGAAGCAAGCATAGCCATGTTCTGTCGCTGACATAGATGCATTTGTTCCTAAATATTTTATGCATTTTGGTGTTTTCCACATCCTTAGTGCTCCATAATAGTTATTAAACACATGATTCTTGCTGCCAGTATCAGTGTTGCTTTGGAGATATTAGTTTAATAGTAGAAGGTATTAGTCATTGGCCAGTCATACAACCTCCTCTTACAATGTCCTTTTATTGCCTCTCCCTGTAATTACATGATAAATACATGGGTGTGGATGTTCATAGCATTGTTTTTTGTTCATAGCAATTAAAAAAAAATGATTTTATTGTTTATCTTTGGCTGTTCTGGGTCTTCGTTGGTGTGTGGGCTTTTCTCTAGTTGTGATAAGTGGGGCTACTCATTGCTATGGCTTCTCTTGTTGTGGGGCATGCGCTTTAGAGCATGAGGGCTTCAGTACTTGCGGTTCCTGGGCTCTGGAGGACAGGCTCAACAGTTGTGGCACACAGGCTTAGCTGCTCTGAGGCATGTGGGATCTTCCTGGATCAGGGATCAAACTGGTGTCTCCTGCATTGGCAGGCAGATTCTTTACCATTGAGCTACCTGGAAAGCCTGCTCGTAGCATTTTTAATCCAATTTTTTCATATCCATTTGTTTCGAGAATCAAAGGTCAGTTATTGTGGCCTATTATTTCAGGCACTGTAACCATGACTAGCACTTTATATATACATTCTTTGTAATGTTTACAATAGTGTTGTAAGGAATTACCTTCAGTTTTTCATTCATTCGTTTTCGCTAGATTCTGTGTTAGAAGGTAAAGACATCAGTCAATGAGACAGAAAAAAAGAAAAATCTAACCTTCACAATGCTTAGAAACTAAACTTAGAGAAGTGGCTTGTAGTTAGGGGACACATTGAATGACAAGCTGAGATTTCAATCTGTCCAGTCCCAAAACTCATGCTGCCTCCAAAAAATAGTGTTAGTCGGTTACAAAGAACCTAAGAGCCAGTCATTCACAGCTTCATTTGTTTTCAAGTCTTCAGACCAATCTCATATGTTCGGTGTCCTTATCTCCACTTCACAGGTGAGGAAATAGGACTTGGAGAGGCTGGATAACTTACTTATGATCTTTCAGACAGACGGTTCCCAGGGCCATGCTGCTTCTATTTGTCCTCTGCTGCCTGTGCAGCAGAGAAGGCGAAGGTTCACAGACCCTGCCCAGCAGGAGTTTGCAAGATAGCAGACCATTACAACACAAAGCAGAATGGAATAAGGCCACAAGAAGAGTATAAACAAAGGGCTGTGGGATTGAGCAGGGGTTATTTTAGTCTAAGGAATACTTGAAAACAGGACAAGGAAAAGCACTCTGTCTATCATTTACAGGGTATCATATTTCAAGCAGGAAATAATATATTATTCTAAGTAAAAACATAATAAATAGGAGTTAGCATTATTTTACTTCTCTTTTTTGCCTAGTAAGTGTATTCATTATATAAAATTTATTGAGTGGCTGCCTGGGTATAGTACTGTAAGGAACAATTCATTTTCAGAGATGTTAAATTGCTAAAATAATGTGGATCCTAAAATCGATTCATTTTATTTTTTTAGTAAGAGTATGTCTTGGTCTGTGTTCAGATATTTTAAGTAGAGAAAGTAGATAAGGGTCATAACATATTTTCACTTTCACTGGGGCCCCAGCAGGCCTGTGTACAGCTGTACGATTTGTGTACTACACAAAGGTACTCAGCTGGGTAAAGAGGGTACTGAAATCTAGTCTGCATCTCCCACGCCCAACAATGCTCCCCAACACAAGACTGTCTCCCTCCCAAAAGGAAGGACATCTTGGTGCCTTTTAAAATTTTGTATGAGTAAGAAAAGATTGTTTATGGGTTTGTAGTGACCCTGGTTCCCACAGCAAGAACAATAATAATGGTAATGCAGCACCCAGGGTTGAAGGTGCTTAATATGATGGTTTTCTATCTTTCTACTGTAGACTTTAAAATACCATAGGAGTTTATTACATTCTAAATTAAATTTGAGGTTAACTTAGTAATTAAGTAATAACCAAAAACACTGTAAAATCTGTTTATGAAAAATTTTATTGATTCCATGTTATTACATAAAACCAAATTGTAATGTGGGATAAAATGAAACAACTTTAATTCTCAACTACATAATATTTTTTGCATGTAATTTCAGAGATTTCACAGACCATCTAAAACCCATTTTGGACCACAGATTAGCATACCTATATTATGGTACTGAATGATTCAAAAATAATTGACAATATGTTTTTATGGTATTTGTTTATAGCAAATATAAACATGTAGTTGAAACCTAGTATTTTCCCTATGGCTAAACACTCAAGAAGTCACTACAGTATGTATATTTACTGGTTACTGAGTCATCCATTTTGGAAGTGCTTAATTCTTTTTGAATCACTCTTCTCATTTAACAACTTCCTCTGAGAAAGTGCTAGATTTGGGTGCTGTTGTGCCATGAATACATACTTATTGTGGCTCACTTTGCAAGGTGGCTTTTATAGGCTGGATTAATGGTGAACAGAGAAATTTGAATTTATTGGATGACAGCAACTTCACTTTAGATTTCAATAAGTGATGGTGGTTTTACCTCCCCACTCCAGCACTCCCTAAAAATCAGATCCACAGATCCAGAGTGTCTCTGAAAGGTTCAGAGTTGTCATAGTGACCATGAAATTACGAGCTACTCCAGGGCTCATTCTCATAGAAAGGGAAGTTTCCCAGGACAATGAGTCATTATTGAAGCAGAGAATGCCTATAAATGGTTCCCTTATTAGGCCAGTCAGTGTGAGACTGTAGAACATCCATCTGGCAGTGTGGTTATCATCACTAGCCAGAGGCTGTCTTCCACATCACAGACTATATCATGAAACTGTCATGTTAAGTGTTTATTTTCCTGGCCAAATGTCATTTTAAAGAACTATTTCATTAAAGAGTTTGCTGAAAGGAGACTGACTTGGGTTTTTATCATAAGCCAGATGAAATCTGCTGTGGGTGGAAGGGGTGCATGTGTGCTAAGTCACTTCAGTCGTGTCCAGCTCTTTAAGACCTAATGGACCATAGCCTGCCAGGCTCTTCTGTCCATGGGATTCTTCAGGCAAGAATACTGAAGTGGGCTACATGCCTTCCTTTAGGGGATCTTCCCAACCCAGGGACCAAACCTGTGTCTCCTGCACTGGCAGGCAGATTCTTTACCACTGAGCTAGCAAAGAAGCCCAGTTTAGAAACTAGCTCTTTATAAAGTTTCAATTGGCTTTTATTAATATGAACATTCATATTTAATGTGTCACTGATTTTGAAATGTTTTATATATTTTGTGCGTGCGTGGTCTGTTGTGTCCAACTCTTTGTGACCCCATGGACTGTAGCCCACCAGGTTCCTTGGTCCATGCGATTTCCCAGGCAAGAATACTGGAGTGGGTTGCCATCCCCTTCTCCAAGGGATCTTCCCAAGCCAGGGATCAATCTCCTGCATTGGCAGGTGATTTCTTTAACACCGAGCCTTATGAGAATCCCTTTATTTATTTTACTCTCTATCAATATTTTTCTTTTTGAAGGTATCAAATAACAATGACTGATTAAAGTAGACCCATTTTCTTAAATTTTTCCTTTGTCAAAAATGGGAATATTTATTCAAAGAAGACATGACTGCTAAGTGCAGGAAATACAGTATGAGATGAGCAGGGCACATGGCAAGGATTTTGCTTCCCTGCCTGGAACAGCAGAGATAACGTGACTGCAGGAGGGGATTTTTATGTTGGAGATATTTACTATTGATGATACAGCAGGTGGCTATTTTCCTTACCTTATACATTGAGGATCCAAAAATGTTTGTTGAAATTTTACTCATTCAAAAAGTATTCAGTGAGTGTGTCATCTGTGTCAGTCATAGAATTGGGTGCTTGGGATATGAAGATAAATAAGAGCCTCTGTGTGCTGAGTCCTAGGTCATCCATGCTTCCAGAAAAGGCAAAGGTTGATGTGAGAGCATGAAGAAGGGAAGAATCAGTTTTAGCTACAGGGTGGCTGTGAAGTCTGAAAATGAAGATATATTATTTCATCCTGAATGATAATATAATCTAAGTTCAATTCAGTTCGGTTGCTCAGTTGGGTCTGACTCTTTGCGACCCCATGGACTGCAGCACGCCAGGCCTCCTTGTCCATCACCAACTCCTGGAGTTTACTTAACTCATGACAATTGAGTTGGTGATGCCATCCAACCATCTCATCCAATTTTTTCATTCTTCTTTCACTTTCATCAAGAGGCTCTTTAGTTCCTCTTCACTTTCTGCCATAAGGGTGGTAATATCATCTGCATATCTGAGATTATTGATATTTCTCCCAGCAATCTTGATTCCAGCTTGTGTTTCTTCTAGTCCAGCGTTTCTCATGATGTACTCTGCATATAAGTTAAATAAGCAAGGTGACAATATACAGCCTTGACATATTCCTTTTCCTACTTGGAACCAGTCTGTTGTTCCATGTCCAGTTTTCACTGTTGCTTCCTGACCTGCATACAGATTTCTCAAGAGGCAGGTTAGGTGATCTGGTATTCCGTCTCTTTCAGAATTTTCTACAGTTTATTGTGATCCACACAGTCAAAGGCTTTGGCATAGTCAATAAATTAGAAATAGATGTTTTCTGGAACTCTCTTGCTTTTTTGATGATTCAGAGGATGTTGGCAATTTAATCTCTGGTTCCTCTGCCTTTTCTAAAGTGAGCTTAAACATCTGAAAGTTCATGGTTCACATATTGCTGAAGCCTGGCTTGGAGAATTTTGAGCATTCCTTTACTAGCATGTGAGATGAGTGCAATTGTGCAGTAGTTTGAGCATTCTTTGGCATTGCCTTTCTTTGAGATTGGAATAAAAACTGACCTTTTCCAGTCCTGTGGCCACTGCTGAGTTTTCCAAGTTTGCTGGCATATTGAGTGCAGCACTTTCACAGCATCATCTTTTAGGATTTGAAAGAGCTCCACTGGAATTCCATCACCTCCACTCACTTTGTTCATAGTGATGCTTTCTAAGGCCCACTTGACTTCACACTCCAAGATGCCTGGCTCTAGATTAGTGATCACATCATCATGATTATCTGGGTTGTGAAGATCTTTTTGTAGAGTTCTTCCGTGTATTCTTGCCACCTCTTCTTAATATCTTCTGCTTCTGTTAGGTCCATACCATTTCCATTCTTTATTGAGCCCATCTTTGCATGAACTCTTCCCTTGGTATCTCTAATTTTCTTGACGAGATCTCTAGTCTTTCCCATTCTGTTCTTTTCCTCTATTTCTTTGCACTAATTGCTGAAGAAGGCTTTCTTATCTCTTCTTGCTATTCTTTGGAATTCTGCATTCAGATGCCTATATCTTTCCTTTTCTCCTTTGCTTTTCGTCTCTCTTCTTTTCACAGCTATTTGTAAGGCCTCCCCAGACAGCCATTTTGCTTTTTTGCATTTCTTTTCCATTCGGGATGGTCTTGATCCCTGTCTCCTGTACAATGTCACAAACCTCATTCCATAGTTCTTCAGGCACTCTATCAGATCTAGGCCCTTAAATCTATTTCTCACTTCCACTGTATAATCATAAGGGATTTGATTTAGGTCATACCTGAATGGTCTAGTGGTTTTCCCCACTTTCTTCAATGTAAGTCTGAATTTGGCAATAAGAAGTTCATGATCTGAGCCACAGTCAGCTCCCAGTCTTGTTTTTGCTGACTGTATAGAGCTTCTCCTTCCTTGGTTGCGAAGAATATAATCAATCTGATTTCAGTGTTAACCATCTGGTGATGTCCATGTGTAGAGTCTTCTCTTGTGTTGTTGCAAGATGGTGTTTGCTATGACCGTGTGTTCTCTTGGCAAAACTCTATTAGCCTTTGCCCTGCTTCATTCCATATTCCAAGGCCAAATTTGCCTGTTACTCCAGGTGTTTCTTGACTTCCTACTTTTACATTCCAGTCCCCTATAATGAAAAGGACATCTTTTTTTAGTGGAGCCCTTAACCATGATTCACAATGCCAAAGGAGAAACAGGTGTCAGGTAGGGGCAGAGTAGGTGTGTATATTTTAAATTTGTTGTGTATGTGGAGTTTGTGGGGGCAGTAAATGTCACTAAAGTCAATGACTGGATACACAGTATTAGTATTTAGAAGAAATATCAAAGCTAGATATTACATTGGGTGTCATCTTTGAAGGTTTACAAACTAACATATTAGTTAATTGATGGTATCTAAGTGCCAAATCGGAGCTATTGATTCTATCTAAAAATTGGGGAAAATATAACAAAGGGGTAATATCACAAAAAGTAAACAGTAGAGCTGGCAAAATGTGCCACCCCATTTTAAAGAAAACATAGAGGCAGGTCTTCTAGCTTCTGATGTTGTGAAAAAATGGTATTGTAGCACTGTGCATACCTTTGGGTGAGTAACACCAGGGATGGAGGGAAGTGGATTAAGATATAAGGGTTAGAACTTTAGAGAACAAGAGTAGGGAAAGGACATTACTGAATGTTGCCTTAAGCATATGGAGAGCACAAAAGTATAAAAGTTGCTGGTTTGCTTCCTATTTTAGAGTTCATTGATCAGCCTGAGGCTTCTTAAAATGCATGCTGAAAACCAGAACTAGGAGACAAAGGCAAATTTGCATGGATGCATGAATGGAAATAATTTGAGAGTAGAGTTACTTCCTATATAAAAAGTCTGGGCTATTGAAATCAGGCCAACAAAAAAATAATCCTGAAAGAAATTATCAGTCAGTTTAGTTAAGTCACTCAGTCGTGTCCGCCTCTTTGCAACCCCATGAACTGCAACACGCCAGGCCTCCCTATCCATCACCATCTCCCGGAGTTCACTCAGACTCACGTTCATCGAGTCCGTGATGCGATCCAGCCATCTCATCCTCTTTTGTCCCCTTCTCCTCCCGCCCCCAATCCTTCCCAGCATCAGAGTCTTTTCCAATGAGTCAACTCTTCGCATGAGGTGGCCAAAGTATTGGAGTTTCAGCTTTAGCATCATTACTTCCAAAGAAATCCCAGGGTTGATTCAGAATGGACTGGTTTGATCTCCTTGCAGTCCAAGGGACTCTCAAGAGTCTTCTCCAACACCACACTTCAAAAGCATCAATTCTTCGGTGCTCAGCCTTCTTCACAGTCCAACTCTCACATCCATACATGACCACAGGAAAAACCATAGCCTTGACTAGATGGACCTTAGTCGGCAAAGTAATATCTCTGCTTTTGAATATGCTATCTAGGTTGGTCATAACTTTTCTTCCAAGGAGTAAGCGTCTTTTAATTTCATGGCTGCAATCACCATATGCAATGATTTTGGAGCCCTCCCCCAAAAAGTCTGACACTGTTTCCACTGTTTCCCCATCTATTTCCCATGAAGTGATGGGACCAGATGCCATGATCTTCGTTTTCTGAATGTTGAGGTTTAAGCCAACTTTTTGCTTTCCTCTTTCACTTTCATCAAGAGGCTTTTAGTTCCTCTTCACTTTCTGCCATAAGGGTGGTGTCATCTGCATATTATAGTTATAACCTATATGTTTAGAATTATATTAACCCTACTATCATGTAGGTAGAGTACATTTTATTCCTTTGGTCTTTAGAATATAGAGAGGGCACCATTGCCCACCCATCATGGCAGTCCTTGTTTAGAAGGAAGACTACCATTCATGAATCAACCTAAGCATAATGAAAGTTAGCTACCTGGGATAGCAGTGACAGAAAAATTGATTCCTCCCATTGAAAGATGTTTCAGTTACGAAAACTCTGATGCCAATTAGCAATAGCAACAAATGACCCTATTAAGAACATTAAGGGAAATACAAACTCTTAATGAGGAATGCCAAAGATGGAGAAAGAAAAGGATACTGAGGGAAAAAGCCCATAAAACACTTGTGCATGATAATGGTGGGAGTGGAGGAAAGGAAATTCTCCAAAGAAAGAGTTTTAACAGGGTGTTCTTGGACAGAATTCTGTGGAGGCGGCATGAAGTGGGCAGTGGCACTGTGTTGGTACATTCTCTGAACAAAACAGCAGATGACAGGAGTGAGGATTTCAAAGATATTTTCTCTCTTAAACCATATGGAAATTTTAAGGGTTGTAGGGGAAGAGCTGGGGGCTTATTTTTATTCAACTCACTTTTAAACACATATAGGAATGTTAGAAATTGCCAAATGCTACCATTTTTTTAAGGGGATGATTAGATATAACATATCAGTTGGGATACCTTCAGCCCCAAGTCACAGAAATCTCCTGTTAAAATTGACTGAAACATTGAGGTACTTTATATCTCACATAATGGGTGGTCTACGGCTGGTAGGTGGTGCCACTTGCTAAGTGATTTGGTGAGTGATTCAAAAATCTCATACAGGTTCTCTCAGGGAACTCAGACTGGGGCTTTGTAACTAGAGTGGTGGGATAGTGATGGAGACAGGAGGGAAGTTTGGGAGGAAGGGGACACATGTATACCTATGGCTGCTTCATGTTGATGTTTGGCAGAAACCAACACAGTACTGTGAAGCAGTCATCCTTCAATTAAAAATAAATAACCTTATTTTTAAAAAGTCTCACAGGTTCTTTAATCCTTTCCTTTGGCCATTCCTTGGGGCTTCCTGGTAGCTCAGTTGGTAAAGAATCTGCCTGCAATGCAAGAGACCCTGGTTGATTCCTGGGTCGGGAAGATCCTCTGGAGAAGGGATAGGCTACCCACTCCAGTATTCTTGGGCTTCCCTGGTGGCTCAGCTGGTAAAGAATCTGCCTGCAATGGGGGAGCCCTGGGTTTGAGCCCTGGGCTGGGAAGATTCCCTGAAGGAAAGGCCACCCCCTCCAGTACTGTGGTCTGTAGAACATGGACTCTACAGTCACAAAGGGTCGGACACAACTGAGCCACTTGCACTTTCACTTTGGCCATTCCTGGAATGTTAACTTTCTATGCCCTCATGGTCACAAATGACAGTATTCAAAGAAAGAGAAAACCATCTTTTCATTTGCCTTTCTCTTGGAAAATCCTTATGTAGAACCCCTCACCACTTAGACTTCACTGACTAGAATTACGTCTAAGTGTTTAAGACTAAACCAACCATTTGTAACAGGAATCAATCATGGGATCAATGATGACCCATCTCCTGGAGCTGAGGCTGGGTTCAGCCTTTCCTGAAGCACCTGGCCACTCACAGCAGGTGGGCATTCTAGACAAAACTGGACTTTTGTGAATGCAGGAGGGTCACCTAGTTTTGGGGTAGGCAATCAATGATGTCTCATACAAGGTAATTACAAAACCCTTTCTTTAATGCAATGAAAAAATATTAAATATTAAATGTTTCTTATTAATAAAATTTTCTTTTAGTTTGTGTCCAGTGGCCAGTTTTCTCTTATTTTTGGTAAAATAATTAAAATGATAATTTTAGAACTATTTAATATGATTATTTTGGTGTGATAAGCCTAGTACGGTCAGTTAAGTTTGGCTTAAGTTTTTAAAATAGCTTTTCAGAATTCTTTTGGCTGGATTGGTTCACAGTAAATATCACTGATGATGAATGAAATTTGGCAGTTCACTCATTCTCCATAATTTAGAAAAATGCTAACATGCCTCCAAAGTGTTGGAGAATCTGTTCCTACTTCCTACTGCTTTTTATCTGAGACTAAAAGATAGGCTTTGCAAATCCCACTTGCCACTACCTGGACAGTTTCCTAGATTTCCCAGAGACACTAGACTCAAGAAAACAGGAGGAGTGCCAAGAATTATCAGTTACTCTGGCTTTAACTGACTAGACCTAACCTAAGCAAAAAGAAAGAGTTTATATTTTAACAGTTCAGGGTTGTATCTTGGAACCCATACCAGGAATTCAGTTGAGTCTTTGGAAGTTCTGCTGTCTAGAATTGGAGGACCACTGGATGCTGGGCTGTTCGATCTCTTGTCTCTACTTCTTGTTATAATCCTACTCCATTCTTTTCTTTCTGCAAATGCTTTATTGCTTTTTCATGTCTGTAGTGGGCAGAGGAGAGTCACTTTTTACTGCTTGATATGACTTCACCTCTGCTTAAAAGACTAGTTCAAACTTTCAGTGTCTCTCAGTTCTGATTCAACTGTGGCTTAGATGAAGCATCTCGTTGAAGGTCACCCAATTAGGAAGCAGTAGAAAAGGCATTTTGACTGTAGGTCTGTTTGGATCTAAAACTTGGCGACCTTCTAACAAAATATGCGAGCACTAATGAGATTTTGGGGAACAATGCTTGATAGCTTGTTGACTCAGTCCATTTGTGTTTAGAGATGAACTTGATTTGGGGGCTTGGTACAGTTCCTCTTCTCACTGCTTCTGTCAACTCCAAGCCAAAAGAGCATCCCTTCCCATCATTAGAGGAGTCATTTCTTTCTTTGACTTAACATAAAAGAGTATCTCATCATTATAGAGTAGCTGACAGTTTCCAAAGACCACATAATAATCTCCTTTTATTTTACAACAGTCCAGTGATATAGTATTCTGGAATTATTTACTCCCGTTTACATATAAGGAAATGGAGGCTCACAGAGGCAAGGTGATTTGCTCTAGTAGAAAGACTGAATTCCCTGGGGAGTTGGACTAGTTGCCTAGAAGATGGAGCTCTTTGGTTATGTCCCTGGGGGACCCAAGTGGGCGGAGAGGGCAGGACAGCCACTGGTCACCTGATGCTGAGCTCTCTTGCTAGACTGGGGACGCATGAGGCCAGATACTTTGTTCTCACTTACCTGTTAGTTCTCAGGTTCTAGCACAGTATTTGGTACACAGCAGATTCTTGATGAATGTTTGTTGAAGGAATATGAGATTTTTCTAAAAATGATAACTATTCAATATTTGAATGAACTTTCTTGAAAAGTTCAGTGATTCCTAGCACTGGCAGAATTTAAGATGGATAAATATCTGCTTGCTAATTTTTAAAAACTTTTTATTTTGTGTTGGGGTATAGCTGATTAACAATGTTATGATAGTTTAAGGTGAACAGCAAAGGGATTCAGCCATACATATCCGTATCCTGTCTCCCAAACTCCCTAACTATCCCTTCCCCTCTGTCCTTCCTCCTGGCAACCATAAGTTCCTTTTCTAAGTCTGTGAGTCTGTTTCTCTTTTGCAAATAAGTTCATTTGTATCATTTCTTTTTAGATTCCACATGGAAGGGATGTAATACATTATTTCTCTTTCTCTGTGTGACTTACTTCACTCAGTATGACAATTACTAGGTCCATTCATTTTGCTACGGATGTCATTAATTCATTTTTTTGAATGTCTAAGCAATATTCCATTGTATAAATGTACCACATCTTTATCCATTCTCTGTCAGTAGATATTTAGATTGCGTCCATGTCTTGGCTGTTGTAAACAGTGTTGCAATGAATACTGGTGTGCATGTTATCTTTTTGGATCATGTTTTTCTCCAGATACATGTCCTGGAGTGGGATCACAGGGTCATACTGTGGCTCTATATTAGTTTTCTAAGGAACTTCTATACTGTTCTCCATAGTGATCTGTTTGCTAATTTTCAGTTCAGTTCAGTTCAGTCGCTCAGTTGTGTCCAACTCTTTGTGATCCCATGAATTACAGCACACCAGGCCTCCCTATCCATCACCAACTCCTGGAGTTTACCCAAACTCATGTGCATCGAGTCGGTGATGCCATCCAGCCATCTCATGCTCCATTGTCCCCTTTTCCTCCTGCCCCCAACCCCTCCCAGCATCAGAGTCTTTTCCAATGAGTCAACTCTTCGCATGAGGTGGCCAAAGTATTAGAGTTTCAGCTTCAGCATCAGTCCTTCCAATGAACACCTAGGATTGATCTCCTTTAGGATGGACTGGATGGATCTCTTTGCAGTCCAAGGGACTCTCAAGAGTCTTCTCCAACACCACACTTCAAAAGCATCAATTCTTTGGTGCTCAGCTTTATTCATAGTCCAACTCTCACATCCATACATGACCACAGGAAAAACCATAGCCTTGACTAGACGGACCTTTGTTGGCAAAGTAACGTCTCTGCTTTGGAATATGTTATCTAGGTTGGTCATAACTTTCCTTCCAAGGAGTAAGCGTCTTTTAATTTCATGGCTGCAATCACCATCTGCAGTGATTTTGGAGCCCCCAAAATAAAGTCTGACACTGTTTCTATTGTTTCCCCATCTATTTCCCATGAAGTGATGGGACCAGATGCCATGATCTGAATGTTGAGGTTTAAGCCAACTTTTTCACTCTCCTCTTTCACTTTCATTAAGAGGCTTTTTAGTTCCTCTTCACTTTCTGCCATAAGGGTGGTATTATGTGCATATATGAGGTTATTGATATTTCTCCCGGCAATCTTGATTCCAGCTTGTGCTTCTTCCAGCCTAGCGTTTCTCATGATGTACTCTGCATATAAGTTAAATAAGCTGGAGAAAAGGAAACATATAAGCATCTGAATGCAGAGTTCCAACGAATAGCAAGGAAAGATAAGAAAGCCTTTCTCAGCGATCAATGCAAAGAAATAGAGGAAAAGAACAGAATGGGAAAGACTAGAGATCTCTTCAAGAAAATTAGAGAAACCAAGGGAACATTTCATGCAAAGATGGGCTCGATAAAGGACAGAAATGGTATGGACCTAACAGAAGCAAAAGATATTAAGAAGAGGTGGCAAGAATACACAGAAGAACTATACAAAAAGATCTTCACGACCAAGATAATCATGATGGTGTGATCACTCACCTAGAGCCAGACATCCTGGAATGTGAATTCAAAAGGGCCTTAGGAAGCATCACTACGAACAAAGCTAGTGGAGGTGATGGAATTCCAGTGGAGCTCTTTCAAATCCTAAATGAGGATGCTGTGAAAGTGCTGTATTCAATATGCCAGCAAATTTGGAAAACTCAGCAGTGGCCACAGGACTGGAAAAGGTCCATTTTCATTCCAGTCCCAAAGAAAGGCAATGCCAAAGAATGCTCAAACTGCCACACAGTTGCACTCATCTCACATGCTAGTAATGCTCAAAATTCTCCAAGCCAGGCTTTAGCAATATGTGAACCGTGAACTTCCAGATGTTCAAGCTGGTTTTAGAAAAGGCAGAGGAACCAGAGATCAAATTGCCAACATCTGCTGGATCATGGAAAAAGCAAGAGACTTCCAGAAAAACATCTATTTCTGCTTTATTGACTATGCCAAAGCCTTTGACTGTGTGGATCACAAGAAACTGTGGAAAATTCTGAAAGAGATGGGAATACCAGACCACCTGACCTCCCTCTTGAGAAACCTATATACATACAGGTCAGGAAGCAATAGTTAGAACTAGACATGGAACAACAGACTGATTCCAAATAGGAAAAGGAGTATGTCAAGGCTATATACTGCTAATTTTAAAGGCCAACATGTATTGAGCATTTATTATGTGCTGGGCACTGGGTTAAGAGTTCTACATGTATCATTTCATGTATTCCTCACTCCATTCCCCTGAAACAGTTTCTATTATTATCCTCATTGAAATCAAGGCATAGTGAGGTGAAATGACTTGTTCAAGAATCCATTGCAAGTCATGTGGCCAGGTTTTGAAACTCTGGAAGACTGAGTTAGAGATTTGAATCTTAGTCATGTTGTCCAAGTGTTTCTAGATGAGACAGGACTTTGTCTCAAGTCTTTTTCAACTTGGAGATTCTCTGATATTTTGGCCGGGAGATTGGTGCTTCCACATACAGGGAAGCCGAGAAGGAGAACTGGTTGTATAAGGCTAGAGGAATTGGTAGAGGGTGAAAGGTTGTTGTTGAATTACGACGCCGGGATTTTTGGCCCAAGGAGGAGAAGAATTCATTCCGGAGCCAGAGACGAGGCTTGATCGCTCAGAGCTTTTTGTGTAACAAATTTTTATTAAAGTATAAAGGAGATAGAGAAAGCTTCTGACACAGGCAACAGAAGGGGGCAGAAAGAGTACCCCCTGCTAGTCTTTAGCTGGATGTTACAAAGTCACCAGCAGTCTGGTAATGAAAGAAAGGAATGTCTCAGAACTTAGAATGGCACCAGGCCCCTCACCCATAAGGTGTATTTTGGGATAATCTTGGCTCCAAATGGTTTATCTTGGGCCATAAAAGGATTAACTTGAGTCTTGAGCGGCAGAGAACCATACAAATAGTGTCATTTACATAGATTAGAGGAACAAAATTGGAGTATAACATACTGGTTTATCAAGTAGGTTCTGAGCCCAAAAGGCGGAACCAACTTGAAGACAGAGTTTGAGGTAAATGCATAAGTACATTAGCATAGCTTAAGATAAACATTTCCATAAGAAAAAGGCATTGGTTAACTTCAGGTGAAACCAGGTGTCATGGCAACACAGAATTTTAAGGGAAACCTCTTTTTAAATTTGTATAGAGAAGGAAAAAAAATATGGATAGTTTGTTTCCTCCTGCAGCTTAAGAGAGAGAAAATCTCTGACACTTGCAGGCTATTTCCTCCATTTGGAGACCCCTGACTTCTGGCCTGTTACCCTCTCAAAGGCAAGTTGATTTTGATTTTTTGGTATGAATGTCAGAGGATATCCAAATGAAAAAGTCCAACAGTATCTTTATCTTGAAAGAAAAGATAATTCATATGTGTGCTGTTGCCATGAAAAGTTCTTCCAATATAAGATATCATAAAAATTACTGCCTTATTGTACATATGATGTTACTTATAGTTCACAGTACTCCTCTAACACAACCTTACACTGTATTATGGATAATATCATAGCTTTGAGAGATAAGCAACATTCTCTTTTTAGAAAAAGACAATTGAACTTACTGTCCTTTATTTGTCAGATATTTCATTAAACTGAAATGCAATTTCAGAACTGAAAGCCACAAGGAAATGTCTCCAGAATAGGAAAAAAGGCAAATAAAATATATTATAAGGCTTCAGATTCCTAGCTAAATTTGCCATGGTATCCTTTCTTCCTTCCTTAAAAGAAACAGGGACCTCAAATTTGGCATGTTGCATTATCACCATTCCTGGCAACAAAACAAAACTTACAAACATTTAAGAAAGTAATGTAACCTAAAACATAACAATGAAAATTCAACCTAGAAGGGCGGGATGGGAAGGAAGAGGGGAGGGAGGTTCAAAAGGGAAGGGATATATATATATATATATATATATACCTATGGCTCACTCATGTTGAGGTTTGACAGAAAACAACAAAATTCTGTAAAGCAATTATCCTTCAATTAAAAAATAAATTTTAAAAATTACTTGATTGAAAAATATTGCTCTTTGACAATATAATTCTGCCACAGCCTTAGAAATATCAGAAAGATCTTAATCTACTCAACAATCATCAGGCAGTCAGAAACTCTAGAGACTGAGAGACACTATAAAAAAAGGAACAAGGCAAGATTTTGCCCAGATGGACCTGTGCTAGCAGGACTGCACACATAACCCGCGACTCCTAGGAACACACAGTCAGGTTCCTGTGTAACCAAGGCCAGCCAGGAGTAACCTTGGAGTCACATGGGCCTGGGTTTCAATCACAGACTCACTGTTTATTAATGGTACAACCTTGAGGAAGTGGCAAAACTTGTCTAAGCCCATTACTTCATCCACAAAATAGAAAGACTAAGCTTTCGTTAAGGGGGTGTTGTAAGAAGTACATGACATGACATGTGTGAAAAGAACCTAGAATGAAGTGTTCTTAACACACACACGCACGCGCACGCACACACACACAAGGGTAAGAGGAAACTTTTGGAGGTGAAATGATAGATATGTTTTATGGCATTGATTAGGTGATCGTTTCACAGGTACATACTTATATCCAATTCATCAAATTGTATACATTAAACATGTACAGCTTAAAAAAAACTTTTTATTTTGTATTGGAGTATAGGCAGTTAACAAATGCAACCCACTCCAGTATTCTTGCCTGGAGAATCCCATGGACAGAGGTGCCTGGTGGGCTACTGTCCACAGGGTCACAAAGCGTCAGACAGGACTGAGGTGACTTAGCATAGGCGGTTAATGATGTTGTGATAGTTTCAGGTGAACAGGGAAGGAACTCAGCCATACATACACATGTATCTATTTCCCTCTGAACCCGCCCTCCCATCCAGGCTGCCACATAACATTGAGCAGAGTTCCGTAGGTCCTGCTATACAACAGGTCCTTGTTGGTTATCCATTTTTAACATAGCAATGTGTAACATATACAGCTTTTTATATGTCAATTATACCTCAATAATGGTTTAAAGAAAAAACAATAACCCTAAATAGTACTAGCGACAGAACAGACTTTTGGTAATTGTTCGGTCTCATCCTTTCCCCTACCTTAATTTCCTTGCCTTTAAGAAACTAAGATGTAGAGGAAATTGACTCCTTATTGAATTAAACAATTAGTGTCTACCAGGCATACTATGTACAGGTATACAGGTTGTCCCTTGCTAAGGTGAGGAGGATGAATTCCAGTCCATTAGCACTCATCAAGCTGGGTGCTGGGGCCTCTCTTTCTAATTTGCAAAAAGGTGCTACGCGTGTTTGTAAAGCCCCAGCTTCCAATTCAGAGATAATGAATTTGAACTATGCGCACTTTGTGACTGATGGGAAATGGACAAGTAATCAAGGGCTACGATACCTGTAATTAATGTTACTACAGGGAAGGTACTATAGGAACACAGAAAAGAGACATTTAAATGAGATGGCGTGAAGAATGGGGTATTCAGAATCTGTGACTTACAGGATGGTGGCGGGGGGCACAGATTGTGCAGAATGTTCCAGGCAGAGCAGTGACATTGAATTATTCATCCATTTATTCATTCAGTAAACACAAACTGAATAGCTATCAAGTTCTAGTACTGTACTTGAAGAAAAAAACAGTAAATAATAAAAGAAAAATTCCTTCCTCAAAATCCTAACATTCTGGTAGGGCAGAAGGATGATGGTAACTAAACTAGAAAAATACTAGGTAGTGGAGATGTGCTTAGGAGAAGAACGCAGGCCAGGCAGGGGGGTGGTGTTGGTGGCAGTGGGTTGGGTTGGGTTGGGCACCTCTCCACATAAGAGTGGAGAGGGGCATGCATAGTCAGGGAGGCATCAATTTAAGCTGAGGTTTAAATGGCAACTATAGGAAGCTCATGAGATAATCATATCAGGCAGAGGGAGAAGCTGTTACAAGTCTTAAAGTTAGTTGCTCAGTTGTGTCTGACTCTTTGCAACCCCACGGACTATAGCTCACCAGCCTCCTCTGTCCATGGAATTCTCTAGGCAAGAATACTGGAGTGGGTAGCCATTCCTTTCTCTAGGGGATCTTCCCAGCCCAGGGATCAAACTGGGTCTCCTGCATTGCAGGCAGATTCTTTACTGTCTGAGCCACCAGGGAAGCCCGTTACAAATCTTAAGGGGGATGAACTCTGTTTTTAGTTGGCAAAGAAGGCACTTGAGGTGTGTCTGAAGTGGCATGGGAGAGAAGAGGCTCAGGAGACAAGACAGAGAGGTAGGCCAGTACCAGAGCTGCGTGAGCATGGTGACCTCATAGACCTACGAGGCGTCCCATATGGCAGGAGGGAAAGGTCTGTGTTAGGGGAGGACAGGTGAGTTGGGAGAAACAGGCAGGAACCAGATGATGACAAGTCTTAGATGGAGAATCTGGGAGGCATTTATTTCTGTTTAAAGCTATGCAAAGAATTCCAAGAAAGTCATGACTAAAGTCAGTCAAAGAAATCCTTTCATGTTTGTCTTCAATACCAAGTCTTATTTGTGTTCCTTCCAAATCCTCAATGTATAGACCTCATGATAAGTTAGAACCCTTCTCAAGTGTGACCACACATTCAGATTAATGTAAAATTTATTTTTGTAACATGATGGTGACAACTGTTAGGAGAAATATTAAACTGGGTAGGTTGTGTTTTTCAGGAAGATACATCTTCCTCTGATTTTAAGAAGAAATACATAAGGTCAAGTTGGTAACAAATAAGTAATATTTATTTATTAGAATATTTCCTCTTATATCTGTGATCTTCATTCTCATCAACAGATTTGATTATCAATGAGCTTAACTAAAAATCTCGTCTTCTAGACTCCCATGTGACTTGGAGTCGTATTTGTGAAAGTGTCATTGTCAAGATATAGGCTGAAGTCTCTGCAGAGTCTGGCTGGGAGAAAGCCTTTTCATTCTGTTCCCCTTTCTTCCTGGTATTTGTATTTATTTGTGACTTACTTGATATGGTTTGGAGTGTTATGATTTCTTCAAATATGTTGCAAAACCAATACCTTGAGTTAAGGACCACAGTTCTATAAGGTCTATGGGTACATTTTTCAGGTACTTGTACTGATTTGGAACTAACTGTGGATGTAAAAAGATAGTAAGATGATTTTATAAAAATACCTTGTAGGGTTCATTATACTAAAAGTGACATTCCTTGTATGTAATGTTTCTGACGTTTCTTGACCCAGAAAAATCTAGTCAACAAGTATTTCTCAAACATTCATTTAACACATACTATCTGTAATTACAAAGATGGCATG
Source organism: Nanger dama (assembly GCA_917880005.1). Lineage (NCBI taxonomy): Eukaryota > Metazoa > Chordata > Mammalia > Artiodactyla > Bovidae > Nanger > Nanger dama. The sequence goes on from CAKJTW010000007.1 coordinate 4,258,024, forward strand.
AGAGACAGAGATGATGAAAACAAGGTTCTCATTTTTGGGGAGTTAATTTCATGAGATGACAGATGTGTTTACAAATAAATGAAAAATAAGTATGTATATGATGTGGTAGGCCATGACTAGGCTTGCCCAAGAAAAGCCTCTAAGTGGATGTGAATGGATGCAGATGAAAGGGGTGTGCCCCAAATGCAGGCAAAGCACAAGCTTCAAGGCTTGGAACATGGACATGAAACCCGGGTGATCTGGCTCAAAGAGTAGCAAAATCATTGCTTTACGAATAGAATGAGTTGTTTCTGAAGGATGAAGAGCCTGGGGTTATGGAAGGTATAGTTCTATGATCCTCCAGTCTGGGGTCATCTCACTCAGTGTGGGCCAACGCCACTGGGCTTCAGATGAACAGTCATCGGTAGGAGCTATGAATTGCATCCTTATCAGGTTTACTTGCTGCTTCAGGATTAAACAAAGTAAAAGCAACCCTGAATGTTGCCCTTTGAATAGGATGTGTGGCCTGTGGGGATGTAATAAGTGCCATAGGTGCATTACAGATAGTTTTAAAGAGTTTTAAGAGTTGTGAGGAAAAAGAAATGTTTCTGGTTAGAGGCTTCATGAAGGAAGTAGAATTTTTTAAAAATCTTATTATATAAAATTATACAAATATAGTTGATTTATAATATTGCATTAATTTTTGCTGTAGAGCAAAGTGATTCAGTTTACATATATATACTTTTTCATATTCTTTTCCGTTATGATTTATCACAGGATATTGAATATAGTTCCCTGTGCTATATAGCCAGACCTTGTTATCCGTTTTTTTTTTTTTTTTAATTTTTATTTTGTATTGGAGTATAGTTAATTTACAATGTTATTAGTTTCAGGTGTATAGTGAAGTGATTCAGTTATGCATATGCATATATCTATTCTTTTTCAGAGTATTGGGTAGAGTTATTACAGAGTATTGAGTAGAGTTCCCTGTGCTATACAGTCAGCCCTTGTTGACTATATCTAATAGTGTCTATATGTTAATCCCAAACTCCTCTAATTTATCCACCATCTACCTTTCCTCTTTGGTAACTGTAAATTTGTTTTCTAAGTCTGTGAGTCTTTTTCTGGTTTGTAAATAGGTTCATTTGTGTTGTATTTTAGATTTCACATAGAAATGGTATCATATGATATTTGTCTTTCTCTAACAGAAGGAAGTAGAATTTGAGCTAAATCTTGAAAGATGAATAACATTCTAAGGTGAAGGTGCGAGGAAGAGCATTACAAGAACACTGGACAATGAATGATAAAATGGAGGTAAGAGAATAGAGCTGTGTACTGTAAATGAGCAGGGCAGTGTGGATGAAGTACAGGGCATGTATCAGGAAGCAGTGAAATAGGGCTGCAGAGGGAGTCCAGACCAGGGGAAGAGGACTGGTATTTAATATATTGGTAATCGAACCAAAAATGTTTTTTAGCAACTACTAAACCATGTGAATTAGTAAAATAGGGGAGATATCAATAAATTTGGCAACATTATCATGCATGAGATAGCATAATGCCAATGAAATGACTGGCAAGATCCTTTCAAATACCCAGGCACCAACTGAGGTCATGTGTGATTGGAGAAGAGCTTATAAATTCTGGAGTTTTATGGAGAAACTGATTGTTTTAGGGAAACCAGGTTTCAATTTGGGCATACTGGAGGATAGCAGTAACTGTGAAGACATGAAAGGAAGACAGGGAGAGGAAACGCAGTAGAGAAGCTGGATTGAGTGCATATGGAACATTCAGGTGGAAATATGCTACATGCCATTCAAAAGAAAATAAGAGAAGCAGCTCAATAGAGAGGTGGAGTGGGGGATGAGTCACCTACATTGAAGTGAGTCAGTGAGTTCGGTCTGTCATAAGCATAATATATGAACTCAATAACAGGTTCTAAATATGTAACAAATGTAACAAGGAAGACAGATCTTAGACTCACTTTGGAAAATAAAACAAAAAAAACGCTGAGATTATTGGTATTTTTAGCTTATGTTTGTTTTACCAGATGTTAAATTCCCCAAACCCAATACTTGTCCCAGACTGACCTCCTAACTGGCAGGAAGAATTGTCAAAGGACGCATTCTTTCATAGAAATCTGAGTCGCCAAGATCTTTCTAGTTTAGAATAGGAGAAATATAAGAACTACACGACTAAGTAGATTGTCAATGTGCCTTGTGCTCGGTGGTGTCCGACTCTTTGTGATCCCATGGGCTGTAACCTGCCAGGGTCCTCTCGGATTTTCCAGGCAAGAATACTGGAGTTGGTCACCGTTTCTTTCTCCAGGGATCTTCCCCCACCTAGGGGTCAAACCCAAGTCTCTGTCTTCTGCGTTGCTGGCAGATTCCTTACCCGCTGAGCCATCTGGGAAGCCCCGGCAGATTAAGGCACATCTTTTTGAAGGTGAGAGGAGGCACATAGCCCTGAACCACAATTCAGTTATAGTTACTTATGATCGCTAAACTAATTCAACTACTAAAACCACGGAAACCTTCCCAAAGAGGGGATTCTGTGCCAGGGCAGAGGCCGCAAGCAAGGGAAAGGTTAAAGGGAAGAACGCGAGTCTCTGGAGTCAGACCAGTGACGCGGACTGCGTAGCTCCCACTTGGAAGCTGGTTGTCGTCATGTGGCATACCCGCGGCATTGCTCACCGCCGGCGGCCACCTCCGTCAATTCCAACGCTGGGCCGCCAGCAGGCAGTGCGAGGGTCACGAGAAAGGAAGCATGTGCGCGGAAAAGCCAGTTGGGAGGAGCTGGGAGGCGGCTCCACGGGGTCGACTACCTATCCCATAATTCAGCACACAACGAAGACCGGCTCCCCGGGCTGGAAGACTTGCGGGATGGGATCTGTGGTGAGCACCGTTCGCCGGGCCGAAGTCGACCTTTGGTGGGGAGATATATGGGGATTGGCTAGTGCGAGTTCGAGTCCCGCCCACGGATGGTGACGACAGGCGGCGGTCCTACTACTTAAGGCGTCGTGGCCTCGTCCGCCCCGCCTTAGCTCCCGCGCTAGAGAGAAACATGTATCGTTTCCGATCACAGCTCTTCACGGGGATTTCTGCTGCCGCCATCGCCCACTCTTACCCGCGCCGCTTCTCGCCTCTGTTGTTAGCCGAAGACTCGCCTCTCAGCCGCTCGTTGCACAGACGCACGAGTAAAAGTGCAGCTCCATCGGCTGATCCTCGCTAAGCTAGAATTTAGGCGGCACCGGGCGTCCCACGATGCCGAAGAATAAGAAGCGGAACACTCCCCACCGCGGTGGCAGTGGTGGCGGCGGCTCAGGGGCAGCTGCAGCGACGGCGGCGACAGCAGGTAAGAAAGTATCCCCGCCGCCGGCATCTCAGATACCGGCCGGGTTGGCGAGTCGCTTAGCCTTGGGCACCCTGGGAGTTGTAGTTCTCTTACTCTAGACATACGCGTTGGCGGCGCCCCTGGCGTGGCTGGCGGACCACGCTTCCCAGCGTGCCCTGGGAGCCGAACCTCGCGCGATTTGGATCTGGCGTGCGAACCGAACTCTTGGGCACTGGCCGCGGGGCAGGGAGAGGGGTAGATGGGTTCTTGCGCCTGAGAGTGGGTCGGGTTGGGGGTGACTGGGAGCTGGGCGGACGAGGAAGTGTTTTCAGAGACTGGTACTGGCGCTCTAGAGCTCTCTTTGATAGAGGGTGGTGCCGAGCTCGGAGTTATGTCCATGCTGTCACTGGTCGCCTTTGACCACTCGGCTCCGGCGGGTTTGGACCGGCTCTTGCGTCACGCGGCCTGGGCCTTGTGCGGTGGGGCCGGGGTGACGCAGAGGAGCCCATGTGGCATCCCATTCGGCTGCCTTTCTGTTCCTCCCGCGTGTGCACCTGGCCCGGCCGAGGCGCCAGAGGCTGGGGTCCACTGGCCCAGCGTAGACTCTGCTCCTACCTCTGTCTGGCACCCGCACAAATCCAGAGCCCCCAGCTCTCGGGCGACCTGTCGAAGCCAGCTCCTACTCCCGGGGGCAGAAACTGCGTGCTCCTTTGTGCTGTATTTTGTAGGTTCTCCGCTGGGAGCCCGGAATAGGTGGGAGTGGTGAGGAGCTCAGATTGTAGTTAGCCAAAAGTTTAGTTTTTTTTTTTTTTTTTTTGGATTCCTTTTTGCAAAGTCGAAACTTTTCCTGGATGGGTAGGTGCTTAACTGAATTAATGATTTTTAGTCCTAACTATACGGCTAAGAAAAAATGACTTCAAGCAGAAACTCCAACGAGACACATCATACTGAAAGCTAGTGTTAACCCTGGTAAAGTCATCTCACTTAATAATTGCTTTATTGAAACTTTGAAATTAAGTATTAAAATAACCGCAGATGTTACCATATCGAATCTGTTAGTCATATATATTTGTGAATACAGTTTCCACTTTAACCCTCAGAATGATATGCCTTTGTTCTTTAGCAAATAAATAGGCCGGTCTTTTTCTTAAAGAATTGGAAACTGATATTTAAAAAGCTAGACGAAAACTTGCTCTCATGTATTAAATATTTAATAATTGAGAGTAGAAATGAATTATAGGTGCAGCCCCCCCATTTTTATATTTTATTTTGATTGAATGCTTTCAGGCGCTCATGAAGTTCATTCTTGATCAAAATATAAAATACATCTGGTTGCTCTGTGTGAACTGATAACCTCTTTACCTTTCTGCTTCGTCTTCTCGTCAGAAGTAAACATTTAAATTTTGTCTAGAAAGTCCGTATTAATTTGAATTCTTCAAGTTTACCTTTTGTTGAAACACAGAGATGGAGCAAGCTAAAGTCATTTTGAAAATGGTAATGGCCTCCTTGATTCGCTAAGGAACATTTATTCCCTTCTGAAGCTTCCTGTCCAGCCTCCTTCCTTCCTGGTACTTAGAGAATAATCTCAGAAGGCAGTAGGGGTTGCCTTTCAAATTTTACTTCGAAATTCTCATTTGTGACTTTTCAGCAGCAGGATGATAGTTTATAAAACTATACATGCTTTGACAATCTTTGGACATTTACACTGGAACTTGTTAGCTGTGCTTGCCTCTAATTGGGGCTTGGGGGTGAGATTTACTTTTTGAAAAGGTTAAGTTGGTTCCACCTGAATATTAAATAAATAAATAATAGTTGAGTAGAAGAGATGGAAAATTTTCACAAAGTTGTACTTAAAAGCCTCTTACCTTACTGGTATTTTAAAATATCATCTGTAGAAGAAATGAGATTCATATGAAATCTTCACATGTACAACCAAGAAATAACCAACTTCTGTCTATTGTTTGGGGTTTCCCATTTAAATACTTATTAAGTTAGTGGAGGGGGTCCAGGAAGCTAATAAAATTGATCTGTTGTTCAAATGTGTGTGTTTTTCATAGCACTTACTTTGAAGAGAGCATTTTTAGAAAATAACAAAACCTTGTTAGTAAGTAAGCTCTTTAAGAAGTAAGGACTTAGTGTGTCTAAAGGGCCACCTCATTAATGGTACTTAGGATCACAAGGTGGGTGAGTGTGACCTATATATTAGATGCTCATACAGGTTTTTTCCCTTGATTTAAAAAAAAAAAAAAAATCTCTTTCCCCTTGAACTTTGGGAAATCATTGAAACTTAGAGAAGGGAGCTGAATAACACCTGGATAGGAAACTCTTTTTGACAGTTTAAAAATAGGCTGAATGTGAAAAATAAAAGATGATTTGTGAATAAATATTAGTAAAAGTTAAGCAGATGACTCAACTATTGCCATGACTTAAGATCATGAAAACACATGAAGACAGATCCAAAAATAGAATATGATGTCATAGGTCTTTGTTTATTTGTTTATTCTTTCCTAAGCACTATGATTAGGAAGTTTTGGTGTCTTGGCTTCATTGCTTATTCTTTATACTTCACTTCTTTGATTGGCACACTTTATTCTCTTTTGGAGAGCAAGCAGATTTGAAGGCCACTTGCTTCCTGTGTTGATTTAAAAATCTGCTGAAGCCTCATCTCTGTTTTGATTTTTAAAGCTATAAAAAAGACAGCAACAGGCTTAATTATACTCAGAATTTTTGAGAAGCCTTTCTTAAGATGTGTTAAATGATACAGATTTCTTGAACATAGGGACCTAAGAGATATTTAGTGCAATCTTAAATCAAGTAGACTCATGGTCACTTTTGGGGTGGAATTGAGGACTTCTTTTAGTGCTCAGTGTAATTGATGACTGAATAATCTTTCTATTAATATGAAATTCCCACAAAACAAAAATAATTAGAAATGACAGTGACTAGGAATATAGATTTATTCCTTAGATTAATGAAATTGAGAGGAAGATTCTAGTTTAAAAACAGATTTTAATTTTTTAAATAATAGCACTGATATTTTAAAACTTTTGGGTATATTAGAACCTTTCTTTTGAACCTGATGTGTTTAACAGGTTTTTATGCTATATCAAATACCGAAACGTCTTTTTAAGGTCTTAAAATTCGACTCTTAATTGACCAAAAATATACAAACTTGGAAAGAGCACTATCTGTCTTCCCAAGGGAGTGACTAGGAACAAATGTTAACATGTGCACCCATCATGGTAGGAAAGTCATCATCCAGCTTAGTCACTAGTCACTACAGTAAAGTAGGTTTTAAAATCCTGTAGTCATTTCTGAAATTGGCATGTGAAAAAGTCAAGTCTTGAACATTGTTCAAAGTCTTCAAAGCAAATTCCCAATTTTAAGCACACCATGCTTACAATTTTATCAACTTGCATCTTGCCTATAATTCTTTACTTGCAAACATGAGACAACTCTGTTAAGAGGACTCTTGAGTAAATGCTTTCTCCAGTGGACGTGGCCCTATGAAGTCCACCATAGAGGGCTGGTAAGAGGAAGGAGGGCCTCTGTGCAATGCTTGAGGACGATTTCATAGTCTTGCCTCTTAAGTGATTTGTATGCTAGTTCGCAAGACTTCTCAGCTCTTCTGTCTTCCATGACTTGGGAACAAAACTCCTGTAGTTCACTGCACTGGGTATCATGTAGATAGCCCATCAGAGCTCTTTGTATTTTCTTACACATCTACCCAACACTGTAGTTCTTTAGTGATCAGTCACTTCATCCACTTGCTGTCATTATTTTCTGTGCCATGTCGGATCCACTTGTTAGCATCTAAAACTTCTATCTTAAACTTTTTGATCCTCTCAATTCAAATTGTCTTACTTAAAACTACCATCCCACAGCTCCTCAAATTTCGCTTTGTACAAGACATGTGTAACCTAAAAACTAACCCATTCACCAGTTAATGTTATTCTCATTGGAAAATATATTTGTCTTATTTTTATGTTGATCTATTTTTATTGTCTTCATGATTTGAAGTAATTGGGAAATAGTTTTTTATCCATAATACTGTTTTTGTCTTTTTTTTTTTTTTGCCAAAAACGGTCACTTACTAGATGATTGATATATTTCTGCAGTTGATGTATATTGTAAATAGTTGGTGCTCTGAAATAATACATAGTAGGTGAATTGACTTATATTAGGAATATTTAAGTGTGTTCTTCTGTTAAAAAAAATTATCTCTTAAGTAAGTTTGGGTTTTTATTACTGGCTTGTTTTTAAGTAAGTTTTAAAATTCCCAAGTTAAATATTTGCATATATGACAACAAAATCATTTCCCTCCACTCTCTTTTATGTACTAGGTGGCCAGCATCGAAATGTTCAACCTTTTAGTGATGAGGATGCATCGATTGAAACAATGAGCCATTGCAGTGGTTACAGTGATCCTTCCAGTTTTGCTGAAGATGGTATGAGTTTTCAGTTTAGATTTGCAATGTTAGATAAAGGATGTCGAGGAATTCTTGTAGCTAAGTATTCTATTACTTTTCCCTATCTGCTTTTTTCTGTTTAAATTACAGTGGTTGGTTTTATTATTCCTTAGGGCCAGAAGTCCTTGATGAGGAAGGAACTCAAGAAGACTTAGAGTATAAGTTGAAGGGATTCATTGACCTGACCCTGGATAAGAGGTGGGAATTACTGGAAGCTCTTTTCATTCTGGGTGATTTTGATCAGCCACCGTTTACATAAAATATGTGCAGTTATTTCTTTGAGCATTGTGTTTTCCTAAAGCTTGATTTGTTTACTTTGGATATTAGTTTTTGTGCTTTTGGGCTTTTAATGTAGATAGGAACATGCCACTAGAATTTAGATTAATAGACTCAGATTAGTAGTTCTAGAATAAGAGCACATATCTGTGTTTGATAATTGAAGTGTATTTGTTGAATTAAAAGTTACTCTTCAACTAGAAAGGATAGCTATTGAGAGATACTAAAGCCAAATTATTTTCTTAGTTAACAGTAACTCAGGAACCAAATTGAAACAAATGGAATTAAAAACCCCAGAAGATGCAAACAGGATCTCTGGACTTTTGTACTGTTAAAAAAAAAAAAAAAAGCGTGTTTACTTGAATATGTAATGTAGAAGAACATGCCTTATACACTGAAACTATGAAGTACTGTGTGGCCATTTAATGTTGTGGTTATTAAATGAATAAGCAGAAAAATCCTATGATATGTAGTAGGGTGAGTTGTAGATGAAAATTAAATTATTATTTGAAAAATGGTGTGAACATGAAAATTATATGTTAAAAAATCTATAAATAGAAAAAATTTAGAGGAAACTAGGCTTTTACATGTCTCATTGACTGATGGTACCCTCCAGCTGTATCTTCTTTCTCTTAACATTTTGTTTTAAATAGTGCGAAAACAAGGCAGGCAGCCCTTGAAGGTATTAAAAATGCACTGGCTTCAAAGATGCTCTATGAATTTATTCTGGAAAGAAGAATGACTTTAACTGATAGCATTGAGCGCTGCCTGAAAAAAGGTAATGTCCTTACTTTACACAGTCACAGAACCTAAAAGGAATTTGCTACCTTCTGTGCACTAAAAGTCTGGCTCACTCTTGTGCCGCGGTCCAGCCCGAAGCAGGGATGGAGTCGGCGAGGAAAGACTTATTTACTCAGGATATAAAGAGAGGTTAGGAAAGAATAGTGTAGTAGGAAAATTAGTGGAGAAACGATGCTGAATAACTTGCTTTACATGGAAAACCAATAAAACTCCAAGACAAGGAGTTTGCACCGTATACATAGGCCACCAGTGCCCACTTGAATAGCGGAGGGTGCCCCCGCCTTGGGCTCCCCTCTCGCGTGGGTCTTAGAAGCCAGGGCAGATAAGTGAGCCTCCATGCTCCAGATGGGAATTCAGCCAGAAAAGGGAGAAAAGAACGACATGGGGGAGCCAAGCATTGGTGCCAGACCCACAACTTTATTTTCAAAAGCAGCTTATATACCCCAAGTTGTCCATAAAGAAATAATGGAATCTGCAGGGTTATGCAGGGGCGGCAGTCCTGCCACTGATTGAGAGCAGGCTTTCCTCTTGCATACCTTCCCGTATACAAAGGTCCCAGGTGGTTCCCAGGTGGTTTATGCCACCTTCTGGCCAGGGGGCCTGTTAACATTTTATGGCTCTTTTCCTAGATAAATGGCTATCAACCAGAAAACTCTTTTTCCCTTGAAGTGTTTTTCTTTAATCTGCGTCACTCTCAAAGTACTAAATAAAGTTACATTCCTATAGAACAAAGGTGCAGTGGGTTAAGTACAAAGAAAGTACTTAACTCAAAGATCTAATGTTGCTAATGCCAGGGTTACTACCTGTTTTTTCTACCTACCAACTTTATCAACAAATAAAAGATATGAAAATTTGGCAGCAAATATTGGCGCAACAAATGAAACCCTTAATCAGTCCTATTCTAAATGATTTTGACTCCTCGGAAGCCCCCTACATTCCTAGGATGTTTTGAGCTTCCTGTGACTCTTGAGATCGGGAGGCCGCAAACAATCACGTGCGCAGCTTTAAGAGTCTGGCAGACAGGCTAGAAAGCCATCAGAGGGATTTTTGGATTGAAACACTCTTACTGTGTCCAGGAGACTTATTATCTAAAAGCTCTAAATAAACTTTTTCCAGAAAAAGCTGGTGGGGGACAGCCCCTATTAATGTCAGAAGAGTAGGTGGAAAGCATAACACAGTAAAGCAAGCAGATTCTGGTGTTGGGGGTAGATGCTCGAGAAAATCCAGGGAGGACCCCTGAGGCCTGATTTCGCCTTTGAGTTTTGTCAGGCCCCCTTCCTCATGACCTTTGCCATGGGCGGGATTCCCCATGCTGGCTCCCGGCACTCTTGTAACCTTGTACTTGACAGGGAATATATCAGTCTTGTTAGAAATCAAAATCAAACTTGTTAGCTTTTGAAACTGTAGTTTCAAAATGTAAAAATGTAGTAAGCATTTGAAATTAGGAAAGATTGGGGTGGATTGTCAACTTTAGTTGTATTAAAAGAGGTGTTTGCCATTCTCTTGTACGTAACAAAGGCTTGAAAACTGTCACGTCAACAAAAAGTATTATTTAAAAAGCCATCCTACCTCATTTTTCTAAAATTAAAACAGTATCATAATTATCTACCTCATTTTCTTATTTAAAACATTGATCATACTTTCAGTGACATCATTTCAGAATATCCCTTGGAATATTTGAATTCTTGAACTTTGTCATAGAGATTCTAGGATTCATATTAGGATCTCTGTGATCAAAGAACTTTTAAGAATAAAGAGAGACCTTAAAGATTAAGTCTAGTATTATCAAAGACTTTCAATTTTAGAAAATGCCAGAATTCAAAAGGTTTGGGGATACCAGCCTAATTATTTTGCCAAGTAAGAACATTTGTCTTTATTCTCATTTTCCCTCAGGTGAAAGCTTTGTCAAGAATGGGTGTTTGGAAACCTTTGGTCTAATCCATTCACTATGCAGAGAGATGAAAGGCCTAGGAAATGCGAGACTGGTCTAAAGTTATATAACTTGTTATTGGTATAGTTGATAGCAGAGCCAGCTTCTCTGAGATACTACAATGGCTTTGTTAAAAGTATTTATATTGAAACTGTATCCTATAAGGTAGTTGGACTAACCTTTTAAAATTTCGTTACAACCTGCATAGACATTTATCAAATAATTCAAATTCAAAATTTATGCAAACCCTTTGGTGTATACAGTTCTCAAGAGAGTTAATTTACACTTATCTTTATATTAACATGCTTCTCTGGTGGCTCAGACAGTAAAGAATCTGCCTGCCATGCAGGAGACCCAGGTTTGATCCCTGGTCAGGAAGATTCCCTTGGAGAAGGAAATGGCAACCCACTTCAGTGTACTTGCCTAGGAAATCCTATGGATGCAGGAGCCTGGCAAAGAGTCAGACACAACTGAGTGACTTCATTCACTAACTCAATCACTTATATTAATGTATTTATATAGTTTTAAAGACTCTGTTATTTATAGTTGGCTGTGCCATGCAGCTTGTGGGACTTTAGTTCCCTGACGAAAGAGCGAATGAAAAAAGCCCTCTACACTGAGAATGTGGAGTCCTAACCACTGTACCACCAGAGAATTCCCAAGAATACCTGTTTTTGATCCCTTGCTTATTTAAAACAATATTGGTGGAGGAAAGCCCTGAAGGTTTAGTTTACCTCATGGGCTGTGTACATCTGAAATGCTTAACAAGTTATTTCAAGGGCTATTTGTGCACTATTCTGTGAGTTCATAAAGGACTTAGAAAGTCAGATTAGCTTGCAATGCATTATTTTGCTGACCTGTTACAGTACTCTTGTTTAAAATAGGTGTTAATTTCCATTTTACAGATGAACTGTTTTGAGAATAAGAATAATTGGTTGAAGGTCATTTGGCTAGTATGTGATCTAGGATTCAAGTGTGGCCTGCTTCCAGAGTTTGAGCTCTTTAACCTCACTAGATTTATAGATCATGCCAAAGCCTTGAGCATACTTTGAGTTTCATAATTGGTAGATGCTATTTTGAAATAGAACAAATTTGGGAATTGAATTGCTGCCTCAGGAAGTCTACTGAAAATGGTTTGTCATAATTGCTGATGACTTCTTTCATAGGTAAAGGTGATGAGCAGCGTGCGGCTGCAGCATTAGCATCTGTTCTTTGTATTCAGTTGGGCCCTGGAATCGAAAGTGAAGAGGTTTTAAAGACTCTTGGACCAATCCTGAAGAAAATAATTTGTGATGGAACAGCTAGTATCCAGGCCAGGCAAACTGTAAGTACAGAATTTTTAAATTATAGATCTATCTAGGCATGATACTCAGACCTTGTGATGATCTAGGAAAATAGCATCTTCAAAAATATAAAAGGTTTTTATTATCATTTTATTCTCATTTGTATTTTAGTGAGCAGACTCAATATGACAGTTCTTGTCTTAAATTTTCTGATGCTCAGTAGAACATTCCTTATTGAGCAGATTTCTACATCTTTGAAATTGAAGATCATGTGCTTATATGAAGTACAGTGCAATGTTGAATTATTTAGGATTACCCATTTCTTATTGGAGCTTAGACACATGGTTTAGACAATGTTTATTGTGTAGTTATTTTTTTATTTTAAGAAATGTAATGGAGTGTTGTTGCTGTTTTAATTCTAACCTAAAAGTCCTTATGAAAGAGCTGAGTGCTGTAGTTACACGGGTGGATTTGGTTGATGTAGGGAACTCTGATTTTGAAATATTCATCTGATGTGGAGGGTTTGGAAAAGCTTTCATTTTTTAATTGATATTTACCACTTACATAAATAGGATTGTGAATTTTGGTGGAGGAGTTGGTGGTTGGTTTCTGTTATGCTAAATAAGTGATTTAAATGATCACACAAAACATCTTTTGCTTTATCACAGAACTATGAGGCAGTCTTAGTGGATTTAGGAAGTGGATTTGAATCTTAATGGATGTTAAGAATCTTACGAGCCATAATAGATCATAAGAATTATATTGTTAGTGAATTTGAATCTTAAGCTGTTTTTCTAGCAAGAGAACCAGAACCAGTTTGTTTAAAACTTTTTAATACTAATTATTAGCTTCCTCTGTAGTGTTACTTAAGGTAAATGATGGGCTCTCCCGGTGGCTCAGTGCTAAAGAATCCACCTGCAATGCAGGAGCCACAGGAATCTTGGGTGCTTTCCTGGGTTGGGAAGAACCCCTGGAGGAGGGCATGGCAACCCACTCCAGTATCCTTGCCTAGAGACTCCCATGGACAGAGGAGCCTGGTGGGCTACACCCCACAGAATTGCAAAGAGTCAGATACAACTGAAGCAACTTAGCATGCATGCACACGAGGTAAATGACATTACTCTCTCTGTCAGGTAAACCCTGAAGTCTTAGTGGCTTAATAAAAGTTTATTTCTTATACATATCAGTGCCCTGTCAAGTCAGCAAGGTCCCTCAGCATATCCATCTTGCAGCTCTGCCCTACGTTTAGGTTCTTTTCAAATGGCAGCTGTGGTAGTGAGATAAGGAACGCTGGAGGACAGAGGCAGGTCACTTCTGCTGAGAGTTCTGCTAGATGCTGGGAGAAGTCTAGAGGAAAAGCAGTAGGAGTTTGGGGACTTTATAGGAATCTCTGCCTCCCAGTAGTTAGTAGTCTCTACCTTTCTGTTCTTCCTTTTTGGCTAGTTTCTTGCAGCTTTAAAACTGCTCAGGAGTATTAGGGGTATTTGAAATGTTTGACAGAAAACACTATTGATTAGGTATTTGGGGCAATCGCTAAGTTTTGGTTGCATGTGAGCTGTTGTGGTCATCCAAGGTACTTTCTTCATCCTTCTCACTCTTGCTGTGAATTAAAAAAAGGCAAAATTCTGTAACACGTCTGTGTATTAGTAGAAGGAATCTTTATTAAATGAAGGCAGTCCTACTTTTTTCCTCTTAGGAGATGTGTCCTGGCTTCTGCTGCCTACTTAGGAGAAGATTACATATTGAAATTTTCTTTTACTGAGAATAATGCTTCAGTTACTTTAGAATTTTAACAGTGTCTAATTTTTATGATAACTTAGCTGGCGTGCTGTGATTCATGGGGCCGCAAAGAGACACGACTGAGCAACTGAACTGAGCTGAATGAGTATAAAATAGTGGCAACAAACAGATTAATATTACAAGTGTCCTCATAGTACTGAAACAGAACTAGCTGAAACTGGGGGCATGTGAATGAGACTTACACCTTAGTGATACTTGGAACAACATGAGGGCATTTTAGTGATAATGTATGGAGAAAAGGGAAATGAAGAGTCATAAATCCTTATAAATTTCAAATTCTGCTTTTATATAATTAGCACAAGTGTTCTGAGAACTAATGGCTCCTATAATGTTAGAAGTAGATTATATATAAATATACTGAGTCTGTTTTATTAGGTAGGTTTTACCTTGGAAATCTTGGATGTCTTCTTGTTGTTCACTTGCTCAGTTGTTTCCAGCTCTTTGTGACCCCATGGACCACAGCACGCCAGGTTTCCCTTCACCATCTCCCAGAGTTTGCTCAGATTGATCGATGTCCATTGAGTCAGTGATGTTATCTAACCATTTCATTCTCTACCGCCCTCTTCTCCTTTTGCCTCAGTCCTTCCTAGTATCAGGGTCTTTTCCAGTGAGTGGGCTCTTTGCGTCAGGTGGCCAGAGTATTGGAGCTTCAACTTCAGCATCAGTCCTTCCAATGAATACTCAGGGTTGATTTCCTTTAGGATTCACTGATTTGATCTTGCAATCCAAGGGACTCTCAGGAGTCTTCTCCAGCACCACAGTTTGAAGGCATCAGTTCTTTGTGCTCTCACATCTGTACATGACTGCTGGAAAAACCATAGCTTTGACAATACAGATTTTTGTTGATAAAGTGATGCCTCTGCTTTTTAATATGCTGTCTAGGTTTATCTTAGCTTTTCAAGAGTAAGCATCTTTGGAGTTGGCTTGAAATGGTCTGCTGGATTAATGAAGGAAGACCCAAGAGAAATGGAGTAACTTTGCTAAAGTTGAATTCTTAAGTTTACTAGGAGACCTTATTGGATTTTAGCTGAAGCCCACTTCCCTTAACTCTTAACTCTGTTTTTTCCTTCTTTTATACTATACTTGGGACCTAACATAGTCATGTAGCTGATAAGTTTTTCACGTTGAATTATACAAGCAGGGATATGTAAAATTAATAAGAAAATGGCAAAAATTAATGTCTGATTTATTTTTTTGCTTTTTTTAGTGTGCAACTTGCTTTGGTGTTTGCTGTTTTATTGCCACAGATGACATTACTGTAAGTAGAGAGCCTTTTGAATCCAGTTATTTGCACATTTCTTATTTAAGATGGTACTCTTATTTCCTGCTCTTATGCATTAGGAGCTGTATTCAACTCTGCAGTGTTTGGAAAACATCTTCACCAAGTCCTATCTCAAAAGAGAAAGACACTAATGTTATCTGTAGCACCCCTAATACAGCACTTCATATCAGCTCGCTTCTCGCGTGGACATTATTACTGACCATATGCCCAATCAATGAAGTGAAGAAAAAGCTTGAGGTGTATGTATTTTTTGTTCTTATTTTATAAAAACAACATTTGTTGATGTAATTGGTTGTGTTCACATAGTAATGACTGGCTGTTCTCCAGGCATTTCCATAAACTTCCAAGTCTCCTTTCTTCTGATGATGTGAACATGAGAATAGCTGCAGGTGAATCTTTGGCACTTCTGTTTGAATTGGCCAGAGGAATGGAGAGTGTAAGTATCTATGGGTACAAATGCCACAAGAACCATTATTCTGTCATTACCCTCACAATTAAGAATTGGATAATAACTCAAGAGCATGGCCCACTTGAGAACCTAATGATTGGTTGTCCTGCTTCTTGGCAGTGATGATGTAATACTTAACAAGAGTAATAGTGGTTGGTTGGTAGAGCAGTATTTGAGTGTAGTTCATTATACTTAATCATTGCTGCCTACAGAACTGAAGTTTAAGTACATTCTTAATTACTCATGGAGAGTCGTCTTGTATAATCTTTTGGATCTGCTTGGATTTCTTAGACCTGGGACACATTAAGGTAATTCAGGCACTTACAATAAATGTCAGACAAATGGATGAAATATGATGTCAGTGTAGGTTTGGGATTAAGTCAGATGAGTTTAGTTGCCATCATGTTTAACTTTTCTAAGCCAAGTGTGTTATTTGTTCAATCCTATTCCACTCTTTGCGATCCTATGGTATGTAGCCTGCCAGGCTCCTCTGTCCATGGCATTCTCCAGGCAAGGGTTGCCATTTCCTTCTCCAGGGACCTTCCTTACCCAGGGATGGAATCTTGGTCTCCCATGTTGCAGGCAGGTTCTTTACTGTCCGAGCCACCAGGGGAGTCCTTTCTAAGCCACAAATGAAAATAAACATGTCTCTTTAGCATGGGACATGTGCTTTGTAGTTCTCTACCGCAAGCCACTCATGGTTGCTTTTTTTTTTTTTTTTTTTTTAAATATCACAGTTTTGCTTTTGGAGGTATTTGAGTTTGTGGTAGGTGACTGAGAGATGATCCACCATCCTGGTGTATTCCAGGTTTAGCACTGAAAAGTCCTATGTCCTGAAGCCCTTTATCTTAGGCTAGCTATATTGAACAGTTGGTCACTCTGGTTTGTGACCTCTATTGTGAATCTTGGGTTACTTCCTAGCTGCTTTTCAATTTAAGGAGAAAGATTATTTTCTGGAATGACGCTTTTCTGCAATTAAAGACGTTAGGTAACAGTGGATAATTCTAAATAAGATTAATACATGTTCTGAGTTGCCTTGGTTTTTCACATTCCATTCTTGGCCTGTGTTTGGCTGCTCGCTGCCTACCCTCCTTATTTTGAAAGATAGCTGGTATAATTAAAAGTAAGTTTTCACACTATCAGTAGCTAATGAATAGCTAATACGTGAGAAATTGGACTCAAGTTTAGCAATCAATTTAATTTTATTGAACTAGTTAATAGCTCCTTAACCTCAAGGCACAGAAGCCAGATGTCCTAGTTTTTAACCTTGTATTCCTCTACTGACTAGAAATGGTAATTTCTTTTCTTTTTCTTTGAAATGCATCCTAAAAGTAAACTAGTGATGCAATTTAAATTATATATGTTGAATTTGTTTAAATTTGCATTAATGTAGATAGTATTGCCACCTTTGTATCTTACCTTTTCTGACTTAATAAATCATATGTTATAGTCAAGAGCAGTCACTCAAACATGTTTAATTTGACCAAATCCTTGTCAATGACAAAAATGAACTGTGTTTTAAAACAGAACTTAAGTGTTTTGTTTGCTGTTTTTGTTAAGTAAGTTTTGTATTTGTTTATTTTTAAACATACTCATTTATTTCTTTGGCTGCCTTGGGCCTTAGTTTTGGTTGGTAGGCTCGTCGTTGCAGTGGCGGGCTTCTCTAGTTGTGCAGGTGGGCTGCAGGGGCGCAGGCTCAATTGTGGTGCAGCAGCTAGTTGCCCCGCAGCATGTGGGCTCTTCACTGACAAGAGATTGAAGCCACCCCCTGCATTGGCAGGCGAATTCTTACCCGGGACCACCTTGGAAGTCCTATTCTTACCTTTAAAGTAGAGGTGGCAATGTTAATACCTCACAAGTTGTTGAACAGGTGCCAAGTACAGTGTGCATGGAAGTGTCACTCAGTCATGTCCCACAGCTTGGACTGTATGCCTGGGGCTGCATGGAGCCCACCAGGCTCCTCTGTTCTTGGGATTTTCCCGGCAAGAATACCGGAGTGGGTAGCCATTCCATGAGTTGTTGGAACATTTGCCAAGTACAGTGTTGATGTTGCTGCTGCTGCTGCTAAGTTGCTTTAGTTGTGTCTGACTCTGTGCGACCCCATAGACGGCAGCCCACCAGGCTCCCCCGTCCCTGGGATTCTCTAGGCAAGAACACTGGAGTGGGTTGCCTTTTCCCTCTCCAGTGCATGAAAGTGAAAAGTGAAAGTGACATTGCTCAGTCCTGTCTGACTCTTAGCCACCCCATGGACTGCAGCCCACCAGGCTCTTCCGTCCATGGGAGTTTCAGGCAGGAGCACTGGCGTGGGGTGTACAGTGTAAGTGGTGCCATTCCTGCACTGTTAGCTGAATTGCATTATCACCTCCCCCTTGCTGGTAGTCTAGTAGCAGCCTTTTTGGAGCTCTCTGCTGCTGCTAAGTCACTTCAGTCGTGTCTGACTCTGTGTGACCCCAGAGATGGCAGCCCACCAGGCTCCCCCGTCCCTGGGATTCTCCAGGCAAGAACACTGGAGTGGGTTGCCATTTCCTTCTCCAACGCATGAAAGTGAAAAGTGAAAGGAAGTCGCACAGTTGTGTCTGACTTCTAGCGACGCCATGGACTGCAGCCTAACAGGCTCCTCTGTCAATGGGATTTGTCAGGCAAGAGTATTGGAGTGGGTTACCAATGCCTTCTCCTTGGAGCTCTCTAGTGCAGCTTAAACTAAGAGAAGGACTATTTAGTGGGTAAAATTACAGGCCTGAGGGCCACGTGATAAAGTAATTCAGGAACCTGTACCAAAATACAGTATTCTCAGACCGTCCCTCTTTCTCCCTGTTCCATCTTCCACCTAAGCTGATGGGGGCAGTGCTCCAGGACAGAGACACAGTGAAAATAAAATCTGAGGACTCAAAACACATTTCCCAGGCCTTAAATCACATATTTTTCACTTCTTGATTGTTATAGGATAACTGGCTCATGTAAAAATGTCTCCATACCCTGACAAAGACATTCTGCCTCAATTAGCAGGAGTGAAAAGAATAAAAGTCTTTGTAGTTGAGTAGTCAGATAAAACCATTCTGGAAATAGTAATCAGTGCTTTGCAGTGAAGTGGGAGGGATCAAACTCTGCTTTAATGTTAGGCTTCCCTATGGTTATTTCTTAACACTTAGTACAGCTTATTTCATTTTGTTTACAATCAGTGCTCCGGTGACTACTATATAGAAAATACTAGTTCAGGACATGATTTTTGTGACCATCAGCATCTCATTGTGTGTACTTGAACTCAAGTTTTCTGTGGTTTCATTTCATTTTAATTCCACTCAACTTTTGAAACCATTTAACTTATTACAGCTGTTATTCTAGTATGAAGTAATTATCTTTAGACCTGTTTGAAGCATTTAAATTGTTATACTGAAACAGGCTGTATCATAAAAAGAACTATAGCATAATGGATATTTATGTACTGTGTTTTATGTATTTTTAGAATATATAAATATATTTTACTTAGGCCTTACAATAAACGTACGAGATGTGGGTGGTATTAACTAACTCCTTTTTATATCAGATTCCTCTGATTAAAAATGTCTGCTGGGAGATAAGATTCACTGGCAGGGATTCCCAGTTCTTAGAACAAATTAGGGTAATGCATAGAGTCTTGTTAATTTTTGGTGTATTCTCCCATATATATGTCTAAATCTTCCATACTTTTTTTTTTTTTTTGAGAGTAGTACAAAATAACTAATAGCCAGTGAAATAAGTAGGAAACTGTTAGTCCCTAAAATGTACTTGTTTCTACAAGTAAAACAATTCTTACTTTGTTATGATGGAATCAAATTTAGTGAAATAAATACAGACATCAACATAACATTGAACTGTTTTAATAACAGCTTTTCAGTTTTGGTAACTTTTTCTGGATGAAAGTCTTGTTAACAGGTGTCATTTCCAGCTAATTCAGCCATAGGAAGTTGAGGTAGAACATGAAAACATTTGTTAGAACAGTTAAGAATATACAGTCTCTAAAATACTGACAATAAGAAAATACTTGTGTACTTAAAAGAATATCTGTGCTGATTTCAAGCTTATTTTCCATGAGTGTAATAATCTTTTTCATTTTAGGCATTAACAGAAATTACATCTGTACCTTTTGACATGGATCAATTAATAAATATATACAGTACAATGTGAAGAATACCCGAAATAAGAGTTTTCTTGTTTTAATAGAATAAGTTAAATGATTGTTACCATTAATGCGAAGAAGGTTAATAACTAGGTATTAATAACTAGAGCTGGAGATGTCTCACCTTCTGTCTGCTTTAGTTTTGGTCAACTAAATCATTCTGAATCATTGCTTAGTTTTTAATGTGGTTGTAAAATTTAATTAGAGAATGAAAACACCCAAAATAGACTTCTTAAAAGTATAGCCATTTAAACTGTAATAAAGAAGCCTATAGTCAACTTAAGATCATAGCAAATAGTAATATATTTTGTGGCTTCCCTCCAAAAGAAATTAAAATATTTTTCTTTCTGAAATAATTTAATCACTTGAGTTGTGCACCTGATGTAAATACTTGGTTGCTTATTTGAAATGTGGCCAGTAAATTAGGAGCTTTAAAAGCATTTCTAATAGCTTGCCCTTTTGGTATAAAGAAATTTGGAGTTCTCAGAATATGTGCCTCAGGGTCTGGGGAACCAGAGGGTAGAAACTTTA
Source organism: Nanger dama (assembly GCA_917880005.1). NCBI lineage: Eukaryota > Metazoa > Chordata > Mammalia > Artiodactyla > Bovidae > Nanger > Nanger dama. The sequence goes on from CAKJTW010000007.1 coordinate 4,278,309, forward strand.
TTGATGTATTTGTATTTGACTGTCAATGAACTTGGAAGTCCCAGTAACATCAAATACAGTTGGAACATAGTAAGTGTTGGTTGAATGTATCTGGATATACTTAGAAGAGGAATGTTCATTATTTGGTGGGAGTGTATCATCTTGTAGACAGTATTTCTGGATTAAATTTTTGCCTTTAATAAGTGTTTTTCTGACCAGGACTTTTTTATGAAGACATGGAGTCTTTAACTCAGATGCTTAGGACTTTGGCTACAGATGGAAATAAGCACCGGGCCAAGGTAGACAAGAGAAAGCAGCGGTCAGTGTTCAGAGACATCCTGAGGGCGGTGGAGGTAGGCTTCTTAATGTTTAATAGTTAATTAATTCTTTTGAAATTAGATTGTTTTAAGCCAGACTTGTCAATTGGGTGATTTTGCTGATTGAACTTCACCTTTGAGCTAAATCATTTCCTCATTTTAAGACTGAGCAGGTTTTAACAACAAAAATGAAAAAAATTTCTTTCTTTTTAAACAAAGGAAAAATTAATTCTGATGTTATAAAGGTTTATTTTTTTTCCTTTTGTTGATGTTGAAAAAGATAAAGATTCATAGTGATAGAAGTGTACTTCACTTTGGTATACTTGCCATCATTCAAGACCTGGTGCTTATCATTAGCACATAGATACTTAGTATTGTATGAATAGTGAATAGTAAATTATTGCCTATCCTTCAGTACCTTTAAGCAGAAACCTTTGTGAGCTCCTTGGGAAAGCTAGGTGCTGAAAGCCAAAATAACAAAACCCAGCATACCATTTTCTGATGCTTGAATCCTTTCTGTAGACCTCTAACCTGCTTTAGCCTGCTTGGCAAATAAATTGATTTAGAAACCTTTAGGGCTGGGTTTATAGTTCATGGTTAAGGATAAGTTTCTTTGATAAATGTTAATAGGGCATTTCTTTCAAGAATATTAGTAAAGAGTCATTCAGTGTAACGTGTATGAAATTTTAGAATGGAAACTTAAAATACTAAAGTCCTACTCAGATCCAATTTTCAAGTGTTCCAATGATTCTTATGTAGCCTGCTTAAGAACTACTCTATTCATTTTAATTTACATTAAAAAAGTAAAACCTAGGGTATAAATTAGTATACAGGTCCTCTGTGATCTAAATTTTTGGTTAATGTTTATACTAATTGCTTTATAATAATATTTTATGTTTACTCAGATAATATTTTATGTTTACTCAGGATGTTATTTAAAAAACAAAATGAGGAAGAAAAAGAAACCCTGACTTGAACAGACATACATACATACTAAGCATTTTGTTGTTCTTATAATTAATGTGGTAAAATCCCCCAGTAAGCGATTTTCTTGAGTGGAATTTAGAAATAAACTATTCCTGTATTTAGATCCTGTAGCCTCCAAAAGAAAATAATGACATGTCGTGGATTTTCTGGATTATAACTGATTTCAGATTTTCTGTCTTTTGGGTCCTCTCTGGCTGGGTAGCAGATTTTAAGGTCTATAGGATCCCACAGACTCTGTTGACAGGTCCCTCAGCCCAGGCTGGTCATGGTAGAAAGTACTTTCTCTCCTGAGAAAGATACATGTGAGATCTCAACGTGAACCAGTTTTAACAGGCCTCTTGTCTCCTCCCTCTGCGCCCCCAGCCCCTCTGCTATCAATGGAAATGAAAGCCCTGCGTTTGCCTCATAATTCTGTCTTCTGGTGACCTCCCCCTAGGCCTTTCCCACCCTCTCTTCTTCATCTCAGAATTTCTGTTCCTTCTTTGCCCTTTGATTGGTTCCCTGTTCCTACAGCTCAGCTTCAGTCTACCTGAATGTCTCAGAGCCTTGCTCAGTGATCTTGCCTCTTTTCTTATATTGAAACCCAGCTTTCTTTGAGGGACTCTGCTTCCTTGTTGGATCTTGTTCAATTGCTGCAGAGAATGGTCTATTTGGGGTATGGTTGTTTTGTCACACCATTTCTTTTCATCCAAAAACCCATTTTGAAGTTCATGTATTAAATTGGTAAACATTTGATATGTTGGTACATACAGTTTTGTTTTGGTCCCAGTGTAGGTCTTAAACAGTACTATTATCTTTTTAAGGAAAAATGGAGACCAGAGGAATAGTCAAAAAACAGGAAGTAGCAAAGCTGCAGTCTGAACTCAGTGTACTGTGCTGTCTTTGAGGGCCAACACTGTGGGTAGGTCCAGAGAGGGAATGGAAAGTGTCAATGAGATTTGTCACTTAGGAGGTCATTCAGTTCAGTTCAGTCGCTCAGTCGTGTCCGACTCTTTGTGACCCCATGAACCGCAGCACGCTAGGCCTCCCTGTCCATCACCAACTCCTAGAGTTTACCCAAACTCTGTCCATCGAGTTGGTGATGCCATCCAACCATCTCATCATCTGTTGTCCCCTTCTCTTCCTGTCCTCAATCTTTCCCAGCATCAGGGTCTTTTCCAATGAGTCAGCTCTTCGCATGAGGTGGCCAAAGTATTGGAGTTTCAGCTTCAGCATCAGTCCTTCCAATGAACACCCAGGACTGATCTCCTTTAGGATGGACTGGTTGGATCTCCTTGCAGTCCAAGGGACTCTCAAGAGTCTTCTCCCAATACCACAGTGACCCTTACAAGACCAGCTTCAGTAGAATGATGGGAGAAAAGCCAGACTGAAGTGGATTGAAAAGTGAATGGAAGGTGAAAAAGTGGAGATAGTGCATCTTGACTTAAAAACATGGCTGTTATGGGGAAAAGAGAGCTGATTACTGGATTGTGGGAGAGTTTGCTGTTTTAAATGCTAGAGACAATTTATGGGGAAAAAGAATCAATGGAGAAAGGAGCCTTTGAAAATAAAGTGAAAGATTTGTGGTAAGAGGCATTGAAAGAATAATGATTACCATTGAACTGGGGAGGAAGGCCTGTCTGATTTAAGAGAGAGGAATAGGTAAGGAAGGATACACATGAGTTTATAGGGAGTTCTTTCCTGGTGTCTCTGTTTTCTGAAATAAATGCTGAAATAATAGAATCATACTGTTTTTTTGTTGTTGTTGTTGCTGTTTTGAGCTGTTGTAACAGCCCAAGCACTGTGTGTGCTTCACAAAACATGCTTATACCTCTAATAAGGAACAGACCCAAACAAGTTAAATTACTTGCCAAAGTCACAAGCCAGGGAGTGGCATATCCATGTGAATTCACAATCATTTTTATTACATAAGATCCCGTGTCTGCTGAGAGAGGTGGGGACTAAAGAAACGTGGGGAAGGCAATTGGATTGGTCCTGCCCAGTCAGAGCCCATCGCTTTGTTTCTGCTGTCTCAGTGGAAATCACTTCCTCCCTTCCAGGGTGTGTGTGTGTGTGTGTGTGCGCGCGCTCAAGTCACTCAGTCATGTCTGACCCATGGACTATGTAGATTTCCTCTACATAGAATTTCCCAGGCAAGGATACTGGAGTGGGTTGCCATTTCCTCCAGGGGCTCTTCCCAACAGGGGGTGGAAACCACGTCTCTCTAGTCACCTGCATTGGCAGGTGGATTCTCTACCTCTGCACCATGTGGGTAACTCTTCCTTTTTCATGATGTATTAAAATATAGAGTGGCTATTTTTGTTTTTGTCTCAAGTTCTGGATTTCTTCTCTGCTCATTTGGAAAACCCTATCCTGTATTTGTTCCTGTTTCCATTTCACTTCTACCACTACCTCGTCTCGCCCCCATGGCTATACTTTAGAAATTGTCTTCTGGCAAAATTATTCCATCTTTGAAATCGTAAATGTTCTCTCATTTTCTTAAGAATCTTCGAAGGCCCTCTGAACCCTCTAGCTGCTCCTCCTCCTTTTTGGTTGGTCTGTTAGTTAACACCATTTGTCTTTACTTCCTTTCCTAGATTTCTGCTTCCCTAATTTCACCACTGGCTTGTGGGGGCATCTTGTCTTTCTGACTAGTCCTATAACCCTCCCTACCCCTAATCCTAAACCACTACACGTATCTGAATTTCTCAGCAAGTTTGTTGAGTGCTTTTAAAATGAAAAAAACATTCACAACAAGATAGTTTGGCCATGTCTATGGCAGCTAGACAAACTCTGCACTCTTTATGTAGGATAGTACTTCTACTTTCTAGTCTGCTCATATTTCAGGGATGGAGGTATTAGTTTAAACCATACTGTTCATTTCAACATGTATATGTGTGTTTAGAAATTGTGTTTATGTAGGATCTCTTTAGATCATTTTGGTTCCTCTTAAAATTTTTATTCTTCTATTGACCAGGAACGGGATTTTCCAACAGAAACTGTTAAATTTGGTCCTGAAAGGATGTATATTGATTGCTGGGTCAAAAAACATACATATGACACCTTTAAGGAGATTCTCGGGTCAGGAATGCAGTACCACTTACAGGTGAGTGGGTGACATCCTTTCTGTGTGTTTGCTTTTAAATTAGAGAGTAGTTTTGAATGTACCTCACTTCATTGCTTTTGAAGTTAGTTTGAATATACAGACTGTTTTCAGTATATGTTACGCACAATAGCAAATTTATTTTTGAAAGTTGAGGTGAATAAATATGAAACTGTCCTTTTTATTTTTGTATAGAGTAAGCTTGGTGGGGCTTAGACTGTCTTAGACTGTTGGAGCACTATTGACATCTTTGTAGGAAAGCAACTAGTTTGACATAGCTTTCTTGAATTTGGGGCATTGGAAAACAATTTGGTCTTCTGAGAAACAGAAAGAAAATAAGTGACATACGTTCATATTTATAAACTCCACATAACTTCTGTTAACCAGAATTCAGTTATGTAGTAAAAAAAAAAAAAAAAAGAAAACTGATGTTTAATACTGAGCCTTATTGCCTCTTTTTTTTAAGTCAAATGAATTCCTTCGCAATGTATTTGAACTTGGACCCCCAGTGATGCTTGACGCTGCTGCATTGAAGACAATGAAGATTTCTCGATTTGAAAGGGTAGGTTTGGTTTTTGTTTTCAAGAGGACTGAATGCACAGAAGTGGAGCCAAAGCTTTGATTCTGCAGGTGGCAGGCACTTAGCTGTGTCTGTGGACTATATGTAGTTCTCCATGGTGTTTCAGACAGAGCCAGACTAGTGAGTATAGAAACTTGAGTCCCTTTAGAGTATGGAGGGTTAAGACGAGAAATTTTATCCATAATCCTATTAACATGGAAACTATTTTCATTTTTGTTTCCCTTTGTTCTGTGAAGTTTGTATATTTAAGGTTGACAAAAGTGCTTCTTTCATATCTGATGACTGAGCCTAAACTTAGTAAGTACCAGATTCATTTTACAGATGAGGAGAACAAATGTGCTTAGAGAGTTTGTAGCGTTAAATAGTGATTAATATTATTTGGCTTCCCCAGTGGCTCAGCCGTAAAGAATCTGTCTGCAATGCAGGAGACCTGGATTCAATCCCTAGGAGGGGAAGATCCCTTGGAGAATTTCATAACATTTCAAAAATCCTTATTATTTTTTTACTAAGGTAAAACTCACATAACATAAAATATAGTGTACAGTTCAGTGGTATTTAATACACTTACAGTGTTGCACAACCATCACCACTGTCTAGTTTCCAAACATTTTCGTCACCTCAAAAAGGAAGCTGAGGTTCATTAAATATTCACTGTCTGTTTAACCTCTTCTTTCCTCCCAGCTGCTGATAAGCAATCACTAATGTGCATTCTTTCTCTATGGATTTACCTGTTGTAATGTGACCTTTTGAGACTTTTTCTTTTTTTTTCAACTTAGCATGTTGCCAAGGTTCATCCGTGTTGTAGGGTGGTCAGTACGTCAGTCCTTTTTGTGGCCGAAGAATTCTCCATTGTATGGATACACCACATGTTTATCTCTTTGTTGTTTGTGGACATTTGGCTTGTTTCCATTTTTAATCCTTTTAAATCGTGCTTTTTTGAACATATACATACAAGGTTTTATTAGTGCACCTGTTTTCATTTCTTTTAGGTATATACCTAGGAGTGGAGTTGCTCAGTCATGTGTAATTCTGTTGCTTAACTTTTAAGGAACCACCAAACTGTTTCCTACAATGACTGCAGTGCATTTTACCTTCCCACTAGCAATATGAGAGTTTTGGCATCCTTACCAAAATCTTTTTTGTTTTTATTTTCCTTTTAAGTTATAGCCATCCTAGTGGATGTGAATTGTTTTATTGTATGTTTATAAAATCTTTATATTTAATCACTTTGGACACATAATTGATTATTGGGCATTGTAAAACTTTCTAATAAATACTAATATTTTTACATTTATTTCTCTTTTGGATTATTTCTTGGATAAAGTCCTTGCATGGGACAATAGAGCTGGATTATGATTTTTGAGATGTATTCCCAAATTACCTTCCAAAATTATTCTACTATTTTTAATTATTTTCAGTGTTGAATGAGTGCATGTAGCTATTAAACACATATTTGACAACAATTTATGTTTGATTATTTTTTTCATACAGAATCGTCATGAACTATCATGTGTTAATCTTCTCCCTCATTCTTTGTGTGTTTTAAACATATAAAGTATGTGTAAAGTCAAATTAGTTCATTTCTTTCCTTTCAGTCCGTGCAACCCCATGGACTATAGCCTGCCAGGCTTCTCTGTCCGTGGGATTTCCTGGGCAAGAATACTGGAGTGAGATGCCATTCATTTCCTTCTCAGGAACTGAACCCTAGTCTCCTGCACTGCAGGCGGATTCTTGATACCACTGAGCCACCAGGGATGTGTATATATAGTTTCAGTAGTAGTACTTAAGTGCTTATAAGCAAGTTAGTTCCCTGTGCCTTCCTTTCCCATTTCTCAGGATTTCATTTCAGCCTTTAGTTTTTTTCCTAGCACTTTGGTTTCAGATTTCTAAGTAAAATGTTTATACAGCTATTTCTTTATTTGATAGGTAAGGATTTTTGTCTTTTTACTTCTCCCTCCACCTACCCCCCCTTTTTTGCTGAATCAGCACCGTTGTTTACATTATAATCACATAATCTTTTTTCTTACTTTATAAGAATATCTAAAACTTTATTGGTTCACATATTTTCCTCTTTTCCATTTCAGCATTTATATAATTCTGCAGCCTTCAAAGCTCGAACAAAAGCTCGAAGCAAATGTCGTGATAAGAGAGCAGATGTTGGAGAATTCTTCTAGATTTTTAGCATTTGAAGACCACTTTCTAATCCCCCCTTTTTCGGTAATTTCTAATGTATTTAATCTCTAGAGATGGTTTTTATCTTGGTCAACAGATAGCTTTTGTAGTAGGGGTTATAATTTAATGTATATAGTATTGCAGATGGTAAGTCCTGTTTATTGACTATTCTTTGTATATATAATCACTAAACATAAATAAAGTATTTGTAATGTTTGGTCATTTTCTATTTATGAAAAAAACAAACGTAAGGTATTTCATTGATTTCATGATGAGAAAAACTGTTAGCCAGAGTTAAATTTCTTATGCTGTGATTATCAGAAATACTGATTATAATGATATAGATACACAAAGTTTTAAACTCAAGATCTTACACGGATGAGTTCAGGATACAATTTGGGGAACTAGATCTGGAAAAGCTGCTGTTATTTTTAATTTTAAGTGGAACCTAATAATTTTGTCACTAGGATCAACAAAAGAAATTATACCACGCTACCATACAGCTGCACTTATGGGCCAGTCATTCCATGCGTTGTTCATGATGAATTAATATAAGCCAGAAAAGTTGCTAACCTTGACCAGTGAGGGCAGTAACACTGATTTTATATGCTGTGTAAGACCTTGTGCTCTTTATTTTGAAATAAAGATCTTTTCACACTAAAAGTGCTTCTTTTCTAATAGAAGAAACATTTATGTATAGAGTTCAAAATGATAGAGTGGGGTAAGGAGAGTAAAACAGAACTTCCTTTTGTATATTTGGAAACATGAAAAAAATGAAAAAAGTGTAGCCATATGTTGTTGACATTCCAGCTACTTTTAAGACCATTGTTTCTTGGTTGCCCCATGAGGTGCTTTTTTTTTTACTTTATGGGAAGTTGTAGGCATTTTCGCAGTGCACTAGGGTTTTTATTATAAAACTTTACGTGAAGATAACATTGCACACATAGTACCTGCAGCTGAGAATGTACAGATTTCTTTATGTTAGTACAGGAAGCAGTAATAAGAGGGTGGAAGAAGCATGCAAATAAGGACCAAATCTATAGAGTTTTTTTTTCTGAACTAGTCTATTCTGCCACATCTTCAACCTCTCCTGGAAGGTCTGATGCTCCCCTTGTTGACTGCCTTATGGAGCTGTTACTGCTGCTGGGAGGGTGAGTTCCACCCCCTCAGATACAATGCGATGGAAAACAAACTTGGAATCTCAAACCTGGGGTTACATGTTGTCACCTCTTTATATTCCAGTTAGTTCAAGACCATAGAGAAGAGATTGTAAGTAGTATTTTTTCTAAATTTTCAATTTACTATATATATATTTCAGAATATTGATGAAGTTTTATTAAAGCAGTATATGGTGGTCGTTTAGTCACTAGTTGTGTCCGACTCTTGGCGACCCCCTGGACTGTAGCCTGCCAGGCTTCTCTGTCCGTGGGGTTTCCCGGGCAAGAGTACTGGAGTGAGATGCCATTCATTTCCTTCTCAGGAGATCATCCCAACCCAGGAACTGAACTCCAGTCTACTGCATTGCAGGTGGATTCTTGATACCACTGAGCCACCAGGGATGTATATATATATAGTTTCAGTAGTTCTTCAGTGCTTATAAGCAAGTTCCCTGCTCCTTCCTTTCCTGTTTCTCAGGATTTCATTTCACCATTTAGTTTTTACTAGCACTTTGGTTTCAGATTTCTAAGTAAAATGCTTATACAGCTATTTATTTGATACGTAAGTATTTCTGCCTTTTTCCTCCGTCCCCCGACTTTTTTTCTTTGCTAAATCAGCATCATTGTTTACATTATAGTCACCATATTTTCTATTCATTTCTGAACCGGATGGTTTCCTGTGCTTACATTACTGTTTTCATAGGACATCTTGTCTTGGTTTTATACATACATTTAACTCTTCCAGAACAGTCCCAATAAGTTTGTAAAACTCTTTAACCTCTTTGTCACATGGTCAAAGCCCAAAAGAATATTGAATTCTTTGTTCAGTCTAGACCACTTTCCCTCATCTGATTGTACAGCTGTTGCTTGTGACTCCATCCTAGGATCTGTTTTCCACTCAAGTTGGATTCCACATCTCTTGGACCCCATGTCTTCGCTATTAGATTACTTCCCTGTTAAAATGGAATGAGTGAAAATTCTGGGAATGAGTGTGTAGGAGGTCAATTTGGCTTGGTATATAAAATTCTAGGTAGAAAGCCAAACTTGGGATTTTGAAGGCATTGTTCTAATCTAATTAAAAGTGTTGCCACAATGTCTGATGCAGTTTTACTTTCTGATTTATTTTGTTTTATTTTGAATCTCTGTCTCTTCTGTAAAAATGTGTGGTACTGTTTTGGTAGACTGCTGATCTGGTAAATACTAAGTTCTTGATACCACCCTCCCATCCTCCACATAGACGCATGTACATTTTCTATAATCTGGAACTCCCATGAAGTAGAGCTGCTGGATGAAGCCTCTGGCCTTACTTCTTTTTCATTCTGGGAGAGACTAACAGCTTTCAGATCTTGCTGTTGCATTATATTTTTAGCTAACATGAAATTGCCTGCCTGTCTTTAGCTATGTAGTTCACTGTTGCCTTCAGTTCTGTAGGGTCCATCACTTACTCAGCAGTGATGGTCCTGTGACTCTGCTAAGGTACGTACCAATCACTCTCTCCTTCCTATATTCAGTACATTTGCTGAAATCTTGCTCAGTATTGTTACCTCCTATGTTTATTATTACCACTCTATAACTTTTATTCTGCCTTTTTACTGGCGTTTTGGGAGGAATAAGAGGTAAGCAGGTATTAATTGTATATTAAGTTTATAGATGGGTGCCTTTTCATGAAATTGATAGGTAGTTGCTAGGCAGGATAACGGGATTCAATGTGAAAGTGCTTGTATTTTCTTCAGAGCAGTAAAATAGTGTATGATAGACCAATTATTCCTTGATACTGGTTAACCTTGCTGGCTTACAGGGATTTTAAATGGTCCCTGCCTAGTAAGTTCTTTGAGGTTTAGTCATTCATTTTGAATCAGTTGGCATCTTTGACTCAAGTCTTTGATAGCATATGCTTCAATTCCCTGGGCATGAGAAATAATATTTGAAAGAAAAACCCAGAAATAGTTGAAAATATCCCCAAATTGATCAATTCTTGTGAAAATAACTGTTTTCTTCTTGTGACTCAAAACTCTTCAGGTTGTGACCTTTCGGATACATAGCGGATAAAGTGAAGTAGATTTTCTTGCTTTGCTCTTAAGTGGTTCTCCATAAGTCTACCTGGTCACACACCAAAAAAAAACCTCATCCCCCTCTGGTGTAAAAATATGGTTGAATCCAGACTTTGGTGTGAGGAACTGTTAATTTCCGTTTTCCTTGTCCTTGAGGGCAAAAGGGGGTGACTAATACTTCAAGGGTTAGGTTTACAGGAGAGAAAAACACAGTCAGTGTTCAAAATGAGGCTTTTTTTCCTTTAAAGAATAGATGGTTTTAAAACAGATCGGGTAGTTGGGAGATTAAAGCTGAACATGATGATTAAAGTAGCAAGCATTCTTATATTTTCAAGAAGTTTTGCATAACAATGCATTATGTGCTTTGGAGAAAAAAGTTACTAGTTACAGTCTGTCTTCATGAATTGGTCCTCAGTTATAGACAAAACTTTAAAAGGTGACATCCCTTTTCCCCCAAAGGAGAGTGAGGTCCATACTAATTTTTTAGAGCAAACATTTTCTAATTGATGTGCTCAAGGCTGATTTAATGTCTGTCTCAGTTCAGTTAGTTCACTTGCATCCAACTCTTTGCAACCCCATGGACTGCAGCATGGGAGGCTTCCCTGTCCATCACCAACTCCCAGAGCTTGCTCAAACTAATGGACATTGAGTCAGTGATGCCATCCAACCATCTCATCCTTTGTTGTCCCCTTCTCCTGCCTTCAATCTTTCCCAGCATCAGGGTCTTTTCCAATGAAGTTAGTTCTTCACATCAAGTGGCCAAATTATTGGCACTTTGGCTTCAGCACCAGTCCTTCCAATGAATATTCAGGACTGATTTCCTTTAGGATTGACTGGTTGGATCTTGCAGTCCAAGGGTCTCTCAAGAGTCTTCTCCAACACCACAGTTCAAAAGCATCAATTGCTTGGTGCTCAGCTTTCTTTATGGTTCAGCTCTTGCATCCATACGTGACTGCTGGAAAAACCATAGCTTTAATTAGATGGACCTTTGTCTGCAGAGTAATGTCTGTCTAGTCATGGCAATAGAGTAGGATTATAAAGGGTTACATATCTGTTTACCACTTAATCATTAGTATCCTGCTGGGATAGTCAGTCTGGGGCAGTGGGCCTGTGGGATGGTCTCACCACAGCTGCTTTTCTGTACACCAGAGGGCACATGCTCCTTGACATGTGAGAGGGGACCACATCAAAGGCTGACATTCCTGAGAAAGGAGGATGTGTTAAAAACTCACAGAATAAAGCCTTTGAAAAGCAAAGTTGAGATGAAGTGCTTCCACCACCAGCAGTGGGACAGTGGGTCAGTAGCAATGCAGTCTCCCACGCACCATCCCCTTTTGTAGCTGCAGGAAGCCCAGGAGTCCTCTGACATTGCTCTCATCCTGGTTAGACTCGTCACAACCTTATTCTCTTCCTGTTGACTGTCGTCCTCTGATTGGTCTGGAGTTTGTGTGGTTAGCTGTCAGTGGCAGCTCCAGCCTGCTTCCCCATATTTATACATCGGAGCTCCCCGTGGCAGAATGCGGGAGCTGTGTCAGGTTCCAAATCAGCCAAATAAGGACGTAAATCTCTGTCCAGTAAGAACCTCATCAGTTACCAATTAAATCAAGGCATGGTAAGGTTTTTGTTTTTTTTTAAGCAGTTTCAGTAATATATTTATTTAAACCTTAGACATTATCAAGAAAAATCAATATTTGAAATCTTAACTGCTTGGCTAAATTAACACTGGATATAGACCAACAGTTTCACGCTGGGGTTTATGGGCCTTCTAGGAGCACCCGTGTGCTGAAGGAAGGCAAAGAACTACAGGATTTCTAGAAAGTCTTATAGTTGCTTCTGAATATTTTCCCCCCTGGCAACCCAGCAGTCAAACTTCTCGTTCTGGTAAGTAATTTGCATGCTGTTACTCTCAGGAGACTGAATTCTGATTCTTGAGGTTGGGATGTCTTTTGTTGTATGTGCTGTGTGCTTTTCTAACTTGTGATAGAAATGATTTAGACTTGATTTTAAAAATTACTTCCTGAATGTGAAGAGGCACTGACTCTGAAATGGAATTAAAGAACAAATTATCATGACTCACTCAATAAAACTTCTATTAGCTTTGAATTAAGCTCTATTACAACAATTCTGATTTTGTAGCAAGCAATACCCATGTGAGTTATTTCTGTGGTATGATACCAAGCACCTTTGGGAAAAAGTAAAGAGCAAAGCAAACTTTCATAAACAATTACATTGGTCAGAATGTTTATTAGTAGGCAGTCAAAGAATTCTTAAAAGACAAAAAGAACCAGCTGTTAGTACTGATCTAAACTGGAGAAAAATGAAATTACTTACATGTTTTGCGCTAAAGGTATTAATATTAGAAAGGTTCTGGGAAACAGGTGCAGCTTCGCAGATTTGCACAGTGCAGTCAAGAAGGAGGGTCAAGTTAGAGAAGCGCAGAATTTAGTAATACTCTGGCTTTTCCAGTCGCGCTGGTTCTTCTCAGATGCCCCTCATACAGGAATGCCAAAGATAGCAACAACTGGGTGTCAAACAGCTGTGGGTCCTGGTCTGAGGACCATGTGATCTTGTTATCCATTTACTCATAGGGTCGTTTGCTGACTCTTAACGGCCACAAACCACCCCTCAACTTGGTTTTCTCACTGGCTCTTTATTTGCCATTTGCATGTTGCATTAATTTAAAAATGCATTGAAATAGCATCTATAGTATTTACACTGTGACTTTTCCCAAATGAAGATTATTCCTTTCAGAGCACTTTTCATTCTAAGTTGTTTGTTATCTTAATGATTTTGGATTTGATGTTGCATTGAATTACTTAAGTGGACAAGGCTAGTAATTTGGAGATTTTATTAGCTGCATGGCTCTTAAGTCAGTTTTTGTGGCTTGTGATTTTCTAGCTAGTCTTCTACTTTGTAAATGCTGATTAAGCCTCAGCATGAGATTTAAGCAATGGCAGTTACATTCCTAAAGGGGAAGCTAAGGCTCAAGGATGGCAAGTCAGATCCAAAAATGAAGCACATGTCAGCTACCAAGCCTAAAATAGAAGCCGTGCTTAAATGATGATACTGCGATGTGACACAACCTTTATGCCTCATCCAGTATTAGTGTTTGGGATAGCAAAGTGTAAAGTGATGATAAAATATAAAACCCTTTTAAAAGAGTAGTTTAGACATTTGTAATCATGCATCAGTCAACACTTTTGGTTTTATCTATGAAAGAATAAGATTTGATTGGTCTCTTAGGCCCTTCTGCTCTATATGCTGTCTTTTTGTTGTTGTTGTTTTGGTCACTCAGAGTCATTCCCTTCAGAATGCTCCATGAAGCATATTTGGAATTCAGTATATCTAAAGTGCTTCAGTAGTATCTTATCTAAAATATTCAGGGAGTTAGATGTTCTTGTTAATTAAAATTTCAGAATAACTGAAATGCCCTTTTAGTTTTAACTTTAAAGCTCACTGCTTTTCTTAGCTAGGGTTCTGGTGGCATGTTTTTTTACAAGTACTAATAGGTTTTTAGGTATTGCTAGGAAACTGATGGGTTTTAATGTTTTTAGAATGCAGTTTAATCTGTTTATTAAATGACTGATTACCATTTCTGAGTTTTGTTTCTCCTAACTTTAATCATATTTCTGTTTATTCGGTAGCTGGATGGATATTAAAGGAAATTTTTAAAATGTTAAGAGGAAGTCAATAGTGTGTTGCCATATATAGGCAGACATGAAGCTTATTGCATTGCTTTTACTAAAGTTCGGATAGATATGAGGATTTTTAACCTCAGTTTTATGTTAGTGTTCTTATTATTAACAGCTTCAAATTCTTTTCGAAATAGTGAGATTTAAATCCTAGATAAAATATTTTAGGTATTGGCTTCTAAACTTGGCACTGGACATTTGAAGAATAGAATGGGTACTTACCCTACAGAGTGCTCAGTCAGTTGAGGAAATCAAAAAGTAAGCAAATAAATGTGATGAAATAGTACAGATGTCATGATGGAAGAATGTACAGCATCCAGCAGGGGACAAAGGAAAGACAGGTTGGAGGTGACATTTGAGCTGAGTCTTCACAAAGGATTAGGGAAGGTGGTGGAGAAGAAAGGGAAGGGGCAGTGATCTCAGAAGCAAGAGGCCTGCTTCCAGCTCTGCCCCTAGCTAATGTGTGATCTTGGGCATTTACCTTCTGAACTTCAGTTTCCCCATTTGTGGAAAGACAAGGGGCTAAATGAGAGCATGTCTAAAATCCTTTCTCAATCAAAAAATCACACATCATTCATTTTATGAAGAGATCACTGTGAAAGAGAAAGCTTTGATAGCAATTGGAATTTGTCTTCCTAGAACCTTCTTTCCATATAATTTGTTCCATTATATGGAACCTTCTTTCCATATAATTTGTCTTCCTAGAACCTTCTAGGACAACAAGTTCTCTGTTGTGCTAGAGAGACAACTTAAAAAGAGAACTTTTCAATCTGTTCTGATTTTTTCAGTGTAGCTCGAACTTATGCTGTCATTAGAGAATATTACCTTAAATGTAAACCACAATTTCAGAATTACTCTATAAGTGGCCAAAATCTAAGGGAGCTTGGGGGAGGAGGCCTTAGAGGTCCTGAAGTTTAGCCTCCAACAGCTGCAGGATTTCTGTCTGTATCACCTTAGTTTGTTAAGATTTTGTCTTGAGGTCTCAGAGCGAGTGTGTAATGACTAAAGAATACATTTAAGATATGAACTTCTAGCATATTGAGGGAGAATATAAAAGTATAGTTTTGTATTAAAAGCCTATTCTCTTAGAATAGTTCACAATATTTTCTTCTTCCTTTAGAATCTTTATGGCCACAGACTTGCTTGGCATAATTTTGTCTTTTTATGTGTTTAAACATAGTCTTTTTGCACAAAGGATTTGAGAAGTCTCACCAGAATATGAAATATTTAAAAATCAATTACAAAATTAAAAGAAAACAACCCAGGTAAAATACAGACAAAACTGAGAAATCTGAGGAGGAGGAAGGGGCGTGTTCTATAAGCAGGGTATTATAGCGTTAAAATTGTGCCACACACTTGACTCTGAGCTCCCTGATAAGCAAAGCAAAAAGAAGAGTCACAGTGTCATCCCCCAAAGGAAAAGCTGACTTTTCTAGCCCTTCTTCATCTGGCAGTCATATGTGCTTGTGGGTCTTCATGTGCTGGCCCAGCTTCCTGTGGGCTGTGATATGAAGGCCAGCTCCCCAGCCCAGCCTCTCTGGTTTAACGGCAGCGTTTTCTTCCAGGGACAATGAAACGTTCTTCCCAGGACAGTGGCTCTCGCAGCATTCCTGAAGATAGAAAGCTTTATGTTGTGGATTCCATAAATGATCTGAACAGACTAAACCTCTGTCCTGCCGGATCACAGCAGCTGTTCCGTACGTGTGCCCTCCCAGGCTTGGCGGCCAGTCCTGGCTTCTAGGTCACCTAAAAATAGCCAGTGCTGAGCTGGGCCTGTGGGTGTGGTGGGGGTGGGGTGGGCATTAGAGTTGCTATTTAGTATTAGGCAATGTTTGCTTTTGCTCTCTGAATACTTGCCAGGCTTATGGGCTTTCCTGGCTCTTAAGCAGGATTCGAACTCTAATCTTCAAAAGTTCTGAGACTTTTCCTCTGGAGTTTCTCTCTCTGGGAAGCAGTGAAGGCTGTGAGATGGACTCCCAGAGGCTAATTCATGCCTCTTGGCTGCTTCTGTGCCCTCTGGTGACCACAGCCAGGTCACTGAGTGTGCCCACTCTCTTAGACAGGTCTGACTTCATAGCAGATTACTGAGAAAATGTTCACACATTTTTCTAGTATAACAAAGATCATTCATGTTCTGTTGGGCAGAAAAGTTATCGTTATCTTTTTAAATTTACAAATCTCCCCAATGAACACATTAGAAAGAAGAGGGGGAAAACAAAATAAAAATATGCTAAATACTAAATGCTACATGTGTATCTTGTCCCCTAAATATAAATGAGTTCTATCAGGTTATTTGAGCCCCATCTTTTCTAGTTTAAATGCTGACCTTCCAACTCAGGGGATAAATGTCCACTTGTTGATGTTTCACATGTACTGGAAACTCGTACTGTCCCAATTTCATGTCTATTATTTCTCTTCTGTATCCTTTTTGAATGCTTCTCTCTTTCATTCATTCAGAATTTCACCGCTTTTACTACAGTTGGTCTTAATAAAGGTTGGTGTTTGAGTGCCAGCTTATGCCTTGGCTGTGATTGGGAAGGAAAAGCTGTGGAGGGTGTGAGGCAGGATGTCTTTATAAAGCAGGGGACCTCTGCCCCCATCTCTCCGTAATCAAGTAGCAGAGGGTGTGGGACTGCTACAGAGTAGGAAAAAGAAGGTAATTCAAGGATCCTCATGATCCCAAGTTTCTATACTTATTTTTCAATTTAATCTGGGTGTCATTAAGCAAATAGGCTTTACAAAGCAGCAACCAAATGCAGACAGTTCATGGTTTGTGAACCAAGCTTAGTTACATTTTCAGTTCAACAGCAAAGCATTTAAGAGAATCTTGCTTTCCGAGCATGTCCATCCTGAAAACAACTTTAAGAAACCAAGTACATCAGGCTCATTTGGATATTGTTGTGTAATAGATGTAGGAATAGCTGGTTATTTTTATAGGAAATAAAGTTTTCTGGGAGATATCGCAGAATGCTTAGACTTTTACTCAGAGTTAGTGACCCACAGCCAGCTGTGTTGTATTCTTGGGTCGCTATAGGGAAAAGGGCAATAGAGCCTCTGTCACTCTGAATCCTTAAGTTCTTTACATCACCCCTACCCCCACCCCATGCAAAAGAAAACTCCATGTCCAGCTATATCAGTATTAGCATGATCATCAAAGAATTTTCCAAACAGGGGCTATAGAGACAGCTTGACCAGGCTTGTTCTTTGTATATACTAATATAAAAGAAGGTGAAACATTCTCAAAGAGCACTAGTGCAAAGACATTTCTAAAGCATAAATCTCTATTCAGAGTGATCAGAGGAAAACTGAGTGTATCCCTTACTCACATCTTTTTTTTTTTTCTCTTTAATTTTATTGGAGTATAGTTGATTTATAATGTATCATCTTGCATCTCTAACATTAGGGACTATTCAATTCACTGACAGCCTGTATGCTGAGGAGTCCTGTTTTGTTGTTGTTGTTATTTGTTTCACATCAGCTCTAGAGGAGAAACTCCAGGACGTCAGCACTGATTCAGGAAATGGAAGCCACAGTCTGTTTTTGGTGGGGCTGATCATCGTGCTGATTATCAGCCTGGCACTGGTTTCCTTTGTGATATTTCTGATAGGTAGGTACCATTGACATTCTTTTCATCACTGCTTTGCCCTTACTTGACAGCTGATTGTTTAGCTTTGCTTCCATAAGGAGGCAGTGCTTCCTGGCACCCAGTACTGCCACTGGAGGACGAGAGGGCATGGATGCCCGGGGCATCCTGCTGCTCTGGGTAGGTCACTGGGGCACACAGAAACCCTCCATGCCAGAAGTTCACAGACTTGGATATTGTTTCTGTACCACTTTAATTTCTCACCCAGAGTCCCTAGCTGCTAATGGTAGGCAGCTTACCCTAGTTAATTCTGGGTTTTCTTATTCCAACACCCAGTTTCTGCATGAATTTGGCCTGTAACTTTCAGTCACCCTCCCGGTTTTCCTCACTTCTCTGAAATCGGTTAGAAGCATCAGCTGGGCTTGCACAAGGGCCCAGAGGCAGGGCTGGGATGTGAGGTGATGGCTTGTCTCTTGCATGACACTGTCTGGGCTAGTGTCTCGCCTGCTCTTGTCCTGGGCCCTGCACGCCCGCCCTTGAGTGGTGGCCCACGCTTTCCCACCACGGCTCCTCAGCCAAGAGATCCCCCGAAGTCTCAGAGCCAGTCTGTTCTCTGCCTCAGGTTAGGGAGGGGTGGTGTCCACTCAGTGCTGCCCTCTCGTTATGCGTGCTGCCCCGTCAGGGGAGCACCCCGTGTTCTCTCTGAGCAGTCCCCTGTAGACCACCATCCGGAGTTATTTCAGTTCTCTCCCACACCCACTAAGAGTGGAAGAGCCTGAGGAGAGGGAGTCATCCTTGATACCCTTTTGCCTGCATCCACCACAGTCATTTCTTCTGCCCTGCAGGCCTTGTAGCTTTCACAAAGCCTAAATGAGAAGTGGATTCCATGTGTTTGAAATGCCTCTAATTCAAGTTCACTCAGGATTAGTGGAGGTAGCCGTGGTGGTGATGGGAGGTGGGCAGAGGGCATGACTCTCACAGCTTCTAACTGCTTTTCCTCCCCAATACTTCATCTCCCATCCAGCTTAAAGCTCTATCTCTGGCCTAGGTTTCAGAGCTGGCGTGAGGGGAGTGATGTAATTTAATTGCTTCTCTGTCACCTTGCTAATGCCCTTTTGCACTTAGAAGCTACAGTGTGAACTATCCTGACAATAACGGTGCCCTTGGATATGATTGTTCTATGGAGGAAGGTTGACCCTGAACCTGCTGGGCTGGAAAGAGGGTGTGGATTACTCTTCAGAAATGTTATACCACAAAAGTGGATGCTGCAAATATCATCCTGCCTTACTGTCTGGGGAAATGACTGAGTTAAACTATTGGGAAATTTTAGATATGTCTGCTATACAGGGAAGTAGCCCAGAGGGCCTGCTCTCTTTGTGGGAAAAGACTAAGGATAATGATAATTTAAAATGTGATTTATTGGGTTCTCACTCTCTCCCAGGCACGATAGTAAACATTTATGCCTGCTCACTACCTCATAACAATTCTGTTGTGTGGGACCTGTTGTTCTGGTTTTATCAATGCTGAAACTAAAGCTTAGAGAGATTATTTACTGTGCTAAATGTCCACAGACAAGGGTGCCTAATCAGGACTCAGAGACACCCCTGCCTGGCATCAAATACCATGTTCTTTATTACCAGCTTATATCCTCTTCTATGAATAGGATTTATTTTATGTTTGCTTCTAGGGTTTTATATTGAGGGCAAAGTCATATCAAGAAACAGAAAGAAGATGTGAATAAAGAAGAATGTCTTTTTATTGGACAATTATCTGTGCCAGATGCATTAAATTCATTATCTTAAATCTTTACCCTTCAAAGTAGTGTCTAATATTTCTATTTTACTGATGAAAGGTGAAAGCCCAGAGAGTTTAACTCTCCCTGTTTATTCAGCTAATCCAAGGCAGGACTGGGATTCATACTCTGGCCCATCTGCCTCCAGAACTCCTGGCACTCCACTGCCTTTTGTAGTAATAATAAGAGGCTTCCTGTGGTTTGCAGATAAACTTTAGCCCAACCCAAGACCAGAGTTGGCACATGCTTGCATGCTTAGTCACTCAGTTGTGTCTGATTCTTTGTGACCCCATGAACTGTAACCTGCCAGACTCCTCTGTCCATGGGGATTCTCCAGGCAAGAGCACTGGGGTTGCCATGCCCTCCTCCAGGGGATCTTCCCAACCCAGGGATCAAACCCTGCATTGCAGGTGCATTCTTTACAGACCTCTGTAAATGAACTTGGCCTGTGTTCATCTTTGAAGAGGAAACCTTTCTGCTCTCACTGGGATGTGGTGCAGATTTGTATCATTTTAACTGAAGTGTAAGAACTTATATATGGCGTTTTTATACAAGAGAAATAGGCTGTTTTACACTGATTACATTGATTAAACTATTGGACCTTATGCTTTTGTTACAATCTCTGTTCTAAAGAGGAATACCGGACAGCAAGGGTAGATTACACAGGATGCCTGTCTGCCTCTGTAGGTTTACAGGGGCCAAGCAATGTTAGATATGAGGTGTGTGGGACGTGATTAAGTATTGCCTTCATTTAAAAAAGGGTTCTATGGTCTAGTGAGTTTGAGAATTGCTAGGTTAGTAATACTCAAGGTATTTTATTTTACTTTTTGTGAATTTCCAAAATGCAAGTCAGTATATGATTTTTCTCTAATGTTTTTGCATATAGAATCCTTTTTCTCTTTTGGAATTTAATTTGGAGCTAATATATTGTGGAACAGACTTAATCCAGCATGCTTGCTACTCCCTTTTGTGTTTGACTCACGTGGAAGTTTCCAGAGAGAGGAAAGGTTGTCACGTGCTGTGGATTTACTTGTTTCACACTTTTCTCCAGGAGTGAGTGCTATTTCTTTTGTCTGGCTCTGCACCAACACACCCATGTTCTAGAGCACAGTTCATCCAAACATAATTTTCAGACACAAAGGGAGGCGGCTTCTGGACAGCAGTTTGTCCCAAGGCTGGAAGCTGAAGCTCTGATGCCTTCCCACATTAGTTGTTGGGCAGACTCGCTGGTGTGTCACCACCTGCATTAGTTCCTGAAAGCTATCTTGGAAAACACTTGCCTGAAATGGAAATGATACAGAGTCCACATATTAAATACTGATTTTGTGCTGTCTTTCTTGGAAATTTTAACTGCCAAGTAGGCCTCAGAGTGCTCTACTCCCTGGCTTACTCAATACCCAGGGGCTCTATTTATTTTGGAAATATGGTCTCTCTGCTCTCAGAGTGGCTGGGGAGAATTATTATTATACATTCATTATGGACTGGTAATTTAGAACCAGGAGACC
Organism: Nanger dama; assembly: GCA_917880005.1. Taxonomy (NCBI): domain Eukaryota; kingdom Metazoa; phylum Chordata; class Mammalia; order Artiodactyla; family Bovidae; genus Nanger; species Nanger dama. Next base: position 4,299,206 of record CAKJTW010000007.1, read on the forward strand.
TATGGGTTGGAACCCAAAATATCTCACCTCCCAAATGATGAGTGAAAAACCTTTGCTGAGAACAAGTCTCAGAATGAGACAACATAACAATCCCTTCTCCAGGGATAATCAGACACTGGCAGTTTTTCTGTGGTTGTTCACACAATGTATTTCTCAGCCAAAATCTGAGGGCTGCCAAAGGTAGTCAAGTCTAGCACAAAAGGGTTGTAAAAATAATTCACTTCATAGGAAACTTCAGTAGTTTCTCTCCTGGGCCTCTGGGCTGCATGGGCTATTGGAGCAAAGGATTTGCCAAGACGGCATCTCAGCTCCCAGCTGTACACCCCATGGGCTCTGATCAGTTGTGATGGAACACACTGGAAACAAGCATAACGCTGTCTATTTTTCACTTTTAAGTTCAAACTGAAAACAAGATGGAAGATGTGTCAAGACGACTAGCAGCTGAAGGAAAGGACATAGATGATCTTAAGAAAATCAACAGCATCATTGTAAAGCGACTCAACCAGCTGGACTCAGAACAGAGCTAAAGAAATGAATCGTCCAAGAGCAACTGCTAACACCTGAGCTTCTCACGGTCCAGGGAGGGTGTTTGGTTTAAGAACCACCAAGGGTATTTCTGTGGGTCTTGAAAGGCTGAGTTTCAATTATAGGGATGGGAGCAACTCCAAGGCAAGGGGGGCTGGGGGCAGCTGCCAGAAAGGGGCTCACTTTGTGAGAGTGTCCTTCAGCTTTCATGGGCTCAAGGGTGGGAGGCATGGAGGAGAAACAACAGTAAATGAGAAAGGGAATTTGGCTCTGCACATGCAGCTTCTTTTACCAAAGGAGATTTGTCACCAAAATAAGGTCACAGTGGCCAGTAAAATTCATGGCCCCTCATGTATCTTTATGAACTCTCGGAAAGCCTAAGGGATTCGTTGAATTGTTTGTATTCAAGGGAATCAGGTGATAATTCTTTTCAATAAAAGGGATTCTGCTCAGGTGATTATACTTGACTCTTACTTCTTCAGGGATGGGGGATGGATCAACTCAGAGCTATTTGCCTACAGCTATTTGTTGATAGTAAAGTGCATATGGTAGGATGGGGACCAGAGGAGAGAGCCTGAGTTATTCAAATAATGTTTATTGAGCTGTTGCTTTTTGCAAACCACTGTATTCTACAGAAGTTTACATTCAAGTGGGGAACAAAGGAGATATGTAGTTATATATAGATATATAAGCTTTTTGACTTTCCGACAGGAATAAAAGTCCTTCAGTAACCCGCTGATTAATTGTGCAGAAATCTGCTAGGTTTACAGGTTATAGATTTATTAAATTGCAGTGAGAAATTGTATATTTGGAATATTTGGAACCTGTCTTGTTTCAGCATAAAAGGTAAGGCACAGAGTTTGTGAAATTAGACATGCTGCAATATAAATGTGTTTAAAAGTACGAATCTTAGAAAATGTTTACTATAAATATATTGTGTAAGTCTGTTCTGTGAAATGTATTATTGTTCTATCATTTTGGGTTCATTAAAAACATTTGAGTTTATTCTAAAGTTATATATATAAAAACACATTTTGTAACAGTAAATAATAAAAAACACAAGATGTTTCACCTATTCATTTTTACACTCAACTTTTTTTAAAGTTAACTTTTTAATGTATTTAATTTATTTTTTATTGAAGGATAATTACTTTACAATATTGTACTGGTTTCTCCCATACATACATCAACATGAATTAGCCATAGTATACGTATGTCCCCTCCCTCACGAATCTCTCTCTCCCTCAAAAACATTTGTACTGCATAGTTATTTTTTTTTAAATTGATGTCATGTAGGATATTTTAAAACTCTGAAATTTGTGTTTATTGGAAAATTATTATTGACCTGTTGATTTGGTATGGCAAAGTTATTTGTCAAGATTTGTTGTAACTGTATCAGAGGCGACAGATGAGCTAATGCAAAAACTCTTTAAAAATAGCCATTTTTCTTTGAACTCATTTGTTCTTGTAATGCTTTTTCCTCTCTTTCTACCTACATAGTGGATATTTTGTGCTCAGTAATAAATGATATTTATTGTAAGAAACTTATGATTTTTATAATGTGAAGTATTATAGTGTCTGATGAATCATTTCGTCCATCTTTTTGGATCCATCCTGTTGGATCTGCACTGTCCTGCCTGTATGGTGTCTATGGAGCCATAGTCATCCACACAGCCTGGGGCACTCCAGGCACCCCGGCTCCAGGTATTTGGGTTCACAGAGTCACAACTTCTATTGATGGTGTTTTATGTTTTAAAATATTGCTGGCTACATGTAGTCTTCTTTTTGCAACACAAGGATTTAAACTTGCTATTAAAACTCATTGGAGCAACTGGAATAATCTGAATAGGGGTCTGTAGGCTAGATAATGGTATTATATCAGTGTTAATTCCCCAATTTAATAATCATATCATGGTTATATGAGAATCTTTGATTTTAGAAAACACACATGGATGCATTTAAGGATAAAGTGACATTATGTCTTCAATTCCCAAATGGTTCAGAAAATAAAATGTGTGTGTGTGTGTGTATGTATAAAGGCACTATTGTAACTGTTAACATTTGGAAATTTTTTATTTAATAAAATCATGCAGCAACCTAGATGTCCATTGACAGATGAATGGATAAAGAGGTCTTGTCACACATATATAACGTAATATTACTTAGCCATAAAAAGGAATGAATTTGTATCAGTTCCAGTGAGGTGGGTAAAACTAGTGCTTGTTATACAGAGTAAAGTAAGTCAGAAAGAGAAAAACAGATGTCATGTAATAATGCATATATATGGAATATAGAAAAAATGGTATGATGAACCTATTTGTAGGTCAGCAATAGAGACTCAAGGGCTTCCTGGTGGCTCAGATGGTAAAGAATATGCCTGCAATGCAGGACATCGGGGTTCAATCCCTGGGTTGGGAAGACCCCCTGGAGAAGGGAATGGCGACCCACCCAGTATTCTTGCCTAGAGAATGCCCTGGACAGAGGAGCCTTGCAGGTTGTAGTCCAAGGGGTTGCAAAGAGTCAGACATGACTGAGCGACTAACACTTCCGATAGAGACACAAACATAGAGAACAGCCTTGTGGGCATAGTGGGGAAGGAGCAGGTGGGATGAACTGAGAGCAGCACTGAGACATATACCTTACCGTATGTAAAATAGGTAGCGAGCGGGAATGTGCTGTATGATGCAGGGAGCTCAAGACAACCTAGAGGGCTAGGATGGGGTGGGAGGTGGAGGGAGATTCAGGAGGGAGGGAACATATGTCTCCTATGGCTAATTCATGTTCATGTATGGCAGAAACCAACACAACATTGTAAAGCAAGTATCCTTCAATTAAAAATAAAATTAAAAAAATAAAATAAAATAAAATTTTAAAAAATCATGCATTTTTTCCTTTAAAAATAGCTTTGATGTAAAATTGACATATAAATTTGTATATACTTAAGGTCTATAGTGATGTTTTGATCTATGTATACATTGTTAAACTGTCATATAATTAAGCTAATTGACATATTCATCACCTCTACATAGTTGCTATTTGTATGAATGTGTGTGCTGTGTACGGAAAGATCTAAGATCTATACTCCTAGAAAATTTCAAGTATACAACACAGTACTGCTAAACTGTTGTCACTATACCGGACGTTAGGTCTTGAGAACTTGTTCATCTTGCATAACACCCTTCATACCTTTTGGTTACAAGTAGTCTCTTGGCAGTCAGATATGGTGGTTGAGACACAGGTTGGGAAATCCAACTGTCTGATTTGTCCTGGTGCTACCATTTACTGTGGCTTTGGGGAAACTAACCTCTTTCCACTTTTATCAGTAAAGTTGGATAATTAGAAAATCTACTGTTACTATTGTGAGTCTTAAAAGAAATGACAAATGGCTTACAACAGTTTCAAAAACAAAGTACTCAATAAATGCTAGTTTTTATTGTTATTATTATTGTTAATGTTAAAAGTAGTAGATGTATAAGAGAAATAACTAAATTTAATATCTCCTGATGGGGCCTTAGGGCTAAATGTTTTTCTGCTGTGCATCCTGATCTAATCTGACCAGGGATAGTGGAGTAAGAGATTTTGGCAAAACAACTTAAGCTAATTTACAAGTTCTTGTTGTTCAGTTGCTAAGTTGTCATGCTAGGATCCCCTATCCTTCACTGTGTCCAGAAGTTTACTCAGATTCGTGTCTGTTTAGTCAGTGATGCCTGCCAACTATCTCATCCCCTTCTCCTCCTGCCCTCAATCTCTCCCAGCATCAGGGTCTTTGCTAATGAGTAGGCTCTTTGCATCAGGTTGTCAAAGTATTGGAGCTTCAGCATCAGTCCTTCTGATGAATATTCAGGGGTTGATTTCCTTTAGGATTGACTGGTTTCATCTCCTTGCAGTCACAGGGACAATCTAAAGTCTTCTGCAGCTCCACAGTTCCAAATCCTCAATTCTTTGGCACTCAGCCTTCTTTTTCCAAGCCTTCAGTTTATAAGAGGTGGTCAATATAAGACAGAAGATTGATTGGTTGTTTCCTAAATGATCTAGTCTGAAGAACAAAAGTATCTGCATTTGCCTCCCTGAGTGGAGCCAGGAGTTGTCTGTCTGTCCTGGATTAATGCCTTGCCCATGAGGTGCAGTGGCAGGAGGGAGCCAGGACAGGAAAGGAAGGCAAAAGAGTAGAAAGAAATAGAAGGGACTGTTTAACTGACTCATGTCCTGATAGGGAAAAAGAAGGAAAGTTTTGTAATTTTTTTTGGACTTTGTATATGTTCACAAGAGGCTCAGAAAGAGATTTTTTTTCCTGGCAGTGGGCTCTGTCTGCTTGCCCTTCCTGGTGTTGCTGTAATGGAAGGGCTACCATGTCTTCTGACCCCAGGGCCAAGGCACCGCCTCATGGATCGTGAGCCCCTGGAGAACCTTGCTGTGGCTCCTCAGATGGCTCTGATTGGCAACCACCCGTGAGTGAGCCGGGCCCAGCCCGGCACACCACACCCTGCTGCGACACCTGGAGACCACTGGGGTGTGGAACAGCCTGGAAGGAGGAGGTTCCAGCTTCACAGTGTGGCTGCCAGCTGCAATTTAGGGAACACGGGCCCTTCTCTCTCCTGGAAAGACCAGGGTCATCTGGCCAGAACTCCACCGGTGAACTCCAGTCTCCAAAGCAAGGCTCTTGGGTAAGAACAAGAAAACCAGGAGGGTTAAAATAACACAAAATAATAGCTTTTTTTCTTTTTTTTTCTAACAGCAGTCTGTGATGGAAAAGAGAACAATTTTGGTGTGTGTGACATTTGGACTGAGGTGTCTTGGGGAATTATACTGCACAAATCACTGTATTATAACACATTTTTATGTCTTAGAATGAGAATTTTAACGGAAACAAGATCTGAGTTATGGTGTATAAAAAATTTTATTCCCGCTTAAAATAATGACCCCATTTAAATTCAGTAGAGGATGAGAAAAGAAACAGATCATCAGAAAAGATTGGTAATCTATCCCCTCTGTGAATGAATTTGCCCGGAAGAAGCTGTGAAAGGACAAAGAATTCTATCTTTCCACAGTGTCAGGAAATATATTTTCTTTTAAAGAGGAAATTAAAAATATTCTGATTGGAATCCATATGTCTACTTATTCTCATTTGGTGAAGATAAAAACTTCTCAGTAAATTTTTTTATAGGGAAACCTTACTGAAATATAATTTTGCTTTGCAGGAAGATGAAAGGATTAAAAACCAACAACAGTGAAAAGCAACTCAGAACAAACTTAATTCCCTGTAATGAGCAAGCGTTGGGCGTATACGTGGTGCCCACCTGTGTGGGCTGACACTGCAGAGGATTTAAGGGTCTAGGGCATCATCCTGCCTCCAAATGGGTTTCTGATCTGGTGGTACAAATAAAATGTGTAAGAAACCAGTCATGATCTGTTACCATGACATGAAAAAGCAGATCCATGGCTGTCCAAGGATCACCTGGGAGGCTTAGACCCAGGTTCTTGGATCCTACTCTCCACGATTCTGACTTAGCAGGCAGGGGGTTGGGATTGGGGATTCATGGTTTTACAAAGCTGCTGTGATGAGTCTGATGTGCAGTTTGGTAGAGTGGCTGGACAAATGATGGATTCAGTATAAGCTTGTGTTTGGATTCTGTATCTATGCATGAGTTACAGTGAGGTCTTCACCTCTCTTGACTTCGTTCCTGACTTTAGAGAATTCTGTCTGTAAAGTGGGAGTGTTTTGCTGCTGGAGAGAACCAGGAAGTTGATAAAGTCTTTCAGGCTCTGTTGTTTATAAGTCACTAATAAATTGTATATAAATAGGGGGACCGTCTGATCATCTGTGGTTATTAGTTTTAATCCCCAGGGAACACTACTAGTCTCTTGTCAAGGACCCATAAAAGTCTTCAGAAGAACCCTCCATTTCTTCCTGCACATATCTTTTCTCTTTCCTCTCCCTTCCTCTCTCTTTTCTCAACGTGCTTGGCTGAGGCTCCACTTTAAGGGGGCCGTTCACTTGTCTGGAGAGCCAATGAAGGGCTATTCTAATAGCAGAAAATGTGAATGAGAACCTGGGAATGCTGAAGGGTGAGGAGTCTGTTGGAGGAAGCCAGACAGGGGGTCTGCTCCACTTTCTGTCCCAGGAGAGCAGAGAATAATGATTTTTGCAGTAGAAGCTTTGCAGTATCAGGACCTGAGGTCTTCCTTGGAACATGAGACACACAGGCCTGGCCAGGCTGGTCGACTTTCTGGCAGTTTGTCTTTTCATAGGTTGAAAAATTGTGATCAATCTTGATCTCAAGACACAGATTTCGGTTTTGTTTTTAAGAAAAGTGATGCTGCTTAGGGTCGTTAGAATCTCCCTGCCCTAGCCCCAGTTACATCAGAATATGCCTTGTGGTTGTTTGGAATGGGATCTTCCTGTCTTGTGTATTTTCATCTGAAGATGTTTTATGGGTTCTTGGACAGAATATTGACATTTCCTGGGGGCTGAGAATCATATCTGGAAATGGTCACCCTCCTCTTTGATATAACAGCTTTAAATGACTCGGAGTTGGTGGGATTAAAAAAAATCAATACCAAAATAGTCAATAGTCACCTGAAACCAATGACAGTGATGGGCCATGAAGTGAGTCAAGTGATTAATTCAATCTTCAGCACCTGAGGAGCAAAACTGTTGAGACAGACAGGGACTTGATCAGGTATTAGGCAGTGAGGTGCAACTCTTTAAACTGAAAAGATTAAAAACCTGTCCAATTTAGTAGCATTTTCTGTTTTTTTAAGAGTTCATTTGGATACAACTTGTGTTACCTCTGAATTTCTCACCATCCAAGAGAATTAAACTGCACCTAGAAGAAGGTGACATTATTGATCAAAAACAAATCAGAGAAATTTTAAATTTTGTTCTTTCTCTTCTTTCGGAGAAGGCAATGGCAACCCACTCCAGTATTCTTGCCTGGAAAATCCCATGGATGGAGAAGCCTGGTAGGCTGCAGTCCTAGGGATTGTGAAGAGTCGGACATGACTGAAGTGACTTAGCAGCAGCAGGGATTTTTCTGTAGACAATTGCTTTTAGGCCAGAAATGTGGGGCTTCCCGGGTGGCACAGTGGTAAAGAATCTGTCTGCTAATACAGGAGACACAGAGATGCAAATTCAATTCCTGGGTCAAGAAGATCCCCTGGAGTAGGAAATGGCAACCTACTCTTGCGTGGAAAATTCCATGGACAGAGGGGGCTGAGGGACTACAGTCCATGGGGTCGCAAAGAGTTGGACATGACTGAGCGTGCACTTGCTTCATGGAGAGTAGGATGTAAAGGTTAATAAGGGCAGAAAAGGCCCCTTTGGAGTGATGTACATATTCCACCTGTCAGGCTGTGGCATCTTAAATTTTCCCGGATGGAGGCTGGCAAATGCTGCCTGTGTCTTCGCCACACATAAAGAATAAATGGACTGTGGAAACAGAAGTCATGATCCTAATTTCTCTTTTGTTTCTTGGCCTCCTCTGACTCTCACATCCTCTTTTAAGTTGTGAAACATGATTCATTCTTCATGCATGAATCCTCAAAGAAATGGGTTGTAACAAGCTTATTCCATGAGGAATATCCTTCCTGAATGTGGAATACTGCTGCTACAGAGCATTTATTGTCTGATGAACAAACGGGGCAGGTCAAACAATCAAAAAACAAGTTAATAATTTAATTACAGTTTCTTGAATGCTAAAAATGTCTCATGTTCCATGCCCCAAAGTGGTTTCAAATGTTGCCACAAAAAGGCTAAATTAGAATTCTGTTCCACATCCTCCTCACTGATCCCACCCAACTTAGCAAACTTCTTTAATATTGATGAGGTGGGGTCAACTTCTGAATTACTGTAAATCCATTTAGGGGCTCAAAAACAGTTTCTTATAGACTCAAAAAATAATGATGGAAAAGACATTAGCTAGCCTTTGAGGTACATTCCAGGACCTATTTTTAAACTTCATTTAGAACAGATGATAGAAAACCCAGGTTCTTTCCAGAGTACTTGTGGCAGTCACAAAGGAATCATTCATAATTGTTTCCTCATGCCCTCAGTGAAAGCTGTACCTCCTCTGAGCCTAGAACTTCAGTGCCCCTCTCAGATTTTGCCTTTTCTTTGTGTATTTGTGCTGTATGCTTTGCATGATGTTCGCATCTGGGCATCCCCAGGCTATAACTGATGGCCCAATAATGGGAATTTGTGTAACTGGATTAAGCTAGGATGGGTTTCCAGGCTGCCTGCATTGCCTCGACTTGCAACAGAGCCAAGTGGTGTGGACTAATAGGAGAGGAGGGACATCTGGTGGCAGTTGGTTATTTCAGAGGAAGGAGGACAATTTGGAGGAAGAAAGAAGGCAAGAGTTAAAATATAGTGTGTGATGCTGAAGGGAGAGTGAATGGTTACATCAGACATAGGACAGCTGGGGGCTATACCCGGGAGAAACAGCCACCCAGCTAGGGGCCACCTTGATGCTGGTGAAGACGGTGGGCTTTGGAATCAAAGGACTTGCTTTTGAATCTGGATCTGTTGCTCATGAGCTGTGTGCCACTGGCTGAGTTACTTACCTTTTCTGAGCCTTGGCCTCATCATCTATAAAATGAGAAAAATACTTGCCTCACAGGGTTGCCGGGAAGATTGGACAGAGTGACACCTAGCACTTGTTAAGAACTTGGTTAATGAGACTGGTCATTTCTTTTCTTATTCACATAAAGTGAGTAGGGTTTGAGGTGAGGGAGAGATTTTCTGCTGACTCTAGTGAGGGGCTGCTAGTTCTTTTGGATTTGGAGAAATTCCCTGGAAGGAGCCTCTCTGACCCTGCTTTTAGGAAGGTCCACACAAGGTAACCAATTGTCAGGCCTCTGTTGGGAAGTATCTTCCTATGAAACAACAGGAATTTATTAAGTTCCAGTGTCTTTTCACCATGTAGACTTGCTGCCCTCCTGGAACTTATCCCTAAGAGGGGAGACAAGATTACCACACAGAAGCAAAACAAGAGATAAGGCATGGTTAAGTTTCCAATTTTGTGGCCCAGAGACTAAGAGCTGGAAAAATTCAGAGGAGGGAAGGCACCCTCCTGAGCAGACAATAGGCCAGCCATCACTCCTGGGAAACTCCTCATTCCCTGGAAGGCTGGGATGGTTGGTCATTCTACCTTCAGAGAGACGGTTGATGCCATTTGGAAGATTGCTCCAGATAGCCACCTTTTTTCTCTATAGACCTACCTACGACCTCAGCCCAACTATGGCTTCTTCTCAAGACTCAGGTCAAGGTGAACTGAGCTTCTATCTTTGATCTCAATCTCTTTTCCTAACCTGGGACCATGCTCTGATTAGTCAATCTGTCCCCTTCCATTAGCTCATTCTTTTCCTGTAGATACCCATTTGAGATACCCATTTGAGACCCATTCACAGAGATCTTTCTCCCTTTACCCCTACTGGCCACTATCTTTTGTTCTTACTCTCCTTGTCTAGACTTCTCAAAATGACAGCCTACACTCACTGTCTCTTATTGTTTAACCTCCCATCCATTCCTTAAACCATGGTGCAATCTGACACTTGGCTCTACCTGTCTACTGAAACTGTCCTCATTAAGGTTATAATGGATGACCTCATTGCTAGATCCCATGACCGTTTCTCAAACTTGTTCTTTTTTCCCCAATAAATTTATTTATTTTTGGCTGCTCTGGGTCTTTGTTGCTGCACATGGACTTTTTCTAGTTGCAGCAAACAGGAGTTACTCTCTAGTCGGGGTTCATGGGCTTCTCATTGAGGGGGTTGGAGCATAGGCTCCAGGGTGAGCGGGCTCAGTAGTTGCAGCACTGGGCTTAGCTGCCTTGCAGCGTGTGGAATCTTCTCAGACCACTGACCAAACCCATGTCTCCTGCATCAGCAGGTGGATTCTTAACCAGTGGACCACCAGGAAGTCCTCAAACTTCTTAACAAATCTCTTTGTTGCGTTTGACATTGTTGACCATTCCCTTCGCGAAACTCCTCACCCACTTGACTTCTGGGTCAACACTCTGCTGAGTTCCTTCTGTACTTCTAGGGTTTCTCTTCTATTTCTTTCTAGTGTCCCTCTTGTTCTTCCTGCCTCTTCATTGTTGCTGTTCCTGCTCTTCTGGATTACTTCATTTTATGTTTTCAAATGCCTTTTTATTTATAGATGAACTTCTACATCTATTTCTTCAGTCTAGATCTTTCTACTGTGCTTCAGGTATAGAGCTAATTACCTGTTCAGTATCCAGACTTAGATAAACTCAACATGTCCCATACGAAACTAATCGCCTTTCCCCATGAAACTTATTTCTCTTCTTGTATCCCCTGGCTTAGCTGGGAGCATCACCATCTGCAAACCAGAACTTGAGGGCCACTTCCGCTCCCTTTTCCTACTTACCATACGCAATTTAGTCATCAAGGTTTTTAAATTTTACCTTCTATTAATAAATCATTTCTCATATCCATTCTTTCCTTCCCCTACCCCCTGCCCCCAGCTGTGCCCTACTTAGGGTCATTACTGTTGTTTGTCTGAATGATCACAACATCCTCCTAACTGGTTTCTCAGACTCAGTGTGTGTTTGTTTCAAGTTCTCATTCTGCAAAGTCATTAGAATAATCTTTCTAAAAATGTAAATCCATATTCTCCCTGGTAAAAATCTATAATAGTTCCCAAATCCTGCAGTGGGTCCTTACTCATAGCATGCCATTTCCACTGCAATGTCTTCATACATGGTGTCCCTTCTGTTTGGGGGACCTTTTCTAATCCCTCCATCTCAGCACCTCTTCTTCAGATAGTTAGACTCTTCTCAGACAGAGTCTCTAAAACATTTTTGGATTTATTACCTCAGGGAGACTTACCCTGATATTTTCAGGCACCAGAAAGACTTGGAGTTGGGCACACTAGATTATTATCTTTGGTCTGCTTCCTGATAGCTGTGTGGCTTTGGGAAGGGAGCTTAACCTCTCTCCACCTTAGTTCTCTTTATAAAAGGATGAAAAAAAGTGAGAATGATAATCATCAACCTAATGGTATGTTTAAAGAGAAATAACATGCTTGTGAAGCACTTAGCATAGTCCTTGGCTCATAGTCAGTTTTACCTGGACTCGAATCACTATGGCAATAGAAACCATGTCTTTAAAAAAAAAAATCAGTTAAGGCAAAAAGGAAATTTATTGGCTCGTAGAACCTGGGTCTCGGGAACAATTGCAACTGGGAATTCATAAACCATCAGGGCCATCCTACTCCTCTCTTTATCCTCTGTCTTCTGTGTGTTGGCTTTATTCTTTTTAATTTTTTTTATTCGCCACAGATTTATCCTTCCAGATACAAGAACTATGGCACCAGCAATTTCTGGTTTAATGTGAATGTCTTTCTTATTCATCCAGGAATCTTTAGTGCCTGACAGTGTCTGGCAACAGAAAGAGACTTTCTGAATAAAGAAACTTCAGCTATTAGGGACGTATTTATGTACATGTGTCTTTCTTACAATTTTCTGCTTATTCATAATATTTTGGGATAATAAGTCTATCGTTCTCCTAGGACTTGAAAGCCCACTCTCCTGTTTAATAGTGGGTAGCTCTTTACTCATCAAAGGCAGATTGTAGGTTCTGCAAGAAGAAAGGTGGTATAATATGGAAAGTTGTCAGTTGAGCAAAGAAAGACTTTATTAACATGGAGTGTTAATGTCAGCCTCTAAGGAGGAATCCACTGCTTGGTGGACTCTGACCAGGCTGAATTAGAGGCTGTCAAGTCATGTCTTCTTTAAAATGTGCCTGCTGTCTTGGGGCAGGGTAACTGTGGGGGAAGCTCACTTGTCAGGGAAGACAGGAAGGGGATCTTGCAGAGAAAGGAGGTGAGTGGATTGCCTTTGTTATTGCTTTAGTCTCTGCAGATTTGTCTGTTATTTCAGACGTGAGGGAAAAAAAGACACTTTGCCAATAGTGGTGAAGTTCTTTACACTCTGAATATATTGCAGGATCAACAAATTTGTGGGTGTCTGGTGCAAAATGGAAAGGCAGGCCCCTTGTCTGTAAATTACTAAGAATTTCAAGAAGGCAACAGTAAAGCATTAAACCAAGCCCAGGGTTCTGTGCAAATGCATAGGATGACCGCCACATTTCCTCTTTTCAAGCTTTTCCTCTATCTATTTAGTATCAGTTTCCTAGACATAGCTTCCATTTCCAATTGTTTTAGCACTCACCTTTAGTCGCATTTTGAGTGGTTTTTGTGTCTATGCTCTTTAGCATAGACACTTATTGTTTGATCTTTACTGCTGTCCTAGTTTAAGAAAGCATTAGATCAGAGATTTATTTAGCTTAGAATTCTGCCTCTGACACTCAAGGATACTTTCTGGGTGAATATAGTGGTTTTTAGGGCTTCCCAAGTGGCACTAGTGGTGAAGAATCTGCCTGTCAAAGCAGGAGACCCAAGAGACATGGGTTTGAACCCTGGGTTGGGAAGATCCCCTGCAATTGGAAATGGCAACCTACTCCAGTATTCTTACCTGTAAAATTCTATGGGCAGAAGAGCCTGGTGGCCTACAGTCCACTGGGCTGCAAAGAGTCAGACACCACTGAACACTTACAGTGGTTCTCCAAAGCTCATCTGAGAGATTAAAAATAAGAGACGTTACGGATCTATAGCCTATAGTATTACTTATGTTATTCTCTTTAGTTACTTGTTTATATATTCTATTTTATTTTTATTTTGGACTTCCTGATATCCCCTGCAAAGCTATGACATATATCAGAGATATAATATGTCCCCTGCAATTTGCTCTCTTTGCCTCCTTTTATAAAGTTAGGTATACATGAAAAGATGCTGAAGTTGAGTACTCCCATCAAACTGTCTGCCTTGCTTTTCCCCTGCAAGATCAGGAGAAGAATGCTTGCTTTTCCGTGAAAAGATTTAAAGGTACAGAAGACAAAAATATAGTTGTGTGTATTTTTATTTTAAAATTCATTTAAAAGCACATGAATAGTGTGTCAGATGCTTCTGCTTAGGCCAAAGGGATTTTCTTTGAAGGACATTGGTTAATGTGAAGAAATCCAAGAAAAATTGGCAACAAGCCTTCAGAAATGGGAGATGGAACTTCTGCTTCTGATCAAGACTGAGTAACTGGGAATGGATTCTATAGTGTGAAATATGGAAGTGCAAGATGAATGGGGAAACAGGGCACTCTATTTCATGGTGCAGGAATCCCAAGGTGAGCCAATCAAATGCTGGGTGATATGCAAGCACTGGAATATTCTAGCAGATAAGCAGACAAAGCATCACACGTACCAGGCAGGATATTGGAATACCAGCAGTATTATTCTTGTGTCCCTATTGACAGATTTTTTTTTCTTCTATCCTGTCTGTAGTCATCCTGGGCTGGGACCAGTGATGGCATGAACTAAAAACTAAGATAACATCTGGAAGATGAAAGCAATTGTGGAAAAGTGTAAAGATCTTATTTTTCTTTCAAGGTCAATTCCTGTTGATCTCGTGTTGAAATAGATTGAGATTTCCCAGGAAAATTTCAGTTTTTTTCTTCCTCTTCTCTCTTTCTCTGCTCCATTGCCTTAGCCAGATCTTTGGTCTATAATTTCTGTGGGAAGTTTTCTGCCTTCAACACGATTTCCTGTGATAGAGTAGTCAAGCTATATAAAGCATCAGGAAATTTATATCTATGAATAAGCAGAATTGCTGTGTGTTCATTGTAAACATGCAACCTCAAAATCTGAAAGAAGGGGATCCTGCTTCACAGACTTCAAGGTGAAGGTTACATTTTTTCTGAGTTTGATTGACTCCCAGAGACAGATGTGGATGTGAGTTTATCTTGCTCAACATGTGCAGGAGATTAAAACTGTGCCTCCTGTCACCTGCTTGTGCCCATATCTTGATGTTATCAATGCTAAACACAAAAACGGAAAAAGTCCTAACAGTGGATGGAGATCTCTGCATTTCCCAGTGACTACTTCCACCTAAGAGTTGGTAACACGGCTGAAACCTCTGAGGTCAAAATTTACACAATCCTTCATTGCTTAAAGGTGTTTTTTTAGCAGCTCATTCCCTTAAAATCTACATATGTAACCAAAGGCAAACAGCTCATGCGTTCTGAATTCTAAAAAGGATCTAGAGTTGATGGATGGAGAATTTTTCCACTAGGTGGTAGGATTTTGCCATGTTCCTAAGTCTCAAATGTGGAGAGGAGGGAAAGTAACTTGAAATTAAGAAGAGTTGAGTAAAGATAGAAAGTGATAGTAATAATAACACTATACACAGATTGAATAGATTTTTTTTTTTCTTGGCACAGACTGAGAAAATTACTTCTAATGCTATTCTTGAATTAAGCAAAAATAACACAATTCAAAGATTCTAAAATTTCAGAATAAAACTGGGACTTTCAAGTTCACTCTTAGGATGTCTTAGTTTGTAATACTCTTTAATACCCATTGAATTATTTTCCTTTTTTTTTTTTAAATTGAAGTATAGTTGATTTATAATGTTGTGTTGGCCTCTGGTATACAGCAAAGTGATTCTATATAAGATTATGTATGCATTTATATGCCTATATAAATATACTGGGTTTCCTCAATGGCTCAGTGGGTAAAGAATCTGCCTTTAATGCATTAGACGTAGGAGAGGAGTGTTTGATCCCTTGGTTGGGAAGATCCCCTGGAGAAGGGCATGCAACCCATTCTAGTACTCTTGTCTGGAAAATCCCATGGACAGAGGATCCTGGAGGCTATAGTCTATAAAATCATAGAGTTGGACATGACTGTAAATAACTGAGCACATATAAATATATGTAATATATAAAGGGTTTTATATATATATATAACTATATAACTGTATTATATAAATATATTTTTCATATTATTTTCCATTATGGTTTATTACACTTGTTGAACTTTATATCATGTATGTTTTACATGTTAAAAAAATCAGTAAAAATTTGAGTCTTTTAATTTTTTAAAGAACCATCTTTAATGTTTTCAAGACTTCAGTCCTCTCTAGTGGTTGAGTGTCTTTTAGCAAGTATGTCCCTCCAGCATTTGCCAGAATTGGTTGTTTTATTAACAATGTCTATTTTATATTGGTGCTTTGAGAATGAAAACTCAGAAGACTGGAGAGAGAAAAATCTCAAAAGATAAGATTATTTACATCAAAACAGTTTTCACTAATTATCTAGTTTCTTTCTAAGGAAATCATTTTAAATCAACCTCCTTTGTCTGATTAATGCTACTGTATTGATAATAATTATTGTGCATCCCACAAAATATGCTTCTAAACTATCACTATTAGTACTAATTAGGAAATAAGATAGATAATATTCCATGTTTTTAAAGTTTTTCCTTGGCCAAGGACTTAAAGTGTTTATATTTCCATCTGGTTTCTCTAAATCTTGTCTCCTTAGGAAAACTCCTTTAATTTTCCATATCCAGTAAATGAGGGCTTCCCCTAGTGGCTCAGCTGGTAAAGAATCTGCCTGCAATGTGGGAGACCTGGGTTCGATCCCTGGGTTGGGAAGATCCCCTGGAGAAAGGAAAGACTACCCACTCCAATATTTTGGTCTGGAGAATTTCATGGACTGCATGCTGCTGCTAGTTGCTTCAGTCGTGTCTGACTCTGCGACCCCATAGATGGCAGCCCACCAGGCTCCCCTATCCCTGGGATTCTCCAGGCAAGAACACTGGAGTGGGCTGCCATTTCCTTCTCCAATGCATGAAAGTGAAAAGTGAAACTGAAGTTGTTCAGTTGTGTCAGACTCTTAGCGACCCCAAGGACTGCAACCAACCAGCCTCCTCTGTTCATTAGATTTTCCAGGCAAGAGTACTGGATTGGGGGTGCCATTGCCTCCTTCATGGACTGCATAGATTAGATTAAATTAGATTAAATAGGTTAGATAATATTCCATGTTTTTAAAGTTTTTACTTGGCCAAGGAGTTAAAGTGTTTATATTTCCATAATTAATAATCTTTAATTTTCCATATCCAGTAAATGAATCTTCCTGATCCTATCATCATTACCCTGACACCCTGGCACTTCTCCTTGGATCTTTTGAGCAGCATAGAAGACTCTCTTGAAAACAGGATTCAGTTCTCATCTCAGTAGCTTTGGGTCAGGGTCTATGATTAATAATTAATTTTAAGCCTCAGATAAAGTTTGGCTAGATATCTTTGATATCCTTTGTGGTCTAAACTCATAGTGTAATTTACCATCCAGACCATACTCCTGACCTTTGGCCTTCCTGCTATCTGGATCTTTCTTCCAGGGCAGAACTTGCTTTCCCTTCATGAAAAATTCACAAATTGAAAGCTATTTTTGTAGTGGAATTGGGCTTGGTCTCTTGTTAACCCTCTCATTGACTTGAGGTGCTTCACTTCATCAGTAAAATGATACATATGACTCACTGGTTGCATATTCTGGACTATTCATCCTGTTGTATGCTGTTTTCAGAAGGTCATCTTGTGCTCTTGTGGCACTCTCATGGGTTATTTGTTGAAAAATTATTATTGATTGCCTATTTTTTTTTGTTGTTGTTAGACACTGCATAGAGTGCTGAAGAGATATAGATACCTAACGGTTCCATCATTTCATGACAAATAGATGGGGAAACAGTGTCAAACTTTATTTTTCTGGGCTCCCAAATCACTGCAGATGGTGACTGCAGCCATGAAATTAAAAGACGCTTACTCCTCGGAAGGAAAGTTATGATCAACCTAGATAGCATATTCAAAAGCAGAGATATTACTTTGCCAATAAAGGTCTATCTAGTCAAGGCTATGGTTTTTCCAGTAGTCATGTATGGATGTGAGAGTTGGACTGTGAAGAAAGCTAAGCACCAAAGAATTGATGCTTTTGAACTGTGGTGTTGGAGAAGACCCTTGAGAGTCCCTTGGACTGCAAGGAGATCCAACCAGTCCATTCTAAAGGAGATCAGTTCTGGGTGTTCTTTGGAAGGACTGATGCTAAAGCTGAAACTCCAGTACTTTGGCCACCTCATATGAAGAGTTAACTCATTGGAAAAGACTCTGATGCTGGGAGGGATTGGGGGCAGGAGGAAAAGGGGACGATAGGGGATGAGATGGCTGGATGGCATCACCCACTCGATGGACGTTTGAGTGAACTCCAGGAGCTGGTGAAGGACAGGGAGGCCTGGCGTGCATGCAATTCATGGGGTTGCAAAGAGTCAGACATGACTGAGTGACTGAACTGAACTGAAATGTAGTCTCTGACTTCACAGATAATATCTAGCATGGGGTACAGATGAGTGAGTTGACAATGATAAAAGAGTACAAAGAGTTAGAATGGGAAAGGTGCAAGATGTCATAGAAGTCCAGAGAATGGGAGTCTAATCGGTACTTGGATGGCCAGGAAAGTGTATTGGCTACTTGCTGGGTAACAAACATGATGAAAACTTAGAGGCACAATGCCACCATTTTGTTACACTCATAGAATTCTGTGTTCAGGAATTTGGGAAGAGCACAGTGGGATCAGTTCTCTGTTTCACAATATCTGAGACCTCAGCCAAGAAGACTCAAATGGCTGGGGGTAACTCGATGGCTGAGGGCTGGAATCATTGGTGTTTTCACTCACATGTTGGCACCTGGGCAGAGGGTATCAATTGGAACACCTGCATATGGGCTTCTTCGCAATATGACAGCCTCAGAATAGTTTGATCCTTTACATGGTCAGCTCAGACCTTCAAAGGGCACTTGGAATAAAAGATATTGTTGTGGCCGTCTTTGGAAAATCCTAACCCAGTTCCTACCTAGCATCCCATAAATCACACATCTGAAGGCCTCAGCTCAACAAGTCAGGAAGGACATTTCAAGGGCCTAGAGATTACCTCCCAGGAGCCAACGACAAAGGCCAGGCCTCTATTTTGGATGAGGTTGATTCTTCACTACACATTGAGTTTATGGGTAGGGTTAGTGGAGGGAAAGTATGTCTGGTGATTGAGAAAACAGAGGTGCTCTTGTAAGAAACAGAGCTCGGAAGTGGATATGGTTGGGAGATGAGAACAGGGACAGAAAAGCATGTTCCTGAATTGCACTTTCGTGTCTGGCACAGTCCCACATCCAAGAACTTTAACTGACTTCAGAACAGCAGTGGTGGCGGAGCTGGCAACCCTGTCCCAGCAGCATGGGAGGTGGAGGTCAGTGGCTAAGATGGGAAGTGCAGGTGGTTTCAAGGCCCCAAAGACAGACCGTGATGGAGTTTCTGGGGCACATCTTACCCTGCCCAGCAAGTCTCAGATTAGGAAAATGACCTCTGAATAGTCCTCCTACTAGGCACTTTGGGGGCAATTGCTCTTCATAAATGCATCCGGTAACAAACCTAATCTTTATGCAGAGCACAGGGTATACAGATCTCAAACTGGCTTCTCTTGATAACTTTCATTTTCCTAGCAAATCCATGACACTTCCTGTTTACAATAACCCTTACTTTATTCGAGTCCAAATTTGCCTTTGATTTTTCTTTGTAAAGATGTTTTGGGGATGAACAGAGCTAAAAAGCCTTCCCTGGGTATGCTTTTGCTTTCAACCAAGCGAAAAATTCCCAAGCCCCTGGGCCCTCTACAGAGTCTTTGAATTGCCACTGCTATTGCCTGGAGCCTTCCTGATGATGGCAGCAAAGCTGTAAATTAAGGAAGAGCCAAAGCCAGGAATTTCAGTGGGGCTCTGCAAAGCTCTGGCAGATGTTCCTGGAGTTTGGAAAACAAATGCACACGAGTTCTCGGAGAGGTAACAGGCTGGGCTGCTGCAGGAGCCCAGGGGCCTCTCCTCCTCCTTCCCTTGTTGGGGGTGGGGAGGTGGGTGTGGGCTAAAGAGGTAGGGGAATGGAAGGAACAAAGCATCGAGTCCCTCATTCTCCTGAAAGATCGCAAAGCTCCCTGCTGTTGACTGTCTTCCATCCTTGCAGGCCTGGGCTGTCTATGTGTCTCTCCGAGTGTGGAAAGGAGATGAGCCCCCAGTATGTGCTGTTTTTTTCAGAATTTCCCACACTCTTAACAGAGTCTAAGGTTGAGAGGAAGGGACCTATTGGGGTCCCTTCCAGAGGCTAGTCTCTCTGACACACTATCTAGCTGACCAGCCGCTGTTAATATCCTCACAGTTCTCTGCCAAAAGCACCACCTTCCCATGTCCCCTCAACTCTTCTCCCAGAATTACCTATATGCAAATCTAATCAATATGTCTCAGTGAGGCAGAGACCAGATTGGTAACTGTATCGGTATCACAAAGCCTAGAAGAGAGGTGCAACCTTATCTGGCATATGGGGTGACAACCTTTCCCCTCTTGCATCCATTTGCCTCCACTTGTGCAACAAGAAGCCCCATAGGATGCTGTCCTTGAGCCTTGTTTATTTGAGAGACACTGACAGCTATGTTTGTAGTGAGTGGCATCACCTGGGGCTAGATCTTTCACTGAAGAGTCAGTGGAGTGGCTTCACTGCCTGATTGTCATGAGATTCATATAGAACAGAAAGGGACTGGTTCCTCCAAATAGAGAGTTGCTGGCAGGCAAAAATGGGAACCATCTACTGCTGTTGATTGATGGCAAGATGTTGGGTAAAGAGTGGAAGAGCTTCTCTCACTATAATTCTGTGTGTTGTTGCACTTGATCAAACCCATATCTTGGATGCTGCTCCTGAAATGGGTTGAGGGAGACACCCACAGGCTGAACTGGTGATGAAAATGGTGAAGGGAGGGTGACTTGGCTTGCTTCTGTGGGTCTGCAGATGAATTATTGGGTGCTCTGTTCTGCCTTTCCCTGCGAGTGTCTAGAAACACTGGTGTGGGGGCAGGGCAGCAGTGGAGACCAGCAACTTTCTCCTGTGAACTGTCACCATACAGACCTCCCTCGTCTTGCACATGCTGCTCCATCCAGGACGTGGAGAAGGCGTTCCTCCTGGGGCAATGAGGAGACACTGGATTAATCTGACTCGGTGTTTTTAAAGGCTTATTTTTATCAGTTGTGGGTGAGATGGAGTCAGAAGATAGTTGATGTGGTTTAGGTTTGAGTGGTAACCACCCTCCTATTTCCATTCATGATGATCAAATGTGGATGGGTTTCTGGGGAGAAGGTAGGATGAGTGGGCTTACAGAATGGAGGGGAGGGCCCGCAATGGGAGGTGGCTCCAGGCAGAACACCTAGAGAGCAGGGAAGATTTATAGTCGTAGGTGCACGAAGTCAGCAGAAAGGGCGAGGGAGGAAAAGATACCTTCCCAGAAGGAAAGGCCGTGGGTGGAGATGGATGGAGATGCATAAAGGAAAGAAGGTTCAATGGAGGATTTGCAAGTCAAGAGTGATTTAATAAAACAGCCATGTAGACAAAGGGATTTGAAGAGAATTGTGATGTTTGTGAATCAGCCATCCAGATAAATAATTTTAGCTGTCATGGTAGAAAATGTGCACTAGTTTATGGGGTGTACAAAGTAAAATCTAGGAGGCAAAGATTAGAGATGGATGTCCTCTGTCACCTGTACTTGGATAATCTCATTCCATAGCCCCTTAACAGAAGCTAACTTACATTTATTCTATGTTTACTAGGGGCCAGGCATGAGGCTAACCATGTGACTAGGATTGTCTCATTTAATCCTCATAACAAACCTATGGACAGGCACTATCTAAGCAATTAAAAAAAACAATGTTATCTATTTATTTATTTTGGGCTGCGCTGGATCTTCATTGCTGCTTGAGCTTTTCTCTTGTTGCAGCGAGTGGGGGCGACTCTAGGTGCTATGCACAGGCTTCTCACTGCTGTGGCTTCTCTTGTTGCACGACGTGGGCTCTAGGGCATGTGGGTCTCCATAGCAGCAGCATGCGGGCTCCAGAGCACAGGCTCAGCAGTTACGGTGCACGGGCTTAGGTGCTGCATGGCATGTGGGGTCTTCCTGAACCAGGGATTGAACCTGTGTCTCCTGCATTGGTAGGCAGATTCCTTACCACTGAGCCACCAGGGAACCCCTAAACAATTTATAGTTGGAGGAACAGGCTTAAGAGCTGGCCAGTTTTGTGAAATCACAGGACTGGGTTTTGGAGCACGGTGGCTGGATTCCAGTGCCAGGGGATGGAGCCCTCTCACCCACTCCTATCTGCCTCCTTGGCCCAGTGTATGTTTCCTCGGGCTGCCATCACAAAGGACACATCCTGGGGGACTTAAAAGAGCAGAAGCTTATTGTTTCACAGTTCTAGAGAACAGAACTCCGGGGTGAACCTGTCAGCAGGCCCGCGCTCTCTGAAGGTGCTCAGGAAGGATCAGTTCAGGCCTCTCCTCGTTTCTGGTAGTGTCCTGGCTTGAGTAGCGTAACTCACATCTTCACAGGGCATCCTTCCAGTGCCTGTGTCCACCTCTTCACATGGTGTTCTTTTATGAGGCCATCAGTCATATGTGATCGGTGGCCCACCCTCTACCAGGATGACTTCATCTGGACTAGCTGCACCTGTAACAATCCTATTTCCAAATCAGATCATATCCTGAGGCACTGGGGGGTTAGGATGTCAACATATGGATTTGGGGGAGGAAGGGGACACAATTCAACCCTTAGCAACACCCAGGGAGCCATGGACAGGGGGCCTGCCTCCAGGCAGTCCTCTCGTCCTATTCCTGCCTCTGCCTGGGCCTCTGGCAAGTTCCCCTGTGCCAAAGAGGCAGGTGTCCCCCTGGCTCTGCTGCTGGCTCTGGGGCTCAGCTGTGGCACATATGCTGCAGCCATGGCCTTGGCTGGATGGGCGGGAGTCGCTGCCAGGGGCACATTTGTCCTTCCCCTGCCGGCTCTTCTTTGTCATCACCACTGTGTCTTGCTGACCTGCTGGTGAACCTCCTGCTCCTCTTTGTTCTCTGTTTCTGTTCATTGTCTGCAAAATAGACTCTAAGCCTCCAAATGTATGCTTGTGTGTCTGCAATGTCCATGTAATTGTTTAATAGGTGCTTTTGGAAAATGACTTCATCCCAATTGCAGGTGCCCTGTGATCCGTCTCCCCTTTTCTGTCCATAGCCTTAAAAATTGGTCTCCCCCTCTACCTGCTTCAACCCCAGGGAGGGACATGTAAACAGTATACCTGCTTGGGGGTCCCACAGTCTTTGAGAATGAAATTATCAGCCTCCTTTCTCTGTCTTTGACTGACTTTAAGAGCGGAGGCCTGTTGATCTAATTTCCTGGCTGGTTTTTATGCAGCAGCATATTGGATAGAAATCTGTGATTTGAATGACTCTATTAACTCCCCAGAAAAGCCAGCCTCACTGTTTTTCCTCATCTTTTCGATTTGGAAGTCTGCAGAGGACACATACAGTCACATTCCCTTTCCTGTAGAATGTTCCAATCAGCAGCCAGCATAATGAAATCCAATTAATGTGTTAGGCTGGTGTGATTCTAAAAATATTTCCACATCCCCGGAGGGGCTGCGGAAATTGGAGGAATCAAGGTATTATAGCAAACTCATAATTTGCAGAGAGGTTCTTCAATCATTCTGAAGGTGGTAAATTTGTTCTTGAGAAAACAAAAATAGATCACCTCTCCAAAATGAGGCTGTCCCTGAGATCCTGTTGATGATCCTTTCTTCAGATGCTGGCCCTTGCATGCAATGTAGTAATCCCTTGGTTTGGATATATATGAATTATTAAGGTCAGTTAATTAACACATTTTTCTTCTGCTGAAGTAATTAGACGAATAGAGCTCTTGCCCTCTTTTCTGGCTTCACTGGCAATTGCTCAGGGCTGAACAGAGGCAGTAAACATATTGCCACGCAGATGCTAACCAGAGAAGTAATTTTTGATTTCCATGTGATTTCTGAAGCATCTTCCTTGCGATCTAAGGCAGCCTCCACCTGGGGGCGAAGCAGGAGGGCTGTGGGGAGCTGGAGGAGAGAGAGGTGGGGAGGGACAGGCAGCAAGTCTTCACACAAGGCTGCTGGACAGCATCTTCTAGATGCCCGCTATTCACATGTCGTTCTGCCCAATTTTAGGCTTTGCATCTTATAATTTTGTGCTTCCCTCACGAAGTCTCTGTATCATTTCTCCAAAGGTTATTCTCCAGCGTGAAGAGTTATTACAGCTGAATGTATTAATATTCCAAGGTCATTTTCTTTCTGTCCCCAGTGTAGCCACAGAGTTCATAGTTGCCAGAAATTAGAATTCGGTATGTACAAAGTGATTTTTTTCCTGTCATTTGTGTTTTCTGGATTTTCTAGGTCACTGGTTCCCCAGACTGGCTCTGCATGAGAATCATCTGGGGAGCATAATAAAGGGCAGTTTCCCACCTTCAGCTCATGTTCATGTCTCTGTGGACAGGGCCTGGAAATCTGGATTTTAAAAAATCTCTCAGAGTGGGACTTGCTTGGTGGTCCAGTGGTTTAGTCTGAGCTTCCACTGCAAGGAGCTCAAGTTCAGTCCCTAGTCAGGGGGCTAAGATCCCACATGCCACATGGCATGGCCAAAAATAAATGAATAAAGTATACAATTCAAGGGCTTAAAAAAAAATCTCCTAGGGTGAGGCTGATTCTTAGTCAAAGTCTAGAAATCACTGTTCTTTGTAATAACCATGTAAATGACAAAACAGCGTCTCTCCTGTTCTCTGCTGACATTCTTCCTATCAGGGCTGATCTCCAGTCTAGGAAGGCCCCTTGATCCCCAGGCAAACATGCAAAGAGGCTTGGTCTGTGGGTGTTATAGGTCTTTGTTTGCATCACTTGACCTTTTTTTTTTTTTCCTATGGCTTCTGCCCACCAAACCAAACAGAATTTTATGGAAATTATCTGCTGTGAGAAGGCTGGCTGACTGAGATCACGACCATAGAGAAGAAGGATAAGACATGACGATAGAGAAGAAGAATAAGGCATAGTTTCCAACCACCAGCCTTCCCACAGCATCAGTTTCCTCGCCTGTAAAATAGATTTAATAATAGCAACCCCACGTGACTATGAGGGAGAAACTAGTTGATGTATCTAAGAGTCCTAAGTAGATTTTAAAAAACACTGTATCGTGGAAGTTGGTGACGATGATTTAGCCAAACTCTGATTGAGGCAAGGGAGCAGAATGGAGGCTGGACAAGAGAGGAGGCAGACACTGTGCTGTCTTAGGGTACATCAAGGGGACCAGCGGCTTCATGCCTGGGCCATGGTATACAGTCCATAAGTAAGTGTTTCCTTGCAATCACTGTCTTGCTGAGGATTTATGTGTTTTTTTGATAATTTCCCCATCTTTTATACTTCATGGTCATTTTTGCTGAGTTTAACAATATTTTGCCTTCAAAAATATTGTGCATGCAGGGGAAGGTCCCCCATGGTGTGATTCATCCCAGCTTCACACCTCCCAGAAGGCCCTGAAGACAGGTCTATGCATGGGGGGTGATGAGGGTGGGCTGGTCACTAAGACCCATCTTAGGAACTTGGAGATTGTTTGCACAGACTTGCTAGGGCTCCCAAGAAAAATGTGAAGTGAGAATTATGACTGGTGGTAGGGCTCAGAGACTGTAAAGCTTAGAATTCATGATAAAAACTGTGATTGAAGATGTATGCAGCTTTGGGAGCTCTTGAAGACAGCAGAGTTGAAGCTAGGGCTCTGTAAGTGGGATACTGGGTCACACTTGTTGTCAGGCAGGAGAATATCAGATTCCAAGGGCTTTGTATGCATTATCCCATTTAAGTCTTAAAACAGCTCTGAAGCAAATAAGAGGAACATATTATAAGGGGAGCATAATCTTTTATCTGTAATTCTGAAACCCCAAAATCTTTGAAAGTTTTTTTAGTAACACATTTGAATGTGAAACTGACCACCTGAAATCTTTTGACAGGAAAACCTGACTTAAACTTGCGTGAAGCTATTTATAGTTTTGACTTATCCCAATCAGTGTGAATATTCATATGTTTTGCTGCAGAAATATTAATGGATTTGATTACAGGGGACTGCATCAGACCTTGCTGTTTGTGTTGGATAAAATCTGATAAGGGCAATGTGTTACTGTCCTGTAATCCAGAAAATCTAACTTCTGGAAACATCTGACTCCACTCTGAGTTTGGGAGAAGGGATTTACATTCCATTCTCTGCTTCTATAGAAAAACTAAAGCTCAGAGAGGTGAAGTAATTTGTCTGGGGTCTCAGAGTGCCTCCATTGAGAGCTATGGTTCCAACATAGGTCTGTTTTGAGCTGTTCTGCTAAAAACTGCTGTTTCTGCTTGTTTGAGTCATGTCCCCTGAATCTCTCCTTTTTGTTACCCTGGTTTTGTGAGTAGGCCCCAGGAGGAGGGGTGTAGGTAGGTGGGTGAGTGTGAGTGTGTGTGTGTGTGTGTGTGTGTATGAGTATGAGTGTGGTGGGGACTAGAGTCAAGTCGTCTCCCTTCATGACTCACATTGGTTCACTCTCCACTCCAGAAACACTTTATGTTTATCCTAAAATGGAAGTCTGATAGTATTACTCATCTGCCTAAAATCTTTCAGTGCTGCTGGAGAACCCAGTTCAAACACCTTAGAATGGGGTGTAAAATCCTCTCTGAACTGGCACGCTCCTGCCGATAGCAGGGGTGCTTGAGTGCGGACTTGAGCTGGGTTGGGAGGTAAAACCTCCTTTGCTACTCACTAGGTATGAATGACTTTGGGCACGTCGCTTATTCTTTGCCTCAATTTTCTTTTTTTTTTTTGTCTGTAAAATAACGGTAATGGAGTCATCTACCACCTGAGGCTGTGTGAGGAGTGAGTGAAAAGCAATGTAAACTATTTAATATACATGATAAGCACTCAGGTGATCTTAGCTGTTGCTATTACTGTTTCCCCTAGCCTTTAAAAAATATTACCTGGCTTTATAGAGGTATGATTGACACATAACAATGTGAAAGTTTAAGGTGTACAGTGTTCTGATTTGATCTCTTGAAACTTTTCTCTTGCTGCCTTCTTCCTCTCCCACCAACTCCATGTCTTGACTCTTCCCCCAGAACATGGAAGACCACGGCTACCTCCTTGTTTTCACTAATGGTTTTTCCTTTGTCCTATTGCTCACTGGCATGTCAGACATCTGTCTATATTTTAGGACTCAGCTCAAGAAACATCTCCTTGAAGATTTTCTGAACTCGCCCTCCTCCTTCTCCCCTCTATCCTTTGGGCCTCCTTGTTGCTACATTTGTATTTCATGGCTACCTACAATGTTTTAAAGTTCTTCTTGGTGTGCTGATTTGTCTTTCTCTGAATTTTAAGGACCTTGAGAACAAGTGCTATAAATACATCCCCAGTCCCTGCAGAGGCTAACACAAGTCACGTAATCAATGTGTGTGGGTAAATGCTATGGAGAGAATTCTTTTCCACTTGGTAGGAATTTCTGCTTTGGATGCTATTTACAAGTAGTGGAACCCACTCTTACTAATTTGAACTGAAAAGGAATTTATTAAAAGATATGAGGTAGCTCACAGGATTTCCAAGAAGCCAGAGACTGGGACTGGGATTTTTTAAGCCCGGAGCAGGATGTAAGCTGTGTCGGCTCATTGTTCTGGTGTGCATCTTCTTGTCATGCGCGTCCTGACACTGAGCATGCGCACTGCCTCCAGCTCATCCCCACTGCTGCCTCTGTAAGTTGATGGTCTCTCTCGCCACCTCCCTGATCCTCACCAGCAGGTGGTCATGGAGAACCCAGGTGTTGACTTCTAATTGTGTTGCTTTCTTCCAAGTTTAAATCTCCATGGATGCACCTGACGGGTGGAGTGTAGGTCACATGCCTATCCATAGCCTGCAAGGGAGGCTGGCAAGGGGAAGACATCTAATTGGAGAAAGCCTGGGTTCATTTACTGGGTATGACCACCACAGAAAGGGGTTTGGAAGATACTGAGGGGCCACAGTGTCTCAGGTAGGAAGAATGGCATTGACAACCAGAATTTACACCAGTGGTGGAGGGGGTGGTGAGTGAACTAGGTTGTGAGTAAGAAGGTTTCCTGGGCAGCAGCAGGAGAATTTTCATAGAGTGGGAATGGGAAACTCCTAAGACTCTACGGGGGAAAATGAGGAAGACATTTGAGCTGAAAGTTCTAGATCCTGGCTTTTCTCACCTGTATTGATCACTGTCTGCTCTCTATCAAGACTGATGTCTGGAGGAGTGAGGATCATGCTCACGCATCACAACTGCTCTTCTCTCTGAATTGTTACCTGTGAGTTGTTAATTGGTAGCCAAAAAAAAAAAAGAGTTATTTCTTGTCTAAGTCACTGCTGTTCAACAAATGTTCTGTATCTGCATTGTCCACTGGCCACACGTGGGCAGCACTTGAAAGGTGGCTAATGTGACATCGGAACTGAATTTTTATGTTAATCAAGTTCTTTAATTTAAACGTAAATAGACACAGGTGGCTAATGGTGACCTTGTCGGACAGTGCTCATCTAGATAATTTGACCTGTTTAGCAGGGCAAGAGGTTTCACTTTTTTTAATATGGAAAAAGTATTTTCATAACAATTGCTACTTCTTGGCAAGTAAAACCTTTATTGATAAAAGTGTTCCATAGCATGTTGATTCAGCAACAAACAAATGGTAAAATACTAGATTTAATCCTCAGCAGTGATTCCTTACTTGAAGCTTTGTTAAACTAAGAATCTAAAAGCTAGAGTTGGCAATAACAGTATTTTCCAAGTAAATCACTTTGGAAAACGCTATTATTTGCCAAAACTAGGAAAAGGGTCAATATTTAGGACTCAGGCCATACATAAGGGTCACTTTGGTGGACTTGTGATTACACAGACTGCAGGGTTGTACCCCAAAGCCTGAGATTCTGTGGGTTTCAGGTGGGACAAGAATTGATGTTTCTAGCAAGTTCTCAGGTGATGCTTCTGCTGCTGGGCTGGGGCAACATTTCAAGGACCTCTGACTTAGGAAACTCTCTGTTCAATAAAATTAAACCAAGTTTTGCCTTGTAGGGCATTTCTGAATCTTTCATCTACACATATTACTCTGGTACTCTGAAGCTCCTAGGGGAACTATGTATGCAGCACATCACACGCTGATTTGTTCATAAAACCCTTTTTCACTGAGTATCCCATGGACTAGAGTTGGAAAAACACAATTCTATGAAATTCTGTTGAGTTAAACATAAAGCTTAGTTTCCCAGTCTTCTGCTTTGTCTATGCAGTCACAGAAATGTTATTCCCTGGGGCTCAAATCGGAGCTGGCTTTTCTTTTCTATCTGTCCTCTCCTCACAGGAGGGCTCATCGAGGGCCATGGCTTTAATGGCAGAGGGACACCCAATTTGACATCTCCACCCAGTCTCTCCTCTGAACTCTACAGACTGTATCTGCTGCCTACCTGGCATTTTCATTTGAAACAGAGCACATACTGAACTAAGCTCATGTTTATAGCTCGCCACTGATCCAGTCTGACTCTTCTCCTGGTTTCCCCTTCTCAGCAAATGGTATCACCATCTACCACATGTACTATCATCAAATTCATCAGCAAGATCTGTCATTTCTGCAAAAAAAAAAAGGTATATGTAAGAGTATATGCATATATACTTACATATACATGAACACTGCCATAATACATATGTGTATATAAATGTACACACTCATATATATATGCTGCTGCTAAGTCACTTCAGTCATGTCTGACTCTGTGTGACCCCATAGATGGCAGCTACCAGGCTCCCCCGTCCCTGGGATTCTCCAAGCAAGAACACTGGAGTGGGTTGCCATTTCCTCCTCCAATGCATGAAAGTGAAAAGTGAAAGTGAAGTCGCTCAGTCATGTCTGACCCTCAGCGACCCCATGGACTGCAGCCCCCAGGCTCCTCCATCCATGGGATTCTCCAGGCAAGAGTACTGGAGTGGGGTGCCATTGCCTTCTCCATATATATATATATATATATATATATATATTTGTAATACCTTGTATCTGTCGATAATGCTACATGCTAGTTCAAGATATGAGCCATCTGCAATTACATTATCACATTCTTTTTTAAAATATGATTTTCTTAAAAAAAAATATGATTTTCTGGGCCATGCCATCCTGGAGGTTAAAGTGGGGTTAAAATATAAGAGAGGAAAGAAAAGTATTTCTTTAACTTTGCTCCCATCTGTAATTGTGGAAACTCAAATGGTTCCTAGATCTTTCCAGCTGGTTCAGGAAGATGATGAAATGTTTTGCATGTGCTCAGGAGCTGGTCCTCTCCGTCAGCCTGCCCACTCTTCTTCCTGCTGGTGTGGCAGGGTTGCCCATCAACCAGAGAGGAGCCCAGATGCAGGTCATTCTCCTACTTCTCCATCCCAGGGAGAGGGAAGTCCCACACTGTGCCCAGCTTGCTCTCTCTCTCTGCTGTATCGAGCTCCATCTACATTCCTCTGAAGTGGGATAGGAAAGGATACTGAACTCCTCCATATTCTCCATCTAATTGGAAATTCAGTGAAATAGGTCATATTCAGTAGGTCTGGGGTAAGTGTAAGGATCTACGCTGTCTTCATGGTAGGTAGAAGCCATTTGAATTTCCTTCCCAGAGGATTTTTGCCTAGGAGGAAACACAACCCAAAGACCAGCTCTTTCTTTCCATTTTTGTTAAAACCTAAACTCACTGAAGAGCTGGTCTGGTAGCTGACTCTGGTCCCAGCATGATTTCTTGTGAAATATTTGAAATAGCTTTCTATTTCTTCTCAATTTTCTTGCAACTCTCTCTTTAAATTAGATTCTTTGTTCAAAAATTTCTTGCTTGCCTGGCAAATAATTGGTGGGACACCATGTACCTCCCTAATACCCTCATTATCATTAGTGACTGTTATTAATTAATTGTTTCCAAAAAGAATCCTTCAGAAAGCTTTGCTTCTTGGCAAGTACTATACATTGCTTTCAGAATTATATCAGTTATTTTAAGAATCATTTATAGTCCATTTGGCTATGATTTATTATATAATGTTATTTATTCAATTTAAATTTCAGCACAGAGTGTAATAATCATGGTATTTCAAAAATATGGATATATGGATCTTTGCTTCTCTTTATATAAGTAGGTAAAAGCATAATCAGTCTTTTCTTCTCTAGAAGTGACATAAAGGAAAAATGTAATCTCTCTCCTCATGTTAGTATTTTGGGAAATGGTTTGGAAATCAGAGTTATTTAAATATTAGATGCAAATGTGCATTTTTATGAACATTTCTCCATTTAAATATTTAAAACATTGCTCTCCACTTAAATGTTCAAGAATTCTCATCATATCTCTTCAAAAATAATGATTAGAGGAAAAAGAATCACTGTTTAGGACAAAAACAACTTAGAAACTTATAAATTTTTCCTGTTATCATGAAGCTAATTTGAATAATTTTTTAACAGTTTATTAACTGATCTAAAACTCCCATTCAACTGAGGGACTGACATCACCTGTGTACTCATTAAAGTTGAAATGGTTGTGATTATATCAGCTTCTTTTTTCTCTCCTGGACCGTTTTCTTCCTTAGAAGATAGCTCTTCCTTCCCTGTGGGGCTCAGATCTGTGCCTGATAGTCAATTGCGTGAGTGGTCGGGAGCGGTGATGCTTCTGAATTCACAGACGACTGAGCACTGAAATTGCCTTCTGTCCCTTCTCTTCCGCACTTGATTTCCTTGTGAACTGTTGATCACATTCTACCCCAATCCTGTGATTCACAGCATTTAAACACGTCTTCTTGCTGTCTAGCTTCCCCCTTTAAAGAACATGGCTGTTTTTCTTCATTTCTTTCTCCTAAGTCGCCTCTGAAATTCAGAGCTTTCTTGCAGGAGACAGTTTTTCTCACAGGAAACAATTTTCACCTGCAGGGAGCACTTTGTACATCAAATAGAAGTAGACTCCTTTGGGATACCTGCTCACAATAACCACCCACCTCATCTTCGTGTAGGAACTGTCTCCTAGTCCTCAGGGGTGGCCCCCAGGAGCCAGGCTGATGCTAAGTCTTGACTACCTCCTTTAGCACAGGGGTTAACACTTGACCCAACCTGAGTCTACTGTAGTCGCTCTCCTCAGAAAGTGAGAGGGGATTCATCTCTGTGAATGAGCAGAATTTCAGCTCTGTGAGTGATTTCCCAGCCTCCAGAACTGAGAAATGAATGTGTGGCCCCTAGTTTATGGTGTTTCATTACAGCAGCCCGAATGGACCAGGCCACAGGGCAACAGCAGAGCACAGAGGCACCTGCAGGAAACGAGGCAGGCCTTTAGAGCCTGGGTTTGGAACTGACACACTTTAGCACCAGCTTCATTTTGCTTTCCTAGTAAGTCAAGGGTTGAACCTAACATTAAGATATAAATAAATATACTCTGCCCCTTGGTAGAACTGTAAGTCATGAGGCACGTTGCAGGGATGTGAGGCCTGAGGGATGAGTGGCGGCTAAGGAGAAGGATCAAAGCCAATGATGTACTCTATTACACACATGAACTTCGGGTTTATCTGTGGGGTGACCCATGTACCCCTATGTGGGCTAGAAGATAGATAGAATGCATTTACCCTGGGAGGAAGGACAAAGCAGATACAAAGAATCAGAAAGAAGGGACAGAGAGCTCTGATGACTTCCCTGTCACCTATTCCAGGTCCTTTTTTAAAACTGAAGGACAGTTGCTGTACAATATACTATACGTTACAGGTTTGCAATACAGTGACTTGCAATTTTGAAAGTTATACTCTATAGTTATTATAAAATATTTGCTGTATTACCCCATATTGTATAGTATTTATATCCTGATAGCTTACGTTATACATAATTAGCTGTACCTTTTGATCCTCCAGCCCTATGTTGCCCCTCCCCAACTCCTTCCCACTAGTAGCTTCTAGTTTTTTTCTCTGTATCTGTGAATCTGCTTCTTTTTGTTATATTCACTAGTTTGTTGTATCCAAATATAAGTGATATCATACAGTATTTGTCTTTGTCTGACTTACTTCACTTAATATAATGCCCTCCAAGTCCATTCATGTTACTGCACATGGCAAAATTTTGTTCTTTTTATGCCTGAGAAGGCAATGGCACCCCCACTCCAGTACTCTTGCCTAGAGAATCCCGTGGACAGAGGAAACTGGTAGGCTGCAGTCTGTGGGGTCACTAAGAGTCAGACATGACTGAGCGACTTCACTTTCACTTTTCACTTTCATGCATTGGAGGAGGAAATGGCAACCCACTCCAGTGTTCACGCCTGGAGGATCCCAGGGACGGGGGAGCCTGTTAGGAGGTCGTCTATGGGGTTGCACAGAGTTGGACACGACTGAATTAACTTAGCAGCAGCAGCAGCAGTATTCCATTACACACATGTATTATACATTATATATATGTATAGTATATATGTATAATACAGATATATATCTGTAAATATATCACATCTTTTTATCTGTTCATCGGTTGATGGACACTTAGGTTGCTTCTCTAACTTGGCAATTGTAAATAATGCTGCAGTGAACATATGGGTGCATATACCTTATTGAATTAGTGTTTTTGTATTCTTAGGATTAAATATTAAGAAGTGGAATAGCTGTATCATATGGTAGTTCTATTTTTAACTTTTTGAGAATCTCTGTACCATTTTCCATAGTGGCTGCACCAATTTACAGTTCCATCAACAGTGTGTGAAGGTTTTCTTTTCTCCACAGCCTCTCTTGTTATTTCTTGTCTTTTTAATGATAGCCATTCTAACAGGTATGAGGTGGTATCTCATTGTGGTTCTGATTTGCATTTCCTTAATAATTAGTGATGTTGGGCATCTTTTTGTGTCTGTTGGCCATCTGTATGTCTTTTTAAAAATGTCTATTTAGACACTCTGCTCATTTTAAAATGAAGTTGTTTGTTTTTTTGTCATTGTTGAAGAAATTTTTGTTTTAAGATTAATCATAAGTGGCAGCAACCTCTGTTTAAGCAAAATTTCAGCCTCAAATGTTCACTTGGAATCAATACTCACTGAAGGGAAAAAAATTTTTGTCTTTTACAACTACTACACTTTTTATTTTATATCATTTTTTCTTTTCTGCTCTCTTTTGAATATACCCTAGCAACTCATACGTGGATGAATGTCTTCTCAAGGGAGTGTCTACCCTCATGTCTGAAGAGAAACTAAATTTTTATTTAATACAGTACTAAACATTGTGGGATTAATGAATTGTCAAATACTCTGAAGCTTTACCATAAAACAGACTTTGGGAGGTGTTTCAAAGAACTATGTTCATTAAAATATAGTGAAGTGACATTTTTTTTTTGAGATTACAATCTATGGTACCGGACCCAAGACTGAATTTTGTCTTATCCAGTTTTCAAGCCTTATGGGACTGGGTTCTAGTGGTAACCCTCTAGCACCCTCATTGTGGTTTTAGGGAAGTCACTTAAATTGAGGCTAGTATGTGTAAAGAGAGAAAAATGACTTTTTAATAGCCTCCTTGAAAGACCAGAGATGAACTAGTGATTATAGTGTTTTATTTTAGAAGTTTATATTTTATTGAAGAGATATAACAGTGGTTTTTTCAGACAAGATGTCATTTTTTAGAAGCATTTTTCTTTGTAATTTTACTACATCTCCCTGTAGGACTATTTACATGGCTAGACGTATTCCCTTATGAGGTTTTGCTATTTCTTCTTCTTTAGATTGGCTGCCTAGCCCATCCCAAATTCAGGAGATAATTGAGTTTTCCAATATTTTCCTCTACATATAGGTCTTCATAAAATGAGTATGAGAAAGACAGAAGGTATATGGCATTTTGAGGTGGCCTAACAGGCAGATCCCTAAGCATTTGTCCTAAAATCAAGCAATGTGTGTCATAAACACTCTCACTCCATCCTATCCTCTTAGGCCCAAGGGGTGGGGTGAGGCTTAGAGAAGCCTATTGCACATTTTAGTTTTGAAACCACTTCAGTTGAGAAATGTACATTTAAAAAGTGTGGGACACGCAACTGTGAATACAGAACACAATATACATGGTTTAGTTCAGTTCAGTCGCTCAAGTGTGTCTGACTCCTTGCAACCCCATGGACTGAAGCATGCCAGGCTTTCCTGTCCATCACCAACTCCCAGAGCTTCTCAAACTCACATCCATTGAGTCGGTAATGCCATCCAACCATCTCATCCTCTGTTGTCCCCTTCTCCTCCTGCCTTCAGTCTTCCCCAGCATCAGGGTATTTTCTAATTGTCAGCCGTTCACATCAGGTGGCCAAAGTACTGGAGCTTCAGCTTCATCATTAGTCCTTCCAATGAATATTCAGGGTTGATTTCCTTTAGGATTGACTTCGAAAATGGAAAAGCAAAGAGGGAATTGTCTATAGATGGAAGAGAGAAGGGCAGAGCTTCTTGCAGCCAGACAGTCATTTTACCACATTGGGAGGTAAAAGATCAGTGTGGAGTGGATGAGAATCACGCTCAAGCCCACCCAGGACTGACTGACTGCACTCAGGCTTGCTCCAGAGTGTTGTTGTTGTTGTTGTTTTTAACTTGACTGCACTGTGGGATTTTAGTTCGCCTACCAGAGGTCGAATCCGTGCTCTGTGTATTGGTAGAGTCGAGTCTTAACCACAGGACTGCCAGGGAAGTCCCTGGAATGTTTTTATATCCATCTCATCTGGTTCCCTCAGGGCTCATTTGCTCTCCAAAGTTTCAGCTCTAATCTAAAGTAACTGGCTTGAATGAT
This sequence comes from Nanger dama, assembly GCA_917880005.1. Lineage (NCBI taxonomy): Eukaryota > Metazoa > Chordata > Mammalia > Artiodactyla > Bovidae > Nanger > Nanger dama. The sequence continues at coordinate 4,334,293 of CAKJTW010000007.1, forward strand.
AGTGGTGGCTAAACTCTTAATGGGAAAGTAATAGATCCTGAGGCCACTCTCCCATCGCCCAAGGGAATGTTTGGCTAGCTGTATTTCAAAGAGCTGTCTATTCTTTGCTTCTTGAAACTCTGTCTTCCTGGCAGTCTGTGGCCACTCAGTTGCTTTCCTTTATGCCTCTCAGGCTCTTCCCCCTCAGTCTCCTTTGCTGATGGGTGTCTCAGGCCTTGGTCTGAGGCCATTTCTCTTTTAATCCATAGCCTGTCATTCATGTCTATAGCACGGAACACTGGAACAATATGTCTATGTTCTATATTTCATTGCCTACTTTCAGATCACCATTCAGCACCTCAACTTTAACATATTCCTGATTGGACTCTTCATCTTTATCCTCAAACTTGCTCCTTTGAGTGAGTAAATGATTGAATTATGGCCTTCTGTGGACAGGGCTATAATCAGAACTGGATCTAATGGTGAAAGTGTTAGGTAAAATTAAGGCTGTTAGGTGATGTAGGGTAGTCTGTATCTTATAAACAAAACTGTGATTTATTTGAAAATCTCTTTCTCTGCCTCATATTGTAGACTCAGCAGAGAGGAACATTCCCCTGTTGCTCCCTTTTCTATTTTCCCAAGAAGGAGAGCGCCTCAGAGGTTGAGGTGGTAAGGGAGAGGGCGAGTGAACTATCTTTGTGTGTGTGTGTGTGTGTGTGTCTTAAAAGGGGCTTCCCTGGTGGCTCAGATGGTGAGGAACTTGCCTGCCAATGCAGGAGATCTGGTTCAATCCCTGGTCCAGAAGATCCCTTGAGGAAAGGAACGGCAACCCACTCCTGTATTCCTGCCTGGAGAATCCCCATGGAACAGAGAGCCTTAGAAACAGGAGACTTCTCAAAGAGTGGTGTAGCAGGAGAACTCACCTTGGAGACAAATCAAGACAGATTTTTGTGTGGGAAGGTTGAGATCCTGGAGGTTGAAGAGTTGAAGTGGGCAGTGGTCTACCATTTACCTGCCTTCCTGATGGAAAAGGGAAATGGAGGCATTTCTAGTTCTGTTGGAGGAAAACATCTGGAACTATTGTCCTCTGGTGAGGCTGCAAGGCCCTAAGAAGGTCCTGGAGAGGGCTCACCAGGAAGTACTTGGCCATGGACTGTGGGGAAGGTTTCCTTGGCCGAACTTGGGATGGTGAGAGTGGAGTTGCCACGGAAACCACTGGCTGCAGGGACTGAGAATCAGACCTCCCTGCTCATTTTTCTAGATCTTGTAAGGTCTGGAAATCCTGTATGATTTTAGGAGATGGTCTCCTTCAAAATCCACAAATACCTAATTTCTTTTCAGTCTTGTTGAGTAAGGAGGAGGAGTGGGCTCGAATCAGATCTATTTTGAAATATTGCTTTTGGAGGGTTGGGAGGCATTTCATTTCTATTGCATTTGTGATGACATCAGATCACCCCACATGACTCTGTGTTTCTGGTTGGACCCAGGCAACACATCCCTCATCACTGAAAGAAGCAAGGACTCAAGCATGCAGAATGTAAACTGGACAAAAAAACAAACAAACCAAAACCCTTAAAAATACTTCAGTGTCATTCTAAAGAAGAGTCTTAAATCATGTTCATTAAATGCTAATATTATTTTCTAAGTATTTGTCCTTTAGTAAATTTGCGGTTTCTGTCTGGGAAACAAGCATGGTAAAAAAAGAAAATTGTTCTTTTGTTCCCCCCTTTTGGTCTGAAATCAGGACTATTTATTGGAAACACATTTGAAGCATTACCTATAATATACTGAGAGTCTCCTTTGCCAAGGCACTGTGGCATCTGTCTGAAAACCATGGTAAACAATGTGGGATAGGGGTTGGGACATGTGGAGACAGAAACGAAGTCTTGCAGATCCCTGCACTGAAATTACTGAACTAAAATAATAGGAGATCTGTTCACAAGAGGCATTTTAAACACTGTGGAAGGGTTATCATTCCCGTACTGTGGCGACAAGGAATCTAGCAAAGCAGTCTAGCTCTTGGTCTTAGAGCTGCCAGGCCAGGATATTTTACATGCTGTTTGCCATGGTTGTTTCTGTGACTCAGCACCAACCCAGGGGAAGGCCTGCAGACTGAGACTGAGCCTATAGCCCAGGTCATTTGTGGAGGAAAAGTGACAGATTTTAAACTGAATGAAAATGAGGTCATATGCAAAATCCCTCCATTAGTCAGACACTTGCTAGATTATATGTTATCTATTTTTGGTCAGAGCTCTTTAGTAAAATAGGGTAGAAAGCAAAGAGTTTTGAAGAGACTAAGATGATCAAGAGATAGAAAGTACAGCGAGTCCTCATTAACCATTGACCCAGATCCTTATTTCTATTCAAAATTTACCAAGTAGAGGTATATATATATCTTACGGGCTTCCCAGGTGGTGCTAGTGGTAAAGAACCTGCCTGCCAATGCAGGAGACATAAGAAACATGGGTTCAATCCCTGGGTCAGGAAGATCCCCTGGAGAAGGACGTGACAACCCACTCCAGTATTCTTGCTTGGAGAATCCCATGGACAGAGGAGCCTGGTGGGCCACAGTGCATGGGGTTGCAAGAAGTTGGACATGAAAAAGCAGCTAAGCATGCATGCACACAGAGGTATCTTATCTTTATGTTTCCATTAAGATAGATTTTGGCAATATCGACTTAGCAATTAGGATAATTGCTGCTTGTGTCAATTTGGCCTTTACTAGAGCCAACAAGAAAGGGTTATTGAAAAATTTTAAAGAAAACCACCATGCTTTTACGTAATTATTCTGCTTTTGGCTTAAGGTAATATTACAGATGTGTTTGAAGCCCTCTTTGCAACCTTTGCAATTTTACTCCTTTTTCTTTCCCAAAGCTAAGCCATTATCTTGAAATGTGTGTGTTTTTCTGCCTGAACTGCTTTAAAAAACATACTGTATTTGTATCTATAAACGTTACAATTATTTTGTTTGTAAACTTGAAATAAACGATATAGTATAAAATCATGTCCTACATATTGTTTAACTCAATGGCAGATTTTTATTAGCAGCTTTATTGAGATATAATTCACATGCCATGCAATATTCACCCAATGGCAGTAAACAATGTAATGGTTTCTAGTATATTCAAAGATATATGGAGCCATTGCCATGGTTTTTAGGATATGAATATTTTCATCATCTGAAAAAAGAAAACCTGTGCTCATTAGCTATTGCCACCCTGCTTTCCTCTCTTCTGTCCTCCTCAGAATCCAAAGCAGTCACTCACATGTTTTATGTCTCTTAGATTTCCCTATTACGGACATTGTATGGGAATGAATTCATATAATATTTGGTCTTTTGTGACTGGTTTCTTTCACTTAGCATAATGTTTCCAAGATATATCATATTGTAGCATATATCAGTACTTAGATCCTTTTTTATAGACGACTAGAAGAAAAGTTATGACCAACCTAGATAGTATATTCAAAAGCAGAGACATTACTTTGCCGACTAAGGTCCGTCTAGTCAAACTATGGTTTTTCCTGTGGTCATGTATGGATGTGAGAGCTGGACTGTGAGGAAGGCTGAGCGCCAAAGAATTGATGCTTTTGAACTGTGGTGTTGGAGAAGACTCTTGAGAGTCCCTTGGACTGCAAGGAGATCCAACCAGTCCATTCTAAAGGACATCAACCCTGGGATTTTTTTGGAAGGAATGATGCTAAAGCTGAAACTCCAGTACTTTGGCCACCCCATGCGAAGAGTTGACTCATTGGAAAAGACTCTGATGCTGGGAAGGATTGGGGGCAGGAGGAGAAGGGGACGACAGAGGATGAGATGGCTGGATGGCATCACTGACTCAATGAATGTGAGTCTGACTGAACTCCAGGAGATGGTGATGGACAGGGAGGCCTGGCATGCTGTGATTTGTGGGGTTGCAAAGAGTTGGACATGACTGAGTGAACTGAACTGAATATTAGTTTCTGTGGATAAATCACATTTTGTTTGTGCCTTTATCCTTGATAGACATTTGAGTTGTTTCCACCTTTAGGCTGTTGTAAATAATGCTGCTATAAACATTTATAAACAGTTTTTGGTGTGGACATATGTTTTCTTTCTCTTGTGTGTATACCTAGGAGTGGAATTTCTGGGTCATTGGGTAATTTCACATTTAATCATCTGAGGATCTTCCAAACTATTTTCCAGGGTCTGTGCCATTTTACATTCCCATCCATAGTGTATGAGAGTTCTTGCTTCTCCAAGTGCTTGTTAACACTTGTTATTATCTCACTTTTTAAAGGCTAGATGTTCTAGTGGGTACTGTTTATGTATTCTGGATATAAGCCCCTTATAAAATATATAATTTGCAAATATTTCCTCCCATTCCATGAATTGTCTTTTCACTTTGTTCATGGTATCCTTTGAAGGACATTCTTGATAAGTTCAGTTTATTTATTTTTTTCTCATACTTTTGGTGTCATATCTAAGAATCTACTGCATAATTCAAGGTTGCCAAGATTTACCTGTGTATTTTCTTCTAAGAGTTTATGGTCTCATATTTTTGTTTTTGATCCACTTTGAATTAATTTTTGTATTTTGTGTGAGGTAAGGGTCCAACTTTGTTCTTGTGTATGTGGTTATCCAGTTGTGTCAGCATCCTATTGAATGATCTTGGCACCCTTGTCAAAAATCAGTTGGCCTTGAATGAATATATATATATATATATATATTTATATTTCTGGACTTTGAACTCTATTCCACCAATCTATAAGTATATCCTTGTACTAGAACCATACACAGATTCATTCTTTGCTGTTGGTTTCTGATAGACTACTTTAGAATTAAAACTCTTCCAGAACAGTGATTCTTATCCTGACTGTACCATGGATACCCTAGGGAAGTTTTATAAAAATACTGATGCCTGGTTCCAACCCCTGGAAATTCTGGTTTAATTGGTCTGGGATGTAGCCTGGGCACTGGGCTCTTAAAAACTCCCCTGATGCTTCTAATATGCAGTCAAAATTGAGAACTACTATTCATGATTAATGCCTATATTTATTGGCCAAAAGTCTCTATTAGTGATGGGTGACAGAATGCAAGTTTAAGTAGCTTAGGAAATAGGAAGACCTCCCTGCGGTCCAGTGCTTAAGACTCTGAGCTTCCACCGCAGGGTTTGGTGGATTTGATCCTTGATTGGGAAACTAAGGTCCCTGCCTGACACATCGACCACCCCCAGAAAAAAGAGGAGAAAGATTTACAAGTTTATAAGATCATGGCAGTTGCAGAGCTAGGAATAATTGCAGCCATTCTCTACCACAGCAGTGAGCTCTCTCCAGAGACTTGTGGGAAGCTCTGAGCTCATCTTGTAATAGCTTCCAGTGATGAGAGTGTCTTTTTCCTGATAGCTCCAGCAAGGGAAATCTCCAAGAAAAGCCCTGTTTGCTTGACTTGGGTACCTGTCCATCTCTGGACCGATCTGTGTGGCCCACGTATGGGCAGGTGATTGGGAGGAGGGCTTGTTGGACAAACAGAGTGTAATTTAGACTTTGGTTAACTTTAACTTTCTTGAATATATTCATAAATCTGATAGTAAGAGCAAGTCTCTAAGAGTTACAAGAGAGATGTGAAGGTATTCTTAAATATTGTGTTAAATTATGTTACTCATTTAATAAAATTGATAATTTGGTTTTCCCTGGCAAGTTGCCTAAGCTTCAGTAAAAGATACTAGGAGAAGGGAAGGATTATTGCTGAAGCTAATATGCTGAAAGTGATACCAAGGGAGGAGAAAGGTAAGTTATCTTGTAAAAGTTCAGCAACTTGTCCTGTTTAGCTAAGGGATAAACAGCCCTTGAGGAAACCCCCAGCAAGAAATAGCTATAAAAACAACTCTCAAAACTTGAGGGGAAAGCGTGGGAAGGATAATAGGAAAGCTTTGGAATCAGACAGTAGATGTCAATTCTTACTAAAGATATATGCTTGATGTTAAATAAATTAATCTTTCTAAACCTCAGTTTCTTGAGGAATGGAAATGGTGCCTAGTGTATAGAATCATTGAGGAAGTTCAGTATTGCACATTAGGCATACAGTAAGTGCACAATAAATGTTACCACTCACCCTTTCTTTTCCCATAATAAATAATGATCATAATGATAATGTTGTATTTATAAGCAAGGTTGTACATCTAGTGTACCATGTATCGAGAAGGTAGGCAAATTTTCGTGAGGTTGACAAAAAGATGGCTCAGATTAAAGATTTAGTTCCTTAAGTAGTAAAACTTTATCTAGAAGTTTCCTTATACAAATAAGACATTGCTCTACTACTATAACATGGAGAAATTTGAGGGTGTCAAATTTATACTTCCAACAAAATGTAGTCTCTAACTTATTTGTTAACAGGCAGACTGTTTGTCAACCTTCCATGCTTTGTAAAAGTTTTCCCACTGACCTGAAGCTGCTTTGGGCCAGCTGCTGAACGATGGGATCGACTCTTCTCTGCTTCAGGGAATCCATGAATCTTCGGGCTGACCTGAGACATGAGTGCAGAGGAGGACATCTGTATCCTGAGCCATTGCAATGATGGAGGCTTCCAAGAAGCTGCACACCAGGGGCTGCTCTTGGATACTTGGGCCTGAGGTTCTAGAGAAGGACCTCACACCTTGTTCATTTCTAGACAAAACCTCACTTGGGGGTGATCTGAGGAGGAGGGAATACTTGATCAGGTCTTTCTCAAACTCTCCCTTTTCTCCCGTCCATTGTCTCCTTCTGGTTTCCCTGCAAGCTCTCTGGACTTCCTTCCTCACCACCCCACCTCCTTTCCTGCATGCTGTATGTTTCTCTTGGTTCTCTCCTTCTCATTTACACTGATGGCGTCAACTACCAATTATGTGTGACCACTCACAAATCTATGTTTCTAGACCTCAACCCCCTCTTGACTAGTTTTCACAACATTTGTATGCTTCCCACTGGCTGTCTCCCAAGCACCTCTAACTCAGCATCTTTTTCATCTTTGCTTCCTCTCACCCAAAATTGTATTTCCAGTACAGTGAAAGGCATGTCTATCTACTGGTCATGTAACAATGAAACCTGGAAAGTCATCCCTCTCCCTGTTTCCATCCAATGTAATTAATAATACTAGTAGCTGATATTTCTGCTAGTATTACCAAGCCAGAATTATTAATAATACAGAGCCATAATCCCCTGGATCCAGAGTCCTGCTTTTAGTCTCTTTTCTTTAACTGCCAGTCAGTTCTCAGGTCTTATTGACTTTACCTGGATACTATATTTTAGATCCTTCTTCTTAATGTCTGACATATTTGGCCTGTCCTTTCTATCCCACTCTTAATGCCTTAATCCAGTCCTCTAAATGGTCTCTCTGCTCTGTCTTATTCTCTTTCAACCCTCTCCACATTGTAGCAAGATTTGAACCCCTTTCCAAGACTGACTGCAAACCAAGTAAGCCTTTGGGATTTACCTCCTTGTGTTAGAATACTCCTTTACACACTCTCAGAGCAGTGTCTCATGAAATACTTTACTCCTCTTCTCTTTCATTCTACAGCCCCAGTATGATGAACATTTTAATTCTTTCTTTTATAAGGCTCAGATGGTAAAGAATCTGTCTGTAAGGAAGGAGACTAGAGTTCTTATCCCTGGGTTGGAAAGATCCCCTAGAGAAGGAAATGGCAACCCACTCCAGTATTCTGGCCTGGAAAATCTCGTCGACAGAGGAGCCTGGCAAGCTTCAGTCCGTGGGGTCCTAAAGAGCTGGAGACGACTGAGTGACTTTCAGTTTCAAGCAGTTGACCCAGTAGTTCATCAGCTGTTCTTTTAGAGCTCAGTCTTACCATATTTAGTATTCACAGAGGGTTCATTTCAGCTTTCCTCAGTACCTTGCTGAGTTCTTCCCGGCTGCAGCTCTCGTTGGCAGAGATAAGTGCTGTGGTGCCAGGGAATAGGTGAAAAATGGTCTCATAATCTCTATCGACACAGGGATTGACATGCTACATTACCATGGGAAGGAGCACTCAGTTGAGAGCTTTGGAAGAGCTGGTACTAATTATAGATAGACTGATTTTCAAGTAGAAATGTGCTGTATACGTGAATCTTCCCCATGGAGCTATCATGGTTAATTAAGAACAGGGTCATAAGATCCTCAATAGCCAATAATAAGCTATGTTGTTTGGCAAACTGAGGTAAACAGATTCCTTTCTTTAGAAAAAATTAAGATGAACAAAAGTTTGCCAGAATTTGGTAATTTGCTACAATGTGGAGTGACTTTTAATGAGCTATAAAAACCCATTACATGTTACCAATTATTTTCTTGAGGATTTATGGAATATGTAGGATCTTAGAAACCAGACTGAGTAATTAACAGACATAGACTACAAAATTCAAAAAAAAAAAAAGTATATTATAAAAATTGTCTCTCCCCCAGAGGTAAACCTGTTAACAGTTTCTTGTGTTTTCAGAGATAGTCTATCATAGGATAAATTTTGAAAGATTTTTAAATCAAAACAAGCATATCCATTTCTCTAATACCTAATGGGTTGCCTGGTTTTTAATAGGTTTTCTATAATTGCTGATTAAAGGAAACTGTTTCTGAGTAATGGTTTACTAAATTTCATGAAAGTATTTTTTCAAGTTAAAATTTCCCTTTGGTCATCACATAACAAAAACAACACAAAATTAAGCCATGATATGACAAAGTGAAAAAGAGAGGAGTATAGTCTGAATTGCTTTTTTACAAACCAAAAGCTAACATCTTATTCAACAATGAAAGGTTTGAGATTTCTCACTAATACCAGGAACAAGACAAGGAGGCCCACCCTCACCACTCTAATTCAACACAGTACTGGAATTCCTAGCCAGAACAATGAGGTTGAAAAATAAAAAGGTTTAAAAGTCATCCAAATCAAAAAGGAAAAAGTAAAATCATCTCTCTCTGCAGATAGTATAATCCTTTTGCTATTATTATTTTTGATTGCACTGAGTCTTTGTTGCTACGTGGAGTTTCTCCAGTTGCAGTGCACAGGCTTCTCATTGCGGGGGCTTCTCATTGCAGGGGCTTCTCATTGCAGGGGCTTCCTTGCGGAGCACAGGCTCCAGGCACATGGGCTTCAGTAGCTGCGGCACACATCTTTCCAAAGAATACATCCAAATGGCCAACAGGCACACAGAAAGATGTTTAACATCACCGATTACCAGGGAAATGCAGACAAAACCACACCAAGGTATTTCTTCACACCTGTTAGAATGGCTGTCATAAAAAGACAAGAAATAACAGGTGTTGGTAAGGATGTGGGGAAAAGAGAACCCTTGTACACTGTCGGTGGGAATGTAAGTTGATGTAGCTACTATGGAAAACAATACGGAGGTTCCTCAAAAATTAGAGCTACTGTTATGATTCAGCAATCCCAGAAGGGTATATATTTGAAGGAAGTGAAACTACTCTCTTGAATAGATATCTCCACACCTATGTTCATTACAGCATTACTTAAAATAGTCAAGACATAAAAGCAACCTAAGTGTCTAATGATGAATGAATGGATAAAGAAAATGCAATGTGTGCGCGCGCACACATACATACACTATGGAATAATATTCAGCCACAAAAAAGAAAACCCTCCTTTTTTGTGACTATGGATAGTTTTTATGGACATTTTACTAAGTGAAAATAAATCAGAGAAAGACAAATACTAATTGCTATTACTTACAGTGGACTCTAAAAAGACAAACTTATAGAAATAAAAAGTAGAATGGTGGTTGCCAGGGTTGGGTTAAAACGAGTGGGAGAAAGGGGAATCTTGGCCAAAGCGTACAAACTTCCAGCTGTAAAATGAATAGATTTGGGGGAGCTGATGAATAGCATGGTGACTATAATTAGCAATACTCTGTTATATACTTGAAAGTTGTTAAGACTTAGATATTAAATGTTATCACCACACACACAATTATTTGAGGTGATGAGTGTGTTAACTGATCTTATTTGGGGATCATTTAACAACATGTATCTATATCCAATCTTCACATTGTACACCTTAAATTTATGTGTGTTATATGTCAATAATATCTCAGTGAGGCTGAAACAAATACCTTTCAGAGGAGCCAAAGACTTTAATGCAAAAAATAAAGCAATGAAAGTCACAGAAGAAAACATGAGAGAGAACTTCCTAGGGGATAGGGAGTGAAGGAGGCTTTTTTCACCATAGATTTTTTTGTATTTTATGAATGTTGTACTACATGTACATGTATTGCCTAGTCTAATGTTTTCTAATGAAATAAGAGAGTTCAGAAATAGAACTCTCTTAGTTCTGTTAGTGTACTCTTAGATTTCTCTGGGATTACTTGATCATAGGGTAGTTTTATTCCTAGCTTTTTACAGAAATCACATAGTTCTCCATAGTGGATGTATTAATATACATTCCCTCCAACTGTGTGAGAGGACTCTCTTTTTCCATATCCCTCCAGCATTTATTGTTTGTAGATTTTTTTGATGATGGCCCTTCTGACCAGTGTGAGGTGATACCTCATTGTAGTAACTGTCTTAATTCTAATAGTATATAAATAGAAATATATATACATTCAAGTGATTTTTGACAAGCATGGTAATGCAATTCAGCTCAGGAAAGAAAAGATGCCTTTCAACAAATGCTAAAGCTATTGAATATCCATATGGAAAAATAGTAAAGTCCATCCTAACCTCAAACCATATATCATTTTATTAAATTTTCATTTTCAATTGGAAGATAATTGCTTTACAATGTTGTGTTGGTTTACGCCATACACCAATGCGAATCAGCCATAGGATACATATGTCCCCTCCCTCTCGAAGCTCCTTCCCACCCACGACCCCATCCCGCTCCTCCAGGTTGTTACGGAGCCCTGAGCTGAGCTCCTTGGCTATACAGCAGCTTCCCACGAGCCAGCTCTCTCACACGTGGTGATGTGTAGCTTTCATGCTATCCTTTCAATCTGGCTCATCCTCTCCTTCCCCCACTGTGTCCACAAGTCTGTTCTCTGTGTCTGAGTCTTTATTCCTCCCCTGCAAATAGGTTCATCAGTATCCTATACCTGCGTTATTATTATACAGTATTTGTTTCTCTCTTTCTGACTGACTTCACTCTGTATGATAGGCTCTAGGCTCATCCGCCTCACTAGAACTGACTCAAATGCATTCCTTTTTATGGCTGAGTAATATTCCACACACATATATATAATATTCCACATATATATATTACATATATATGTAATATTACATATACACATATATATACATATATATGTAATATTCCATATATATATATACCACAGCTTCTTTATCCACTCATCTGTTCATAGACATCTAGGTTGCTTCCATGTCCTAGCTATTGGAAATAGTGTTTCAATAACACTGAGGGACACGTGTCTTTTGTCTTTTTCAGTTATTGTTTTCTCAGGGCATATACCCAGTAGTGGGATTGCTAAATCATACGGTAGTTTTATTCCTAGCTTTTTAAGAAATCTCCACATAGTTCTCAATAGTGCATGTATCAATTTACCTTCCCACCAACTGTGTGAGAGGGTTCCGTTTTCTCTACATCCTCTCCAGCATTTACTGTTTGTAGATTTTTTGATGATGGCCATTCTGACCAGTGTAAGGTGATTCCTTTTTATAGTTTTGATTTGCATTTCTCTAATAATGAGCACTGTTGAACATTTTTTTCATGTTTGTTGGCCTTCTGTATGCCTTTTCTGGAGAAATATCCGTTTAGGTCTTCTGTCCACTAAAAAACCCATATTTATTTGGTTGCACCAGGTCTTAGTTGTGGCAGTGGGATTTAGTTCCCTCACCAGGGATCAACCTGGGCCTGCTGCATTGGGAGTGCAGAGTCTTAGCCACTAGACCACAGGAAAGTCCCCTTCTGACCAGTTTTTTGGTTGGATTGCTTGTTTTTCTGATACTGAACTGCATGAGCTGCTTGTATATATATAGAATTTCTGACACAGGTTGATGATAGTCCTAAACGTAAGAGCTAAAACTATAAACTTCCAAAGGAAAACGTAGAAGGAAATATTTATGACCATACATTAGTCAAAGATTTGTAAAAGTGAAGGTTGCTCAGTCGTGTCTGACTCTTTGCAGCCCCGTGGAATATACAGTCCATGGAATTCTCCAGGCCAGAATACTGCAGTGGATAGCCTTTCCCTTCTCCGGGGAATCTTCCCAACCCAGGGATCAAACCCAGGTCTCCCACATTGCAGGTGGATTCTTTGCCAGCTGAGCCACAAGGGAATTCCAAAGATTTCTAAGGCAGGACACAAAAAACATGAAGAAAAAAATCAATAAATTGAAATCCATCACATTTAAACATGCATGTATTGAACAAGTCATCTCTTCTCTCAGCTCCCAACCTGTTCCTCCAGTCCCAGTTTTGCAATAATGAAGCTGCAACCTGTAAACATTTGCCAGTTAGTGTAATGCCGGGATTTGTCAGTAGAGGGCACTAAAGTAACATTGCAAGATGATAGCAACATGAACTTTTGGGGTGATGGAAATGCTGACTGCTATGCAGATGACACCACCCTTATGGCAGAAAGTGAAGAGGAGCTAAAAAGCCTCTTGATGAAAGTGAAAGTGGAGAATGAAAAAGTTGGCTTAAAGCTCAACATTCAGAAAACGAAGATCATGGCATCCGGTCCCATCACTTCATGGCAAATAGGTGGGTAAACAGTGGAAACAGTGTCAGACTTTCTTTTTCGGACTCCAAAATCACTGCAGATGGTGACTGCAGCCATGAAATTAAAAGACGCTTACTCCTTGGAAGAAAAATTATGACCAATCTAGATAACATATTCAAAAGCAGAGACATTACTTTGTAGACTAAGGTCCGTCTAGTCAAGGCTATGGTTTTTCCTGTGGTCATGTATGGATGTGAGAGTTGGACTGCGAAGAAAGCTGAGCACCAAAGAATTGATGCTTTTGAACTGTGGTGTTGGAGAAGACTCTTGAGAGTCCCTTGGACTGCAAGGAGATCCCACCAGTCCATTCTGAAGGAGATCAGCCTTGGGATTTCTTTGGAAGGACTGATGCTAAAGCTGAAACTCCAGTACTTTGACCACCTCACGCGAAGAGTTGACTCATTGGAAAAGACTCTGATGCTGGGAGGGATTGGGGGCAAGAGGAGAAGGGGACGACAGAGGATGAGATGGCTGGATGGCATCACGGACTCGATGGGCGTGAGTCTGAGTGAACTCCGGGAGTTGGTGATGGACAGGGAGGCCTGGCGTGCTGTGATTCATGGGGTTGGTTGCAAAGAGTCGGACATGACTGAGCATTGAACTGAACTGAACTGAATATGATTTTCCAGCATCCCATGCAGCTGTTTAATATTTAAATTAATTAAAATGAAAGTTACTAACTCAGTTCCTCAGTCCCAAAGCCATTTCAAGTGCCCAATAGCCAGTGTGGTCAATGACTACCATATTGAGCAGGTACAGAACATTTTCAACATAAAAATTCTGTTTGATAGCACTGCTCTGTGTCCTCATTGTGTTGAATGGCACACCACTGTATCCATTAGTCAAAATGCATCAAACTGTACACTCAGAGTTAGTGAGTTTTATGTAAATGACACTTCAACAAAAATTACTGTTTGAATAAAAAGGTGTTAGTGTGTTAGTCTAGGGTTTTAGTCATTTTTATCAGTGAAATTGTACCATTAAGTGAAAGTCTTACAAACATCAATGTTTCCACCCACCTCTCTTTTTTTTTTTTTGAGCCAGGAGCAAGCAGTGCTACAGTCTTCAGTTAACATTTATTCTGCATATCCACTTTTAAACCAGATTTTCAATTCTTATCTTACTTTAGAAAATTAAAAGCATATCCTTTGGAGAGTCAAACAATTCATAACCGTTTTTTCAATGCTATTCATAAAGTTTGATGTCCTATGAGAACTGCCAACAATTTAAATCTTTTTCTAAAATGGTTTAAGCAATTATTAAAACACTATTTGATGCATGAAATAAAATATTCCTCTCTAGCTCAATTCCCAGATGCTAGATGATTGCCTTTTCCAGAAAAATGAATAACTTTTGAGTGACAAAAACCATGGAAACAACTTGATGGAGGGGCTGGGGTATGTTTTGTTCAACAAATTGTATCTTGAGCACCTGAACAGAACCTGGCACTCAGTAAGTTTCTGGTGAATGATTGATTTGGGTGGATGAATGAATTCAGGTACTGGGGGAAATCTGTAATTAGTTATAGACTTTGAGACATGGTACACATCACAAGCAAAGAACAGAAGAGAACTGGAGAGATGCATAGCTATTATTTTTTAACTGAACATCTCCCCTAAATGTCTTTTGACTGAGCACCTGGGCAAATTTCCCGATTTCAAATCCATTTCCTAAAGAAAAGGGCAAGCTGGATGGCACATTTTAGGCATTTAAAATAGCAAATACCAGCTTCGGTGCGTCTGTATACTTTAAACATTTAAAACAGGCAATTGAACTCTTACCTCAGGGACTTCTATCCAGCTATCTGCCTAGGCCTTCCTTTGCTATCCCCCAGAGATGAAGTCAGTGTTCTTCAGTCCACTGTCTCCTGGTCTTATTTTTGTATCTGAGTGATAAGAACTGCTCCTTTCCTCAGATACCACTGATAGAAACCAGGGAATCTCTAGAGGAAGATTCTTCTCTCTTTCACCTTCTAGAGCCAATCTGTTGCCAGCACTTGCTAATCCATTGAAAACTGGAATGTCTCTAGTTGTGTCCAAAAGCATCACTGGGGGTGGATAAAGACGGGAAGAACAGACTGGGAAGTTGGAATTGATGGTAACTGAGAAGTGGAGGCTCTCATAGGATGCATTCTCAGAAAGTGGCCCCCATTTTCCTGCAGTAGTTATTAAAATTATAATGAAAATTTCTTAGAAGAAAGCAATGGTAACATTTTCCTTGTTATCTTTTCTAAGCAGCCAATGACAGAGACAGATTCATCCTTTGTTAAATCCTTTGTCTTAGTCCCACTTCTATTTTAGTTCTTTTCACATCTTGATATCAGTGTCATCCTCATAAAATCAAAATTTTAATTCTTCCCTACTTATAAACCTTTAATGGTACTCTTTGATAACCAGTAGGATGACTAGAATCAAAAAGAACAATAATAGCAAGTGTTGACAAGGATGTGGAAAATCATATACCACAGGTAGGATTATAAAATGGTACATCACTTTGGGAACTAATCTGGCTCCCTTGAATCATTAAATGTGAGTTATCATATGACCCAGCAATCCCACACTAGGGTATATACTCAAGAGAAATGAAACTTATGTCCACAAAGTAACTTGTACACAAACGCCTATAGTTGAATTACTTGTAATAGACAAAAGGTAGGAACAACCCAAATATCCATCAAAGGATGAATGAATGATAAAAATATAGTATATCCATATAACAAATATTGTTTAGTCATAAAAGTATGAAATACATGATACATGCTACAACAAGGATGAACCCTGAAAATATTATGCTAAGTGAAAAAAGCCAATTAAAAAGACCGCATGTTACATGATTCCAGTCTTATTAGATGTCCAGAACAGGCAAATCTACAGAGACAAAAAGAAGATTAGTGGCTGCTTAGGACTAGTGGATGGAGAAGGAAATGGCAACCCACTCCAGTATTCTTGCCTGGAGAATCCCATGGACAGAGGAGCTTGGCAGGGTACAGTCCATGGGGTTGCAAAAGTCAGACATGACGGAGTGACTAAACCACCACAGGACTAGTGGAGAGCAGAGAGTATGATGATTTGACAGTTAAAAGTTGTAGGTTTGGTTTTTTTTTTAAGATAATGAAAATATTCTAAAATTGTGAGTTGCATGCATTTGTTAGTATACTAAAAATGAGCTGTACATTTCAAATGGACTGAATCATACGGTGTATGAATTGCATCTCAATAAAGCTACTAGAATAAACACATTTAAAAATCTTTTGTGTTCTACATAGTAAAGCACAAATCAATCAGTTCTGCATTCTGTGCAGGGCTGGCTTCATGCTCAGAAATACTCAGAAATATTCCATCACTGGGCTCCACCATCATGTAATCAGTCCTGACTGACTCTTTCATCTACATATAGTCCCTGGATGTTCCAGACCTCTCCCAGTGTTCAATTAACTCTTGTTTATGCTGCGTCCTCTGCTCGGAATGTTGTTCCCAATTGCCCTTTCTTTCTGAGTCCTACCAAACAAATGCCTACTTATCTTCCAAGTCTATTCACTGGTCACCTCCGTTTCAATACCCAACCTTCCTAGGCTGAATTGATGTCTCTGTCTCTTGTGCTCCACTCTGCACCTTGTACAGAAGTGTCTCCCAGCATCTCTGGAGCTTGTTTCTCACGTGTTTCTTTCCCCCTGTTTAGACTGTGAGCTTTTCATCAGCAAAGATATTGCCATTTTGTTTTCCCTCCACAACTTCTTGCTGCTTGACTCTGTTTGACGTCTGCTGGCTCATCTCTGCCACATACTAAAACTGAAGCTTGAGAGGAAAGTTCAGAGTTCTCTCTTGGTTCATTTCACACCCTCCCCTGCTGCTCTGTGTATTCTGGTAGCTGCAGATAGCCTCCTTCCAGATTACCTGTCAACGCATCTGAATCTGAGCTCTGGCCCCTACCCATAAGCTTCTAGCTGTGCTGTGCATGCACCCTATCTGGCCCCTTTGGACTCCCTACCCATAAGCTTCTGGCTGTGACTGCAGAACTGTGTACTGGATTGTGAACCTTGATGGGTTTCTCCAGTTCAACTAGATAGACCACACTACCAACTGTATTTTGATTTTAAACTGATAGGACCAAGACCTGTAATGTGGGCACCGCAGAAGCTATCCCAACCCATTTCCTGTGTTCCTAATCAGCCTTATCTTATGTTATGTCTTGACACATTTTCCTCTAATCCTAACTGCAACTTCTACTGGCACAGTTTTCTCTGATCCTTTCTCTTTCAAAAAATAATATTCTAATAAGTATTTTTTAGAAAATTGAAGTATAGTTGATTTACAATATTGTACTGATTTCTGTTACATAGCAAAGTGATTTAGCAATACATGGCTTTGCTCGTAGCTCAGTTGGTCAAGAATCTGACTGCAATGCAGGAGACCTGAGTTTGATTCCTGGATCAGGAAAATCCCCTGGAGAAGTAAATCGCAACCCATTCCAGTACTCTTGCCTGGAGAACCCATGGATAGAGGAGCCTGGCTGGCTACAATCTATGGGGTTGCAAGAGTTGAACACGACTGAGCAACTCAGCACAGCACATACATAGGTATGTTTTTATGCTCCTTCCCATTGTGGTTCATCACATAGTGCCCTGTGCTGTACAGTAGGAACTTGTTATTTATCCATTTTGTAAATAAACCCAACCCTCCAGCTAACCCCAAATTCCAGCGTCATCCGTCTCCCAACCCTTTCCCCTTGGTAACCATAGTCTATTTTTTTATGTCTGTGAGTCTGTTTCATAGATAAGTTCATTTGTGTCATATTTTAGATTCTACATATAAGTGATACCATGTGGTATTCGTCTCTTTATGACTTACTTCACTTAGTATGATGATCTCTAATTCCATCCATGTTGCTGCAAATAACATTATTTTGTTCTTTTTGTGACTGAGTAGTATTCCTTTGCATATATGTACTTCATCTTCTTTATTCATTCATCTGTCAATGAACAGTTAGATTGTTTCTGTGTCTCGGCTATTGTGAATGGTGCTGCTGTGAATGTAGGGGTGCATGTATCTTTTGAATTATAGTTTTGTCCAGATATATGCCCAGGAGTGATTGTTGGATCGAGTGGCAACTCTATTTTTGTTTTTTGGGGAACCTCCATAATGTTTTCCATATTGGCTGTATCAACTTACATTCCCACCAACACTGTAGGAGGATTCCTTTTTATCTACACCTTCTCCAGCATTTGTTATTTGTGAACTTTTAAATGATGGCCATTCTGACCCATGTGAGGTAATACTTCATTGTAGTTTTGATTTGCATTTCTCTCTCTGAAGCTACATCACAGGTGTCTCTGTAAACGCAGTCCCTAGCACACTTCTGGACAATAGCAGGTGCCCAGTGCATAGTTGTTTCACTTGTCGTTGGTTGATGAATTATAAAATAAAATTAATTTTTAAATAATTCCTGGGTTTTCTTAAAAACACAAAGGAGACTGAGGGCATAGCTGTCTTTATGTCCAGCTTTATGTCCAGCTGTTTAAAGGCAGCTTCTAAGGCCAGAGTTCTTTAGCATTGGGTTTTCTTTCCCAATAAGGCCCTGAAAGAGACTGCTGTTCAGGAGAAGTAGTAAACAGCATAGTTAATGAGTTGGTTCATTCCAGGCATGTTATTACTTTTACACACTGGTGAGTGATTTCCAGCCTATAATTATGGGTATCTTTTGGTATCCATATAGAATCCATTATGTGGATTTACAAATCTACTTCATATTCTTTCGGTCAGATGTTCATGTAATAATACTTCTAGTGTATTCTTACTTTAAGGAGCTCACAATCACAAATAGCACAGTAGAAATAGCTTCTGTCTAGAGAACATGACGCTAATACTGTGTTCTTTACTATTTAATGTGTGGTTTTATTGTAGTCATTTTGCTTTGCTGAGGCTTTAAAATGGAAGTTGAGTGAATAACCTCTAATCTCTTCACTCATTCTAAAATTCTTGAGTGTAACAAGTATTGAAAAGACTTTAGAAAGTACATAGACAGATTGCCTCCTACAAAATGAGAATAAAAATGGTAAAGTTTAGTCAAAACCTTTACATATCCTTCCAAGGTGAAAAGACTGGTGCCTTAGCCCATGAGTCACAGGAGACACGGGGCTCCCTGTCCATTTCTAAAAAAAATGGATACCTAGCCTGGGGGTTGGGAAAACAAAGTAATCCCTGGAAGGATCCCTGATTTGCCACATGACTGGTACTCATGGATTGTGTCTTGGAGTGACTCCATAATTAGAGCCAGACAAGATCCTTCAGGGAGTATAGTAGTGTTTGGGCTGGAGTTTAGACAGCAGTGCTGCTCTGGCATTTAGGATTTATGAATCTGTAGGCATCCTCACCAGGCTGTGAGATGTGTGAGAAGGCAGGCTGTCTAACTTGAAAGACTGATGTGATGGGAACTGGAGTCCAAGAGAAGATGCATCTTTGAGGGCAGAGAGACATACCATCTATTGCAACATGAGGAAGAATGGAGAAACAGGTATTGAAACAGGCAGTTTTTACATATTGGAGGTGAGGATAAGAGGGCATTCCCATCTAATAATATATGTTTTCTCATGAAGTATAAGTCAAGGTCATCAAGAGAGAATGAAAAGGGAAGGGGAGGGGTAGGAGGTTTTGAGAGGGGAGGGCATATGAAATAATTGTTAGAGAGTGGGAAAGTGAGCTTACTAAGGAAACACTGCAGACATTCCAGGATGTGTTGCCTGCCCATTTGAGATGAGTGTTCATGAATTTAAATGATGTGCTTTTGCATCATCAAGATACAGGAAAAGTGGATATTCAGATTCAACCATGGTTTTGTTAGGACAGTACAGTCAAAGGCAAGAGCATACAGGGACCGATAGTCTTGATGATTACCAAAAGAGATAGTTGAAGATAGAAGATGGGTAGGTTATTAACAGACAGAAGGTCAAGACTGAAAATTGTAGCAGTGGAGAAGATTGTTAATAGAATAAGTGAGCTCAGAGAAATAGAAGGTGGGAGCTAGAAACATTATGGATGGACTCACGATATGGTCATAGGAATGGCTGACTGCGATGCTGTGGAAGAAGACGTCCCTGGAATTGAGGTGGTTGAGAAACTGAGACACTGAGATGTATGACGGGTGATCTGTGTGGATGATGTCATCACTTTAAGAATGATGACGGAAGTTGTGATGAAAAGGAAGATCCCAGTCTAAGATCTCTCTTGTAATCCTGCCAAAGAAGGAGAGAAGTAACTGGAAATAAGACGATGGTAGCACTGAAAAGGTAGAACAGTTATTAGTGCTGGCTGGGATGAGCTTCAAAGCCAAAAAGGAAGGGGGAATGATTTGAGGTTATATTGGAAAGCATGAAGTATGATCTAGCTTCCAACCCTTTTGTGTGTGCAATGAGAGAGGGAAATAAATAGCCTCTATTTGAGAAGAGAAAGCAATGCTGTTAGGAGGTGACCTGGTTTCATTTAAGGCAAAGAGAAGGCATGTTCAGAAAAGACATTGAAGATACAGTGTTTACTGATGAGGAATTTTGAAGAATTCAAGAGCAGCATTTGGAAGGGAAGATGGGGTGGTGTGGTGGATCAGATTCAGGGATGTATTGAGAGAGGGGAAAGCTGATGATGGTGGAACAGTACGGAACTTCTAAAAGGGCAGAGATAGGATCATGGATGAGAAATTCTACCCTAAGAGGGCCCAAGGGTCTCAATACTTATCTCAGTGACAAGACATCTTGGGAACCTTACCTTTATGTACTTTCTGTATTGAATTGTGGGGACTTTTAGGTAAAAGTAGGAGTAAAGCAAGCCTCTGGGGCATGAACTTATTTTCAAGTTATAATTATGAGCTTGTGGTTCACGTGGAACTTGTTTAATAAATGTACTGGTAGAAACCCTGTAGAGCTCAGAAAGTGATAAGGCATTGGCAGTAGGCTAATATCTAATAACATACAATAATTGATTGATAAATGAAAAAAATCACTTTTTTTTCCTCTCCACTGTAAGTTCTTTACCTGGTTTAGATTTTTGAGAGGGAGAATCCATAACTAAATTCTCAAAGTGATCTTTGAACCTCTAAAAGATTATCAACCACTGATCTACATGATCAATCAAACATCAAACATTAGATGAGTTTCTTTTTCTCTGAATTAATTTAAATTTGCACTGGATTTACTGTTTTTGTTATCACTTGGACACAAACAATTAATCTTTGGTTTACATATTTGAGTTCTCTGTGAACTCTTGTTACAGCATAATGAAAAATACTCTACAGAGGAACCTTAGTAATTTCCCATAATGACTAAGAGAGCCTTTCCAATGTGCTGCACTTTATAAATCAATGAGCAAATAAACACAGGGACAGAGTAAATAGACAAGGGCATGTTATCCCTATGAATATACTTGATTGCATAACAAAAAAAAATTCACCATGAACTACTTGGGATGTACATTAATGGTTTGAATGGTACTCTGCACACACACACACAAAAAACATTTCATTAACAGATTTCATTGGAATTGATGATAATTCTGACCTGTAGTCAGAATTTTTATCTTTGCATTAAGAAAAATGTGTTAGATATGAACATTAATCATGAAAGCAAAGGAAATGAACAGCTTACTTGAATGAAGTCTCTTAGTCCAGTAAGCTATTTTCAAAAGCATTTGGAAAATCATACTTAGGGTATCTGAATAGTAGCAACGAATATGTTAATGACAACTGGTTATTTATTTACTAAAGAACTCATAAATATTTTCTAAGAACCACAGCCCTACTTCACTCCCCTGCCAGTCCACAATGTGACTGTATGCTATAAGTCCAGTGTGCCCTCCACTTAGAGGAAATTTTTACAGTTAATTAGTTTTAGGTTTTTCTTTTCTCTCAAATCCATAAATATAAAAATAGGTGATAATTCTATTGTAAGAGACTATTTTGACACAGATATTCAGTCTTGTGAGTTACTGAAACTAATAGTTTCCTTTCTCTTGTGATAATTTCAAATGACTTGATATGATTCAAAATAGGTTAGATAAATGGAAGCTTTAAGTTAAGGTTTTATTTTACTGTTCTTAGGACAACAGAAGGTAAATCAAATTATATAATATGATAAGCTAAAATAATAAAATTTGGAATACAAGGATAACACTATCTCTGTAATATGGACTGCATCATCTTTAATTCCCAATATGTAACAGAGGGCCTGGCTTATTGTGAGTGCTCACAGAATATTTTTGATAATGAGTGAACAAAATACAAACATTTTTTCATACATTTTTGATGGCTAGAAACATTGACAGTTTGGAGAGACATAGTATTATAAGTCTTTTTGTGGCTCAAACTATATATAATTGAAAATTCACATTTAAATTAACTTGGTATATATAATTAAGGACGTTCTGACTAGTGTGTCTTTTCTAAGCCAACTGTACATGATCAGCAAGTACTAAAACAATTATTTACTTATTTACATATGGGTGCAGGAATACCTAATAGTCAAGTAAATCATGGTTAACCAACCAGAGTCTTTTCAAAAATAATTTTGCTTGTTTTGGGCGGTGCTGGGTCTCCGTTACTGCGTGGGCTTTTCTCTAGTTGTGGCAAGCAGGGGCCACTCTCGTCGTGGTGTGCTGCCTTCTCGTTGCGGTGGCTTCTGTTATTGCCAAGCCCAGGCTCTAGGGCATATGAGCTTCAGGAGTCGTGGCATGCGGTCTCAGTAGTTGCGGCTCCTAGTCCCTAAAGCACAGGTTCATTAATTGTGGTGCACAGGCTTAGCTGCTCTGTGGCCTGTGGCATCTACCCGGACCAGGGACTGAAACTGCATCTCCTGCACTGGAGGGTAGATTCTTTACCACTGAGCCACCAGGGGAAGCCCCCAACCAGATTTTATATCTAAAAATCTTGTGATATGATTCAACAGCAAAAAGACAAATAACTAAATTAAAAAATGGACAAAGGACATGAAGAGACATTTCTTTAAATAAGATGTACAACTGATAAGTGAAAAGATGCTCAAAAGTCACTAGTCATTAGGGAAATGCAAATTAAAACCACAGTAAGATATCATTTTGTATCTGTTAGAATGTCTATTATCAAAAAGATAGGACATAGGAAATACTGGCATGGATATGGAGAAAAGGGAACCCTTGTGTGCTGTTGATGGGATTGTAAATTAGCACAGACACTAGGGAAAATAATATGAAGTTTCTTCAAAAAATTAAAAACAAAACTATTGTGTGATCCAGCAGTTCCACTTAGGTGAGTATATCCAAAGGAATGAAAAACACTAACTCATCAAAGACATCTGCAACCCTGTGTTCATAGCAGTGTTATTTACAATAGCCAAGACATGGAAACAACTTCAGTGTCCATCAACAGATAAATGTGTAAAGAAGTTATGGTGTGTGTGTATGTATGTATATATACATACGTACACATGGATTATACAATGGAATATTACTCAGCCATACAAAAATGAGGAAACACTCAAGCCTTAACAGGCTTCTCTGGCTCTAAAGTTCCAGAGTGCTCACAGGAAAACATGCTGTTGCTGAAGTAAGAAGCTTGGTGCCCTGTTTACACACTCACTCAACAGGCCTGAAGCACCAACTGGCTTATTCCTCCAATTCTAAACCCTTGAGAGTAAGCTGCAGGGCAAGAGGCTTCAGTGACTTGCCTGAGCCCACACAAAACTGTATTTTTCTGCTAGTGTTTGAAACAGAATTCAAAGTATTTAAGATTTGACATTATTTAGCCTTCAGTAGATTTTCAGATACCTGACCTTTAAAGTATCTGTCCTTCCCTTTGCTTTTCCATGATTGGCCTTATTTATGAGAATAACTGAAACTTTAAATCTCGTACTTTCGTTGTCAGTAAAAGAAGCAAAAATGAGGGCAATAAAAAGTTTTAGCTTCTATTACTGAATCAATGACCAATCCTTTCCTATCTAAGCAAGCCCATGTGACAGTAAGCAGTAGTCTGTAGCAAGCACCGTTATCACTTAAAGGCCAGGCAGCAATTTTGTTACAAAATCTTCTGAGGCAGTTTGAAATTTGGTTTTAATTAAACCTTACCAGCCCAGACTACAGAGGGAAAGTACGGGAATTTTCCACTGAACTGTCACTCCAAGTGTTTTACTGTGGATCTGATATCAGAAATCCTAACAATATTTAATGCCAGATGATTGGCATAACAGTGATCTTGACTAACAGCTTGTGAGCTTGGGAAGTTAAATTAAAATTGATGTGTTTATTTGTCTCTTGAACTGTCAAATCAACATATGCACCTTTTACTTTCAAAAAATTGCTGCATCTTGGGGAAGTTGGCTGCAATCAGTAGTTAATTCTGTGTATTTTAGCAAGAGACTAGGTTGATTTTGTTTTCCTTTTCTTCTCTTTTTGATCTTAGATAAGGGTAATGAAAATGATGGTATTGGTAAATTTACCAGTGCAAACTGGGGCCATAAAGAGATGAATGTCTGGAAGAATATTTCCCTGCCTTAATTAACCTGTCCAGAGAGATTACGATATATAAAGCAGCTAATAATGTCAATGGCTACCATTATTATTTACTCTGTGCTGGGTACTAGACTAAAACCATTCCTGCATTTACAACTTGGAGCCACTCTTATAGAGGAAGATAATAGCACCACTTCATAGGTGATGAAATTTGCTCAGATCCCACAGTTAGCAAGGGGTAGATGTATGATTTCAACTTTGGTTTGCTTAACACTGGATACCAGGTTTTAAACTATATCATAATGCTTCCTGTCACAAACCACTCACTCTCTACCAAAAATCAAATTCTTTTTCCAAGAGTCTAAGTTATGGTGAGGCTCTTTTAAATGTTGTCTTTTATCTAAAGAAAAACTAGTTGTTCTTGAGCTACATACAGAAAGAAAAAAAGAGAGAGAGATAAATATTAAACATTCTATTCACCTACTTTTAGCTTAAGAACAGTCATAACACAAAGTAATTTTATAAAACTAAACACTATTATTTTTATTTTACTTCTGTATTATGGCTGGATGGGAGAGAGAGAGAAGTGAGGTGAAGCAAAGAGAAGATGAAAAGAAGAAACGAAACGGAAGGACCAGGAAGTTGAGGGGAAAGGAAGACTGAAGGGAGTATGGAAAGGAAGAGTGAAGAGTGAAGGCGCTCAGTCGTGTCCGACTCTTTGCGACCTCATGGACCGTAGCCCACCTACCAGGCTCCTCCCTCCGTGGGATTCTCCAGGCAAAAGTACTGGAGTGGGGTGCCATTTCCTTGTCCAGTGCATGAAAGTGAAAAGTGAAAGGGAAATCGCGCAGTCGTGTCCGACCCTCAGCGACCCCATGGACTGCACCCTTCCAGGCTCCTCCATCCATGGGCGTCTCCAGGCAAGAGTAGTACAAGAATAGATTCTTTCCTTTTCATAAGCAAAATTTCCAAGTCATTGGAATTTAATCATGGGAAGGTACGTGTCTCTAAGACCATACTTTATAATGATAAATCCATTAAGAATAAAAATCTGCTGAAACAGCTTATAGTGTTAGGTAGATAGATCAATCACCATAGAGATTGTTTTCCCTATTTGAAACTTATTTCTTCTTTTTGTTGACTGTGATTACTATCTTCATTTTCTTTCTGTCTGCCCATTTTGACAGTATGATACATAACCTCCTACTAAGCTATGCCTTGAATGTCACCAATTTTCCTTATTAAAAATCAAATATTTCTTTTACCCTCACATTTTCACTTCCTTCTGTTGTATATATTATGTATATTTATTATATGATTCTCCAACTTTTCTCCACACTCTCAAATTATTTCTTTCTAGAACTATTAGCTCAAATCATCCTTGTTTAGGAAAGCTTTATCTCAAATTGGAGGAGCTTGGTTAGAAAAGCTTTATCTTGGGCAAAGTGTTAATAAGTGCAGCTTGCTAAATTTGGGAAAAGCTATTCAAATTGAGGTTCTGAGTATTATAAGTCATATATTCAAGTCCTAGATTACATTCTTTTACATCTGGAATATACCCTCTAATGATGATGGTTTCTCTCCTGGAAGGAGATGGGGTCTTGTGTACAGTTTTTCAAGGGGATTATTTTATATTTGATACATGTATATCAGAGGTAAGCATGGATTTTTAGAAATCTCATTTAAAAATTATTTTATTGAAGTGTAGTTGACACAATATTTATTTCTAGTGTATAGTGAGGTGATTCAGTTATACATATGCATACATTCTTTTTCACATTCTTTTCCATTATGGTTTTTCACAGAATATTGAATACAGTTCCTTGTGTTATATAGTAGGACCTTGTTATTTTTCCATTCTATATATAATAATTTGCATCTACTAATCCCAAACTCCCACTCCATCCCTTATCCACCCCCTTATTTCCCATTGGAACAAGTCTGCTCTCTATGTCTGTGAGTCGGCTTCTGTTTTATAAATAAATTCATTTATGTCATATTTTAGATTCCATATATATATGATATTATGTTATTTGTCTTTCTCTTTCTGACTCACTTCACTTAGCATGATAATCTCCAGGTCCATCACATTGCTGCAGATGACATTATTTCATTCTTTTTATGGCTGAGTAGTATTTTACTATGTATATGTGAGTGTGTATATGTGTATAATATATATATATATATATATGTGCTTTGTTACTCAGTTGTGTCCAACTGTTTGTGACCCCATGGACTGCCAGGCTCCTCTGTCCATAAGGATTCTCCAGACAAGAATACTACAGTGGGTTGCCATGCCCTCCTCTAGAGGGTCTTCCCAACCCAGGGATCAGAGCCAGGTCTCCTGCATTGCAGCCAGATTCTTTACCATCTGAGCCGCCAGGGAAGCCCATACATATATCACATATTTTTTATCCATTCATCTATCAATGGACATTTAGATTGTTGTGATTATTATATGTCTTGATTATTATAAATTAGAAATCTCATTTTTTTACATTCAATGATTTAGGCTTTTTGGGTATAGGGGTTGGGGGTCTGAGGGGAAAGTCCAACTTTTCTAAAAGTAATCTAAGTTCTAATTTTGTCCCATCTACCTTCTCTTATCTTAGAAAGAAGACTACCAAACTCCCTCGATTTACCATAAGAGCTTCAACAACAGTATCCTCACTATGAAGGCACAGACTGTCTGCTCAAATATTAGGTTACAGTTTGCATATCTCTTAACTCCATTTTGTGTACAATCATTGTGTAGTTACTTATTTTGGGAATTGAGTATCCCATGAAGTTGGTTATCAGATTTATTATATCAGTAGATATAGTTCCTCTTTGCACCTCTCTCTTTAGAATTTTAAATTTTTTTAATGATTCTGTAGATTTTGCTTAGTGATATAGTATGGAGATTTGGGTTGTGTCCATATACAGAAGAAATAAGTGGTTGAAAAGAGGGAAAACAGTTAATATGGTCATTAATCTATCTATAGGGGCTTCCCTGGTGGTCCAGATGGTAAAAAAATCTGCCTGCAGTGCAGAAGGTCCAGGTTTGATCCTGGGTTGGGAAGATCCCCAGAGAAGGAAATGGCAACTCATTCCAATACTTCTTGCAAGAATTCCGTGGACAGAGGAGCCTGGCAGGCTATAGTCCATGGGGCAGCAAAGAGTTGGACATGACTTTCAATCTATCTATGTGGCAACAGTGGAACGAGTTTATATGACAGCAAGTCTAACAATCTCAGACTTTCCATTCCAAGTATGACAAACAACTGGTTTGTAAGACTTCTATTCTTAATTGATTCAATTATCATTGTAAAATACGGTTTAGATATCTACCAGCTCATGATTAAATTCTGATTCACCATGCTGCCTCTTCTGACAATTTGCCCTTAGAAATTTTCCAGTAGAAATGAAATCTTGAATAATGAGTATTAGCTAATTTGAGAAATTTGGAACACAAATGAAGGATACAGAGCCAATTTATGTAATGAAGTTCCAATTTATTCAGCTTTAAAAGACTATATAGCATTTGGGCTATGAAATTCTTAAGAATATGGTTTAGATTTAGACTCAGTAGTAAACATCCACATTTACATTCATTATGTATAATTACGACCCCAGCAGAGCAGGTGAAGTCTGCGTTTTATTAGTCATGAATGAAGAATGAAAAAGATATAATATATGTAAACACACTTAGTGAACTATAATTTCTATGTAACTGTTAACAATAACAGTTACTGTTTTAACAGTCAGGCTAACTCTGAATTGTTACTGTAAGAAGCATGCAGTCCGTGATAGCTTATTGGTCAGGATGCAGACAAAAATAAATGGCTTACTTAAACCAAGTAATGGAGGAGAGCTTAGTAAAAGGACTGCTTACAAAGGTGTATGGAAAGAGGGCAAGGTCAAAGTAAACTAGCAGGAAATGGTGAAGCACAATAGATCTAAAAATAGTAGAGAAATGTCACCTCTCTAGGCCTGCAGAAGCAAGAAAAGGAGAAGTTACTGGAACCCAGGGAGAGAAAGCAGCTGTAGGAGTCTGTTTGAGAGGTGTTGTCTTTGGTGGAGGGACAGAGTCTCACCATGGTCAAGGGGACATGCAGCTAGTCTCGCTCTTCTCTCTCTCACTTTGATCTACTAGTGTCTCCCATTGGTTGGACCCAATCAGAGGCCAGAAAGCAACACAGCCCATAGATACATTTCATACACATCAGCCTCTGGAACACAGAGCAAGGGAAGAGAAGCATCAAGAGTGAAATTGCCCTGGAAGAGCAAGTGAAATCATCCAGCTCACAGGCTAGACTTAGCTATGGCTTACCTTAATTTATTTGGATCATTTAACTTTTATTGGCCCAGATAGCACTGTTCCTTCCTTTGAATGCTACAATT
The DNA here is from genome assembly GCA_917880005.1 of Nanger dama. Classification (NCBI taxonomy): domain Eukaryota; kingdom Metazoa; phylum Chordata; class Mammalia; order Artiodactyla; family Bovidae; genus Nanger; species Nanger dama. Next base: position 4,362,807 of record CAKJTW010000007.1, read on the forward strand.
ACTCCCTTCTTGACAAATGCTTCTTTACTCTCACATTTTCTCTTCTTTCTGTTGTATATACTGGATGATATCGGCTACCTTTTTTTCCCTCCCCAAGTCATTTGTTTCTAGAACTATAGCTCAAATTTCCATTCCAATCTAGAAAAGCTATATTTTGGACTATTTGAGTTTGGCTTCCTAAATTTGCGACAATCCACTCAAAGGGAATTGAAGTTTTATATGATGCTTCCCTCCCAAAAGAATGTGTAAAACTTGGAACAGATTTTTGCCTTAGGTGAACAGTTGGACTATAATCTCCAGAATCTATGAATATTGTGAGTTATAAGAATGACAATATTGGTAGCATGTCAAATTATACAGTACTTGTCTTTCTAGATCACTTTCTGCTGTACCAACCTTTCTTGAAAACCATCAGGCAAATGCGAAATAGAAAAGTCACATCTTCCTGAATTTATACAGGAACTGCTGAATCAGGAAATGTTAATCTGTTAGAAGATTTTGACTCTTAAAAACACACTTTATAAAAGTATCTAATCTTATTAGCTTTGTCTTCATGTGAATACAGTCCACGGATTATGGCTTTTGTTGAGTTTATCAATATACTTTGCCAAGATGAGATTACCTTTGAGGAGGAGTAAACTGGCCCCCACTTTCTCTTTGATCTCATCTGTCATTATTCCTTTTAATACCTGCAGTGCACATGCACACACCAGACACAATCCCTCAGACAAACATACTCCACCCCACCATATTAAGCCTCCTTCTTAGCTCTTAAGTTTTGCACACACTGTTCCTACTACCAGGGATACTCTTTCTACTCCTTGTATTTTTCCTCTTCTGCCATTCACCATAATATATTATATTGCTTACTAATGACATTATGCTGCGAACACTCTGAGAGTAGAGGCTATTTCTTACTTGAAAGTGAAAGGGTTAATCACTGAGTTGTGTCTAACTCTTTGCAACCCTGTGGGCTGTAGCCTGCCAAGCTCCTCTGTCCATGGAATTCTCCAGGCAAGAATACTGAGTGGGTTGCCATTCCCTTCTCCAGCGGCTCTTCCCAACCCAGGGATCAGACTCAGGTCTCCTGACTTGTAGGCAGATTCTTTACTGCCTGTGTCACCAATTTCTTACTTATTCATCATTAAATCTCCAGGACCTTTTCCAGTGCTTGGCATAAAATAGTTTCTCAATATCTGTTGAATTAATAAGTGGATGAAAGAAACAGCAATGGGAAAAGTTTTATTCACTGATGTTTATTCTCAAGTTAGTTCTGCTTAGGATGATCCCCTGTGTAATTGTGGAAGAAAATTGCCAAGTGCCTGAATAATTCACGAATACAGTGTAGGTCCTGCATAAGCCACAGAACCATGGCCAGCACGTTGCACTGTGAGGGCTCCAGATCTGGGAAACAACTGTGAAGAAACTGGCTCTACCAGAGCTGCCTAGGTTAGATGCCACCAGAATCCCTTCAGGTTACTTATCACATTTACCGAAGCCAGGTCTCCGGCCTCCCAGACCTTCTGAGTCTTCATCTTGAGGGGGCGGCAGGGGGTGGTTCTGAGAGTCTATGTTTTATCATCTGTCCCTACCAGCCCCCACGTGGTGGTTCTGGGTGCACATTTAAGCAGGACAAGGTTTGCTTAATCCCTGAAAGGTCTTGAAGCTCCCCAAGGACTTGTGATCTTGCCATGGGCATGAGCCATCAACAACCCTAAATTTGTAAATAATATTTGTAAATATTTAGTTTTATGTTTTAATTTTTTATGACTTGTAGACTTTCCCTGGGGAAATGTTTAATTTCTTTTGCTGTTTTGTATTGCAGGGTCTTATTCACTTCATTAATATTTAATCGAAGAATCATACTGAGCTATTTCCAGACTCTGAGTGGAGGGAACATGGTCCTGCCTTCCCAGTGGAATTCTGATTGATACACCATCTCTGTGGTCCCTGAGGATCACCAACTTCCTTATCCCCCAACTATACATATTTATTCTGTGGAGAGGGAGGTAGAAATTTGGAGAAAGGTAAGCACTGCTGAGCAATGTTGAGATATGCTGAGTAGTGGAATATTAAAACCTGCTTTTGCAGGTCTGTAAGTATGAGCCTACTTGTGTGTCTCCATGGAATCATCCAATATAGTTCTGCCTCTTTGTTTTCACAATCACTTACTTTTATTGGAAAATTTGTTGTTGTAAAGTTAAGCATTTAACTTCAGTAGAGATCTCTGCTAAAACTTCCTAATATGCAATCAAATCTTTTTTTTTGCATTCTTAATTTTTATATTTTGATTACATAATGTCATACTTAAATTTTTTTTGTGATAGATTTTTTTAATACTTTATCAAGTCTTAAAAACAATTGCTCGAATCATTTTGGTTAGATGGTTCTGGTGACTCTTCTATTTAGGCTTGTTATTAAAGCTAAGTGAGTCATTTTCTTATTATAGCCCTTTGTAGCTCAACACATGATCTTCAGAATCGTCAACAGACCTTTCCGATGGTCACCCAGTGGCCTTGCTGTTTCTCCATGTGCATATGATATTGAATGTTGTACAAAGCCGCCTGAAAAAGATATAAAAGAAGCCTGACATGTAAGTTTACAGAATAACAGTGGATTAGCTATCTATTTCTATCAAACAATTTACCATGACTCGAGTGGCCTACCACTCATTTATTAGGTAAACCAAAAGTCTGGCAGGAATTTGGCTGAGTTCTCTGCTTAGGGTCTCACAAGGTGGAAATCAAGGCATTGGTTTGTAAGAGAGGAACAGTTCTTGTCTGGAGGCTCAGGGAGGAATACACTCAGTCAGGTTGTTGGCAGAATTCACTTCCTCCCAGCTGTGAGACTGAGGTTGCCATTACTCTGCTGGCTGTTGGCTGGGGAGTTCTTAGCTCTTGCAGGCTGCTGTCTGGTCCTTGCACCATGCCCTCTCCATTTTCAAGGCTAGCAATTGTGCATCAGAAAGTTTTTCTTGCCTCAATGCTACCAGCCAGAAAAAACTCTGCCTTTAAAACGGCTGATATGATTAGGTCAGGTCTACTCATATAGCCTCTATATGTTAAGGTCAATTTATTTGAGGATTCGGAGAAGGCAATGGCACCCCACTCCAGTACTCTTGCCTGGAAAATCCCATGGGCAGAGGAGCCTGGTAGGCTGCAGTCCATGGGGTCGCGAAGAGTCGGCCACGACTGAGCCGACTTCACTTTCACTTTTCACTTTCATGCATTGGAGAAGGAAATGGCAACCCACTCCAGTGTTCTTGCCTGGAGAATCCCAGGGATAGGGGAGCCTGGTAGGTTTGCGTCTATGGGGTCGCACAGAATCAGACATGACTGAAGTGACTTAGCAGATTTGAGGATTTACAACTTAAAAATTCTATTACAGCAGTACTGAGATTATTGTTCAATTGAATAATTAGAGGATAGGAAATCTGGGAATCCATCTTGAAATTCTGGCTAAAGCAGACAAGAACAGTATTTAAATCATTTATAAATATATATAATCTATATTATACCTGTAATCTATATTATTCAGTTTTTACTAGCTGATAATATGGCTGGTACCTTTGGGGAAAACATCAGCTGTGACAGTATACAATATCATCTGTACATTATATGTAAGCCAGAAATTAGGGTACAGGGTATAAAATCTTTTACCAAATTTAAAGATACACTTCCTCTTGAATTTTGAATGAAATAGCTCATCTCTAGAGATTGGATTTTCAGGTCATCTGAAGGTTCACTTTAATGCCAAAATCACCTAGAAATTTCCTGAGAGTTACCTGCCAGGCCTGGAGGACTCATTCTTTCCTAAGTCTGTTGTCCAGTATCAAGAATTCATTTATAGACAGCTGTACAGATAGCTAATACAAACCCCTGTTCTGATTGGCTTATGTTTAAAACCACAGATACTTAGTGAAAAGTCCTCTTCCTGAACAACTCCACAGCCCAACTAGCACAGTGTATCATTAAGTTCTTGTTAAATGTGTGTGTGTGTGTGTGTGCATATATATATATATATGTATAATCTTCAATAGAGTAGAAGAGCAAGTAAAGGGGGTCTGTTAGGGTAATGTATTTTAAATCAGTGAGAGAAAATAGTTTTTACATTGAGTAGGCTCCTAAGAACTGGGTCAAAGATTATTATGGATAGTGGAACTATGAATTTGCATACTGAACTTTGGACTAAGATAAAAAAACTATAGCAAGATGTACAGAGAAGAGGGGGAGACTCAGGAGAAGGGTAGGACCAGGAAAGTGCCCAGGGGAAGATGGCTAAAGAGAGCTTAGGGCTGGGATTAGTAAAGCATTCCACACTGGCCAGAGGAGTGTTGTGTTTCATAGTAGTAGTCAAAGTTACTCAGTCATGTCCAACTCTTGCGACCCCATGGACTGCAGCCTGCAAGGTTCCTCTGTCCATAGGATTCTCCAGGCAAAAATATTGGAGTGGGTTGCCATTTCCTTCTCCAAAAGTGATCAGCTTATGTCAGGTTTAAATCCCTTATGAGTTTACCGATGGCATTTTGTTGGTGCTGATCACCACAATTCTTTCTCTGAACTACCATACTACAATGCCCTGTAATTCTTTTTTTTTTTTTTTTTAAAGGAGGCAGGTGTTTAAAAATGGACTCATTTGTTGGTTTCAATTCCACATAATGTTACTAGTGGGCTAATGATGGAATTCAGCCTGCCACCCCCCACCCCCACCCCAGGCCACTCTTCAAAGCAAGCTGCTTTATAGAACTTTCCCAACTGTGCAAGAATTTTGGAGTTAACTAGCAACAAGCCTGAACATTTGGTTATGTATATAAGTATAGAGCTGGTTCATCAAATCCCTGTTCTGGCCCTCAACCCAGTGCATTTCAACTAAGGCGTCGTCTACCTCCATCTTTACGTTTATCAGACACTTGAATAAGTAACGTCCAGAGCTTGAGTTTGCAGCAAGCAATGAGTCAAACTAGAAAGAATGCAGAAACGAGGAGAAAACAGACAATGGAGGTCAATGGTTCTTCAATTTTAATTAAACTTGTTGTCCTCCTTCTTACAAAACCCCGCGCATATAGTTTGTGTCTAATTCTGAGCTCCATAGCAATCGGGACTCTGAGACCACCTACAGAACTGTAATGGGGCAGCAATCAGAAGAAGGCACCAAGATCTTTGATTCTGAAGTTACTCTCTTCTCTCACCAGGAATCTCCTTATACACTCTGGTCACTTACAAGTCAGTCTTACAGTTTAACCCTTGCAGGGTTCAGAAGGACTGAGATTACAGAGGGTGGACTTGGGCATGTAAGACAGAAAATGGATGAGTCCTAACATTTAGGTTATAGTCTCAAGCAGATCTGATGGATACCTCAACTGAAACTGCCTCTCATTTTTTCCTTTACAAAGTCATACCCTCCTTAAATGTTTCTGGCTCATTTATGGTCAAATTCTTAAACTTGCCCATCTGAGAAAATTGTGGAAAGTCTTTTTAAGCTGGACGTTCACACAAGCTTATTTAGTTTATATTCTTGAGTATTTAAATAATTAAGAAGGAGCCTCAAGAAATCGTCAAATGAAATAGGTACCTAATAATTGATGAAATACAAATGACTTTGAACTAGAGAGAGCAACAGCAGACAGCCTCCAAGGCAAGGTATTCAAGAGAAAGTATTAAAAATATCAGGCGGGTTTGTCTAGGGACAATTGTCAAGAAATCACTAGAATTTTAATTGGCACTTTCTCCTTTCCCTTTTATCAAATCTGTAGCTGGAAAATGTATGCCGGTAGAGAAAGTCATTGATTATGAGTATCTATGCTGTGTCAGAGAGGCCTAGGAATTATCCACATAGACTCAGAGTGGATGATCCTAGCCTGTCTGCCTGTTACACTCACACTTGGGGTTCAGTACATTGGTTTTTCTCAACTAGTATCATCATCGGTGGCTAAAACTTAGCTTCAGGAAGAAATGGTTTGGGGAGTTTTAGCTTACTAAGCATGTCAGTGCAGTCATTACAGGTTGGTCTGTATTCTGAGCTGTTTCTTTTTAGGAAGGAGACATTGCTACTGATGATGACCATACTGAATGCTTGGGACTCCTTCTTAGGTAGCAGATTTAAATATAAGGACAGGTCAAGGAAGAGACTTCAGAAATGAGGCTGTGTTGGGGAAATCTATTGCAAACAAATGTGTTTGGAAAGATTCAGCTACTCTCCTAGTGAAGAGTCATTTGCATTGAATGTGCGCTAATTGATGATGTGGCAACTATAATTCATAAATCATTTAATACTTGGTTTTTACCCTTTTTGTGTAGGTGAGCAGGTGCATGTCTATAATCCTTAGCCACAAATGTATTCAGGATGCAAAGTGCTCTTAGCTGAAATATTTCACTGATGTTTATAACTCTTTGAAGTAGGTAGTGAAGTTATTAAGGCTACCATCTTTAAAAATTGTATATCTGGGCTTCAGAGGGATAAAGTAACTCATCCAAAGTTACATATGTTGTAAATAGCAGACGTAGGACTTGCACCCTGTCTCCTTATTCTTGCATACTTGCAAAGGCACTTTTCCTCCACCATCCTCAGGAAAGGTGTTCTATGATTCATTTTCCAGAAGTGATAGCAAGACCATGCATTTTAGTGATGCCATTGAAAGTCCTAGTAGCAACACCCATGTCACGAATGGCACAGCCTATGCACCTCAGGTGGGGCTTCCCTGGTTTTTAATTTTTATTGTAGTATAGTTGATTTACAATGGTGTGTTATTTTCAGGTATACAGCAAAGTGAATGTTATACATACACGCACTCTTTTTTGTTATGATTCTTTTCCCATATAGGCCATTACAGAGTATTGAGTAGAGTTCTCTGTGCTGTGCAGTAGGTCCTTTTAGTTATCTAATTTATATACAGTGATGTGAATATGTTAATCCTACTCTCCCACTTGGGGCTTTACTTAAAAGGGATGTTAACTGGCATATCGTTACAGTCAAAATCATGTTCTATTCAACTTTAGTAGATGAATGTAAGTCAACTCCAATGAAACGCCTAGAACAGTGCGTGATACTTCATAGACACATAAAAATATTTGCTGAATTCATTGTTCTTAGTGTTACATGTAAAGTTGAAACCATTATAGAGTGGGTTTCATCTGAAGAATCTATTCATTAATTCAACGAATATCAAGGCTTGCTCTGTGCTTGGCACTGCTCTGGGCTCTAGGAATTTCATGGTGAAACAAAGATTCCTGTTTACATGGAGTTTATGGTCTAGTGCAGAGGAACAGATATTTAGTAAGTAGGAACATGTCATGCATGTCAGTGATCCAAAGAAAATATATACGAATCAGGTGATAAAATGGCTGGGTCAGGGGCTGGGTGAGCATTTCAGAAAATTCTCTTCTGAGGTGGTAACATATGTGCTGGGCCTTGAATGATGCAATGGTGCCTGCTGTGCAAAGATCTGGGTGATGGACTTTCCAGGAAGGATTCTTAGAAGTTAAGAAGCTGAGTGTGTTTCAGGGACCAAAAATCCCAGAGGATCAGTGACATTAAAGTGTCCTAACTGAGCAGACAAAGAACACAGGGAGGATAAAGAGCTAGTCAGGGCTTTATAGATCATGATAGGAGTTTGAAATCAAATTATACTCAGAAGTCACAGGGGAGTTTGAAGTAAGGTAGTCATACATCTGAAATTTATTTTAGATGATTCAAACTCTTATGTAATGAGTGGACTGTGGGGAGCAAGGGAAGTGGATTCAAGTGAGGGATGCTGGTGGCTAGGCAGAGAGAGTGGCAGCGGAGGTGGTGAGAAAAGGTTGGGTCGATGTGTGTAAACTGGAAGTAGGACTTGGTTGGTCTCATAGACTAGGAGTGAAGCACAGGGAGAGATGAATCTGAGATGTTTCCCAGGGTTTAGTCTTGAGCACAAGGAGGATGCTAGTGCCTTCTTTTGAGGCTCAGAATTTGGGGGTGTGGAAGTGGGGATGGAGAATCAAGAATTATTGCCCAAGAGTATCTTTGCCATCAAGGAAATTCTGTTGTAAAGGGAAAAGCTGAAGAACAGACAGAACTAGGATGTCACAGTGAAAAAGTGGAAGTGTTAGTCATTCTGTCATGTCTGACTCTTTGTGATCCTGTGGACTGTAGCTCTCCAGGTTCCTTTGTCCATGGAATTCTCCAGGCAAGAATCCTGGAGTAGATTGCCTTTCCTTTCCGCAGGGATTGAACCTGGGTATCTGCATTGCAGGAAGATTCTTTACTGTCAAGATTAGGGCTTTCTTTGGTTTCTCCCTGCTGGGGAATGTAGATCCAGGAAAAAATATTTTTAACTCTTTGTGTCTGTTTCCTTTCTTAAGGGGTGGCAAGATTAAATATATAAGATGTATATGCACAATAACTTTCCCCAAGAGTTCTGAGCTCCTTGAGTTTCAGTGTTATACAAGTGTGAATGATTCCCCCAGAGGTCACACAGTGTATCTCCTCGAGAATGATTTATGTTAGCGGCTCTAGCTGTTTATCTCTTCAGCACCTCTGCTGCTAGGAATGGAAAGAAAATCCTGAGACATCTTATTTTTCATTAGGCGTCAGGGGAAGTGGTTTATAGTCCTTGTCTAAGATATTAATTAACCACTTAGCTTGGTTGTATACTAAAATATAGGGAATCCTTTCTCCTTATCTTGTAGGAATATTGAAGAAAGCAAAATATATGAAATAAGCAATATAAATGTGTACCTTAATGAGAAACAGTATTTGTCTTCCCACTGCAGTTTCGTCTTCACAAGAGTAAGTCAAGGCTTTGAGCATCCGTTAACATTTGGTTATAATTTAATCAACCTTTCATTCACTGGGGTGAAACAGGCTGTTACCAAGAAATAGTATTTGGGCGCCAGATAAATGACTTCTCTGGTTTCATCAAGGACTCTAGATGGTCTTAGATTGGCACTAATAATAGGAGTAATGAGAGAAGTTAGCCAGAATGATTCTCTCATACACTGATGTCGATTTTTTTTCCTCTTTAATATATTTAATGCTCAAAGACCATCAAACATTTTAAAAACCCTAAACCTGTTAGACTTTTGACAGCTGAGAATTTAAGACATTGAAGGGCTTATCTAAATTTAGGCTGGAATTAGGCTCTGAAGAATCTACGTCTATTGTGGGTAAAAGTGTAGACATTTATTTCCAATGATTAATGCCCCTCTTCCCTTATCAGAATCATACCCCTCCCCAGTGGGCCAGGGCTCTACTGTGTACATTTCCTGAACCTCTCAGTTTAAAAGAAAATGTTGTCATTAGTGAATTCATCATTGAATCAGACTGGTCCCAGTTTGAAATATTATTGCTCCAGATGGGATTTGAATTTTGAGTAGATACTCGGGGAGATGCTTAGATTAAGGTGGGGTGGGCTGGGAAATGAGTCTTTGACAGTAGACTTGTAGTCACATGGCCTCTGGTTGGACATGTGTTTGAGGCAAGGAGCATCTTACTGGCTTCCCCAAGTCATAACAAATCAAAGATCATCTGCTTTGTCATTGTAAAGACTCATCCTGGGAGAGTGAGCCTCCATTGATCCTCTGAAGTCTGAGAGCAATAGAGGCTGAAAGACCCATTCTACCACTTGAAGGGCTTTCTGTAAAACAAAGGAATATTTTTATTCAAATACACTCTGTTAAATATTATGTATATACATGTATTTGAGAAAAATAGCAAAATATCTCTCTTAAATCCTCTTTCCTGCTATGCTTCCTCCTCACCAGTGGTCCATGAATAAAAGATAGCTAGTTAAATTAAATCTGAGACCTGGTTGTACCCTAATGACTGAGAGCTTACCTTAGCATAGTGGATCTCAAACTTGAGTGTGCAGTAGGCATCAGAATCACCCAGAGAGCCTGTTAACATAAAGGTTGCTGGACTCCTTCTCTGGAGTTTCTGATTCAGTAAGTGGGCATTGGAGTGGGTGTTGAGAATTTCCCTTTCTTACCATATCTGGAGGAGATGCTGCTGCTTCTCATCTGAGGACCATATTGTGAGATCTACTGACTTAACCTTCATGCTCATCTGACTCCCTCTCACTTGAGTCTCTGTTGGGATAACGGAGAGTGGATGTTGCAGGAACCAGAACTTCCACTTTGAGCCAAAGGACCTAAAGACTCAAAACTTAATCCCTGAATTATTTCCTACTTTAATTTTGTCCAGAACGTTTATATTACACAACTTACTTTTTAAGAGTTAAGAATTGTATCCACCTAGACAACTCCCCCAACTTGTAATAGAGACCTCCCCCAACTAGTTCTAGAGACCCCGCTCAGCTCAGTCAAACGTGCCTCTGTCTTATTGTTGTTCAGTCACTCAGTCATGCCCGACTCTTTGCAACCCCGTAGGCTGCAGCACCAGGCTTCCCTGTCCCTCACTTTCTCTTGGAGTTTGCTCAAATTCATGTCCATTGAGTCAGTGATGCTATCCATTTCATCCTCTGCTGCTCTCTTCTCCTTTTGCCTTCCATCTTTCCCAGCATCAGAGTCTTCCCCAATGTCATCCTTTTGTATCAGGTGGCCAAAGTATGGGAGCTTCAGCTTCAGCATCAGTTCTTACCATGAATATTCAGGGTTGAATTCCTTTAGGATTGACTGATTTGATCTCCTTGCAGCCCAAGGGACTCTTAAGAGTACCTCTGTCATGGACTAAGCATCTCTGATATATTAGAAATTTGTGTTTTTGTTTGGTTCAAAAATCAAATTGCAAATTGATCTTGCGCTGCGTCTTAATACTCTTTTAGTGGGTTGATAAAGATCTAATGACCTGGTGTTGCAATTACCTTCAGCAGCATTGTGCTATTTCTTCGGGAGTTATTTCAGATGTCACCTTTCCATGAACCCTTTCCCGTATCTCTCAGGCAGGAGGAAAGCTCCCTTGCAAGGTCCACACCACATTTAGTTCACACATTGTTGTTTATCACAGGGAACCACAATATATTCTACCTCAGGTCTATTACCCATAGATTGTGAGCTGTTCAAGGAAGGATGAACTGTAATTTTTCATAGCATCAGGGCCAGTTAAAATGCCAAGTATGTAATAGATATGTAATAAATGTTGCTAAACAAATGTGATTTTTAAAAAGTTACTGTGAGACAAACATCCATAAATAGCAGAAGAGAAGAATCACATTCTATCAATAATAGTACACCATTTCCCTTTTGGACTAACTCAATAACATTCAATTTATTAATCCTGTGGCTGTTTTGAAGTTTAAAGATGAATGAACTGGTGATGAATAAACAACTAGTTTTGACTGTTAAAAAGATGCCATTTATTATAAAACTAATATATGGCTATTGTAGGAAATCTGGAAAATATAGAAGGGAAGATATTTTAAAAATCACCACTGATTCTACACTCAAATTCAACAACAAATATATATGGTTAAGGCTAAAGTCCCTTTTTGTCTTCTTTCTCCCCAGTATACCATGTTAATGATTTGATTTACCAATTTCACATAGATGAGATCCTACTTAATACATTGTCCTTGTACTTGACTTTTCATTTAATATTCTATATATTGATTACTCTGGGTACAAATATAATTAGTTTACATTTTATTCATCTGTTTATTGTCAGGATAAGAATATTTTTATGTTTCTGCATCGTTGGACCTCCTAGTTCAGTTGCTCAATCATGTCCAACTCTTTGCGACCCCATGGACTGCAGCACGCCAGGCTTCCCTGTCCATCAACAACTCCTAGAGCTTACTCAGACTCATGTCCACTGAGTCGGTTATGCCATCCAACCATCTCATCCTCTCTCATCCCCTTCTCTGCCCTCCTTCAATCTTTCCTAACATCAGGGGCTTTACCAATGACTTGGTTCTTCACATCAGGTGGCCAAAGTATTTGAGTTTCAGCTTCAACATCAGTCCTTTCAATGAACACCCAGGACTGATCTCCTTTAGGATGGATTGGTTGGATCTCCTTGCAGTCCAAGGGACTCTCAAGAGTCTTCTCCAACCCCACAGTTCAGAAGCATCAATTCTTTAGCACTCAGCTTTCTTTATAGTCCAACTCTCACTTCCATATATGACCACTGGAAAAATGATAGGTTTGACAAGACGGACCTTTGTTGGCAAAAGAATGTCTCTGCTTTTAAATATGCTGTCTAGGTTGGTCATAGCTTTTCTTCCAAGGAACAAATGTCTTTAATTTCATGGCTGCAGTCACCACCTGCAGTGATTTTGCTGCTGCTGCTGCTAAGTCACTTCAGTCATGTCTGACTCTGCGTGACCTCATAGACGGCAGCCCATCAGGCTCTGCCGTCCCTGAGATTCTCTAGGCAAGAACACTGGAGTGGGTTGTCATTTCCTTCTCTAATGCATGAAAAGTGAAAGTGAAGTGGTTCAGTCATGTCCGACTCTTGGAGACCCCACAGACTGCAGTGATTTTGGAGCCACCCAAAATAAAGTCTGTTACTGTTTCCATTGCTTCCTCATCTATTTGTCATGAAGTGATGGGACCAGATGCCATGATCTTAGTTTTCTGAATGTTGTGTTTTAAGCCAACTTATTCACTCTTCTCTTTCACTTTCATCAAGAGGCTTTTTAGTTTTTTGCTTTTTGCCATAAAGGTGATGTCATCTGCATATCTGAAGTTATTGATATTTCTCCCAGCAATTTTGATTTCAGCTTGTGCTTCATCCAGCACAGCATTTTGCATGTTGAATTCTGCATATAAGTTAAATAAGCAGGGTGACAATATACAGCCTTGACATACTCCTCTCCTGATTTGGGACCAGTCCATTGTTCCATGTCCAGTTCGACCTGTTGCTTCTTGACCTGCATATAGATTTCTCATGAGGCAGGTCAGGTGGTCTGGTATTCCCATTGCTTTCAGAATTTTCCAGTTTGTTTGATCCACACAGTCAAAGACTTTGGTGTAGTCAGTAAAGCAAAGATGGACACAATAAAGGACAGAAATGGTATGGACCTAACAGAAGCAGAAGAGATGGCAAGAATACACAGAAGAACTATACAAAAGAGATCTTCATGACCCAGATAACCACGATGGTGTGATCACTTGCCTAGAGCCAGACATCCTGGAATGTGAAGTCAAGTGGGCCTTAGGAAGTATTACAATGGACAAAGCTAGTTGAGGTAATGGAATCCCAGTTGAGCTATTTCAAATCCTAAAAGAGGGGATTCTGTGAAAGTGCTGCACTCAATATGCCAGCAAATTTGAAAAAACCCAGCAGTGGCCACAGGACTAGAAAAGGTCAGTTTTCCTTCCAATCCCAAAGAAAGGCAATGCCAAAGAATGCTCAAACTACCACACAACTGTGCTCATCTCACACGCTAGCAAAATATTGCTCAAAATTCTCCAAGCTAGGCTTCAACAGTATGTGAACCGTGAACTTCCAGATGTTCAAGCTGTATTAAAAAAAGGCAGAGGAACCAGAGATCAAATTGCCAAAATCCGATGGATAATCAAAAAAGCAAGAGAGTTCCAGAAAAACATCTATTTCTGCTTTATTGACTACCCTAAAGCTTTTACTTCCTTAGCAAAGAAAATTGACAAGCTACAGAATGTCTTCATTTCCCTAGATCCATTTATTTCTCACATTCCACAGTTTTAGACCCAGAGCCATCTGCTCCCATCCAGAGAGTAATAAATTTATCTTCTCCAAACTGTGGAAATACTCTAAGTTTATAAAGTTAGAGATATTTGTCCTGTCTTCCTCCTGGAGACATTTATTATATTTATATTCGAAAGGCAAAGAGCCCATCACCCTTTTCCTTTTGTTCCCAAGGAGAGTTTGCTTATTTCAGGGAACAAAATTTCTTTCCTTCTCAGGAGAGAAGTAGGGGAAGCTGGTGTCCCCATATTCATGGGTCTTCTCGCCTACAGTACAGTCCCCTGTGTATGTTGGATGACAATTGTCAGGCTCTCATTCTATCATCCCAAGAAGAGGAGGAATTCGGTGGCTCAGAGATTAAAGCGTCTGCCTCCAATGCGGGAGACCTGGGTTCGATCCTTGGGTTGGGAAGATCTCCTGGAGAAGGAAATGGCAATCCACTCCAGTATTCTTGCCTGGAGAATCCCATGGACAGAGAAGCCTAGTAGGTTACAGTCCATGGGGTCGCAAAGAGTCGGACACAACTGAGCAACTTCACCTCACCCTGATTATTGTACTTAGTAGTCCCTGCCCCAGAAATCCTGTGCCTATTTTCAGGATACTATGAATGAAGATATTAAAAACTGATCACTTGTTATTTCATATGATGGCCATACTTAAGTCATTTAAGATGTTTTATTTTTGAAAGCACTTAAGTTATCTACGTTTTTCACAAACACAAATGATGCTTCATTAAACAGATTTCTTTAAATCTGATTCTTTGAAGTGAAAATGTTCAGTTAAATGGCATGTGTATTTAAATTTTTGTCAGATATTATTTAAAAAATAGCCCTCCAAAAAAGCCCTCCACTTCTATCAACAGTGTATATTACCAGTTAATTTTTTTCTAATCTATATGATAAAGCTGAGCACCGAAGAATTGATGCTTTTGAACTGTGTTGTTGGAGTAGACTTTTGAGAGTCCCTTGGACTGCAGGGAGATCCAACCAGTCCATTCTGAAGGAGATCAGTCATGGGTGTTCTTTGGAAGGAATGATGCTAAAGCTGAAACTCCAATACTTTGGCCACCTCATGCAAAGAGTTGACTCATTGGAAAAGACTCTGATGCTGGGAGGGATTGGGGGGCAGGAGGAGAAGGGGACGACAGAGGATGAGACGGCTGGATGGCATCACTGACTCGATGGATGTGAGTTTGAGTGAACTCCAGCAGATGGTGATGGACAGGGAGGCCTGGCATGCTGCGATTCATGGGTTCGCAAAGAGTCGGACATGACTGAGCAACTGAACTGAATTGATAAAAATTGCATTACCTTGTTCCAATAAGCATTCCACTCTTTACTAGTTGGGTTAAGAAGATTTCCTTTATTTTTCTTGTGTATTTCTTTTGTGTTCATTGCTTGTTCTGATGCTTTGCTCATTTTCTACTGCATTGTTTCCTTAGTGATGCAGAGATCATTGTATTTTATGAACATTGATATTCATCTGCTTTCTATACTGCAAGTATTCTCCCCCTGTATTTTGCTTTTTGTTGTTCATTGTACTTTGTTCATGGCTTCTACTGCTATATAAAAATTTTATGTAGTTTGTCTCTTAATCTTTTCCTTTATGGTTTCTGACTTTTCTGTCTATCTTATTGTGAAATGTAAATAACCCCCCTCGGTTAGAGTCCAGCCCTTTTGTAGCATGCCTTCCCTGGTAGTTCAGTACATGAAGAACCCACCTACAATACAGGAGACATGGATTTGATCCCTGGGTCAGGAAGATCCCCTGGAAAAGGAAATGGCAAACCACTCTAGTATCCTTGCCTGGAAAATCCCATGGATAGCAGAGCCTGGCAGGCTGTCATCTGTGGGGTGGCAAAGAGTCAGGCACAACTGAGTGACTAACAGTTTTCATGCTAAAGACTAGAAAGTAGAAGGGTAGAGTGTAAAAGACTACATTTTATAAAATCCATCAAAACTTGGGTTCTACATGGATATGAGACGTGGCTGTGACTGCGCTATTCCAGCTATTTCCGTAGGTGAGCATGGTGGAAGGGGCACTTGGTTTAGAGAAACAGCAGTAGTAGAAACCCCAATTCCTCATTTTTACTTTCATAAATATCAAGAAACAAGGTGGATGGTGGTGCAGGGATTCAGTTAGCTGGTTTGGAAAGTACCGAAGTGGAATGGGGTGCTTTTTAAACTTTTTATTTTATATTGGAGTATAGTTGATTATAGTATAGTGGCTTCCCTGGTGGCTCAGACGGTAAAGCATCTGCCTGCAGTGCGGGAGACCTGGGTTCAATCCCTGGGTTGGGAAGATCCCCTGGAGAAGGAAATGGCAACCCACTGCAGTATTCTTACCTGGAAAGTTCCATGGACTGAGAGGCTCCTTAGAGCCTGGTAGGCTATAGTCCACGGGGTCGCAAAGAGTCTGGACACAACTGAGCGACTTCACTTTGTAGTTGATTAACGTGAAACTAACACGTTTCAGGTATATAGCAAAGTGATTCAGTTATACATATACATGTATCTATTCTTTTTTCTAATTCTTTCCCATTTAGGTTGTTACGTAATATTGAACCGAGTTCCCTGTGCTGTATAATAGGTCCTTGCTGGTTACCCATTTAAAACACAGCAGTGTGTATGTGTCAGTCCCAACCTCTGTAACTGTCCTTTCTCCCTCACCTTTCCCCCAGGTAACTATTAGTTTGTTCTCCAAGTGTATGAGTCTGTTACTGTTTTGTAAATAAGTTCATTTTTATCATTTTAAAAATTCTGCATTTGAGTAATACAATATTTCACTTTCTCTGGACTTCCTTCACTTAGTATGACAATCTCTAGGTCCATCCACGTTGCTGCAAATGGTATCATTTCATTCTTTTTAATGGCTGAGTACTTTTCCATTATATACATGTACTACTGCTACTAAGCTGCTGCTAAGTCACTTCAGTCGTGTCCGACTCTGCAACCCCATAGAGAGTAGCCCACCAGGCTCCTTCGTCCCTGGGATTCTCCAAGCAAGAACGCTGGAGTAGGTTGCCATTTCCCTCTCCAATGCGTGAAAGTGAAGTTGCTCAGTTGTATCCGACTCTTAGTGACCCCATGGACTGCAGCCTACCAGGCTTCTCCGTCCATAGGATTTTCCAGGCAAGAGTACTACATTTTCTTTATCCCTGGAGTGTTCTAAAAGTTACCTTATTCCCCGACTTCTGATCATGGAGTTTTCTTTGTTATTGATTATTTTGTGGTGGGCCAGATCTGCAGTAAAGTTCTGGAAATCTTTTAGAAAATTCTGATTAGATCTTGTTCCACAAATCCTTTCTGATAATTTTCAAAGCTTTATGCATGCCTAGTCGTTCAGTTGTGTCTTACTCTTTGTGACTCCATGTACTGTAGCCCACCAGTCTCCTCTGTCCATGGAATTCTCTAGGCAAGAACACTGGAGTGGGTTGCCACTCTCTTCTCCAGGGTATCTTCTCAACCCACGGATCAAACCCGGGTCTCCTGCACTGCAGGCAGATTATCTACCATCTGAGCCACCAGGGAAGCCCATTTCAAAGTTTCAGGTTCTCTCTATATAATTGTTTCTGCTTAAGCCAAATAGAAGAATTTCTGTTTTGTTCAACTGAATCCTGATTAACATTCTTGGCAATACCTACTTGAAGCTGGACACTAATTCTCTTATATTTTCTTTTAAAACTTTTTTTTGGTAAGACCATTTTAGTGTTAGAACTTTTATTTATTTAAAAAAATTTTATTTTTACTTTATTTTACTTCACTGTATTGGTTTTTGCCATACATTGACATGAATCCACCAAGGGTGTATACGAGCTCCCAATCCTGAACCCCCCTCCCACCTCCTACCCCATATCATCTCCTTGGATCATCCCCATGCACCAGCCACAAATATCCTGTATTCTGCATCGAACATAGACTGGCGCTTCGTTTCTTACATGATAGTACACATGTTTCAATGCCATTCTCCCAAATCATCCCACCCTCTCCCTCTCCCTCAGAATCCAAAAGTCCATTCTTTACATATGTGTTTCTTTTGCTGTCTCGCATACAAGGTCATCATTACCATCTTTCTAAATTCCATATATATTTGTCAGTATACTGTATTGGTGTTTTTCTTTCTGGCTTACTTTGTATAATCAGCTCCAGTTTCATCCATCTCATTAGAACTGATTCAAATGTATTCTTTTCAATGGCTGAGTAATACTCCATTGTGTATATGTACCACAGCTTTCTTATCCATTCATCTGCTGATGGACATCTTGGTTGTTTCCATGTCCTGGCTATTGTAAACAGTGCTGCAATGAACATTGGGGTACATGTGTGTCTCTTTCAATTCTGGTTTCCTCAGTGTGTATGCCCGCAGTGGGATTGCTGGGTCATAAGGCAGTTCTATTTGCAATTTTTTATTGAATCTCCACAGTATTCTCCATAGTGGCTGTACTAGTTTGCATTCCCACCAGCAGTGTAAGAGGGTTCCCTTTTCTCCAGACCCTCTCCAGCATTTATTGCTTGTAGACTTTTGGATCACAGCCATTCTGACTGGTGTGAAATGGTACCTCATTGTGGTCTTGACTTGCATTTCTCTGATAATGAGTGATGTTGAGCATCTTTTCATGTGTTTGTTAGCCATCTGTATGTCTTCTTTGGAGAAATGTCTATTTAGTTCTTTGGCCCATTTTTTGATTGGGTCGTTTATTTTTCTGGAGTTGAGCTGCATAAGTTGCTTGTATATTTTTGAGATTAGTTGTTTGTCAGTTGTTTCATTTGCTACTGTTTTCTCCCATTCAGAAGGCTGTCTTTTCACCTTACTTATAGTTTCCTTTGTTGTGCAGAAGCTTTTAATTTTAATTAGATCCGATTTGTTTATTTTTGCTTTTATTTCCATTATACAGGGAGTTGGATCATAGAGGATCCTGCTGTGACTTATGTCAGAGAGTGTTTTGCCTATGTTCTCCTCTAGGAGTTTTATAGTTTCTGGTCTTACGTTTAGATCTTTAATGCATTTTGAGTTTATTTTTGTGTGTGGTGTTAGAAATGATCTAGTTTCATTCTTTTACAAGTGGTTGACCAGTTTTCCCAACACCACTTGTTAAAGAGATTGTCTTTACTCCATTGTATATTCTTGCCTCCTTTGTTGAAGATGAGGTGTCCATAGGTGTGTGGATTTATCTCTGGGCTTTCTATTTTGTTCCATTGATCTATATTTCTGTCTTTGTGCCAGTACCGTACTGTCTTAATGACTGTGGCTTTGTAGTAGAGCCTGAAGTCAGGCAAGTTGATTCCTCCAGTTCCATTCTTCTTTCTCAAGATTGCTTTGGCTATTCGAGGTTTTTTGTATTTTCATACAAATCTTGAGATTATTTGATCTAGTTCTGTGAAAAATACAGCTGGTAGCTTGATAGGGATTGCATTGAATCTGTAGATTGCTTTGGGTAGTATATTCATTTTCACTATATTGATTCTTCGGATCCATGAACATGGTATATTTCTCCATCTGTTAGTGTCCTCTTTGATTTCTTTCATCAGTGTTTTATAGTTTTCTATATATAGGTCTTTAGTTTCTTTAGGTAGATATATTCCTAAGTATTTTATTCTTTTCATTGCAATGGTGAATGGAATTGTTTCCTTAATTTCTTTTCTACTTTCTCATTATTAGTGTATAGGAATGCAAGGGATTTCTGTGTGTTGATTTTATATCTTGCAACTTTACTATATTCATTGATTAGCTCTAGTAGTTTTCTGGTAGAGTCTTTAGGGTTTTCTATGTAGAGGATCATGTCATCTACAAACAGTGAGAGTTTTACTTCTTCTTTTCCAATTTGGATTCCTTTTATTTCTTTTTCTGCCTTGATTGCTGTGGCCAAAACTTCCAAAACTATGTTGAATAGTATCAGTGAAAGCAGGCACCCTTATCTTGTTCCTGACTTTAGGGGAAATGTTTTCAATTTTTCACCATTGAGGATAATGTTTGCTGTGGGTTTGTCACATATAGCTTTTATTATGTTGAGGCATGTTCCTTCTATTCCTACTTTCTGGAGAGTTTGTATCATAAAAGGATGTTGAATTTTGTCAAAGGCCTTCTCTGCATCTATTGAGATAATCATATGGGTTTTATTTTTCAATTTGTTAATGTGGTGAATTACATTGATTGATTTGAAGATATTGAAGAATCCTTGCATCCCTGGGATAAAGCCCACCTGGTCATGGTGTATGACCTTTTAATGTGTTGTTGGATTCTGATTGCTAGAATTTTTTGAGGATTTTTGCATATATGTTCATCAGTGATATTGGCCTGTAGTTTTCTTTTTTTGTGGCATCTTTGTCCAGTTTTGGTATTAGAGTGATGGTGGCCTCATAGAATGAATTTGGAAATTTACCTTCTTCTGCAATTTTCTGGAAGAGTTTCAGTAGGGTAGGTGTTAGCTCTTCTCGAAATTTTTGGTAGAATTCAGCTGTGAAGCCGTCTGGACCTGGGCTTTTGTTTGCTGGAAGATTTCTGATTACAGTTTCAATTTCCATGCTTGTGATGAATATGTTAAGATTTTCTATTTCTTCCTGGTTCAGTTTTGGAAAGTTGTACTTAAGTGAGAAATAGATTTAAGGGCCTAGATCTGATAGATAGAGTGCCTGATGAACTATGGACGGAGGTTTGTGACATTGTACAGGAGACAGGGATCAAGACCATCCCCATGAAAAAGAAATGTAAAAAGCAAAATGGCTCTCTGGAGAGGCCTTACAAATAGCTGTGAAAAGAAGAGAGGCGAAAAGCAAAGGAGAAAAGGAAAGATATAAGCATCTGAATGCAGAGTTCCAAAGAATAGCAAGAAGAGATAAGAAAGCCTTCTTCAGCGATCAATGCAAAGAAATAGAGGAAAAGAACAGAATGGGAAAGACTAGAGATCTCTTCAAGAAAATTAGAGATACCAAGGGAACATTTCATGCAAAGATGGGCTCGATAAAGGACAGAAATGGTATGGACCTAACAGAAGCAGAAGATAGTAAGAAGAGGTGGCAAGAATACACGGAAGAACTGTACAAAAAAGATCTTCACGACCCAATAATCATGATGATGTGATCACTCATCTAGAGCCAGACATCTTGGAATGTGAAGTCAAGTGGGCCTTAAAAAGCATCACTATGAACAAAGCTAGTGGAGGTGATGGAATTCCAGTTGAGCTGTTTCAAATCCTGAAAGATGATGCTGTGAAAGTGCTGCACTCAATATGCCAGCAAATATGGAAAACTCAGCAGTGGCCACAGGACTGGAAAAGGTCAGTTTTCATTCCAATCCCAAAGAAAGGCAATGCCAAAGAATGCTCAAACTACCACTCAATTGCACTCATCTCACATGCTAGTAAAGTAATACTCAAAATTCTCCAAGCCAGGCTTCAGCAATACGTGAACCATGAACTTGCAGATGTTCAAGCTGGTTTTAGAAAAGGCAGAGGAACCAGAGATAAAATTGCCAACATCCTCTGGATCATGGAAAAAGCAAGAGAGTTCCAGAAAAACATCTACTTCAGCTTTATTGACTATGCCAAAGTCTTTGACTGTGTGGATCACAATAAACTGCTGAAAATTATGAAAGAGATGGGAATACCAGACCACCTAACCTGCCTCTGGAGAAACCTTCCTGCAGGTCAGGAAGCAACAGTTAGAACTGGACATGGAACAACAGACTGGTTCCAGATAGGAAAAGGAGTACGTCAAGGCTGTATACTGTCACCCTGTTTATTTAACTTATATGCAGAGTACATCAAGAGAAATGCTGGACTAGAAGAAACACAAGCTGGAATCAAGATTGCCTGGAGAAATATCAATAACCTCAGGTATGCAGATGACACCACCCTTATGGCAGAAAGTGAAGAAGAACTAAACAGCCTCTTGATGAAAATTAAAGAGGAGAGTGAAAAAGTTGGCTTAAAGCTCAACATTCAGAAAACGAAGATCATGGCATCCGGTCCCATCACTTCATGGCAAGTAGATGGGGAAACAGTGGAAACAGTGTCAGACTTTTTTTTTGGGCCCCCAAATCACTGTAGATGGTGACTGTAGCCATGAAATTAAAAGACGCTTAGTCCTTGGAAGGAAAGTCATGACCAACCTAGATAGCATATTCAAAAGCAGAGACATTACTTTGCCAACTAAGGTCTGTCTAGTCAAGGCTATGGTTTTTCCTGTGGTCATGTATGGATGTGAGAGTTGGACTGTGAAGAAGGCTGAGCACCGAAGAATTGATGCTTTTGAACTGTGGTGTTGGAGAAGACTCTTGAGAGTCCCTTGGACTACAAGGAGATCCAACCAGTCCATTCTAAAGGAGATCAGTCCTGGGTGTTCTTTGGAAGCAATGATGCTAAAGCTGAAACTCCAGTACTTTGGTCACCGCATGCGAAGAGTTGACTCATTGGAAAAGACTGATGCTGGGAGGGATTGGGGGCAGGAGGAGAAGGGGACCACCGAGGATGAGATCACTGGATGGCATCACTGACTTGATGAACTTGAGTTTGAGTGAACTCTGGGAGATGGTGATGGACAGGGAGACCTGGCGTGCTGCAATTCATGGGGTCGCAAAGAGTCGGACACAACTGAGCGACTGAACTGAACTGAACTTCTCTAAGAATTTGTCCATTTCTTCCATGTTGTCCATTTTTTTGGCATATAATTGCTGATAGTAGTCTCTTATTATCCTTTGTATTTCTGTGTTGTCTGTTGTGATATCTCCATTTTCATTCCTAATTTTATTGATTTGATTTTTCTCTCTTTGTTTCCTAATGAGTCTGGCTAATGGTTTGTCAATTTTATTTATCCTTTCAAAGAACCAGCTTTTTGCTTTGTTGATTTTTGCTATGGTATCTTTTATTTCTTTTGCATTTATTTCTGCCCTAATTTTTAAGATTTCTTTCCTTCTACTAACTCTGGGATTTTCCATTTCTTCTCTTTCTAGTTGCTTTAGGTGTAGAGTTAGGTTATTTGACTTTTTTCTTGTTTCTTGAGGTATGCCTGTATTACTATGAACTTTCCTCTTAGCACTGCTTTTATGGCGTCCCCCAGGTTTTGGGTTGTTGTGTTTTCATTTTCATTCGTTTCTATGCATATTTTGATTTCTTCTGTGATTTGTTGGTTATTTAGAAGCGTGTTGTTCAGTCTCCATATGTTAGAATTTTTAATAGTTTTTCTCCGGTAATTGAGATCTAATCTTAATGCATTATGGTCAGAAAAGATGCTTGGAATGATTTCGATTTTTTTGAATTTATCAAGGTTAGATTTATGGCTCAGGATGTGATTTATCCTGGAGAAGTTTCTGTGAGAACTTGAGAAAAAGGTGAAATTCATTGTTTTGGGGTGAAATGTCCTATAGATATCAATTAGGTCTAACTGGTCTATTGTATCATTTAAATTTTGCATTTCTTTGTTAATTTTCTGTTTAGTTGATCTGTCCATAGGTGTGAGTGGGGTATTAAAGTCTCCCACTATTATTGTGTTATTGTTAAGTTCCTCTTTCATACTTGTTAGCAATTGTCTTACATATTGCAGTGCTCCTATGTTGGGTGCATATATATTTATAATTGTTATATATTCTTCTTGGATTGATCCTTTGATCATTATGTAGTAGTCTTCTTTGTCTCTTTTCACAGTCTTTGTTTTAAAGTCTATTTTATCGGATATGAGTATTGCTACTCCTGCTTTCTTTTGGTGTCTATTTGCGTGGAGTATCTTTTTCCAGCCTTTCACTTTCAGTCTGTATGTGTCCCTTGTTTTGAGGTGGGTCTCTTGTAGGCAGCATATATAGGGATCTTGTTTTTGTATCCATTCAGCCAGTCTTTGTCTTTGGTTGGGTCATTCAACCCATTTACGTTTAAGGTAATTATTGACAAGTATGATCCCATTGCCATTTACTTTATTGTTTTGGGTTTGGGTTTATATGCCCTTTTTGTGTTTCCTGTCTAAAGAATATCCTTTAGCATTTGTTGGAGAGCTGGTTTGGTGGTGCTGAATTCTCTCAGCTTTTGCTTGTCTGTAAAGCTTTTTATTTCTCCTTCACATTTGAATGAGATCCTTGCTGGGTACAGTAATCTGGGCTGTAGGTTATTTTCTTTCATCACTTTAAGTATATGCTCAGAGGTTAAAGCATCTGCCTCCAATGCAGGAGACCCGGGTTCGATACCTGGGTTGGGAAGATCCCCTGGAGAAGGAAATGGCAATCCACTCCAGTATTCTTGCCTGGAGAATCCCATGGACGGAGAAGCCTGTAGGCTACAGTCCACGGGGTCGCAAAGGGTCGGACACGACTGAGTGACTTCACCTCACCTCACCTCCCCTTGCCATTCCCTCCTGGCCTGAAGAGTTTCTATAGAAAGATCTGCAGTTATCCTTAGGGGAATTCCGTTGTGTGTTATTTGTTGTTTTTCCCTCGCTGCTTTTAATATTTGTTCTTTGTGTTTGATCTTTGTTAATTTGATTAATATATGTCTTGGGGTGTTCCACCTTGGGTTTATCCTGTTTGGAACTCTCTGGGTTTCTTGGACTTGGGTGATTATTTCCTTCCCCATTTTAGGGAAGTTTTCAACTGTTATCTCCTCAAGTATTTTCTCATGGTCTTTCTTTTTGTCTTCTTCTTCTGGGACTCCTGTAATTTGAATGTTGGAGCGTTTCATATGGTCCTAGAGGTCTCTGAGATTGTCCTCATTTCTTTTAATTCGTTTTTCTTTTTTTCCTCTCTGATTCATTTATTTCTACCATTCTATCTTCTACTTCACTAATCCTATCTTCTGCCTCTGTTATTCTACTATTTGTTGCCTCCAGAGTGTTTCCAATCTCATTTATTGCATTATTCATTATACATTGACTCTTTTTATTTCTTCTAGGTCCTTGTAAACCTTTGTTGCATCTTCTCAATCCTTGTCTCCAGGCTATTTATCTGTGATTCCATTTTGATTTCAAGATTTTGGATCATTTTCACTATCAATATTTGGAATTCTTTCTCAGGTAGATTCCCTATCTCTTCCTCTTTTGTTTGGTTTGGTGGGCATTTCTCCTGTTCCTTTACCTGCTGGGTATTCCTCTGTCTCTTCATCTTGGTTATATTGCTGCGTTTGGGGTGGCCTTCTATATTCTGGGGAATTTTGTGGAATTCTCTTTATTATGGAGTTTCCTCACGGTGGGTGGGGTTGTATCAGTGGCTTGTCAAGGTTTCTTGGTTAGGGAGGCTTGTGTTGGAGTTCTGGTGGGTGGAGCTGGATTTCTTCTCTCTGGAGTGCAATGAAGTGTCCAGTAATGGGTTATGAGATGTCAATGGTTTTGGAGTAACTTTGAGCCCCCTGTATATTGAAGCTCGGGGGTGTGTTCCTGTGTTGCTGGAGAATTTGCGTGGTATGTCTTGCTCTGGAACTTGTTGGCCCTTGGGTGATGCTTGGTTTCAGTGTAGGTATGGAGGTGTTTGATGAGCTCCTATCAATTAATGTTCCCTGGATTCAGGATTTCTCTGATGTTCTCAGGATTTGGACTTAAGCCTCCTGCTTCTGGTTTTCAGTTTTATTTTTACAATAGCCTCAAGACTTCTCCATCTATATAGCACTGATGATAAAACATCTAGGTTAAAGATGAAAGGTTTCTCTACATTGAGGGACACCCAGAGAGGTTCACTGAGTTACATGGAGAAGAGGGAGGGGGTAGTTAGAGGTGACTGGAATGAGATGAGGTGGGATCAAAAGAGGAGAGAGCAAGCTAGCCAGTAATCACTTCCTTATGTGTGTTCCACAGTCTGGAACCCCCAGAGGTGTTCACAGAGTTATACAGGGAAAAGGAGAGGGAGGAAGTGGACAGAGGTTGCCAGGAGGATAAAAGAGGGAAATGAAAAGGAGAGAGACAGATCCGGCCAGTAACCAGTTCCCTAAGTGTTCTCCACCGTCTGGAACACCCAGAGATTCACAGAGTTGGATAGAAAAGAGAAGGGGGTGGGAAGAGACAGAGGCCACCTGGTGGAGAAAAAGGAGAGTCCAAAGGAGGAGAGAGTGGTCAAGTCAGTAGTCTCGCTCTGAGGTAAGATTGGGTACTGAAGATTAGGTTTTTAAATGTACAAAATTGACAACAAATACCAAAATCGAAGATTAAAAATCTGGAGTAGAGATTGGATTTTCAAAAATACAATATTAAAGAGAAGAAGAAGAAAAAAACAAAGCCACAAGAATTATTAAAAAACAACAGCAACAACCACAAAAAGACTATATACGGCGTTTGCTTTAAAAATAGAGGTTTTGTTTTGAAAAGTAATGGTAGGTTATAAAAATAAAAATTAGAGAAATAGAGGACTTAAAAATTTAAAAGACTTTAAAAAAAGGGAAAAGAAAAGAAAAACAATCATGCAACAACATCAACACACACACACACACACACACACACACACACACACACACACACAAAAGAATAGTCATAAAAATAGTAAAAATATATCTGGCCCTTTCTCTCGTGTTGTGGGCAGTGTGGGGTCACTTCCAAGGCGGTTCCCTCTGTTTAGCTTCTTCTGTTTGCTAGTCTCTTCAGTGTCTGATTTCCGTCTTGACACAGGGAGGGCGGTGGTGGACAATGTTTTTTTCTTTTAGGCTCACTTGTCCAGTCATGCTGTGGGGAGGGAGGGATGCTGTAAACAAATAACACTGTCGTGTGCTCGCAGTGTCTCATCCACACTGGGCCTGCCCCTGCTTGTGGCGCACACCGCTCAGGCTCTATGTTGCTCCACTGGGAACTGCCTGAGGCTTGCCCTAGGCTTCATGCACCTCCCTGGTCTCAGCCACTCAGGCTCAGCACTCAGGTAGCCCTCAGAGGCGCAGATTCGGTTGGGCCTGCGTTTTGTGCCCTTCCCAGGTCCAAGTAGCTCAGGAGTTTGGTGAGCGCAGTCGCTGTGACTTATCACCTTTCCCTGCTGCTGTTTTCTGGGTGTACCACTGGTGTCCCTTCTCAGGCAGATGATGACTGTCCAGAGCCCCCAGAAGTCTTAGTTAGCAAAGAAACCTGCTTGCATTTTGGTAGGTAATGTCTCTCTTGGACTGTGATTGCCCCCTTCCAGCCCTTACGACTCTGGCTGCCTGTCACCGGAGGGGGATGTTCTGCAGCCGGCTATTTCTGTTCCATCCTTTGTTCTATGCGCAGTCCTGGCGGTGTCTTATGTTCGAGTGTTTTGCGTGGTAGCTATCCCACAGTCTGGTTTGCTAGCCCGTTAGTTAGTTCTGGTTACGTGCGGGGCATTCAGGCCCGATTCTTAAAAAGCCCTGCAGCCCGCGCCTCCCGAGGCCCGATTCTAAAAAGCACTGCCACCTGCACCTCCCGCGCCTCCTGCCCAGCCCCCACTTGCTTAGTGGCGGATGCAGGTGTCTGTGCTGCTTTTCCACTGCGGGAGTTACTGTTGGGCTCGTAATCTGTTGGTTTTATTTATTTATTTATTTTTCCTTCCTGTTATGTTGCCCTCTGTGTTTCCAAGGCTCACCACGACTCAGCAGCGAGAATATTTCCTGGTGTTTGGAACCTCTCTTAAGAGTCTCTTCTTGGGATGGGACTCCTTTCCCAGGACGGAGCTCCCTCCCTACCTCCTTTGTCTCTTTTATCTTCTTTTATATTTTTCTCTACCTGTTTTTGAAGCCAATGATCTGCTTTTCTGAGTGCCTGATGTCCTCTGCCAGCATTCAGAAGTTGTTTTGTGAAATTTACTCAGCGTTGAAATGTTCTTTTGATAAATTTGTGGGGAGAAAGTGGTCTCCCCTTCCTATTCCTCTGCCATCTTAGGACTGTCCCTTTTAAAAACTTTTGTAGTTGTGGTTTTTCATTCAAATTGGGACTATGTCTGGAATTATTTTTGTGTTTGATGTTGGATAAAAGTATAATGGAAAGTTATTAGTTACAACAAAATTCTTTGAATAATCAATTATTTTCCATAGATCTCAAATGTTACATTTATCTTATATCCCACGTACATAGATACAGGAGTACATTTAGGTCCTTTATTTTATTCTATTATTTATTCTTGAAAGAGTTCTCTATTAAGAAATACTACAGGGTTTTGATTACTAAAGTTCTTCAAAGTGTGCTTTGAAATCTAGCATGGCAAGTTACCTATCATAATCATAAGTTTTCTTAATGTCCATGGTTAATTTTAACATTTATATACATGTAGAGGAATAAGGATTATCTTTTCATGCTTCATGAAAGTCTCTTTGGGATTTTATTTAGAAGTGCCTGAAATTTTAGATGAATACGAGAATGGACATATTTATATTAATAATAGGGATTGAGGGCAGGAGGAAAAGGGGGCAACAGAGGATGAGACGGCTGGATGGCATCACCCACTTGATGGACGTGAGTTTGAGTGAACTCCGGGGAGTTGGTGATGGACAGGGAGGCCTGGCATGCTGCAGTTCATGGGGCTGCAAAGAGTCAGATATGACTGAGCGACTAAACTGAACTGAACTGAATGATTATATTATACTTTACATAAATTAATTCATTTAATTCTGATAACAACCCAATGAAGTAAATATTATTTTCATTTCCATCTTACCAATAGCACAGAAAGGTTAAATAATTTACACTTCTTATACAACTAGAAAAACAGTATATCCAGAAACATAGTATGTCATTTCACTGAATCAAGCATTTAAATATTTCCTTCAGTAAAGCTTTACAATTTTTTTTCCTTATAGTGTTGACACATGTTTTGTAATGTTTATTCCCAGTTGTTTTATAGGATTTGTCATTAGTGTGAGTGAATACTTTCCCCATTACTCTTCAGATTTGTTAATGCTGGCATGCAGAAAAACAAGCCACATTTATATGTTGATCTTACATTTGGTCATCTGACAAAATTCTCCTGTTTGTTCTCATAGTTTTAAAGTGTTTTGTAAGTATTGCATATTCACTGTGATAACTGATAAGCCAAATCCAGAGCACCACATACAGATGTGTACACACACATGCATGCACAAGCACACATGAGCATGCACGGTATGCTGCAGAGTGCACAGGATCTCAGCAGGCACTTGGAGTCTCAGCCCTGCAGGCTCAGTGTCTCCAAGGCCTTGATATTTGTTTTTCCAGCAACAGGATCCCGGCCAACTCAGAGCCACAGCTACATACTAGTTGGCTGATGTCATTCTGCACCCTTCAAGTCACCACCTGTGTGAAAACTAGTGTTTTCCTCATTTGAGTTCCCAGTCAAGCTGTTATTTCAAATTCCACCAAGTCAAAGCCCCTTTTCTCTTCCTTCTCTTAGATAGTCTAGTTTAAATACCGCGGGGTGCGAGGGTGGGACCAGATCTTCTAATTACGCAGCCTTAATACCTCCAGGGCAGCCAGTGCTTGAGTTTAGCTAA
This sequence comes from Nanger dama, assembly GCA_917880005.1. Lineage (NCBI taxonomy): Eukaryota > Metazoa > Chordata > Mammalia > Artiodactyla > Bovidae > Nanger > Nanger dama. Next base: position 4,391,767 of record CAKJTW010000007.1, read on the forward strand.
TGTCTCCTTTACTAGCCTGGTAACAGAAAAGCTCCATCCTTGCTACGGGTAGGAAGAACCTAGACCGTAGCTCGGTTGTCCTCTTGAGAAGGGGTAACATGTTCTTTTATTCATAACTAACCAGACTAAAAGAGTGGGAGCAAAATTCTTATTAATTTCTTACAGAGCATCCTATTCTCATCCTATTCCTGAATTAGTAAATTTGTTTCAGGAGTAGATTTGGGATTTTTAAAGCTCCTTTGTCAGCATCTATTGCAAGATCATAAAAAATTTCTCTGTACTTTTATTGATATTTATACCAGGAGTTAATACACATACCATTGTTTAACAGTTTAACCACACTATTCTCTGAAACATCCTGCTTGGTCACGACATATTCTTCTTGTTACATACTGCTAGTTTTGCAATTAAAAAAATTTTTTTACTTTTATAATTTTATGTAAGATTTAGAAAAGGCTATTTTGGCATTTTTGCTCAATTTGGTGTTATGCTAACCTTATAGAACAAGGAAGGGAGTTTTATATTTTTCTATGCTCTGAAACAATTCAAATAAAAAGCAATCTGCTCTTTCAAAGTTTTGCAGAAATGATCCATAAAACATGGTCTGGGACCTCTGCCGTTTTTAAAAGGCAGATTTTTAAAAATTATAATTTCAGTTTTTCCATGGCTTTTTCTTCATTTTTATATCTTCTCTGATACTGTCTTGATTATTTTTATGTCCCAAACAGTTCTTTCCTCTTGAATTTTTAATTTGTTAATTCTGCGTGTATTATCTTTGGCTATGTTTTCATTCTTATTTCTGGTGTTATTTCTCTCTCTCTCTCTCATCAGAATTACCAGAGGCTTATGAATTTTATTGGGCTTTTCAAGGGACTAACTTTAATTAATCTAAGCTTACCTTTGTGGGTTATTTTTTATTTATTTCTGCTTATATCTTTTAAATTCCCTCAAATTTTTTGTTTGGTTTGGTTCTCTTTCTTTTAGCTAGAGTTGAAACCTTATTGCATTTATTTTCTGTCTTTCTTGCTTTCTAATAAATGTACTTAAGAACGTATATTTCTGCTGATTTCTGCTTTGGCTACCTGCCATATAGGAAAAGTGCCATACTCTCACTGATGTTGATTTTATCAGTAATTTTAGTGACTTCTCCTTTAATGTAAGAATTATTTAGAAATGATTTTAAATATATCAAAAATGCTTTTATTTTGTTCTCATACCTGTTTTTCAACAGATGATTTCAACTGTGCTCTTTAAACATCACAAACAGGTAGTGAATGTCCTTGGGCATTTCATAGTTTCTATAGTTGGGCAGCTCCCACATGTTTTTCATCTGCCCACTTAAATATTGCTTTATCAGAGACAGATACCATCCACAATCTTTCTGATACCTTTGTTTTTAACTGGTATGTTAATTAAAATTGAAGCAGTGGAATTTGATACAAGTTTACAGTTGTTTGATTCAAGAACTAACTCACATTTCTCAGCTTGAGATATTGAACAAGTAATGACGTGGCCTTTTCCCATCCTTGTGGATATATTTTTTCATTCAAACAATTTCAGTTTCCAAGAAGAGATCTATTTTTCTAAAGAATGATCTTGATGAGAAAGTAAACACACAGGGACCTCACCTTGCAATAAAAGACCAAAGTGGAAGCCTTGATGATGTTGTGTATATAATGACAGAGAGTGGTGAGCTCCTTTCTAATTCCTCACTTTTTGTCAACCAGACCTTGTCCTTTTCTTTTCAAAGAGACTGAGTTCTGTGCTGATGCGATTGAAGTCCTTCTGTGGTATTGCTGTGTGGCCTTTTGTAATAAATACACATCCCTCCAAGTTAACTAAACTCTGTTTCTAGAGTTAAAAAAAAACAATCTCCCTAAAAGAAGCAAAATGCTAGCAAAGGGTGTCTTTCTCCCATATTTGAGGAGGGTGAAGATTTGTACACCTGCCTGGCTCCTCTGTAGTTCCTCAGGGGACAGAGAGAGCAGTAGCCTTCACCCAGGGGACCAAGGATCTCCACATGCCAAGCTTTATCTAGAATCCTCAGTCTGGTCTCCCCCTTCCTTCTAAGCATTTTGTTGTTGGTCCTCAGCTGTTCTGTGGTTCATCTCTCTCCATCAGGACTGGCCAGAGTTGCAGCCTGCCCCCACCCTCTAAGGCCAGGAGCTACTGGCTAGAAAGTGGTGTGACAGATTGAATATAAGAGAACAGAGACCAGTTCACCTTCCTCTCTCAGACTGCCAAATTTTTGTCAGTCTCCACAAGCACAGAATGGCATTTCCTTATGTTAATTTGACTTTCTTGCAAGGAGATCCAACCAGTCCATTCTGAAGGAGAACAGCCCTGAGATTTCTTTGGAAGGAATGATGCTAAAGCTGAAACTCCCGTACTTTGGCCACCTCATGCGAAGAGTTGACTCACTGGAAAAGACTCTGATGCTGGGAGGGATTGGGGGCAGGAGGAGAAGGGGACGACAGAGGATGAGATGGCTGGATGGCATCACCGACTCGATGGACATGAGTCTGAGTGAACTCCGGGAGTTGGTGATGGACAGGGAGGCCTGGCGTGCTGCAATTCATGGGGTCGCAAAGAGTTGGACACGACTGAGCGACTGAACTGAACTGAACTGGATGACTATTAGGATCGAGCATCTTTTAAACAGCCCTTTTCTTCTCTTTTTAAATTGTTACTTTCTGTTCCCATTTTCCTGTTGTTTATTTTTTTCTAAGTATTTGTAGTTGTTCTGTAGCATATATATTCTGGACTAGCCCTTTTATCTGTTTTATTGAGATATAATTGACATACTCATATGAGTTTAAGGTGTATATCATAAAGACTTACATACATTGTGAAATGATTGCCATATACATTTAGTTAACATCCATCACCTCATAAAGATACAAAAAAGAAAAATTATTTTTCCTTGTGTTCAGAACTTTTGGATTTAGTCTCTTGGTAACTTTCATATATACCTTATAGTATTGTTAACTACAGTCATGATGGTGTACATTACATTCAGTACTTATTTATTTCATAACTGGAATTTTCTATTTCCTGACCACCTTTCATCCAATTCCCTCATCTCCTTTCCCCTTCCTCTGGTAAGCACAATCTGATTTTTCTTAAAAAATATAAATTATGTACTTATATATGACCTATAAATATACACATGTGTACCCTTCCAACAAGGACATTTTTATTATTATATTTTATTTTTTTAAGACATTTTATTTTGTATTTGGGTATAGCTGCTTAACAATGTTGTGATAATTACAGAGGAACAATGAAGGAACTCTGCCATACATACACATATGCCCATTCTTCCTCAAACTTCCCTCCTATCCAGGTTGCCACATGACACTGAGCAGAGTTCTATGTGCTATACAGTTGATCCTTTTGGCGATCCATTTTAAATACAGCAGAGTGATTTTTTTTTTTAGTTTTTTGGTTTATTTTTTAGTTTCCACTATAAATATGGTCATACAGTTTTTGTCTTTCTCTGTTTGACTTATCTCATCTAGTTAATGGCCTCAAGGTCCACTCATGTTGTCACAGGTGACAAGAGCTCCTTTTTATGGCTGAATAGTATTCTATTGTGTACATATGTGTAAATATCACATATCTAGGAGAAGGCGATGGCACCCCACTCCAGCACTCTTGCCTGGAAAATCTCATGGATGGAGGAGCCTGGTGGGCTACGTCCATGGGGTTGCTAAGAGTCGGACACGACTAAGCGACTTCACTTTCACTTTTCACTTTCATGCACTGGAGAAGGAAATGGCAACCCACTCCAGTGTTCTTGCCTAGAGAATCCCAGGGATGGCAGAGCCTGGTGGGCTGCTGTCTATGGGGTTGCACAGAGCTGGACACGACTGAAGCGACTTAGCAGCTTTCACATATATATCATATTTTCTTTACCCATTCATCCATCAATGAACACTTATGTTGTTGTCATGTTTTAGCTATTGTAAACAATGCTGTCATAAACACAGGGTACAAATATCTTTTTGAATTATTATTTTGATTCCTTCAGGTAAATCCCAGAGTGGGATTGCTAGATCATATGAGTTATTAAAACAAACTTTTTGAGCAGCCTCCATACTGTTTTCCACAGTGGCTGTACCAATTTATGTTCCCACCAACAGTGCACAAGAGATTCTTTTTCTCCCCATCCTTGTCAACATTTATTATCGCTTGTCTTCTTAATGGTGAAGTGAAGTCACTCAGTCGTGTCTGACTCTTTGTGACCCTATGAACTGCAGTCTCCCAGGCTCCTCTGTCCATAGGATTTTTCAGGCAAGAGTACTGGAGTGGGTTGCCATTGCCTTCTCCAGGGGATCTTCCTGACTCAGGGACTGAACCCAGGTCTCCTGCATTGCAGGCAGACGCTTTACCCTCTAAGCAACCAGGGAAGCCCACCCTTAATGGTTAATGCGCTGTAACTCTCAGTTGGTGGTTTGTCTTCACTTTTTAGTGTCTGTTGTTGTACAGTTTTTAATGTTAATCTAGGTGGTTTATTTTTCCTCTTTGAAGAAGGAAATAAAACTGATTGAGGATGTTCTGTCTTCTCTACTGCCTCCAAGTCCTAGGAAAATGTTGAAAGGGTAAAATTGATGATTCACGTCTCTGACTACAATAATAAATAATAGGCGATGTTAATAGGACAAAAAAAAAAAGGCTGTTTTAACATTTTGATACCAGAGCTTTAAAAAGCTGCTTAAATGTCAATTTGTGCTAAATGACAGGCTCTAAAAGAGGCCTGCAAAATTAACTGTCAAGGTTATAAATCCCAAGAAAAACCTAAACCTTGGGTCACATGAATGTCTGCCAGGACTGGGTAATTTTCACTTTAACCACTTTTTAGTTGACAGGAGTAATCTGTAAATGTCAGAACCTTATTATTTACAGGACAGGGTGGCTGAGTCATCTTGATAGAGTGAAGAGTTTAAGTGTATTGTGGATCATTTTAATGCTGTAATATTAATGGGGAAGACACACAGAGAAGGAACAGAGTTGAAAATAACGTGTCTAAAATATTAATACTAATGTTTCATCCAGAGAGAAGGAGGTTTCTGGCCACCACGGTAACTACTTTTACATGAAAGCTCATTATCACATAAGGATGCAGATTAGACTAGAAATAATAAAGATGCCAGTTTTTACATTTCAAAAACAAAAGTGAATCCTTTCATACAAAGATGTTTCTGTGATTGTATATCTTATGGCCCCACATTCTCACTCCAAAATACATACTTAACTCTTGATAAAAATATCCATGTGTTTCCAGTTCACTTATTAATTTTAAGAACTTATATCATTTTTTTAACCAATTCAAAGTAGTGATTTTGGCTATAATTAGCATTTTTATTCATTTCAGTTCAGGCACTCAGTCATGTCCGACTCTTGGTGACTCCATAGACTGCAGCACGCCAGGCTTCCCCTCCCCATCACCAACTCCCAGAGCTAGCTCAAACTCATGTCCATTGAGTTGGTGATGCCATACAACAATCTCATTCTCTGTCGTCCCCTTCTGCCTTCAGTATTTTCCAGCATCAGGGTCTTTTCTAATGAGTCAGTTTTTGCATCAGGTGGCCAAAGTATTGGAGTTTCAGCTTCAGCATCAGTCCTTCCAATAGATACTCAGGACTGATTTCTTTTAGGATTGACTGGTTGGATCTCCTTACCATCTAAGGGACTCTCAAGAGTCTTCTCCAATACCACAGTTCAAAAGCATCAATTCTTCAGCACTCAGCTTTCTTTATAGTCCAACTCTCACATCCATACGTGACTACTGGGAAAACCATATCTTTGACTAGACAGACCTTTGTCAGCAAAGTAATGTCTCTGCTCTCTAGGTCATAGCTTTCCTTCTAAGGAGCAAGTATCTTTTAATTTCATGGCTGCAGTCACCATCTGCATGATTTTGGAGCCCCAAAATATAAAGTCTCTCACTGTTTCTATTATATCAATGCATAATATTGGAAAAGACTTTAAATAATCAACTTCTAAACTAATTATTGAAGGAACTTATTTCTCTTATTTTTAAAAGTGACATCCTACAAGTTCCATTCCTCTTCTAAACTTTTTAGGGCAAGATTCCCAGATGGCTCTAGTGGTAAAGAACTCGCCTGTCAATGCAGGGGATGCTAGAGATGCAGATTCCACCCCTGGGTTGGGAAGATCCCCTGGAGGAGGGCATGGCAGCCCACTCCAGTATTCTCGCCTGGAGAATCCCATGGACAGAGGAGCCTGGCAGGCTGCAGTCCATAGAGTTGCACAGAGTCAGACACAACTGGAGTGACGTAGTACGGATGCACGCATACAAGCCCTATGTCATGAGATGGACCCTTCTCATAGGACTGGTCTTTTATTGGCTCCACTTTTGGGGAACCAGCAGGCCAGGTGCTCCTAGAGTTGATCAAGTACCTCTTGTTTCTGGATGATGATCTGTCACCCAATTCTACATGACCTTGATCCTAGTGCCATCTTCCAACTTATAGGCTTAATCCACCCCAACTTGAACTTGGACTCTAGGCAGTGCCAGGCAGCCTCATTTCTGCAGATGGTTCTTGTTTCTTCATCCTTGGCATCAACCCCAATCCAGTTCTTCAGCCTGTTCTAAATGGTGACAGGTAGCAGTTTTAAATCATTATAGAAATGTTCTCTCCTAACAATTTGTTCTTTTTAATTGTAAGCATTGACATGTTGATGGGAATGGGGACAAGTGTCACCTTCTGCTCCCTCGGGCTTTGCCTCCCTTGGGTAGGTTGTTTCCACCTGTTTTAAAGCTAGGAGCTCTTCTCCCTCAGACTAGTTCAGCTCTCAGGGGTCGGGGTTGGGGGTGGGGAAATGGGTCTCAGCTTTCAAGTCAAAGGCTTCACATTCTTCTCCACAGTGGGGGAAGTTCCAAATTGTCCAACCCAAAGCCCAAGCTACTGTCTTGGGAAGGAAAAAGAAAAATGCTTTTCTTTGAGAACAGACAGGAGTGGATGAAGTAGAGATGGGGCACCCTGAGAAGTTACCTAAATGATACAAAATCTAGGGAGGCTGTTTTCATAGTTTTTGCTGTTATTGTTGTTATCATTGTTAGGCTTTTCAGATCACACTCAGAAAACTCAAGTTTGCACATCCAAACATACCTGAGCTTCCAGGATAACAATGCTTCAGTTCACTTCTCTTCAGTTCAGTTGCTCTTTGCAACCCCATGGACTGCAGCACGCCAGGCTTCCCTGTCCATCACGAACTCCTGGAGTTTAATCATCATGTCCATTGAGTTGGCAAAGCCATCCAACCATCTCATCCTCTGTAATCCTCTTCTCTTCCTGTCTTCAATCTTTCCCAGAATCAGGGTCTTTGCCAATGAGTCAGTTCTTTTTATCAGGTAGCCAAAGTATTGGAGTTTCAGCTTCAACATCATCCTTCCAATGAACACTCAGGACTGATCTCCTTTAGGATGGACTGGTTGGATCCCCTTGCAGTCCAAGGGACTCTCAAGAGTCTTCTCCAACACCATAGTGAAAAAGCATCAATTCTTCAGCAATCAGCTTTCTTTATAGTCCAACTCTGACACCCATACAAAGTGAAAGCGAAGTCGCTCAGTCGTGTCTGACTCTTTGCGACCCCATGGACTATAGCCTATCAGGCTCCTCTAGCTATGAAGTTTTCCAGGCAAGAGTGCTGGAGTGGACTGCCATTTCCTTCTCTAGGGAATCTTCCAGACCCAGGAACTGAACCTGGCTCTCCCACATGCCGGCAGATGCTTTACCGTCTGAGCCACCAGGGAAGCCCAACATGACTACTGGAAAACCATAGCCTTAACAAGACAGACCTTTGTTGGCAAAGGAATGTCTCTGCTTTTTAATAGGCTGTCTAGGTTGGTTATAACTTTCCTTCCAAGGAGTAAGCGTCTTTTAATTTCATGGCTACAGTCACCATCTACAGTGATTTTGGAGCCCCCAAAATTAAGTCAGTCACTGTTTCCACTGTTTCCCCATCTATGAAGTGATGGGACCAGATGCCATGATCTTCATTTTCTGAATTTTGAGCTTTAAGCCAACTTTTTCGCTTTCCTCTTTCACTTTCGTCAAGAGGCTTTTAGCTTCTCTTCACTTTCTGCCATAAGGGTGGTATCATCTGCATATCTGAAGTTATTGATATTTCTCCCAGCAATCTTGATTCCAGCTTGTGTTTCTTCCAGTCCAGCGTTTATCATGATGTACTCTGCATATAAGTTAAATAAGCATGGTGACAATGTACAGCTTTGACATACTCCTTTTCCTATTTGGAACCAATCTGTTGTTCCATGTCCACTTCTAACTGTTGCTTCCTGATCTGCATGCAGATTTCTCAGGAGGCAGGTCAGGTGGTCTGGTATTCCCATGTCTTTCAGAATTTTCCACAGTTTCTTGTGATCCACACAGTCAAAGGCTTTGGCATAGTCAATAAAGCAGAAATTGATGTTTTTCTGGAATTCTCTTGCTTTTTCCATGATCCAGCGGATGTCGGCAATTTTATCTCTGGTTCCTCTGCCTTTTCTAAAACCAGCTTGAACATCTGCAAGTTCACAGTTCACGTATTGCTAAAGCCTGGCTTGCAGAATTTTGAGTATTACTTTACTAGTGTGTGAGATGAGTGCAACTGTGTGGTAGTTTGAGCATTCTTTGGCATTGCCTTTCTTTGGGATTGGAATGAAAACTGACCTTTTCCAGTCCTGTGGCCACTGCTGAGTTTTCCAAATTTACTGGCATGAGTGCAGCACTTTCACAGCATCATCTTTCAGGATTTGAAATAACTCAACTGGAATTCCATCACCTCTACTAGCTTTGTTTGTAGGGATGCTTCCTAAGGCCCATTTGACTTCACATTCCAGGATGTCTCGCTCTTAGGTGAGTGATCCCATCATTGTGATTACCTGGGTTGTGAAGATCTTTTTTGTATAGTTTTTCTGTGTATTCTTGCCACCTCTTCTTAATAGCTTCTGCTTCTGTTAGGTCCATACCTTTATTGAGCCCATCTTTGAGTGAAATGTTCCCTTGGTATCTCTAATTTGCTTGAAGAGATCTCTAGTCTTTCCCACTCTACTCTTTTCTTCTATTTCTTTGCATTGATCACTGAAGAAGGCTTTCTTATCTCTCCTTGATATTCTTTAGAACTCTGCATTCAAATGGTTATATCTTTCCTTTTCTTCTTTGCCTTTTGCTTGTCTTCTTTTCACAGCTATTTGTAGGGCCTCCTCAGATAGCCATTTTGCCTTTTTGCATTTCTTTTTCTTGGGGATGGTCTTCATCCCTGTCTCCTGTACAGTGTCACGAACCTTCATCCACAGTTCATCAGGCACCCTGTCTATCAGATCTAGTCCCTGTAACAACACTTAATAGGTGTTAAAAGTTGTCTCCAAGGGCTTTATGTGCAGCTCATTCTCAGAAAAGAAGCTGAGCCAGAGGCACACAAATAGAAGAGAGATATAGAGGAAAAAGGCCATATGAAGAAGAAGGCAGACACTGGACAGTGGTCACGAGTCAGGACAAACAATACTGAGGATTTAACAGCCACTAGCTAGAGGAGAGTCATGGACCAGATTCTCCCTCAGAAACTCCAGAATGAACGCATCCTCTCATTCCCTTTATTTCAGACTCTGGCCTCCAGAACTGTAAGAGAATTAATTTCTGTCATTTTGAGCCACCAAGTTTATGGGACTTTGTTACCAAGATTGTCACTGTGGTAGTTAAACAGTCATATTAAGAAGGGATAAGGCTGCTAATTTATTTCTGGTGTTCTTAATTATTTTGATGATATAGTACTACTATTTACAAATCATTTATCAAGCATTTTAAAATTCTAGTTTAAGAATATTAAAGCAGCCCAAGTTGCAAATTCATCTTGACTGAAGTTATGGCAATGTTATTTGTCTTTGTTAATGCTGCAGCAGGGAACAGACATATAATGCATGATTTCACCCTTTTAAGTAACATTATTTTAAACTTAAACAACTGAGTAGATTGAGCAGTATTTTTCATAGACTTTGAAGTCTTGAACCTGAGATATTTTTAGGTAGAAAAGCTGAAATAGACAATCTTGATGGATAGTGATGCTATTTTCTACATTAAAATTTCTTTTTAGCTTTTTAATCTTAAAAAATATGTATGAGAAAATTCTTGTTAAACAGTCAAACAATATAAAAGTATATGGAGAAACAAGTGAAAAACTGGAATTTCTTTTTATGAGTATGTTCTCTTTATGTATTATGAGTACAGATCCTGTCTGTTATTGAGTATTTTCTGATACTCTGTCTTCACTCTCCCTTTTAAAAACTTTATACATTATACCATATAGAGGTTGTTTTGGTGTTGTCCAACTTATTATATTTTTTTCTTGATAGTTTATGCATTTTGTGTCTGTCTTAGAAAGATTTAGACACATTTGTATCTGTCTTACCAAGATTTTGAAATTTTCTCATTAAAAAAATCCTTTTGTGCCTAGATATTTAATTTTATGTTTGATAGGGATTCAATTCTCCCCACTTTTAAGGTATAGCCAGTTGTCATATTATGTTTAGAAAAGTTCTTCATTTCCACACAGATATTAAACATCAGCTTCATCAAGTATTCCATTGTGAGAATGGAGTACCATGGAGCATCCGAAGGGCAATTTCTGGACTCTTTAGTTTGTTTCACTGATCTGTGTTTGTATATCTCAGTGCCAATTCAATATTATTTATTAGGGCTCCAAAGTATATTTAAATAAATTTTAGGGAAGTTCCTCTCTTATTCTTTTATTTTCAAACATTTCTGGATATGATTGAGTATTTTTTTCCTTCCGAGTGAGCTTTAGAATAAGCTTTTAAGTTACATACATAGCAAAAATCCTGTTGGGATTTTGAATAAAATTATATTAATTAAGTTAATAATAACTACCTGGGAGAAAACCATTCAAGAACAAGGTGGGCCTCTGTATTTATTCAAATATAATTTTATGTCCTTCAGTTGAGTTTTGTATACTTCATATACTTTTTAAACAGTCTTATAAGCATCTTCCTATATATTTTATATTTCTTTTGTTATTATAAATAAATGGTAGCTTTTCTACTATATTCAAATAATTGATTATTACTAGTATATCACAAATTTATAGATGTTTTTACATCTGCCTGTGTGACTACAACAACATGTTACTAACCCCTTTAAAAAACTGACAATTTTTCATTTGGTTTCTTTTGATCTAGGTAAGCAAACATATTTCCTTATAACTAATGATAGTTTGATCATTTTTCTGTTATTTATCTCATTTATTGAATTACCTAATTGCATTGGGCAGGATCTCTGGTACATGGTTGAATAGTTCTAGTAAGAGTAGACATCTTTGTCCTGTTCATGACATCAAGTGAAATTACTTCCAGTGTGTTCACATCAGGTATGATATTTGTTCTTTGTTTCTGGTAGATATCCTTTATGAATTAGGAAAAGTTCTTACTATTCCTAGCTTGATAACATTTTATTTTGTGTTATTTTTAGTCAGTAAGAGATGTTGAATGTCATCAAATAGTCTTGGGCAGTAAAATTGATAGTTCTTTTTTAGTCTATTTCTCTTTGAATCACATAGGTAGATTTATTAATGTTAAATTATCTTTGCATTACTGGTATAAACTCTACTTTGTCAGCAAATTAGTCCATGTTTTTCGTTGCAAGCAACAAAACCAACTCATACTAAGTCAAGCAGGAGAGCAATTTGTAGAAAGCAATGAGAGAAGGAATATCTGGGAAGTCAGAAGAATCAGGCTGCATGATCCAGAAGAAAGCCTTACATTATTTCAAAGAACTGGTCCAGTGAAGATACACTGCAGAGCACAAGGCTGCAATTTTTATCACTTAGGCTGGTCAGCTGATAATTCCTTTGGCTCCATCATCTTTGTGCTTGGATGTAGCCTCTATTGCCCAACAAATGGATTCTGAACAGTCCCTGCTTCTTCATACCAGTTGCTTTCAACTCAAAGTCTGGAGTTGTGGTACCAGATGACCAAACCCTGGGTCATGCACCTCTTGCTTTAGCTTTGGGAGAATTTGGGAAATATCATGTGTAGCATGGGGAGCCTCTTTGATAGGAGAGTGGGAATTCCTTAATTAAAGGACCAGTTGTCAGACACCAAGCAACTCAGAGGAATGACTAATGTCTCAGATAGTTCTGATGTGTTACTTTAAAAACAAACTGCTGGGTTCTGTTAGATAACATTTTATTTAGGATTGTTACATCAGTGTTTTAAAATGAGGTAATTTATAGCATTCTATTTTTGAGCCATCCTTATTTTTGATATAATTTTAGGCTGTTGTTATAGAATGATATGGGAAGATTTTCATGCTTTCTATGCTCTGAAAGAGTTTATATAACATAGTAATTACCTGCCTTTTATAGGTTTAGTAAAACTTATAAAACCATCTGGGATTGGAGCCTATTTTTAGGACAGAAGTTTGAAAATCCTTGCAATTATTTTTGCAGTTATTGCTATAGTCACACTTTTTTCTTGTCTCTGTTTCAATTTGATAATCTATATTTTTAGGAGAAAATAATTTCATCTATATTTTTAAATTAGTTGATATTAGAAAATTTAGTATTTTTAAAATAATATAGACAGTCTCCTCTGTATTTGTATTAGATTGGTACAAAAGTAATTACAATTTTGAACTGTGAATTTTAAATCTTTATAACTGGGCTCAAACACATCTTTATTAATCAAAATGAGAACCATTACAATCAACACATATTTGCCAACAAGAAGTAAGTTTCTTTATTTCTGTAGTGTAAAAATCCATGCTTCAGGATTCAACAAACTCTTGGAAAACATTTTCTGCCTCTTGCTAGTTGTGGCCGTGTATTCTCTGCAAAATTTTGTCAAGATGCTTGAAAAAGTGGTGGTTAGTGAGAGTTCAGGTGAATATGGCAGATGAGGTAAAACTAAATAGCTCAATTTGTTCAGCTTTTGAAGCAGTTGTGTGACATGAGGTTGGGCATTGTCATGAAGGAGAATTGGGCCCTTTCAGTTGACCAATGCCAGCTGCAACTGTTGAAGTTTTCTGTGTATCTCATTGATTTGCTGAGCATACTTCTCAGATATAATGATTTTGCCAGGATTCAGAAAGTTATAGTGGGTCTGATGGGCAGTAGACTGCCAAACAGTGACCATGACCTTTTGGGTGCAAATTTGGCTTTGGAAAGTTCTTTGGAGCTTCTTCTTAGTCCAACCAGTGAGCTGGTCATCACTGGTTGTTGTATAAAATCCACTTTTCTTTGCATGTCACAGTCTGATAGAGAAATGATTCATTGTTATTGTGTTGTTATTGAATAAGAGAAGACAATAGGCACTTCAAAATGGTGATTTTTCAAAATTTCAGTCAGCTCATGAGGCACTCACTTATCGAACTTTTTCACCTTCCCCAATTTGCCTCAAATGCTGAGTGACCCTAGAATGGCCAACATTGAGTTCTTTGGCACCTTCTTGTGTAATTGTAAGAGGATCACCTTCCATGGTTGCTCTTGATTCGTCATTGGCAACTTCTAATTGCTGGCCACTGTGCTGCTTTTCTGGAGAAGGCAATGGCACCCCACTCCAGTACTCTTGTCTGGAAAATCCTATGGACAGAGGAGCCTGGTAGGCTGCAGTCCATGGGGTCGCTACTAGTTGGACACAACTGAGTGACTTCACTTTCACTTTTCACCTTCATGCATTGGAGAAGGAAATGGCAACCCACTCCAGTGTTCTTGCCTGGAGAATCCCAGGGATGGGGGAGCCTGGTAGGCTTCCATCTATGGGGTCACACAGAGTCAGACACGACTGAAGTGACTTAGCAGTAGCAGTGCTCCTTTTCAATATTCTCATTTCCTTTGCAAAATTTCTTGAACCACCACTGCGCTATATGTTTGTTAGCAGTTCCTGGGCCAAATGTGTTGTTGATGTCTGCTCTGCTTTATGACCCATTTTGAACTTGAATAAAAGAATCACTTGAATTTGCTTTTTGTCTACTGTGGTTTCTATAGTCTAAAATAAATATAAAATAAATAGCAAGTAGTAAGTCCTTAGCAAAAAAGCAAAGTGAGAAATGTGCATTAAAATGATGTATAATATAATCACATTTATTTAAGAATGTATTTCAATATCAAACAGTAAAGTTCAATAATATAAAATCACAATTAGTTTTGTACCAACCTAAGAAATATCTCTTTTTCATTACTAATGGTATTTATTTGTTTTTTTTTTTCATTTATTCTAAACAAAAGATTCAAAGCTATTATCTATTTTATGGAGCTTTTCAAAGTGCTATGTTTGATTTTATTGATCAGTTTAACTCCTTTATGTTTTCTATTTCATTCTTTTAAATTTAATTTTTGTGAATTCCTTTTTCCTCTGAAGATATTTCATTATTGTTTCTCTAGTTATTTGAGAAATTAACTTATTTACTTTATTTTTTCTTTAAAATTATAAATTACACCAAGCAAACAAGAGTTTAGAGCAGGATATGTCTATATTCCCTCATAAAACTTAGAGAAATCTTAATATTTTGCAATATTTGCTTCAGAAAGCTTTTTAAGAAACAAAATATTTCAGCTAGTAAATCCCGTATGTCTTTTACAAGAGAAAACTACTACCGTAAGCTATGTATTCATCATGCTTTTCCATTTGCTACATTTACATGTGCCCACAAGCAATATAGAGTTTACATAAAGTTTTTAAGCTTTATATAATTGGATCATACTGTATGTATCCTTTTGCAAATTGCCTTTTCTAAACACATAATGTTTAATTTTACCTATCAAAATAAATGTAGCTCCAATTTATAAATTTGAGCTACTCTGTGGTTTCCTTTGATGAATGGGTCACAATTTATTTACAGTATTATGTTGATAAATCTGAGGGAAGAAATGCTTTATCTATAATAATACTAGAAGAAGCAGAAGAATGACTGTAGAAAGAGATATTAGAGTTCAGACATTGTTATAAGGGTACAGTGAAAGTGTAATAGTGAGTGTGTTAGCTGTTCGGTCATGTCTGACTCTTTGAAACCCCATGGACTATAGCCCACCAGGCTCCTCTATCCATGGGATTCTCCAGGCCAGAATACTGGACTGGGTTGCATTTCCTACTCCAGGGGATCTTCCCCACCCAGGGATACAACCTCCATCTCCTGCATTGGCAGGCAGATTCTTACTGCTAAGCCACCTGGGAAGCAGGCAGAACTTCAGTTGACATCATTTTGAAAATTGACTACTACTTTTGCTGTTTCTTTGTCAAAAGATTTAGAAATTTTTTTGTGGGACCCAAATGAAAACCACCTAGATAATGTAATTGATGTTATTAAAGTTTATTTTTCACTCAGTGGTTATAAATTTTGTAAAGCCTGTTTATTTTCAGTCTGAATTTAGAAAAATAATTTTTTAAAAGTTGGATTTTTCTGAGGTTAGGTAGGGATGACTTCAAGTAGTTCTTGTGAATGTCCTCAACTTTTGTTCTTTTAGAATGTATGGAACCCTGATTTTTTTGTCTACCTACTTTCTTATATTTTCCTTGTATTTTTTTCCTCTATCTCTCATCTGTTACATTCTACCTTAACTGAATATAGTACAGACTTAAAATATAGAATGACTTGATGTTACCTGTTCTAAATTTTAATACGGAATATTTCTATTTCCTCTTCAGTATAAAAATTGTTTTTTGATGGATTTTTACTTAGGTCAGAAACCTCAATTTTAAAATGTATGTATGTGGGTCTTCCTTATAAGGATTTGAAAGTAAAATAAATCCCCTGAAATTGGTAGCTTTATGTGTTGTTTCACAGAATCCCCGTTCTATAGGGCTGACCTAAGCTGCTTGGTTCGTCTGCATCATGGCATCAAATCTTTCATTAAAAGCATTATGCAGTGTCTCCACATCAAAATTACACATATATATCTATATAGAGATATGTATATGTACACACACACATACGTAGCTATATATATCTACTTTAGGATTTCAAAACAACTCTTTGGTTCTAAACCTTTTGAACTCAAGAAATATATGTGGATTATTAAAAACAGATTTCTTTAACTTTAGGCATGTTATCATAGAGCTGGAAAAAAAAGTGCAAACGATGTTGCTAAAGCTGGAAGACTAAGAAAAAATGGTTGACACGCAGAGAATAAGAATGAACTATAGTGTTTTGAAATGTATTATCAAAATGTATTTTACATTTGAGTGCAAAACTTAAAGACAAAGTTTCGAAAAGATAAGGTCAAAGAGTTTGAAGCGAATCTCTGCCATTCATAAATGTTCCTCAGAGGAGATGTCAGTAGGTGAGGCGAGCAGAGAGATGGGTTTATCTTTACTGTCTTTTCTTGTCAGCTGACTTGGGAAAATGGAGTTCCCACTCCTTTGTGACTTAAATTGTAGTACTGAAGTAAACTGCTGAGACTTAAGTCACTCCTGCATCGAGTGTTTCCTCTGTGTCAGGCAGCCCCTATGCAACATTCGATATGCTAGTGAACTGAATAGATATAGGTCCTGCCCACAAAGGACTTCCTGTCTGAGCCATTCATTTGTTTGAGTACAGAGGGAATTTTATTTTTTTTTTAACCTATTCTTTCTAGACTAGAGGGTTTTTACTGCTTTGCCCCTCTATTAAAAATCTGGAACTAATCTCAGGTGGCCTCTGCCTGCAGTGGCTTGGAGCAGGGCTTAGGTTGGACCCAGAGATGGGGCTGGGTCACAGTGGTGAAAGAACCAGATCCTAGCCTCTAGACCAGTGGTCAGTGACAAGGGCCCTGGTCCTCTGGCTTTATAGAAAAGAATTCCCACAAAGACAAAAAGCAGTGAAACAAGTGAAGTATTTATTAGGAGGACAAAGAGTACAGTATATGTGGATAGACACATGGGCAGATTCAAGGAGAGAGTCCCTGAGTCACACTCTTGTAGCAGTTGAATTATGGAGTATTTCTTCCAGGTTTCCTTTGGCCAAGTATTTTGATTTGCCTGGTTCACAGTCCATATTTGGTATACCTCAGGATCCTCCCATGTGTGTGCATGCATCTCTTAGCCAAGATGGATCCTACTGAAAGAGCAGCTGAGTAGACTATCCCTTGACATGACTCTTCTTTCACTTCCAAGGAGCCTTTTCTGAGCATGTGTGGTCAGGAAGGTCTCCAGACTTCAGAATGAGAAATATGTGGTCTGTGCAGTCTCCAACCTCCTCTCTTAATTGCCCTTCTATTCTTTTCTTTGGAGTTTCAGTCAATAGAGAATGAATCTCCAGTTGCTTAACTCTGGGGGCCCCGTCTGCCTTCTGCCTTAGAAACTGTCATTTGTCTTCTGCTTAAAGGATGAATGTGTTTTTTGTCTTATTTAGTGGCCTTTCAAGATGGACTCAGTCAGCATGACCCAATTAATAACAGTAAGACAGAGGCAGCTGGGAAGGTGCTTGGTGTAGGCTCTTCCTGCACTCTGGCATTGGACAGACACTGGAGGACAGATATGTGCTGGCTGAGATCTCATCCAGTAGGTAAAACATAGTGCCTAAGAATAACAAACACTTGCATAGTATTTAGTATGTCCTAAGCATAAACAATGGTAAAGCGTCTGTCTACAATGTGGGAGACCTGGGTTCGATTCCTAGGTCGGGAAGATCCCCTGGAGAAGGAAATGGCAACCCACTCCAGTACTCTTGCCTGGAAAATCCCATGGATGGAGGAGCCTGGTACACTCCATGGGGTCGCAAAGAGTTGGACATGACTGAGCGACTTCATTTTCACTTTCAAGCATAAACAATGTTTACTGCACATCATAGCCCCATGAGTTAGACGCTAGAGTCTGCCTTTCTGTCTTAATTCAGGAATCAAACAGATTCAAATAACATGGGGTAGCCTCTTAATTGGGCTTGCCTGGTAACTCAGATGGTAAAGAATCCAGATGCAATGTGGGAGACCTGGGCTGGAAGATTCGATCTCTGGATTGGACGATCCCTTGGAGGAGGGCACAGCAACCATTCTTGCCTGGAGAATCTCCATGGACAGATGAGCCTGGCAGGGTACAGTCCATGGGGTCGCAAAGAATCAGACACTACTGAGCAACTAAGCACATACCCTCTTAATTAATTCCATTTTAGGGATGAAGAAACTGAAGCACGCAGAGGTTAGTGACTTGCCCAAGGTCTCACATGGTTGGAGAATTCATGGTTCAAATCCAGGTAGTATGGCTCTAGAATCTGTGCTCTTAACCACTGTACTACTCCCTCCCCACCAACCCTGGTAATTGCTTGCTATTAAATTTCCAATACTCGTTTCATCCCACTTGATTTACCCTGCCTTAAGACCTCAGAATCATCCTGCCCTGGAATTGGCCGATGCCTTTGAATGTACAAGGGGATTTTAAATAGAACAGTAAGGATCTCTTGCTAGAAGGTTTGTGATTGTTGCCCTGTGGCTATTGTACACTTTATTTGGAGAAGGTGGGGACGGGCAGGGTGGTGAGGAGGGGGAGAGAACTTTGCTGCTCCTTTGCCTTTAGGGTTACTTTTCTACTTTGACAATGGGTTCTGTGAACTGATATCCAGAGGGCAAAATAATGGTCATTCCTTGACCTTCAGTCTTTTGAGTGTTGGGGTTCACGATTCCTAGCTGTTTAGCTTGTTGGCCTGGGTTCTGACTTCCCAGCATTGTCCCAAATTTTGGTCTCTTAGATTTTTGTTTCTTCTTTTATATGATTTCTTCTACAGCAGAGATCCTCAACCTGGGATCATGTGTCCTTAAGGCATTGGCTAGAGATGGGGAAGCCTGTGAAATTCTTAAATTGTATACAGACTTTTATGGATATGTGTCTGGAGGTATTTCTTTTTTTCAAGATGGAGAGAGCCTGTATTTTATTCTCAGAGGAATTTCTAGCTATGAAACCAACCTAATTTAATAATTTGCTCATTTTTAATCTATTATGTGTGTATTAAGTAAGCTGCCTTAAATTATTTTTAGAAAGATATATGATAAAAATATAAAAGCATGAATTATTTGAAGGATTCATCATTAATTCTCTGTGTCAAACAGACTCTAATGTTGTGCTATGGTTTACATGAACCATCCATGCCCAAATATAACTTCTCCATTCATTTTGGGGAATATTTAAAGTGACTGTGATCCAAGATGATATCAATCTATTAGCAACTATGTTCTACCTGAGGAAAATGGTAGAAAAAGATGGGAGAGAAAGAGCCTAGGAGGATGACATAGATTTTGAAGGAAAGGCTTCCCTGATAGTTCAGTTGGTAAAGAATCTGCCTGCAATGCAGGAGACCCTGGTTTGATTCCTGGGTCAGGAAGATCCACTGGAGAAGGGATAGGCTACCCACTCCAGTATTCTGGCCAGGAGAATTTCAAGGACTCTATAGTCCATGGGGTCACAGAGAGTGGACACGACTGAGTGACTTACACACAGTTCAGTTCAGTCGCTCAGTCGTGTCCGACTCTTTGTGACCCCATGAATCGCAGCACGCCAGGCCTCCCTGTCCATCACCAACTCCCAAAGTTCACTCAGACTCATGTCCATCGAGTCAGTGATGCCATCCAGCCATCTCATCCTCGGTCGTCCCCTTCTTCTTCTGCCCCCAGTCCCTCCCATCATCAGAGTCTTTTCCAATGAGTCAACTCTTCGCATGAGGTGGCCAAGTACTGGAGTTTCAGCTTTAGCATCATTCCTTCCAAAGAAATCCCAGGACTGATCTCCTTTAGGATGGACTGGTTGGATCTCCTTGCAGTCCAAGGGACTCTCAAGAGTCTTCTCCAACACCACAGTTCAAAAGCATCAATTCTTCAGTGCTCAGCCTTCTTCACAGTCCAAATCTCACATCCATACATGACCACAGGAAAAACCATAGCCTTGACTAGATGGACCTTAGTTGGCAAAGTAATGTCTCTGCTTTTGAATATGCTATCTAGGTTGGTCATAACTTTTCTTCCAAGGAGTAAGCACACACAGGTTACAGTTGAAGGAAGGAGTGATATCACTTCTGAAAAGGATTGATGGAGATAAAGAGAGATTCTAGATGTCACGCGAGTGTATGTTCCTCGATTCTTTGTCTTGTCACAACAAAGCTTTGGAGTGATGGACATTAAAGCCCCCTCGGCGTGTCACAGCCTCTCAGGTCTTGGATAGATCGTGTTATAGCTCTCAGGTCTCGACTGGACCATGTTATAACTCTTAGACAAATCAGTGTTACAGCTCAGTGTTACAGCTCTATTTTATTTAGAAGATAGCAAGAAAATCCATCTTCAAGGCGTGAGGGCACATTGATCTAAAGACACGAGAAGAGCGCCCCCAGCGCGCGGGAGAGAGAGCGAGAGCTGGCTCTGGTTCTTCTATTTATATGTTTATCTCTCCCTGGGCCTGTCCTATGTAAATTGGGCCAGCCAGGAGTGCTGTTTGTTTTACCTGAAGTCCTCACTCCGGTCCTGGTCCTCGGACCTTCTTTTGTTTAATTTTTGCGGGCTTTTCCCTTCCTTGTGTTGTAGCCACCACCATTTTGGACTCATTTTCCCTGTTCTACCTACCTAACATAACATGGACAGAAGGTGAGATGAAGGAATACACGTGATGGCTCAATAGTTTCAGGAAAAAAGGGGAAGATTTTAAGTATGTGTAAAAAATAAAGGAACTGGGTTTAGTTCTGATATATATCCCCTATTGAGATGAGAAGACTCAATAAAAGAATAACAAAAGAAAAAAGTTAGGCCGTCAGTTCCACAGTTCATCAAATTTCTGTGAACATTACTGTGATAAGATGCTCTGTAGGCACAGGGTCAGAGAAGATACAGTCCCTTTTCTGTGGGTGTCAGTGCTTAACACAAAGGCTACCACCAGGGCCTAGTTGGAAGCAAGTGAAAGTGAAATATTAGCATAAACCCGTGGCAATCTTCAGCAATGTTTGTTGGATTTAGGAGGAGAGGAAGTTGAGTTAAAGTCTTGAAGTTTCAGGTTTGCTTAATGACCTTATGTGAGTGTTCCAGGCAACAACGATCTTTGTGAACAGGCCATTAGACTAGGAAAGATGTATAGACTAAGGGAAAACACTATTCCTGTGTGGAGGGAGTGGAATAGGTGTCCAGAAAGATGGTGCTGCCTTGCTGGGGGCCATCAAATTAGAGATCTGCTAAGTGATAAGAGGTCCCACAGTTAGGTCCTAATGGTGGGTCACGGAGACAGTGTGGAGGGATGCTGATGAGCAAGAAGTGTTCTAAAGATGTAATAAGGGCTTGCGCATGTCATAATATGATCTAAAGAAATAGGAAGTACACAGGGATTGCCCCCACAAATCTGAGACCTAGACATGTAAGGTCCTGTTCTTGTGTAAAGATCTCTCAGTACAAGAATACTGATTCTAGAATCATCTCCATTATATTGGTTTATCTTTTTAAGACAGTTGTTTCCAAGCTGCCTTACTATGAAGATTCATTGCCTTTTCTTGGCTCTTCTTTTCTTTGGCCTCTTATCTGCTGCAGGTAAGGCTTTAGCTATAATAAGGGAAGAGCTTCCCACATAATACAGGAGGAGCCAACACAGATGAGAAGTCTGTGAAATGACAAAAAAACCATTCATTGCCAATGGTAGTCAGTAGGTGCTCAGCGAATGTTTTGAGTGATTGAATCATTGTTTCTTTACAGATAACCCCTTGAGAATAGACTAGAATTTGGAGAATTCTAAGATTCTCTTTCTTTTTGATACCAAATTACTTATTTCAGCTATGAGGTAGAATCTTATTTCCAAGGGGAAATCTTAAAAGAATGACTTTGAGACCTTCAATCCAGGGTCTTCTGACTCCCGGCACACCATACAAATTTCACTAACACTGCTGCATTTTTCTGCCCATCATAAGGAAGGTACAAATGGCATCCATTTCACAGACTTCTATTGTGTGTCTAAAACGTGTTAATCCATGTAAAGGACCTTTAAGAAGTACTTGACAGCACTTAAGAAATGTTAACTATTATTATGATCATTACTGCAGTTTTTACCTCTTCTTTAGTTGATTCCCTTTAGTAATTTTTCCTTTCAGTTCAGAATATCCTCAGTCAGGATGAGCTCAGAAAAATATGTGACTTTATTGTTCATCTTTAGAACTTCAAGTGCCCATAAGATGATAAGGGATTGATAGGACTAAGAATGGAAAGCAAGGGATGGAGGAGAGAAATAGTATCAGGAAAATGGAAACATAGATGGTACAAAGGTAAGAAGTGGGAGGAACATCAGTGTTGGCACTGGGGATTGGATTGAGTGATTTAGAAAGTTTTGGTGCCATTAATAGCAATGAAAATGCAGGGACAGGGAGCTGGTTGAGAAGGAAGCCAGTTAAAATGATTTTAGAAATGGTTACTTTGAAGTGACAGTAAGGCATCCAAGTGGAAATAATCTACTAGACAGACAAGTGGAGATACATAACAAGGAGAAAGCTTGTGGCTGAAGATAAACATTGTGGGACCTACCGAAGGGTATGACAGCTGCAGTTACATGAATAGGCCACTACTTCAAGGGCACTTCTCCTCTCTCCTCTTTCTGGCAGGCACGTTGTATTCTGGGCATGGTGATGACAAACACCGTGTATTAGTGGAGGACAAAGGCAATGCCAGAAACCATCATTCTCTTTTTCTTTATCATCCTCTCCCTCTCCTGTCTACTCTTCTTGTGTTCACTTTGCTTTTCTCTTTTTTTCTGATCTTGTATATATAAGGAAGTTTATAAATTGCATACAGTTAAGTGTTCTAAAGCTAAGTAATTAGGAAGAAGATTCTGGCAGAGGAAAACAAGCTTAGTAAAAAGTGATTTGGAGCAGTGATGAGATTGTATTCCAAAATGATCCCTGGGGGAGGCAGCTGAAAGTGGAGGAGGGAGGAAGTTGAATTGCATTTTAGTTAGGAATGGAGTGGTTCTTCCTGAGACCCCTCACGTCCCCTCTTTCTGTTGTTCTCACTTGCCTGGAATGGCAGGGCATCCAGCATGGCATGGTCTTTTGGAATGTCTACTATTGGCTGTTCTCCTGGGATCATCCTGTGTCACTGAGCTTATTCAGTCCAAAGGGAGGGTGATTGATCAGTCTTCTGTACCTAGTCAGGAGACATGTGGTGTCAGTCTGTTCCTTCTGAACTGTATTTTTAAAATCTAATTAAAAATTATTTTGTTCCCATGGGCCATTGTTACTGGTAATTCCACAAGTCTTTATATTTGCAGTCTCTGCTAGAACTTTGTGAAATATCTGCAAATCAGTGTGGTCTCCTGTTTTAGCTTATATGTTTATATATCTGCTTAATTTCAGGAGCTGAAGATGATCATGTCCTCTCTAGTTTTCTGGAGTGTAAAAAATAAGACACTGTGTGATCCTTCAGATGAAAAAGAAAACTGCTCTTACGCTAACAAGGAGGTTGGAATATGTGTCTTGCGTCTTAGAAAGCAAATAGTCCTGAAGAAATAGAAAATTAGGAAGACCAATCAACTCCCTTGTCTCATTAAAAAATAAAGTCAGTCTTCCTTTCTCTTTTTGTGACCCATTTACTGAAAGTTTAGACACAAGTTTATCAAGGAATAATGAGAGAGGACATTTTCTCTTTAGTTCCTACAGATCAAAGAGTATAGATTAAGAAAAGAAAAGAAGCCCGGTTCTGTCTGAGTTGGGGTGAAAAACTTAAGGGAGTGTGAGATGCAGTAGAAAGGACCTCAAGAGGCATTTATACCGTGTGTATGAGAAACAGAAAGGGTACATGGGGACAGGTCATTAAATTTTACTGTAGATTGTGAAGTCTTCCCCACCTGCTTTGCAGATTTTGGTAAAGTCTTAAGTTGCTTTTAAAAAAATTTATTTATTTATATTTGGCTGCACTGGGTCTTTGTTGCTTCGTGCAGGCTTCTTGCAGTGGCTTCTCCTGTTGCCAAGCACAGTGTCTAAGCCCACAGACTTCCTGTAGGTGCAGCAAGTGGGCTCAGTAGTGTAGCTCCCTAGCTCTAGAGTGTAGGCTCAGTAGTTGTAGTGCTTGGGCTTAGTTGGTCGGTGGCAGGTGGAGTCTTCCCAGACGAGGGATGGAAGCTGTGTCCCCTGCACTGGCAGGCCAGTTCTTATCCACTGTGCCACCAGGGAAGTTCTTAACTTGCTTGCTTAATGATTATTTTTGGCTCAAACTCTTTAACTGGAATTAACATGTTAGTGTTTGTATCATAACCTGTGATTCCTTTCCCTGGCTTTTTATGCCAAATACCCAACCACCACCAGGGCCTGGTAAAGTAGGAAAGTGATTCTTTGAATCCTGGTTTCCTTCAGGCCTCTGGTGCCTATGTTGCCCATAGTATCCGTAGCAAATATAATCCCTGCTTGGCGAGTTAGACAGAGCTGTCCTCCCCAAGTCCCTTATCCACCCAAGTTCTCTGATTACAGTACATCAGCTTCCCTCTGAAACGGCTGTCAGCCTTTCAGAAAAAAAAAATGTGACTGAACACATCCAATTTGGGTAAAAAAGACCAACTGCATCTTAAATAGAAAGCTTAGCGCTTGTAGGTGAATTTTAAGACTGTGTAACTACAGTGAAGAATTTCAGGCAAACATGAGTCTATCAGTCGCACTTCTGGCTGGAAACAAACTCACCATTCAATGAGGTTCCCAAATGTCTGGGCGGGGCGGTGGGGGCGGGGGTGGGAGTGGCTTTCACTGGTGCGCTGCATCTAGAGGCTCACGGGGAGCGAGGGAGCAGCCGTTCTTGGACACAAACTCTGGAATGTAAGTGAGAAGCAAAGGTAAAAATTAACAAGGAAACAACAATAATTTGTCTCATTATTAATAGAAAGGGGGCAGCAGTAGGCCAATAAGTGGAAATATTGGTCCGGATGTGCTTCAAGGAAACAGTTTTTGTTCAAAGAATGCAGGGTAGCCCTCGCAGGCTCTGCCTTTTGGGTCTAGGTGGCCTCCTAGAGGGGCACCGTCCTTTCTCAGGGTGAGCCCTTCCCCTTCTCCCCAGGTGAGCTGGTCCTCATGGTTCCTCTGTGACTCTGATAAAGTTGCCCAGGATGTGACAATGACTCCCTTCCATTCGCGCATCCTCAGTCTTCTCTGCTCTGGCTGCCCTCAGGCCCAGCCCCAGTTCAGTTCAGTTCAGTCGCTCAGTCGTGTCCGACTCTTTGCGACCCCATGACCGCAGCAAACTGGACTCCCTGTCCATCACCAACTCCCAGAGTTCACTCAAACTCATGTCCATCGAGTCAGTGATGCCATCCGGCATCTCATCCTCGGTCGTCCCCTTCTCCTCCTGCCCCCAATCTCTCCCAGCATCAGAGTCTTTTCCAATGAGTCAACTCTTTGCATGAGGTGGCCAAAGTACTGGAGTTTCAGCTTTAGCATCATTCCCTCCAAAGAAATCCCAGGGCTGATCTCCTTCAGAATGGATTGGTTGGATCTCCTTGCAGTCCAAGGGACTCTCAAGAGTCTTCTCCAACACCACAGTTCAAAAGCATCAATTCTTCAGCGCTCAGCCTTCTTCACAGTCAGAATCTCACATCCATACATGACCACAGGAAAAACCATAGCCTTTACTAGATGGACCTTAGTCGGCAAAGAGTCTGTTTTTTGAATATGCTATCTAGGTTGGTCATAACTTTTCTTCCAAGGAGTAAGCGTCTTTTAATTTCATGGCTGCAGTCACCATCTGCAGTGATTTTGGAGCCCCCAAAATAAACTCTGACACTGTTTCCAGTGTTTC